>LR990528.1:12732435-14091153 GCA_905147745.2 Phlogophora meticulosa | reverse complement strand
GGGTTATGCTGATATGTACCAATAAAAGTACACTCACATGTCGCCAATTATGGTCCCATATTACAGGGGCGAGCTTGTTGTCACCAACCGGGCAAACCTCCGGGTTTTCAGATGGATAGCCCAATAAAACTGCCCTTCCCAGGCATCGAACTACGTACCTCATGGTCAGATACATGGAGCAATATTGCCAAATCAGTTTAAGGCATTGACAATTAAAAATATCGCTCAGTTCCTATATCTGCCACCAATTATTGCGGACAATTGTCTATTGCTGTAAGAGTAGCCCATGTAACCGCAGCCCTAAGAGTAATCTGTGTCAAAAAAATAAAAATCGGATGCGGGTGCACCTATTCGCATTGCGCGCTACCTCTAACTCCATATTGGGGATACTATCAGACTGCTAACCACTAATAAACTATCTACCCAAGTCCGCTTTTAATATGCGGTACAACTTGCATGTGTCAAGAAGTATGTCAAAGTAATGCAGGCGCTTGCGCACGCCATTATGTTTTCAGGATGCGTGCGTATGTTTTCAAGAGCATGCGTCGGTGTAACAAAAGCATACGTTTAGCGCAAGTTGAAAGCGCACGAGTGTTACAGTGAATCGTCATTTCTATGATGCCTAGGGAGGTGCTACTATTGAACCTATTTGCTGACCAAAACAGTCCACAACACTAGCGATGAATTGATTTCGTTCGTGGTTGTGATCTGAAGTCCTGATAGTGAACATCGACTTGCAGCCTTTTTTAATACAATTCCACGTATTTTTCTTGAGATACGTTTTCTCGCAATGGTATGTGAATCCGTTCAATATTGTAAATTGCATCCCACCCTTCCTTGTTATCGCCGTCTCTGAAAATTTAATTTGGTTAATATTTGATCTTATGATAAATATACTATGAATTGGGAATTAGTGAATCTGAACACACTACAAAATGAATGTACATATGGCCAGTCGTAAATATGGGATATCGATTTATTCCGATATCCATAATTCTTTTAAACTTTTTCATATTAATGGGCGATACGAATTGCTTCGTAATTTTGAACCTAAATGCTACAAGGATAGTTGTATGTTCAACTTTAAAATCATGCGAATTTACGTTACGCTTACGTCAACCATTAGTGCAGGGCAAACTGTCTATGCTCTCAATACGATAGTGAGGTCGAATGTTGTAATGTTTCTTCCAGTCGACACGTAGCAATAAACTGAATAATTAGGTACATAATGTAAAAAATATATTTTGAGATAAAACTTACATGACTTCAGTAACAATGCTTCGATATTTGTTTCATTCTGAAATAAACTGTACAACGTAAACATTTTACAACAATTTATTTAATTAAGACTCAGAGTTAAAGCGAAATAACAAAAATATGATCATCATTATAAGTGACTATCTGACTAGAACAGTTTTATGAATATTGGTACTATAGTTAGGGCGCTTGTGTAAGTACGTTCGTTTTTTCTTCCGGGCAACGGAACGTCAACAAATATAAATATCCGTTTACACATATATTTTTACCGGATGAATATTAGCTTCGAGTGCCTATTATGAACTGGTTGTTATAAAGATTGTACATGATGTCGAGTAAAAAAAAACTTATTTTAGCCTACCTATGGACAAGAGAAAACCAAAAAAAAATGAAAAATACCAAAGGTCATTGTCGTTGCATCCTATATTATTGGAAAGGGTCCTATATGGTGCATTTCATACTTTCTTTGCGAAGTTGGAAGAATATGAAATATTTTTTTACAGATATTTTCGGTTGAAGAAAGGAAAATACGGACGTACATCCGGTAGCGTGGAAACGCACCAATGCACTGTCATAGATGACGGCACTTTCGGAAGCCGGAAGCCGGTGTCCGTTGCGCCGCGGGGAGACGGCGCTGCATCCGGCGTAATTTCTCGCCGGACCTACGTCCGGTGCATGTACACATATTCATTATAAACCATACACCACCGAGAGTCCGGCGAAAAATACAGCCCGCTGTCCGGTGAAAAAAAACGGACGTAGGTATACAAGCGCCCTTACAGTTACTATAGACCAGGGTTTCGCCGCAAGTTGTGCTGAGCGCAAGTTTCAGCTGTCAAAGGCAAAGAAACAATTGTCACGGGCCGTCAGTTTCTATGGGAAATCGGTGGCACTCACTGACGCGCTTGGATTGTATGACAATGCCGTCTGTAGAAGCGGCGGCTGAGGCGTCTCCGTCATCTGTGTTATAGGCGAATTATAGCATGCCTACTACTTACCACGTAAACTATATTTCTATGTATTATTATTATAAAATGGTCATTGAATTTGGCTACTGCAAAGAGCACAAATATTTTCCTACTCTTACCTGGGAATCCCAGACATCCTACAATTGAAAATATGATTTCTCTTACCTTACTCACTTACCTATATAAAAATAAAGTTAATAGATTTATTAAACATATATTGTTTTAAATAGATAAAGGCATGCGAAAAATTGCTTTACGCAGATTCGACAATTGAGGAGAAAAATGGTATCACTAGTTACAAAGGTAGGAACGTTCCCGTAAAACACACCGGAGCACAAACGGCAGCGGCTTTGCAGTTCACAATAACGAATTATTAATAATTATAATGCAGTGGTTTAATTATGTATTTGTTATGTATAATAACAAATATATATATCTATTTAATGTATTGTATTAAGTATATTACTCATCTAGTACCCATAACACAAGCTTTGCTTAGCTTGGGGCTACATAATGCTGTGTGGATTGTCCAGCATTATTTATTATTAATTATAATTAAACCACTGCAGTTCACAATAACTGCTGTAGTTTAATTCCTTATCTTCGACCGCAAGAAGCACTTCCCTTCTCCAGTTCTAGAAAGTCAACTCATCATCATTCTTCTGCTCTCTTACTAATTTATTTGCGGTCAGCGCAGCATGTCTTCTTCTTCCATGCATCTGTATTTTCCTTAATTAAAGTTAATGTCAAACATAAAAATACATTTATAATAATACCCTCGTCTGGAACACACACATACAGCTTCAGTTTTACGTTTTCCTATTTCCCTTATGGCAATAGAACGTAACGCCGTCTAAGATGGCAAGTACGTTTCTATTTCTTCTCCGCACAAATGGAGTAACTGAAAGGAGAAGAAAATAAATTAATAAGAGGTCTTCTGAGCTGGACACGGGTGCCGCATGTCAGACGATCAAAGGGCCAAATGCCTAAACCAACGATCAAAGGGTTTATTTGCATGGCAAGCGAAATCGCGAGTCCAGACGAAGATAGCGGGATGAGATAGAGTTCTTCAATAGAAGTGGAAAGAGAGCATGGAGACTTTTGTTAAATATTGGGAAAATCTAAACTAGTAACATAACCTCACAGCAACAAGTACCCTATGTGCAAAGGTTGGGTTACGTAGTAAAGCGGTTACGCCTCATAACGGCTTTCTTAGGAGAAGATTAAGAACCAGTCACCACAGTGTTGTGACGACACATAGTCATCATAGTCAAACATGTGCGAACAAGAAGCAATCATTGATTGTGGTGTGGTAAACAAAATCGTCACTGCACTATGGGCATCGGATCTATGGCAAGTGCGAACCGATATAGCATCTAAGAATCCAGGAATAATCAGGCTCTTACTAATAGAATGATTAGTTACAGTTGTGTTATGAATTAATGATAGCGTTATAACCAGCAAATAGCACCCATATTCTATAAACATGTTCCGCAGATCCAAGCAGTTGTTTTTAAAACCAAATCAGCCCATTTTTAGGATTTATTTATGTTAATACATGTTAATGTTATAAGCATTTTACATATAGCATTAATATTACAACAAATTAAACTATAAATACACTGTGATACTTAACCTTATCCCGTTAAATAATTTATCAGACACCAACATAGTTATAGAGTCATCTAATCAAACTATGTGGCGGTGAAATATTATTGACAAAGCGTAGTAAAAATGATATGAGATAATATACAGGGAGGAAAGGACAGGAACGCACAAACCTATACCATGAGTTCAACATGATTGTAGTCACCCCAGCGATGAAATTTTTCGTCAGCTATATCCTAATTTTAACGTTTATTTCTGATGGTTTTTCTATAAACTGTACAAAACGGCTAATTACGAATTTGCAAATGTATAGTCCCGTATCGTATCGAGCAAAAATCGCCAAATTTAAGTTCGTTATCGCAAAAAAAATGTGATTCAAGTACAAAGTAAATATATTCTGGCTTACACCTTTACTTGTGCTGTCAAACCTTGCTTCTTGTCTAATCTTATTTTCAGCAGATAGTAGGTACCCAACATGTTTTGTTTTGTATGCGATTATCAAAACATATTGCATATGGCCGTATTTATTTGTTGCGTTGACTGAGAACTGATGGAAAGCCTCTATTTAATTTTATTACATTTTTCTGTGACTTGTTAATGTTATTATTTTTAATTTTCTTGTTATTTATTATTCTTTATTTCATTTGAATACATTTTGCTGTGCCCTACGATTGTGCCTAGCTTTAAGAAAATATTCAAGATCCTATCAACAGAATATAGCAGCTTGTTTGTTTACGTGTGACCTCCAAAGAACCGTATTAATTTCAGCTTGATTTTCACGCGTTCCTAAGACAATGAAGTGATCCTATAAGGGTACCATATTTTTCCTTTACGGGTACGGTACCCTAAAATTAGAAAATCGTCATTTCTAGCTAACCCAATCGGGTTTTTATTTAGAAGGTAAATAATTCACTTATTTAATTGTAAATCTCAATAGGTAAAAAATGCAACAGATAAAGAAATGTCAAAATTATGATAATCCGACGAAATATTTCAACGCTGTAGGGTCCAAAACCATGTACTGAACTCATGGTATCAGTTTTTGCGTCGACGCCCCTTCCACCCTGTATAATGAAAAGCAAATATTTGTTAAATGTAGGATTTTTAAAACTGATGAAAATTGTGTGCTAAATGCAGAGGGCATTTAAGATAAAGATGACTCAGACATATGTATCTCAAACACACAAATGCGTAGAGGAAACATCATATTTTCACAAATATAGGCACAAATCATAGTTTTACTTAAACAAAAGCTTCTACACTATGGATATAATTATCTATAGGATAATGCCACTTAATAAACCAATAATACTGATATAAATCACATAGCTATACGCATAAATACATGAACACAAATACCATATCACTTACACAACTAGATTAAATAATAGGTCTTTACCTATGAAATTGCCGTTTTGTATGAAAAAATTTAAATGAATTTTTTTCATGTATTTTTTATTTGTATTAATCGAAGTAATCACCCATGCAATCAATGCATCTTTGCCAACGCAGTGGCAGTTTATTGATGCCCTTCTTAAAGAAATCAGCTGGACGGGAGGCAACAAATTCTTCAAAGGCATTTTGTACTGCCTCTCGGGTATTGAATTTTTTTCCCGCCAAGAAGTTATCCAAATTCTGGAAAAAGTAGTAGTCTGTAGGCGCAAGGTCTGGTGAGTAGGGCGGATGACGGAGAGCTTCCAACCCCAGTTCTTGCAACTTGGAGACCGTCTGCTGTGCAGTATGAGGTCGCGCGTTGTCGTGCAGGAGCAGCGGAGACGAGCGATTGACCAATGCTGGTTGGAGATGTGCCAGCTTCTCCATCATTGTGTTCAATTCTTCACAGTACACATCTGCAGTAATGCTCACCCCGTTTGGTAAGAAGCTGTGTTGAATCACACCGGCGCTAGACCACCAAACAGTGACCATCACTTTTCTTGGGGTAAGTTTTCGTTTAGGGCATTGTTTAGGTGCTGAACCAGGATCCAACCAACTTGCTGAGCGCTTGCGGTTATCAAACAGAATCCATTTTTCATCGCAGGTAACAATGCGGTTCAAAATTCCTTCATTTGTGTGTCTGTTGAGCAGTGCAAGGCACGTCTCGACGCGTACTTCGCGCTGGCGATCATTGAGTTCGTGGGGCACCCAAGCTTTCTTACCTTGCCAATTTGACGCAAATGGACCAATATTGTTTTGACGCTAACGTCGAATGCTGCTGCTAATTCAGCCGTAGATTGTGTATCATCAGCTTCCACAATCGCCTTTAATTCGTCATTGTCGACCAAAGTCTTCGGACGACCGCGAGGTTCATTTTTCAGGTCGAAATTTCCAGAACGGAAGCGAGCAAACCAATAACAGGTAGTGCGTTGGTTTGTAGTGTTAGCTCCGTAAACGTCGTTGATGTTGCGTGCCGCTTGTGCCGCGTTGCTGCCACAACGGTACTCATATTCCATAATTACTCGAATTTTTAACGTATCCATGATGACGAAAAAGATTTAAATGCGATGAAAATGTAACACTAATCAATAAACAAATGACTACTTTTGGAAAAAAAAATCCATGTTTTTAAAATAAAATTAATTTGAAATTAGAATTCTTAGCCAAACAAAAAATATTTTGATTTGAAATGGCCAGTACTGCAGAACGGCAATTTCATAGGTAAAGACCTAATATATTAAAATGTTACGATATGAATATTTGATTGCATGCTGGTTTCTCGAACCTCTCTTCCTCGAAATGCGAGAAACGAACCTAATTCGAGTATTGTTAAATGGCAAAGACACAAAATCATAAACATATATTACTACTACTATATTATATTACTACTTGTAATGTGGAAACTGGCCATATTTTGTCTAAACTTTTACTCACTGTCTGTTCAGCTGTAAGTTTTCCTAAAAATGTAATAAATAAATAAATAAATATGTAGACACAAGTCACGTAGTACTTTCATGAGTTGTGCCTATCTCGTGTTAGTAGTTACACAAAAAATCTAGACTCGAAACCTATATCTGTTACCTCCGAAAATATGTAATAGGTACGTACTGGATGTTTAAGCTTTCAGCATTAATTACCCTATGCTCCTATAGTGTCCTGCTTTACAAGATGGCACACAAACAAATCACAAAAGATACTCAGACACAAATCACAGACTACACACAAACATCTAGATCTCAGAACAAATTTTTAAATATCACTTACTCAAGTTGTTTAATATTTTAGCTTTAACTAATATACCTGTATCGTTTGCAGGTGAGTCCCTTATTTAATACTCAAACTCGGATTTGATACGATTGGGTACTAAAATTCTCAAACTCGAATTTGATCCTATTTTGAGTGTACCCAAACTCGGATTTGATCCATTTTAAAGGGTAACCTAACTCAGATTTGATCCGATTTTGAGTGTATACGGACCCGGATTTGATCCGATTTTGATTGTAAGCAAACTCGGATTTGATCCGATTTTGAGTGTATGCAGACTTGGATTTGATCCGATTTCGAGTGTGATTTAACTCGGATTTGATCTAATTTTGAGTGTATACAGACTCGGATTTGATCCGATTTCGAGTGTGATTTAACTCGGATTTGATCTAATTTTGAGTGTATACAGACTCGGATTTGATCCGATTTCGAGCGTAACCAAACTCAGATTGAATCCTATTTTAAGGGTTCTAAAAATTCTACAACTTGATTTGCTAGTACCCAAGGATTGTAAAAGGTTTTACTGTTTCTGTAAAGCACTCCGTTTAAAACAATGAATCGTGGAGGTTTGTGATTGTGATCCAGTTTTAATGATAATACGGTGCGACGAGTACCTCCGCTGACTGCAAATCTAGCAGCGCACCTTCCTGAGTTCGTACAGCACCATGTATTACGTGTCGGTTTAAGGTTGCTACAGTAGAAAGTGTATCCGTTCACAACAGCAAGCTCCTTTCCGTCAGTTTTTCTCACCCATTGTACTGAAAATATATTTTTGAGTTAGTCGACTGATGCAAATAATTCAAATGAATGACTGACTACAAAAATGCCTGCATCTTAATAATACATTTCTATACTATACAGGTATACTTTAGGTACTTTCGTAATATAATAAAGAAAAAAAACTATTCGTGTAAAATATAGTTGCTGTTTTCAATAAAACACTGACTAGAACACCAATTTTTTTAATAATAACTGCCCAGTATTCTATTATTAATAAGTAATTATAATCTATATTAATCACCACCCATTTTCATATAAGATAGTCAAAATTAAAAACAACCAATACACCGAAACAATATGATTCAATGAAACTAAACACGATCAGTACAGTTCTGAACCGCGTTCAAAAGTGCGTTACTGTCATATTTTTTGTGGAATATTTATAGAATCTGTGAATATTTATTTATTTATGGAATATTTATAAACTATTTTTTAAGTGAAAACTTCTTTAGCGGCGTTGTACATTTTTTATGTAATGGGTAAAAAATGTTAAACTCGCGTCAGGACACGTGACCTGATCGAAAATTCGTAAGACGAAAACTTCTTTAGCGGCATTGTATTACAATATATTGCACTTTTATATATATATAATCATATAAATTGTCATGTCTGTGTACGACAGCGCAATAAAGAAATATTGTAATCTAAAGCACTTCGTGCAAAATTATTGTCTAAATCATTCCAAAATATCAAAAATGCACAACGTGCACACCCGGAGTGCAACCCGTCGTTTTTTGTTGTATAACCATGTAGTGAACTCATGGTATAAGGTTGTGCATCGATATCCCTTGCACCCTGTACAATCATTTTATACCACGTATTCACTAAACCTTAATAAGAATACCTTTCGATATTACAAAGTTTGGGGGTGAGTGAACGTGTTCCAACTTGACTGATTTCAATTCTCGCTTCAAAGGGTCGGTTTCATTGGTCGTTATCAACCTCGCTTTACAATTCTTCCCGTAGGTGCAGGTCCATAGAAAGGTCGACCTACTTTGCACTCTACAGTAAAAAGTGTAACCACCCATAATGGCCAGTTCTTTCTCGGTATCCTTTTTTGCCCATTTCACTGTAAATTAATCATTAGTTAGGATGTAATTATAAATGAAATAGGTGAGATAGCACAGACATAGCTTGTCGATTTTAAAAGAAAAAAAAAATGTTTTTTTAATTAAGTAAAATGTTAAGTATTAAAAGATAAATATAACAAGGAAAAATTAATTAAACGTGTTTTCGTAAAATTAATTTAACACATTGAACGCCAAATGACCGACAAATAATACATTTTCTATTGTGTCTCGTTGTTTGGAAGTTAAGGTGTTAAGTACATTCAATTCCAAATTTGATAAGTTGTTTGTCTCTGACGCAGAATTGTCCGTTCACATTGTTTTCTTGGTAGCCATTTACGCTTTATTAAAGCTTTTGATAATATCCGTTCAAAATAACAAACTGTGAAAGTGAGTGACCGTGATCCATTTTGGCCGATTTTAGAACCCGCAGTACAGGATCTACCTTATCGCTCGTTATCAACTTCGATTTGCATTTTTCCTGGTGGTACACACCCAATAAAGGGTCATCTTAATTTGTAATCTACGGTCAAAAGTGAAGCCATTGACACTGGCAATTTCTTTACCGGAATTCTTTTTTGTCCATTTCAATGTTAAAACACAAATTTAGTTTCTGAAATTTATTTAATCAAGATTAATAATTCAACACTCAGATATTTTATTAAGTCACATTAACACACTGCATCACTACTTGACATTTTTTTGTTGTTTTTTTTGTACATTTATTGTTTGTGCGCGTTGAAGAAGAAAGAAAGAAATACATTTATTTGGGAGACGCATAGGAAATTCAAACAAAAACTAAACAAATTGACAAATAAATAAATAACCTACACCTGTGCTAGGCCAAAAAGGCTCCACAAAACTCAGCTATGATACAATATTTCAAATGAGATTTGACATAAAAATCAATACAAAGTGATCTTGATATGAATAAAGGCTCTGGAATGTGTTCCAAAATAGTTGTCTCTTCTCCGCGTTCCATAGGTTTAACGTCATTGAAAATTATCAACCTGACTGTCCAAGGCTTACCACATATGTATCGTCAGTGGTAACTGAGTCAGTATACGCTGGCCTACGTACTAAGCTAGATATATGATGGGCTATGGACGATGGACATTTGAAAATAGCACTGAAAAACCAAATAGCCGAACACGGCATTAAGACAAACTTCGGCTGCCACCAATAAAACTAAAATATATACTAAAGTATACTGTAAGTCTATTATTATTTTCAATCATTTACGAAATAGTTTTCAAGACTTACCGCTAACAATATTTTTAAAAAATCTTTTCAAACTCTTATTAATCAAAATATTTGAACCGTTTAGATGACAAGTCAATGGAATCTGTAATTTGTAAGTTAGACTAATCGACATTGCTTATTGTTAATACATTTGCATGCCATGATATGGCAGGATATGATGAAACTAATTTACTGTAACACCTTATGTACCATATTCCAGCAAATACATATTTTGATTTGATTTGTTATTTTTTTTTAAACGTTACCCCACACTAGGCCTTCTCCTGTGTCGTGGGTGCGTTTACAAACATTTAAAGTCACATACACAAACAGCCAGACCCGGAACAAGTACCTGTAGGCCATACAAATACTTGTTCCGTGCGGGAATCGAACCCACGACACGCGGCGACAGTCGATCGCTCAGCCACAGTAAACGCATCCACGATACAGAAGAAATCCTTAATGTGGGGCAACGTATTTAATAAAAAAAATGACAAAAAACTTAAATTTTAACAAAAACTCCATTGGATATCACAAACGATGGAGGTGCATGCGTATGAGCCTCCTTCAAAGACAATATATCGCGCTCAGAGGGTATGTCGTCGTTGGTCATGAGTAGCTTAGATGTACACCGTCTTCCGAAGGTGCAAACCCAGTAACTAGTCTCGATACGTTTCTTTTTACAATAAAAAGTATATCCGTTCACCACTGCAAGCTCCTTTCCGTCCATTTTTTTTACAAATGTAACTGTAAATAAATCATCTGAATTTTAAATTTGAATGAAATAGAAAATAAATATGTTTGTTAAATTGTATAGAATTATATTATCACACCACGTAGATATGTATTTCTTTGTAGTATTAAGAAGGCATTATTTTTTATCATTAGTCATTTTAAACCGGAAATCCGGGTACTAATATTCAACAACAAAAAATAGTACATCGGGTATAAAAAAAACATGTACAAGATATTTTGTTCGTTTATTTATAAGTCTCTTAACCAATACATTTGACATTTTATAATAAATCCATTAAAAATCACAAACTTTGAAGGTACCGTATACTGTACCATATACTCTTTAACAGACTCTGTTTAGCGCTCCGAGTGTGTGCCGTCATTATCTGGACAGACGAATCTCTGGTATTCGTCTGACGAGATTTATTTATTTATTTATTTATTAACTCATCATCACTATCATTACAGGGATTTCCTAATTCAATAGTGTGGCCATAATTACAATTTTATTATTCACTATAACATATTGTAAACATTGTGGTTTTTGTGAACTCGCTCAGAGTTAGAAAGTGTATCCGTTTATGTTTCATTCCAGTAAGTTTGCCCTTTTAAACGAAATGCAAATAATAAAAGGCATTTTTTTAAGCTTTCCCTGTGCCAATAACCCTTAAAAAATCTTTACACATTACAAACATTGAGGGAGTATGTATATGGCCCTCTCTACCGGATTTCATTAGATGTTCCAGGGGGTGACGTCATTGGTTGAGACCCTGGCAGTACATGGTCTACCGTAGGTGCAGCTCCAGGTATTCAGTAGAAAGTTTTTCTGTTTACAATAACTAATTCCATTCTGTTAGATTTTTCATCCATTTAAATGGAAATCAATAAATTCGTTTTTAACAAGACTGTAGAATATTTAACGAAAATAACAGTCTGATTGAGCGTCTGTTTTGTTTGTGAAATCAACAATAGTAAGGACCTATAAATAACATGAATAAAAATATAAATATCAATTATCCTTACGTATTTAGCTACAGAATAGAAATAAGAGTAAAATACAAAAATATCCTGATAATAACTAAATTAAAGACAGTGCAAGACGGAATATTTCTGCATATTGTGATACTTTGATGACTATAGAAGTTGAATACCGGTATCTTACATGGAGCGATTGCCTATCTGACTTGCATCACTTTGTAACTGAGTAACATAATACCCTTTGGTGGGATTTCGGGCTTCTGACTACACGTAACGACTGTTAAAGATGTACTTAAACAAAAGCCTTGTGCTTTCTCGGTTTATTATGGACGGTCACCATCCACGGACCTACCTCGGCAAGCGTAGCTTTACCTTTGATCGTATCATGGTTATTTAGCGACGAGCTCTAAAAACACGCAAATGACTTATGATTATTACAATAGTCAATAGTTTGTTGGCCAGAACAATATACCTTAAACTTTAACAAAAAATCCTTTGGTTATCACAAACGATGGAGGTGTATGCGTATGGTTTTCCTTAATTGACAATATTTCTCGTTGCGATGGTGTCTCGTTATTCATAAACATAAGATTAGCTCTACACGTTCTTCCGTAGGTGCAGTACCAGGTATGCTGCCGGGCACCGACCCTTTTACAGGTGAATGTGTATCCATTCACAATAGCAAGTTCCTTTCCGTTACTTTTTTTCACCCATTGAACTGAAAATAAAATTATCTCGTTGTTATGTTTTCTTAAATGATATAAGTGTTGTATATGTGAGGACTACTCTTACTCTCTCTCTCTCTCTTTCTCTCCCTATCCGTCTCCCTCTCTCTCTCTCTCTCTCTCTCTCCCCCTCTCTCTCTCTCTCTCTCCCTCTCTCTCTCTCTCTTTCTCTCTCCCTCTCTCTCTCTCTCTCTGACTATGATCTCTGAGTTTGTTTCGTTGTTTCCTCTCAAGGTAGTGAGGTAGGAAACACCGAACTCATCTAATTCCAATATTTTTTGGTTGTGTGGCGTTTAAAAGTGTTTTTTAAAACCAATTTACACAAATAAATTTCATTTATCTTGTATGAAATCCAGCAAAAACACTTCAGATATAACCGGAATTGTTTTGAGTGCATACATACGACTAGACGACCTATGTGGCGCGGCGGGCGAAGCTCCGCCTGCGACGCAGGAGGTTGCGGGTTCGATTTCCGCCCTGGGACAAATGTTTGTACAATCTACAAAGATTTGTTTCGGGTATTCTGGGTATTTGCTATGCATAATAAAATAAATATGTATGTTATTATGTATTAAGTATATCAGTCATCTAGAACCCATAACACAAGCTCTGCTTAGCTTGGGGCTAGATGATGCAGTGTGGGTTGTACAGCATTATTTATTAATTTATTCTAACCGTCAAATAACAAATACAAGATAATATGTTCTTTTATTTACTTTAGAAATGATAAAATTACCATCAGACTTAAATTTCGTATTAAACATGCACACTACGTTATAATTAAGACACTCTAGTTATCATTCATGCTCTATAATAAATCTTAAACTTTAACATAATATCCGTATGAAATCACAAACGTCGGAGGTGCGTGTGTGTGGTTCTCTTTGACCGAACATATTTTGCGCTCAGTTGGTGTGGCGCCATTTGTAACGATCAATCTGGCAGGACAGCCTCTTCCGTGGGTGCAATACCAGATACTCGTCTGTGAAAATATTTTATTGCAGAAGAAAGTGTAGCGGTTCATAATGGCAAGCTCCTTGCCGTTTCGTTTTTTTACCCATTGCACTGAAATTAATAATGAATTACTTATTATATGGCTTCCCATGGGTTAAAAGTAGAATATAGGCAATAATAATAATATCAGGCAATATCACAAAATTATATTCTATAAGTTTTCTTATAAGTGCGTTTCGTTATTTTTTGAAGTGAAAACTTCTTTAGCATCGTTGTGATTTGAAAGTTTATGAAACGCAAAAGCGACGGTAAAAAGAGACAGACACATAAATTCATGATTTAACATGGGAGAAAATGAGATAGGAAGCATTATACAGTGTTTCTTATGTCGTGGAAATTTTATAAAATAATTTTCAAACTTTGTATCACTATGATCATTACTAAAACCTACAATTATCCTCTTCCTAAAATATTAAATTCATCTCATTATCTTGAAGCCGAAAATTTTGAAGGTTTCACTTCTACCACGTGTGAATTGCACCCATGTTTTTTTATTTTTTATTTATCTAACAATAAAACCGAGGTCTCGTGAACATGGCTATGTTAGCTATCTTTATGGTTAAGCATTGCTTGACTAGGTCAGTCTGTAGATGGCTGGCCATCTATTACATACCGAGATCTCTCCGTGAAAGCCGTTGGTCCCGGCTGTCATTTCTACATATTGGACAGTCGTTACGGGTAGTCAGAAGGCCATAAGCTTGACAACCAGTCTTACTAAGGGGTATCGTATTAACCAGTAAGTGGGTTGTGGAGGTTAGATAGGTTATCGCTCCTGATACTGGTATTCCGCTGCATCCAGTTACACTGGAAGCCTATCGCGACAAAATTGGGAAAAAGCTAAACAGATAATGAATAAAACCAAGATCGTGTAATATTGCAAAACAAAACCGACTTCTTTATTGAGAAGTTTGAACAGAATAAAGTTACTTACAAAAGAAAAATGTCATGATGGCCCAGTGGTTTAGGCCTCGCCTCTTGTGCATGAGGTTGTGGGTTCAAACCTGGGCAAGTACCAATGTGAGTTTTTCAATTCATATGTACTTTCTAAGTTTACGAGTATCTTGGATATCACTGACATCAGTGAAGGAAAACATCATGAGGAAACCTGGACTTATATAATTAATATAAGTCTGAAATCGCCAACCCGTCTTGAGCAAGCGTGGTGATTAATGCCTTCTCTGTATGAAGAGGCCTTGCCCTGCAGTGGGACAGTAATAGGCTGGTACTTACAAAATAAACTAGGCTTATTTTGCAAAGTGCTCATACGTTACAATGGGTGAGCACACATGGTGGTTATTCTTTCTTTCTTCTCGCTTGTATTTTAAGAAAAACGCCATTAGAAATAAGAAATTTCGGTGGTTTATGTGTGTGTTCCAGATAACCGGTTTTTATTACACGGGTATTCGACCCGGTTTTTTTAACGACCGCCATTCTAGCCTTGCACCTTGCCGAGTTGGTGCACCTCCAACTGGCCCTTTTGTAACTATGCTCTTTTCGACAGTAAAAGGTGTAGTCATTCACGATACCAAGTTCCTTTCCATTCGGTTTCTTCACCCATAGCACTGAAAACAGAACAAAAATACATATTCGGGAATATACATAATAGAAATACATAATAGGGAATTCATATTCTTCCATTTTAATGATATAAATTTAAGTTCTGATTATTGGTTTGTTCTTATTTTATATCATCCCTCACACAATGACGACACGGTTGGCGCGGTGGTTGAGCCATCGGCTGCTGCGCCGCGTGTTGTGGGTTCGATCCCCGCACGGAACAAATATTTGTATGACCTACAGGTAGTTGTTCCGGGTCTGGCTGTTTGTGTATGTGAGTTTAAATGTTTGTAAATGCACCCACAATACAGGAGAAATTCCTCGTGTGGGGCAACGTTTAAAAAAAAAAAAAAAAAAAAAAAAAAAAAAACAATATTTTATTTGGTCTACAAAGTTCATGTGGTGCAAGTTAGTACCGCAAAGAAATAAAGCATTAATAGCCAAAAAAGTGACGTTGAATTCGCATTTCACACTAAAAAGGCATTATTTTCACCCGATTCATAGCAGATAGTAAGATCAAAAACTGTCTTACCTTTTAATTTTCTACATTGCAAGATTATTTTAAATGTTATGTAAATATTCTATGTAACTGACGAAGGAATTAGCACTCCAAATACTTTTAAGTATTGCTTGCTACACAAATTTCACTTACAGAAATGGTTTTATCATAAAAAAAAAAATAAGACATTAATAATACAACTAACATTTATTGTGTTTATATCAGTTCATTAAAAAAATAAAATATGGCTAAAGATAATTAACAAATATAGTAGACATACTAGCTTTGTACTCATTGGTTCCTAGAAAAATGCATACATTACGATCGTAAACACGAGCAGGGTATCGGTATTTAGAACCAAACAAAACAAATACCGATGCCCCGTATGTGGAACGTAAACAGCTGCACAGCTTTCTTTAAGAGATTTTTGCACACAAATGTGACAATGTCAAACTTATAGTAAATTTTACAGATAAGAATTTACTAATAAACTTACTTTAGTAATCTTAATTAATCCATGCAGAAAATAACTTAATCTAATTGCTGATTCGCTATAAAATTATATTATAATAATTCTGTTGCCTCAGAAGTAGGATTAGCTTGAAAGAAACGTCATTTCAACGGCATCTTTCTATTCTTGATAGCAATAGGCTCACCCCCTATTAGATGGGACTTCAACATAATTGGCGAAATGTGACCGAATGATTCCCTTTATGTCGAGTACGTTTAGGAGGAGCCGAGAATCTGTGTCGTTTAAATTAACCCTACGTCGATTCTACGATTTCTGTCCCGTTTCTGCTCCCTTAACGTCAAGTTTCTTCACCCCGCTTCTACTACCTTTACGTAAAGTTTAATAATATCATATTTTGAAGGACAGTCATGTTTTATGTGTTGTTGTATTATTCGAGTCCACTGAATTACTAATAATAACATATTATCTTTTCATATTCAAATTAAAAGTATATTATACATTATTAGACTATTGACTGCAACAAACTGAAAATCAATGGCGCAATTGTGATTTTATATAAATTGAGTACAGCAGTTTTTAGACCCAAATAAAATTGTTCCAAATTATAAATAAAAGATAGCATTCCTGAATTCCATCCAATAAAATTTTGAGATTGATTTTTTTTTCCATTTCCATAAAGCGTTGTGGAATAAAAGAAATAAATAATAAAGCTTTATTTTAATGATATTGGCTTTTCATGTATATCATGACTGTTACCTATTAACCAAACACGACGTAACAGTATAAGAAAGCGTAAAATAGCAATATTTTGCGAGAACTAGACTCTCAGACTCGACGTAAAGGTGCTCGACACAAAGGGATCCAATCATGTGACCGTACTAACTATACTTGAACCCTTCTGGGCATACTGGCGTGATGTTACGCTATGCTATCTTTCTTTCTATATCTTGCAATAATATCCTTTACAGATGACAAATCTTGGAGGTGCATGATTGTGTTGCAAGTTAGCTCTAACGAGGACCCGAGCGTCATTATTGGTGATGATCAGCTGCGCCTTGCAGATATGTCCTGAAGAACAGCTCCAGGTGTTAGTAACCTGACGTCGCCAGTGACAATAGAATGAGTATCCATTCACAATAGCAAGCTCTTTGCCGTTCTTTTTCACGACCCAGTTTACTGAAAACGAGAAAGATATATAATGTTAATAAGTTTTATTTGAGAAGGCGTACAAATTTTTGTGTAAACAATGGCAATAACTGCTCCATTGGTCTCGTGGTCGCAAGCACGACTACTAAACATCGGGTTCTCGGTTAGACACACTTTGTCGGACCTGAAATTATTGGGTTTTTCTATTACGATGATCCTGTGGCTGATCTCCGCTTCGCTTAGAGATGAATACTAGGTGTCCTTGTTTTGTATGATTAGGTTCATACAAGAGAAGAAAACGTAGTATTAATATAACATTTCACACCGTGTCAAAAATCTTATCCAATCAGCATGATGGTCGTGTGGGTGCATTGAAGTATTGCTACTCAAATTGCACTAAAATTACTTAATTTAACAAAAAACACCCCTGTGGGATTTTACAAACTTATTATACAAAATTATAAAAGAGTGATTAATTGGTTGGAACCAAGAAAATTTGATTGGTTTGTGTTGATTGTTCTCGTTTAATTAATAGAAAAAAAAAACAGAAAATAAGTACATTTTTATGGCACTTTTCTTTTGTATTTAATTGAGTCCAATGAGCTCAGTTTTAAAGATCCTTTCAGCTATGGCATGCTTATAGTATAGAACGCACCTACACAGACTAAAAATGTTTCTGAGCTGAGTTGGCAAGAATGTGAAAGAGGGCAATACTCACAACAACTCTCAATTATAACATAACTGGCGAAATATTTCTGGTACTATAGGGGCACTTCTGCCCAACCCTTCGGGGAATAGAGGAGTAATGGTCATCATCATCCTCCTGCCCTTATCCCAATTTTATTTGGGGTCGGCGCAGCATGTTTTCTTCTTCCATACATCTCTATTTGCCGTCATCTCATGGGTCACCTCTTTTCTTGCCATATCCTCTTTCACACAATCCATCCATCTTTTCTTTGGTCTTCCTCTACTCATGTAACCCTGCACATTCATACTCAAAACTTTCCTCACAACATGGTCCTCATTCCTTCGCATCACATGCCCATACCATGACAACCGATTTCCACACAACTTCTCGGTCACAGGCGCAACTTTAAGACTTCCTCTTACATACTCATTTCTTATTCTATCCATTCGCGTAACACCACACATCCCCCTCAGCATTCTCATCTCAGCTGCATGTAACTGCCTTTCATTCATGCCTTTTGCGGCCCAACATTCTGATCCATACAAGACAGCAGGTCTGACCATTGTTTTGTAAATCTTCCCCTTAAGTTTAAGGGGAATATGGGGGTCACAGGTTGTTCCCGTTACCTGCCGCCATTTCATCCACCCTATGTTAATTCGGTGCTTGACAGCCCGATCTATTTCTCCGTCACTTTGCACGAGTGAACCGAGATACCGAAAGTCGGAACAGACCGGGAGAAGCACGCTGTTAAGCGACATTGCTTCAGGACTGGAGAGACCGCCGAAATCGCAGAACATATATTCAGTTTTGGTTCTGCTGGTTTTCAAGCCCACACTCTCCAGCCTCTGTTGCCATTTCTCCAGTCTGCTCTGGATCTCAGGTCCATCTTCACCGACAAGAACAATGTCGTCGGCAAATAACATGCACCAGGGTGCCTCTTCCTGTATGTCCGACGTCAGAGCGTCCATTATCAACAAGAAGAGGTAAGGGCTTAATGCCGACCCTTGGTGCAGTCCTACAGCCACACTGAACTTGTCGGTGTTGCCAGAGGAGTAATGGTATGTTCTGTAATATAGCTGCCTTCAGAGGTAGCTTTAAAAATAAGGCGTCCGAAGTGTGGAATAACCTGGCGCCAATATATTAATCGGATGCCCACCAACGCGATGCGCTTCGGAAGCTATACATGATCAATCAAAATGTACCATTGTATTGATATACGTAGTTATACTAGAAGGCATTACCTTTTATTTTTATTTAAGTACTAGCGCTTCGCCCGCGATCTCGTCCGCGTGGTTTTTGTACTTTTAACTTCAAACTTTAACATCATCACCCCCTTTAAAGCGTAGTTTATAAAATAATAATAACCTTTAGCACTCAGGAATAATGTAGCTTTCGAACGGAGACAAAAATATTTAAGATTGGATCCGTAGTTAGTTAGATAGTTCCCGAGATTACCCCTTACATACAAACTTGCAAACAAATGTTATATTTTTATAATATTAGTATAGATTCACACACACACTGAAAACGGAGACAAAGTAACAGCCGATGCTCTTTACGGTCAAAGCCGGTTTGAAGAAATTAATTTTAATGTACGTACCAAGTAGTGCGTTTCACCGATGTCAGTGAGGTCCAAGATGAACCGATTGCAAAGTACCTACTACCTACACATGAATTGATAATTCACTTTGGTTTTTGCCTCCTTCATGAGAGGAGAGGCGGAAGCCCTTGGGCCATGACGACCAGTACTACCTAGATTTCCTCATTACACCTTGAAAAAATATCCATCGGAAATGACAAAATTTCGACGCGTATGGCCGATGTGATCTAACCTACTTCTTAACAAGACCCTGGCCGTAGCAATATAATCATTGGTGATGATCAGCTGAGCTTTGCAGGGCTTTCCGTAGGAGCATCTCCAAATGCTTGTAGATCGATTTCGCGCGTGGCAATAATACGAGTAGCCGTTGACAATAGCAAGTTCTTTGCCGTTTCGTTTCATGACCCATCTCACTGAAAGAGAGAAAAGATTAAGTCGTAGTGATCTCTCGTATGAGCCATTATGCGGAATGAGAATATTGGACACCGTGGCTTTTTTCCAGTCAGCTAGATTAGCACTGTTGCAACGGATACTCAAATAGCAATTAAATTGGTTTACCAACAAAAAAATTGAATAGCCAAAGTAGAATGAATAACTTTATTATCGGAGAAATTTATTATTGGCAAACGTAGTGTAGGACGCCCTCTGACTAGGTGGGATGACGATCTGCGAAAGACTGCAGGCAGAAGCTGGATGCGGCAAGCTGAAGACAGGGCGCTTTGGCGCTCATTAGGAGAGGGCGGCTATGTCCAGCAGTGGACTAATATAGCCTGATGATGATGATTATCAAAGAAATATTCTAAAAGTGTTGCTACTGATAAATTCCCATGTCGAGCACAGTGTTATTGAGTTTTTCCAATAGGAATTTTCTCGATAGCAGCCCGGAGTCTGGCTTTTTGCCCGGTTGATGGCAATAGGCTCGCCCCCTATTACATAGACTTAAAAATATAACAGGCAAAATATGGGTATTACCATAATTACACGTCTACCCAGGCCTTCAGGGAATAGAGGCGTGATGGTATGTTATAATATCCATTGAAAATACCGATTTTTGTAGGCACTATGATACAATGCAGGCTATGATTTCATAAGACGCGTAAGAGCATCATCATTGATGAGCTTTGCAGGGCTTTCTGAAACTATATCCCAAAATGAAAATAAAATGAACAATTAGCCATTAAAAATAGCAACTGATTCGCCATTTTGTTTCTTTACCCATTTCACTGCGGAAGAGAAAATAATTGGCCTAAGTGTCCTTTTGTATTAGCCTCTAATCTATACTAAGAATATACTTACACACCGTGGCAATTTCTTTTTTGTGCAAGCAATGTGATAGCGGGGTTGTAATGGAGGTCGACGCTTGTGACTTACATGTACACGTAATTCACAAAGAAAAACACAAAGAAATTAATCAATCATTTTAATTTAATTTGCATATGTATAAGTATGACTAAGGATGCCTTATGTATATCGTCGGCTTGTGCGTATACGGAACTACTCGCCCCGGATTTTCGATATTTAGAACGAAGAAAAGCAAGTGCCGAAGCTCTGTACGCTTCTAGTAACGCCATGGGTGTGCATATACGGATAAAGCTCATAGCACACATATCAACTCGGAAAGGGATCGTCACCGTATCACCTTTCGCCTCGAGCTTTTCCCGAGGCGAGGCGATTACGTTACGATTCCAATTAGTGCGCGTTGTAGTCAGGATTTTCAAACATAGAATACTGCACGGCTCGAGTTGATACGGTGGCGATCCCTTTCCGATTTGTTATGTGTGCTTATGACCTTTATCGTTGCAAAACTAGTAACGTTATTTTAATGAAGTGCACTGTGTATATCAGCGTTAACAATGTAACGGGGGCAGTATTTTTACGTTGTAACAGTATGGGGCGGTTTTCCACTGTTGTGTGAATGATTGTACCAGCAGGGGAATAAATATTTTACGTAGTGCAAGATCGATAAAAAAAAACTATAAATTTGCCAGTTAAAGTTTGATATAAAGTCCTTTAGTAATAATAAATTTTGGAGGTGCATGTACGTGTTCCAACTTAGCCTTAACCAGGAGCTTTGCATAATCATTGGTGATCCACAGCTGAGCTCTGCAGGAACGTCCAGAAGAGCATTTCCAAATGTTTGTGATTCGACCTCGCACATGACAATAGAATGTGTAACCATTTACAATAGCAAGGATTTTGCCGTTTTCTCTCTTTGTCCATATCACTGGAAAATAGAATACAATGATCGTGAGAGTTCTTCTCCTGTATGAGCCATATTATGGTCATATTTCAGATCATGGCAAAAATATATTTTCTGCCCATCAGCAAGGTGCTTGCAAGGTTATAACGGGCATTTAGGAATTGGTACACAAATCCTACTACAGTAGGTTTACAGAAAAAAAAGAAATTGTGCGAACATCATAATTTTATTATCATATTAATATAAAAGTATGGACACGATACGTAACACTCAGCATTGATTCCGTCAGCATTTAGAACGAGTCAAAACAAATGCCGACGACTCTACCAAGCCGACAACGTGGACATACATTACATACTTAAAAACACAATTGTAATGTACCAGTAAGCGAGGTACGATTTCACCTTTAACACCTTAACTGTCTGACAACTAGACACAATAGAAAATGTATTATTTATCGGTCACCTGGCGTTTAAGATGTTCACAAAAAACCACACTTTTTATTATTAAACCTTACCTTGAACGTTGGAAAGCAATAATTAAAGAAACAGTTTATACATATTAAAAAAAGAATAACACAAGGATACAACTCATGTAAAAAACATCAAAAAAGTAAACCGTTTACAACACGTTCAAAATCAATCTGTCCGTACTTCTGGCATGCCAATAAAATCTTCGACCGATCCGCAAACAGATCGCTCGAATCCAAGAGATCATTAAGTGCGGCCAAATTGTGATGTACTGGGGACTTGAGAAACAGATGCACAGCAAAAAGCCTGTGCTTACTGCCGTCATTAAAGCTTAATATAATATCCTTTATTAATGATAAATTTTGGAGGGGGATGTGTGTGTTCCAATTTTGCTTTTAATAGTTGTCTAGTGTCATCATTGGTGATCATCAGCTGTGCTTTGCAGCTACGTCCAGAGGAGCAGCTCCAGGTATTCGAAGAAATATTTCGAAAATGACAGTAGAACGAGTAACCATTTACGATGGCTAGGTCCTTACCGTTTCGTTTCTTAACCCATGTTACTGAAAATAAAGAGAAATTCATATTAAAAGTTTATTTGTGTTCAACTCTCGATGAAGTACGCGTATTTCTATATTTCTCGCTATGCAGTTTGCAAAAGCTTTGAATACAATGTTTGTTATAATCTTGAAGTGTCTTAAAAATGTGTGTAATACACATACTACACACATTTTTATTAGCAAATCTGCGCGCTTACTCTTGTTTTTTATTCCGATCGATTGACATTGGAATTTAGACGTTGCCTTCTCTTGAGTTCGACGCCAAATCAGGGATCAGGATTGGCGCGCTCGAAACGCTACTCTTAAGGTAATTTTGACAGTTGTCTATTTCGCCAAGTCAGTAATCACGTGACTGAACACTTAACATTAAAATAGTAATGGTGTTAGATCGGAATTAAAATTAGTTTGAACAGTAGGGCCCCAGGTCAGGTGAGTTAAAAACACTTTGCTATGCAATACACTATAATCATTTGAATAAATAGATGAGAAATACACGAAAAATGACAAACTACTCACATTATAAGTTACAAGTATTAACATCAAATCTAAAACATAATCCTTACCCTAATAAGAAATGGAATTCCACTTATTTTTATATTTCTTTGGCAATACTAACAGTTATACACATAATAAGTATTAGAAATAAAACATCACAACGATGTTATCCACATGTTATACAAGTGTCATTATTAAAACTTATTTATGAAGACTGGCCAAAATTATACGAATGACTAGATAAATAAACAAACAAAGTTTGTTCAAAACTACAATACACCATCATCTGCCTAACCTAATCCCAACTATGTTGAGGACGACTCCAGTCCAACCGGGTGCAGCCGGGTGCCAGTATATATGGAGCACTGTATATCTGTCCTCTACAATCCAGTTACTTGGTAACACGATACTCTTTTGATAAGACTGGTGGTTCAGGCTTTCAAGCTTCTGACTAGCTGTAGGACTGCCTTAGATCTACATATGATAGTTAAGATCGACGGTGTAACGTGCTTTCCGAGTGACGGATGGCACTCAATAGGTCTCAATGGATCATGTTTAGTCACATAACCACGGAACGACCTCATTAAGCAGAAAAACTACTACAATACAATGACTAAATTATTTAATTAACAACCTTAAAGAGATCTACGCTAATCCATAATACAGATGGGCCAGAGTCGCCACGCAGTGGGAACCAAGACAGGCGTCGTCGCTTTAGGACGCCTACGAAACTGGTACGGGAAATATCGAAATTATATATTTGTACAAGTTATATGCACCTGCCAGTGTTTGTCTCTACATCACCCAAAGCTTGACTGGTAGAAAATACCTATGGCATTAAGTCCACCTCTGCACATTTGTGTGCTTAAAGTATTAAATAAATAAATATGCATAAAAGAACATTGTTGGGTATCGATATCAAAAACAATTGAATAAAAAAAAATAGTTTTCATAAATAAAACATTTGTTTCTTGGCGATGCCTCGCCACGCCAACAATCTCGCCACACCAATAATCGGTTTTACCCCTGTCGATGTTTCACATCAAAATAATCACTGGTCTCCTGTTCTCGGAGGCATCAACTCTATGAGATTATGTCTGTTGTATCCATGGTAAAAATAAACCAGTCAATAAGCCAGTGTTATTCCTGTTAATACTGGTTATTCTATCACCTAGCTAGGAGAACAGCACTGCTTCCAGGTGGAAGCAGTGGTGTAATTGACATCACTCAGGTGAGTGATGTCAATTTAATAGCTAATAAGTACCTTTTGTACATGTTTAAACCTCTGTGTCTATTAAGTGGTGAAGAAATAAACATTATTATTATTTTATGAAAAAAATAATAAAGCGGTCACCAGGATGGAGATCAAGATATCGGAGTATTGTCACCTAGCTCTATAACAAATTCACTATTGATCTTGAATGTCTCTGTAGCAGCCTGAGGTTCGTTTGGCTATCCTGTGCATGTATACCTAATACTTTGGAGAATACAGTCATCATGTTATGTATGGAAATCAATAATAAAACGGAGTTGTCTTCACGTAAAACCCGTCAGACATTTTAAAAGATGGCGGCTTATGATTATGTTCCAAGTTAGATGAGAGAATCGTTCGTTGCACCGGGTCGGCATTGTTTGTGATCATCATTCTCGCTTTGCACCTCATTGCGTTGGTGCAAGTCCAGGTGCTCTTGTTTGTAGTCTGTTTGTGGCAGTAGAAGGTAAACCCGTTTACAATAACAAGTTCCTTTCCGTTAGGTTTCGTTACCCATTGTACTAAAAAAGAAAAGAAAATTATTAATTTCATAGAGCAACTTAATTAACACAACTGTACAAAATAATCTACTCTCTCGCTTTCTCTCTCTTTCTCTTGATTAAAGATAAAAAAAAACATGCGATGCATTGAATTTTAAAAATCTAAATGAAACACATTCTCTTGGTAGCAATAATCTTTTAAATATAAACAAAAACAGTTTGTAATTCAGGTAACAATAATATCCTAAAACAGCCTACAAAATACCTATAATTTAACGATAATAATATTAACAATTTTATTTAAACAAAACACAAAACGTATTACGCAAACATATAGACTAAGAACTTCTCGGAAATAATGTAGAAGTCTTTACATAATACCCGTTACAGATAACAAATGACGGTGGTGCGTGGTTGTGGTCGAGTTTAGCTGACACTACAGTACGCTCCGAAACCATATCTTCACTAGTAATTAACAATCTTGCTTTGCACTTTCCAGCCTGGGTACAGCTCCAAGTACTTTTAATCGTATGATATCTGCGACGATAGAACGTATAACCATTCACGACAGCTAGTATCTTGCCATTGTCTTTTGTCACCCAAGTTACTGAAAATAATTACCTATACCTTAGATATGATCAATTTTTATTTTCAACTGCAAAGAATACCTACCTAGACGAAGTGCACGTTTCTTTTCCTCCCGTACTGGGTATGTTCAAATTGGTGTTAATGTTGGCTTCCGTCGAAAGGGAAGGAGCCGTGGTCCGCCCTCCGCACGGCCCTGTACAGCTCTCAGACTGGTCACTCTCCCACCGATTCCCAATGAGTATTCTGTATTGTCTTTACTTAAAAAAGCAGGGTACAAAGAAATAAATATCAATGTAATATAACTGTAGGAATTTACAGGCTTCCCCGAGCCGTAGGACCAAACCCAGGTGTAAGATACCTTTATAAAGTCATAGAAATTGAAATAAAAGGCGATTACAAATTAGATATTTTACATAAGTATTTCTTTAGCATTTGTTCAAATATTGCATTGGACCTGACGGCTACGGATTCGTATAAAGTTTTAAGCGGCCTGATGGCCTTCTGGTAGGCCAATCCTCTTTATTAAAAGTTCAAAATCTAGTCAGAATCTCATCTCAGCGACATTAAAAGACGTACTTGTGACAGATTGAGACGGGGATTAGAATGCTACATTACCATGATACCATGTGACGGTTGTAAAATAAATTATTATGTTTTGTTATTAAATAGGAGTAGCTACTAGACAGTCATATTGCCCAACGCCAAACCAGGAACGGCTGCTAAAGTTGGCTAGATCCGGGAAAATCAAACACTAATGGTGGACCACATAGAATACATGTTTATTATTTGTGTTACACAGATTCCCTAGATTGTACGGAGCAAAGCTGTCAAAAGAAATTCCATTAAATAAAACACCGCTTTATATATGTACTTTATATAAATACTCGTAAGTAACAAGATTGACTCGACATTGACATAAAACAATATCATAATTCATAGTATTTAATAAAAAATACCTACATATTTTTCTTTTTATGTGATCATAAAATACATAGGATTTAAATAGAAAACTGGTGGCATTATTATGCAACATACTGTAGAATTTTCGTATTTAAATTGTTATTGTTGTTGTACATATGTACATGAACACACCGACTTTTTCCCATTGGGGTAGGCAGAAACTACAGAACACCGTTTGCTACTATACAAACATACTTCTTTTGCTTCGTCTACGTTCATCCTGGGCATACCCACACGCCGGTTGCGAGTACCTACTACGCCCCTGACGTTTCTTAAAAACATCATCAATAAGGTCCGCGTGTCAGTGTGTCCTCTCATCAAAATTAAATAGAATTTACATTATTAGATTACTCTGAATATAAGATTAAATTAATGAATTAGAAGACAAATACTCAACATCATGCAAAATGAAAGCCTATTATCGGACGATATATCAAAATATACTCTAGATATACGTATGTTAGTAATAATTATGAGCGTTTGTAAAAATTTTGTTTCTCCCCTTGAAAAAAACGCCATCCTTAATGAAAAATAGTGGTGGAGCATGACCGTGGTTAAGTTTCATCGATATGACGTGCCGATCCGCATTGTTGACGTCATTGGTGATTACCAGCCTAGATCTGCAGGAGCCATGATGGGTACAGCACCAACTGTTGGTATTGGTATTATGAGTATGGCAATAGAAAGTATATCCATTTACAATAGCAAGCTCCTTCCCATTTTGTTTTGTCACCCATGTCACTGAAATTGTTGGTGTTTTTTATTAGTGTTAAAATACCATTGAAAAAGAGTGTATCCTTACCGATGTTATTGTACAATCTGATCCAAGTAGATGAGCAAAGCATAGCGAAAATAATACAGTAGGTAGTAGTTATTCCTATTATGATACAGCAAAAAAAGCTGCGTGTCAACTCCGCTCCAACATTGCCTTTACCAATATTGGCGCAAACATAACGCTTGTACCTATTCATTTCTCTCCTCATGAAATTTCCGTACGAAAATCGATTCTTAAGGCGTAAACTCCAAAACATTCACTGCGTGTAAAGGTATGGAAAACGCAGAATTAAACATTAGCAACACTGTAAACAAAAATATTAACAAAAAAAGAAGTAAAAGAAACAGGAATCAGAAGAAAACTTTTCAATATCATCATATTTATTTTAACAACTACACAATTCTATTTATTTAAACATTCCTAAACTATCCACAGAAAGAAAGAAACAAGGTTAAGATGTTCATCTTAGCTGATATTTCAATGCTGGACGTGGGTGTGAGTGGAGCAACATGGCCGATACCACTGTTCTTTCCACAGGTATCTCTTCAAGTGTCGTAACCAGCTGAGCGTGGCACACATCCTTGCCCAAACTACAGCCCCATGCCCAATATCCCATAAGTTCACATATTTTACGTTTAGTATAAGTGTATCCGTCTACAACAGCTAGTTCCTTTCCATCCCTTTTTTTCATCCACTTCACACCAAAGTTTGCTGTAAATAATTTGATAACAAATGAATGAGCGTTTCGGTTTAAGGAACTTTTTTCACTTACATTAGAACATTATAAACGTATCTATCGCAGTGCAGGTAAAAGAAAAATAAAACGGTTGGTTGACAAACAGATCGTAAGAAGTTTGTAGTTACTCCAGCAGAGGACATCGTTCAGCCGAAAAGATGATGACGATGAGCCAATTTGAATTATATTGGCACAGGCAAGTGGAAGTATATATATATATATATATATGTGTAAGTGCGCTACTGGCTGAGCATAAGGTCCTAGATTCGATTCCCTGAGCGGGCAAAGCGTTCTTGAGTAACAAAATTTTGTTTGTTTTTCAAACATTATTTATTCATAATCCATAAAACAGAGCCACACGAAAACAACACTCTAACACAAATGTGAGATCATTAAAATAGTATAGTATTTCAAGGCCGTGGTTAAGTTTTATCCATATGACCTGTCGATCCGCAGTGTTGACGTTATTTTTGATGACCAGCCTAGATCTGCAGGAGCCATGATGGGTACAGCACCAACTATTGGTATTGGTGTTATGAGTATGGCAATAGAAAGTGTATCCATTTACATTTTTTGACGACCTATGTGGCACGGCGGGCGAAGGTCCGCCTGCTACGCAGGAGGTTGCGGATTCGATTCCCGCCTTGGGATAAATGTTTGTACGATCTACATAGATTTTTTCCAGGTGCTCTGGGTATTTTCTATGTACAATCAAAAATATCTATCTATGTAATGTATTGTATTAATTATATCAGTCATCTAGCACCCAAAACACAAGCTCTGCTTAGCTTGGGGCTAGATGATGCTGTGTTAATTGTCCAGCATTATTTATTTATTTTATTTATTACAATAGCAAACTCCTTCCCATTTTTTTTGCACCCATGTATCTGAAATTGTAGGTGTTTTTTATAAGTGTTAAAATACCATAAAAAAGAGTGTATTCTTACCGATGTAATTGTACAATCTGATCCAAATAGATGAGCAAAGCATAGCGAAAATAATACAGTAGGTAGTAGTTATTCCTATTATGATACAGCAAAAAAAGCTGCGTGTCAACTCCGCTCCAACATTGCCTTTACCAATATTGGCGCAAACATAACGCTTGTACCTATTCATTTCTCTCCTCATGAAATTTCCGTACGAAAATCGATTCTTAAGGCGTAAACTCCAAAACATTCACTGCGTGTAAAGGTATGGAAAACGCAGAATTAAACATTAGCAACACTGTAAACAAAAATATTAACAAAAAAAGAAGTAAAAGAAACAGGAATCAGAAGAAAACTTTTCAATATCATCATATTTATTTTAACAACTACACAATTCTATTTATTTAAACATTCCTAAACTATCCACAGAAAGAAAGAAACAAGGTTAAGATGTTCATCTTAGCTGATATTTCAATGCTGGACGTGGGTGTGAGTGGAGCAACATGACCGATACCACTGTTCTTTCCACAGGTATCTCTTCAAGTGTCGTAACCAGCTGAGCGTGGCACACATCCTTGCCCAAACTACAGCCCCATGCCCAATATCCCATAAGTTCACATATTTTACGTTTAGTATAAGTGTATCCGTCTACAACAGCTAGTTCCTTTCCATCCCTTTTTTTCATCCACTTCACACCAAAGTTTGCTGTAAATAATTTGATAACAAATGAATGAGCGTTTCGGTTTAAGGAACTTTTTTCACTTACATTAGAACATTATAAACGTATCTATCGCAGTGCAGGTAAAAGAAAAATAAAACGGTTGGTTGACAAACAGATCGTAAGAAGTTTGTAGTTACTCCAGCAGAGGACATCGTTCAGCCGAAAAGATGATGACGATGAGCCAATTTGAATTATATTGGCACAGGCAAGTGGAAGTATATATATATATATATATATGTGTAAGTGCGCTACTGGCTGAGCATAAGGTCCTAGATTCGATTCCCTGAGCGGGCAAAGCGTTCTTGAGTAACAAAATTTTGTTTGTTTTTCAAACATTATTTATTCATAATCCATAAAACAGAGCCACACGAAAACAACACTCTAACACAAATGTGAGATCATTAAAATAGTATAGTATTTCAAGGCCGTGGTTAAGTTTTATCCATATGACCTGTCGATCCGCAGTGTTGACGTTATTTTTGATGACCAGCCTAGATCTGCAGGAGCCATGATGGGTACAGCACCAACTATTGGTATTGGTGTTATGAGTATGGCAATAGAAAGTGTATCCATTTACATTTTTTGACGACCTATGTGGCACGGCGGGCGAAGGTCCGCCTGCTACGCAGGAGGTTGCGGATTCGATTCCCGCCTTGGGATAAATGTTTGTACGATCTACATAGATTTTTTCCAGGTGCTCTGGGTATTTTCTATGTACAATCAAAAATATCTATCTATGTAATGTATTGTATTAATTATATCAGTCATCTAGCACCCAAAACACAAGCTCTGCTTAGCTTGGGGCTAGATGATGCTGTGTTAATTGTCCAGCATTATTTATTTATTTTATTTATTACAATAGCATACTCCTTCCAATTTTTTTTGCACCCATGTATCTGAAATTGTAGGTGTTTTTTATAAGTGTTAAAATACCATAAAAAAGAGTGTATTCTTACCGATGTAATTGTACAATCTGATCCAAATAGATGAGCAAAGCATAGCGAAAATAATACAGTAGGTAGTAGTTATTCCTATTATGATACAGCAAAAAAAGCTGCGTGTCAACTCCGCTCCAACATTGCCTTTACCAATATTGGCGCAAACATAACGCTTGTACCTATTCATTTCTCTCCTCATGAAATTTCCGTACGAAAATCGATTCTTAAGGCGTAAACTCCAAAACATTCACTGCGTGTAAAGGTATGGAAAACGCAGAATTAAACATTAGCAACACTGTAAACAAAAATATTAACAAAAAAAGAAGTAAAAGAAACAGGAATCAGAAGAAAACTTTTCAATATCATCATATTTATTTTAACAACTACACAATTCTATTTATTTAAACATTCCTAAACTATCCACAGAAAGAAAGAAACAAGGTTAAGATGTTCATCTTAGCTGATATTTCAATGCTGGACGTGGGTGTGAGTGGAGCAACATGACCGATACCACTGTTCTTTCCACAGGTATCTCTTCAAGTGTCGTAACCAGCTGAGCGTGGCACACATCCTTGCCCAAACTACAGCCCCATGCCCAATATCCCATAAGTTCACATATTTTACGTTTAGTATAAGTGTATCCGTCTACAACAGCTAGTTCCTTTCCATCCCTTTTTTTCATCCACTTCACACCAAAGTTTGCTGTAAATAATTTGATAACAAATGAATGAGCGTTTCGGTTTAAGGAACTTTTTTCACTTACATTAGAACATTATAAACGTATCTATCGCAGTGCAGGTAAAAGAAAAATAAAACGGTTGGTTGACAAACAGATCGTAAGAAGTTTGTAGTTACTCCAGCAGAGGACATCGTTCAGCCGAAAAGATGATGACGATGAGCCAATTTGAATTATATTGGCACAGGCAAGTGGAAGTATATATATATATATATATATGTGTAAGTGCGCTACTGGCTGAGCATAAGGTCCTAGATTCGATTCCCTGAGCGGGCAAAGCGTTCTTGAGTAACAAAATTTTGTTTGTTTTTCAAACATTATTTATTCATAATCCATAAAACAGAGCCACACGAAAACAACACTCTAACACAAATGTGAGATCATTAAAATAGTATAGTATTTCAAGGCCGTGGTTAAGTTTTATCCATATGACCTGTCGATCCGCAGTGTTGACGTTATTTTTGATGACCAGCCTAGATCTGCAGGAGCCATGATGGGTACAGCACCAACTATTGGTATTGGTGTTATGAGTATGGCAATAGAAAGTGTATCCATTTACATTTTTTGACGACCTATGTGGCACGGCGGGCGAAGGTCCGCCTGCTACGCAGGAGGTTGCGGATTCGATTCCCGCCTTGGGATAAATGTTTGTACGATCTACATAGATTTTTTCCAGGTGCTCTGGGTATTTTCTATGTACAATCAAAAATATCTATCTATGTAATGTATTGTATTAATTATATCAGTCATCTAGCACCCAAAACACAAGCTCTGCTTAGCTTGGGGCTAGATGATGCTGTGTTAATTGTCCAGCATTATTTATTTATTTTATTTATTACAATAGCAAACTCCTTCCCATTTTTTTTGCACCCATGTATCTGAAATTGTAGGTGTTTTTTATAAGTGTTAAAATACCATAAAAAAGAGTGTATTCTTACCGATGTAATTGTACAATCTGATCCAAATAGATGAGCAAAGCATAGCGAAAATAATACAGTAGGTAGTAGTTATTCCTATTATGATACAGCAAAAAAAGCTGCGTGTCAACTCCGCTCCAACATTGCCTTTACCAATATTGGCGCAAACATAACGCTTGTACCTATTCATTTCTCTCCTCATGAAATTTCCGTACGAAAATCGATTCTTAAGGCGTAAACTCCAAAACATTCACTGCGTATAAAGGTATGGAAAACGCAGAATTAAACATTAGCAACACTGTAAACAAAAATATTAACAAAAAAAGAAGTAAAAGAAACAGGAATCAGAAGAAAACTTTTCAATATCATCATATTTATTTTAACAACTACACAATTCTATTTATTTAAACATTCCTAAACTATCCACAGAAAGAAAGAAACAAGGTTAAGATGTTCATCTTAGTTGATATTTCAATGCTGGACGTGGGTGTGAGTGGAGCAACATGGCCGATACCACTGTTCTTTCCACAGGTATCTCTTCAAGTGTCGTAACCAGCTGAGCGTGGCACACATCCTTGCCCAAACTACAGCCCCATGCCCAATATCCCATAAGTTCACATATTTTACGTTTAGTATAAGTGTATCCGTCTACAACAGCTAGTTCCTTTCCATCCCTTTTTTTCATCCACTTCACACCAAAGTTTGCTGTAAATAATTTGATAACAAATGAATGAGCGTTTCGGTTTAAGGAACTTTTTTCACTTACATTAGAACATTATAAACGTATCTATCGCAGTGCAGGTAAAAGAAAAATAAAACGGTTGGTTGACAAACAGATCGTAAGAAGTTTGTAGTTACTCCAGCAGAGGACATCGTTCAGCCGAAAAGATGATGACGATGAGCCAATTTGAATTATATTGGCACAGGCAAGTGGAAGTATATATATATATATGTGTAAGTGCGCTACTGGCTGAGCATAAGGTCCTAGATTCGATTCCCTGAGCGGGCAAAGCGTTCTTGAGTAACAAAATTTTGTTTGTTTTTCAAACATTATTTATTCATAATCCATAAAACAGAGCCACACGAAAACAACACTCTAACACAAATGTGAGATCATTAAAATAGTATAGTATTTCAAGGCCGTGGTTAAGTTTTATCCATATGACCTGTCGATCCGCAGTGTTGACGTTATTTTTGATGACCAGCCTAGATCTGCAGGAGCCATGATGGGTACAGCACCAACTATTGGTATTGGTGTTATGAGTATGGCAATAGAAAGTGTATCCATTTACATTTTTTGACGACCTATGTGGCACGGCGGGCGAAGGTCCGCCTGCTACGCAGGAGGTTGCGGATTCGATTCCCGCCTTGGGATAAATGTTTGTACGATCTACATAGATTTTTTCCAGGTGCTCTGGGTATTTTCTATGTACAATCAAAAATATCTATCTATGTAATGTATTGTATTAATTATATCAGTCATCTAGCACCCAAAACACAAGCTCTGTTTAGCTTGGGGCTAGATGATGCTGTGTTAATTGTCCAGCATTATTTATTTATTTTATTTATTACAATAGCAAACTCCTTCCCATTTTTTTTGCACCCATGTATCTGAAATTGTAGGTGTTTTTTATAAGTGTTAAAATACCATAAAAAAGAGTGTATTCTTACCGATGTAATTGTACAATCTGATCCAAATAGATGAGCAAAGCATAGCGAAAATAATACAGTAGGTAGTAGTTATTCCTATTATGATACAGCCAAAAAAGCTGCGTGTCAACTCCGCTACAACATTGCCTTTACCAATATTGGCGCAAACATAACGCTTGTACCTATTCATTTCTCTCCTCATGAAATTTCCGTACGAAAATCGATTCTTAAGGCGTAAACTCCAAAACATTCACTGCGTGTAAAGGTATGGAAAACGCAGAATTAAACATTAGCAACACTGTAAACAAAAATATTAACAAAAAAAGAAGTAAAAGAAACAGGAATCAGAAGAAAACTTTTCAATATCATCATATTTATTTTAACAACTACACAATTCTATTTATTTAAACATTCCTAAACTATCCACAGAAAGAAAGAAACAAGGTTAAGATGTTCATCTTAGTTGATATTTCAATGCTGGACGTGGGTGTGAGTGGAGCAACATGGCCGATACCACTGTTCTTTCCACAGGTATCTCTTCAAGTGTCGTAACCAGCTGAGCGTGGCACACATCCTTGCCCAAACTACAGCCCCATGCCCAATATCCCATAAGTTCACATATTTTACGTTTAGTATAAGTGTATCCGTCTACAACAGCTAGTTCCTTTCCATCCCTTTTTTTCATCCACTTCACACCAAAGTTTGCTGTAAATAATTTGATAACAAATGAATGAGCGTTTCGGTTTAAGGAACTTTTTTCACTTACATTAGAACATTATAAACGTATCTATCGCAGTGCAGGTAAAAGAAAAATAAAACGGTTGGTTGACAAACAGATCGTAAGAAGTTTGTAGTTACTCCAGCAGAGGACATCGTTCAGCCGAAAAGATGATGACGATGAGCCAATTTGAATTATATTGGCACAGGCAAGTGGAAGTATATATATATATATATATATATATATGTGTAAGTGCGCTACTGGCTGAGCATAAGGTCCTAGATTCGATTCCCTGAGCGGGCAAAGCGTTCTTGAGTAACAAAATTTTGTTTGTTTTTCAAACATTATTTATTCATAATCCATAAAACAGAGCCACACGAAAACAACACTCTAACACAAATGTGAGATCATTAAAATAGTATAGTATTTCAAGGCCGTGGTTAAGTTTTATCCATATGACCTGTCGATCCGCAGTGTTGACGTTATTTTTGATGACCAGCCTAGATCTGCAGGAGCCATGATGGGTACAGCACCAACTATTGGTATTGGTGTTATGAGTATGGCAATAGAAAGTGTATCCATTTACATTTTTTGACGACCTATGTGGCACGGCGGGCGAAGGTCCGCCTGCTACGCAGGAGGTTGCGGATTCGATTCCCGCCTTGGGATAAATGTTTGTACGATCTACATAGATTTTTTCCAGGTGCTCTGGGTATTTTCTATGTACAATCAAAAATATCTATCTATGTAATGTATTGTATTAATTATATCAGTCATCTAGCACCCAAAACACAAGCTCTGCTTAGCTTGGGGCTAGATGATGCTGTGTTAATTGTCCAGCATTATTTATTTATTTTATTTATTACAATAGCAAACTCCTTCCCATTTTTTTTGCACCCATGTATCTGAAATTGTAGGTGTTTTTTATAAGTGTTAAAATACCATAAAAAAGAGTGTATTCTTACCGATGTAATTGTACAATCTGATCCAAATAGATGAGCAAAGCATAGCGAAAATAATACAGTAGGTAGTAGTTATTCCTATTATGATACAGCAAAAAAAGCTGCGTGTCAACTCCGCTCCAACATTGCCTTTACCAATATTGGCGCAAACATAACGCTTGTACCTATTCATTTCTCTCCTCATGAAATTTCCGTACGAAAATCGATTCTTAAGGCGTAAACTCCAAAACATTCACTGCGTGTAAAGGTATGGAAAACGCAGAATTAAACATTAGCAACACTGTAAACAAAAATATTAACAAAAAAAGAAGTAAAAGAAACAGGAATCAGAAGAAAACTTTTCAATATCATCATATTTATTTTAACAACTACACAATTCTATTTATTTAAACATTCCTAAACTATCCACAGAAAGAAAGAAACAAGGTTAAGATGTTCATCTTAGCTGATATTTCAATGCTGGACGTGGGTGTGAGTGGAGCAACATGACCGATACCACTGTTCTTTCCACAGGTATCTCTTCAAGTGTCGTAACCAGCTGAGCGTGGCACACATCCTTGCCCAAACTACAGCCCCATGCCCAATATCCCATAAGTTCACATATTTTACGTTTAGTATAAGTGTATCCGTCTACAACAGCTAGTTCCTTTCCATCCCTTTTTTTCATCCACTTCACACCAAAGTTTGCTGTAAATAATTTGATAACAAATGAATGAGCGTTTCGGTTTAAGGAACTTTTTTCACTTACATTAGAACATTATAAACGTATCTATCGCAGTGCAGGTAAAAGAAAAATAAAACGGTTGGTTGACAAACAGATCGTAAGAAGTTTGTAGTTACTCCAGCAGAGGACATCGTTCAGCCGAAAAGATGATGACGATGAGCCAATTTGAATTATATTGGCACAGGCAAGTGGAAGTATATATATATATATGTGTAAGTGCGCTACTGGCTGAGCATAAGGTCCTAGATTCGATTCCCTGAGCGGGCAAAGCGTTCTTGAGTAACAAAATTTTGTTTGTTTTTCAAACATTATTTATTCATAATCCATAAAACAGAGCCACACGAAAACAACACTCTAACACAAATGTGAGATCATTAAAATAGTATAGTATTTCAAGGCCGTGGTTAAGTTTTATCCATATGACCTGTCGATCCGCAGTGTTGACGTTATTTTTGATGACCAGCCTAGATCTGCAGGAGCCATGATGGGTACAGCACCAACTATTGGTATTGGTGTTATGAGTATGGCAATAGAAAGTGTATCCATTTACATTTTTTGACGACCTATGTGGCACGGCGGGCGAAGGTCCGCCTGCTACGCAGGAGGTTGCGGATTCGATTCCCGCCTTGGGATAAATGTTTGTACGATCTACATAGATTTTTTCCAGGTGCTCTGGGTATTTTCTATGTACAATCAAAAATATCTATCTATGTAATGTATTGTATTAATTATATCAGTCATCTAGCACCCAAAACACAAGCTCTGCTTAGCTTGGGGCTAGATGATGCTGTGTTAATTGTCCAGCATTATTTATTTATTTTATTTATTACAATAGCAAACTCCTTCCCATTTTTTTTGCACCCATGTATCTGAAATTGTAGGTGTTTTTTATAAGTGTTAAAATACCATAAAAAAGAGTGTATTCTTACCGATGTAATTGTACAATCTGATCCAAATAGATGAGCAAAGCATAGCGAAAATAATACAGTAGGTAGTAGTTATTCCTATTATGATACAGCAAAAAAAGCTGCGTGTCAACTCCGCTCCAACATTGCCTTTACCAATATTGGCGCAAACATAACGCTTGTACCTATTCATTTCTCTCCTCATGAAATTTCCGTACGAAAATCGATTCTTAAGGCGTAAACTCCAAAACATTCACTGCGTGTAAAGGTATGGAAAACGCAGAATTAAACATTAGCAACACTGTAAACAAAAATATTAACAAAAAAAGAAGTAAAAGAAACAGGAATCAGAAGAAAACTTTTCAATATCATCATATTTATTTTAACAACTACACAATTCTATTTATTTAAACATTCCTAAACTATCCACAGAAAGAAAGAAACAAGGTTAAGATGTTCATCTTAGCTGATATTTCAATGCTGGACGTGGGTGTGAGTGGAGCAACATGACCGATACCACTGTTCTTTCCACAGGTATCTCTTCAAGTGTCGTAACCAGCTGAGCGTGGCACACATCCTTGCCCAAACTACAGCCCCATGCCCAATATCCCATAAGTTCACATATTTTACGTTTAGTATAAGTGTATCCGTCTACAACAGCTAGTTCCTTTCCATCCCTTTTTTTCATCCACTTCACACCAAAGTTTGCTGTAAATAATTTGATAACAAATGAATGAGCGTTTCGGTTTAAGGAACTTTTTTCACTTACATTAGAACATTATAAACGTATCTATCGCAGTGCAGGTAAAAGAAAAATAAAACGGTTGGTTGACAAACAGATCGTAAGAAGTTTGTAGTTACTCCAGCAGAGGACATCGTTCAGCCGAAAAGATGATGACGATGAGCCAATTTGAATTATATTGGCACAGGCAAGTGGAAGTATATATATATATATATATATGTGTAAGTGCGCTACTGGCTGAGCATAAGGTCCTAGATTCGATTCCCTGAGCGGGCAAAGCGTTCTTGAGTAACAAAATTTTGTTTGTTTTTCAAACATTATTTATTCATAATCCATAAAACAGAGCCACACGAAAACAACACTCTAACACAAATGTGAGATCATTAAAATAGTATAGTATTTCAAGGCCGTGGTTAAGTTTTATCCATATGACCTGTCGATCCGCAGTGTTGACGTTATTTTTGATGACCAGCCTAGATCTGCAGGAGCCATGATGGGTACAGCACCAACTATTGGTATTGGTGTTATGAGTATGGCAATAGAAAGTGTATCCATTTACATTTTTTGACGACCTATGTGGCACGGCGGGCGAAGGTCCGCCTGCTACGCAGGAGGTTGCGGATTCGATTCCCGCCTTGGGATAAATGTTTGTACGATCTACATAGATTTTTTCCAGGTGCTCTGGGTATTTTCTATGTACAATCAAAAATATCTATCTATGTAATGTATTGTATTAATTATATCAGTCATCTAGCACCCAAAACACAAGCTCTGCTTAGCTTGGGGCTAGATGATGCTGTGTTAATTGTCCAGCATTATTTATTTATTTTATTTATTACAATAGCAAACTCCTTCCCATTTTTTTTGCACCCATGTATCTGAAATTGTAGGTGTTTTTTATAAGTGTTAAAATACCATAAAAAAGAGTGTATTCTTACCGATGTAATTGTACAATCTGATCCAAATAGATGAGCAAAGCATAGCGAAAATAATACAGTAGGTAGTAGTTATTCCTATTATGATACAGCAAAAAAAGCTGCGTGTCAACTCCGCTCCAACATTGCCTTTACCAATATTGGCGCAAACATAACGCTTGTACCTATTCATTTCTCTCCTCATGAAATTTCCGTACGAAAATCGATTCTTAAGGCGTAAACTCCAAAACATTCACTGCGTGTAAAGGTATGGAAAACGCAGAATTAAACATTAGCAACACTGTAAACAAAAATATTAACAAAAAAAGAAGTAAAAGAAACAGGAATCAGAAGAAAACTTTTCAATATCATCATATTTATTTTAACAACTACACAATTCTATTTATTTAAACATTCCTAAACTATCCACAGAAAGAAAGAAACAAGGTTAAGATGTTCATCTTAGCTGATATTTCAATGCTGGACGTGGGTGTGAGTGGAGCAACATGACCGATACCACTGTTCTTTCCACAGGTATCTCTTCAAGTGTCGTAACCAGCTGACCGTGGCACACATCCTTGCCCAAACTACAGCCCCATGCCCAATATCCCATAAGTTCACATATTTTACGTTTAGTATAAGTGTATCCGTCTACAACAGCTAGTTCCTTTCCATCCCTTTTTTTCATCCACTTCACACCAAAGTTTGCTGTAAATAATTTGATAACAAATGAATGAGCGTTTCGGTTTAAGGAACTTTTTTCACTTACATTAGAACATTATAAACGTATCTATCGCAGTGCAGGTAAAAGAAAAATAAAACGGTTGGTTGACAAACAGATCGTAAGAAGTTTGTAGTTACTCCAGCAGAGGACATCGTTCAGCCGAAAAGATGATGACGATGAGCCAATTTGAATTATATTGGCACAGGCAAGTGGAAGTATATATATATATATATATATGTGTAAGTGCGCTACTGGCTGAGCATAAGGTCCTAGATTCGATTCCCTGAGCGGGCAAAGCGTTCTTGAGTAACAAAATTTTGTTTGTTTTTCAAACATTATTTATTCATAATCCATAAAACAGAGCCACACGAAAACAACACTCTAACACAAATGTGAGATCATTAAAATAGTATAGTATTTCAAGGCCGTGGTTAAGTTTTATCCATATGACCTGTCGATCCGCAGTGTTGACGTTATTTTTGATGACCAGCCTAGATCTGCAGGAGCCATGATGGGTACAGCACCAACTATTGGTATTGGTGTTATGAGTATGGCAATAGAAAGTGTATCCATTTACATTTTTTGACGACCTATGTGGCACGGCGGGCGAAGGTCCGCCTGCTACGCAGGAGGTTGCGGATTCGATTCCCGCCTTGGGATAAATGTTTGTACGATCTACATAGATTTTTTCCAGGTGCTCTGGGTATTTTCTATGTACAATCAAAAATATCTATCTATGTAATGTATTGTATTAATTATATCAGTCATCTAGCACCCAAAACACAAGCTCTGCTTAGCTTGGGGCTAGATGATGCTGTGTTAATTGTCCAGCATTATTTATTTATTTTATTTATTACAATAGCAAACTCCTTCCCATTTTTTTTGCACCCATGTATCTGAAATTGTAGGTGTTTTTTATAAGTGTTAAAATACCATAAAAAAGAGTGTATTCTTACCGATGTAATTGTACAATCTGATCCAAATAGATGAGCAAAGCATAGCGAAAATAATACAGTAGGTAGTAGTTATTCCTATTATGATACAGCAAAAAAAGCTGCGTGTCAACTCCGCTCCAACATTGCCTTTACCAATATTGGCGCAAACATAACGCTTGTACCTATTCATTTCTCTCCTCATGAAATTTCCGTACGAAAATCGATTCTTAAGGCGTAAACTCCAAAACATTCACTGCGTGTAAAGGTATGGAAAACGCAGAATTAAACATTAGCAACACTGTAAACAAAAATATGAACAAAAAAAGAAGTAAAAGAAACAGGAATCAGAAGAAAACTTTTCAATATCATCATATTTATTTTAACAACTACACAATTCTATTTATTTAAACATTCCTAAACTATCCACAGAAAGAAAGAAACAAGGTTAAGATGTTCATCTTAGCTGATATTTCAATGCTGGACGTGGGTGTGAGTGGAGCAACATGGCCGATACCACTGTTCTTTCCACAGGTATCTCTTCAAGTGTCGTAACCAGCTGAGCGTGGCACACATCCTTGCCCAAACTACAGCCCCATGCCCAATATCCCATAAGTTCACATATTTTACGTTTAGTATAAGTGTATCCGTCTACAACAGCTAGTTCCTTTCCATCCCTTTTTTTCATCCACTTCACACCAAAGTTTGCTGTAAATAATTTGATAACAAATGAATGAGCGTTTCGGTTTAAGGAACTTTTTTCACTTACATTAGAACATTATAAACGTATCTATCGCAGTGCAGGTAAAAGAAAAATAAAACGGTTGGTTGACAAACAGATCGTAAGAAGTTTGTAGTTACTCCAGCAGAGGACATCGTTCAGCCGAAAAGATGATGACGATGAGCCAATTTGAATTATATTGGCACAGGCAAGTGGAAGTATATATATATATATATATATATATGTAAGTGCGCTACTGGCTGAGCATGAGGTCCTAGATTCGATTCCCGTTTTTGAGTTTTGTAGTTTTGAGTAACAAAAATTTGTTTTTTTTTTCAAACATTATTTATTCATAATCCATAAAACACACGCACACGAACACAACACACTAACACAAATGTGAGATCATTACAATAGTATTTTGCAAATATTTTTAACATACAAAACATTGACTTAGTGAAAACGTTTTCTTTAATACGTGTGTAATCAAAATTGCTTTTTGAAAAAATTGCGTTTACTCCGTAAACCATTAAATACTTTCAGCGCTTAACATACCCCCATTGTCCTCTTTGTCAATTATTACTAACACAACATCATGCCTGTAATCCCTGAAGGGTTGGGTAGAGGTGTACCATCACTACACCCACATTTCACCAGTTATGTTTAAGTCCCATTTTTTTCATTTCATTCCCATTGTCATTCAACGTGGCATTGCTTTGGACACTCCCGTTGACAGCAATGCGGATGAATTTTTCGATGCCCTGTGATTCTATTTTTTTTATTTCATTTCCTTTTTTTTGTAAGTAATGTTTTACATGTACAAATAAATAAGTCCCATGTAATAGGGGGTGAGCCGATTGCCATCAACCGGACACACATCCAGACTCCAGCCTGCTAATTATGATCAAGGTGAAGGTTATACTGGTTGCAACTCTATTCCGCATTTATGGGAGATGGTGTGAATACCTACAACAACGTCTACGCATTCTGTTAATCATACTAAGTATCGTCGTACATAATTGCTGAGAAAAAACTTTAATAATCGTTGGCGGGTATTATAACTGATCTCTCTACAAGTTGACCCAACGTGCGGCGATAAAGGCCACAAAATGTCTATATGATGAATATCAAATGTCAATGTCCTGATACTGGTTTAACTATACTGTGACTGTGGCGTACATAGGTAAACTTAGGCCCAACGTGGAGTGAAGAGGAAGTTTTAGATAGTTTTTAAATCGTTTAGCGATAAACGTATTTAGTGATTTGTGGTGCTGATGGGCATTAACATGTAATTTGTACTTTTGTCATTAGAGCTAATATAGACTTACGACTAGAATTTGTACTCCATTTGTAAGTAAAATAGATTTTTGCAAATATTTTATAGGTATACATTGTACGGTAGGCCGCACGTCAGTGGTAACAACCAGCCTATGCCAGCCGTAGTACGCTAGGCCAGCTCAATAGCAATGCAATACTACCGATGTGTGGCCTACTATAGCTACTTGAATATAGCTAAAATAGTTTAAAATTATGACTAGAATTTGTACTCTATACGTAAGTAAAATAGATTTTTGCAAATATTTAACATACACTGTATTTGAACGTAGCTAAATAGTTTAAAACACGATTATAATTTTTATTTCGTCTTATTAAAGAACATCTGACTGTCCACTTATAAATACTTATAAATACGTGGATGAGGTAATTTTCAGTATAAACATTACAATTAGATCATGAGGGTAAACCCCCTACATCGATGATGAGGGAAAACCCACCATAATTTAAGTCGTTAAAATTGAGTTGCTGAAATACAGCTGTTTTCTGTTTTATAAAATAAATCCATTCCTTGTCATCGGCTCAAAGACAAGAGCATTAAACTGATGGTCTAGACAAAGTGACATGCTATCAGCGATAAGTCTAAAATGTTTGGGATTGACCACGTGACAGTTCGGAACAGCCTGTCAATCCAATACACTTAGCGATGTATCGCTCGGAATCCTGGTTCAATCCTTAATGTCATTATACGGCTACGTTTGATCTGCTTAACTTCTAGAAAACTACTGACTACAGATATACTCACAACGACTTATCAGACTAATTAACTCTATAGAGCTGACACTCAAACCGCTCCACAATTAAGCGACTGCTGTGTGTTACAGACCTATCGGGGCACGTGACATAGCGCGTTGTTGCCATACGAACACCCTTAAACAAGTCGAATAAATAACCACCCCCTCTCTTTCTTGACGACATACAGCTAAAAAGAGAAACGTACGAGTGCCATATCTAAACTTTTCTATAACCTAACTTCTCTGTCTGAAGCGCTTAGACCAAGTAGACTTTAAGTTGAACGACTAGACATTTAGAATAACGCATAGTTCAGACGAGCTTGTGGGTACTAAACAGGATCGGTTTCTATTCACTCTCACTAATACTAATCACTATGTCAGCATGTTTACACGGTGTGACAAGTAATGTACACTAAGCATAAGCCGCTTAATTCGTGTAAAATAGACAAGAAACACGGTCACCACATATTTTCCCAAATACTGTAAGAATACTTATTCCAAACGCCAGAAATACCTCAATACGAATTTACAATTTAACATAAAACCCATTACTGATGCAGTACTCAGATGGTTCGTGCTTGTGTTCCAGCTTCGCTGACAACACGATACGATGCGATGGCTTGGCGTGATTCGTTATCTCCATCCTGGCATGACAGGTCCCTCCGTAGGTACAGTTCCAGACCTTTGTTGACTTCTTCAAACTCTGCTTGCGACAGTAGTAAGTGTAGCCGTTTACCAACGCCACTTCTTTTCCGTTGACTCTCTTCACGAATTTTACTGTAATAATGTTTAGGGTGTTAATGTTGGATGTGTTGGACAAAGATTTACGTCCATGCACAAACACATGCAAAGTGCTCTAGGATATGTGTTACAGGAAAATAATATGCTTAAATTTTTACCTGGTACAACCAGACTTTTTATTAATAAACTTTTATTTTGATTAAAATGTTAATATATTTATACCGCACTAAATTGGTATCAAGCTCAATGAGATTTTTAGTTTCCATAATTTATTAGAAACAGATTTAGTCACAAATAATAATTAAAAAAAAACTGATAGGCATATAACATTACAGCTTCGGATGAATGTCATTATAAACGGCAAATTCTACAGGAATGTGTTGAAAACATGGTTGTGTTCTAGCCTTGATGATACCACCTTGTGTTCTGAAGGCTGTAGTCTCTTTGTGATGATTAGCCTTGCCCTGCACTTGTACTTTTTGGTGGTACAGGGCCAGGTGTTATTATCTAAATTACGTCTATGACAATTGAAGGTGTACCCATCTGTAATAGCTAGCTCCTTGCCGTCGAATTTATTTAAGTATTTCACTGGAAGAGAAATAAACTATGTTACTTAAGAAGTGTTTTTTGACAGTAATACGTCAATGTCAGACGCTCCGGAACAGAATTCGGATGTGCTTGAGGAACTTCTGCCATAGTCACCACAGCCGACGCAAATGAGAATCATCTCCATCATCATCCTCCTGTCCTTATCCCAAATTATTCGGGGTCGTCGCAGCATGTTTTCTTCCATACATATCTATTTACCGTCATCTCAAGACGTCACCTCTTTTCTAGCCATATCATCATTCACACAATCCATCCATCATTTCTTTGGTCTCCCATAATAAGAAATAGATATATAAATAAATAATAAAAGAGAATAATACGTTAAAAAAAGTCTTAATAAATGGGGTATTTATTTGTTCATAAATTCGTCTCAATTTTTTTATACAAATACCACAAAAATGAGGTTCTACCAGTAAAAGTAATTTCATTACTTTTCGATTATTTTACAGCTTTGGAAGTAAATTATTTCCTTTGGGGCTCACATTTCCATAAAAAGCGATGGAGTCTTCACTGCAACCATTATCATGTTTCCGGAATAAGGTTACATTGCATGTTGAAATGCAAATGGATTAAACAATAAATATGTTCGAAAACAGGCAAATATACTCGCAGTAGGCTTCTTCTATCCAGCAGTCGGCCTTGCTTTTATAGGAATACCATCATGACCACAACGAAAAACAGCAACTGCCAGCCATAGGCCTCCTCGAACCATCGCGACAACTTACTTAGGATTAGCCGCATTTATGCCAATTTAACCAAGTCATCGGTTCATCTTGTGGAGAGACTGCCCAAGCTGCTATGTGCAAGCCTAATAACATAACTGAAAATCTCATAAGAGGTCACTGCACAAGGCTAACTGTGCATAATGATGACATTATGAACGAACGAAAGAGAATCTGATGCTTCATTATCTCTGCAAACCTAGACAAAATAAACTCAGCACAGCAGCTGTTTTTTTGTACATTAATTCACATACACCTAGTATACCATTATATCCTAACATAAAATCCATTAATCATCATGAAGGTCGGCGGTGGATGCCTGTGCTCCAACTTCGCTGATAGAACGGTTCGCTTCAGAGGATCATGTTTACTGCATGTGATCAGCCTGGCCTTACAGAGCCATCCGTTGGTGCACGTCCATATCTTCGTCTTCGCGTTATTCTTGTGGCAATAGAACGTGTAACCATTCACCATAGCCAATTCTTTTCCGTTCCTCTTCATCATCCATTTAACTGAAATATAATTATTGAAGCTTTACATTTTTGACTGTAATCTCTGAGTGCAGTTGTAAACTAACTAAGGCTTTACTGCCGCACTCAGAGACGATAGTTTGATAAGATCAAATTATCGCACAGTACATCGCCGTGTGAACGCCTACTTTCGGTATACCTCGAGAAATAATCATCAAAGTAATAACATAACATGATAAAGAAGTGAAACGTTAAGAAAACATTAAAAAAGGATTTATTGTCACAAATGTACAATGGTATAGAGTAAAATAGGAGCCAGGTCCGGTTTTTCGATTTGAAAATCGAGAGCGGTAAGTACTTAACGGTAAAAACTTTGTAAAACAGAACGATATACTTAACAGATATAAAACTATATTAAGCTATCGACCAACCAGTTCTTTTCAACGTACAATACGTTCAAAAGACTCGATATTTATTTGATACATATTCATATTGTTTACATTTTTAAATGCACGTTTTTACTATACATTTTTTTAATTATTCGGCTCAATTTCATGTCAGTACAGGCCAAGGATATAGTTCAAACGAACTGATATCGGTCATTTGGCAATTGCCTTACCCCAAAAAGATCGCCGCTAATGCTATGTTACGATCAAATGGAAACTCAGTCGTCAGCTTAAGCTTTAAGGAAAATAAAGGATTTTATTTAATGGTTATGCCCATTTTTATGGTTGACTATGGCACCATTGATTGTAAATACAACTGATTTACATCCTGTAGCTCTCCGCACACAACGCCACCGTGTTTTGTTCCCTTTGACCGGACAACCCCGATTGTACCGGTACGGCCCTATATTGAGACATGGATTGCCCCTTTTCGTCGTGCTGAATACGAGATCCATGTCAAAATCTGCAACAAAACATCGTAAATAAAAAAAGGTTATCTCTGGCCTTCAATGTTTCTATTACAGAATAGTATTTAATACTAACATACTGTACGGTGCCTCGGTGTTAATATATGTTAACTGACGGAGAATGTTTGACTGAGGTAGAATATTGGTTCAAAGGCTTCGTTTGAAAATTTTCAAAGCGAGGCAATATATTCGTATCCGTCGATTACGTAGTCAGAAAGCAATTAAAGTACAGAAAAAATATGTTTTGTCTCTTTCTTCCTGAGGCACATTGAAACAAAAATTGTCAGTTGACATAAATATCTTTAGATAGTATCTAATACAAAGTCGAGTTTGTGTATGTCTGTGTGATCGTGTTTTGTATTTTATTATTGTCTTATTTAATTTTTAATCGTGATGTTGACCACAAAGAATAAGTATTTGTCTTTCTTTCTTTTCTTTTAGGGGCAGGTCGCTGTTTAAAATAATAATATCTTTACTGCGACGTGTTTTACCCGTATTTCATCTTTATGCTGCAATAAAAGTTAAATAAATAAGTTATATTGCATACGAGTAACTAATGACTGACAACTTTGGCTCTAACCAAATAATACTCCTTCGAGTCTCAGAAAGCACTGTTGGTTCCGGCTGTCAATTTAATCGAACATAAAACTACGCTTTCAGAAGTCAAGCCGTGGATGAATGACCATTTATTAAATACCAAGTCTCCACCCTGCCTCGGAAAGCACGTTAAGCTATTCCTCCCGGCCGTAATCCGTAGTATCTTTGACAGTCGGTACGGGTAGTCAGAACGTCAGATAGCAAATAAGCCAAGGGTTATAGTATTTTCCAGAAACCGGGTTGTGGAAGTCAGATAGGCAATCGCTCCATGTAAAATACTAATGTACAGCTGCGTCCAGTTAGACTGGAAGCAGACCCCAACAGGAAAATAAAAAAAGGAAACTTTATTTACGGGTAAGAAACAGTTTATTAATAAAACATTACAGAGCTTATCTTTATTAAATAATTAAAATACTTGTGTGGTGAATGTCTAGTGGAAGCCCGAGATATTCAAATTTTCATAGCCTTAATATTTAATGTTCTTTGTAAAACGCATATATCTACTTCCTACACTATTTTGCAGTATTAATAAACGAAAGGCTCAAATTACCACGAAGATACCTATTATCTCTGGAATGAATTCGTTCTTGTATGTAGTTTTTTTTTTTTTATTGCAATAAATATATTGGTTATTATAAAGATGTATGTTATACTAGATGTGTCATACAACCATGGCTTATCTTAGCTCAGATTACCAATGAGAAAGATTTAATATCCAACATGTGATATTTGTTGTTAATACCCTGATAATTGACCTATTTTATCAACACTATTAATCAAAACGAATGGTGTTCTTGTATTTTCCATTGTTTTTATGAATAGTTGATTTGTAATATTGATTGCCAATTGCGAACAGGTTGACAACAGGCACGGTAAAAAGATATAAAAATAACCATAAAAAAACGAATGCTGTGCTTGTACTCGTATTTTCCGTTTTTTAAGAATGATTATGTTCTTTTTTGTGTGAAACTATAACATTATTGACTGTAACGACAACCGATTTACATCCCAATGTCGTGCGACAACAGTGCCATCGTTGTTTAGACCCTATGTACCTTCTTACCCGGTTATATCGATAAGGACCATAGATCATGACGTCATTACCACTCCATGTCGTACTGTAAACTGGCTCGAAATCTGTAACGAAACAGTTATTATTAAGAAAAAAACCGGAACGAATAGTTTGAAGACCCCAGCCGCCTTTGGGATATGATTATAACACAATTATGCGTCTGCGAGCCAGATTTTTGAGAAAAGAGTAAAGATTCAAAGACCCGTGTCGCCATCGGGTATACGATCATGATACAATTCAGTGTCGTTGTATCTACAAGCCAGATGATGAAAGAAGAGAGTATTTGTATGGAAACAGTTTAATAAAACAACTGCGCTTATTTTAAAAGATTAAAATAGTCCATTCAGATAAGATAAGATAATTTGATTTGTCAAAAACATGTGTAAGTTAAGAATCAGTTGGAACGATTACAAAAACACTATTACGCATGAGAGCCGTTTCAGCAGTAGGTACACGAAGTCTCCGATTATCGATTGACTTCTTCGGGAGCCATCTGAAGACTTCGGAAACAGTTGGGGATTCTTTTTAACAAATACCAATTATTTCGCAATTTTATTAACATCATCTGATGTCAAACTAGACACTTTGTTATCGTAAGATATTATTTACCACACACTCATAGATCCTACACTAACACATAAGTTCTGAGTTGATTTTACATGATTTACTTATGCTTGTATTTTCCGTTTTTCATCAATGCTTATGGTCTTTTTGATGTCTAACTATAATATTATCAATTGTGACAACAAATGATCTACATCCTAGAGATACGCGAGTGCATTGCCATCGTTGTTTGGACCCTTTGTATCTATTCATCCGATTGTAACGATAGGGACCATAGTTCATAACGTCATTACCACTCCACGTCCTACTGTAAACAGGCTCGAAATCTGCAACAAAACCATTTGATTAAAAAAGAAGGGAAATAATGGTTTGAAGACCCCAGCCGCCTTCGTGTATATGATTATAACACAATTAAGTGTATTTGCATCTGCGAGCCAGATGTTGAAAGAAAAGAGTATTTGTATATAAAAAGTTTGATAAAACATCTGCGCTTCTTTCTAACTCCTCCGCTGTTCTTTTCTGATTAATTTCGTTGCGGGATCCAAGACAGTTGAATCGTGTCTCCGGGACTCGTTGGGCTTCCTTGTCTCGACGCTTTTCTGGTGGTCGCCACTGTTGATTCTAGTTTTCAGGAGTTGCAGTGGTTTAGAAATAGCGTGGCGAGCTTGTCCCAAATACAAAAAAAACATCTGCGCGTATCTTAAAAGATTAAAATAGACTTTATCATTCTATCATATTTTATGTTTGCAATTTTAAAAATTAAGTAAGTTGTACTAATTGTAGCAGTAGTAGCCTTTTCATCTAATGTCAAACTAGACAATATGTTATCGTAAGATATTATTTACCACACACTCATAGATCCTACACTTACACATAAACCATTTACATTAGTTCTGAGTTGATTCTACACGATCACTGACACATGAGCGCACAGACTGGTCATGTTTACTAAAATCTGTGTGCTTCTCTCTTCAACAGCTTCAGAGATTAACCTGCTTAGTTCTTATATGATTTGACCATTACAAATAAAGAAAGAAAATACATTGATTGCCAATTGCGAACAGGTTGAGAACAGGCACGGTAAAAAGGTGTAAAAATAACAAAAAAAAAACGAATACTGTGCTTATATTTTCCGTTTTTCAAGAATGGTTATGTTCTTTTTTATGTATAACTATAACATCATCAACTGTGACAATAAATGATCTACATCCTAGAGCTAGGCGAGTGCATTGCCATCGTTGTTTGGGCCCTTTGTACCTATTTACCCGGTTATAACGATAGGGACCATAGTTCATGACGTCATTACCACTCCTTGTTGTACTTAAAACCGGCTTGAAATCTGTAACAAAACGAACCGCCTTTAATAGGTAATATTATTATGATAGAATTTGGTTACATTGTACTTTACAATCACATTTTTTTAATAGGTCAAATATCAGTAAATGTATTAACTAAGCATGTGGCTGCGGTGACAATAATCCTATTACGCTCCAAAAATTTATGAATAAGATTATATGAATTTTTTCTGTCTTGGTTTATCAAAAAGAAAGAAAAAAAATGTATACATATTTCGACTCTTGACAAAAACTGTAAAAAAAAAATATTGCCCCCTTCAAAACACTTCGGAGATAGAGGGGGGGGGCCTATCTCCGAAGTTTGCATAGAGAAAAATCTGGAATTATTCTACGAGATAGAAGTATATGTGAAGATTACAGGAAAAATAAAACGATGTCACTAAATAGCTCACATTTTATTTTTTTTTATTTTTTATTATTATTATTTATATTTGATGGTACGGAACCCTCGGTACGCGGGTCCAACTCGCTATTATTTTTTTCTGGTTTATAGAAAAATCTTTTATAGGTGACGACAGCGCAGGGTAGAAGCCTGCCAGGGTTGCGGGATGATCGATGATGCCAGGGTCACCCTGGAGGACATCCGTGAGGATTTTCCACGTCGGAACAAAAAAAATGAATGGTCAAGTTAATCAATCTTAAAGGTGACATATTAAAATCGCCATTGACATATTAAACAGTCACCTGCCAGCCTTTTCCCAACTATGTTGGAGACGGCTTCCAGTCCACCCGGATGCGGCTGAACACCAGTATTTTACATGAAGCGACTGCCTATCTGACCTCCACAACCCAGTTACTGGGTAACACGATACCCCATGGTAAAACTGGTTGTCAGGCTTTCGGGTTTCTGACAACTAGTAACGACTGCCAAATATCGCCACCAACCCAACCAAAGGCACCAACACCAACAGCCAACAGCTTAACATGTTTTCCGAGACACGGAGGTGCCTCGACTCCTCCGTGCCTCGGGATATGTAATGAACGGTCTCCCATCCACAGATTGACCTCGGTAAGCGTGCCATAACCTTCTTAAACGGCTGTTTTTATTTATCCACGAGGTCCTCAGAGTGTAAAACAGTATGAGAAATAAACTTCTTTTCATTTCATTATTTATTGCTAAATACTAATGCTAACAAGCTACAACGAATTAGTATAAATAATAATATATTCAATTTCAATGACTGTGTTCAGTTTTATGGCTGATAACAACACTGTCCAAAGTAAAGATAGTAGATCGGCACCCCAACGGATACCGGGTACAAGTCCATCGCACTTTGGGCCCTTTACAAGTTAAAACCCGATTATATCGATAGGGGCCAAGAATTAATACAGGGTTGCCATTATATGTCGTGCTAAACACTGGCTCCATATCTGTAAAAAACAAACAGTATTGTATTACTTGGATCAGGAGGACAATATATGATTATGAACATTTCGTTTAAAATATAATGACGTATCATCACCCCTATATTCCCCGAAAGGTTAGGCAGAAGCGTATCTGTAGGTAGTATACCCTCATTTTGCCGGTAACGTTTAACTCCCATGCAATATGGAGTGAGACTATTACCATCGAAAGAAGAATCCATGGTGTTACTAAGAAAAACCTGATGGAAAAACCTAATAGCACTTTGTCCGAACCGGGATTCGTACCCACAACCTCCTGTTCAGCAGTAGCTCTTGCAGCCAATAGACCAAAGAAGCAGTCAGCTTTTCATTTAATTTCACAATGAACCAGAAAAAGCCCATGACTATAACAAAATGATATATTTAAGTAAATATTTTAGTCATCTCAAAAATCGACAGCTGTCACCGCACAGAAACTGCTTGTAACAATGCTGTGGTATTTATTGTTATACCCATGTGTTAAATAAAAATACGTTTCATTTAGTTACACAAACATTTACTCGTTCTTCCCCTACAAACAACCCTTAAAACACTAAACTAAACTATTAACACACCTACCACCTAAGTTTTTTTGTTTTTTTTTAAACGTTATCTCATCTAGGAATTTCGCCTTTACTGCACGTACACAAACATTTAAACTCAAATACACAAACAGCCAGACCCGGAACAACTACTACCTGTAGGCCATACAAATATTTGTTCCGTGCGGGAATCGAACCTACGAAACGCAGCGCAGCAGCCAAACAATCAGCCACTGCGCCATTCGTATCGCCAGGTCAAGGTCTTAGGATATAATGTGTAACTATTCATTCACACACGAAATATTTTAAGAGGTCATTGTACTCATATAAGAATACGAACAACTTTCGCTATGGGAACAAACCAGAAATATGAAAAAAAAACAGCTGTTCCCTAGTAAAGTTTAATTTTTCAGGATTGCAGACAGGCAGATTTTGTTTTCATTTTTCAGGGTTGATCCCGTATATATATCGTACACGATACACCTTATGTGTGCTCAATTATTATATATTATTATAGTTTAATTGGGAAACAAATAGAAAAAAATACACACTTAAATATTCAATTAAATACAACAACAGCCAGATAACAAGCTACAACAGAAGCCAGATACAGAATCCTCAGATTACAGCATCATGATGCCTGTTTCAAGCACTGACATTTTGTGAAGAGAAAAATAAATTTATTTTTATTGTCATACAACTTAATTATAATTTAATCACAACCACCATACATTGCGATGAGGTATAACGGTTTTTATACATTCCTTCATAAATTGTATATATATTAAGTTATCTCTAAACAATAGATGAGTTATACAACAAAGTTATTAAGTCACAACAACCAGAAAAATAAATTAATCTAAAAACACAAAACAACATAACATCACGCTTATAATCCTCGAAGGGTTTGGTAGAGGCGTACCTATAAAACACCCACATTTTGCAAGTTATGTTGAAATCCCGTGTAATAGGGAGCGAGCCTAATGCCATCAACCAGGATAGAATTCAAACACTGAACAGCTACCGAGTAATTAAAGATGGAAAGACCCAATAACACTTTTCCCGACCCGAGAATCTAACCCAGGACCTCGTGTTCAGCAGTAGCGCTTCCGATTACTAGACCAAGGAAGCAGTTTTTGTTAGTTAGAACCTTTGCACTCCGCCAGTTGTGCGAGAAGTATAGATGTGCACATAAAAACTTGCATATGGTGTTCATTGACCTAGAAAAAGCGTATGATAGAGTGCCTCGGGAAGTGTTGTGGTGGGCCTTGAAGGAGAAAGGTGTGCCTGGGAAGTATGTTGAGTTGATTCGTGCGGTGTACAGCCGATCTAGTACCTATGTCCGGTCGTCTGCTGGAAACACTGACAAGTTCAGTGTGGCTGTAGGATTGCACCAAGGGTCGGCCTTAAGCCCTTACCTCTTCCTGTTAATAATGGACGCACTGACGTCGGAAATACAGGAAGAGGCACCCTGGTGCATGCTATTTGCCGACGACATTGTCCTTGTCAGTGAAGATGGACCTGAGATCCAGGGTAGATTAGAGAAATGGCAACAGAAGCTGGAGAGTGTAGGCTTGAAAATCAGCAGAACCAAGACAGAATATATGTTTTGCGATTTCGGCGGTCTCTCCAGCCCTGAAGCCATTGCGCTTGATGGCGTGCTCCTTCCGATCTGCTCCGACTTTCGGTATCTCGGTTCACTAGTGCAAAGTGACGGAGGAATAGATCGGACTGTCAAGCACAGAATAAACACAGGGTGGATGAAGTGGCGGCAGGTAACGGGAACAACCTGCGATTCCCACGTTCCCCTTAAACTTAAAGGGAAGATCTATAAGTCGATGATTAGACCTGCTGTCTTGTATGGATCAGAGTGTTGGGCCACAAAAGGAATGAATGAAAGTCAGTTGCATGCAGCTGAGATGAGAATGCTAAGGGGGATGTGTGGTGTTACGCGAATGGATAGAATAAGAAATGAGTATATAAGAGGAAGTATGAAAGTGGCGCCTGTGACAGAGAAGTTGTGTGGAAATCGGCTATCATGGTATGGACACGTGATGCGAAGGAATGAGGATCATGTTGTGAGGAAAGTTTTGAGTATGAATGTAGAGGGTTACAAGAGTAGAGGGAGACCCAGGAAAAGATGGATGGATTGTGTGAAAGTTGATATGGCTAAGAAGGAGGTGACTTCTGAGATGACGGGAAATAGAGATGTATGGAAGAAGAAGACATGCTGCGCCGACCCCAAATGAAATTGGGATAAGGGCAAGGGAATGATGACTCTATAATGTACAGACAGGGCATCAGCCTACCCCAAAGTGTCAAATTTGCCAATTGAAAATGAACCTTTTTCTTTTGTGATAAAGTTGAAAAACTATCAAAGAAATTTGACGTATTGTGGTAGCTTGATGTGCTGGCGTCTGTACACCATCAAAACTTACAAATAATAACTTTCAGAGCCACATAGAGTGGCACAATGGGCGGGCTTATCGCTAAAAACAGTATCCGCTAACAAATATACTATTTACTTATAATGACTGAATTGACTCAATTTTAAAGCAGTAATCCTACTAATATCTAATAATGAAGAATAATCCCCTTGTTTTAAAATATATAATGTATTTGATTGATTAAATAAATTATTATTATTATTTTATTTATTTGTTGTATATAGGAACATATATATAACATTTTTAAATATTTCAATATATAAATACAAAAACATTTAAAAATATTTAAAAAAAATGTGGTCCATCGATGGCAGGAGCAGGGTAAAAGCTACCGGCGGTTAGGGTTGCAAAGACAGGAACCTCCTCACAATGCGAGCCGTATCGAGGATTATTGTTTATTATTAATACTAGTGGACCGTGTGGTTATGTTCAGTCCTATGGTGGACAATCTGACTCTCGATAGTTATGATAACAGATCGGCATCCCACCGGGTAACGAGTACAGGTCCATCGCACTTTAGCCCCTTTACACTTATTGACCCTATTATACCGATAAGGACCAAAGATGATGACATCATTACCACTTCTTGTTCTGCTAAAAACTGGCATAAAATCTGAAATAAAACATTATAGTATGAAAAGTATTGTATGATTTGGCATAGCAATCTTTGAATACATAATAATTATACCAGCCTATTACTGTCCTATTGCAGGGCAAAGGCCTCTTCTCATACAGAGAAGGCACGAGCTTTAATCACCGCGTTTGCTCAAGACGGGTTGGCGATTTCAGACTTATATTAATTATATAAGTCCAGGTTTCCTCACGATGTTTTCCTTCACCGACGTCAGTGATGTCCATGATAAACTTAGAAAGTACATATGAATTTATCACATTGGTACTTAACCAGGTTTGAACACCACGACCACAACCTCGTGCACAAGAGGCGAGGCGAGGCCTAAACCACTGGGCCATCATGAAACTTTCAATATTTGAACATGGGCATGTAATTTTGATTTGCCAACAAACCAGCAAGAGCCTAATGACGATAAAAACCATAAAAAAATAGATATTAACATTAATGTCTGTGGTTTTTCAAAGCTACAGGAATTTATAGTTACCACCATACAAACAATCCATAAAAATATCCAAGCGTTTTTCATTGTGATACCAATAGTTACAGAATCAATAAAAAGAAACTCACACACATGTACACACACACACATGTAATAACCCTTAAAATACTTCATATTGTTTGGATAGTCGTGAAAAAATAAAAACCGTTTAATTTAGGAGCATATTATTTATTCACATAAACAAGCAAATCTTACAACAGATGAACACAGCATTGAAAAACCTACCTATTTACAATTTCCTAACTAACTACTCTAAATGTTAAAAATTCATCCGCATCGCCATCGAATGGTAAAGTGCCAAAAAGACTGGCAGCATTGTCACGTTGAATGGCAATGCTTAGCCACTAGCCAAGAAAAAAAGGTAGCCCGCCCTTGGATCTCAAATTTATTTATTATTTATATATTAATGTGTGTATATAACTGTAGTTGGTATCACTTGAGATAAAACTTACCTACCAACTACATAAGTTTACGCCGAACAATGCAATAAATAAAATAATTGTTTAGTATCTAAAGGTACTAATATTATAAATTATTATTATTAATTTATTATTAATAGTTTGACGACCGATGTGGCGCGGCGGGCGAAGGTCCGCCTGCGAAGCAGGAGGTTGCGGGTTCGATTTCCGCCTTGGGACAAATGTTTGTACGAACAACAAAGATTTGTTTCGGGTGTTCTGGGTATTTGCTATATATAATTCAAAATATTTATCTATGTAACGTATTGTATTAAATATATCAGTCATCTAGTACCCATAACACAAGCTCTGCTTAGCTTGGGGCTAGATGATGCTGTGTGGATTGTCCAGCATTATTTTTTTTATTTAATTTTTTGTAATACTTGATACTCGTATAATTAGGCGGAAGAGTTTGTTTGTTCTTGTTAGAACACTCTCATCTCTGGTACGAACGCTCTCAAATCGTAATCGATTACGATTTGAAAAATGTGTTTCGATTAGTTAATTCATAAGGAAGATATAGACTATTAGACATCATACTACGACCCTTAGAAGCGGGTGAAACCACATGAGACAGCTAGCTATAATAAAGTCTGATTTAAAGCACTAATCCTAGTGCGTGTGTTCAGTTTTATGGTTAACAATGACACTGTCGACAGTCACGATGGTAGATCGGCATCCCGATCCAATACGAGTACAGGTCCATCGCACTTTGGGTCCTTTACAAGTATTTACCCGATTATATCGATAGTGACCATATATAATCACAGGGTTACCACACCTTGATGTACTGAACACAGGATATGAATCTGTAAAAGATGGAACAAATAATTATTTTGTTTAGGTACTAACTGAATTGTAAGATTACGATTCTATTCTGAGTATACGTTACACGGAAAGCACTTGAAATCATCCTGTAGAATTCATTGTGGTAGACACGCTGAGTTAGAGAGGAGCTAAAATAAAGATTTGATTTAGATGAATATTTATTCGAATCTAGAAGTACACGAAACACAGTTTATATAATAAATCCAAAATAGAAAATCAAAGGTTATGTTTGTAAGACTCCTTATAATATACACAGCCCATTTAGCTAAGGGTAGAAGAGACATTCTATTAGGTAGAAGAGACCTGAATTTTGAACTGTATTTGTTTTTAAGAGAGAGATTAAATTTGCATGGAAGAAGTTGGTATTTGTGTGTGGATACCTTCTCTATACCCTTGTGAAAATTGTACCGACATAACAATTATGTAATATACGTAGGTACCTACTCCAAAGATTTTAGGAGCAATATTTTTTTCGCTTTCTTTTGCAGGTTTGAGTTATCGTTGAATATCATATTCAGAACCTCATATTTGTGGGACAGGCAGAGGAACACCCACTTTTCGCCAGTACTGTTTAACTCTCATGTAATAGGGACGAGCCTATTGCCATCAATCGGGCACAAATCCAGACTCTGGACTGCTACTCAAAAATTTCAGATCGAAAAACGCAATAACACTTTGTAAAACCTGGGCATCTAGCCCATTACCTCATGTTCAGCAGTACCGCTAAAAGTGCTTATTTATTGGGAACTACCTACCTACCCAAACCTAACACTTTATTTATTTTGATTTCATCAGGTCATATTTTTGTGTTATACATAGTCTTCTAGCCTTAAAATTGAATATTCAACACTTAGGACTGTTATTTAATTAAATCTAAAATTTAAATACATACGAGCTCGTACAATTATAATATAAAACTAACTATTTACATATATATTAAAACATAATAAAATAAAAAGCCTGGCAGCATTGCCACGTTGGATGGCAATACTAATTCTTTGGGCACAGAATGAGCCAGCCCTCTGGTCACGTGAGGTGTCGATCAGTCGTCGAGATATTTCCTTGTAAAGTCGACGTGCACTCGGGCCCTATGACCCGAGCGTTTCAACCCCAAACGGCTCAAAATTGTAGCTAACAATAAGGTTACAGTATTTGCGTCGTTTGAGGGCCTCAGCACCCGCCGCAGCAGCGCCAGCCGAGCTGAGCAGAGATGGCGCACGGGTATCGACACAGGTTGCGTCCCACAGCACGGACCTTCATCTTCCAAGGCAACAACGTCATGCTGTCTGGTCTCTTACCATAGTCTCGTACCGAGCCGTTAGGTTCTAATACCGCTGGTACTCCGGCGGTAGCATGAGCTCGACGAATAATGTCATTGATGCTGACGCGCCTGGTCTCCTTTTACAAGACAGGCCATGGTGCCCGAAGCTGTCGACAGCACAGCTTCACCGCAGTGACACCGTTGCATGCGAGTAATACAAGGGGCGCCTAATCGTAGACAAGTAGCGTGCCGGAACGATGTGTATCATAGTACCTATGGTGGCTGACGGGAGTGCCTGAAGCCAGAGGCCAGACTCCCATTCTCCCACGGCCTGCAGACGGGCACGCTCAGCAGTACTAGGTGACGTGTTCAACAGAGAATTCCGTATAGTACTGCAGAGCGGTAGGTCTCACCGTGCCTGGGAAGACAGGTTGTCGGGAAAACCCGTATTGGGACAAGCCATTTTCCAAGCATTCTACGCATCGGTCAAACACGGTACTTCAAAATCAACCAGTGAGGAAGCTAAAATATTCCTGGTTAATCTATTGGACCAAGGAGAGGAATGCCGAGTCGCTTTGACTTATATTTTTTATTCCAAATATATTTGTTTAAAAGACGTGGTTGTATTTTATGTTACCCGTGACTATTTTATAATATCAAAAAAGTATACAAATGATCCTTACAAGTTTAGTGATTTGAAAAAATTACTATACTAAAAATATAACTAAAAATCACGAAGCATTCATGAAAGTGACTACAAATTTTCGAATATCACCGATCAAATGACTAGAAATGTATTATCGATGAGCTTATCTGCTTATAAATCGTTGGGTTGAAACATGTCTTTAAAAATAAGTACATTGCTTACATTCACATTTGTACATAAGGTGCAGCTTCATTTTGTCAATAAATCAAAATGATTACTAATAAACCATTCGTTTCATTTATATTGTTCTTATCCTTGTTATAAACATGACTAGTAGTTTTGAGACCCTAAATTATAATATTAAGAGCGACTTTGTAAATAGAAATAGACAATTATTCTCAACACCTCGAGTTTCATTTTTCAAACCCTCCTGACCGCAACAAGTGTAATTGATAGTCAGGTAAAAAAAATCTTAAATATAGAAAGGGTTAAAGAAATTGTCTTAATGGTTGTGTTCCGTGGTATGGCTAATAATCACGTCGTTGTAAGTGATGATACTTGATCTGCACTTTGTTGAGTACCGCGTACAAACCCATCGCACTTTGCCCCCTTTACGAGTAAAAATCCGATTATATCGATAGGCACCATAAATGATCACAGGGTTGCCACTCCTCGTTGTGCTGAAAACTGGTACGGAATCTGTAAAAACATTAACGTATTGTATTATATTGCATTTTGAACTGCGTATTTGAACACTTCACTTGTTATGAAGTGGTCAAGTAAACTGAAAGGGAAGATTTATATAACAATGGTGAAACCTGCTGTCTTGTCTAGATCAGAACGTTGGGCCACAAAAAAGATGAATGAAAGGCAGTTATATTCAGCTGAGATGAGAATGCTGTGGTGTTACACGAATGTATAGAATAAGAATGAGTAGGTAAGGGGAAATTTAAACGTGGCGCCGCCGGTGACCGAGGAGTTGTGTGGAAAACGATTGTTATGATATGCCCGCCACGTGATGCAGAAGAATGAGGATCATATTGTGATGAAACTTTTGAGTATGAAAGTGGAGGGTTACAAGAGTAGGAGTAGACCAAAGAAACGAGTGGTGAACAGTGTGAAAGATGATATGGCTAGAAAAGACATGAATTCTCTTTGCCGTCATCTCAATATATAACTGCAAACAGAGATTGTTGGAAAAATAAGACTTACTGCGCCGACCCCAAGTAAATTTAGTTAAGGGCAGAAGGATATTATCACCCTTCTGCCCTTATCATAATTTATGGAGCAACAAACAACAAAAAAGATATAAAAAGCCTATTCACTACTGCGCTCGCCTGTACAGAAAGTGTTGCAATGAAAAATCGTGAAAATTTATCGGTTGGTTGGTGGTTGTTTGGTCGTACAAATAGTCTAAGTTACGACCAAGTCGACCACGTTCGCACAAGTGCTTTATACCGCGCATTTTCAACGCTTTGTGTCGAGAGTTCGAAACAATGCGTTTGCTTTTTAAAGCGTTAGAGTAACGCTGTACTTATTGGATTCTCAACGCTCGGCTCTACGTAGATAGTTGAAAATCCTGTGAGCGTTTTTTTGACGCCGCGCCAGATATGCGCCCATGCGAACGAGGACTTAATTGAAATAATACCATTAAATTGTTAAAAAATAAACATATTTTATTTAAAAGTTACAACTATGCTTTAACATACATAACATTTATGTATTTCCGTTGAAACAAAGCAGCGGCGTCAACAATCTTAATGGTTATGTTCCGCCTTATGAATAATCTTATTTCCTATCGTGGCGAGGAAAGCTCGACAGCCCAATGAGTACCGGGTACATTTCCACTTCAGTTTGGTGTCGGAAGTCAAGTACTTATACGCCTGATTATACCGGTAGGATCCCAGAGTGATTACAGGATTTCCCTTAACGGTTGTGCCAAAAATAGGCTCTGGAAACACAAAATCAATCCAATGAAAAATAACATAAAAATTGGAAAATGAAAAAAAAGTAATATGATTTCAACGGTATTTATTTTTTGCTAAAATGCTATGTCTTGTATACTCTTGGTCAGATGTACCTTACGTTCGTTACTCGTAAGCATATTTCGGTGTCCCATCTTAACACATCTACTTTCAAGTTAAACTAGATGTTAATTTAAAATAACTTTATTACGATAGGTATCCACACAACACGCACCTTTTAAGTACATCAAAAACATAAGGCGAGGATTGTAATAGAATGTTTAAAAAGCGATACCATGATTCTGAGTATGGACAAAATATTCATGTAAACATTTTCCTTGAAAAGCCGGAATTTGAAAACACTGAATATAAAAAAGTATTCGACAAATGTATCGACTACAACGAGTCCAACTATTTTTGACCTAATGGACGAACACAAGATAAAATTTCCAAGAAAATGTTGTTCCTCAACCTCCATTGTAAGGGGAGGATCCTCCGACCAGACAGGTGTTGTGTCTGGTGGCTTACTGCTCGACGATTGTTGTGGGTTTCTTGTATTCCTATCATATGTTCAATCAAACGGATAGCTTTAATATTGCGATCTAGGATACTTCGGTTTAGAGCATTTCGCTACAAGACGTTTGCTAAAAATTGGAAGACCTGTTCTAAGAGTTATTTTTCATCTGACCGTCGATGCTCACACATTACTGTCTACCAAATACGAAAAAGCCTGTAAGCCTGTAGTTAAGGATTGGTCACAAACATTGGACTACGTTGCTAGGGACAAACTATTACAACACAAAATAAATTCACTACTTATATCTAGGTATATTCTCACACTCGTACCATCACACACTCACAAATTTATGCACAATCTTTTTTTTTATTTTTCGGTAGTTAAGATGTCGTTAATGGACTGTACTCTTAGCTTTATTGACTTATTAATCTAGGTTAAATTTAAATTGCTTACATTAAGACCAGATTGTTATATTAGTGAAATGTATATTTTATGGTACTTTCCATATTATTATTATTTACCATAGCTTCCCCTGTGGAATGATTTTATTTTTCTCGTCTTTCTCATGGTGTAGGGTTGTTGTTGGATAGGTTGTCGAGGGATGGTAGGCTTTAAACTGCCGATTTCAGTTAGAGTCTAGCCCCTCCCCCCTTTTACATCTAAATGGTAGTTTCTGGATATTTGAATTAATTCACGGCAATAGTATAGTAACACCTTAACTGCCAGAAAACGAGATCCAATGGGAAATGTTTTGTTTGTCTGTCACCTGACCTTAACAAGGTTAAAAAGAAAACTATCACAGCTGAATTGTCGACTACCGAATCAATTAAGAAAACTTCGTACAAATTCTGTTGAAAATTACTCACATAGTTGTTTTTGTTTAGGTCAAAAGTTAATGAGGTATGCGTTTCTAAGTTATTACTGCAAGAATAACTTTGTTTTTCATAGTTTCCTCGAAGAATAGTATAGTTCAAATAAAAACTTATTTTTGTAATCGATAAATACTGTATAGTGTACATGCTTCATTGTGCGTGATCCAACGCCCACTTGGCCGGTTTATATTAATTTCCGTTATGTTATCCCTGATTTCCGTTGGGTGAGAACATGGAGATTTATAACACAAGTACAATAAACACCAGCTCCGCACAATAATTAGATTACTAAGCTAACTGGATTTATATTTTATCCTAGGGTCTTGTTTAGTAAGGAGAAATGAAGATTATACGAGTAATACATCAGATTTTCGTTTCCGAGCGATTATACATCTTAAAATTCTAGGCATCGAACTAATATTCATCAGCATCATCTTCCCATATTTCATCATCATCATCCTCCTGCCCTAGTCATCTTTCACACAATCCAGTTATCGTTTCTTTGGTTATCCTTTACCTATTCTTGCAACCGTACATATTTTTACTCAAAACTTTCTTCACCTCATTATTCGCATTCCTTGGCATCTTCCCATATTTATTATATTATTCCCATATCTACATCTGAGTGATAGACCTTTAGTTATCTTTTTTCGTAAAGAAATGGTACAAATTAAGTAAACATCGAGATTTATTTAAGTTTCACAGATAATTCAATGGTTGTGCTCGGTTCTTTCGCTAATGACGACATTATTGAAAGTAATGAGACTTGCTGAGCATCCACTGTTGTGCCTCGTACAATACCACCGCACTCTGGAGCCTTTACAATCATTTCTCCGATTAAACCGATAGCCTCTTAGGAAGATCACAGGATTCCCATGTTTAGTCTTGCCAAAAATTGGCGTTGGACCTAAAAATATAAGTAGGAACAGTGTTAGTTTTGCATATATGTTAAGATTATAAAAGACCAAAATGGTAAAATAATTAACTGTTATTTCGAGAATTTGGTGAAAGAAATGAAGCACATGAATTAATTACAGATATTTTATTAATGGTTATGTTCGGCATATTGCCTTATGACGACATTTTTGTAAGTAATGAGACTTGCTGTGCAGCCACTGTTGTGCCTCGTGCAGTACCACCGCACTCTGGGTCCTTTACAATGATGCTTCCGATTAAACCGGTATCCTCCCAGAAAGATCAAAGGGTTCCCATTTTTAGTCTCCGCGAAATCAGGCTTTAGACCTAAAAATGTAAGTCTAGGGTAAGTCTTGTTCTTTTTTAAGATCATAATATAACAAAATGGTAAATAAATTTACTAGTTTCTTGAGAAATTCGATGGCATTGAACTGTCTATCTTTGTACAAAAAGTTAAAAGCTGCTCAGTCTCATCATATGTGAGACTTTGTAGGAATTCCGATACTGTTTTCTTGCAACGACCTGTGTTGAGTGGATAAATATTAAGAGCTTTATTAAGTTTATTATAGATATCAAGGAAATAAAATAATTTAGTAGAACGTTACTAGTAGTACTGTAAGACCTGTGTTGTGTACACACCATATAATTTCTGCGTGTATTTAAAAACTGGGGGTCATATTTTGTACCTACAAGTGTGTTGCATAGTGATTATTTTTAATATGAATAATTGTCTCACAGTTAGTACTCCACACTCCTGGTAAAGTACGGGCAATACTAGATAGTATTGCCCGTTGAGCAATCTCAATAGACTTAAGTGTAGTTTTAGGAGCATTTAGGTTTTACAATATGTTATGATTGACTGGCAAAGAGCATAGTATATTCGTTTCAAGATGTGTGGGTCAGCGATGTGTCCTAAATGTTTAAAGATACGAGTATATATGAGTTTTCGTACCCATCCCGATAAAATTCTTATGTGTAAAGTACAAGATGGAAGTTACGATTTTTATGTATAGTTATGCCTAAATATTTGATGGAATCATCCCGCTCTAATTTAGTACAAGAGCAAGAATCATGTGATGTACATTGATGTGGAATAATGTCATGATTGTCGCTAGTCCCCATGTCTGATCTAATACAACAAAAAATAAAACAAGTGTTTTTTTTAAGTTGTTCCACACAAGGAATTTCTCCTGTAACTTGGGTGTGACAAACATTTAATATCACATACACAAACAACCAGACCCAGAACAACCATCTGCAGGCCATACAAATATATGTTCCGTGCAGGAATCGAACCCACGATACGCGGCGCCAGTTTTGCCGGTATTTAATGTTAAGACTTTGTCATTTAGCCATTTCCTTACAGTATCAAATCCAGATTGAGCGGCATGTAATATTTCGTCCCAATTATCTGTAGAAAAAAGAAGAGCAGTATCGTTTGCAAAAGAGATGATTTCGCCCTGGGGAAGTTTTATGTTAGTGAGGTCGGTCGTGTATACAAAAGAAATAAGGTTAGGCCTAATATGCTACCCTTTGGAACCCCGTGTGTGAAAAATATTTTACTAATGCTCATGTTCGTGATATTGCCAAATGACGACATTGTTTAAAGTAATGATACACTTTTTTTTTTAAATAAGAGTAGTATAGTAAATACAGTAATTGTGGTTATCAGAATTCGGTTAAACAAATTGAACACATAAATTAACAACAAAGTATAATTTAATTTTTTGTATTTTACTTAAATTAGGGAACAAACATAATGCAATAACATACTTTATAAACATTTAATTATTTAGCTACCACAGAACCAAGGGACAGTTTACTTAGATTACAATAAAAAAAATATATGGCATAAACTAACTAATAAAATAAACGTTTCTCAAAATAATATAGAAAAAAGTGTAATTGGAGTCAGTAGAAGAGACTAAGTAAGTAAAATTAAAGGACATAAAAAGTACAGCCAAGTATAAAAAAGCAAAATTACTACGTAAAAAACAACTTCTGTCAACATATTATGTTAAGAGAGCGAAATGTACCAACATATAGCAATATTATTATTTCCTTTATTTCATATCTTTCTGATTAATTATATTTTTAATATTTCAATAAAAAATAGTAGCCCACCGGCATCGGGAACAGGGTCCAAGCTACCGGTGGTCAGGGTATTGAGAGAGGAACCTCCTAACTAGGCGCACCGTGTCCAAGAGTACTGTTTTCTGGATCAACACCTTGATCCAACTGCCCAACGAGAGCCTCTGTAGGTGTTGATCGAGGCTCTTGGCTATTATGCCATTGGCTGTCACGACTATCGGCACAATGACTGCTGTATTCACATCCCACATTAATATTATATATTATTTTGGTACATTTCGCTCAAAATAAAACAAGCGGAACGTTGGGAAGGCGACGTCAAAAGAGTTATTAGGAGGGCGACAGAAAGATTTGGAAATCTTTAGTAGAGGCCTTTGTCGAAAGACAGTTCCAAAAGAAAACTGCACCGAACGACAATATATAAGAAACTAATTTTATACTAAATATTATTTTAAAAATATTTGATAATATAACATACAAAACATAACCTACAATAAAGGCTCATTTTTCTTATTTATTTTAATTTATAAAAATATGATTTTAACACACAATAGAAGTTATTGTACTTAATTTAAATAAAGTTTTTAATGGTTATGCTCAAACTTATGCCTAATGACGACATTATTGAAAGTTACGATACTCGATCGGCATCCACTGGGGTATTTATTACAATACCATCGCACTTTGGGCCCTTTACAATTGTTTGTCCGATTGTACCGAAAGACCCCAAGATAAATCACAGGATTCCCATGCATGGTCGTGCCAAAAACTGGCGTTAGGCCTGAAATATAAGTCGAGTGTTTAGTGAAGTCACAATAGTTCTGCTGTGTGTTATGAGTTATATAATTGTTGAAAAAAAAGCATACTGAAGTAGGTGGCGTACTTCAGTTTGCTTTGAAAAACTTCTCTTGCATACTATGCCTTTTGTACAGGTTAGAGGAGTGATCCGAGAAATTCCTTAAATTCATCATCTCTCTAAACTTTTATCACTTAAATTAGTCTTCCAGTCTTATCGGATGCAGCTGAATCACAACGTTTTACAGGGCGAGACTGCCTATTTGACCTCCATAAACCAATTGCAGTGTATCACGATATCCCTTGGTAAGACTGGTTCTATAACTTCGGGCTTCTGAGTCTCCAATTACCCGATAACTTTATTTTATTGTTTAGCTGCAAATAGTCGCAAAATACACAAAATTTTAAAAAATAACTTTAATTTCGAGTATTATTTTTTTTCCCTGAAAATCCACATATTCTACAATCACGTAGTAAAACAATAGTCGCAAAGAAACTCGGGGTTTTTCGACGAGTTCCACAATTAACTAATAGCACGTTGGTGCTTGTCACAAATGTTTATATAATGATATTTATAGGTAAGCAAATCATATACCTTGACTTGGTTCGTTAGGTTGTTTACATGTTGAATATAGTCTCAGCAATCACTGTACCTATAGTTGTTAAGCCTATGGGTTAATAGCCAGGAGCCGACCATCACCTGAGACGGCTCTCGTTAGGCAGCTGGATCAAGTGCTTGATTCAGAAACCAGTACTTCTGGACACGGCTCGTATTGTTAGGCTCCCTGGAGGTCTTTGCCGATACCGGTGGATTACTATACATTATATTTTTATTTTCGAATATTTCAAAATGTAATTTATAATTTTAAACAATAACACTTCTGTTGGCGATCGCTTTGTTCCCTTTACAAATGGCGGCATGGAGGCCCACGGCGATATGAAGTGCTGGCGCCGCTGTATCCTGATCCCGGACGTAAACGTCCTCCATAGAGTCAAAATTCACCATGGGAAAATAACAAGAGCAGTATTGTGACCATTTTATAATATGATTTGATGTAAGTTAGTCTTTGAACAGCCTTTGTTTGATACAGTCGTTGTTCCCTAGTTAACATTAAGAGTTCAAATATATTATAATCTTTAATCAAGTACAGTAACTGTTTCAATTGAAGTTACTAAAGCAATAAGTTAACACTTCGGATATTGTAGTAATATTCATTTTATAATAAATAATCTTTTATTAGCTACGTGCTGATATTACAATATGATTATGCTTGGGCGTATGGCTAATAATGACATTATTGTAGGTAATGATTTTCGCCTGACATCCATAGGGTTGCCTGTTGCAATACCATCGAACTTTAAGCCCTTTACAGCTATTTGCCCGATTATACCGGTAGGATCCTAAAATCATCACAGGATTCCCATGTCTTGTCTCACTGAATACAGGCAATAGATCTAAAAAAAAACAATATAGTTTAGTAAATTTTGGTTATGATATTTAATTTAAACTTTTTGCTGTGCCCGACAAGGTCCGTAATTGTACCTTGGCTTGAATACTATTGTAAGATGTTCACACATTATGGAATGCAAATAAAGATATCAATATGAATTTGAATATTAATTTATGCGATTTTCGGTAGAAGCGTAAAATGCAGCGTAAGTACAAAAAATTAAAGAAACACGACATTTTGATATTAACACACATTATTATGATTGTTTACGACCATAGGTACTCATACGCAAATTATTTCTTCTTAATAAGTGTACCGTCATCAAAAAGAAATGAACTACATTGTAAATTTAAAATTAGGAATTTTACATGTATTTATTTATTTACCCACTACTAGGTACGTACCATATATCTACCATTACAGGCTTTATTTTACCAATGCCACAAATGCGCCTTGTTTGGTAATAACTTAATTTATACTTATAACTAGTAACTATAAGTAATGACAAAGAAAGCATTACTTGTTAATTCACTCAGAGAACAATAAAATAAGTCTGTCTCTTGCACCATGGGGTTGCGCGTGAGTAGCGCCCACGTCAGCGGCTAATTGTAACTTTACAACATTCAAATATGCAATAGGCACTCGTGACGTTATGCTAAACAACAATGCCAATGCTAAGATTTAGTAAGAAAAATATAATATTTTAACATCTTAGATCTGAAAATAGCCTTTAGCCAGCTACACCTTTTGAGCGACGACAAAATGTTCATTTTAATGGTTGTTTTATATTAGGGAACAAATATCGCAACTCCACATTATGTCATAAATTATGTTTCCTTCCTTAGTCTATAACAAATATAGATTGTCATCATGAGTCATTTAAAAACTACCATAAATGTTTACCATTTACCGTGAAGTTTTGGCAAATATTTAATGGTTATGCTCGTTCTTATGGCTAATTATGTTATTATCTATGGTAATAATACTTGATCGGCACCCGTAGTTGTATCTATTACAATACCACCGTACTTTGGGCCCTTTACAGTCACTTGCGCCATTATACCGGTAAGATCCCAGAATCATCACAGGATTCCCAAACTTTGTCGTACTGAATACAGGCAATACATCTAAAAGGAAACTTTAAAATTAAAATATATTCGCGAAATGATACTTTTTAATGAGGCTTTTGTATTAAGAATATAGAATATCAATATAAACTACAGTGATAAGGTAGGTACTTTATCTTTGTAGTTTATATTACAGGTATATTTAGATATTTATTTATACTATCAACAAACCCTTAAAAATTACACAAATGTATGAAATACAATGCATAAGAAAAGTTTAATTTACGAATGTCATAAAATGTATAAAAATGTTCACTAAACATAACATTCTTTCAATCATTTTTTTTAATACAATTGATTGGTTCGTAATGAATTTGCATGCGACTTGAATCATTTGACAGATTAGCAGATTAAATAGAATAGTAAAATTTCCTCAATTACTCGTATTATTACCCACTACTAGTTGCACTCTCTATTACGCAAACAGGTAAAAATGCCTAAAGCATAAAGTCCGCCTTTATACGGTGTTTTCACATGACGTGTATTATTTATTAAATTAATAATAAATTAATAAATCACCATTTACGAAAGCTTCTAGCAGGAGAGATTCTGACAAAGATGGGATCATCATTCATCAAAAAATTTAAAATTCCGAAAAGAAATTACAATTTTTTAGTGGTTATGGTTAGACTTACGGCTAATTATGACATTATTAAAAGTGACGACAATCGATCGGCACCCATTGGTGTACTTATTGCAGTACCATCGCTTTCTGGGCCCCATGTTACCTCTATTTGACCGATTATACCGGTAAGATCCTAGAGTCATCACAAGATTTCCACTTCTAGTTGTGGTGAAAACTGGTAACTGACCTGAAAAAGAATTAAGTGGCGGTGGGATCATTTTAAATATTTAAGGCTGAGCTAGTCGCGGGGTCACTCACATGCGATACGTAACTCACTACTGGACATGGCCATAAAGTACGATAACTCATCTCACATCGTATCAGACAGATATATGAGTAGTTCGACACTAGACTACATACAAACATGCACACAAACACCATTCCGAATCGAAACGTAAGACCACGCGTATTTTTTTTTACAAAAAGTCCTTTGGAAGATCGAGTTTTATGAAAAAACCACAGCATTGATGAATTACAAATTAAGCTTATTAAACTCTTCGATGGTTGAACTTTGTCGTTGCTGACTTTATTTTTTGAGATTTTACACCACTTTTATAGGTCAACGTTGCATTACAATTAGCAAAAAAAACGAATCATTGTTGGCTCATAATTCCCAAAATTTGTATGGAAAAAATATTGACTAGTGAAAATAGATAGTTTAAATGGTCTATAGTTGTTTGTTTACTTTACAATAATATAGTAGCATCAACTCCTCAACAAGTAGGTAAATGTATAGCAGTGGCGAAGCGTCCATACAACTCGATTCAAGAGGTTCCGAAGAGCAATTCTTCTATTGGTAAATGGACACACAGTCAGTAGTATATACTTATGCCTAATATTATCGGTAGAACCGCTAAAGATATGGTACACCATAACACAAACACTAAAAACTGATAAGATTTGTGATACGTTTTTAGGGTTCCGTACCAAAATGGTAAAAGGAACGCTTATTTATTATTTTATAAGCATTATGGAAGACTTACTGCTAAAACAAACTGTTTGGGATCAGTATGTACATAAGACTATCAGCCAATTACAAGTCTCCACTTATAAAATATAGTCTGTCAGCTGGATATCTCAAGAACTATGCGTATGTTTGTCCAACTATTTTTCAAATAAGGATTAAAAATATTTTTATTTTTTTGCAACCCCTGTTGCATGTTTTTACCCCCTTTCAGCCCCTGCTGAAAGGGGGTAAAAACAATCAAAGTGGGGCTACTAGGGGATGTAAAGTATCATATGAAAAAGCGGTATTAGCACATCCTCAAACATTTTTTTTTTTGGCCTCATTTTTTACATTTTTACTTTTGAAGAAAAATGTCAAAAAAAATACTGCCTCCCCAGAGAAAAATCTAAAATTATTCTGTGGGTTAAGAGTTTACGTAAAACTTACAGAAAAAATATAATGATGTCTCTAAATAGCACACTTTTTCAGAAAATAGTAAACGGTTAGAATTTGGACAGTTGTTATGGGTAGTCTGAACCCCGAAAGTCTGACATTCAGTTACCAATACGTTTTGTGTTGCCAAATAATTGGGTTGTGGTGATCAGCAAGGTCGCTCCAAGTATAAAGGTGATATTCAGCTGCACCAGGTTAGACTGGAAGTCAACCCAAACATAGCTGCTAGATGGTGGGGTCAAGATTAATTCCTGTAACATTTTCTTACAAATTATCGTGTTATCATAGCACAATTGGAACTGTAAAAATGATTGGACTAATCAACAAAATGCAAATACCTATATTAATATTTTATTTCAAAAAAAACACTTTTTTTTGTTTTTGAAATACAACAGAATTTTGTTTTAGAGTATTTACACATGTCTATAGGCTGTTGAATATTGCACAGTAGTGGTCTGAAGGGGTGGGGAGGGAGAGAGAGCATGCCTCTTACGCACACCACCCGCACCAGAAGAGCAGCCGAGCGTCAAGGGTGCCATGCGCGCCTTTATGGGAGGATTTGCGATCTTGGCGATGGGGCCCGTTATACATAATGTGCTGATACCAATCAGGAAAGCGGAAGAAAGCAGAAATAGCTCCCAGACCCCTGACTGATGGTACAGAGGCCAGCACATCAAGCTACCCCAATCTGTCAAATTTCTTTAATAGTTTTTCATCTTACTCACAACAGAATAAGGTTCATGTTCAATTGTGAAAATTTGACAGTGTGTGCTGGCATCTGTACCAGCAGGAACAGTGGTGGTTTTTATCGGTAGGAGGAGTCCGAGATAATCTTCCGTTTTTCCCAAACAGAGGTAAACAATACCAGGCCATTAAAAAATTACAGATATATTAATGGTTATGAATAGACTTATGTCTTCTTATGATATTATCGACAGTAACGATGCTGGATCGACATCCATTGGAGTATTTGTTACAATACCAACTCACTTTGGACCCTTTACATCTACTTGCTCGATTATACCGGTAGGATTCCATCATGATAACAGGTATACCATTCCTTGTCCTGCCGAAAACTGGAAATTTTTCTGAAATAATATGTTGATGTCAGTGGTACTTTATACATGATAAACATCTTAATATATATATAAATTACGTGTCACGTTATTTGTCCGCTATGGACTACTAAACTATTGAACCGATTTTAATAAAATTTTGCAGTGTGTTTTGGTCAAACTTAAAAGATAGGACAGTTTTTCTATCTCGATTATCGACCTCAATATTTTTTAAATTGCAAATTTAATGTTTTCCTGTAATAGGTTCCATACATTTCTAACAGATGGCAGTGTAACTTTACTTTTGAGGCGGTACGAAGTTCGCCGGGACAGCTAGTATCTTATATATAAAATTCTCGTGTCACAATGTTCGTTCCCATACTCCTCCGAAACGGCTTGACCGATTTTTATGAAATTTTATGTGCACATCAGGTAGGTCTGAGAATCGGCTAACATCTATTTTTCATACCAAAAAAAAAACTTTAGGCGGTACAAAGTTCGCGGGCACAGCTAGTAAATATATATTTTCTATAAAAAAAACTTATTAGTGTGCGGTAACACAGAGGCATTTTTTTTTCAATATCGCACAGTCATTTCACGATGATACGCCAATAATCGTGAAATGACTGTGCCATATTGAAAAAAATGCCTCTTTGTATTTACTTTGTAGCAGTAAGGGCTATTTTTATAGTTAAAATGTGAAGAGTTATTCATTAGTTCAGGTACCTACTACGTACCTCAGTTATTTTCACCGGCATGGGTTTCGTTCGTATTTAAACTGAGAAATACAAACATTAAACACACAAACGAAAAAATATAAACCGAACGCAAACACTTATCAATATTATACAAAAAAGAGCAGAGCATTATGAGTATATGAGAATTGGTTAATTATTTAATAATTAACCAATTCTCATATACTCAATTCATCCAATATAATTATTATATAAGAAGGACTCAATACACTAAAAACTAAATGCATTATTTACATCAGCTTGAATAAAGAACATTTTGCCAACCCCAAATTACTGGAACATTATATATACATTTTGATAAATTTATTTTGATGACTAAAATTACAACTGCAATGTTGAAAATGACAGGTAAATGATTCCTTGTGGCGTGTTTTCATACATTTTGTCCAACTTGTCAGCAAAGAAACAGATCCTGTATGTAAGCGGAAACATGTTCTTTCCTGTCAAATTTGCTCTGCCTGTTTTCACTACCTAACAATAAGCGACACCTAAATATTATTGAACTGTTGGGTATTCAACTGTCAGCGTTGAGCAGAGCGTTGAAAATCAAACAATTCGCTTCCATCTTGGGATTGATTTAAGTATCGTCTAGGTTTAGTAAGAACAAGCTCTAAAGAACATACTTCATCCCGGTCGGTTGTAGACATTCTAATGTGTATGATTAGCCTTATAGCTGATGATGATATTATTTATAGTGAAGACACTTGATTTGCAACCCTTCGTGCGTCTGGTACAATACCACCTGATTTTGGGCCCCCTGCAGTTAGCTGCCTGATTATACCGGTAAGGTCCCAGTGTCATTACAGGATTACCGCCGCTTGTGTTACCATAAACTGGCATTAGAACTGGAATAATGCAAAAGGGTGAGTTTATTATGGTGATAACTTTGTTAGGTACTTTTTGTAACTACCTATAGCAGTAATGAGCAAATGAGACGCAATCGAAAATGCCAATCCGTTAATAATACAATGTCCTTTATATTTATATTTTTTTTTGTAACGTGAATGCTGTGTTTTTTCTTCTGTTTTGTTGTGAATGCTGTGCACGTCTGTAATTGACGTAAACATGCCTCTGTTCTCTGTTATTTGTAAATGTCTGTGTTTGTGTTGTTGATGTGCCTTAATAATAAATAAATAAATAAATAATATTCCAAAAATATAATCATATAAACTACTTCTTACTAACAATTCTATGCCTTAAATGAGATTAAGAGTTGTTTTTTTTCCAAATCCTTATTGATATCTGACAGCTTTTTATGGGAAAACGCACAAACATTCGAAATTACACCTCGTATTAAGATTTGGACTGAGGTCTTCTAATGATTATGCCCATTTTTAATACTGACAATGGAGTTGCCAACTGTTATGATGACTACTTTACATCCTGTCATGTATCGGGTACACGTCCAGCGGGCCCTGATTCCTTTGTACTTACTGCTCCGGTTATATCGGTATGGACCTATGTTAAGGGCGGGGTTGCCGTTCTTCGTCGTGCTGAATATTACCTCTGTAAAAAATTGTGATGGCCATTATATATCTTTTTTGACTAAGATGTAGGTACTAAACACACACAAATAAAATGACTAAAAATATTATAACCACAAAAGCGGTAGTAGGTAATATAGTTGAGGCCGAGTGAAACAATAGTATTATAAAGATACATTTTAACTACTAGAATAATGGATAATTACATGGTTTTAATTAAATAAAGTTAACAGGAGGTAATAAAATCTTTTATTTCGATTGATTTTCGATATAAACTTCTTCTTATGCTTCAGATATAGGTATGTATTAGGATATATAATATACTCTATCTTCGTAAGATAGGAAGTCCTAGACTTATAATTAATATCTATTAGTACGAAATCCCCAAGTCTCATTGAGGAAGTTTGGTGATTTGAGCTTATGCAAGCATGGTACTCGTAATTAATGGTTGTGCCTACTCTATATGAGAAGGCTTTTGCATCGCAAAAGGACAGACACGAGCTGGTATTATCATTAAAAGTCAATGCTCAGTGGTTATGTTCATTCTTACGAGCAATAATGGTGTTATAGATAGTCATGACAACAGCTCGACATTTCGAGGTTTTTCTAGCGCAGGCCCAACGTAACTTAGGCCCTTTGTAGCCAGAACATAGATTGTACCGGTGACAGCCTGTGATGATAACAGGATTTCCAGATTTCGTTTGACTGAAAACAGGATCTGTAAAACAAAAAAGTTACCTAAATTTTTTTTAGTACAGATATTATACAAATGTTTGCGTGATGTTTCTTTATGGAATGAAAATTTGTACGTTTTTTAAAAGATTAAGTTTATTTAAGTAACTTGTTAGATTTAAAATTAAAACTTATTCATAAACAATTCATAATAGATTTAACCACTAATGGACAAGACACAAGTCTAGAATAAATCTAGGTTTTACTAGCTACCTTAAAAACAATGTTAGCCAAGAATAAACAAATTTGTTTCTTAACACGTATATATTGCCACATCAGGCGACATCAAGTGATGAAGCCTTACATTTATATCATCATCTGCCTAGCCTTTTCCCAACCATGTTGGGGGCTTCGTGTCTAACCGGATGCAGCTGAATACCAGTATTTTCCACGGAGCGACTGCCTATCTGATCTCCACAACCCAGTTACTGGGCAATACTATACTCCTTTTCTGGCTTTTAACTAATCGTAACGACCGTTGCAGTGGTTTGGGAATAGTGTGGCGGGCTTGTCCGTAACCGTAACGACTGTCAAAGATCTACAAATGACAGCCGGGACCAACGGCTTAACGTGCTTTCCGAGGCACGGAGGAGTCTCGACGTGTTACGACGGTCAATTTGTATATGAGTCATAAAGTAGCGGCCGCAGCGTACTGGGTTTTGGCGTTCCACATTCAACGATGTTTTTATTTCGGCCATTTGTGTAAGTTCAGCATTTTGGCTTGACAATGAATGTGTTAAGCCGGGTGTTTTTCCGAAACATTATACAAAAACATCGAAACAAAGAGGCGTGGCCATACACAATGTTTTTGTTTTCCGAGGAGTTTTGGAGACAAATGTGTTATATACGCAGGAGACAGCTTGTGTATGAAAACAAATGTTTATGTGTAAGGTTGTTTGCGCAATGTTTCAAGAAAACACGCGCAGGAAAGACGGCTCTAGCTTAACTTCTCAACTTCAACGGCAAGCAATACTCGAAGCTGTTGTTCGGGTCAGTGGTTGTGATTATGCTTTATGGCTACGATGACATTTTCATTCGTGTAGATGCTGGCTTTGCATCCATAATTTCGTTTAGTACAGTGCCAGCGCAGTTTGGGCCCTTTATAGCCGGAAGTAAAGTTAAACTGATGGGAACCTACGAAGAGAACAGGGTTGCCGGATTTCGATCGACCAAAATATATATCTGCAAAAAATGAAAATGTTGATTTCATTATTTCATATCTACATATAAAAGATAGTCAATAAAAAATAAGTACCAACCAAATTCTTAAGAAAATTAAAACAAAACAAAAAACCCTTAACCGTTTGTGTTTATTAATTACGCTTCATCTAATCGTCAAACTGCTGTAACATTCAATGGTTGTGTTCATGAGTTTGGTGAACGATGACGTTCTCAACTGTGTATACAGCCGCTTTACACCGATTCTTCCGAGAGCATGACCATCGGAGTTTGGACCCTCTATAGCCCGCGGTCTGATGGAATCGATAAGAACCCACAACGAGAACTCGGTTGCCGGATTTTGTTGTACCGAAATGTATTTCTGAAAACAAATCAAGGTGCTAATTAGCATTTTCTGACCAGGTGAAATATGGATGTAACCGGACTATTCTGAACACCGGTAGGTTGTAAAATATCTCGCTAATTTATAAACTCTCGAAAAATTGCGAACGAACAGTTCATCTACAATATCAAGCTACAACGCGGTAGTCTCTAATATTGCCGTGCAGTGCCGAAAAATTATGGACGGGCATGAACTGGCGACCCACCAGTGCACTGTATGTGATCCGAACTGTATGCGTTCCGTTACTTTAAAGTAACGGAACGTATACGGTTTCACAATTCTCAATTTCCCTCCACAACACGGAAAGAAATGTACTTATATCTAACGATCTGTTCACAATCTATCGAAAATTTACAACTCACGAGATATATGCTAAGCTGTTAACATACGTAAAAAACGTATGTGTGTGTTTTTACAGTATCTAATAAAAACGATTATCGACTTTAATAAAACAAATAAATGTGTGGTAAAATAAAAGACTGTCAAAAACGAACTTCTTTTTATTGATTTTTGCTTTGATACTTAATTTTCCGGCATGCAATCTTGACGGAGGAGGTAGTTTATTTACTAAATCTTCTTGTACAATAGGGCACTGGCAGACATAATGCCACAAATGCACATGCCACATGCATTATCTGCCAGTAAACAGCGTTTAATGGTTGTGAGGACAAGTTTTGGGCCACTAAAATATTATTGTATGATGAGATACATGCTTTACATCCGTAATTCCGTCTGGTGCAATCCCAGCGTTTTCGGTGCCCTTTATAGGCAGGGCTGAGGTTGTATCGACAAGTACCAATTATGAGAACAGGGTTGCCAGCTTTCGTAGTGCTAAAAATAGGCTCTGGAACACAAACGAGATTTTAAAAAATTTGCAACGTGGCGAAAAATTCCTTTTTTTTGTTAGAACTAACTGCGTTAGACTATCTGGCATGGACCAGGAATAAACAAAATCGCTTAGTTAAAGGACAGGAAAATATGATAAGGCGAAATAGGGTACCTATTTTAAGAAATCTTACAAAAAAAATACATTCAATCTTTCTAAACTTAGATACTACACATACACAAGCTGTAAATTGCAGCATATTAAATTGTAATAATTAGTCGTTGATTCAGTCAATAAACACGCTTGTCGGGGCTTTCTTGTACCAAAATGTATAACTAAAATCAAACCAAGGTGAGTTATAAGAACTCTCGCAAAGTCACGTGGTAAAATCAAAGATAATCATAAAAACGAACTTCATTTTATTGATTTATCTTTTTCTATTTAACTTTATGGCATGTAATCTTGACAGAAGAGGTAGTTTACTTACTATACAGTTGGTACATTGGCGTTCATAATGCCAGAAGGCATTTCTGAAAGTAGACCTTTGGTTTAATGGTTGTGTGGACAAGTTTGTTTAATGAAGACATTATCGAGTGTATAGATGCTCGCTTTACATCCGTTATTCCGTCTGATGCAGGCCCAGCGTAGTTTGGGCCCTTTATAGGTTGAGGCCAAGTTGAAGCGATAATAACCTGAATGGAGAACAGGATTACCGCTTTTTGTTTTACCGTAAAACAGTTCTGCAAAAGAAAGATATACCAAATGTGACCTAAGTAGATTTCTCTATTGTTTTAAGTAGAACACACATCAAGCTACCTTAGTCTATCAAATTCCTTTGATAGCTTTTCAAATTTATGAGGAACAAAGGAATAAGGTTCATGTTCAATTGGGAAAATAATCACTTGGACACTTTGGGATAGCTTGATGTGCTGGCGTCTGTACATAACTTTTCTGTTGCCAATGAAAATAAAACATAAAACATTAACTAAGTATTATATTTATAGACTCAGGATGGCCTTTATCAGAATCTTCCATGTTTCACGTGGGTTAGAAACTCGAACAAAGTCACTAATAATTTTCCAAACGAATTATTTCTTCTTAATCTCACAGATTAACAAAATAATACTCTAACACACTTTAATTAGGCACGGATAGTGATACTTCATCAAATTAAATCAGAAACAGTTAAGATGGCATCGGAAATAAGCGATTCGTCAAGCGCATGGTGCGTTGGCGGTTTTCGATTCAAAAGTAACCAAAACGGCCGCCCCGCTCCCACCGGTGACGTTCCGCAAGAATGGCAGCTGACAGCCGACATCTGTCATGCTGTCATTCTATTCCGACGTCTTCGACAGCAAACGTCAAATGTCATGGGCGCCGTCATATTTTATAACATTGAATATACAAGCAGGTACTTCTGATGTCTATAAATTTATATACATAAACAGATCGAGAAAACCCGTAAATATATATCTTAATTCTCTCATTCAATCATTCAATTCAAAATTAAGGCCTCTTCATATTCACGTAATACAGTACTACTAACTACATGCGTACAAATAAGTAAAAGAAAATCGAATTACATAATAATGCTTATAAAAAATAAAACTATTATGACACAGGTGACCTTCAAATTTGAGACCTTCTCAGCATCGGTGCCCATAGTACACCTTTTATGAAAAGGAAAACGCTAAGAACATTTTATTTTTGTGTAAAATTTCTTTGATAGTGACAATCTATCAAAGAAACTTTGCACAAAAACACTTTATTACAAAAATATATAAGGTTCATGTTTAAAATGACGACACGGTTGGCGCAGTGGTTGAGCCATCGGCTGCTGCGCCGCGTGTTGTGGGTTCGATCCCCGCACGGAACAAATATTTGTATGACCTACAGGTAGTTGTTCCAGGTCTGGCTGTTTGTGTATGTGAGCTTAAATGTTTGTAAACGCACCCACGATACAGGAGAAATTCCTAGTGTGGGGTAACGTTTTTATCAAAAAAAAAAACAAAACAAAAATTGAAAAATTTGACACATGGTAGCTTGATGTGCTGGCGTCTGTACATAACATTGTAACGGTAAGTATGGCGGAACCACACCGATGATTACCACCGATGTTAACTATCGAAAAAAACAGGTCAATTTAAATGTCGCAAAATAAATAAATGGATATTTACATAGTGAAACCTGAGCGCATAAATCTTCCATCTGTCTATCAAGCCTCATTGATAGGTAAATCGACAACGGTCGACAACGGTACAATCGTTTTATTGGGTCATTTTTTATTAAAATCTAGCGGGCCCGACAGACGTTGTCCTGGCTAATTTCGCCATCTACCTGGTACAATTATGAACTAAACCATCCAGGGATCAACTCAAACACTCACGAAAACAAAACATTAAAATCGGCCCAGTCAGTTTCGAGTTTTGCGTGATACGGACGAACAGCCTATGTTTATTATTCCTATACATAAAGAAGATGACAAATGTATGAGTGGTAAAATGCAAGTCTACCAAAAATAACTATAAAATTAAAAAAAAAAAACAACTTTCTTTATCACACTTGATGATTCAGCGACACGATAAAAACCAAAATGGTGGTCAGAATATTTGTATCATTCAAAAACGGTATTATTAGGTATGATTGTGTTTATTATTTTGGCTGATTATGACGTTTTCAAACGTGAAAATGTTCGCTTTACACCCAATCATCTTTTTAGTGCAGGCCCAGCGCAGCTTAGGCCCTCTGTAGCCAGCATTCAGGTTGTATCGACAAGTACCTAAGATGAGAACAGGGTTGCCAGCTCTCGTGGTGCTGAAAATAGGCTCTGAAATAGAAAATGGTGCTGAAACTGTCTGTAACGTGATAAAAAAAAGCATTTTCATTTTGGAAGAATTAACTGCTGTAGACTATCCAACATGAAACACGAATTAATACAATTGCTTAGTTAAAGGATTGGAGATTATGAAAAGGCGAAATGGGGTACTTATTTAAAATATTTAATACAAATACAAATTCTTATACTTAGTTATACACATACACATACCACAATTTATTCAATGAAAACACACACTTTATAGATCCTCTAGCATCAGTCAAAAATAAACAAATAAAACAACATCCCTCTTATTAATAAATGAGGAGTAAAGCTATGCCACAAAAATGTACAGCGGCCAGCATATCAAGCTACCCCAATCTGCCAAATTTCTTTGATAGTTATTCAACTTTATTACAAAAGAATAAGAATGATGTTTAATTGGGAAAATTTGAGTGCTGGGGTCTGTACAGTAAATCTAAAAGTTTACTGGTTGTAACTTAACCCCGCATTTATTTATAAGGAGGCAGGGTTTTACTTTCACAATATCAATAAAAAAACCTCTATCTAAGAAGATAGAGGTTTTTTCATAAATAAAAAGGTATACATTTAAATTAATCCATTAAAAGTTTTAATGGTTATGATCGGCTCTATGGGTGACAATAACGTTGTCGATAGTGAATATTGCAGAGCGACAACCTTGCGGGTACCTGGTGCAGTACCACCTAACTTTGGGCCCTCTACAACCACTGGCCCTATTGTACCGGTATTTACCGAGATTGATCACAGGATTCCCGAGTTTTGTGGTGCTGAAAACTGGCTCTGGAATAGAGAAGTTAGATATTTGTAAAGTAATTTATAGAAATGGTTTTTTACTAGGAACAATAGTCCTGGAAATTTTGACACAATATTTAAGGACTACAAGTGCATTGCGGTTTCCCCCGCTTATAAAGGTAGCGTGATATTAAAGCCGCAAGAGTTAGGCTATAAAATGCAAAATAATTGTTCAAATTCGACTGGTTCTTCCAGAGATTAGCACCCGCACACATAAAAACACAAACGTTTCAACTTATTTATTTTTTAATATACTTATGTAAGTAGGCGCTAATCTGGTATTCAGGTTTTGTTTCAGTTTTTATTCTTAAATGTATGGTCAAAGTCAAGAAAGAATTACCAATAAAATATAATAATAAAAAATAAGGCAGGCAGCTGGATCAAGGGCTTGATTCAGAAAGCGGTACTCCTGGACACGGCTCGTATCGTTAGAAGGTTTCTTTCTCAAGAGCACTGACCACCGGTAGCTTGGACCCTGTTCACTGGCATTGGGAACAGGGTTACTTTTTTATATTTTTAAATGTTTTATTTTTGTATTAAAATATTTAAAAATGTAATTATAAATGTATGAAAAGGAATAAAGGAGCACAAAATAATAAAGCATTGACTTTTATATTAGTATTTTTATTCCAATCTAGATCTATATCCCGCATTGTGTTTATACACGGGTGGAAAGGACGTTGACACACAAATTGGATACCATGAGGTCAATACATTTTTCGTAGGATTTTCCCTCATTTTTCCGATATATTTTTTACCAACGAGATTTTTGTAGATAGTTTGTGAAACGATGCCCTTTCCAACCAGTATCCAAGTTCATTGTTTTATTTACTTTATTTTATGTTTCTTACATTTATCGCACTTTTGTCTGAGTGTCGTGTACCAATCCTCTTTTCTTTTTCTGGCTATTACCCTTTATTAGGCCACTAGAGGTTTAAGAAATAAATTAAAGGAAAATAATAATTCTGGGTATCATGAGACTGTAGAAGAGAAAAGTATATTTCTATTGTACTTCTGTGTCGTATTTACAAGTCTTTTCAGTGGTTATGCTCTTTATTATGCTGAATGAGGACATTTTCGACAGTAGTTATCGTTGAACGGCAACCCAGTTTGTATCTTGTGCAGGTCCATCGCTGTTTGGACCCTTTGTACCCACTGGATCGGTTATACCGATAGGGTCCTACATTGATGACAGGATTGCCTTTCTTCGTCATACTAAAAAAAGGTCCTGAAAAAAGCAGGGTAGATGAACTTTTAGGCAAATTTATCGAAGTATAAAACCAGTTGGTTACAGTCCCACTGCAGGTCAAAGGCCTCATCTCGTAAAAAGACGGCACGAGTATTGATCACGCTTGATCAAGACAGGTTGGCGATTTCAGACTCATCTCATTATAATTATAAGTTTAGGATTCCACACGATGATTTCCTTCACCGATGTCAGTCATTTCTAAGATATACTTAGGAAGTAGATACATATGAATTGAAAAAAAAAACAAAAATACTACGATTTCTAGATATATCTCTCCTGAGTTTGAACTTTAATTTATTATGCGATTTGTTTCGAAGTAAAAAGATGTAAACCGAAATACGTAACGTCATCGTCACATAATTGCTTCTAAATAAAACATAATATAGGGAAACTAATAAGAAACAGTAATGAGGTAAAAGGTAACAGTAATAAGGCATTTAAGTAATTATGGTATCGTACTGAGTGACGTCAAATTGTTCAGAATATAACGAACTTCAAAGACATAAAAAAACCTATTACATGGAACTTGAGCATAACTGGCGAAATGTGGGTGTTACTATAGGTGCCCCTCAGCCCAACCCTTCAAGGAAATCAGGCGTGATGTTATGTTATACAAGTCAGCGGAGCCCTATTAGCTGTTAGCTCTCAGTGATGTAAGACAGAGCTGAAAGGTGTTGTCCTTAACGGTAATTAGTAGTGACTTAAAAAAAAACACAAGAAAATATTTTTGTCATTCATAACAGTAGGATGGAATTCTTTTAGATTTTTGATCTGCCTACCTCCTAGTCAAAATCGTCCGCAGATTTTGTAACAGCCCGTATATTGTTTTCTCTAAAGACCCCTTGGGTATGTGTGTCTCATGAGTCGTTTGATATCGAAATCGATGTAACCTGGAAATAAAATGAGTGCAATCGTAGGTACGTTACCAAAATAACTGAGTCCCTAAGTGTTAAGTTTTTTAAAAGCAATAAAAATAAAACTAGCAAGAAAACAAAAGGCTACTAGTACCAACAAAAACAAGAAGAACTCACCAACTATTTATGAAGCAGGATTTAACTGAGAGCTAGAGTTTTTGAGACAAAACTTTTAAACTTCGTATTATTCAAACGTTAAACCCTGAACATGCCAAGCGCTGTGCGTCGTGTAACGGGTGGACTAACCCGTTACATTGTCATACGAGTGACAGCTGCACCAACCCCTCGGTCTACAACACTTGAATTTAGCTTAGGGTGAAATAATAGCCGCCCCTCAAAAAAATATAAAAGGTAACCCTGCCGGTACTATTATTAGTTCCTATATTATTATACTCGTCCGGGTATTCAGTAGGAATTCCGCTTCGTTTATTTACTATACCAATTATTAATGATGAAAGAGACTGGCCTCCACGACACAGGGAATCCTAGTGTGGAGACCAGTGATCTGTCTGACCTAAATTATGTATTTTTCTGAACATATTATTAACTACACCTTTCAACTGCAATTTAACACAAAAATATTCCAACATTATCTATTTATTTTAAGGTCGAAACCAATTACATGATTGGAACTTAACCGAGTTGGTTACGTCACATGCTAAAAAGAAGACAAAAAAACAACAAAAATCTTAAAAACTACAAATGAGACATAAGAACAAGTAGTAGTATTAGTACAGTGGAGGTGATATAATTGGTCGAGCAATGTTTGAAAACAAATTAGATTCCCTCAACATTAACTTACTTATTGTAAGTACATAATAAATAATTACTAGTCGAATAAATACTTTCGACCCGACTCTTTGCTCGAGCCAGCCCGCGTAGCTGAGCCAGTAGTTGTTTAAATTAGTCCCTAAGTAATATATCTATTAGATCCAGCTCGTCCTTTGCTGTCCTCTCCCAGCGACGTCCAAAGCCAAGGCTCGTACCCCGCAGGGGTCGCCCATAGCGATCGGTCGCTTAGCTTTTGAGTTTTTTTACGCCATGGCTGGAGGCCTTAATTTCTAATTAAGTCCCCATAGGAAAGTTCGATTAAGCAGTAGATATCCCTAAAAGATGTACATCCAAAAAAAAACCTGATAAAACAACGTCGTGGTCGAAGAACATGTAGTGGCAAAAATTGAAATGAATACGCTTAGCCAATCAAGTGCTAATTAGCAGACTCAATAGAAAAAAAACTGTTTCAATTGATTAATATTCCTTTTAATCACTCAAGCGGTTGGATGGTTGAATCTTGTTGACGGGATGAATGAAAGGCGGTTAACAAAAGGTATTTAAAAGGCATATGTGAGTCGAAATGCCGAGAGGGGACGCTCTAGACACACAAACGATGACCTTTGTGATTATGTCCTTCAGAAAGGTCAGGGGCGTACCTAATACTCGCAACCGGCCTGCAAGTATGACCAGACACAAACGTTAACGAAGCAAAAGGAATATGCAGGGAGGTGGAGTTAGTAATAAAAATAATATTAAAAATGTTTATTTTCTTCTACAATTTTTTCGTAGTTTCCATTCCAAACCTTATAAGAAAAAGTCGTAAGTTCATGTATGTGGGTATGTATATTACTATGAACACAATATAGGTACATGCCCATGAATTTAAACGTTATATCGTTGTGATGATGTTATATTTTGTTGTATTTTACTTAATATTTATGTGTGTATATATCTAATGACAAAGGTAGAAAATTATAAGGTACAAAGGCAAGGCCGGCAAGGTCATAAAACTCTTATTAAAACTCCATTACGTATTACATAATTAGGGCGTTCATGACAGTGTTCTAGATGATAGGATTTCATGACACGCGTATCTTTCGTGATGACGAAGCGAGCCCTGCATTTTCTTCCCACGGTGCACCTAAACACATCAGTTGTCTGGCTTTGTCCTTCGAGATAGAATGTATAACCTTGTATCACGGCTATATCTTTTCCATCCCGCTTTCGGTACCATTCAACTGTAGAAAATAGAAATGACCATGACAAAACAAATAATTCATTTATTTCAAAATAAAAATAAGTACTTACATGAATGGAGGAAATAAATAAACGGAATTGTATTACATTATTTATTTCGGACTACAAAGACAGTACATACCACCACCATAATACATTTAAGCAAAACTTCTTATTAGATAACTATGCTAGTAAACTAATAACGAAAAATGACACACAATATAAAAAAATGGCCGTCACAAGACACCCGGGAGATGTGAAACATTGAAATATGGTTATTAAAATAATGTATAGTTAAATAAAACCGTTAAGTAAATATGGAGTAAAATAAATAAGAGTTCAGTGAATAAAATAAAATATATAGAGGAGGAATGTATATGAGAGTGATATATGAGAGTGTTATTCTGTTTTCCGTCACGGCATACGAGTCGGTTTTACACCAAAAGCGCGCTTATAGATGTTTCACATCAAAATCTTACACATGGGTAGGCTGTGGCCGTTCATGTTTTTACCTTATAATAATATCAACGTTATAATTAATTTATTTGTAACTTTATGTGAGCATAGAGATAAAAAGGCCATTGTCCAACAGTGAGACAATACGTTCTAATAAAAAAAATAAAAAAAATCGTCTCCAAATAAACATGTCAAATTGTTCCATACTACATTCTAACGTAAAAACCATCACGTATTATGTAACTAGGGGGTCCATGACAATGTTCCAGATGATAGGATTTCATTCGGTTCCTGTTTTTTGTGATGCTGAAGCGAGCTTTGCATTTTCTTCCAAACGAGCATATATACAGATCAGTTGTCTTGCTTCGACCATCACACCAAAACGTGTATCCTTGTAGCATGGCTATCTCTTTCCCACTCCGCTTTCTAAACCATGTCACTGAGGACAAACAATTAGGAAAAGTGAGAAAAAAATAGATGGTTTTGATAGATAAAACAAAACAATATCTTAATTATACAAAGCCTGGACTTTTAAAGTGGTGAAATAACAAGGAATAATAATGGATTAATACTTTATTTTTGACTAGACACAATACATGATTCATAATATCAGTAAGTAGGTAAAACGTATTTTGTACATCTTCATCACTTAAACTATTTACACACAATATAATAATACAAAAAGAAACAGATAAGGTTTTACAATACGTAGGTAAATAAAAATAAAAATATTAATAAATTATAATCTGCGGTCCCGGTTCGAATCGGTTTTTAGACGTCCTAACGTCTAAAAAATAAAGCTTAAAAAAACACAGCCATCGCTGCGGCATATTTTCGTTCTCGTAAATATATCACAACTTATAAAGCGTACTTTCCGATAACAAAGAATCTTGAAATTTGTAAAAAAGCAAGATTTTACAGCACTAGTAAAGGAAAAAGTTCGAAAATCGTTAATTTGTGATCCTTATAAGTAAAAACTTCTTATTGCTATTAGAGACCTACATTTCGAAAACTCGAAATTTTGGAGAATTGGTCGTAAGGTTCAACCATAAAGTTGGTTTCTCCCTAAATGTGGTATCTTGATTGTAGGCTTGCAGTTTGTGCCGACTTCAACTATGTGACAATTTTCTGGTACAGAAGTCTTGCGCGCCCTCCCGCCCGGTTTTTTTTTATGTGTGGCATAATATTTCCTACACTGCGCTCTTCTCTTTTCTTTATCACTGTCACTTAATACTGTATTCTTTTTTCTTTTTTCATAATATTTCCTGCACTGCGCTCTTCTCTTTTCTTTTTCACTGTCACTTAGTTCTGAAATTCTTTTTTTGTTTCGTTTTACTCTTTCTATGTTAGCTCTTCTTAGTATTTCATATCTTTCCGGGTACTTTTCTTTTATTCTTTTTCTATAGTTCCTTTGCTTTTCCGCCATTGACATGCGCACCTTACCTGTGAAATTAAAAATATAAATATGTACCGTATGTTGAAGTTGAGTTCATTGACTTTAAGAGAGGACAATACCCATCAATGGGAACGCCAATTTTATTTATTTGTAGAGATTTATAGATGATGATTATATTTTTCAAGACGCGCTCTTGTCACCAACGTACCTGCGAAACAACATAGCGATTACCTCACCAAGGTTTTGATACATCTTAAGAAAGTGTTGCCATGGTATAAAAATACTGTCAAATTGATAGAAAGAAAGAAAGATAGCTAAGAAATTAACCAAAATGGTGACGAAAATTGAACCCGCAACACACAGTACAACAGCCAACTGTGCGCCAACCGTGCCGTCAAACAACTTTGCGGACTACTTTAATTGTTACACTGTAGAAACTTAACAAAACTTACCGAGCAAAAATACAGATGGATTGTTGGTTTGGTGATAGTTGTTGCTACTTTGCCAACGGGAAACGGAATTCAAACAAAAGTATTGCATGGTATAAAACAAATAACGTTCCTTTATTTTCTATAATATAATGTTTATTTCCACCACACAAGTGTGAAAAGTTGAATGCTTAAATCTAAAGCTATGTCTAACGCCCGTCTGACATTCAGAACTGACGATATAATTAAATAAATAAATAAATAATAAATAAATATTGCTGGACAATCCACACAGCATCATCTAGCCCCAAGCTAAACAGAGCTTGTGTTATGGGTACTAGATGACTGATATACTTAATACAATACATTACATAGATAGATATTTTTTTATTATACATAGCAAATACCCAGAACACCCAGAACAAATCTTTGTAGATCGTACAAACATTTGTCCCAGGGCGGGAATCGAACCCGCAACCTGCTGCGTCGCAGGCGGACCATCGCCCGCCGCACCACATCGGTCGTCATGACAATATCACCTTTGAGTTTTGATTGAAAAATGTTTCTAAATTTTGAAATAAACTCCATTTCGTATTAAAAAAACAGGGGGTGCATGATTGTGTTCCAAATTGCTGGATCTCATTAGTCCCTTTCCTTTTGCGATGATGAAGCGAGCTTTGCATTTTCTTCCCACGGAGCACCAATAAACGTCAGTTGTTTTATTTCGACCGTCGCACCAGAATGTGTATCCTTGTACCACGGCTATCTCTTTCCCATTCTGTCTTCGGTACCAGCTGACTGTAGGATATAAACCAAACATTATTTAAATATATTATGATATTAAGAAATTTGTCATGATGGCCCAGTGGTTTAGGCCTCGCCTCTTGTGCACGAGGTTGTGGGTTCAAACCTGGGCACCAATGGCCATCACCAATGTGAGTTTTTCAATTCATATGTACTTTCTAAGTTTATCTTGGACATCACTGACATCGGTGAAGGAAAACATCGTGAGAAAATCTGGACTTATACAGTTAATATAGGTCTGAAATCGCCAACCCGTCTTGAGCAAGCGTGGTGATTAATGCTCGTGCCTTTTCTGTATGAGAAGAGGCCTTTGCCCTGCAGTGGGATAGTAATAATAAATTTTAACATGAAATTCTCTCATCTCGATATATTTAACACTAAAAAAGGTATTGTCAGGAAACGGTTAGTAACCTTTGTATGCGAGGAATTGACAAATAATTTATTCTAAATGGTATTCAATTAAAATATACCATACAAACCCAACAACACCACACACTTTCATATGCTTAGAAGTTGTAAGCATGTCATACTGTTTGTTTCTGATGTATATAATAAGTTCAGTTAGTAAATTGTAAATCCTTGAAATGATAATTAAACGTCACTAGATATACGAATGAAAAATTTAATATATTGTGTGATAATTAATTATTTATTCCGAATTTTAAATGCAATACATTAAGTAGTTGCATTTTTTTTTACTTTCATGCGAATATGATGACCTATAAAATAATTACCCCAAACTGTTAAATTTCTTAGATAGTTTTTCAACTTTATAACAAAAGAATAAGGTTCATGTTCAATTGGAAAAATTTGTTCACTGCTCGCGCCTGTAGGTACACATTTTTTTTTTAATTATTAAGAATAATCTGTTAGTAAAAGCAGACCACGGCATTCCTTACAACAAACTAGTCCATCCTCGCCTTCTCGTGCTTCTCTGTTATCTTATCCTTCTCGATGATGTACACAATCACGAACGGTTCTTATGTTTTGTGATTGTTGTTAATGTTTTTGAATATTGTGACATTGAGTTTTTTGACATTACACATTACGACATTTATATTCTGATTATGTAGGTATGTATGATTTGCGAGAGATTTATAGGTAATCCATTAATTATTTTGTTTTAATTTTTTTTAATGTTGTCTGATCTGTAACAATCTATTAAACTCCACTATGGCCAATAAGGATCGTAATAGCTGTATCTATAGTTCTATTTAATTAAAACCTAATATTTTGCATGTCGTAAGGTAAAATGTATCGGGACACTTAATAAATATTCCAACTTATATGTACCTATACCTATATTATCAGCAAATAAATGATTTCTTTTTTTCATATTACATATATCATTACGTATAAAAACGTAGGGGGTGGATGACAGTGTTCTAGTTGACTGGATTTCACAATCCGTCTGTCCTTCGTAACGACGAATCGAGCCTTACATTTGCTACTACGAGTGCACGCAACCAACGTTGTGGTCTTACTTGACTTGTGAACACAGAACGTGTACCCTTGTAACATCTCTATCTCTTTCCCGTTCTGTTTCCGGTACCATTTAACTGTAGGGAATCAGACAATGTTTATAAGATACAAGTAACAAATGACTAATATTCAAGAGATTATCCAGATAAATATGTACATAATGGAAAATAAACACCGACCAACATATTTTAGGACTCTCGTTGGGCTGCTAAATCAAGGAATTGATTCAGAAGGCCAGTTCTTCACGACACGACACGTATTGTGAAGAGGTTCCTGTGTCTGCAGCCCTAACGACTATTAGTTTAGGTCCTGTTCAAGCACCTGCTTAGGGTCAGATCACACCGAAACGCGACGCGATGCGACGTGCGCGCACTTTTTAAGATAGTTATACCCAAATATAACTTTATCTACTACAAAAAAAGATACAGTTTATTTTGAGATATTTCGAATATGACCTGCGGCGTCGCGCTTAGCAGCGCTGCGCCTCAAGATGCCTTGCGACGTAGCGGGACGCATCACATCGCCGCGCCGTGGTGTTTCGCTGGGAGGCGCGGCGTACGAGAGCAGCGCATTCACGATGCGTCTCGCGGCTTCGCGATGCTTCCCGCGGTGACGCGGTGCGCAGCACGAAAACACTGGCCTCTTCAAGCATAGTCGCATCTCTATGTAAACTGACCGTTACTGCCTTTTATAATTTTAAATATTTAACGCATTATTTAAAAATGAAAATTTATAACTAGATGACTGAAGACAATAAATAAATTGAATAATAATGAACTATTTATTTCTAATTTTACAAACAATACATAATGCAGTGTTTGGATACTTTGATGCAAAAATGATTTCCTAGCTACAAAATATGCTACCATTGTTTTTCTCGTACATAATCTAAAACTTTTCATGTGATTCTTATGTTTTAATATATACATCATTACGTATAACAAATGTAGGGGGTGGATGACAGTGTTCCAGGTGATAAGATTTTATAAACTGCCTGTCCTTCGTAACGACGAATCGAGCCTTGCATTTCCTTGTAACAGAGCATGCATACAAATCTGTTGTCCTACTTGTCTTGTTAACACAGAACGTGTACCCTTGTAACATCGCTACCTCTTTCCCGTTCTGCTTCCGGTACCATTTAACTGTAGGAAATTGAACAATGTTTATTTTTATGACGATAAAAAAGCATGAAACATTGTATAGAAGTTTAGGAACTACAGGTAACAATAATGCTAAGCCAAGGCACCATGCAACGTTCTACGCGCATAGTATTCTGAGATATAAGAAGGAGATTGAGAAGATAATATCTAACTAAATTCTTAATGAAAAACAATACACAACCTATTGGTTGAGCCGCCCATCAAGAGGCTTAAGAATTTAGTTAATTATTTTTCTTAAGCCTCTCGACGGGCGTCTGAATCAAGGGCTTGACTCAGAAGGCCAGTTCTTCACGACGCAGCAGTTATAGTTATAAAGAGGTCCCTGTGTCTGGAGCCCTAACCACTTTTAGCTTATATCCTGTTTCAAGCGCTGGCTGATCGCAAAAACAGACATCAAAATTATGCGCAACTAGATGACTGAAGGAAATAAATAACTAATTTTTTTTCAAACTATTTATTCTTTCTTTCTATTAACTATTAAATTTACATACTATGTCACACTATGTCACACTTTACAGAAAAACATCAAGTACAAACATCAGCTTTACTAATACTAAGAAACAATCAAAGCCGGAACAGTATTTTGCGAACTTGCACCGACAGCTTCAAAAACGCATCTACCATCAAACCCGTCAAGGTTAAAATTCGTGCATTTTTGTCAAGTTTCAACACAATACATAATCTTTGCATCATGCCAAGTTTTCAAACAAGTAAGTATTTAATTAAACGTTCGAAGCAAAGATGGCGCTAGCTGAATATTTAGAACAGATGAAGACGATTAGGAGAATAGCATTCTCGTAGACCCCTAGATACCTGTAACAAGTGTAACAATAGGGTAGTGTTCTTAAAAAATATGTTTGGTCCGAAGTTGGATTATTCAAAAATACTGGACACGTATTTTTTCTTTTGCCACGTCAACCAAAAATGACGACGATATGGTGCGTTGAAATTTCGCGTGACGTCACGCCGTGCTACGCTTTTTATATAACAATAACGTCACAAGCCCCTTCTACTGAAATTTAACCTGAGGTGCTATATCTTTGTCACTTTCTATTGATTTGAGTAAGCAAAAAATACGTATCCTATATTTTTTGGTAATCTAACTCGGACCAAGTAGACTTAGTATTATATTTTTACCTACGACACATTCCTATTGTTTATAAATTTTAAAACAAACAAGATGACGTAAATATAATTCTAATTTATCTGGAACACTGTCATTATACCATTACAAGCGGTAGATGGCAGTGTTCTTTAAGTCCAGTCCTCCAGTCTTATTTAAGTTCTTCATTTTAAACAGATACCTACAAAATATATTTGACATTCTTTTTTCGAACTTACTACAAACATTTTTTTTATTTGCTTAAAGGACTTTGTCGCTTAGCGATCACATCACTCAACACAGCACATTTCAAAATGGTTCTTAAGTTCTAAAGTAAATCCCATTACGTATAACAAACGTAGGGGGTGGATGACTGTGTTCCTGATGAAGGGATTTTATACATGTCCTATCCTTTGTAACGACGAAGCGACTTTTGCATTTTCTTCCTATAGAGCACGTATACACATCAGTTGTTTTACTTGTCGCCTTCAAACAGAATGTGTATCCTTTTAGCATAGCTATTTCCTTTCCATTCTGCTTTCGGTACCATTTAACTGTAACAAAACAAACAATGATTATTTTTCTTATAAATCCTTACCAAATCAAATCCAAATTCAGGCTGAGAATCAGGACTTTTTGAACGTGAAAATTTACATAAGATAGTCCCCCAAAACGCCCATCCTTTACCACTTCCTCGTGTTTTTGCTGGGAAGAAGAAATGGCGCAACAAACTCCCCAGCAACACGTTTCTTTCATCTGCCTAATCTAGCCAAACATTAGGGTTGGCTTCCAGTCTAACCGGATCCAGCGGAATACCATTATTTTACATGGGGCTGCCTATCAGACCTCCAGAACTCGGTTACGGATTAATAAAATAGCTCTCGGTAGGGCTGCTTGTCGGGCTATGGGACTTCTGACCTAAAGACCTACAAATAGAGCCTGGACCTTCATAATTATGTAGGTAATTGACGGCCACCAACTTGTGCAGCAGTTTTTATTTAGTCACGTACCCTGATGACTGTAGTATTTTAATGAAACATTATTTTATCATGAAAGTCTAAAATAAATTAAATAATGACAATTCGATACATTTAAAATGCCGAATAAACGTAAAAAAACGATTGCTTAAATAATAACCTAATTGTGTTCGAAATAAAATAACTTTTGAATAGTTAAGCGTTTTAATTAATTTTCACTTCATTCTTATGAATTTTGATTTATACCAATAAAATAAAAAATGTTTTGACTAGATCATTATGGCATTAAAATATCTTAATCATAGTTTCAATCTAATCTTAATACCACAAATGTATTCGGAAATACTCTTTACCGTGATCGAAAATAATAGAAAGTTGGTCAAAACCAAAGCACACTCTCACAACACACACATACAAATTTTGAACTGACACATAAAATAAAATTGGTATCTAGTTCTTTCAAGTAAATTTGTGAAGCGTTTCTCAAAGTTGAGTATAAACACCATTCCGTTTTATAAACGTAGGGTGTGAATGATTGTGTTTCAGAACCCCTGATAAGACGGACTTTCTGTTTCTTGCCATGGCGAAGCGAGCACCACATTTCCTGCTTGTGGAGCACTAATACTCATCGACTGCCTGATTTATATAGTCAAGAGAAAATGCGTATCCATTTACAACGGTTATGTCATTTCCATTCAATTTTCGGTAGCATTTAACTGCAAAAACATTAAAAGATTAAATAATAAAAAAATATATAAAATAAAATCTTAAGAAACCAAAATTACAGATAACAAACTAAAAACACTACAAAAAAACAAAAACGTAAAAAACCTGACTTCGTTCAAAATTAAATAACTGTTTTATGTAGGCACTAACAGTTTTTATTATAGATTTTACATGGAATTCTTATTATATTCTTTTTATTTTATATTACATAACTAAATAGGCTTCGGGTCGGACTAGAGATTGCCATCCAGAACTGTTGTCAATCCCGAGAGATTTTTGCGGATTTTACTTCATTTTTTATTTAACACGTAAGTACCTTATTGATAACTGTAATACAACTAATTATTTATGTATTAGTATGTGGTTAATAGTTCGGCTTCTTATTTTATACATAAAAAAGTCCAAAATCTAACAAATATTTGGTAGTAGGTACTTTGTAGGCTTAGTACTAAAAAAAAGCAGTAAAAATATTAATTCTTATTTATATCTGAGGTCATGCTCAGTCTTCTTTATCCACAAAGAGTACATACATAACGTATGAGTTTAGTTTAAGTTAGCTAATAGTCTTTATTTTTTCTTACTAAAGGATCAATCAAGTAAACTAATATTTCGGCTCGATTTGATGCGTGCGGATCCGCAAGCACGTGCGGTGATCCCACAGGGCCCTAAACTCATGTTGGATTGCAATCCCTACTCGTGAACGCCACAAATATAGTCTTCTACACTTATTACTGCGATCGCAACTAATCGATAGTTGATCGAAACTAATAGGTTACTCTGGTATCTCTTATCAGTTAGAACTGATACTGATACTGATACTAAAAACAAATTTCCTTGAGATTAAATCATTACCTGCCTAGTATTTTTCCAACAGTGTCGCGGTCGCCTTCTAGTCAAAACAGATACAGCCGAAATAATTACATGAGGCGACTGCGCGTATGACTTTCACAACCCAGTTACTGGGTGACACGGTACCGGTAAGACTGGCTGTCTAATTATCGGGCTTCTGACTACCCGTAACAACTATCAAAGATCTACGAATGACAGCCGGTACCAACCGCTTACCGCGCGAGGGACGCGCACAGAGGGGTCGCAGTATGTTATGAATGGTCCCCCATACGCGGACCGAGCTCGTCAAGCGTGGCGTAACCTTCGATCAACCCGAGCGTCTATTATTATTTAGTGACGAGCCCCTCTTTTAAATAATTATTGCAATTTGCGGAGATAGTGTCACATCGTGCCATCAAATTTTCGCAGCGACTATTTCGCCGGGTAAAGGATGGGTTATAAAGTTTATATTGAATTTGATTGCATTCTAGAACCCCAAAAAATACCCTGACCTTGTTCGATATAAAACAACATACGACTAGCTAGATAGCTTACATATTAACTTACATATATTTAGTTTTTATTATTTATATAAGAATAATAAATATTATTTGGTGTTACATTAATAAGGCACAAAATTAAAGACTATCTATTAATTGGCACAATAAAATATTAAAATGTAAAATTTTAAACGTAAAACGTAAATTTCACAAACGTAGTATACTCATAAAAATACTTATTTTCAAAAATAATTTAAAGTTTATATAAAACAAAACAGTTACTACTGCTAACATTTTTAAATAATATCGATTACCTTGTGTTATTAAATCATTACGAATGGTTCTTACGTTCTAAAATAAATACCGTTACGTATAACATGACGTAATGGAGGATGGTGGTGCATAAGTTGAAATGATTTTATTAATTTCCTGTCTTTTGTAATAATGAAGCGAGCGTTGCATTTTTTTCCTATGGAGCAAATATACTTGTCGGTTGTCTGACTGCGATAGCCAAGACAAAAGGTGTATCCTAGTACCACGGCTATCTCTTTCCCATTCTGTTTTCGGTACCAATGGACTGGAAAAAAATACCGATTAATATTGAGAACTAAACATATATCTAATATGTTTAGGAGAAGAAACATTAAATATGGGGATAATAAAAGCGTAAATTTTAACAGCCGTAGAATTACTTTAATTTAAAATACATAGTTCAATATATTGCACAAAAGGGGAGATTGGATTTAATTTTTTTTTTACAAAACAGTTTTACTGACAAAACATGGTTCAAGTAACATTAACGGAATTAAAGGAATCGTAAACACGCCACAAAATAAAAAAATAATATTCCAAAATAAGCGCTCATCGTTAAAACGGGCTATCGTAATTAAATAATACAAAATTTCGTGTCTGCGCTGCTGACCGTTAATTAAAGAGTTCTTTCTTCTGGAGCCACTCCTGGTGTGGAAAAAGGTCACGTTTATCTCATAAATCGATTGCCCTTGGAACTGAATCTACCTGTAAAATTTCAACTCCGTAGGATAGAGGAAGTGGGTTAAGTCACAATGTCAAGTAAAGCTAAATAAAAGTTTGTAAAATAAATAAATTAGTTTATAAAGTAGTTTACTTATATACAATAAAACCTCCTTTGACTTCCACCTTAATTATTTCTACACGAAAAACACCAAAAGACGGTCAAAAGTGTGATATACTATTAATAAAGCTTTATTAATAGTAGGTATATCACACGTGTGTTCTTGAGTGTGTTGTTGATTTATTATGCTAGCTTAATTTATAACAATGATAAAAATCTCAGTACAAACAAATAACCTATATTTATTGGTCTTACTGGAATACTTTTAAACTAGCTGCGCACGCGACTGCACGCCTGGAATTTAACAAAACAAGGGTTTTCACTTTTTGCGCGAAACCCTAATTCTGTTTCTAAAATAAAAGTAGCATTAGTTAGTCTTTATCACATCAGATATCTGCCTGTGAAAGTCCAATTCGAAGATTACCTCAAACAAATAGACAGACATACAGACAGACAAAATTAAAATATATATTTTTGGTATATTTAACGTATAAACTTTGATATGCATTTAGTAAAAATCCAACTCAAATTTTGACATTACAAACAGACTTCGGTTGTTTTTATTTGTATAGATGTTGCTGATGGCGTTTCTATGAAATACTTTGAATATAATACATATTCAAAGTAACTCGCCAAACAAGTAATTAGATACTCCATCTGCCTATGTTCTAAAACGACTTCAAAATAAACGAAAATAACGACTACGACTGCTAAACGTCAATTGTAGTCCTGAAGCTAAAAACAGCTAGTGAAAATAAACGCGCTGATGCGACAATTTTAACTTTTTTTAAAACACAAAACAATTAACTAGGTTCTAAAAAATTGTTACGATATCAAAAATTAAGAAAGATCGTTAAATGATATTTAAAAACAGGTACTTCAGTTGGGAAGTTTTTTAAAAAGATTAGTTTACCATGTTTTTGGTAATTATCCATCCATTATGGCCAGAAAGAAAGAGCCTTTAAGCCTATTTGGCACTTGGCAGCACTTTAAGTGAACCAATCAAGTGGTTTTTAAATTTTAACGTAATTATATTACCATTATATGCTTAGGCGGTGGATGGTTGTGGTCCAGCTTACTTGACTTCAGAACAAGCCTGTCCTTTGTGATGACGAACCGAGCTCTACATTTCCCACCTAAGGAGCACTTGTACATATTGGTAGACTTATTTCTACCCTTGTGGCGGAATTTGTATCCCTGAATCATGGCTATCTCTTTGCCACTCGGTTTTCGGTACCATTCCACTGTTACATTACACTGTTATATATAATTATAACACTTGTTTAAAAATATACCTGTCCTTGTTGAAAAATAAAACAACATATAATCAGTTTTAATTCAAATTTATTTAACATTTATATAAAAACTTACACCTTCTTCGCATGGGGTAGGCAGGAACTAGAAAAGGCCATCTGCTACGATCCTTACGTACCTTTTGCTTTGTTTACGTTCCTACATCTGGTCATACACGCACGCCGGTTGCGAGTACAACGCACCTGACCTTTTTGATTTTACATTTAATTCTTATTATTTAAGTATTTCAATAATCGATAGGCTTAAGAGCTAGTTAAACTAGTTCATCGCCGTAAATGTATCAATATTCTTATGCTTATAACTGTGGTCGGAAAGAATAAAAAATTGATCGATACCCAAACAGTATTTTGTAGACTTTTAAATCTATTTGGCTCATAGCAGCGCTTTAAGTATCTAAACAATTGAAGTGGTTTGGTAACAATACATTTTCTATTGTGTCTCGTTGTTTGGCAGTTGAGGTGTTAAATTTTAATAAATGTACCATTACGTATTATGAACTTAGGGGGTGGATGATTGTGTTGCAAATAACTTGTCTTGATGAACCCATCCTTTGTTACGGAGTAGCGGGCTTTGCACTGTCTCCTTGTAGAGCACTTGAACTTATTTGTTGACAGAGTGCTACCGTCTGTACCGAATGTGTATCCTTGTAACACGGCGATCTTATTCCCGTTCTCTTTCCGGTACCATTTAACTGAAAAAATGAAACGAACGATTTTTAGCAATGTTAACACACAAAGATTAATAATCATATTTAGGGGGTCGAAAGACATTACAATTTATAACTTTATGGTTCAAATAAAAGTCATTAATTTAGGGATTTGTGAGAATGAGGGGAATTTGAACCGTGCAGACTGATACCAAAAATAACCTTAACTAACGTGAAATAAAACAAATAAGTAAACGGTTATAATAATAATTTTATGTTAATTACCTGTTATACGTTTATAAAGAAATAAATAATGCTGGACAATCCACACAGCATCATCTAGCCCCAAGCTAAGCAGAGCTTGTGTAATGGGTACTAGATAGAGATAGATATACTTAATATATGTAATACATTATATAGATAGATATTTTTATTGTACATAGCAAATACCCAGAAAGACAGTTTATAAAAATAGACTTGAGCGTAACATTCTTATACCAAATAATAAATTGTCGCAACTAAAATGTGTAAATTATAATTCCGACCCTGTCCCAAAGTCTTATAGTAACACAAAAGTATCTTCACTCTAAACTCTGAATTTTATAAATGTAAAAAAAAAATCAAATCTAAACAAAATAGTATTCTGCTAACATTTACCATTTATGTATTTGTGTATTAAACGTTTGGAATTCTGGATTAAAATAAACTAGAATAAAATAGGACAATTCTATATCTTTTACGTTTCATGAACGTTACCATCGGTCTAATATAAGTCTCAATCTGTCAAAAATTCGTTACAGAATTAGCCTTAATATAAACACCATGACGTATCACAAACGTAGGGGGTAGATGGTTGTGTTCCAGATTGTAGGATTTCATGAACTCCCTGTCCTTTGTGATAACGAAACGAGCTTTATATTTTCTTCCAAAAGAGCATGTGTAAGAATCAGTGGAATTGTAACGACCGTCACGATAAAACGTGTATCTTCTAAGCACTGCTATCTCTCTCCCACTCGGCTTTTGGTACCAACAAACTGTTAAACAAAGATGAATCTCATTGAATAAAACTACCCCTGAAAACTAAATTGATTTTGTTCAAAATAAAACAAAAAATATTTTATTTAGATTCCAATGATAAATTACATTTATTTCCGTAAATAGATTTTTACAAACACTTTTACACGTCAACATGCAAAATATTTTTTTGTAAACTAGGTTGGTTTTGGTTAACATTCAGGGCCAAGCTAGTGCTACGAAAAATGTGCTTCAGCAACTCGAGTAAAGGCTAGACTACTATACGAATAGACTAGAGTAGACTAGACTTCTATAATATCTACTAAAAAAAAACTACGTTTATTTTAACCATTTTGATACTACACTACATCTAGCCTAACCTAAGTCCTTAACCACAAAGTCATCAATAAATGATTTAATCCCGCTACGATTATGTTAAAATTACATTTGCAATCTGGTCTTAAACTTATCTATAATATACATACACCATTACGAATCATATACTTATAGACTGTGCCAATGGAAAGAATTTCATAACTAGATAGTATGTCCTTTATTGTAACAAAGCGAGCTTTGCAATTGCTTCCCATGGAGCATACATACTTACATATCTAATTTTATATCTAGAAGACTACTTTTTTGACAGAAGGTTATGTAATGTGTAATGTTATGAACAAACAACCGGATAAGTGCGAGACTGACTTGCGCACTGATGGTTCCTTTCGAACGTTAGATAATTCTACAGGTACTTTAACGATAATAATTATACTATATAATATCATTGATTGACTCCACGCGTTTTTTAGATAAACTGTCGTTACCGACAGACAGACGGACAACGATGTGAAGGATCAGTTTGTTGTCCAACTGTCGGTCGGTCATATACTTAGTATATAGGATATAAAGGTTCCGTATATTCCTTTTGAGGCACGGAAACTTAAAAAAGCAACGATTTAAGTTCAGAGCAAGTTTACTACGCCCTGTACAGCTGATGCGACACGAATTTTTGGCCCTTCGTGGTTGTGGTTCAGATGATATGTTAAAATTCCTACACACTCATCGGTGTTGAACCTGGCCCGGCATCGTGGCCACCTGGTGCAGCGCCATTGCATGGTGTCGGTTGTTCTACCGCTGTAGTAGAACGTATGGCCTTGAAACAATGCCAGCTGCTTACCTGCAGCGTTTTGCAGGTACTCCACTGAAGAAAAAAAGGGATGACGTCAGATTATTCTCAATATTTAAAAATTATGTTACTTATGATAGACTCAAGGGAAAAGTTACTTAATGATTATGAAAACAAAAACTAATTTTATTTTTTGAGTACAGATTTAATTGGTGTACTAGAAATTATATGTTTTCATTTCATAACAAGTTCAAACAGGAACATAATATAACAATTAAAACCTTTGATATATTTTCTCCAGTTGTGATGTTATATACCTAGTGATATATTTACAAAATAAAGACTAGATTAAGGAACTTAATCTAGCTTGATTTTAATATTTGTTAACAAAATATAAAAAAGAAACGCTGGAAGGGGACACCCTAGAAGGATATGTCCTTCTAGGGTCACAAAAATGCGGAAAATAAATAACTTTTTTACAACAAAAATTCAACTGACTTCAAAAAAGCACTCGAAGGAGTTGAACTTCCGAAAACTTCCGTCTTTTTTTGGGGTCGGTTGAATTATTTTTTAAGATTATTATTAGAAATTGAAATTAAATAACTAAAATGAATTCGAATGTTTTATTCAAGCACAGAACCTGTTTTATAACTTAACCGTATGCTTAGCCGTAAGTCTGCAGATTAACTCGGAAGTCTGCAGATTATCTAATTAATATTATTTTTCGGGGCTCAATCAGATTATCAGCACTCTAACTGATTTTAGCTTGCTTTGTTATAAGCAGTAACATATGCACTGACCTTATTGGTGATGTTCTTCAAAAAGGTCAGGTGCTTAGTACTAGCAACCGACGCGACGGGACGGTATGACCAGATGTACTAAAGTGAACGAAGCAATAGAGTATGTAAGGATCGTAGCAGGCGTTCTTTAGTTTCTGCCAACCCACATGTGCAAAAGAATTAAGTACATATATGTATGAAGTTAACTTACGTACAAATTAAATAATCTGCAAAATACTTACAATGACTAACTCTTATATAACTTTACCGATTGGTTTCTTCTATTTTATTTTCATTCATGATTATGTTTCGACGCTAACTTAACTATAAGATCTTGAATAGTATATAAAGACGCGTGGCACTTATGGTGTTTCTTAACACAGCGCCATGTCGTTTTCGAACCCGAAACGTAGTATCTGCCATATCGGTGGGGTCCTAACTGTAAATGAAGTTGTCCTCGTTGATTTGTAATTAATACTGCCACTTCTGAAACACGAGTTTTCATTTAAATTATTATCTTCTCAAGAAAGCAAAACATGAAACCCTTTATTAATTACTAGCTTCTTCCCGCGGCTTTGCTCGCGTAGTTTGTCTATAAAAAGTAGCATCTTACTTCTGAGTATAATAGCTTTCTAATGGTGAAAGAGTTTATCGATTACAAAAAAAAACAAATAAATCTTTCGTCTTTATAATATTAGTAAAAAGCTACAAAGACGTCTTATAAAATGTAATGTTTAGGTACCCACTTTTAATGTCTAAGACTGTTTTTACGAAATTAATTCATTTTAAGCTTGACGACCGATGTGGCGCGGCGGGCGAAGGTCCGCCTGCGACGCAAGAGGTTGCGGGTTCGATTCCCGCCTTGGGACAAATGTTTGTACGATCTACAAATATTTGTTCCGGGTGTTCTGGGTATTTGCTATGTATAATAAAAATATCTATCTATGTAATGTATTGTATTTAGTATATCAGTCATCTAGTACCCATAACACAAACTCTGCTTAGCTTGGGGCTAGATGATGCTGTGTGGATTGTCCAGCAATATTTATTTATTTATTTAAGTTAGAAATCTTTACTATAATACTATACAGTAGTGTATGACACTAATATTATAAAAAGGTAAAATTGTATGTGTGTTTGTATATAGTATATAGTTTACCTTTTCTTCATAAATACGTAATTCTGTCTGTTCTATGTATCGTTGTTTATAAATAATCTCGAGCATACTAAAGTTGCAATAAAAATTGGGTTGTTTTGAAGTAATTTATAATAGTTAAAATAAAACTAAATATCAAATATTCTCTCTGGGCTGTTTTGTATTTCTACATTGCTATAAGTTAAAATTGTTGGATGTCTTCTTTTAAATTCATCCGGTTACAATACAATATAATAAAGAATTATATATTAAATAGATTTGATTGTTTGTTTGATAAGGATAAACCCAAAAACTACATTAAGAAACGATTTATAAATTCTTTCACTTAAAGAAAGCTACATTATCAGCGAGTAACATAGGTTATATGTTATTATCAAAACTATGTTTTAAAGGGGGTGGGAAGAATATTAAAGTTCGAAGGGAAAAAGTACTCGATATACGCGGACAAAATCGCGGGCGAAGTGCTAGTTTAATATAAATTTAAAACTATGTTAAATATATAAAAAAAGCACAAAATTAGAAGTTCGATACATAGATCAATACCTATCAACTCCATGGATAAATTCGTGAAGATAACGTATTCATCAATAGCGCAGGTTTCCATTTCTTTTGCAGTTATATAAGATCCTCTTAAGAATAAAGTTTGATAATAATGATCTTCTTCTTGTAAGATGGTCAAAAAAATGAATTTTGGGTTTCCTATTGATATTTTTGTTTACAGTAGAATGCCAGCTCCCGACCATGTTTGTAGTACGATGATATATGCATATAGCAAGACCATTTGTCGGCTAAAAACGAAGTCTCATCTTACCAAGTCTCTACAAAATAATAATTAAATTTGGAAATATTTTTATCATTCTGACATTGACTGTAGACATAACGTACAACTAACCATCCTCATAGGTTCTTTGGGCAAATATGCAAAAAACCACCTCTTTATTTGTTTCCTACACAGTGCAGATTTGGTCAGCTTTCCGTCACAAACTTCGTGATACATTGTAGAATTGACATACATACATTTATACATAGATAATAATAATATTATTACTATTAAATAAGTTTTAATTTAATCTTAACTAATAATGATTATGTTATGACTGATCTCAATAAAAATAGTTGTTATAATTTATTAACTTAGTATTAAGGACACCTTCTAAAATTGGTTATTGATTTAGTGTTAATTTTCTTTCAACATTGATTATATACTTTTTGCTGTGCCTTACCTACAGGGTACATAATTGTACTTTAGCTTTAAGCCCATTGTGAGATCCTCACACATTATGGAATGCAAATAAATATATGAATATGAATTTTAATACGAAATGGAAGAAATACCCGCTGATGCTTGTTTCAAGGATTTTATCTTTAGCTGCCAACATTGCAGCCATCTCGAACTCCAGTATTGTGGTGTTGGGATTAAACGGCGAAAAAAAAGGTCATTTGTTGGCCAACAACGCATTAATCACAAATATAATATTATTTTGAGTTTTACTACTTCCTAAATCTAAATGTAGGTACCACTGATTAAATGGTTTTAAACAAAAATTTAAAGTACCAATGCATACAATTGTCAAATTAGGATTTGCTAAAATTGTTTAACAATATTCCTTAGCAAACTAAACATCTATTGCCTGTATATATAATATAATAATAATAAGGTAATAAGCGGGTAAAAAGTTTGCATTTTTTCGGGCACAGTAACTTCCCTTAATGACTTACAAAACACCTTAATTGCACCCAATGACTTATTTCGTTTTCAACAAAACTTGTTTTTAACTTTTTGAAATGTATATTTTATGAGGTCCATTCATTTATTCTTTTTAATTTTAAAACAGAATGTCGGAATGCATTTGGTATATGAATAGTACAGCCAGTTTTTACTTTTTGATTTCTCTTGTGTATGTTAACCTCCAATTCATTGGACTCAAAATCAGGCACACAGTTGTGATGTTCATCTCGTTTGATACAGTTATTGCTATCAATAGTTAGTCTCGCTTTGCATACACTTCTCTTCGCACACCTCCAGATACAGGAACCATCTTTATTTTCTCGTTCTTTGTTATATTTATGTCCTGCACGAAGTAGTACAGACTTTCCCCGCTGGGATGTAATTATTTCATGTCCAGTTTTATTAGTAGAAGGACCTGCCTGTGATACATTTCCTGAAAATATTTTATACAGTTGAGTACCTATCTTTGATTAACTGTTTTTATTAAATTCATATGTGTATTCATATGTATATATGAATATAGGGGGAGGGGGGGGGGGCTTGCCTAGGAGTAGGACAACACAGGCTTACTAAATAAACATGAACATAACAATACCCGGAATTATTATTAAGTAAAAATCGAATAAGGTGGAAAAATATTACACATGTAATCGAGAAAGTAATAGAAAACAAATATTATTTCCTTTAATATCAATGCTGGGCTAACCATACAGCAAGTATATTTAAAACAACGACTTACCCCCATAATACATAAAAATCACAAAAATCTTCCACATTTTAATATTGTTTACCCAAATCACGCATTCTTAAAATCTTAATATAAAATATGTAAATGCACTGTATACGGCAGCTTAGCATACGCAACACTAACGTCACTAAAAACAATGACATCTTCACGGTCTGTAACATGAATTAGATGGAGATGGCGCTATGATTATGGCAGCAAAGGTCTGCGCGCGGGCGACGGCATAGGAGATAAAATGCTTGGGTATCATGCGTCGCCGCGTCGTCGGCCGCATGCCCCTCGCCTCGTCCCGCATCTCCAACATAGGCTTTAACGTATCCTGAAATCCAAGTAGATAGTCGGTACTCAACCGAATCTGCCAGCATTGGCCAAGCCGCAGGCAACAGCTAGTTATTTATAGTTTTTGGTTCCAATCCGTTTTTATTTGACTGTACTTTATATGTGCTAGCGAGTTGACGATAAAAAAATATTGGTAAACTTGGAAGGCAGTTGACAAACAAGTCAATTAGCTGAGTCAATATAATACCTATTTTCATCAAAAGTTACGTACCTACGTAGTCTTGTTCGAAAAAAGGAGATTCGTAATAACAAAAACACTTGTCAAGCTGCAATATTTAATTCAATTAAGTAATGAGACAAAAATTAACCCACACAAATAATTCTACAAATGTCCCACATAATTAGGAACTTTAACTTTTCTAATAATAATGGCAGTCAACGATGATTATGATTCGACGCAAAACTAACTATTTTATCATCAATGGTATATAAAGCTGCACGGCATTGATTGTGTTTCTTAACACAGCGCCATCTAGTTTTTGGGCCCGCAGTATCGCCCGCCCTGCCATACCGGTAAGGTCCTAACTGTAACTGAAGTTGTCCTCGCCGATTCATAATAAATTTGGGCGCGTCTGAAACACGAGTTTTATTTTATTATTATTTTATTTATCTACTCATTATCAACACATATTATTTAGCTATTTAGAAAATTAAAAAAATAATAAAATTCATCAAATAAAAATTAAGAAAAAGATAAACTCCCGGTGAAATCGGTGAAATTTGGTCAGCACTGGGCGCAGCATTATAGTGTGAATGATTTCCAGCTCAATACCAATAGTGTTGGTCACGTACTCTACTGAAAAACATGGGAAGGACGTTAGAATGAAGAAACACCTTATAGAAGTAAAAAAAGACATACCGATTGTAATTTCAAGTTGGATGGCAAATTTACTCACGAATAAAAAAAAAACTTTTCTATCATTTAAATAATAGTCATTACTTCGGGTACAAACAGTACCTACTTGTTTGAAATATTAGGTCTTTACCTATGAAATTGCCGTTCTGCAGTACTGGCCATTTCAAATCAAAATATTTTTTGTTTGGCTAAGAATTCTAATTTCAAATTAATTTTATTTTAAAAACATGGATTTTTTTTTCCAAAAGTAGTCATTTGTTTATTGATTAGTGTTACATTTTCATCGCATTTAAATCTTTTTCGTCATCATGGATACGTTAAAAATTCGAGTAATTATGGAATATGAGTACCGTCGTGGCAGCAACGCGGCACAAGCGGCACGCAACATCAACGACGTTTACGGAGCTAACACTACAAACCAACGCACTACCTGTTATTGGTTTGCTCGCTTCCGTTCTGGAAATTTCGACCTGAAAAATGAACCTCGCGGTCGTCCGAAGACTTTGGTCGACAATGACGAATTAAAGGCGATTGTGGAAGCTGATGATACACAATCTCCGGCTGAATTAGCAGCAGCTTTCGACGTTAGCGTCAAAACAATATTGGTCCATTTGCGTCAAATTGGCAAGGTAAAAAAGCTTGACAAATGGGTGCCCCACGAACTCAATGATCGCCAGCGCGAAGTACGCGTCGAGACGTGCCTTGCACTGCTCAACAGACACACAAATGAAGGAATTTTGAACCGCATTGTTACCTGCGATGAAAAATGGATTCTGTTTGATAACCGCAAGCGCTCAGCAAGTTGGTTGGATCCTGGTTCAGCACCTAAACAATGCCCTAAACGAAAACTTACCCCAAGAAAAGTGATGGTCACTGTTTGGTGGTCTAGCGCCGGTGTGATTCAACACAGCTTCTTACCAAACGGGGTGAGCATTACTGCAGATGTGTACTGTGAAGAATTGAACACAATGATGGAGAAGCTGGCACATCTCCAACCAGCATTGGTCAATCGCTCGTCTCCGCTGCTCCTGCACGACAACGCGCGACCTCATACTGCACAGCAGACGGTCTCCAAGTTGCAAGAACTGGGGTTGGAAGCTCTCCGTCATCCGCCCTACTCACCAGACCTTGCGCCTAGACTACTACTTTTTCCAGAATTTGGATAACTTCTTGGCGGGAAAAAAATTCAATACCCGAGAGGCAGTACAAAATGCCTTTGAAGAATTTGTTGCCTCCCGTCCAGCTGATTTCTTTAAGAAGGGCATCAATAAACTGCCACTGCGTTGGCAAAGATGCATTGATTGCATGGGTGATTACTTCGATTAATACAAATAAAAAAATACATGAAAAAAATTCATTTAAATTTTTTCATACAAAACGGCAATTTCATAGGTAAAACCCTATTATAAATTACAAAATAAATTTCAGAAAATAATTATTTATATTATTTATATATATAATATTTATATATACCTACCTATAAGATGACGAGCTACTTCACTCGGTACCTACTGTCCTATTTATCTAACAATAAAGTCAGTCAGTCATGATTATGGTGTGACACGACCTTGCTGATTCTTAGTAAATTTAAGGACGTCAGAAAACTTCAGTTTTTAATTTATTTATAGGTATTGTTTTTAACATTCTGGAAAGCCAAGCCAGTCAGAAACTAATTATAAGTTACAAAACATACAGTTAGAGCGCGTATCTTTAAATGTAAAAAAAAAAGGTGTTCACATATATGAATGACACGATTAACTGTCATCTACGACTTTTTTGCGGTGATGACAGATTGTCCTGACAGTGGGAACGGCTAGCACGACAGTCGTAAATAAATACTTAATTGCCGTCACGATTTAGTCGTGACGGCAAATGCATGTTTGGTAAAATGTCGTCGCGATCCAATGGGAACAGCTAGATACGATAGTCGCTAAACGATAAATAAATTGACGACAGTCAGTCTCTAGCTGTTCCCATTATATCGACTATAATTAAAACAGCTAGAGACGATAGTCGTCCGATGATAAATTACGACACAGTTACGACATAGTGGGAACCCGCCCTTACGGCGTACATAAAAAAAATAAGAGAACTGAGTCCATACCATAGGTATATGCGTACCTACCTCACATATGTGTACCTACTTGCATAAATAATAACAGTAAAAAAGTAAAGATTACATTTTAACAAAAAAGAAACTTGTCAAGCTGCAATATTTAATTGTAATTAACAAACAAAATTTTACAATTCTACTTAAATAAAATCATTACTTATATTAAACACCAAATTACAATAAATGGCTTTATCGGCCAACTGCAGTAAATATAATTCAAAATGTAGGTACTATTTTCATCGTAACATGTAAGGAGGGTTTAACTAAAAACCTCGACTTACATTCAGAGAAAAGTAGATCAGAATCAAACAACGCCATTACATTAAATTAATCAGGAACAGATTAGAATATTAATACAAAATAATTTTGAGAATGTTGGCGAAAATAAGATATTTAAATTAACCAAATATAAAACAGTAAAAAAGTTGCAGATCGCAATGTTGACTTCAAGCATACTACGGATGGCCCATGCAGTGCAGGTTAAATTTTGAAGACGTTTGTCTTCACCGCTGTTTTACAGCCAGTAGAGATTTACACAGGAAGAATAAACAAAATATTTCGTCACCATTAGAGTAGAGTCCTTAAAAATTCGGATTATTCCGAAAGTTGGATTACTCAAAAATACTGGACACGTATATCTTCTTTTGTCACGTAAACCAAAACTGACTACGATATAGTGCGTTGAAATTGCGCGTGACGTCACGCCGTGCTACTTTTAACGTAACAGTGACGTCACAAGCCCCATTCTCCTGAACTTTGATGTGCTATATCATTGTCACTTTTTTATCGATTTGAGTAAACAAAAAAAAGTGTCTAATATTTTTTGGTAATCTTACTGACGGACTAAATAAACTTAATATATTTTTACCATGGACACATCCCTATTACACTTGTGATGTTTCACTCAAAAGTCAACACAGTATCGTTGTATTGGCCTCTAGAGTCTAGAGGGAATTAGATAAAAATGCCGGGGGCCCGTGGTCGTGTTCACCCAAACATTCGGTGACGAACAGGTCCCCGGTGGTGACGACAGCTGCCCTGCATCCGTGATGGTAACGGGTGCAGTACCACCGCCACTTGCGATCCTTCGCGCACTGCTTGCGATTGTAACAGTACTCGAAAGCGAGAAGGCATTCACTTCTGCCCAGTTTTATGATCTGGCCTGTAATATAGAACACGTTTAGGGTTACCTTTACATAGCTGTCAAAACAGGTTAAAACAAAAATCGCCCTACAGCCCATCAACATGCTTGGAAAATGACTGCAGAGCTGTATAATCAAGTTGCCCATACAAAACGAGGATGACCAGGTTTCCATCGGTAACCACAGAAGCCGTACGACCGTGGTGGTACCGCGTACAATATCAACCCGCTTTCCGTCCCTGGCGTGGTGCTTACAATTATATAAATATCCGTTAGCGACAACAGATGCACGTTTCCCAGTTTTAAATAGTTTGGCTGGATGAGGCAGGTAAGTGTTGTTTTTTTTTTATATAACTTTGCCCCAAACTTGGAATTTCTGCTATAACGTGCGTGCGTTTACAAACATTCAAAGTCACATTCATAAACAGCCAGGAAAAAAAACAGGGTTGAAAAAAGTACAGTCTCTGAGAGTGGGGTAGCGTAATGCCATCACCTTCAATATTCATAAAAAAAACATCCGCAGGAACTTTACCGGTTATATTTATGACAAAATTACGAATTCAAAGAACGTATAATCCAGTTATGAAGCAAGATTTCAATAAAATTATAATGAAGATGCCAAAATAGACTTAAATTCGTTTAAATCATAACATTTTGAATGAATGGGCAGCATTAAAACACTTCAAACACATATCAGGTTTATCTTTGCACCCACTGCAATATGTGTTGGTACATATGGCCTTTCTTCTGGAAGCGAGAGCTGGGTCCTCGGAAGAAAGTCGTTGATAACAAAAGCTGCATCTCTTTCGTGTTGTTCGACCACCTTCTAGTTTCTCCAGTTGATGTTTTGTCTTTGCTTGTGACTCTGTGTTAAGGGAACTACCAAGTTAGTTTAGTCTACTAAGAAAGTGTCACCTGCCAGCTTAAAAAGCACAGAAGTAATAATAAAAACAAACGGTAAGCACAATACGTTTAATTATTAAAAACGCGATTACAAAAAGTGTTTATACTTTGATTGGAACTTTTTTAGCAATTGAGTATTATGACTTAAATATGTTCTAGTAAATAAACTTTGTATATTTTGAATTGTATTAAGATGCATGTATAAGATCATTATTAATCACATTTTACTATTCAATATAAACAGCATCATCATTTGCCTAGCGTTTTCCTAATTATGGATTGTAGGACGTCAGGCAGGGAGACGCTCCATGAATCAATAAGGTATTCAGCTACTTCCAGTGGACTGGAAACCGACCTAAACGCAGTTGAGAAAAGGCTAGACAGATGATGACTAGGCAAAATATTCTCATTATATTTTACTATATATTATGCATATGTTTTCCTACAAATGTATGTTTCAAGTATAAGTATAATCTTTCACTGCTTACAACTAGTGTTTAGGGATTCATTGTTTTATTATAACAATTAAACTAAATATTAATATTTGGTAAATGCATTGATTCATAAATTGGTGTTTAAAAAAGCGTTGAATATCTGGTCACTTCAGTAAATGTGTCGAGCCTACGTCAACTAAACTGGCTCTAATGCTATACCTAAGATGTACTATCACTACTGGAACAACTTGTACCTAAATCTTATAATCAATTATACCTTTTATAATTCAAAATGATTAGAGTACAAAAAGGCATTAAATTGTACTCATATGAATAAATGGTTCAGTATCTAATACCTATTTTCAGTAATAAATATAATTTTAAATTAATTTCATCGAACTAAATCTAGCTTTACTCATATCACGGAATAGAGAATGTAGACTCTTTCAAGATCAGATACCCTTTTTATCCAGGTTTTCACTTATTATGTATGACTTCATTCTAAACCTAAATCCTTCAAGCCAACCAGCATCTCCAAGGTTATCTAAATTATGCTTTAAGAATTTCATTTCCTCATGAAGAATTAACAACAATTCAATTACAAAGTAGATAATGTTATCAACAGCGTACAGAGACTACATTTTTAAAGTTACTTTATATATTGGCGCAACAATAAATATCACCGACTTAATAAAGGCAGATATAAAGTATACATTGTACTAGATTGGGCATGCATGGTAGCTAGGTACTAATTAGGAAGTTTGGATTAGTTTTCAAATTATTTCTTTTTGTATTTTTTATTTTTAAAAACGCCAGTTGACCGACAAATACAATAAATTGTCTATTGTGTCTCATTGTCTGGCAGTTAATGTGTTAATGAGTATTTTCGCCTATAATATGATAAATACCAGAGGCGGAACGCAATAACTTCGGAGGTTCATGTTGGTGCACGCCAATAGAATCCGTGACGACGTAGGCGGTAGTAGTGAGAACAGCCGCCCTGCATCCCTGATGGTAGCGCGTGCAGTACCAACGCAGTTTGTTGTCCTTTGCACTGTGCTTGCGGTTGAAGATATTCCCAAACGCTAACAGGAAGTGAGCTCCTCTGGTCATCTTTATTAGTTTGCCTGAAAAATACGTTAAGCAGTATTATATAGTATTCCATCAGCAGGGGTTAAATGTAAACAACTTGAAATTTTATATAGGTAACAGTGAGGAGGCAAAATATTTGTACCTTGACCTTTATTTTTTTCAGAGAGTAAAATTATTTTGTGATTAATGTAGACTAAAACGTAGGTAGGTGATAAATTTAAAAAGTAACAGCATTCAATTAAAATACTGAAGATTTAATACGTTTATTTTTAAAGGATTTTGTAAAAACATTAATGTCACCGAAACATATATCACATTAATATGACCTTATTATTAAACAAAAGCACCATTAAAAACAAAAAACATAAGTGCACAAACTATAAAAACAAACAAAAGCGAAGACTAACTGTTAACATATAATATTCACTTATAATTATTTAAAATCACTAAAATACCAATAATTAATTTGACGAAACAATACTTTCCGGAATATCAATACCAGATCATAGTTATAAATAATACTACTTTTTCATATTCATCAAACACTACAATGTTAAATATTTAACAAAAATCATAAAATAATTTTACAATGAGTTTGTTGACCAATAAATTTGAAAGCTCCTTTGGTAACATTTTTTATAAGTTTTATAACAACGATTACATTATCTCAAAATTTTAACAAAACTTACATTACATTATGTACTTAAGTAATTGGAATGTGCTATTTATTACGTTAAATATTATAAAAATATATAACATTTAGATCAAATCACTGTGATTCTTTTGTAAATACCTAATAAGTTTAATTTCCCTGCTTCGAGAATACCAATTTAAAAAAAAATTGGAATAACAAAGGCGTGCACTACAACCGCCTTATCCCCTTTCAAGTTGTGAAGTTATTATAAAGTTCCCTTAAATTCCAGCTTGCAATTAATATCTAAATTATTTGACAATATCTACGAATAATGATAAATCATTTAATTTTGATATTTCTTCATAAATAGTTCAGAACTTTCAAGGCACGTCCAAATTCTTAACAAAGTCTCTTCGACCGCAACACGCACCGAAAGGTGAAATTTTATTCACACGTAGTCCTTATTCTCTAAAATACAACATATTAACGAATGCTGAACAATAATTTTGACATAGCAAATTTCATTTTATACTCGGATTCAAGTGAATTCAAAGCACTTAATTTGATTTAACTCAGAACTTCTTGAATAGATACATCACCATTTTTCCTTTGAAAAAATAACAAAAAAGCACTTCGTTTCCTACAAGAAGATTGATCGATTCCCATCGATTCGACACGCAAGCAGATCATCAGTATACTTTACACATGTGAGTGCAATCCTGTAGTGGATACCACAATTCCGTCTATAGTTATAGCTGAGGCTTTACATTTGTGTTTGTGTTTCTTAGAACACGTCCATCTTATCCTGTTGCCAACGAGTGACCGCGAATGTCTGAAGAATTTGTGTCCCCCGACGTATATATTTGTGGTCTCTTTGGCACAGAATCGGGCCCGAAGGAGCGAAGAAACAAATTCTGTAAGCAGGTTACGGAATAAAAGATGGATCATAACACACGAACAATAAAAACTACTTACTCGTTAACTGAAAAAATGTAGGTAATACATTCGAAAACCATTAAACTTTAGAAACCATGGACTCTCAAACCAAAACTGTAGAAATAGTAATTCCATCATGACACCATTTTAGTTCGGGCAGCAAAAGTAAAAAACCGAATGTTCGTCAAATAATTGTAATCGGATGGTGAATTAAACTTAAATAAAACTTTAAAATAAAACAAAACATCCTGTCATAACTAAATCAATTGCCACCTGCTAGAAGTAAATCATCAACTGCTAAACGTTCTTTTATAATAAAAGTATTTCTACATGAGGGACCATGCAGAAACACATTGATTCTCGATTATAGTTCATTAGTTAAAATGGGCTTGGACATGGACAATCTAAAACAATACATGGCTGAAACTTAAAAGAAACGAGTCTAGTTGAAGAATAATTAATAAGCTTTATGGAAAGTTTAAAAATCCCATTTTAATTTATGGGCCTTGAATTTTTATCGGACTATAGCAGATGGTTTAAAACACAATCTTAACAAAATAATGTCATATTCTGGTCTTTTTAAATTGCTCGCTTAATATCTATCACTAGGCACGTGAGTTTTCTTAATTAAATCATTCAGTCTTGAATTGGTACTTAATATTAAATCAACTAAACTTGGTTGAGCTTCTCTACAAATAATTTTACGAACAATGAAGTTGTCGCTGTCACCTACAGAAAAAACAAAACTTAACATATGCCTATTAGTAAAAACAAAAACTACCTTCAAATTCTCAATAACTCAGACAGTAAAACGTGCGTTAACATTGACTAATATACATTTACTACTTATGATTATGCACATTGTAGGAGTCAATAATGGAAGCGTTTAGTGTTGTAGCTGTGGCCCGACATCTAGCTTTCTTTTTACTACATCTCCAAGCAATCTGCGAATTCTTCTTAGCGCGATCCTTACAGTACTTCTGCCCATGATAAAGTAACATTACATTGCCGCGTGAATTCTTAACAAATGTAGCTTTTTCTGGAAAAACCAAAATAACTTATTGACAGTCTTTTAGCAAAAAAAATAAAAAAGGGGCTACTAAGAGTAGGCGAGGTGTTAAAGTAATAGTTTTGAAGCGAAAAAGAGATGCTGCTCCTGGTCCTGGATAGCTTAATTTCTCTCTCTCTAGAAACAACTATGGCTACAACACATCCTGTGGGATGTGTTGTAGCCATATTTGTTGTTGTAAAAACTGTTCTTATGCTACAGCATAAGAACAGTTTTCGGGATTGTTAAGAGAAACTACAAAAACCCATACGATATATTATCTAAAGAAGGAAATAAGTTAGAAAACGTTATAATATAAAAGGTTGTTTTAATAATGATTTCTCAGGGGCTCGTGGCTAAATAGTAACAGGCGACAAGGTCGATTGAAGGTTTTAAAACGTTTGCAAAGGTCGGTCCGTGGACGGGTGACCATCCATAGCATACCGAGACCTCTATGTGCCACGGAAAGCATATTAAGCCGTTAGTCCCGGCTGTTATACGCAGATCTTAGACTTGCGGATGTCCTGTTGCCCAGTAACTGGGTTGTGGAGGTCAGGTAGACAGTCGCTACATGTAAACACACAAACCTTCTGGGTGTACTTCTGGGGTTCTGGAGTTTATCCTTGTTACATCGTATTCGCAATTTAACGCTTTGCACGCTTCTTCTGATATAACTTTCTCATTTAGGTGTGAGTATCATATCTCATCTCATATAATTTAAAAAATAGTTAGGATAAATCTTTAACTAACTATTACTTTGGTTAATTCTATTATTTTGTTCGTTAGGGGATGTCTTCCCCTTCTGTCTGTTTTGACAAATCCAAACCTAGATTTTAATATGGCTATTTCTCACTACTGTCACCGAAATAGCCTATGTATTTATGAAAAACTTCTTACAGACATATCCAGGTTTATCATGAACACAAATGTTAGTTTTACGTACACGATCGTTTAGGTACTTGTTCAGGATCACGACGCCCACATCTAGCTGTCTTCACCTTTGATGTTATAAATTGTGTCCTTCATTCTGGAGTCACATTAACACTGCTAGCACTTCACATCGCTATGTGTTTTTTCGACTTTGTTCGCTATATTCGTGTTGTAGTCCGATTACCAGGAATACACCGTCTACACATCGTTCGTAAACAGCGAATATGCCGAACATTTACGAATATTTTTACTCTAGTATCGAACGCAAAGATGAACATCTTTACTGCAGCAGCGGCTTATTAATTCCATGTGTGGGCGGCAAACTAACATATACGGCATACGGCGGATACGGGTGTTCTTGTATTCGCGAATTCGTCTTGTTCGTGAGAATAAGCAAATGTAGACTGATATAGCCACTTCAAATCGTTGTATTTGGACGAATAAGACAAATACGCGAACACGAAAAGCGATGTGAAGTACCAGCATGGAAGAAAGAGAAGGACGAACATCTTTATCAAATCGTTCATGACAAATAACCCACAGCTGCGACCAAATTTTATCAGTTTCCTATTCCCACTTTTCTTTTTATAGACGTATGCGTATGCTCTTCCCAAAGCTTGCCGTTGATCTTTGTCGACGCTTTAACTTTTCAGAATTAATTGATAGATATTTTTCTGCAGTCTCAACATCATTGTTGGATGAGCTTCTTCATCATCATCATCATCAGGCTATACTAGTCCACTGCTGGACATAGCCCTCTCCTAATGAGTGCCATACCGCCCTGTCTTCAGCTTGCCGCATCCAGCATCTGCCTGCAGTCTTTCGCAGATGGTCATCCCATGATGAGCTTCTTGTCTCTGCTGAAAAGACTCGTCTTTTTCTTGCCAGTTTATAATCTTCGTTAAAAACTTCTTTCAAATTCCTTTTGATCTCCGATACGTATAGTAGTCGTGACATGGTTCATGGATATGTCAGTGAGCACAGCAAAGGTTTATGGCTATACATGCAGATATAAAACAAAAGAAAATACATTAAGGATGATTATGTTCTCTGTTATATCTGATAACAAAATTGTTTTGAGTTTGGACAGTCGATTTGCATTTAACTTTTTTCTGGTTACAGCGCCAAAATACACCGTGGGTTCTATTGCGATAGACCTGGTTGAATTTATGTCCGTCATATAGCAATACAAGATTCCCACGTTGAGTTCCGACAAATGTTGGGCCTGTAAGAAGTTATACATTTTATACATGTTATACATCTTCACTACATAGTATAAAAACAAAGTTCCCCGCCACGTCTGTTCAAATTTTCATGCGGCTTTCACCTTTTAAAAAAAGAAAAAGAAAGAAAGAAGAAATAATATAACAATACTTTCAGAGCCTTACAATACTTAAGCCGTAATACTTAAGCCACAAATCAATGGGTTGAGAGATACAAACCTTGTTTTAATTAACATTTCAGAAGCTTGGAGTCCACCACATCGAGACCGTGAGAAGTCAGCACAGACGTCTCTGTGCTGACTTCTCAGGTCTTTCAACTTTAATATTTCTTACATAGGTTTAGGTTATGCCAAAGCCCGTGCAGACACAAAATAAAAAAAGGATCAATATAATAACATTTTTTTATTAAATAAGTTTTAACAAAGCAATATATACATTTAAGTAGTTTCCATCCACCACGGCTACATTTATTATTTAGATAATTATATTCATTACCTAATCACAACATTTTATGAAATAATTTTGTTTTTGCGTACTAATATTGCATAAGTACCTAAACTATATTTAATAATATATCTAAAGGAATCACTTCACATTTTAAAAATAGAAACATAATATATTTTATACGTAACCGAGTACGTACGTTATTATTTTTATAAATGTTTACCCACCCAACTACCAACCAACCTATATAAAATTTATTTTAATAACAATAATGAGATTATTAAGTACATAATACTAGCATAGAGTCAAAACGTAGACCTCAAAACTGGAACATAAGTAAATGTTCCAAAAACTTTCAAAATCATTAGCATAAGAGCATTGTTTCAGCATTATAAAAATATAAAAAATATATATCTTAAATTATAAAAAAAAACCTAAGTATAAAAGATTGCACAATAATGTTACAAATATGTACTGAGTAATGAACGCAAGTATAAAAAAATAAGCTCAAAAGACAAGAAGTGGTTTAATAAGTTCAAAATCCGATAACAACCGATCTTGGGCCAAACTTGGCTTTTCAAACTAAATGTAATTCTAATCTAGCCAATACGATTCCAATGTTGATTAAGATGTCACGTGATTTCATTATTTGGCGAAATACACAGCTGCCAAAATAAACTGAAAAGTAGCGTTAAGCCCGATCCTGGATTTGGCGCTAGCTTCGAACTCCCAATGTCGATCGATCGGAATTAAATCAAGAGGAACTGCGTCGATTTTTCCTGATGCAATATGTGCGCATGCGCGATACTTCTTAGCATTGAAGATTTGCTTGAATAATGGTCGCTCTGGACACCACATGCGCTTCGGCCTTGACCGGAATATAAGCCTTTGGCAAGCTTTTTCTCCACTTTTGGTTTCAAGTTTAGAGAGCATGATTGTGTTCTGTATACTGTATGACACTGTTCAGATATGTGACGACCACGGCCCTGCAACCACTATTCCTCTTCACACATCGCCAGGACGCGCGCCCTTCACGTTCGTGGCTCTTATTGTACCGCTGGTCGAGAAATACCAGGGTCTTGTTTCCGTAACGATTGTTTACCAAATATATTCCTAGAAAAAGTAACATTGTAATTACACGTAGGTAAAAATTTGTAAAAGTGGACAAGAATACAACATAAAAAAGGGTTTTGAGAATAAGAGACGGTTTAGGTTAATGTTGTATGTAACGGAATAGTTTTTGTTGAAAATAACATAAACAGTCATACATAACCACTTAAAACTAGAAATGTAGGTTCCTAATGTAGGAATAAAATCAGTTGGTTAAATACGAGTAAATTTAATATTCTTAAAATAGAGTCACGGAATCCTAGGAACAAAAAAATAATACAAAAATGCTTTAGACTAGAGTTACATAGAATCATCACGATAGTTTCAAGCCATTACTAGACATAGGACACTCAAAAATACCAACAATAAAATGAATAGTGCAAAATCACAATTCACATCACTCTACTGAGATCTTTTGGAATAAAATTTCTTACAAAATAGACAAAGAATAAATTTTATGTTTTTCTACTAATCAGTCAAAATGTATGCATACAATAGGTATGTATTCTGAGTGAAAGTGATGCCCTGACATTAGGACTTACCTTCCTAATTGGATACACAAATCTATACACTATGCAATAAACAAAAGCGATACTAGGTACCGTGAAGCGAATCGCAAAACGACACTGGGCCTGTCATCTTGCAGCAATGATTTCACAATCAGTTTTTGTTCATGTCTTTGTGTGTATTACTAATATAGTTTGTAAGTAAATTGTTACTAACGCTATGAGTCTTGTTGCTCGAATTAAATGATTAAAATAAATTAATTATAAAATAAATTAAATATAAAAAAATGCATATACTCTTCGGTTCTTGGTTTTGCAAAAAAATCGCTGTTAAGGTACAGTTTAGCATCAATATATATATTTAACTATTGATTACTGATTCTAAATTTAAACTAGGCAAAGTAAAAGGGTTTTTTATTGTACTTCATGCAACAGTACTTACTGAGATCGAAATTTCACTACGGTATAACATAAAACTTGGATAGGTACACTTTCTATAGAAATCGAAGTCATCTTATACTGGTTATTTTAACACTTGACGTTAGGCCGCTCCTACTAAGATACGGCTCCGTTAGAGACACAATTATTTGGTTCAAGAGTATAAATCTAAGCGGTGATACTAATAGTCAAAGAAAACGATAATTATAATTAATGAGAGCGATAATTATAATTAATGACAGCGATATTCGATATTGTATTGCAATATTAATGATTATGAAAATTTTTAAACTCTAGAACTTCACTTTTCGCGGTAATGACAGAAGCTTTACATCCTTGGTTTTTCATTGCACACTTCCAGAATATCCTTTCTTTAGATTGCTTAAATTGGTTGTAGCTGACGCCACCAAAATTTAACACGTTCTGTCGTCCCAATTTTATGAAGAAATTTTGCTTTTCTGAAACGGAAATAGGTACATGAAAATGAACTCTAAATTCTAAAAGTATGTACTCGTATGTATTTTATATTAGTATAGCATAAAGTTTATATTCAATAGTATATATTATGTATTTAGTTAAAAATCGATAGAAAAATAAAATCCTCATACATTTATTTAATATTTAAAACCACCATAACTCCAACAATCATAAAACTAAACCTCACCATGATTTAGCAATGCCAAATTGTTCACTGAACAACTTAAATTAGGCATTAAATTACAGTTTTTCTTTTGTTTACTAAATATTCTGAAACATTTCCAGTCGAGTATTTAATATTTATGTTGTACCTGCAAATGAAATATTCTGCGTTCTGTGTGGGATTCCACATTACATCGATATTGCTTGTTTATCTACTATAAAATTCATCAGTAATTGATGAATTTTATAGTAGATATAATATAATAATTTTACTTTTACCCATATACACATACATACTTTTACTTTTAAATCCTAACAATATTAATCAAAAATATATCTATCTATTCATCAGCGCCCAATCAAATAAAGTAATTTAGATCAAGGAAGTGCATTATTTACTTTTTAATTAAAAATCTCATTGGGTTACAAATATTTTTTTACACTAAAAAAAAAACAACTGAAGAAAAATCCGACGGCAGAAATTTCAACGTCACGGCCTGGAAACATGTACTAAAGTCATGGTATGAGGTTGTGCGTGGATGTTCCTTCCACCCTGTTTAGGTACCTATTGATTAAGCACCAAATACATTTATAAAAATAAAAAAGATTCAGCTATTACAGCAATGTCAAGATTAATTAATATTATGGGTTTGGCGAGACTAAATATAATAAAGATCAACAGCAAATATAATCAGTTTTCCTTCTCACTTTCTCCCTAAAGATATTTCTTAAATAATTGATTGAATGAATCGTAAGTATAGCATTTTACTGCGGTTGGGCTGCTGACATTGAATCAACTCAACCATCTTACAGTTTAGCCAAAGTACCTACTAACATATTTTAACACTCACCGTGTTAAATGTTACAAAAAAAGACCTACCTACCTACCTTTACAATATTTTAACAGAGTAATTGTGGAGTTTCTTGCCCATTCTTGACAAGTAGTATCATTTTTGTATTTTATTTTAATTTTAAACCGACTTCAAAATAGAGGTGGTATGTACACCGTGATTCTTCTTTAGTTTGATGTGAAATAGTTGCCATTTGGTCCCATAAAATTTTAACATAGTAGTGTGGCACCGATTTCAAACCTATCAAATGGTAGCACATACAAGTAATAGTATTTTTTAATATTAAAGGTATAAGGTTAGTTATTTTATACTTTTTAGTTTTTGAAGTCGGTTTTCGGCACCTTTGAATATCAAATTAAAAAAAAACCTTAATGGTATTATTGAAATAAATGCTTTGACTTTGAGCTTGACCGCTTAAAATAATCCTCAAAAACTTAGCTACTGGTGATTATGTGCATCAGCTCTCTTCACGATGTCCTGATAAATCGTGGTGACAGCAGCCCTGCAACCAAGGCTCTTGCGTTTCGAGCATCTCCACTCAACTCTATGTTTTCTCTGCCTTTTCTTGTGGAACTTGTGGTTGTTCACCATCAGAAAACAGCCTCGGGACGTCTGCACCACGAAATCTATAGTATATTCATAAACAAATAAAATTAATGAATAGTAATCAGCTAAAAGTGAAGTATTGGCTTTCGTTCATTATTTTAGGTGAAAATTCTCAGACTTATTTTTTTTATGTTTATTCATAAATGTTACAGCAATAAGAAATAAATAATTAAATTAATAACATCAATGATCTTTGGTACACAAATAGCTGCAAGCTGCAGGATGATAATGATAAAAATTGTAAAAATACAGTTCTAGCAATATTCTTTCTTAAACATATTATTTATCCTTAACGTTCCATATTATTTATTATACACTTGTTTGTCGGTTTTATCATTATCCAATCAGCCGCTCCACATTGGTCGTTGACATTTACAAGATATTAGTCTAACTGTGGAAAAGAAACAAGGAGATCACAGTTTGAGTTTCAAACAAAAGATCATAGTCATAAGTCAGAAATACAAAGCTGCCCGAATACTGAATACGTTACAAAAAAAAAACAATCAAAATCACAATATCCACGCGGCATTGATCTTCAAAATTTACAGCTAATCATTTTTAGTAAAACCATAATTCATGAATTCATGATCGCTACTATGATTATGTATATCCTGATGACGAACAATTCTCTCCCTAACAGTCACAATATTAGCTTTGCACCCAAGTGAGATTCGTTTGGAGCATCTCCATTCAATCTTCCAGCCTCGTTCCCTCTCATTGAAGTACTTGTTACCGTTGACTACAAGCATTTGTCGTCCAAATTTACTGTTTAGAATTAATCCTTCTTTAACTCCTACATCTTCATCGTCAATATCTTCGTTTAATTCTTCGTCAACTATTTTGTGTTCGTCGATCGTGGTCGTTCGTCGTTCTTCTTTTAACGTGTTTTCCATTTGGTTCTTGTTTTCCATTGCTCTCAGTTTTTCTATATCTCTCATGTGTTCTGCTTCTCTCATTTTTTGTATTTCTCTATTTCTTTCCATTTCTCTGTTTTCTTCTATTTGTCTATTTTTTTCTTTTTCTATGTCTCTCATGTGTTCTGCTTCTCTCTGTTTTTGTATTTCTCTACTTCTTTCCATTTCTGTATTTCTTTCCAGTTCTCTCGTTTTTTTTATTTCTCTCATGATTTCTATTCCTCTCATGATTTCCATTTGGATTCGTTTCTGGTTTTCGATTTCTCTCTTGTGCTGTATTTCTTTCATTCTTTCTATCTCTCTCATGTTTTCTATTTCTTTATCAGTTAACCTTCGCTTGATTATTGTTTCCCTTTGTACTACATCATTTTTTTTTTCTGCAACAAAACACAATCAAATAAGGATCGGTTTGGTGTTAAATACCAAAAGGCAGGAGCAATGGAGGTCATGGATTGTTGACATGGCTTAGATATATCTTATGATATTGTTTATCAGCTCATCCATAACAAAATATTTCATAATTTAAACAATGAAAAGATTTTTGTTTAAAATAATTTATATTTGTTTAAATTTACTACTTTAATTGATTTTCCAATAGACAAACAGTAATATTGTAGTCTACTTATTAATGACTAGAAAATTGAAGAAGTATTCGATTGTAAAATTAAGTTTTCCATAGTATTTTCACATACATTTAAACTCATATACACAAACAGCTAGCCCCGTAACAACTACCTGTAGGCCATAAAAATATTTGTCACGTGTGGTATTCGAACCCGCGAATTTTTTTTCAGCCACTGCACCAACAGTACATTATAATTGTAACTAGTCTTTATAAACATTTTTATCTTGAAGCCGGAAAAGAATATTAGGAACTTTTATATTCTAACATTTTTATATTTTTACGCCTTTCACTATTTCGCACTTATCTGTAAAATGTATGTATAAGCTAGTTTTTTGTAGGCACTTTTATTCCATAAATCTTCCCTAAAGTAGCTAAAATGGCCCTGGACTTTTGATGCAGTTCTGATAGTTAATTAATTTATATCTTGGTTAGTTCATTGATACTCGTAATTACTCGTTTTCCTAATCTTATCGTGATCATGTTCAGCATCGTTACGATATGCAAAAATGGCATTACTCTCACGTGCATATAATAATGTAAATGCAGCGGCACATTGCGGTCCTCTCCTCTTAACTTTGTTACATCTATAAACTCGTGTTTCACCTTCTGGAGTCTTCTGTTTAGTCAACCGAGACCAAGTATCTTCCGCATCCACAAAATCTATTGCCTCCTTCAAATTAGGAAATTTATTTACAAAAACCCACGTATTGGATGGTAATTGTTGTGTCTTAGTGACAACTTCATCGACAGGTTCCGATTCTGTAACTGAACGATTCAATGGAACTTCCAATGGTGGCTGGAGCAACTCTATAATAAAGTGTTAAATGGTCAGTAATATGGCATTATACTAAAAAGGAGAAACACTCAAATAAAAAATGGTTTCATGCACTGTCTCCACCGCACTACTGAGACAGACTGCATTCATTTTGAATAATAAAATAGCTAACTACACTTAGTTTTAAGGCATAACACACACAAACAACCGACATATAATTAATTCGATTTAATATATAATTTATTTTATTGCCAAAACTAATTTAAACATGTAATTATTTGCTATTTGCAATGTTATAACCAATTAAATTGATTCGTTTATTACATGGAACAACCAATCTTAAAAGTTTAGAACCACTGGTAACAATATATTTTCTAAAATCAATGTCAGAAAGAGGTAAAATGGAGAACACAGGAGGATTGAGGACGTCCGGGCGTTCAACAGAAGTTCGGATCCAAATTAATCGTTGAGTGCCATACTTTTTATCCCAAAGAAAGCTCGGCTCCTATGGGATACACCACGGGAAAGGCTTGTTAATTTATTATAACATTTAATTTAAAAAAATCATACTAATAGATTAATTGATTCATATAAAATTGTATGAAATTTATGTGTCTGTAGTACAGATTTGGTTTTCGAACATCTCTATTTCAGTAAATACAAAATCGGCCCTCATAATTAACCGGTCAAAAATACCTTCACGAGTAGCGATACTTAAAAGAAGGTACACATCAAGCTACCCGTCTGTCAAATTGCTTTGATAGTTTTTCAACTTTATTACATAACATTAAGGTTCAATTGGGAAAAATTGACATTTTGGGATAGTTTGATGTTCTGGCGTCTGTACAAAAGATTGTTTTTAGGATTGTTGTCGTTGTGTCTTGCTTGTTTACTACTATATTCAAGTTGATTGCGATTTAACTAAAACATTGTTCATTTGGTAACTTATTCAAGTAAGTATCTACTTATACCTACATAATAAATATTTATCAATATTTTCTTTTTTTCTTAAGAAACGATCACGTAGTTAATTTTCACATAGTCCTATGTTGTGATGGTAAAAAAAATAAGTCACTTTAGCATTCAAGTTCAGGAATAGACCAAATACGCGTCCCATTACTAATTTGATACATTTATTTTTTACAAAATGTTGCACGTCATCCATAATTTATGAATCAAGAAAACTCACAGTAAGGGCGAAGTGATCGTTTTGTTGATATCAATAAATTATTGACTTATAAAACTTACCGAAATAAAATCACAACACACGTGAATACAATACTTTAGGCGACGCGTAACGCGTAAAAAGTGTGAAAAGGTGATTTTTGCGTCAATCCCCCCCCACAGCGAAACGCAGCTCAATAATGAAGACCATACAGCATACATTTTTTAACACAAAACATCTGCACGCGTAGCATGACCACCATAGAAACGGGTTTTGTCGATGGAAGACTAGACAACACGACAAATTTTTGAAAAATTTCTACCGTTCTAAGCATGGCGATGTTAAAAGTGAAGAGAAGAAAGTTTTCTATTATCTAAACAGTAGACGGGACGCCCGCGCCCCGTGCTGGGGTAGAAGAGATTTCAAATTGGAAAGAAAGAACGTTGTCTATTCTTGGTAGAATAGATATAGAATTGGTCATGCATCGCGTGCAGCTGACTTAGAAATGTCACAATGTAGACAACACACTTTTATTGCTGGAAGGCGATTAAAGATGATTATGTTCCCCTCGTTGTCTGATTATAATGTTGTTGATGGTCATGACGAACGCCTGGCAGCCATTGGTCTTCTTCACACACCGCCACCTAGTCTTCGGACCCTCGTTCTGATGTACAGTATATTTATTGTACCCGACGTATAAACAACGCTTGCCGTATGTTGTTGTCCCGAAAAACGCTGCAATGAAAATTATTTGGTTATTGAAATTATAAACTAAGAAAAAAAACAATGTTGTGTGAACATATGAAGGTAGATATGATTATGATATGTGAGACAGAAATCAGTCAATCATATATATATATATATTCAATAAAATATTTTTTTTATAATTATTTATTCATAGAAATACCTATTGATTTTGATAAATAAGATGCCGTGCGAAATGTGCGGAACTTTGATATGCCTTAAGTGAACATTATGGTTTTAACGTTTTAATCGTGATTGTGTTTGTTTGCTATGCGCACGATGGTATTATCCACAGTGACCACGTGTGCTGGACAGTTCACTATCTTCTTCACACACCTCCACGTCATCCGCCTGCCTTTCCGGTCATTTCGCATATTATACCGGTGTCTGCCAACCATGATCACAGGTTTCCCTTGATTACTTGTTAAAAAAATTGCACCTAAAAAGAACAATAATATTTCTTCACTAAGTGCGATCCTTTAAGACAAAACTTAAAAATTAGGCAATGCTTGAAAGCTGTTCTTTTTTTAAATAAAACGATATTTTTTTCAACAAAATACTTTTTCATTTTAACATAAAATAAACCTAATAGGTAGGTAAAGATAGTAAATAAAATATGCAGAGTAGGTAACATTGAAAAGTTTAAAGATAACAAAACATTTACTTTACACTAATTATTACTTACAATAACATAAAGTCACGCTTGTATTTCTCAAAGCGGTAGGCAGGGATTATAATATCAACCAGCTTACGCCTAAAATTCTTAACCTCGTGAAACTTTTCACTCAATGATTGTGTTCACCCCTGATGTTTAATAAAGTATTATTCATGGAAATAATAGTCACTTTGCAACCCTCTGGCCTTTTCTTACAAATCCAGTACTCTTTACAACCTCGCACTTTATTTCTATAGTACCCTCTACCATCGTGTAAGAGAGAGAATCCACCACGCTTAGTTATCACGAAATTAAGAGGATTTCCTGAAAAAAGAGGGAATTATAAACACCATAAACCAAAAATTCATTAAGTTGGCGCAGAGACGTGACTTGCCTTAGACAGAGTATCACAATTCAAATTGAAGATGGCGCGCATACGGTTGGAAATGTTCTGCTTAAAGCAGACTAAATAATGTTCGTATGCAGTGGCGGTACCTTCATATAAGCCCAAAAGCCCGGCATGCCTTATTAAAATGCTCGATAGAGAATCAATATCAAACCCGAACTATTTAAAAGTTCGCGCTCTTAATTCTTATCAAAATAACACAAAGTATCTACCTATTCTACACTACTACACATGGCGATTGTTCGCGCGCAGAGTTTCGCATTTGTTGCATCTACATATAGCTATCTCGCTTACACGCACGGGCTTTTACCTGGCTTTCAAATACTATATCTGTCTCTTTCGCACTTACAGCGATGTGCCGTATAACGAATTAGACCTTGTGCATAGTAAAAATCGAAAACTATGGCAGATTTAAGCAGGGCTTACGGTATGAAGTTGCACGCGTATGCGTGACCTTGTCAGCTTGCCAACTCTGAAGTGTTGCCGTTTTAGTCACGTTGTGAGATCTTGGAGATTTTTAACGAGTTTGGAAACTTTTTTAACATTTAGCAACAATAAAAACTAGCGACTTTTTAAAATAACGAAATTAAATATTCAAGCAATATCTCAAAAATATAAAATTTGCGACATCTAGCTAGATTTTTCATATACTTGGCGACTTTTTTTGCCTAAATGACAACACAGGTGTTCTCGACATCCGAGACTGCAACTAACTTCAGTTTCATTTACTTGGTGGGAAAAGGTTATGTTGTTAAAGTTTTTGGGTGTTTTCTTAGATTTCCTCAGTGATACAATTGTTTTGGTGACTTACCTACAACAATAAATAATGCTGCGGAGGTAATTGTTCCTTGTGAGGATTTAAAATGCGTTCAAGTTTTGATTGGCAAAGATAAGGTAAAATCTTTAAACTTTGCTCAGAAAAAACAGTTAATTTCTTCATTAAAACCGACGCCTAATCTGTGTATTTCTTTATACTAACACAGTAAATCGCATAAACGAAAATTTAATAGATCAGTGTATAAAGCTAGTTGGATTGTTGGCTGTTCGCAAACTAATAAGTTGTATTGCTGGTGCTGCATATTTTTTTCAAATGAAGATTCCGTTTGGAATACATCTGGTTATAATGATTTAAATAACATATCTGGCGCCATTAAAAGGCACGAAAATTCCCATAAACACCTGTGTGCAATGGTTTCTTTCGGTAATTTTGGTAAACAACGAATTGAGACAGCTATATCACGCCAGTTATCTGAGGAAATTTCAAAATATAACACGCGCGTTGAAAACAACCGTAGTGTTTTTCAAAGATTAGTCGATATTGTTTGTCATTTAGCACAACAGGAACTTCCTTCAAGAGGACATGATGAGTCCAAAACTTCATTAAATAAAGGCATTTTATTAGAACTGGTCTCGTTAATTTCAAAATACGATGTCGTTTTAGAAAATCATATGCAGCATCAGGAAAGTGACAAACCGGGGCCGAGTTATTTATCTAACAAAATTCAAAACGATATTATTCATTCCGTAGCCGATGTGATGCTAACTTGCATCGATTACGAAGTTAGACCAACAAAATTTGTTTCAATTATTATTGACGAAACCCCCGATGTTAGTCATAGAACTCATAGAGAAGAACTGTGCTTGATTCTCAGATATTATTATAAAAATGAAATTCATGACCGTTTTTTGGGCTTTCTTAATGTGTCGGAAAGTCGCACAGCAGACTCACTCTCTAATATTATTTTAGAATTATTGTATAGACATGATTGCATCGCAAAATTAGTAGCGCAAATCTATGACGGTGCTATTGTAAAACTGGTAAAATAAAAAACTGAACTTTCTTTTTTTGAAATCGGTTAAAAATTTTTTGGGCTTGCGTTATTTTGAAACCCTAGGCACGCCACTGTTCGTATGTTGCTGTTTCAGAAGATGATACTGAGGCAAATAATATAAGATAGTTAAATAAATCTGTTTGAAAAGATTTAAGGTCTTCTTTATGATATAAATGTTTAACGTAAAGGAATATGGTCTTAAATTACAAAGATATTTATTTTAACAAAAAATGTAATTTATTGACAACCGATTCATTTTAAACAAAGCGGTTTAACACCTTAAACGCCAAGTGACCGACAAACAATACGTTTTCTATTGTCTCGTTTTCTGGCAGTTAGGGTGTTAAAATTTAACAACAATACAATTAACTAGAATTATTCTATAATTATTACTACATCACACTTTATATTAATCACCAATAGAATTAACTTCTACTCTAGCATTGTAAACAGGAAGAAATCTTCAACACTATCAGTCCTACACCAAATTCAGGTGTTTTGGTAACTATACCATTGGTTTTCAATCTTAAAAGAAGCAACTAATTTTAATGTTATTAAAATTAGCAACGTCATTTGGAGTATATAAACCCTTTCGCTGCCCAGTTCAAAAATACGATTGAACTTGTATGTCATAATGTTTGGCAAATTACGTAATGCGTAGGTATATGGTAGGGGGTGATGGGTATGTTCACATCTCATCTATAGCTTTTTACATGTACGACTCGGGAAGCGAGTTCTGGTACATGAACAAATTTTTTTTCGACCCGGGAGCCGTGTGCTGGGCACTAAAAGTGTTAAGCAATTGAAGTGCAAAAAAAATCGTATATTGTATGTCAGTGGTTACTATGCTGGCCCTTAACTTTGATGATTCTCTGTCCATTAGTATGGACGGTGACCCGGCAGCCGTGGGACTTTCTCCGGCACACCCAGTATGAGTGCTCTCCTGACGTCTTATTTCTGAAGTAAACTTCATTTTCCATCAAAAGCTTCAGACCTCCTCGGGGTGTTGGTATTAGTATATGTTCTAGAAATAAATAAAACAAGTATTACCTGTTTGTATTGTTTACTCGATAAAACATGTTCGCTTGTGTCAAAAGATGCGCGTAGAGGACAGATCTATATTATTTAACAATTACATTCTTAAAATTGGTAGATAATATAGCCGTTTTTATTATAATTTTTGATGAAAACATTAATTCATGAAGGTAAATTTAAATGTATTACAGTTTTCTTTCTTCCTTTTCCATTCCTTGGCTGCTCTTGTATAGTGCATACTCCATATAAATTGTCGAACGGGCCTCTGCAAGTTGGCTTTGGCCCCTCCTAACGCCTACAAAGATTCGAGATCACAGGATCTCCAGGTAGGTCAAAAACGTATAATAAAAGTCGTTGAAATACAAAAAAAAACCGTTTATTCAACATACTTACAATATTAATGCAACCGTGGTCAAAAAGGAAGCCACAGTCCCAAGTATTAATTTAACTAATAAATAGTAACATTTCATTTAAAACATTTATTTAAATAAATTTGTGTACCAAACTACAATTTTTATCAACTGAGTATTTCAGTTATTACACTTGCAGTCCATTGTTTTTGAGATTTTAACCGCACAATCTCCAAAAATTCACTTAATTTCATACAAATTCTCAACAGCAGTTTCTCATACTTCGGTGGAAATCAATTGTGATTAGTATGTTCCCCCCTAATTTTGGTGACGTTGGTGCCATTGGTAAGTACTGTCATTTTACAGCCGTGGGCTCTTCGGCGGCATACCCAGTAGGCACTTTCACCCCATTTCTTATTTCTAATGAACACTTCGTTGTCCATCAGTAATCTCATGGCTCCCCTAGTAGTAGGGACCATTAAAACATCTGAAATTTTATAAAATTATACAGTAATACGCGTGTGTGTGATTTTTACAATTCATAAACATACTTCCCAAGTATATTTTGGACATCAGTGACATCGGTAGAAGACAATATCGTAGGGAAATAATTAACAGTAGTGATCGCTAAGCGGCATACTGGTATTCAGCTGTATCCGTTTAGACTGGAAGCTGAACCCAACATAGCTGGGAAAAAGCTAGGCAGATGATGATGGTCGCTAAGCGGCCGTTTTAAGCTTTCTGCACTATATCTCCTTATACACTTTAACTTTTCTATTTCACACAAACCTCTGTGAGCGAAATACCTGTAATTAAAAAAAGATACCTACAAAGTTCTCTCGTCACGTATTACGTAAGTCTGAAATCGCCAATCCGCCTTGAGCAAGCGTGGTTATCAATTCTCATGCCTTCTCTGTATGAGAAGAGGCCGTGGCGTGGGAGTATAAAAAACAGGTTGGCATTTATGTATAATATGTATGTAAATATCAAATAAATAATTAAAATAATCTCCACGTGAGGCATTACTGAAATGAGATACGGCGTACCCTTGCTACACGTCCTCGTTGCTGAACCAAGGCAATATTCTCATAGTTGGTGGCTGTTACGTATGGACCTACATATGTCGACGGATGCATAACGTGGGAGTGCGGGCTGCGCCCCCCCCCCCCCCACGCCACGTGGCAAGTTCCATTTTAAAATATGTACAAGGAGTGTGCGACGACCTAGCGAGTTTCATTGACGTGCACCAATCTCTTTCGTATAAATACCTACTCTCGTATATAACAGTACCGATTAGTGAGAAGAGGGTAGGTTCTTCCAAACAGTTCTCACAAGGGAGATTTTTAGAAATAAAGTAATTAAAACTCGTTACAATTAACTTCAAAAGAATTTTTTATTTCTCTTAAACATATTTAACAAACAGTCTGGTACGGCACATCATATGATTTACTAGAAACAGGATAACCTGGGTAGTACATCGATTTTTCTGGTAAATATTAAGACTGTATCTCATATTATTATACATATTTAAAGAACTGATCTCCCTGATTTGAAAAAAGAGTCGTCAGGTTGACATTTTTGATTTCTATCTAGGGCTAGCCTATTCATAACTACCTATTCATCCCAACTTCACTCAGGCAAATTACAACTTACAGGTATGTATAGCTACAACACTGAATCAATAGACATATTAATTTAGTTTTTGATAATACAGGTACCTTAACCGTTCGTGATAAAAACCACTAAAGACGCAGTGTTGAGTTATTAACATCTAAAAGTTACGTAGGTGTATTTAATTACTATAATATCTTAAAACACAATTTTAAAACTAAAAAATTGTAACAAGAACACTATAATTAACAATATACTCTGTGATGTAAATATAAAAAAAAAAAACATAGTAATAAGTAGTATATTAAAAACGACTGCCCACGATTTTTTCAAAAACTTAATAAATCAATCAAGGTAACATGACGACCAATAACCAAAGTTGAATGCTACCTGATCATGTATTGTAATGAGCATTCTAGGGAATGACACATAAGTAAAAATATGCTCCATGACACGAGCATTAACATTTAGTCGAGCAGAAGCTATCTAGCGAAATTATTTCGCCATTTTTAACGTTCACTATGATGATCGTCGATATGCACGTTACAAGTATTGTCGTTTGTCTATATTCTTTGTTTAGTTCGAGAATATAAACGGAGAATGCTCGTTGATGCGCGTTCAGTGAACGAACATATCAGTTATGATTATGACGATTTCTTATGTCGATGACATCTTGATCCATAGTCACAATGAACGCTGGACAGAGGAGTCGCCGTTTCTTTACACACCGCCAGCTAGCACGAGGACCTGCTCTGTCTGACCGCTTGTTATATCTATAACCGCCCAGTTCAATGACTGGTCGCCCGAACTTCGAGGTCAAGAACACTGGAAGTAATTCTGAATCTGGAAAATAGTATAAAAATCTTTAAGACACCAACTTGGCAACAACACCATTCTTGTTAATGTTAGAGGATTCTTATTAAAGGACGGAGAAAAACAGAAACTTTGTCTTGAACTATTTGTGGTATTCGAGTTTATTTTAAATTACTCAGATATTAATACAAACAAAAACACCAACATTAGGGAGTTTAATTTAAGGTGTAATAAATACACGCAAATCGCCTGCAACGAATTCAAGGTATAGACTTTGCACGATCCGATTTCGCCAATGGCGGAGGTGATTATTACATTAACTTCAGACTGCTAATCCAAAAAGGATTGATGCTACTCCAATGGACTTTACACATTTAGATGACTGATAAAGAGAAACTTCAATGGTTATGATTATTTTTAAGCAAGATGATCTTATTCCTAAAGGTAATGGCAGTTGCCTTACAAGTTTCCTTTTTGATACACACCCAGTAAATTCGGGGTCCCTTGCTATAACTTCTTTTATTATATCGATAGCTACCTATCTTCATCAAGGGATTTCCAAAACAACTCGTCGAGAACTCAGGCTCTGGGAGTGCTGAAAAACAAACAAGGTGATGAAGATCAGGACATACAATCATGATGATTTATTTACTTACCATGTTCTGTCTCTGTAGACAGGAACAGAATGCTAATGTCATTATGTTTGGCTTGTGTGAAGTGTTTATAGAATATAAGATGGTAAAAGGTCTTAAAAAACAAAAACGGTTTGGATTTGAGTAAGGCTTTTTTCATTAAATGCATGTGAAAATACAACGTTATATTTCAAACTAGAGGCTGTGGCACTAACGATTGACGTGAACGAATCGTAAATTCCAACAATTTTCGAATCAAAAATACAACTGTCCTATAGCATTTTGGTTTAAAAATCTCATACATTTAACATTACCGCAACCAGCACCCATAAATATGAATAAAACGTTTAAAATAAACAAATATTATGTGCGAAACGAGTACTTTCTATTTAAAAAATTCTCGATTTGACATTAGTTATGTTTAAGTCAAGCATTCGGGCTAGGCGCACTGAAATATGATCTAAAATACAATTTTTAAGACAAAACAATAGCATTTACCTATTTGTTATTATACATGATTGTGTCAATAATAACCTAACATTATTCAACCGAGTTTCCACCTCCAGAACCGACCATAACTAACTAAATATAAATATATTTTATTTAAATTTAACAAATATATTCGAGCTTTCACTTCCTTAAAACTTTTAAGCTCAGCATAAGAAGTACCGAACAATACAAAGATACACGAGTTTTGGAAGCCTTGCACCAGATATTTAGAGACTAACTACACATATTCAGCTCAATTCAGCTTTCATCCACAGAAAACACTAGTTTTGTATGATATGCGTACGCGTCCGTTCAGCTAAAGAACTAATAATTTTTTTTGTAGCTTCTATCATAAAATTATTTTATTACTATTTTATCTAACATTAACAACAATAAAAAATATATAAATATATTAACAATTTTAGTTAGCCGCCTTCACTTATAAATTCAACCAACTACCGTTTAATAAAAATATCTAAATAATACCTATAATATAATATGTTATAATGTAACTTTTGTTATCTATAAGTAATCATTAGGGCTAGTTTACAACACCATTAGTCATGATTATGTACTCCATTCGTTTTGACGATGATTCCATCGATAGTCATCAGGGATGCCGTACATCTAAGAGTTCTTTTCTTGACACAGGACCATCGGATCTTTCTGCCAATGTGGCGCTCCTTGTTAAATCTGTAATGGCCGACGAGGATGACTGGATTCCCTCTTAAAGATTTTCCGAATCGAGGTTCTGAAACTGTTAGGAAATTGTGGGTTATAGTGTACAAGATACTCCTCCGGTGTTACAAGACTTACCATACTTTGGTATAACCTTACCTTTGGTGTGGTTTTCGGAGGCATATTTTATAACAGTTTTTGTTTATTTATTAAATATTTTCAAATCACCAATCTTCTTACAATTTAAGTAATATTAACACTTAAATATAAGGATTTTAACAGCAAAACTTGTTTTTCGTATTTCACTTGGTAATTGGTAAGCAGTATAGTTAAGTTTCACTGACTAGAATTTAATTCGCAGACAAGGTCATATTTTCTAAAACCATCTAAATGAAATAAACTGAATATTTGTAACACTTTATTTTTTAACAACAGACAACAGTGACAATAAATGGATATAATTTCAAAACTTTTGGTTAAAAATCACAACACGTATTATAAAACATCAATAAATTCACACAGCACACTCACAACAATATTAGATATTCAATGACTAGTTTAATTGGTATAATTTAGTAATATTAATTAATAGGAAACATGCCCGTAGTTCACTAACGACAATTACCTAATTAACGCTCTTAAATTTAAATTCACGTCAAAGTTAACACACACAGGTTTAAAAAAATTAGTCGGTACTTCACATTACAAAAACTACGGACCAAAATATTGCATATCTAGGTCTTAATAGTTCTTATGAGTATGTTTCTTGACACTGATCTCTATCGGGTGACCGTCGTACGTAACGATGGATGCTGGACATCTCAGAGACTTGCGTCTGCTGCAAGCCCACCAGATCCTGTCACCAGATACATGTCTCTTCGAGTATCGGTATCCATGGAACCATAAGTATGAGTTATCTCCACAATCTTGCATGGCCACGCTATCAGCTGCAGAAAACAAGTAATATTGACACTTTTTTATATTGTAATTGGTTCGGTTATTTTTTTTTTTCGTTTCAAAGAACTCATTAATCGAGGCCACGTTGCACTTCTTCGTTATAAACAGCCGTGTTAAAATCTCCCCGTGAAATGGGCGGTGAAGAGACCTGCCAGTGTCACCCAGCTTTAGTAGTAAGTTTAAACCACTTAAATCGAGATTACAATTTCGACTACTTTCAAATTATCTCGATTATCGATTATGATTGTAATCATTTTATTCTTTACCAAACACTAGCATCAAGTGGTTGACACCGACAGCTCACGTCATCGCTCACTACACTTAAGTTTCCACGGAAGATATTTTGCGGTACAGCGAACTGCAGCTGCAATTTAATCTTCATTATGTAGTGTTTGTTTTGTCTTATCTTCGCGACATCAGAGTAACGCAGTAACAATGCTCTAACATCTTGGCACCAATGAGGAGTCAATTTGTAACTTAGCTGGATAAAGTGGTTCTTTGGCTTCAGCATTATATCCCCTTAGTAATATACGCAGATAGGCTGACAACTGTATTATCTTCAGATGCACCGTACGTTTTCACATTTATCTACAACTCTTTAAAGGAGGAGGCTGACGAAAAAGGAAATAGTATGTGCTTATAAGATGTATTCGCAAGCATGTATTAGTACAAGATAACACCGAGTGATACAAACTTCTTTTAATGGCGACATAAAAATGATATGCTTGAAAGTGTCAATGTGTATGTTCTTTTCTCTTTAAAAATTGCTGGCCGATAGACACACCGGATCCAGAGCAATTCTCCGAGTCCCTCTTTGTACAGATCCACCAGACCTTGTTATTGCTCGTTTTGTTTTTTCTGTACCGGTAGCCATCGAAGTCAAGATACGTTCTACCGTTTTTTGTAATTACGTATGGCGCCTCTGCAAAAGTAAAATAAATAATTAAATAAATAAACAATTATGCTAAACAATCCACACAACATCATCTAGCCCCATGCTAAGCATGCAAAGCTTTTGTTATGGGTACTAGATGACTGATATAATTAATACAATACATTACATAGATAGATTTTTTACTATACATAGCAAATACCCAAAACACCCGGAATAAACCTCTGAAGATCGTACAAACATCTGTCCCAAGGCGGGAATCGAACCCGCAACCTCCTGCATCGCAGGCGGACCTTCGCCCGCCGCACCATATCGGTCATACAAAGAAACAAACATACAGAACAAGCATTTAAAACGTGGTCATCATTTTTAAGGTCTTTGCCGTCTTGGCACAGTGGCGAAGGCTTTGCCCCTCATGCACGAGGTTGTGGACTGAAATCCGGGCAAGTATCAATGACACTATTTCAATTAATACGTACCTACTTTCTAAGTTTATCTAACCGAAACGTTTGACTGGGTCAGAAATCGCGGCATTGAGCAAACTTGGTGATGCTCTGTAAGAAAAGAGGTATTTGCCCTGCAGTGGAACTGTAAAAGGCCGGTATTTTTTATTTGATTATTATAACAAGGCAAAAGTGAATTAAATAGAGAAATTCATTTTTATTGTGTGGTTAAAATCACCGTTGGTAGTTGAAACGACATAGTTTGGCTATCACTGATTTATTACAGTACCAAATACAACTTTCGAAGCTTAAATTCCGTGTGACTGACTAGACTTCTTAATGAAGTATCCTTCATACGTCACACCGGAACCTGAGCACTTCTTGGAACGTCTACTTGTGCAGATCCAGAACACTTTATTACCAGAAGCTCTGTTTATTCTGTAAGAGTAGCCATCGCAATGTATATAGGTTTTACCATGACATTCCGTCATAAACAATTCTGTAATAATAGTAAAGTTGAAATATGTAGAAAGTATAAAATAAAAAAATATAAATATTGGATCGATTAAAAACATTTTTTCTTAGTTTTAACGATTTATTAAAGTTAAACATTTATTTAGGCATGTCCACTACTCAAAAAGTCAATATACTTTTATTGTAAGTTAACAAGGATTTAGATCAATTGAAACAATAACAAAGACAACGCTAAAGGACCCCCTTTACCTAAGCCAGCAGTCGGTAGGTACCTAGCATTATGAAAGACTTACTTACTGATTTGCCTTCTTTTGCTTTTGACTTGTCTTTAACCTAAAACTAAGGCCCCATAACATCACATTCACTAGGAACGGTGGTATTTGTACAGTACATCTCATACCTCCAGTTTAACTTTTTTTTATTAAAATTTTCGCGTATGATCATTATCTCACCAGTGATGATATGGTCAACGATTAGACACCCTTGCCTACACTCTGAACGTAACGTCCAGGTTATAGCTATGGCAGGAAACAGAGACTCTGGTCTCTCTCTCGCACAAACACATGTGCAGCATACAAATGTCAAACAAGTGGTGAGTTATTATCAGTGATCGGAGTAGGTAGATTGATTTTTAGTACTTGTATTATAAATAAATAAAACTCAGAAACGTACTCAAATTGAAAATGTTAAGAACGATTTACTTTGCCTTAGTTCAATCAATCCTGAGTTATGGTATTACGGTATGGGGTGGGACTTGCAAGACAAAAATCATAAAAGTAGAACGTGCTCAAAGGTCATTACTCAAAGTAATGCTCAAAAAACCCTTTCGTTATCCCACAACGACCCTATATAGGGACTGCAATGTCTTGACAGTGAGGCAACTATTCATTCAAAACACCACACTTCGCAAGCACACAGAACTGACCTATGATGCTAAATTAACTTATCCTGCACGTAGAAATAACAGAATATGCAAGACAATAAATCACAACACTGCTTTCTTCAGGAGACACTCATGTTTCCTTGCTCCATATTTGTACAATAAACTTAACTCTCTTTTATGTATATTCCCAAAAACCTCGCTTGATTGTAAAAATACTATCCAAACATATCTCCTAAGTTTAAATTATAATGACACGGAATCCCTACTTATAATTTCTAAATAAGACTTGTTTCAATCAGCTGTAACTCAAGAGCAGTTAAAGTATACTCATGCATAACCAAGCACACATAATGCATACTCTCATAAACAGACGCGAGCAACCAAACTCTCACACATCACATACACAACACACACACGTACAGACACACCATAACACATACACAAACACACCACAACACATGCACAACACATACACACACTCACGCATATATACATTGATTACATTGCAACCTCCGAAGAATTGTAACGGACTCACTCGCCGCGGGAGGAAGACCTGGAGTCCTGAAATACAGGGCTACCCTAGTTTAGGCTCCAGTCCACTCCATTTATTATACTTTCTGTACTGTGTTACATCAATGTGGAAAAATAAATGAATTTTTATTTTTATTTTTTAAATACAGACAGAAAAAATACCCTGGATAAACAAGTGAGCTACCTGGCATGATGTCGGCGGGCGTACGCATTGTTTTGATAACCGGTTAGTGTACCACCCATGATCCTTTGTTCTGATTGGTCGTTGGATTTTAGCAAATCGTGACTGTGTGCCATTAAAAAAGATATACAATTCCGACCTAAGTTCAGGTTTTATTTCAATAATCAACCAATTCCAGAGGAATGTCCATATTAATATATATGTTTCGGATGAATGACCCCAATTCAATCTACCTTCTCCGATCACTGGTTATTATAGAATAGAACTGTCAACCTTATTAATGGGTGTGCGCAGACTTTTTGAAAACGAGACCTTGATGTGACACTACGGAGCCACAGCAAGTCTTGGCGGCTCTTTGAGTGCATATCCACCAAACTTTATCACCAGAACGGTTGTTTATTCTGTATTTGTAACCTTCACAATATAAATACGATCTACCATTCTCCTCCACACATGTTGCTTCAAGACCTGCAAAAATACATTGAACATTTGAAGGGAATTTGCTGAAATATAAATCATATCTATCTATATAACATGTTAGTATAGCTGAAAAGTTTGTCTGCGTGAACTTATCTCTGGAGGTACGCGTAACAGTCGGATTGGAAATCATATTTTTACGTTTCTTTTTGATAGTCCAAGTTTTGAGAAAGGTTTTAGGCTATTTAAGATGTTAAATAGCCTAAAATCTTTCTCAACCTTTCTTTTTCGTAACGTGATGACGTTACGACCTGTGGAGCGGGAGAAGGCGCGTGGTATAGTTAAGAGTAAAAAAATGTACGAGTCGACTTTCGCAACCGTGTTAGCATTTTTCCTGAAATAAATAGAATCTGTTTTTTGCATAAAACAGATGATATTTTAAACATGACTGTAGAGTAAAAGATGTTTAAACATGCATGAACATTTTCAACCCCCACAAGACTGCAAGTAAATTCAGAGCCAGGCTGTACAGATAATGTTTAAAAACATCAATAAAACAATGAAAAACACTGAAAAGTTTATTAATCCTCACACAGATATTTACAGACAATTGATTAATACAAATGTATTGAAAAATTTAATAAAATACATCTTAAATCCTTGCTACAGTGCATCGTATTGCTTTTGGTCATTAAACTAGTACACTGGGACAGACTAGAGAATCGGGAGATTGACTCTGCCTACTTTTCTACAGACTTGTAGGTCCATAATCGAGAAAAACTCTCACACAACAAGACTTAAAACTAATATTCAAGCACAGGGTATTATCACGTAAGTTATCATAGTTCCGCGGTGAAAAAGGGATAGTGTTATATTTCGATCTTACTCTCACACTTGAACTTTGGCCTTAACACACCAATGAACATCCCCTCATCAGAACTAGAATCTGTGATTTCGTAAATCGAAATTATGGTAGAGCAATGTCTATCTATAATGCAATGCGTATCTCCTAACCCTCAGGTTTGACATACATTTCTCGAGAATTAAGTTAAGCTAAGCTTTATTCCTCGTTGTTAGCATCTCGTCCACAAAAATGTATAAAACTTAGAACTGTTTGAGAAAAATCTACACAGTCTGCAATACAACGAGATTACTCTAGCTATCGAGCGATCGTTCCAACGTCTATGGTAGTTTATTCTCAGAGCTCTTTACTCTATTGTGTGGGCAAAATACTCTAGTGACAAATTCTACGTTTACCATGAAAAAAGGTATCTTTACATGTGTTTCTGTTTCAGCGCTTGTAAATAAACACTTACAAACTAATATTTAATATAGATTACAGCCAAATATACCGTCAGGTTATTTGTTATCAAACCTGAAAGATACACGAACCACTTTAAGGGTTCCTATTTCTAAAAGACTAAAAATATTGTCCTTGTGACTGGTAAAATGACTTCGTATCAACAAGGGCACTTCGATAATAAACCTAGTTGCAAGGACAAGTTTTATTAAGTCGGCAGCCAACGCTATTATTGCCTATATTTTTCTATTCTATAGAATTAACATAAAAACCTGACTAGCTATAACTGTCACTAAAACCTAAAGGCGTAGGTATCATAAAATATTCAATAATAGGTAGCTATGTACCTAAACACGTGTAAAATTGTAAGTTAAGATAAAAATATCTTAAAAGCCACTTCAACTGATAAAATAGTAAAGTTTCACGTATTATTTTGATGGTTGCATCAATTCCCAAAATTATCACGAGAAAAAAAAACCTGAATACCACACAAAAGGTCTGAATGTAAGACTTCAATTAACAACTATAGTATCAAAATTGTAGATATTATTGAACGTAAATATTATATCGGAATGCCCCTAAAAGTAGTAGTGGGACATACAAGTGGAAGGGAAAAATAATCCGCGAAGCTTTTTTAACACGGACAAATTGGCTAAAAACATCACATTGTTCAGCTAAGCAGTCCTTTGAAAGCTCTTTGCCATATGTTCTGCTCATGTGAATGACGGGGGTCAGAATTCACCAGTTCCCCTGCATCTGTGATGATGGAGCCGGTGCATTTCAACGAAGTTCTTTTGTAGCAGACCCACCAGATGGTAGCCCCTGACTCCTTAAACTTGCGGTACCAGAACCCTTTGTACCAAAGATAGGTCCTACCGCAGCAGTTCTCATAGAAAACTGTAAAGAGAGAAAAACACTGATGTATTGGAGGAAAAAGAAGTTCTATTCCAGTTCTAATCCGTTTGATTAAACAAATTATATTAAGAAATTAAACTACCATACTTACAAACTAGACGTTGATGTTACGACACTGCTTCTTTGTTGATAAATTTGTAAGGTACTAAACCTTATAAGAATATCATTCAGGGTTCTATAAAAAGTCTAGTTTGCCTGCTTTTATTTGATTATGGAAAGTTATTTATTTTAGTTTATACAAGTGGATACCGTAAATACTATAATAGAAAAAAAAAAATCTAAATAAGACATCGCTTTTTCCTTATTTATTTGGCATGTCATGTAATATTAAAACAACAGTATTCAAAAAGTTTTATATACACAGTTAAATAAACACGCACACAGAAGTTTCACAAACACAAAATGTATTGCTTAAAGCTTCGGAAGACAATAATCTTTCCACCTCAATATCCTCCTAGAAATCATTCGCCCTTGCTTTTCAAACACGAACCGTTGAAAACCCCAAATTAATGTCCCAAAGGATACTGCCACTGCCGCTAGTACTTAACAGGACCAAAAAAGGACCTATTTATAATGTAAGAACTCTTCTGCCCATTATTAGAATAGATACTTACAAAGATACAAGGTACTTTTTATATAAAGGTATTGTATTCATAGTTTATAATATATACATTGTTATGTATATATTTTTATTCGGTTTCCTTTATCTATTTACTTCCACCTACCACTGTTTGTCTCTGCATCACCTAAAGGTAAACTGTGGGTCATCTGAGTGGCGGGGTATGCCTATAGCATTAAGTCCGCCTCTGTACATTTGTGTGCTTAAAGTATGAAATAAACAATTACTTATTATTGACAAGACATATGCGTATGATTCCCTTTCGTCTTCATAACGTAACCATGTGCGGTGACAGCTAAGGTTGCCAACTAAAAACTAAACTTCAGCTTCGCTGAAGTTTAGTTTTTAGTAAGTTTAGTAAATATAGTATTTTTCAGCCGAAGCTATAAAACTATTGTATTTTATGGGAAACGCAAAAAGTAGACGAAGACGTATTTGTTTTTTATTTTATTGTTATAAAACTATTCAAAACTAGTCAAAAGTTAATGAAAACGCATGTTCATACATTTTGAAAATAAAACATTTGTTTGTTAATAATCCGGAGTTGAAAATATAATATTTTTGCATCTTATGTGTTTCTTCAAAAGTATATAGTACGCAGACCCGAAATACAGTACAATACTATATATTTATAGTACGGTTGGCAACCATCTTATAGCAGCTGTGACTTTTTTGACTTGTTAAACCTAAAACATTTTTCATATTCCAGGCCAGATCTTTTTCTATAATAATAACCTCCCCTAGTAATGATGTGTTTAACTGTCATGGGTAACCAAACTGTCAATTTGAAATGTATTTCGTGATCAGAGACATTTTTATCGTGATCAGCTCGAAAGCATATACCTAGTACCGCAATACGATTTCTCAATAACACCAATTTGACATAGAAGATAAAGGAGGGTAAAACCTTTGTGCATTACAAGAAAAAAAAGCGGCGAAGTGTGAGTCGAATTTGCACACGGTGGGCTCTGTACCGTGTCAAGCTGAAAACGCCGGAAAAATCACATTCCTACTCTGAGTATAAGATAAGTAGGATTGAAGGGCAAACTTAATTTTTTAGTTGAAAAATGTTCTACTATACAACCTACGTCACGCAAGGTCAAATCTCCAACAGCAAAAGTATTTCATGATTGTAGGTCAAAGAGAAGCAGGGTGAACCATGATTTTAGGTCAACGGGACTTATCCCGTTGACCTAAAATCATGGTTTTGATTTATTTGTGAGTATCAACAAAAGTTGCATAAATTACAGTATTTTTGATTCCGTTGACTTAGAAGCTAGATTCTTTAGAACTCTAAGCCCTAAGGGAACGTATGATACTTCCACATGTTCCTGAGAAAAAGGGTCTTAAGATCGTAGGACTTTGGTAAACTTTAATAATCATAATTATAATCGTAATCATTTAATCATTTGCGAATACCACCAAAAAAGGTCTCAAACATACAATGGCGTCCATTAGCCATATCCTACAATAAGGCATACACATTTACAAATGCACAGGTATTTACGAAACCTGAATTTAACAATAAAAGTCATTATTTAAATATCGTGTGTATCCTTCATAAAGGTAAGTACATATAATAATACATATATACAATCTAATATATAAAATTCTCGTGTCGCAATGTTTGTTACTAAACTCCTCCGAAACGCCTGGACCGATTTGTATTAAATGTGAAAGAATGAGCCAGCCCTCTGGTCACGTGAACTGTCGTGATCAGTCGTCGAGAAATTTCCTTGTAAAGGAAACGTGCACTCGGGCCCTATGACCCGAGCGTTTCAACCCCAAACGGCTCAAAACTATAGTCACCAATAAGGTTAGAGTATTTGCGCCGTTTGAGGACCTCTGCTTGAAACATGAGATGCCGCAAGGGTACCGACACAGGTTGCGTCTCACACCAAAGGCCTACCTATCTTCCAAGGCAACAACGTCATGCCATCTCTCTTATCATCTCCTCGTGCCAAGCCGTTAGATTCTAATACAGCTGGTACGCTGACGGTAGCAAGACCTAGACGAATAATATCATTGATGCTGGCGTCCATGCTATGCAACCTGCGCTCCTGTAACAATACAGGCCATGGTGCCCGAAGCTATCGACAGCTTCACCGCAGTGACAGCGATGCGGAGCAGCACAAGGGGCACCTAATCGTAGACAAGTAGCGAGCTGGAACTATGTGTCATCCATATACCATGTGCCTATGGTGGCTGACGGGAGTGCCTGAAGCTTGAATTTCCCTCCGTGATTTTGATTTTAGGTGCTATTGTGTTAAATTTTGCTATGGTAGTCTGTCTATCTTGTGTGGTTTGGGGAAGATAAATTTCGAAAGTCCAATGGAACTGATTTTTTTCATTTAAAAAGCTAAATCTGTCTAAACTGTGTCCACATTACCTCCTAGGGTTCCTTCATCCAAATATTAAGTTATTACGTTGAATTTAGAATTTAGTTGTTGAATAATTGGATTTATTGCTAAACTATAAATGACCGGCACAAGAGGGTCACCCTGTTGACATCCAACAGCTGATTCCAAAATGTAATCCTTGTAAAGTAATTTAGAAGGGTGCTTGTAGCATTGATCAAGAAAACTATACATTTTGGATATTCCTTTTTGAACTTTTGTCAATAAGGTCCCTATTTACGGAATTAAAAGTATTCTTAATGTCAACCTTAAGGATGACCTCTTAAGTGAAGTAACACTATATAAGTGTATACTGTAAATATTCAGTAAAAGAGTAATATGATTTTAGCAATGGTGTCTTAATGTTGTTTTTAAATATATTTATATCACTTATCTCCAGAAATGAATTTGGCAAATGGTTATATATCCGTGGAGCCATACATAAAATACTTTTATTCAATGACACTCAACTACCAAAGTATGTTGGATACTGACCTAGCGGCCATTGTTAAATAAATAGAACAGAATTAAATCGACATAATATAGAAAAATGTTCATAATAGGTACTTAGTACTTAGATGAGACGGCGGCCCACGTGCTCCTCTACTGCCCAGAGGTTACTGCATACATGGCTAAATACTTCGATAACCCAGATACTTTCCGAGAGATTGCCAGCAACGTCAGATCGCTGCTGGCCTATCTCGAGGAACTGGGGTGGATCGAATAAGGTATTGTCCCACCCGTTACGCAAAATACGCGCAGTCGTGGAGTTGCGGATATCGGCCCGCCAAACAATACAATACAATAGGTACTTAATTTTACTGCTAATCAAATTATTAAAAAATAAAATGTAATCAATAAGTAATTACTTATTGGTTACATTTTTTTTATTTTTATAATTTTACACAATATATTCTTAATTTCTTTCAGTCATGGATGATTATGGAAATTTCTAACACGTATTATGATATCGCCTAAAGTGGTGATTTTAACCCGGCAACCTTTCCAGGCTTGATTGCAAACCCAGTACCGACGATCACCGAACATGTGCTTGAAGTTAAATCTGTATTGGTTTATTTGAAGCAATGGCTTCCCATGCCTCGTCTGCGAGAAGATTAAGGATGCTGAAAAGTAAACGGAAAATGAACTCATTACGGAACTAGTCGGTAATATAATCATTAAATAAATAAATTAATTAAATAATGCTGGACAATCCACACATCATCATCTAGCCCAAAGCTAAGCAGAGCTTGTGTTATGGGTACTAGATGACTGATATACTTAATACAATACAATACAATACATAGATATATATTTTTTATTATACATAGGAAACACCCGGAACAAATGTTTGTAGATCGTACAAACATTTGTCCCAACGCCGGAATCGAACCCGCAACCTCCTGCGTCGCAGGCGGACCAATGCCCTCCGCGCCACATCGGTCGTCAAAATTTGAATGAAAATTAATCAGTTATTAGTCATATCTAATAAATTCTTCTGTCTCGAAGCTGCTGGGCAAGTCCATCGAGGTCCTTTGTAACGTGTTAGTGGAAAATCATGTGCTAATTGTGATGTTATCATTTTCATGGTTTTGCAAGTAACATATAAGAATTATAAATTTCATTTAGTAATGCTAATTAGGTACTTATAAAAAAACAGCGTTGTTTTATGATACCAATCCTAAATATCCTATTATATATTTTAGATCATTTTTTAGACACTCAATGTATGCACTATACTACAGAGAAACAATCGTTGAAATAATTCAAATTTATTACAAAAAAACATATTTACTACCTTATAATTATTATTGAACAGGCTTGTAAAAATATGCAACTAAATAGTTTCATAACACAAATAAAAAAACAAGTCTAGTTACCAATCAAATAGTTCTGAAAACCAAAAATAATACTCGGTTGACTAATAAAAATAAACCATTACAACATGAATAATATCACGATTTTAGCAGAAGTAGAATTAATCTTCTACTTCTGCTAATAAGAAGTAAAAGTAATCTACTTTTGCTATGATGTCGGCATGGCTCTTCCCATGCATTATGCGCAAATATTTAGCCTAGGATGCGTCGGACGAGGCCAGCTTATACTGAAACTGTTTGAACAGCTTGATATGTCGTCGTCTGTATATCTGAAACCGCCACTCGTAGACTCGTTTTCAAAAGAAGTTGAATTGTTAAAGATGGTTATGTGGCTTCATCTTGACAACAACGTCATCTAAGGTGACCACAGATGCTCGACAGCCTTTGGTGGCTTGGTTACAGTACCAGTACGTCTTAGGACCGTTACTGTTGACAAAGTTATAACGCTTGTCACCTAAGTGCAGGAGTCGGTTACCTTTCCATGTTTGCGTGAATTTGGGACCTGTGGAGACAGATACAAGCATGTACAATGTTATCCTACAAAAAAAGCAAGGTAATCGATTAAAGATGACTGTGTGACTATGTGTGCGAAGTGCGAGTCAAGTAATTTACAAGAACCTGTACACGTCAATAGTAAACTACGAAAATATTTTGCCATGAAAGTGCGGTTGACTGTGCTGTATCAGCTGCTTAGCCTTTTTCCACCAAGATTGGGGTCTTTAACACGGACCAACTGCCTATCCAACTTCCTCAACCCAGGTACGGGAACACGAAAATAAAGAAAGAAAGAAAGAAAAAGCATTTATTTGAGACACGACAGGTTATAAAACACAAAAAAAGAAACTAAAAACTAAACACACAAAAATAAAAAAGACATAAAATAAAAGGGCCTGTGCGAGGCCAATAAGGCTCCTATCTCAGCATATGCTGCGATATATAAAGAGCGAATAAATACCACAGCGCTGTTCTTCCGATAGGGCCCGATGTGATGCCACGGACACATATTACAGCAGGAGGAATGAAAGCAATAATAATAAAAAAGACAATTAAAAGATTACAAATATAAATACTAAAACTATACCTACTAAACACAATGCGGTCGAAAGCGCCCCACGATACCTCTTAGCAAGACTGGATGTAAGACTTTCTGATTTCTGACTAACCATAACTACTATTACTAGATCTACGACTGACAGCCGGTACCAAAGGATTAACGTGTTTTTCGTGGCACGATGGGGATTACCCCATCCATTAGGATGAACACCATCTATGGGACCGACCTCAGCAAGCATTGACTGAGCTTACAGTTGGTAAATTGGGCGACGCCAAAATACTACTATTCAATTTTAGATTTTGAACCCTAGAGACTCTTTAATTATTGTATTTCTTAGCATAGTCAATTATTTTGGCTGAAATAAAATTCTTGTATATTGAGATATGAATAATTCTAATTGTTATTACAGTTTGCTTAATAGACGTATAGTTATAAAATATTGAACAAAATGTCCTTACATGATAGGTAGTACGAAGTTAAATTAACATTAAATTTTGTTAGTTACTCAACCCTGTACTGGTCGGGTGAAACAATGAATTAAATCGTGCGAAATATGTTGGTTTAAAGTGACAATATATGTTGTTAAATATAATCGCTACAGCTAACAAATATTTATGCACTAATTGTGGATATTACATTGAGATCATTAAAGGATATATGACACGATACACATTATTACATTAAACACGATATTATTATAAGCAGTACACTTAAAACAAGTTTTGATCAATCTGTAGATTTACAGTTAGTCGAAAGTAATTTGAAAGAAAGATATCGGTATGTGGAACTGTAGATCCTAAACCTTTTAGCGTTTCTTAGCGTGATGAAAAACTACTCTGAAAAATTCGTTCAGTTTCCTGACAAACAGGTCTTGTTCTTTAGTTATAAGGCCAAGAAACCGCCTTTTGCATGGCGAGTACATTAATATCATAACCTGGATTTCGCAACCCGGCGAGGGATCGAACTTCACGCAGCCAACCATTCCGTGCTGCATGGCGTCAGTAAGTTCATTACGTTCGTTGTGAGGTTTAACCTTAAACAACACATACTGCTTGTCTTTAAAGAACCAATCTCCAATAACAGTTTGGAGTGCTTTCGTTGGCATCAATTTAAGCCTCAACGATTTCGGCCAAGTTTCCATCTTCAGATCCGGCAGTGAGCTTCTGGCAGCTAATATTGAACTAGGCAATGGTAACGTCGCCCTGTTATTCCTTCTCCATTGTACTACTCCTTTCCATGTATTGGGTAGCCATGGTCTGGCCGGAATGACGATCGGAATACTTGGGGAAATCGGAGAACTTGGGGAAATCGGAGAACTTGGGGATGTCGGAGAACTTGGCAGCATCGAAGGTCTTGAGATTACTGAAAGAAAATAAATGTTTGTTCTAATAAAATCGGTTTATATATTGAATAAGTAGAAATGGTAAAAATAGTAATAAAATGGTTTATACACATTGAGAAATCTAGATCGTAATGATGATGAAAATATTCACTATTTATCACTCTCATTTTTCTTATTATGTCAGATGCGTTGCATCCCAGAGACATATCGGCACCCCAACACCCTACAAATTAAAATGCAACTACGCTGCTCAGCGGGTGAAAAAGATTATTTTCGTGGTTACGTTTCCTTCCAAATAGCAACCCAAAATTAAAGACGAGTTTCTATGTGAGATGATTTGAGAACATTGTTCATATATGATTTGTTTAATGGGCATTTTTATAATAGGATATGTTTACACATTCATTTCATTATTCATTGAGTACTTAATAATATGATATACCTATACGTATACATGCTGTAATATAAATGGTTGTTTCGCAGCCAAACGATTTTTTTTTGGTAGCACAATCGGTTTATTTATTTTTCAGACTCAAAAAACTAACAATTGAGGAAAACAAAACTAGAAAAAAATAGAAAAGGACCTACAATTAATAGTATTACAACGCAACTTGTTTTATGTTTAAGTCTACGTTTCGATAGTATTACTGACGTCAAATCGTTCTGCCTCTGCAAAACAGCCATTACGAGGGTCACACTGAAGTCTTTTAAAATTGGCCAGTAAGAAATTTGACGTCCAAATGTGCCTTTTTAAAAGGTCTGCTTAACCTTTTATTTAAAAAGGCTCTTTTGAACGTCAAATTTCTTACTAAAATTAAAATTTGAAATTGAAATAAATTATTCGAATTTGACATAAAAGAAAAGTTGCCATTGAAAAATGCATTTTAAATCATTTTTCTATTTCAATTTCGAATAAAGAACTTGGGAAGTTATAGATTTACATTGAGTCAATTGATGTCATTTGTTTTTACAAATTGACGGCAAATTAAAAAGTGCATATCAGGCGTTGAAATGGATTTGACTAGAGGCCTAAATCAACAACAATTTTATGATAGGCTTGATTGACATTTAATGATGAAGCCCCATCTCGTGCCACTGTTTATAATATATCTGGTTTAATGAGTTTAAACGTAATCGAAACCATCTCACTGATTATTTGCGCAAACTATCCTTAAAATTATGCTTCCACGACAATGACGGAAGATAAACGGCTACTGATTACAGCTGATAAAAGAGTGACATGACAAATTTGGATAAGTCTCACAATCCAGACCTGGCGCAATACCACTTTCAGTTTGGCCCTTGCAGTTAACTACAGAAAAGACAGAAATACATTTAATCTACTTTCATTTTAACTTTTCGAATTGTGAGTTTCGACTATTTTTGTGAACACTATCTACCTATAATTAAGCGCTATCTAATAAATATTTGCGCACTAATGATTCTACTAGAGATGACTAGGAGTGACTAGCTTGAGTAATTCATTAATACACATATTCAAAGAACGTACAGCTAAATACTGGAAATGATTTTTTGTGACATAAATGTGCTACTACACTGAATGAATATATTAACTATTCTAAGAATTATTTGCACACACTTTATCATGCTATAAACTTTCTATTTAAAACGACGCATCAATTTAGGTGCTCCAAGTATTATTGATCGAAGTCTAACCTTTTGACTGTGCCAGCTGGTCAATTTTCTTTTGGATCCGCTCGTGAAGTTTGCTTATGAACTCGTTCTGTTGGTTGGGTATAACTCCAATATACTTCTTCGTGTGGTGATCGTACATTAACATGATCACTTTGATTTCACAGCCCGGCGTGGGAGCGAACCTCACGCTGGCAACCATTCCATGCTGCAAGGCTTTAGTGAGCTCTAGGAGTTCGCTGCAGGGCTTTATTTTAAACACCACTGTACGCATTCCCTCTAAACGGATTTCTTCTACAAGACTTATGTATGCATCCTTCGGAATCAAATGAAGCTGTAACGATTCCGGCCAAGCGTCCGCGTTTAGATTTTGCAGTGCACTACCGGCAGCGAAGACATCACAAGACAATAGCGGCACGTCAGGCTTGTTATGTTGTATCCACTCTACTATGCCGGTCCACACTTTAGTCATCGTTGAAGATGTGTACTGGCTGGTCGGTGAAGGTTCTGCAACAACATTTATTTATTAAGGTAAGTGGTTATGTCGGTTCTCAGAAAATCTAATTACACATCTATAAGTTAAATATTGAGTAACTATACTAAAATGAGATATGGTGTCAACCGTAATAAACTTATGTCTAAATCTATGGACTGTTAAGAAGTCACTTCTTTATGAGTCGTAGTGGCTCATCACGCCGTGGATCGCTTCTTAACGACAAAATAGGAACCTTTTCAGATTAATTTTTCCGGACGTTTTTCCACAACTAAGGTGTTCTTAAGCAATAAACATTAAACACACAATGATTATTTTATTCATTTTTTTTGGATTTGTTTTAATTACTGTATTACATAAATTAATTTTGTAAACATGTATTACAGGAAGGATTCAACAAGAACATCAATACTATGACAATATCTTTAAGATTAAAAAATATTTCTTAATCACCGCAAAGACTACTTATTTACTTCATATTTCCACATTTATAACTTAATCCTAAAAATAAATTATTTCATTTTCGTATGAAAACTGAAATGTGAAAAGCAAATAGACGTCTAAAGTAACTTGTATCCGAACAGTGACTAAGCGATAAATTTACAATTAATATTAAGACATGACTAGAGTAACATAAAAGGATGGGTACAAGGGTGAGCTTCAGCCTACTTATTATACAAAACTGCATTATTAACAACTGGTGAATTGTAGCGATAAAACCGTTCTGGCCATTTGGTATAAGGCAACACTAGCATTTTGTAGAAACAGCCAGGAGTGGTTTCGTACTTCATGAAGCCGACCAATTCAGTCTCCAAAGCGTGAGGCAGCTCATCAACTTCGCCTGATATCTTCATTTTAAACACCACTGACTTTGTTTCTTTCAAAAAATTTCTTCCGCCCATACGATCGAATTCCTTCTTCGGTAACAAAATTATTTCTAACAAATCCGACCAAGCGGCCACATTCAGTGCTGCCATTATACTTGGAACAGCTCAAATGTCGCCACTCACGTGTGACACGTTGTGACCTAGAGCCTTGTTATAGCGTTGCCATTTCTTTACTCCTGTCCATACTTTGGTCAGCCATGAAGATTTGCCCTGACTGACTCATGAAGATCCTGCGGGCACTGCAACAAAATTGATTTTTTAATGCTAGTGTTAAAAACTTCACAAATCTCAACAATTTTAATCATGCAGTTTAGTATCTTCTACAATATTTACCATTATTTCCTGGAATGTAAGCTCGGTGTACCTGGAGGGTTGGTGCTTCAAGTAAATGCATTCTTTAAATATAAAGAAACATATACATTTACTTTACTAATGGATTTTCCATTGGCAAAGGCAGAAACCACAAACCGAAACCTACTACGATCCTTATATACTCCGTTTGCTTCGTTTACGTTCATATATCTGGTAACTATAAATTATAGTTTTAAAATTAAGTGTTAAAACAGCATAGTGATTGACAGCACGGTTGGCGCAGTGGCTGAGCGATCGGCTGCTGCGCTGCATGTCGCGGGTTCGATTCACGCACGGATTTTTTTTTTTTTTTTCTATTTCTTATTATTTAAAAAAAAAACGTTGCTCATCACTAGAAACTTCTCTTGTATCGTGGGTTCCTTTACAAACATTCAAACTCACACACACAAACAGCCAGACCCGGAACAACTACCTGTAGGCCATACAAATATTTCCGTGCGGGAATCGAACCCACGACACGCAGCACAGCAGTCAATCGTTCAGCCACTGCGCCAACCGTACCGTCAAACTTGTTTGGCCTACAAGTAGATGTTCCGGGTTAGGCTGTCAATGTATGTCAGTTAAATGTTTGTGGGCGCACCCACGATACAGAAGTTCCTAGTGTGGCGTAACGTTTAAAAAAATGTACGGGATGACAAGGGGTACCGAACCGAGTAAAAGAAGATGACAAAGATTATAGAGACGTGGGTAGGTTATATTGAGAGGATAAATGAAAGGCGACTATGAAAAGGCATTTATAAGGTAGATATACCTCTACACACAATAAAATTGTCGGTTATGTTCTTCAAAAAGGTCAGGTACATAGTACTCGCAACCTGCGTGCGTCTATGACCTGATTGAATCTTTTTAAAAAGCGGTTGATAGTCATGACAGAAGATAGAATTGTGACTTAATAATTATTCTAAGTTTAATATAGTTTAACAAAATAAGACGATATAACACCTATAGGTTTATTACAAACGCTTAAAATACGGCAATAGACTTACTAAGTACCAACTATTAATAAATGTATACATTCATAAGGTGCAATTTACATAGGCAGATATAAGATAGATTATTTTTGCCTATCCACTGACCAATTTAATTGTATCTAAAAAGTTTCAAAAGGAAGTTGCTTCCTTAGTATTCTTTAAAAATAGTGATTCGTAATTTTACGTGACTTGCAAAAAAAAATTGCACAAGGACTTCATTAATTTCAACTGAATTCTTAACATCATTTTTTTATGTTCGTAGAGGGTTCGCGCTACGCTTCGAGTTATGACATCGCTCATACTGCGATACGAATGCCAACGACCATGCAGGTGCATTGGTCATGTTTTTTCAAAGCTTGACATTTCTTATTGATTTATTGAAGCGTTTATTAGCGGGTATAAGCGCTATCCTGTAGAAATCACATTTCTTTAAAGAATGTATTTCATTATACAAAAGAGAATTTTAATAAACAAAAACTCGAGTCCTTATGGGTGGTTGTGGTCATTCTTGACTCTGACGATGACGTCATCGAACGTGACGATGGAAACCCTGCATCCTTGAGGGGCCTTATTGCACACCCAGTAGATCCTTCCACCTATTTTCCGTTTACAATTGTATCTGTATCCTTTCATTTGAAGAAGTGGAGTACCTCTATTCGTCTGCAAAATTTTAGGACCTGCAAAAAAAAAACTTTCTTAGAAAGAATCTCTCTCCGCTATTGGGCTGTGGCCTTGCACCATGAGTTACGCTTGCTGAAGCTAACGTCATCGTGAGACGTTGCTATCTGTGCCAACCTCCATTATTGGCGACAAAACATTTTTGGGACGTTAAAGTAGAAATAAAATATTACTCATAAAGTAAATTCAGCCAGCAAATTGTGCAATCAATTGGTTTAAAATGATTTAGATTTTAAAATTTTATACTCGTTTTCAAAAAACGCAGGATGTATGATGTTATTAATAAAACTAAAATATGAAATAAGATACAAATTAAAAATACCTTTCAACTTAAAATAATATATTGGTATCATTTAATCAATTATCTGACAAAATAAAAAGCTGGGACCGATAATTATGTAAGCAAAGCCCTATTCACAAAAATAAAAAAGCTATGCTGAATATGTAGTAAATGAAAAGTAGTATTATTTACTAAAGAATAATAAAAAGGATAAAAGTTCTTTAATTACCTACTTCTACTAAAGTTTATAAAATTAATTGACAATAAGTTTTATTTTACTTATTAGAAGCAATAATCATTGCTCTTTTAGGACGGTTTATTTCAACAAATAAATAAATCTATAAGTGTATACAATATGTAGCTACTTAAAATATGAGACTTCCCCGTCTAAAATATAATCTATGATAATAAGTATTTCATCAGAGCAGACGTAAGCACAGCTAGACCAGCTCATTCAAATTATGGAGCAGTACAAGTGAAACGATCGTTCAAATTCAGGGTAGAGGAACCCAAGACACGCGACTGAAATTTCTGGGGAGGACTGTTTTCTTTACATTTACACGCAGATGCTAAAAAGTTCGCCATCCCTATTCTAATTGGCTTCAATACTATCAGTACTACCAGTCGAGCTACGCTTTTGCCCATCTTAATGGTTATGCACACATTTCTGTTTAATTACGACGTCATTAAAGGTAGTGATGGTGGCTCTGCATCCCATGCTGTTTCTACAACAGATCCATAAAGACCTGGCTCCAGAACTGCGATTGTTCCGGTTAAACCTGTACTTCCCCATCTGGATCGCCGGCTTACCATAGCGCGTCTTAGTATATATCAGAACTAAAAAAGTTAAATTAAAATTGTTAGAACTTGAGACGAAATGTTTGCCGCGAAACTGTGTCTGAATGTGAAAAAGTAAAACGTTCAATGATTTTTCAAACGGATTTATTACAAACTTGTATTTAATCATGGGCAAAATCACTATCAATTCATGGAGAATTAGTTATCATTTAGTTTAATAGACCAGAATTATATACCTACGACGTAGTAAATAATGGCATGTGTGTTGAAAAATGTCGGATGAAACGCGTCAGCATGTCATAAGACATTTTGCAAAACACGTGGGCCGATAAAAATTAAATCAATCATAAACTTTTAACTATTGATAGAATATATGAATAAACTATTAATTATTGTAACACTTATTATTAAAACTATAAGCACCACTTTTTGTTGGCATTTTCACAGTTTATAAAAGTTATCCCATCCTATCAAAAGTTCCTAACTAATACTACTTATGTTATATATTTTAGATATATTATATTAGCACAAATGTGAATATTACAAAAAATGGTCTACAATCGATGAACATAATATTTATTTTATCATCACCCAAAGTGACCAAAACATATGTAAATATTGTATTTATGCCGAATCTACTGTTACCAAATCCTAATCTTTGTTGGCTCCGAAAAATTATAATAAAATACCCGATGGCCTAAAAAATGTGCCCCTATTAAATTTAAAAAAAGTCTACTCGCTATTAATTGAAAAATATTTTGTTACTGCAGAAGATTATATAAATGATGATTTTTAATATTTCGTATGCAACAGTTGATGTACCATTGGTAGGTACATCAAGTCATCTTAGTTTATTAAATATTTTCAAGAAATCTGTTTCTCATTTTTAGGTTATTTTTAATTGTAGATTTCATTAAGTTAACTAAATTTAAAATGTTTTTATTCTTGTAAGTATTAAATTTTGTTTTTATCTGTTAGTTTTTCTTTGTTTTTTTTTGTTGTTTGCTTTTATTTTGTACAATATTTGTAAGCCGCTAAACATAGCGCACATATTATTAACCTAAAACCTTTATGTTAACACCTATGTTTCACAAATAAAATAAATACTTTGATTGTACTATGTTGAAAAAGGATTTGTGAACGATTTTTAATCTACTTTGGGGTTATAACCACACGCAATTTTTTTTTGGATGTCTATATTCGTAAGTTTTATAACCAACATTTTTCACTTTGAGCTAACTTTCCATCACTTAAGGTTTGATAAGACATATTACAGACTATTTTTAACCCAAATATTAAGGGTTTTGTTGTGAAATGATATATTTACAAACAAATACTACACCCAAGCCGGAAAAACCCGGGCAAAGATGAGTTATTAATCATTTTTATTGTAGTTTTGAGTTGCCGTGAATGTCGGAGCAATGAGAATGACGAAATAGTTTCACCGTAGTGTTCTAATTCGTCTTCATAGTAACAGAAGGCACATAATATTATTCATTTAAAAGTAACCAGTTGCGGTGCAAGGCCAAACTTTTTAGGGGCTCAAAATTGATTTCCAGTGTTATTTCAACCTGCTATGAGGAATTGAATTACATCGCCCCAGAATCAGCCCGCAACGTTGCTGAAGTTCTTCTAAAGCTATGTCCAGTGTAAGAGTCAGCATCTGGTAAACCTAAAAACTTGGCGATTTCCTTCGGCATTGCACCAAGTTTGTTCACACCAATAGGTTGGACCGTACATTTACCTTTTTGATAATTTTGAAAAAAACGATCATTCTTCGCTTTTTTCGAACGTAGAGCTTCGTATTTCTTTACTATTTCATAAAATGGAGTATGAATAGGAAATGATCGAACATTGTTTTTAATATTTGTGACTCTGACAAGAAGCATTTTTCCATGGTCTTCTATATCTTTTGTGGTTATGTTATGTAGTTCCTGACGTTTACATCCACCGGCTATTCCGAATATTAACCCAACCTGTGAACAGATAAAACACTAATTAGTATTGTTTCTTAGGCGTTCAGACGTAGGTTAAGTACAAATTAATAATAATAATAAACCTACAGTGTAACCCTGGATAAAGCGCACAAACGAAAAAGGGCAAAAACAGACCTCAATTTATCAACATAAAAATGGTTTGGGTAGATCGTAAAGTTGTATAAAAAGCAATTATTTTTGATCATATTTCGGAACTTTTCTTCCATTTTGAAAATCTATTGCAAACATTTAACACACATTTCAATTTGTTTTATAGTTTTTTTTTACATTTTAGCTGCTAGAAAACGAGACACAATAGAAGATGTATTGTTTGTAGGTGACCTGGCGTTTAAGGTGTTAACAAAGTACACTTAATGATTTCAAAGAATTACAAAAACAGGGATAGTAATTAAAAGATTTTGTGGGCTAGTTTCACCTTTTTAGTTTGTATATATTATTCAGGGACACATTGTATATTAGAAATATATAAGTAATTCAACTGACCTTTGTTGCCAGGTACTGGCTATCCGGAGCTTCTTTCAAAAACTTTTCGACGTCATTTGGTGACAATATTTTGACCTTCTGACTTTCAAAACCGTCTGAGCGTTCCCTTAGAAACTCAGTCAGGCTGGTAAACGTTTTGATGTCGACACCATTTTTGGTACAAACAGTACTTTTTAACATGGAATACATACTCCACAGCGTACTAGGCTTGTATTTAGTTGCCAGCTCATTGAAGTAAGCCAAAAATACATCCTCACTAAACGAGTGGGCATTGTTGCTGTTTTTCCACTGAATGAAATTTTCATAGGCTACTTTGTATTTTGACTTAGATTTTGGCAACAGACTTGAATTTTGTGACTGAGACGGTACATCCGGCGGCGTCCAATCTGAAAAATAATGTATTTTCTTTATAAGGAACTTACTTGATTTTGTCATTTTTCACAAATAATAATTTTAGTAATAGGTAGGTAGGTAATCAGACTCAGAGACAGAGACACTTACGAACAGCCGTAATGTTAAAAATTTCAAATGATTACCTTGTTATTTGAGTGATGGTCACAAACAAATGTTTTTTTTTGTCACATTTTATTTATAAAAATATTTTATTAAATATAAACTTAATTATTCACAAATGTTTATATATACTAAGGTATAAATGCGCGAAAAAAAACCGCATATTATCGCACTATTGCTGTAATATGATGGAATTCCGCGCGGTAGATAGAGTCGCTCTTGGTACAATTATACACAGAAAGCACGGCTCACCGATGAACGTTAAAATAAAAATTATTATAATCCGAAACCATTAAAAAGACACCATATTTCGCCGAAAGAAGGCTACACATAATATATGATTGGAAAATCCTCGAGTGCGAACTCCGTTGTTCGCCATAACACACCATAAAGAAATAGCTTTTTATAGAAATCACCGGAAACACCTTTCTTGACCTAAGCTGAATAGTAACAGCATAATATTTCAAACTGTATTGTATGTATTAATTGTATATTTCTGAACTTAAAACAAGATGGCCAATTTGCTTAGGGCACTCTGCCTAGCATCTAAAAATTCGTGTATATTAACGAATTTTGCTTTATTTTGAATGAAGTATGCTCTAATTAAGTGTAAAAGTTACATAGTTCAGTAACAGTTCAGATTTCTTAGAAATTAACAAAAACATGTCTTGAACCTCATGACCATGAGGTTCATGACCGAGACATGTTTTTGTAAACAGTTCACAATATACAATACGTAAGCACAATCAAGTCTGTATTACTAAACACTAGATAATAGTTAGGCAATGGGATCAGACCGTAAAGTATAATCGCACAGATTACCAACAAGAAACAGACGCACGCGCAACGAGTACAATATATGAAACTAAAAAAATGGCGAATGTCGAACCTGTCATGTCGTTTCGTTTCATTGTATAAAAAAGATTAAAAAAAAAACATAGCAGTCGAGTAATTAACAAAATGTGAATTTGTTTATGATTTAAATAATAAATAATCATTTAACAGTCAGAATAATGTTATAACTCTGATGGAACATTAATATTTTAGCTTAACAGGGAATGGAACGTTTATCCAAAATGGCGCACGAAAAAAAATGGCTAATGTCCAACCTGCCATGTCGTTTCGTTTCGTTGCATAAACATGAAAAAAGTTATTTTAAATAATTTTTCATAGCATTCGAGTAATAAAAAAAATAAGAATTTTATTATGATAACGATATTGAATAATCATTTAAAAGTCATAATAAGTTTAATATTACTCTGGTGGAATATTAATATTTTAGTTTTCAGGGAAAGAACGTTTATTAAAAATGGCGCGTTATATCGATACGCGAAAAACAAGTATTAAAATTTATATACTTTTTCTGTAGCTGTACGAAAATGTAAATAGTTTTGTAATTTTTATTGATATATTAATTTTTATGGCACTGAGTAGCTAGACTGGAACTGGCCATGTCCTTCTTAATATAAATTGATCGATCCACTAAAAGCAAATGTGTTGAATTATATCAAAGTCAATGGTCAAATTTAAAACATTCAATTCAATTACCATTTACAGTCCTAATTTTGAATAGGGATGACGGAAAAGGATAGTAGGGCATAATATTGTAATTCTACACAACAGCCTAACAAACGCTTTTGGTTCCCATTTCCATTGATAAAGTAACAAATAATTTATTTTTTTGTTGCCATACCTGAATGGCAAGATTAACATAATATTAACTAAGTAATCGTTGGTTGATGTCTCGTTCCATTTTAAGTGTGTAACGGGCGTCTGTGAGTTGGCCTTGGCCCTTCGTACGCTTTCAAAGGGATTCCGGTTCGTACCCCAGGGTCCCGAATGTTTCAAAGACATTTAAAAATAATAATAAACATTTATTTTGACCCCTTTGTTGGTCAAGTCTATCGGTTACAATGATAAAAAATACAGATTATATTTGTATACAAGCAAAAGTCAAGTTCATTCAAATTCCCTACTAGAACCTAGGTTCTTCTATAAATGATTATGATCATGTTTACAATTAACAATGATCCCATCCACAGTACTGACTGATGCTTTACACCCAACATTGTCACCACCTCGCCTGCTGCTTCGCATGCAGAACCATGTGGCTTTGGATCCTCGACATCGATTGTTCTTATAATAACGATAACTGCCTATAAACAAAACCGGTCGACCTGTCTTTGTATGTGAAAACACGATGTCTGTAAAAAAAGAGAGCATCTAAAATGTGTATTCTTCGGTATATAGGCAAAGATTAAGGGTCCTGAAGAAAATATTTGAATATATTAGCTAATTTATTATCAGATTATTATCAGAAAATATTAACTATTTTATTATTATTTTCTTTTATGATTATGGAATCCTTTTTCCTTGTAGATAACGTTGTTGTATGTGTTGACGGTAGCCTTGCAGCCACTACTCCTGGTTCTACTACAGCACCACCACCTCATGTGGCCATTACTTCTGCTGTGATTGAATCGATGCTCCCCAAGTAAAAGGACAGGCTTGCCGAATCGGGACGTCGTAAAAAGCACTGCAACCATTCAATGAAAATAAGTGTTACAGCAATTTATTTTTCTCTATTTTTAATTTAAGAACAAAAATGTTAAGTTAATATGCGAAAGCCAAATACTACACTTTTATTTTACCTTCGAAACGTTCAACAGCCGATAGGATTTCTGACACGAGGTTTGCAAATTGCATAGTTAATTAAATAAGTTTTGTTGATTTTGTAGTAGCGATAGTTGCCTGTACACCGGATGGACCACGCAAACCGGGCTCCAGATCTTCCAAAGAACTAAAACCTACACATTAATCGTGATGAATGTATAGGTTAAAATTAAAATGACTGAATAAACTTTTAAGATCTTTTCCCACTTTTCAGAGTCACGAAACTGTCATAAGATTAATAATGGTGGTGCAATAATAACGCTTTTTTCGCTTTTAATAATTTTATCTAATATTGCATAATATACAGTGTACAAATATGCCATATAGCCACGCTTAAAAAAAGCTGAACTTGTCAGCGTGCAAGACACTTTAAATGTAACATAAATGTCTGCAAAGCAGACACAATAAATAAACAAATCCCACCAAACATGTATCGTCACATCGATAAAAAGTTAACGAACAAACATAATATGTTAACAATATTTTTCAGACTTTCTGTATTTGTACTAATGATTGTGGTTTCCTTTACAATTGATGATGACGTTATCATAAGTGGTGAGGGTGGCCTTGCATCCACTACTCCTGGTTCTGCTGCAGGTCCACCAACCATTGAGACCTCGGCATCTGTTGTTTTTGTTAAACCTGTAGATCCCTAGTATGATAACGGGTTTGCCGCAACGAGATGTAGAAAAAATTGCTGTAATAAAAAAAAAAAAAATCTACAAGTCTATTTTCCAAAGATTACCTTCTGGCCGCTGACGCTGTTGTACTAGCCCGGTTAGGTCCTTGCCTCTCTTGGATAGATCTCTGTTATAGATTGAAATACCAGTGTGACTTTTTCTATTAAAATGTACTTTTTACGTTTATCTTGAGCCGTGTCTCATGCGCGTGTTTTTTCTAAACATTACCCAAAAACACAGAAACATTTGTGTTCATACACAAGCTATCTCCTACGTATTATAATGTTTTTAGATTAATAACACATTTTTTGTAAAAAACCCGCGCGGGGGATATTTTACATGCAGTTTAACATTGTGTTCACATTCACAAATATGTATGGGCACACCCATTTGGTTTGATGTTTTTGTATGATGTTTAGCAAAAACAGGAGAGCGCAGGAGACTTTAGACATTGCTGATATCAGCGGAGGAATATGTCGGGAGGAAACTTGGGAATAAAATAAGTCTGAAATCGCCAACCCGCGAGCAAGCGAGATAATCAATACTCGTGACTTGTCTGTCTGAGAAGAGTAACAGGCTGGCATTATTATGTATCATTATAAATGTCTTTAACGTTCCTCGGGACCCAACTCCACGGAAAGTAAGCTCACAGAGGTGCATTGACCTTTATGATGGAATAACGCACTAACTGACGACTATTCTTATATAAACACAATGCAAGTGCAACCAATAAATACCCCCTGCCATTGCAGGTTATGAAAACAAAGAATTGGGATTGGAATATTAACGTGAACTGTTTTAACCTAGAACTAGATAATACAGCACCTGTCTCACCAACACACTTCACGTATAAAACGGCACGGGGTTGCTTGCACACTCAATAACGCGGCGCGCCGGGGGATACTGGTCGCTAGCACGTAGTAACGTGACGTGCAACAAGAGGGCAACACAAGCAACGTAACAAATGCGCGCGAGAACAGCGCACGCCGAGCCACGTGGGCGGCTAGCGGGCAACTGATCAATTTCCATGATTGGCGTGAAATGGCATGCACTGATTGAATAACAAAAATCTTCTTGCGCGAAGTTTGTGCTGCGCCGGTTGGCCACTTAGCTCCCGAAACTCGAAACATGATGCTGAGAAGCTAGAATCCTTAGAAAAACTTATATTAAGTAAAGCATAAAACTAAGATGACATATTTTATATCGGTTTACAACAAATAAAATATGTTATAAACAACAATAATTCTAAGTATAATTTTTGTTCATTTTGATTAGTTAATTCAGGTGTGAAATACACAAATTTTCAATATTTTATTTTGAACCGACTTTCAAGAATTTACAACTTTTGCTGCCATTTCATGATTATGCTCGTGCAATAATTTAACAATGGAGTCATCGATGGTGTTGAGCCCTGCTCTGCAGTGCCTACTGGTCCACTTGCAGCACCTCCATTGCTTCCTACTGCTGGTCACTTGAACATGCTGAGCATGATGTGGCTTGTACCAGTTGTACCGATGGCTATTGTACAAGATCGCCGGTTGGCCATACCTAGAAGTTGAGAACACTGCATATTCACCTGAAAGAAAATCGAAAATCTTTCATTTTTAACATTTCAAATAAATTACGAATGTAATAAATGAGTAAAAGTGGAATAAATAAAATAAAGCAATTATAAAAAGAACTGGTTAATCTCGTCTGATCAAAAATATAATATTTAAAACCTTAACTGCCAGCCAACGAGACACAATAGAAAAATTATTGTTCGTCGGTCACCTGGCGTTTAAGGTGTTTAAATAAATAGTGAACATAATAAATAAAATAAAGCAATATAACATAGAAAACAGTAAAACTGGTTATCATTATATATAATTTATTTATATTTTTTTATTTATATAGTAAGTTTTATATTATAAAACTGGTTAATCTCGTTTGATAAAAATTATAATATTTAAAATAAATAGTGCACGTTTTAAATGAGTAAAATAGGAGTTAATAAAATAAAGTAACATAAAATAGAAAACAATAAAACTGGTCAATCTTGACTACGCATATTAAAGAAATATTTCGAATGCTTTGAAGATTAAATAACTTTCGTTTATTAAATTATTCAACAAGATGATTATCTACCTAGAATATATTTTATAAATGATCATGATCTTCATAAAAGTTGAATTATATCGCTCATTTCGTACTTGACAAAGGAGGCTTATTAACTTTCGTAGGTCCGATTGATTTGAAATTTAGTGTACAGTAGCTATTTCGGTGGTATTTGCAAGACATGGTCACCTTGAACTAATGCTGCAGCAACAAGCAACTTACAGTTGATATAGTCTTTGGGCTTAAAAACCATCGACACAAAAAATAACTAATGAAGAGTAAATAAATAATATGTAGCTTTAGACGTATTGACCTTTTAAGCTTAATATATTGATTTAAGCTTCGCCGCGTCGGGGGACCGTTACGTAATTAAAATGAAATAGGAATTCAACAGCTTCCTTTCTACGACAGCATTCTTTCATTATTTCTAGCTTGTGGTAAGCGGTTCCCCGCCCTCTGAGTTTTAATAAAACCAATATACTGACAGCAATTATTTAATTAATTAACAAAAGCTGTATTTGACAAGATCAATTTCTGGTTCTAACGTAGGATTTGCCGCCCTGCACTTCTTTGTCTGACACTTTGGATAAACCTTATGAAATTTAGGGTCATTCTTTATTATGCCGTTTACAATGATGATGCTGGCTTTTTTGTATCAGAAGTTTCACAAATACAGATATCGTAAGTCTTTGGCGTTGAAAAGAAATCTATATACATATATATATGTGCTTCACAAATGTATATAGACATAACAAGATTTAAAACTTCAACCAAAGCAGAATAAAAATATTCACCGCGCCGGCTCAAAAAAACAACAAGGACTAGTGTAGAGTAAACTTTGAAATTCTAATAAAATTGTTGACTTAGTTGATAAAACTCACAGTCAATCGGAAGATAAAGTCATTTGCGGGGCGAGCACGGCTACTGTGACATGGCTTGAGTCACACATTTTATCACAGTTTGGGCGATTAAACAGTAGCAAACCACCGTAACCATTTCTTGTCACAAACGTCTTATACGGCCGTGATCGCCCCACTGGTATAATCTTACCACTTGACTAAAAAATACATAATTCCAAATCATACATTTCCGTGTTAAATACGATTGAAATAACAATGTCCAGCTTCAGAATTCTACCGGCTCTGTCATCATGCTTGACTACATAATATGTAGTCAAGCTGACTACATAATATGTAGTCAAGCATGATGACAGAGCCGGCCAAGAATTGTGATTTATACCTAACATGCATTTGAATGAAAAATGTTACATAATTATAGTGTATCTTGATTGAACTGATTATAACTTAATTGTTTTGCCAAATAAATAATGTTCCTTTTTATTAGTATATGGTAAGTTTACGTAAAACAAAAATGGCACTATGCGGAACTTTTTTTTAAAACCACGTTTTTTAAATAACTCCATAATTTACTTTGTTTTCAGTACAGTACAGTTTTCAGTACTTACATAAGATAGTCAAACTGATAAATAAAATTAATTGCAGTATTTTATTCCAATTAATTGATAAGATTTTGACCCAAATGCCGCATCAAAAACTTTAAAACGTCACACTGAAAAATAAAAATTTTTGTATAACGCCACTATTGTTTTCAAGGTGCGATATGGTTATGTTGTTGTCTCGCGTAGACGACGACGTTGTCCACGGTGGTGACCCGCGATCGGCATTTGTTAGAACTCCATTTCACACAACGCCATTGTTGCTTATGGGCCGAGTACTTAGGCACACGATAAGGCACATACATGTTGTAACGATACTTGTTGAACATAATGGCTGGCCTACCAAATTTCGAAATTGTGGATACGATAACTGAAATATTTAAGCTCGTTTAACATAGAATTGACATGACTATCTACTATAAATATACTAATACAACTGCATGCTTAGCATATTCTTCTAAAATTATTTTAACAATGATTTAAATCTTTGACTTTAAACGCATTATCCCTCCTTACATTAAAAACCAAATAAACAGATGACTTTCAATGAAAATGGTCGTTTACAGCAGTGGACAAACTGGCCATATAACTCCATTCTTATGGACTTTCCTTTAGAGCTTCGCAAGCTACCGCCAATGAAAAATGGCACAGTCAGTAGTATCTAGTAATACCAAATAATACGGGTAGTAACACTAACACGGGAAGTAGCAATAAACCAAAACAATAAAAAGCCGGATAAGATTACTATTTTATTTTATTTCGTTAGCTTTCCTCGAATGTAAATCGACCTCGCCACGTGATGCATTTTCAAAGGCACAAGGAAAAATAGCCACATATCTTCTTAGCCAGTTCTTGATACTTAATTTAAATTTGAACATAATGTTGACAAAAATAAATAAATTGTGAGCTTCCATCAAAAATTTTGGACTTCTACTGGCTAGTGTTCGGTTTTGTATTTTTACTTTGGTAGTTTTTTTGGTGTTTGTGGTCATTAACAGTATGGATCACTACTCCGTCTAAAGTATAGATTTGGGCCGGACATTTGTGGCTGGCGACCTTTGAACAGCGCCACTGCTTCTTCGGACCCAAGTAATTTGTTTTGGCCATGCAGTAACGATACTCTCCGATCTGAATCACTGGATTCCCTTTAGGCGATTTTGTATAAATTGGAACTGAAAAATTAAAAGAAGACAAAAATATACAACTAGTTATAACAGTAACATTCAAAGCGTGGTAACCAGTAAAAGGCATTAAAAAAAACAATCCCATCCTTATCCATAAATTGTTTACGTGGTATTTGCAATAACAATGTTTTTCTTCTGAATATTAAATTGATTACTCTGTCTTTGTAATAATTAATATTTATTACATAGAACCTATTGTACGAGTATATTCGCACATTACATTTGGATTAAAAATATCACATTTTTATTATCAGTAACATTAAATTCAGACTGTCACTCGATCTTCTCACAAATTAAAAAAAAAAACGACTGCCGTTGTTAGTTAATTATTTAGTTGTCTATTACGAGACCTTTAGAAATAATGGCGAAAAACACTAGCATTAGTATGCTGGAAAGACTCAAATCTATCCCCAACATAGTTGGGAAAGGGCTAGGTAGACATGTTTTACAAGACCAGGCTGCCGGATAAAAGCTTTTACAAATAGGTACTTAATGAACCCAGTTTACCTATAGGTACATTGCCCACCCAAAGGGTACTCGGCGCTGGATATTCAACAGCCTGACCGAGTGAATAGAGGGTAAGGGTGTCAATTGGAGGTCTGAGATCGATCACATTACGTAATTATTTTCACCTTTATTTTAACATGCACTAGCATAATATTTGTTTGCAGACACTTCACTGACTGATTACGGATGAGTATGTGCTTTGTTAGAAGTGCTGATGATAACATTGTCGTATGTAGTGACAGTGGCTCGGCAGTTGTGATTTGAGGACCACTTTACACATATCCACAGGGCTCGCAGACCTTTGCTGCGGCTGTGCCGGTTGAACCTGTGGTGGCCGATGTTCAGAACCGGCTTACCGCACCGGGATACGGAGAACCACACGCCTGAAATGGTGGATTTATTTTAGAATTGAAAACTTTGGAACGATGTCTTGCTAAACTAATTCTTAGTGAGGTTCTATAAGTTCTTCAGACAACCAACACTATATCTTTGATGTGTTTGATATTGATTGTAAGTAAATAAATTCTTCGAAAATCTTTTTATTTTAATAACAACACATTAAACATACATATTATGTACAGAAATAAAACATTTACTATAAGGCGACAAAACACTTACATATAAATACTGTATAGTGCAATTTAGTTATACACAATCCTACTTGCGAGATTGTTTAAGCTACTCTCAAGACCTTATTAAAAGTTCCTGCATTTGCGATTGAAAGTATTTGGGCAGCCCGAAACATAAACGTAAATAAACAAACAAATTACTGTAGAAATATTACCCCAGACTACCTAGAGCGACGTTCTTCGTAGGGTGGCTGGTAGCAGCTGGATGAGAGTAGCCAAGATCAAGCTAATCTCAATATATTCTAGTGATTATGTTCATCAATGAACTGAATAACCTCGTTCTCAATAGTCTTGATGATGGATGGGCAGCCTTGTGACTTCTTCAGACATAGCCAGAGTCCTTTGGGCCCAGTTCTGTAGGTAGTAACGATGACGGCCCTTTTGTAACATCGGCGTTCCATGTCTGGATACTGTTCGTGTTATAGCTAAAACGATGAAGAATTTCGTTAAATTATTGTTTTTGTGAAGAAGGAAGGAACAAATGATAATGGACACTTTCATCGCATGGACACGAAAACATGTATTTAGAAACGTGACTTTATATTCAAACAATTTAAATTACACTTTTCATTTTTTAAACACTTTAAAACATATTACTAATTCATTTAACATGGACTAATATTAACAGTGTTATAAGTAAATAGGTTAAAAAATATTTTGATTTTTTTTTCTTAACTGTTACCCAATCCCGAAACATAATATTAATAAATAGGATAACAATTCCTTATAAGTATCTACATATTTAACAAACATAATAATATCCGGTGATTTAAACAATATTTAGTTATAATGAGGTAAAGTGAGCTTTGCAACTTGTTCATAAAATTTTTGTGATAAGTACTTACCTAACTTTTTCTAGCTTATGCCGTTCTGGTTAAACTGAAAACTAAACATTTTGTAATAAATAAATAAACCGAATCTTGGCTGTTCTGTATGTGAATTTAAATGTTTGTAAACGCACCTACGACACAGTAGAAGAACGTTGCGGTTGGCAAAGTTTAAAAAAAAATATGTATAGGCTGTATAGTGACAAATTAGTTATAAAACATACACAGTACCCGTACAACATTAACCGTTTTTCTTCCTGGGCCACATACCTTTGCCGCTGTTTTTCATTGAAAACCATCTCTTCTCAATAGTCTGGATTGTGTGTTACCTATCTTAAGAGTTATAATAAGTATAATCAGTTGCATTTCGCTGACGTTTATGATTATGTTCGCCATTGATGCTGATGACTTCATTGTTGTAGGTCTTGATCGAAGACCTGCAGCCACTACACCACTTAACACAGATCCACAACACCTTCGGATTACCATCGCGGTTCGAGCTGTGCTTGTAAAACCGGTTTTCCCCCATCTGTAGCATTGGCTTGCCTCTCCTTGACTCAGTGAATGTAATCTCTGTAGCTAAAAGAATAACCTCAACTTCATGAAAGGTACCAAAAAACCGCAAAGCAGATTGTTTACATTAGTGATACCTAACCAAATGCAGAACTTCCAGCAACCACGTACACCCTTTCTACTGATGTTGGTTGAATTATATTTACGTACATATGTATGTACCAATAGATAGGTAATTACAACTAAAATAAAAAAACGAAGATATTTCTTGCAGTAAACTAGGAGGAGGGTGATTTAATTACGAGTTTTAAAATAAAACAGCTGTTTTGTTCCACCTTAAATCCATTTTTTTAAACATAGTTAAGTATGTACAATTTCGAAAAAAGTATTTGAGTTAATTAAACCAATAAACTATTTAATGTAAATATAGATATTACCAACAAAAGAGAACAAATGCTTATTCGCTTAAAATAAAACCTTACTTAGACTTATAATGCACATACAATCACAGTTTCTAATAATTAGTGTCATAATTTTTTTCCCACAAAAATATACGTGGGTGTATATAGCGATTACCTTTGTTACCCAGCGGTTTTTCCTACACTTCGGTAACTTAATAGATAAGTAGGCTAGTGGCTACTTTAAAGTAAGTAAGTTATATTACAGACAAAATCATAAAAGTCAGTTTCCATTATTTAATTCGTCTGGTTGACTCGTGCCCATCCGGATATTTTGAAGTATTTTCTCCCTCATTTCGTCTGCTTCTAATATGGATGGTTATGAAAGTTCCTGAAGTTGACAACTTCATTGTTATGTGTTCGTATAGCCGCTCTGCAGCCCGTCCCCCACTTGACGCAGACGAAGTAGCCTTTCTCTCCCTTACTGTTACTATGCTTGTTGAAACGGCATCCATCGTACAGGATCACTGGCTTACCATACTTGGATATTGAGAAAATGAAATCTGAAAAAACAGTGTGATGAGAAAGTCAATTGAGTAGATCCGACGCACTTTTGGAGGTAAAAATCTTCGTTTCAAGCAAATAAAGACTAAAAATAAGATAGGTGATCAAGTAACAGACTCATAGTCGCGATCCTTTTGGTTGCTTGATTTAAAACATTGTCTGTTCGACACCTTGATCAAAGCAATGTAGGTATAATGTGCTATATGAAGGTCAGTCCACGTGTGGGTGTGTTACGCAATAAACCTGTTAAGTAAATAACTAGTACTTTCCTTAAAAGTCTCATAATTAGGGAAAGTACATACATAAAAACAAAAATAATTATAATCATAATTGGGAGAATCTATTTGAGGAGTCTATTTGGGTACACCTGTAAATGATTTATGATCCCAAAGATTAAACAAAGCCTAATCATACACTAACTACGTATCGTCCTAAGCCTTTGATACTACGCGCTAACACTATGTTTGAATTTAACGCATGTCTTCGAAGGGTAGCTTTCGGGATGCCAGCAGCCAAACCATTCGACGTTCCTTAACTGCTTTGATTGCTTTCTGCATAGATTCTTGACTCCAACCCTGACGATTAGTAGTTCGTTTTTAGTCACGCGGATTCTTATCTGAAAAAAAATGTAGTAAGTATTAGTAGCAATGCATACGTTTGTCATTTTGTCTCAAATAATACCAACACAAATAAAATGTCATATTTTTTAGTAAGCACAGATTTGTTTACTGATACCATTATTAGCACGGTAGATTTACATCAAAATAATTTAAGTAGGAAACAGCGTAAGACTTACCGAAAACAGGAAGAAAATGTCGAAACAAAAATCTATTACATGGAAAACACATTTGTATCAGTTACAACGGCATGACGAGGTTGGCCTCATGTCATGTGGTCATGATGGCATGACCAACGTCACGTCATGTCATGTAGACAGCACCGCTGCGGCCCGCCAGTTTTCAAAAGAGCCTGTCATCCATGTCATTTTAAAAGGTCATATCATTTTATACGTACTCGTATGTTAAAAATCGTTCAATTTATTAAAACATTTATTAATAAAAATATGATTTTCTGCAATGAAACAGTTAGTTAGTACATAGGATATCGTACAGTATATATCTTATTATATTAAACACACGTATAACTAATATAACTCATTAGTGTTAAAAAAGGTTACACGAAAAATATAATTAAATAGGTAGTTTTTATTAAGCACATCATATAAATAATGAATACGTAATATAACGTATGTTATATGTATTTTTTTTTTTTTTTTTTTTTTTTTTTTTTTTTTTTTTTTTTTTTCTTTGCCCCACACTAGGAATTTCTCCTGTATCGTGGGTGCGTTTACAAACATTTAAACTCACATACACAAACAGCCAGACCCGGAACAACTACCTGTAGGCCATACAAATATTTGTTCCGTGTGGGGATCGAACCCACAACACGCGGCGCATCAGCCGATGGCTCAACCACCGCGCCAACCGTGTCGTCAAATTAACGCTAACACGTGACTGCTAAGCTTAAACGTAAGGCTTTAGTTATAATTATTTGTCTAGTGATATAATTATAAACTAGCTAGACTTATAGATAACTGCCAAAACATACCTACGTATGATAGGGATGACGAATAAAACTTTTTCTTTTATCCGTCAAGTTGATTAGGTATAATAAATAATAAATAAATATTGCTGGACAATCCACACAGCATCATCTAGCCCCAAGTTAAGCAGAGCTTGTGTTATGGGTACTAGATGACTGATATACTTAATACAATACATTACATAGATAGATATTTTTATTATATATAGCAAATACCCAGAACACCCGGAACAAATATTTGTAGATCGTACAAACATTTGTCCCAAGGCGGGAATCGAACCCGCAACCTCTTGCGTCGCAGGCGGACCTTCGCCCGCCGCGCCACATCGGTCGTCAAATTGAGTTGATTAGGTATATTATTATTATTAGGATATTTGTTTATCATCTGACTGACTTACTGAATATATATTTCTTTTTTACCCAAGCGTCATCCCTATTATCTAAATGGATATAATGTACTATGGTCAAAGCTGTAGCCTTGTTCCAACTCAGTTTTCGGGTGATTATGAACATTGAGTTCCTTAACAATGTGTCGTTGACAAAGTACAAGGGTGGCCCTACATCCAGAGTTTTTTTTGCTACATTTCCACCACGTTTTATCATGGTAAGTAACCTGCCTGGTGAATCGATATCCACAGTAAACTGCAATTGGTCGGCCTTGTCTCGACGTCTCAAATTGTACTTCTTCTGTAAAGTTATTGTTATGAACATAAAAATTGATAGATTACCACAAAAATAAATATCTACATTTTGTAAAATCTAATCACCTACCTATATTAAATTAACTATAACGCATTCTTCATTCAATAGTCACACAATGGAAAATGAAACAATATTTTTTTACATTTTTGATTTATTTCTGTAAAGATTTTCCTAACTTCAACTTATAATCATCAGTAAAATCAATGGATACACAAATATCGCAAAAATAAATAAATAATAAGTCTTATGTCACACACAACACTGAAAAATGCTCAATGGTGGTGCATAAATAGAATAACCAGCAAGGTACTGTAGTAGAATCTACTTTGTTTACTTTGTTTTTTTATTACCCTGCACCAGTTTTTTTTTGTTTGTTAGCTGACATTAGATCCTGTCATGTTACTGCATCTAATTAAAAGTCGTACTGTAGTACCTCGTCAAGTCGCTCCTGTTTTATGATAACGTTTACTTCATATGATGAATGTGTTCTCTAGTTTTAATGATATCATTGTTGACAGTCAAAACCATGCCGCGACACCGGTAGGTTGAGGACCACTTCACGCAACGCCACACTTTCTTGGCACCGGTTTGGCTTGGATTTGACAGGTTATATGCTTGTCCTTTATATACCAGCTTCGGTTTTCCGTATCTTGATGACGTCAGGAATGTAGCTGAAATAAATAGTTGTGTAAGAACTTGAATGCTTAAGTTTAGTGTTACTTTAGCTTAATCTTAACCTTACACATTGTGTGTCATTATGTCTTATTTGACATAGACCTTGGACAGTATAGCATTCTCTTACACTACTGTACAATAACTATAATTTTAGAAATTTGCGCCTTTGGTTATTTAGTTTGATTCATTTTTACCACCGACTTCCGAAACTATTGTGAATTTACACCATTCATAGTTTTTTATGGGCTGTTGTATTTGGTTGTGAAAATAGTTTTTATTTTTTATATGAGGTAAGTAGGTACACCACACCAATTTTCGATGTGTATTTTTCCTCATAGCAAGTAGACATATAGTATAAAACAGGTATTATAAAATCACCAACAAATACGAAGCGTATAAAATATGTATTAGGTACTGACCAAAATTCAATGGGAACAAACTTGCACAAGATTCTATCCAGTACAAAAATAATTATTAAAATCGGTTCACTAAATGGCAAAGGTATCGCTTTGCCATTTATAAACCGAGTAAAAAAAAACACAAAAATAAAACAACACAAAGCACAGACAAATAAAAGTCAAATTGTTAACTTTAGATAACATATCCAAGACACTTTATTTATTTATTTATTTAGTGATGGATAACAGCTAAAACAAACTGTCTCTATATTTAGTGACAGTAAAGAAGATTTAAACATTTAACTTAGGGTCTTATTTTTAACTTAAAAATATCCTATTGAATAGTTTAAATGTTTAACTTTAATAGATTCTGTTACTCCACCAACAGTATAGGTCCTAGTCCTGCATCCTTGGTCCCATTTAATGCGCCTCCATACTTGTCTGATGTCCGCCCTTGCGTCCTTCAAACTGAATGGATTGTGTCTGTAGTAAATCATGCTGTCTTCTTTGCGGTAAAATAAAGGAACGTTTAAGTGAATTTGGGTTATTCCATCAGGAACTCGGTAAGGTCGAACAGTAGTAAGTTCGAAATCCGGAGTCGGAATATGATCCCGATTTTTGACATTAGGGTCGCTCCTTTTACATGGAACTTAAACATAACTGGCGAAATGTGGGTAAACAATAGGTACTCCTCTGCCTAACTCTTTAGGGAACACGGGCATGATGTTATGTTATAACAGAACAGCTGATTCTTGGTGGTCACTTTTACCACGTCACTTAGAAACTTAGGCATGTCACGTGGCTTTCCTGCAACAAATACTGCAATCCACATGCCGAGAATTCATTGCACCCTTAAATTATTTTGTGCCATGTCCTTAATGAGAATGGTCGTTCTGAATCTTGACGATATGATCTTCGTAGGTAGTGATGGCGGCCCTGCAGCCGTGTGCCCATTTCGTGCACACCCATCTCTTTCGCGGCTTGACCCCTAGGGTAGCCTTGTTAAAGCTGAAGTTGTGGGCATTGTACTGGATCATAAGGTTTCCTCTATTCGATTTTATGAACACTAGCTTTTCTGAAAAAGTAATATACGTCAACTAAACCTCAACAAATTAAAATACCTCTTAAGAGCCTACTTTACTTTACTCTGTATTGCATTCGCATTTTCTTATTTAATATTAGTTTAGGCGCTATACGTAATGTTAAAACAAAACTGAGAATATGTACAAATATTTTTTTCTTGCTTTGCAACGTTATTTTTTCTTAGGAAATAAATAAGTGTAATCTTAGTTTAAAGTGTAAAGGAAAACCAATCCACCTGTCATGTTATCTCACGACCACTCTCAGTTGACTGGCAGAGATGACTAAGGGCTTGATATTTGTATTGATAACAGAAACAAAAACGTCTCTTTGGTCCAGCGGTCGCTGTGCTTTAGATCCTGGGCTAGATTCTCGGCTCGGGCAAAGTGGTATTGAGTCATTCCATCAGTAATTTCTCTGTAGCGGCCCGGAGTCTAGGCTAGGAATAGGCTCGCCTTATACATACGACTTAACCATAACTAGCGAAATGTGGGTACCTCTGCCTTACCCTTCGGGGAATCATGCGTGATGTGATAATTAAAAACAATACATGTTGATTTAATTTGGTTTATTCAGGTAAACTAGAAGAGAGAAAATATGTCGCCCACTCAACGGTTACAAGTATGTGTACCATTGACTTTGATGATCATTTCTTCGAACGTGATGATGGAGGCCCTACATCCAAGTGACCATTTGGTGCACAACCATCTTTGTTTCAGAGAGCCAGGTTTACCCTTGTTGAGACTAAATCTGTTGTTTCCATACAAAAGCATCCGGTTGCCTCTGACTGATACTACAAATTGAACTCGATCTAAAACAAAAAAGGTTCTGGCTAGCTCAATTTTTTTATAATAATAAAATCAGTGGGTAGGTATTGTATAGAATTTATATCAATTTAAGATTCTTTTCAAAAATTCTTCGTTTTATTATGCAGCTAAATGTTTTTCGACTTTATGATACCATATCTCAATGTAATAATTGATTTTATTTTAGTCTCAGTATTAAATTACTAAAAGTTCTGAGAGTAAAACAAAAATCAATTATTTTATGATATTCAAATTTAGGTATGACGGTGATACAAAATAAGGCTGTATTAATACTATAACCATCAAAAATAAAAACATGAGAATGAAAACAAGGTACACATATATTTCAGCTATTGAAATATTACCTCAACAAATCTTCTATCATATTTCACACAACACACGCACACAAAACAGGTTTAAACAAGAGCAATAGCGAACTCGATTCCGACTTTCCGACCCTGGAGATGTCTTTTGTGTTTTTCCAAGCTTTTCTTGTACAGATCCAATCGCTGAAAACTCAGAGAAGTATAATACGTATATAAGTCGTAATATAATATCAATTCAATTTTATTTTTCTTTGTAATTAAACAACAGCGCAATAAGTCCATATTTCTCTTTCGCCGCCACATCATTCGTGATTGTGGCAGTTTTTATAAGCAAGAAGTTGGTTTTCCCAAGTGACGACAATCGCCTTACATCCGTTTCCTTTCGTACAGGTCCATCGCGCCTTTGGGCCTTTAGAACGATAGTATTTATTGAAACGATGACGGCCGAGCAACACCACTGGTTTCCCAAATCGCGACGTTGTGAAAAATAGTTCTGGAAAAAAAGGATACATTACAGTTTGACAAAAACCTCAATATCAGAATCCAGTGTGATGTGGAATGTATGCACAGTCACAATTTAGGAACTTCAAATGATGTCTCCCTTCACTTGTACAGTAGGCCGCACGACAGTGGTGGCACCTTGAGCTGGCCTAGCGTAGTAGGTACACAGTTCCAAAATGCGAGGGCAGCTTATTGTGGTTTTAATACCACGTAGGTATACGCCCAAGACAGGGCGCTATGGCGCTCATTAGGAGAGGGCTATGTCCAGCAGTGGACTAGTATAGCCTGATGATGATGATGATAATGAGGTACGCCCGACCGTACCGTACTTTTTACACGTTTATTATCACACACAATTACACATATGTGTGCATAAAGATTATATGTTGAGCATCGTTAAGGAAAAGGGCAAATCCAATGGTAAATGAAATTCACAAATAGTGTTTTGTAAGCTTTACTTTTTATTTATCTTTTTACCGATCACAATACCTTGATTGACAATTAATAGACGTCTATGATAGGTAGCTATCAATTAGTGCTGTACATAAATCTTATTAGTATCCAACAAAATTAATTAAACAATGGTGTGGTTAAAATCAAATACATAAAATGCACATCGGAAACATTAATCCTTGAATTTTTCTTTCACTTAGAATATTTACAAGCTATAAACTATAACAGTTCACAGTCAAGATCTTAATTATAATATGTTACCAATTGGTATGTGTTAACGCGTGTTGTATGAGCGGTCTAGGGTGTATAGGAGGTCTACATCACAGAGAAAAGCGAGCGTGCATTCCCCTCAGACATAGGTCGAACACTGAGCTGTTGGCTTTCGAATCGAAATATTGCAGACTATTGATCTGTTTTCCAGCGCCCACGAATTAAACCGAATGCGCCCGAAGTAGCGTTCCATTCCCCAAGCGTCAAATAATACGGATGACTTCACCATCCCTAAATATTCTACAAAAACGGATATTGTACTAAAAATATTGAGAAATCAATGAGTGTGGGCATTTTTAACTGCTATGATGACGTCATCGTAAGTGATTAGTGACGCAGGGCAGCCACCAGACCTCGCCTTAACACAATACCATCTGGCCTTACCACCACGAGTATGAGGGTATTTGTTGTATCTAAACCGACCCATAGTGATAACTGGTTTCCCGCACCTTGAAGTGCCAAACTCTACCACCTCTGAAAAAACAGAATAAAATGAAAAAACGTATTGGGAACTAACAAGGTATCACAGTTATCATTTCAAAAAAGATATAATTGTGTATAAATCTGCTAAAGTAAATGCGAAAGTAAATGCTAAAAATCAATTTTATTAGTAATAACATCCATACTTGATTAAGGTAGCAATTATTTTTCGTGAACGATTTTGCGAACCTTAAGGGCCCTTTTTGATCATACCCATCGAAATGAGTAAGTACTTATGTGCTAAAATACGAGTACGTATATATACATGGTCGTCAAATATATAATTAGGTCTGGGAAAATTATTCTTAGCAAATTTACCGTCAGCTTAATTTTTCGCGATCGCGATTTACATAGCAACCGTTATGCTTTGTCAGTCGTATGAATTGGTTATAACACTGTGAGTGCACGTAGTACCAATAAGCTAAGCAAAACATTTTCCGTGGCTGCACATTTACAAAACTTGGCCTACTCTTTATGGTTATTGAATATAATGTAATAAACATGTTTTATGTCATTTCAATGTCATGATGGCCCAGTGGTTTAGGCCTCGCCTCTTGTGCACGAGGTTGTGGGTTCAAACCTGGACAAGTACCAATGTGAGTTTTTCAGTTCATAAGCACTTTCTAAGTGTATCTTGGACATCACTGACAACGGGGAAGGAAAACATCGTCAGGAAACCTGAACTAATATAAATAATATAAGTCTGAAATCGCCAACCCGTCTTGAGCAAGCGTGGTGATTAATGCTCATGCCTTCTCTGTATGAGAAGAGGTCTTTGCCCTGCACTGGGACAGTAATAGGCTGGTACTTTACTTTTAATAAACATGTTTTTATGTGGCACTGAGGTACATTGTAGGCACATTGTATGTATGTGTGGAAAATAATTGTTACACTATAAAAAAGTTGTTCTCCCTTATAGCTAAAGTTAAAAAAAAACCGTTGCGCAGCTCAAATACAATGAATAAGATAACTGTGTGATTAAAACATGAATAGAGTAACAAAACGGCAGACTGTGCCAAAGTCGATATATGATACGCCATTAATATCTTGGCCTCATATTTAATTTTACTTTAATTTGACGACACGGTTGGCGCAGTGGTTGAGCCATCGGCTGCTGCGCCGCGTGTTGTGGGTTCGATCCCCGCACGGAACAAATATTTGTATGACCTACAGGTAGTTGTTCCGGGTCTGGCTGTTTGTGTATGTGAGTTTAAATGTTTGTAAACGCAACCACGATACAGGAGAAATTCCTAGTGTGGGGCAACGTTTTAAAAAAAAAAATTGATTTTAATGCTATATTTATAGTTTATAATAATATATATATACATGTATATATATATATTTCTTTTCACTTTTCTTTTAAGAAATTGCACCTACCACTGTTTGTCTCTGCATCAACCAAAGGTTGACTGGTAGAAAATGCCTATGGCATTAAGTCCGCCTCTGTACATTTGTGTGCTTAAAGTATTAAATAAATAAATAAATAATGCTGCACGCGTAACATGACCTATACTATATATCCAATATTAATGTATTGGATATAAAATAGGTAGGGGAAAGATCGTAGTCTATTCTTGGTAGAATAGACAACGTTCTTTCCTTCCAACTTGACATCTCTTCTACCCGAGCATGGGGCGCGGCGTGGACTGCAGAGAATAGAAAACTTTCTTCTCTTCAATTTAACATCGCCATGCTGTACGGCAGAAATCTTTCTGAACAATCTGTCATGTTGTTACTCGTGCTGGTGTGTATTATTGAATATGACAATGACATCTCCGACGGTCGTGAGGCTCGCTCTGCATCCGTAACTGCTTCTGACACATTTCCACCTCGACCTGACTCCTTTAAAGCGACTGGCCAAGTTAAACCTATACGGTCCCAACAGTAAAACTGGCCTGCCAGTCCTAGAAGTGGTAAACATGGGACCTGAAATAATACTTTCAATAATTAGTATTAATTTGAGTTGACGACCTATGCGGGTGAAGGTCCGTCTGCGACGCAGGAGGTTGCGGGTTCGATTCCCGCCTTGGGACAAATGTTTGTACGATCTACAAATATTTGTTTCGGGTGTTCTGGGTATTTGCTATGTATAATAAAAAAACATCTATGTTATGTATTGTATTAAGTATATCAGTCATCTAGTATCCATAACACAAGCTCTGCTTAGCTTGGGGGCTAGATGATGCTGTGTGGATTGTCCAGCATTATTTATTATTTATTATTATTATTAATTATGCCCGGCTGATGGCAATAGGCTCGACGCATTTGTGGGACTTAAACATAACTGGCGAAATATGGGTGTACTATAGAGGCACACCCTCACATCCAACCTTCAGGGGCTACATGCGGGATGAAATGATAAAACCTCGAGTATAATTAACATTTTTAAGAAAATAAAAGGCAATCAAATAAAAATAAAACATAAAATATTAGGTAGCAGCTCACTTGCTACAGTTATTTATTTTTTCAAATAATAATATATAAATCATAATAACTTAATGTAAAGAGATTTAGAACTGATTTTTCCAACGCCATTTCAACTGCCCGAGGAGTATTTTAGACTTTTTGTCAGTTTTCCTATACAAGATAAAATATATCTGACGTTGGAAAGATCAACAGCTAAAGAGCAAGTTAAAAAAATATATCTTCAAATTCATTTAGTACTTGACACCTTTTTGGTTTCCGTCGATTACGCTTCTTTTATAACTATATAATCCACAATTCTAAATATAAAGCATGTATAATATTTGTATAATTACGTCGCAAAATCTCTTAATATTATAACATTTCTTGGACCCTAATCTCACACGTAGACGGATAGCATATTACTTATTGTCCCTTCGTAGCTAAGCTTTAAGAGATAGTTTAACTATCATATATTATATAGAACTACTCAACTGCCCATTTTCAGTAACTCTGGGCATTTTATTTAGGTGTCGTCTAGCGTTAGTGAAAACGGGCATAGATGATATAAATAAGGCATTTACTTGGTATATTCTCCAAACCCCGATTATCGAGCGTAACTTGATTCTGGACTCCCCAGCGTAGAAATTTTTCGTCGGCTATTTCTGATGTGTTTTTTATTTAAAACAGCAAAAAGAGAAAATACTAATTTCTGTCTAACCCACTGAGGTTTTTAATTAGCAAGTTAATACTTTACGTCTCTTATTAAAAATCTCATGGGGTCCGGTAGAACTCATCATGTTTTTAACTTTAATAAAAAAACACCTCAGTAAATAATTTAGAAACGACGAAAGATTTCAACGCTGGGGAGACCACATACATGTCATGTTACTGAAGTCATGGTATCAGTTTGTTCGTCGATGTCCCATCCACCCTGTATTGTTTTACGTTTGTTTTTTTTCATTTTATCCGTGAGCAATAAACAATCAAGAATTCAGTCATGATTGTGTGTATGATTACATCTGAGGACGATATTTTCCACGGTATAAAGGGATGCTTTACACCCTTTCGTACATTTGACACATTTCCAAGAAGCCGTGGGTCCCCTGCACTTACTGTACTTGTTAAACCTATATTGCCCAATTTGTATGACAGGTCTGCCCTTCCTTGATGTTGTGTAAACATATCCTGAAACAGTGCAAGCAGTACCTACGTAAAATATATCAACATAAGATATGTCACCACATGTCAAAAACATCATCATGATGTGCGTAGCCTTTTCGTAACTACATTGTGGCCGGCTTTCAATCCAACCGGATGTATCTGAGTACAAGTATTTTACATCAAGCGATTCATCCCAGTTATTGGGTAACGCAATACCCTTGGTAAGACTGGTTATGAGACTTTCAGGCTTCTGTCTACCTGATGGTTACCCATCCACGGACCTACCCGATCGGCTGTTATTATTTAGGCAGATGTGGGTACAGAATAACAGCCGCAGGGATTAAGGACGTGAGGAGGGTTTAGGCTACGCTTCCTGAGGCCTTACAAACAATACCATTACCATTATGTCATAAATAAAATGCAACACATCTAAATCACCGCTAGTTTATTAAAACCATAAATATATTCGCCTTTACACTATTCAACAAATTATAATATAAGTAGAAACAGTAAATATTGTTCCAATTCAAAATATAAAATACCTTACTAAGTCTAGTCATAAAAATAACTTGTTAAAAATGATGCTAACGCGTAAGGTAATAAATAAACAGATAACTGTTTTCACTAAGCAAGGTGGCACTTAAATTGTATGTCCAATTAAAAGTACTTACACTGTTTTAGGATTGCGTTCGTATTTAAAGAGAAGTATTAAGATAAGCATTACATATAGGTGTCGTTTAGCGTAAGGGCTGATATGTCAACACGAACAACACAGCGAACAGCACAGGCAACTGTTGCTGTCGACGCAACGACGACTGGCGTCAACATGACTGAGCTGCTACAAGTACGTTTCGGCGGCATCCATCGACATGTCAGTGTCAAAGATCTGCGGCAGCTGTCATCGGCTCTCTTTGTACACGAGCCAGTTGGCACCACTATGGTGGACGCGACACGCTGTAACTGCAAACGTTACCACAATCGACGGCTCCCGTCAACTGTCGACGGCCAGCTGCCTGTGTCGTTGGCAAAGTGCCGTTCGTGTATATACCCTTATTAGTGAAAATAGAAGTTCTTCTCATTTCCAGTGCAGTTACTCCGGATACCTATACTCTTATGTACGGCATAGGATCATTTGGTTGTACATTAAATCTATCACGATCGTTGTTTACGAGCATTCAGGTTTCCACGGAAACGTACCTATAGAGATTTTTAACATTCGGAACACGTGAACAGTTCGTTCAGACATGCGGATTCTCTGATCTTCTTTATTTTCTCTTCTTTCGTTTTTTTTTTAATAATCGTGAACCATTTCTTTCAGTAGGTACTGTTTGATATTTCTCTGGCTTTCAATGCTGGTGGTCATTATTGCTCTTAATGATACAGTCATGGAATGTCGTGATTCTTGCTCGGCAACCTGCGCTTGCTTTTACACAAGACCAATACGCCTTTGGTCCTTTACTTCGATAGTATTTGTTGAAGCGATACTGTCCAATTTCTAATACAGGGTTTCCACAGCGCGACACCGAATAATGAGGAACTGAAAGTGAATTGATATAGTCTTACTTATTAAAACTAGTGGTCGCCAAGAGCGGTCCAAATGCGACCGTTTTAGCTTTCTGCTCCCCTTCTCCGTATAGTTTAACTATGCCAAATGTCACACTCCTCCATGTGCTCAATATTCTTGAAAAGGAATGCATAGTTTTCGCTTGACGTATTAAGTATTGTATTGACATACCGGAATTTAATCAAATATTCTGATTTCTTTCGTATTTTTTTTATTCATAAAAGTAGATGATATCATCATCATAACTACTCAATTACATCACAAAGATCACAATATCATAGTAGGAATACATTTTCATATATTTACTTAAATCAAATGGTATTAAAATTATAAATCGACACAAACATACTTAAATAATTTAGTAAAAAAAGCTAAAGAACAAGATTATACTTTAATAATACTGACGTAACCAAAGTTCACACTTTTTTGAGGATACATAATTATCTAGAAGATAATGATACCGTGTCCGGTTAGTAAAACTTAAAAGCTTACCTTATCACGCACGCGATTTTGCACTTAAAATTAACGATTGACATCGACGACGTCAGCTATCTGTCATTGCATTATTTTGCTCATTTTAAACGTGATTTACGATATAATATTGTTAAAAAGCCGGATTATTACCAAGAGAATAACGCGCCTATTCTAAGAAGTTCCATAAAACTTCATTCAGCTCACCTCAATGTAAGGTAAACCTTATCATACTTTGAATTTGACCGTTGCTTTCTCACTTCTGGCAACTGGAAGGTGAGATTGAATGGAATCGAGTCACTATTCAAGGACACAGCTTAAACAAAGCAGCTGTCTAATGATTGTGAGCTGTCTGTTTTACTATTACGTCTTGAATCGTGACCAGAGTAGCAGAGCACTTCAAAGCGTTAACTTTGCCGCAAATCCAGCGGGCGCGTGCACCTCTGCTGCCTACCCACTTATTGTACCTGTACTTGCCCATTATTATAACTGGTTTACCACGCTGAGATGTTGAAAATATTGGTTCTGAAACAAAATTCGACAAAGTGTAAACGAACTTGATAGCATGTTGGAGGTACTCAATATAATACTTCATAAATGATAAACTGGAAACGTAAGAGATAACTTTTTTATTTGTTTGAGCTTAGCATAAAAGCAAATAAAATTATTAAGCATAAAATACGACACCTGTCTGTTGTCAGCGTTTTCACATAATATAAAAACAAAAAATATCCTGTGTAACAGTCAGTTGTACTCGTAGTATATGTACTACGAGTATAACTACCTGTCCTTAAACCCAGGATAGTTTCTGTTTGTGCATGGATGCAACTACGTTTAGCCACAGATTCGTAATCACAACATATAAACGAAACGTTCACATTTATTAGGTGCAGATCAAACGTTCTGCACACCATTTAGTATATATTTCTTATATCTTACACACTTACACATTGCTTACTAATTTCACAGCTCAAGTATTAATTCTAGTCTTTGTCTAAATAGCATGTTTACGGATAAAGATATTTGTCAAAAGGTTGAAAAAAAAATTACAAATTCACAGAGAAAACATAAATAGGTTTAGGACAATGTTATCTGCCAGTAAGCGTAGATAAGACAAATATGTCTCTTAAAACTAACATTACAATTATACTTCGACTTAACATAGGTACATCATTTTAGTATAACAAGTACAAAAATAAACAAATCCGAAGAAGGTAGGTTTACACACAAGAAACAACACAACAGTTCTGAGCGATGAGGGTATTGGGTAGGTATATGATGTCTGCTACACGTATGCTCTCATCATGGCGACGCTTGAACTTTCCGCTTCCGGTATTATAGTTTTGTGTATGTACTACTAGCTGCAATACTGGAGACAATAATCATGGCACATCTCTACGTCCTCGCCCATGCCCTCCCCGACCCTTCTTCGCGCCAGCCCGGGCCGCTGACTTTGTAGCTTTTAAATTCGTCCCAAAATAATCTCGATCGAATCCTGCCTGTCCCTTTGCTGCCATCTTGGACTTGAAGTCGAGGTTCATAACCCAAAGGCGATGCCTTTAGCGCGTACTCGATAAGTTTTCATGCAACCAGGGCATGAAAACTTATCGAGTACGCGCACGCTTTAATTTATTTTGAGACGCCCAGGATAGTCCGGTTGAGAAACCGACAGCCTCCTAAATATACCTCTTAGGTTGATGATTATGCGCATATTTCTCGGCAATAATTTTATGATTAAGAGTTACAAGCGTAGCGCGGCAACCCAGTCGTGTTTTGACGCAAACCCAACGTGACGGTGCATTTGGATTCTTACGAAACTTCAGATTGAAACGGTGACCATTATATTCGACTGCGGGATTACCACATCGGGAGCTGGTAAATATTAGACCTGAAATGCAGAAGTATAAGATAATTCGCTTTATGCATCATAAAAGTTTATATCAGGGACGTATAGCCTGGTAAGTATTTTAAAATCGTCACAACACTCAAGGCTCGCTATTGTACAAAAGGGAAAAAAATCACGCAATACAATTCATCTGCGATAGTTTCATTTTAATGATTATGCACATTATAACACTTGACAATGATTTCGTCAACGGTGATGATCTTAGCTCGATATCCGCTGTGGTCTTTGACACAGATCCACCGAATTTTAGGACCGCCACATCGACTCCCTTTATTAAACCTGTATGGACCTAATTGAATAACTGGGTTCCCACGGGCAGATGTTGAAAAAAATGCATCTGGAACATGTTTTTCAGTAAACTAAAATACAAATATTTTCATTTAATAGTAGGTAGACCAAAGTAACTAAGAGAAATTCTTAGTGCGGGGTAAAGTCGGGTTTACATTCAGCCAAATACACTCTTAAGCTACTCGCATACTTCTGATCATACTTGGAGAAAACCGTGCAGCATCGTCGACCACATCATTACATACCTTCCGTTGAGATAGTAGGCAAACGCGAGCCTATCATAATAAAACCGAAAACACTTTGATTTACTTCTCTGACCGTGTGAATAATATAAAGAGATCATAATTGTTTGAAAACACTTTATTAGCTAAACTATCAAAAATGTACCGTCCCATCATTAGGCGCATTAAATATAAGTATCATCGCAAACAAAAGAAATATTTCTGTAACAAAATTGGCAACTCAGCATAATCAGAAACTAAAACATAACTTCACGCCTGGTCACACTCACATTTTGCCACTTATGTTGTAAATCCCATTTAATAGGGGGCGAGTCTATAACCAAAAACTAAAATGAAAATAAATTGATATTTCTACAATAAAATAAAGAAGTTTGGAGTCAAATTAAGGGCACTTGACCGTGCCAAAGGTTTTTTTCAGATCTCAATATGCCATTGCCACCTTTATCAAAGTGGAACTAACAATATATACTCAAATATTGTAGATGTATTTCTATGTTCATTTTAAATTAAACAAATCACGCATCGTATAACACACGTGGGTACTTCAAAATCACGTATTAACTTGTTTACATAGATGATTTAATGATTATGTTCGTGAACATATCTAACAATAACATCATCCATGGTGGTGATGGTGGCTTTGCAGCCGTAACAAGCCTTGACACAAGGCCATCTGGCGCGAGTACCTTTGCTGCCACTCCATTTGTTGAAACGATATTTTCCTATCAATATCACTGGCTTCCCGAATCGAGATGTTGAAAAGACTGGTTTACTGTCATCTGCAATATAGGTGTTTTTTTCAATATTTTCCATTAGAGTGCTTTAAGCAAATGAAAATGAAATTTCAATAAACGATAATATATTAGGGACATCGTGTTACCAATTATGGGACAACTTATTTGGCTAGAGAGGTTCAAAATATTTAAATTACCATCGTGTCTTTCATTGACGTGCCACTTCATTCTCTTGTATTGTCAATGATTGTGTTCGTGAACACTCGTAACAATAATATCGTCACAGGTCGACACTTTTTAGTATAATTTTGAGAACAAATCCAATACTGTTTTAGTCTGTTTTGATTGTGAGTTCTTCGCTCCATAAAAGCGATATTTTCCTATGTGGAGGCATGGGAAACCGCGTCGTGTCGTTGTGAAAAATATTCCTATTAGAAGAAAAAAAAAATCAATGCACTACCATAAGCAGTCGTCTTCATAAGAGTAGACTTTACTATAGTACGATTAGTTGGTGAGTGTATTTTGATAGAGTCTGTAATTCCTTGCTACTCGGATAATCTATAATCAGCTAGCCTTCTACGACTGTCATTAAACACAAAAAAGAACTCTAAACTGCATATTCGACGTATTTTCATGGGTGTTAACTAACTTAAATACTTACCGATATAATAAATTTATTTTGTGAAGTTTGATGGTACATCCCGCAATTAGTAACTATATTTTACAAGAAATATTTTTTTATCAACAAAGTTATTGCACACACCCAACATATATTTATTATTATGCCTAGGTATGTTTACTACATGACTTTACTAGATGTTTACATTCGTATACGTCTACAATAAACAATGGCGTCCAGATCTACTATTCTCCGGACTCTACTATCACCGGGAGCATTCGAATTCGATTTGCACTTTAGATTCGATTTTGAGCATTACATTACAATACTGCCTCTCTCTCTCTGACTCTCGAGCATTCCCTTAAAATATAACAATTCAGATTCGATTTTTTCACTTTCCTGTAGCTTAACACCTTAACTGCCAGAAAACGAGTCACAATAGAAAATGTTTTGTTTGTTTAAGGTGTTAATTAGTAGTAGATGTTGCAAGTGGTACCATAATAGGTTGCGCACTGTAATGTTAGGTACTCTTCTCTCACTGATGTAATGCTGGACTCTGTAAGGTTACATTACAGGCGAATGCTACCGGTGAGGGAGGACCCTTACAAGTATTAGATTGACATGAAAACGACAAAGACAGACTATAATTAAAAAGATTTTTAAGTATATTTGTGTACAAGAGAGCGTAAAGTCTTCTTTTCAATGATTGTGTTTGTGTAAATACTTAACAATTTCATTTTCGATGGTAGTAGCTCTCGCTGGACACTTCCTTGAAACACTACGTATACAACGCCAATGAGTCTTAGGTGGGTTGCTGTTACCGATCCCAGATGTATGATACCGATAGTTTCCAATCTGAAGGCACGGACGGCCACGCCTTGTCTTAGTGAAGACGACCTCTACAACAAAAATAAACATATTAAAATATCACTTCATATCGGTAATAATAGGCAAAAGAGTTCCACGGTAACACAATAAAAGAAATTCATGCTTAGCTGACAGATAATGCACAATCGAAACGTCTGATAGCTATTGGAAGATATACCTATTGATAGTTACAATGTGCAATGGCGCACCGAAAAAATATGAAATTAATTATTTTGACAGGCAACACGATACATAGGTATCACTCACAGGTAATTTATCCCACTTACGATATTTCAAAGATGCTACGTCTCAAAGACTGATGATGCTCAGCCTATTTTTTTGCGTGGTATTACGAAACTGGAGAAATATTCTATTAACACTCAAATGCAAATCTACTAACACGAAACAACGAACTATTCGTTGTTTCGTGTTAGTAGATTTGCATTTGATTTGTTTTTGTGATTTTATGAATAACAGACACTGTTGATTTATATTTATATTCATTAGCATTAAGTACCTATATTGTTTTATAGACACAGAGTATACATTTCTTAATAATAGGTCTACCTATGAAATTGCCGTTTTGTATGAAAAAATTTAAATGATTTTTTTTCATGTATTTTTTATTTGTATTAATCGAAGTAATCACCCATGCAATCAATGCATCTTTGCCAACGCAGTGGCAGTTTATTGATGCCCTTCTTAAAGAAATCAGCTGGACGGGAGGCAACAAATTCTTCAAAGGCATTTTGTACTGCCTCTCGGGTATTGAATTTTTTTCCCGCCAAGAAGTTATCCAAATTCTGGAAAAAGTAGTAGTCTGTAGGCGCAAGGTCTGGTGAGTAGGGCGGATGACGGAGAGCTTCCAACCCCAGTTCTTGCAACTTGGAAACCGTCTGCTGTGCAGTATGAGGTCGCGCGTTGTCGTGCAGGAGCAGCGGAGACGAGCGATTGACCAATGCTGGTTGGAGATGTGCCAGCTTCTCCATCATTGTGTTCAATTCTTCACAGTACACATCTGCAGTAATGCTCACCCCGTTTGGTAAGAAGCTGTGTTGAATCACACCGGCGCTAGACCACCAAACAGTGACCATCACTTTTCTTGGGGTAAGTTTTCGTTTAGGGCATTGTTTAGGTGCTGAACTAGGATCCAACCAACTTGCTGAGCGCTTGCGGTTATCAAACAGAATCCATTTTTCATCGCAGGTAACAATGCGGTTCAAAATTCCTTCATTTGTGTGTCTGTTGAGCAGTGCAAGGCACGTCTCGACGCGTACTTCGCGCTGGCGATCATTGAGTTCGTGGGGCACCCATTTGTCAAGCTTTTTTACCTTGCCAATTTGACGCAAATGGACCAATATTGTTTTGACGTTAACGTCGAAAGCTGCTGCTAATTCAGCCGTAGATTGTGTATCATCAGCTTCCACAATCGCCTTTAATTCGTCATTGTCGACCAAAGACTTCGGACGACCGCGAGGTTCATTTTTCAGGTCGAAATTTCCAGAACGGAAGCGAGCAAACCAATAACAGGTAGTGCGTTGGTTTGTAGTGTTAGCTCCGTAAACGTCGTTGATGTTGCGTGCCGCTTGTGCCGCGTTGCTGCCACGACGGTACTCATATTTCATAATTACTCGAATTTTTAACGTATCCATGATGACGAAAAAGATTTAAATGCGATGAAAATGTAACACTAATCAATAAACAAATGACTACTTTTGGAAAAAAAAATCCATGTTTTTAAAATAAAATTAATTTGAAATTAGAATTCTTAGCCAAACAAAAAATATTTTGATTTGAAATGGCCAGTACTGCAGAACGGCAATTTCATAGGTAAAGACCTAATATTATATCTACGTGATACAAATTATATGTCCTTGTTTTTATCAAAAGTTTCCACATGAATATTCAATGATTGTGTTCGTTCATAGACCTGACAATTTGGTTATCGATAGTGGTAAGTTTTGCTCGACACTTTAATCCAATCCTTTTGGTGCACATCCAGTGTATTTTTGGCTCTTTGCATCCAGTCCGTCGATAAAACCGATGCGGACCTAAAACAAGGCACGGGCCACCCTGTCTTGATTTCTGGAACCTTATTTCTGAGAAATAATAATTGAAAATGTAAATTGAAGTTTCAATAACTTTATCTAAGTGGTTCGAACACTTACGAATTAAATAGCTGTTGAATTAAGGAGCTGTTAGCAGGGCCAGAAAATAAGAAACTGTCATAACTAGACGTATTTATTTCATTGACATTTGATCATACTTCTATCTGTATTTATCCCAATTTTTATTATTAAATATGTAGGTACATTGTATCGTGTTATATCTAAAGAACGTTTTTTTAAATGAATATTCATAAAAAAAAATCTTATCCTTCACCAGCAGTGTTTAATGATTATGCATGGTCGTGTTCTTGACAATTTGGCCATCGACAGTGATGATTTTTGCTCGACACTTTTCCCGAATGCTTTTGACACACACCTAGCTAATAAATGAAGAAGTGAAGTGATATGTGAATGTACATGTTTGTTAAAGGTAGTTTTTGAAAATACTCATATCGGATGAGTTAATAATTCTTCCACTGATTGACACCTAGACTATTCCTGCTTGACAAAGGATACTTTTATGCCTGAAAAATGCACGGTTCCTGTGATCATTTCTAATCATTTTTACCTACTATTAAAAAGAACACTTAATATTTTTAAGCATTCATTTATTTCTAATATTTAATACATCAGTACACTAGTAAATCTTAAGCTACGAAATACTAAAAGTTAATTGATTAAAATGTTGACAGATTTTTTACGATCCTTACTTTAATACAAGAACATACAGTTACAAGCATTGTTCAATTGTGATTATGTTCAGTCATTGCCTTTACAATCTGGTAGTCGATAGTAGTAACTTTTGCTCGGCACTTGTTTGGGATGCTTCTCGCACAAATCCAGTGGACCTTAGGCTCCTTGCTGCCAGCCCATTTGTTAAACCGATGGCCACCCATGAGGAGGAGCGGAAAACCTCGTTGAGATGTTGCGAACCTTATTTCTGAAAATCAATGACGATTTGAAGTGAATATTTTATGACTATTATTACTATTATTAATTTTAATACGAGTGGCTCCTAACAATTTATGTAAAGAAATTCCCAAATCACGTAAATCAATCATGTCTTTGTGAACGAAAGAATTTAATAACAAAAATTAAAACAAAATTTCCGGAAATACATTATTATTCTGTCAATAATATAAACTCTACAGAACAAAAAAGACTGTCACAATAAATTTATAATTATTATTATTCATGCTGTTTTAGTAATAAGATCACAATTGAATACTGGGAAAACTAAACACAAAACTAACATAAAGCAACTCTCGTTTCAAATAAAATTGCACAAACCCAAAACATTAATACAAAAATAACTAACTACTAAAAGTAAATATACCTAGGAACAACGCTTACAACACAAAGCGAAGTTTTTGGAGAAAGATGCTTCAACGTCTAAGTAAATTATATTTTTATAGTACTATTTATGTGTACGAAGTACATTGCATTTTATACATCTACTTTGGCATTAAAATCTTGTTCACCTAGCTCAGAAGTAGAAAGTATTACTATTTTTCCGGTACCTACCCCTACTCGATTTAGCACAAACCGGATAGAACACATTTTTAGGCTTTCGTAAGTTATATTTTATTTAAAAAATATTTTTTAAGTATATTATTTATTTAATTTAATCGTCATAATTTTATAAATGATCACGTTTTATTTTTTTATATATTTATTACTGACGTGTAGCCTCTAGGGTTGATGATGCGGATAGCCAGACGTACCTGCCCTAGGCATTTAACAGTTAACTATTCTACCATCTTGCTGACTAGCCAATCTTCTCCACAACTCAAGCCTAACTATACCTACGTCTTTAGCATAGGCCACATACTAATACTAACTCTTCAAGCGTCACCTATACTGAAGGCGGCGACCGATGCTTAAAGCGAGAACCATCAGATCTACAAATATGCTGACAACACAGTTTGGGCTCATTATATGTTTGACATGAGCCATACCCACACATGTAAGATTCATCTAGTTTTATAAATTATATTCAAATAAATAGTGAAATATATAATTTAAAGAAGAATAAGTTAAAGCCCATAAGCTGCACACAAAAATGAACTTTGACCATCAGTGTTGGAAACAGAAGGGACTTAGTTAATAGTTTTACTTTGAAATCACCAATGTGTATGATAGTTCCTAGTTCTAATTATAATGTTATCGTTGGTTGTGATGGTTGCCCGGCAACCTTGCTGGTTCTTCACGCAGGTCCACCTGATCTGGGCACCTTTGCTGCCACTCCACTTGTTGTACCGGTATTTCCCAACCACTATCACAGGATTACCGTAACGTGTCGTCTCGAACTTACACCCTGTAAAGTATACTCTAGAAGTCAGTTTAGTCTTCTGATATATAATGAAATACTAGGAAGCATAGCACAACACTACAATATATTTCAGCCGTTTTCTACAAGACATCAAATTCTATAAAGCAAGCTATTCAAACATTGACTTTACTCTGTTATAAGATATTTGTATATGCTCACATACTCTCTCTCTCTTTCTCTCCATACATATTTTAAAATAAAACAAAATTGTAACAACAATTAATTATGTATAGACAAAAACGACATCTTGAACAGCATTGACACTAATATATTAAAATTATGGAAAATTGTTAAAGGACGCAGTGGTACGACAATGGTTGTGTTCATTCATAATTTTGTAAATCTTGTTGTCAATTGTGAAGATCCTCCCCTTACAGCCGAGAGAGACCTTTACACAGACCCAGCTTGCTTTTAGACCTTTGTATTTAGTACTTCGCTTGTTGTAGCGAAACCCATCGTACTCTATAACTGGATTCCCAAACCTTGATTGGAGAAACACTAGCCCTGAAAATGGCAAATTCAAAGTCTTAGTTTACAGACATGGCAAATGAAAACAGGGAAACAGATTCGGCCTTTAAGGGAATTAATACTGAGATGTCGGCTGCTAAGGATGTTGAAACGACAGACTTATTGTTCCGACCCTAGATAAATTGGGAGCAACTGATATTAAAGTCAAACTGAAAAACACGCCACCATTTTCAATAATGATCTTTAACTTAGAACGTAGTGTAGTTATAGGCATCAAAGGATAGAAGTATGTTTTTATGAAAAGTTCCACATGAATATTCAATGATTGTATTCGTTCATAGACCTGACAATTTGGTTATCGATAGTGGTAAGTTTTGCTCGACACTTTAATCCAATCCTTTTGGTGCACATCCAGTGGATTTTTGGCTCTTTGCATCCAGTCCGTCGATAAAACCGATGCGGACCTAAGAGAAGGCACGGGCCACCCTGTCTTGATTTCTGGAACCCTATTTCTGAGAAATAATAATTGAATATGTAAATTGAAGTTTCAATAACTTTATCTAAGTGGTTCGAATACTTACAAATTAAATAGCTGTTGAAGGAGGAGCTCTTAACAGGGCCAGAAAATAAGAAACTATCATAACAAGACGTTTTTATTGCATTGACATTTGATCATACTTCTATCTGTATTTATCCCAATATTTATTATTAAATATTTAGGTACATTATATCGTGTTATATCTAAAGTAACGTTTTTTTAAATGAATATTCATAAAAAAAAATCTTATCCTTCACCAGCAGTGTTTAATGATTATGCATGGTCGTGTTCTTGACAATTTGGCCATCGACAGTGATGATTTTTGCTCGACACTTTTGCCGAATGCTTTTGACACACATCCAGTGGATTTTTGGCTCTTTGCATCCAGTCCGTCGATAAAACCGATGCGGACCTAAAACAAGGCACGGGCCACCCTGTCTTGATTTCTGGAACCTTATTTCTGAGAAATAATAATTGAAAATGTAAATTGAAGTTTCAATAACTTTATCTAAGTGGTTCGAATACTTACAAATTAAATAGCTATTGAAGGAGGAGCTGTTAACAGGGCCAGAAAATAAAAACTGTCATAACAAGACGTTTTTATTGCATTGACATTTGATCATACTTCTATCTGTATTTATCCCAATATTTATTATTAAATATGTAGGTACATTGTATCGTGTTATATCTAAAGTAACGTTTTTTGAAATGAATATTCATAAAAAAAATGTGTTTAATGATTATGCATGGTCGTGTTCTTGACAATTTGGCCATCGACAGTGATGATTTTTGCTCGACACTTTTCCCGAATGCTTTTGACACACACCCAGCGGATTTTTGGCTCTTTGCTTCTAGCCGATCGATAAAACCGATGCGGTCCTATGAGGAGGCACGAGCCACCCTTTTGGGATTTCGTGAACCGTACTCCTGGAAATTCAAAAAACAAACTATTATTTTCTAGTTTTAGGAAACAGATTAAGAACATATTAATTTCCTATAAGTAGTTAGAAAACTGACGAAACAAGCTGAAACTGCTGTTCGTCTTTGTTTTCCTAGAGATTCTAGAATCTTCTAGAAGATTCTACACGCCCTGATTTATAATTAATTGATGAATATTTTTGTACGTTCTTCATTATTCCTAATGTATCCAGCAGTGTTTAATGATTATGTTCTGTCCTGCACATGAGAATTTATTGGTTAAGAGTGGTGATTATTGCTCAGCGCTTATTTGTATTGCCTCTAACACAGACCCAGTGGGTCTTCGCGCCCTTGCTTCCAGCCAATTTTTTTTAAAGCGATAGTGACGCATGTGAAGAACTGGAAATTCTCGTAGAGATTTAGTTAGGCAAAATTCTGTAAATCAAAAATAACAAAATATATGTGTAAATTATTTTATTTTTCTAATAAATGAAGAAGTGAAGTGATATGTGAATTTACATGTTTGTTAAAGGTAGTTTTTGAAAATACTCATATCGGATGAGTTAATAATTCTTCCACTGATTGACACCTAGACTATTCCTGCGTGACAAAGGATACTTTTATGCCTGAAAAATGCACGGTTCCTGTGATCATTTCTAATCATTTCTACCTACTATTAAAAAGAACGATTAAAATTACTTATTCTACCTACTATTAAAAGATTTCTAATATTTAATACATCAGTACACTAGTAAATCTTAAGCTACGAAATACGAAAAGTACTAATATGACCACAACCATTTTTATCTACCATAATTTTATAACGAAATTTACAAAAGGAATCAAATAAAACAACTGAAAGAGACGTCAACGTTTTACAACAAGATAAACAACAACAAAATTGTACACTCGGGTACGAGTTTTTACGGACACTGGGCGACACCCTAAGTAATGCTCAAATTTTATGAATATTGCACTTTTATTCAGATATGGATAATATAGGAGTCGTCTAGTGTAAGTGAAATCGGAAATACTAACACACTTATCTGAGTGTAACTATGTCGAACAGAAAAAACGAGAATTTAACAGATTTTTGGCATCATTCTTCTGCCAACAGCGCCGCAGTGACGTACATGCCCAGATAAGTCTGTTTTTCAGAATGAAACCGTGAATTTCGAACAATTAACTATGGTTGTGTTCGTGTAAGATTTTAATAAGAGTATTTTCTAAAAGTACAAGGGTCTTCTTACATCCTTCCTTAATCTTCGAACAGATCCATCGAGTCTTAGGAGGTTTACTAGAACTATGCTTCCTGTATTTATGACCTTCATACCATATTACTGGTTTTCCTTGTAGAGACATCGCGTAAAAGATACCTTTGAAGACGAAAGAAAAATTATATTTTTTTTTACAACTATTGTAATTTATTATTCGTAAGATAACTTTGCAATTAATACAAACCTTATCAATAAAAATATCATTTATTTCTCAGTTATTTTTTTCCGTTTCACAAAAATACGATAATTTTATCATTGATACATTATTATTCCTTAATTGTTAAGGTATTAAGTGTAATGTAAACTCAATTCCTTAATGAGTTAATCTATAAAGTTAAACTTAACAGAATCATGTTTGGTATTTTTTGTGGTACAGTCAGCATCAAATGAACACTACAGTTTCCGAAATCTTAAGATAACTGTGCCCTATCTAAACTCGTTCATTTTCGTTATAAATACAATACATACTTTAGTAATTACGGCGCTGAAATACAAATTTCCACTGCGGGGTAGGCTCCTCAGAGCAGCCTTTTCCACAGATAACACTAAAATCATTGAAAACTGTTTAACAGTTATTTCAAAACATTCTATTGTTAGAAAAAGGGTGTAACAATTTTTTTTTTATTTCACTTGGAAAAAGTTGTCTGCATTTTATAAAAAGCTAAAAAGCCAAAAATTGACATTTTTGAACCGAAAACATTTTGTGTCAATTTAGCAGATGTGTAAAAGTTAGAAATATTAATCGACATTTGTTGCTGACCGCACCTATGTATGATTATGGTGATGCAAGATTTTAATTATCTGGTTGTAATAAAGGACGATGGTACACTTACACCCCAAGGGAGACTTAACACAGTACCACCGGGTCATCGGAGGTCTGCTGGACATGTGCTTCGTGAAGCGGTAAGAATCATAGCAGAGTATCGTCGCTCCCCGTCGAGACGTGGTGAATGATAGACCTTAGGAGACAACAGCAAAATCAAAAGTAATTCATAAATAATCAGCTGTAACAGGGAACATAGTTACTTCATGCAACCGGATTAAAAATCTTTTACAAAAAAATCAACCGACTCCAAAAAAATCCCAAAGGTAACAACTAAGTTTCGGAATTTGGTGGCTTTGTTTTCTGTTTCGTTTGCTTCATTGTATGCCACCGACATCCGAAATTAGTGTTGTTTTAAACCTTTTAGTTTGTTTTTTTGGAGTCGGTTAATTTTTTTGTAAAAAGTTTTTTATTTCTAGCTTTTTAATGGGTCGCTTTGTAATATTTATCTAAGATAAAAAAGTTAATTCATAATTTGGTTTACTTGGAGGACAGATTTTAACAGCTTTATTTAAAAACCAAACTACTGAACCGGTTTCGATCAAATTTATATGGAAACACCTCTGAAAAATTAAACAAACAAAAATAATTATCAAAATCGGTTCACAATAAAATTGGCAATAATATCGATGAACATACACTCATAGAACCTTCGCGTTTTTCGAAGTCGAAATCTATTATGTGTAAATCCAGGACTCGGTCTACCCGAGCAGACACTGTACACATCTAAACACTGAATTATCTTTGCAGACGTTACTTTTAAAATACTCGTTAAATATGAAATTAAAAACATTAATAGCTAACAAGTTGAAAAATGTTTGAAAGAGACCTTAACTTATTATGTACGCAGTTTTGTACTGACAAGTTGAAAACTATTTTATGTATAAGTCAGTAGCTTTCCATAAATTAATTAATTAATCAGTGGTTATGATCATTTAACACCCTCATAACCCCGTCGTTTTCTATGATTATGGTAGCCCTGCAGCCAACTGGAGACTTGGTACAAATCCACCTTGTCAGTGGAGGTTTACTACCACTATTTTTCCAATAGCGGTAATCATTATAACAAAGAAGTTTCCCTCCATTCTTATTTGTGTCGTAATACAGAACTTGAAATAAAAATGTAAGCATAAGTTGAATGTTAAATTCTACAACACAACATTTATCTAATTAAAAAAATCTAGCTACAATTCTAGTAGGAAGTTACATCTATCGTCAATGGGGCGAAGACCGTCAGTCGGTTAAGATCGTACAGTAAGAATAAACGACGAATACTTATTAGCTACAAAGAAAGCATGGCCTAAGATACAAAAATGTAATGTTTCTTCGTATTTCTTTCTTAACGATCATAGCCTATGACACACAGACACAGACGATCTTAGGCTACTGACGGTCTTAGCCTACTAACGGTCTTCGCCCCATCGACCTTACATTTATAGAAAACTACTTAATAAAAAAAACACAACATACTTTCTTTCAAATGGCCTTTATGACACAATAATAAGTTACAAAAAAATGAAAGATAAATAACCCCTGTTGTTATATTATATATTAAAGACAAACGATGGTTACAGTAACAGATAAGTACCTTATATAAAAAAAAATGTCAACAGCTATAGGCAAGGCTAATATGGTAAGTTAAGAAAAAAAATAACACATAAATTACGTAAAGAAAAACCACTTCCCAAAGAATAAATGAACTAATCAAAGAAAATAAGAAAAAAAAAATTGACTAAACATAGACAAAAAATTGCATGTAGAACATTCTTATTTGAAAAAGACAGCGGGTTACGAAAATTCTAAACTGTCTTGTCGTCACGACGCAACAAGGCAGAATAGGCTAGTTTTACTCGTATGCAACCGCATGAAACGACACAGGTGCGATTAGCCATACAAAATGACTTCTTTGGAACCCAGCAGAAATGTCAAAATAACCAAAGCCTTATTTATACGCAAAAAAGAAAACTCAAAAAATAGTTTGAAAACAACTATAGCTAACGTAGATTACTACTAAAAATAACTGAAATGTAACGAAGTCTATTTAACAAATAAACCATTCACATCATTCTTATATTTTTTTACATTTTGTTTTAATAAACAACTTAAATTAGATTGATTGGCAACAATACACGGTTCACTTAATTATGCCTTAGAAGCAAATATATAAATAAATAAATAATAAATAAATATTGCTGGACAATCCACACAGCATCATCTAGCCCCAAGATAAGCAGAGCTTGTGTTATGGGTACTAGATGACTGATATACTTAATACAATACATTACATCTTAATATATATATTTCTTGTGTGCGTGTGTATGTGACTGAACTCCTCCTAAATGACTGGACCAATTTTGATGAAATTTTTTGTGTGTGTTCGTGGAGATTCGAGAATGGTTTAGATTCACAATTGGACCCGGTAGGTGGCGCTGTGCGGGCAGGACGACGTCTGTTCGGTCCGCTAGTATATAGATATATTTATTATACATAGGAAATACCCAGAACACCCGGAACAAATATTTGTAGATCGTACAAACATTTGTCCCAAGGCGGGAATCGAACCCGCAACCTCTTGCGTCGCAGGCGGACCTTCGCCCGCCGCGCCACATCGGTCGTCATATATTGTGTAAACATAAAAGGAAATCATTGTCGGCCAATGTTTTGTGTATGCGAAGTGCAATCAATGTGGTTGAATCGTGTATTGGCATACAACGCAATCAATACTATGCAATTATCATCTTCCCAGAGACAGTGGGATGAGCCGCTCTGCAGTTTGGTACGGAATAACCTTATTAATACGCCTACCAATACTGCTGAGCGTGCACGCTTGCTGGCTGTGGTTACGTGGGAATCGGGCCTTTGGCTTCAGGCTTTACCGTCACCCAACATTGGCACCATGCTGGGTGACACTACCTTCCGGCTCGCTACATGTCTGCGTCTGGGCGCTCCTTGCGGAGCTCCACATCGTTGTCAATGCGGTGAAGCAGTCGATTGCCTCGGACACCATGGCCTATCCTGCAGTTAGAGTGCAAGTCGTATAGCCCGACAAGCCAGTATTAATGACATCATCCGTCGTGATCTTGCCACCGCCGGGGTACCAGCTATTTTAGAACCCAGTGGCTTGGCACGCGACGATGGTAAGAGACCAGATGGAATGACCATAATACCTTGGAAGATGGGTAGGCCTTTGGTGTGGGATGCAACATGTGTCGACACCCTTGCGCCATCCCATCTTCCTAGTACGGTGGACTGTGCAGGAGCGGCTGCTGCAGGTGCAGTAAACCTCAAACGGCGAGAATACAACAACCTAACTGGAATTTATATGTTTGAGCCGTTTGGGATTGAAACACTTGGGCCATGGGGTCCGTGTGCCCCTTTAGTTTTTCGAGAAATCGCGAAGAGTTTGGTCGACTCTTCACGTGACCAGAGGGCTGGCCTTTTTTTTTGGCCAAAGAATCAGCATTGCCATTCAACGTGGCAATGCTGCCATCCTTCTGGGCACTTTTCCCGTTGACAACGATGCGGATGAATTTTTTTATGCCCTATGATTATTATTTTTTTTTCTTCATATATTAATAATTGTATCATTTTAATGAAATTAAGTAACTTTTCTCAACAAAAAAAATATTATATATTTATAATACGGATGATAGGTAGGTACTAAATATTTTGACATAAGAACCACGGTTCATATTCATACCTTTTTGTCAAGCTATGTAAGGCCACATATTCTTATCCTAAAAACAATTCATGTAAAGGGAACAAGCAATATTATAAAAGTATTTTTAGTAGAAGATATGAATTAACTAAACGGTACTTAAAGTATTGGAATGCTGTAGGCACCATAATATCTATGAACTAGATTAATATGCCAAATGCAAGCTGAGCTTGGCGCTTTGGATAGTTTTAATTAATATGTGCCTGTTCGTATTGTATAGTCAAGAAAAAAACACTCAAGGCAAAAAGAAATCAAAACCACATTTTATAAAAATAACTCAATAATTCGTCAACAGAGTACCTACCTACAATGGAGCAAAGAATAATTCTAGTCATAAAATGTAAAACTATATCTATTAGACCCCATCCATCATCATCAATAACAATTGTATTCCTTACTTGCCAAAAATTATTAAAGGAAATATTATCATTACGTAATAAAAATGGAAAATATTCGACTAATTGTAAAATTTGTTTAATTTTGTCAATTTTATAAAAATAAGATCAGAAAAACTTACCTATGTACTTAGAACTTGGTCAATATTTATCTCAACTGAATTGAGTTAACCTACGCACCTCACATCCATACCGTGTGTACCCCCGAACTAATATTAAAAAAAAATATAAACTTTATTTTACAACTATTTAATACTTAATATAAAGACCATGGACCCCTGAGTACATAAGTAAAATAGATACAATGCGATATATGATGTATGGTACGTGCACCTTGTAATGGCTTGTTTATTTTACGAACACTGCTACCAGAATTGACCACGACTATATTATCTATCTACTTAAATCCTAAAATAGTTAGGCAGAGATTAATAAACGTTACTTATCTCGTTCTTTGGTTATAAGCACTATTTAAGTCAATGCCGCACAACAGCTGTCAAACAACAAGTGCAGGAAAGAGAGGGAACCTGGCTATGTTCCCGTGTCTGGCTTAGATTTGCCAGAGTATTTATCAAGCTACAGGTTACCCTGTCCGTAAAGTAACGTTCATAAATTTCAGTCTTAGTTACAAAAAATATATTATGATTTCGCTGGTTGTGGTTAAAATCTAACTCAATGTGGCCGAACACACGAGACGATAATAACTGTTAGTACTTAATAAGACCTAATACTAAAGAGAAACAGGACTTCTCTTGGTTAACTTGACGTAAAACTGCCGCAGTCGTCGAAGCATCAGGGATGACTATGTTCCCCAGCAGTTCTGATGATGACGTCACTTTTGGTGAAGAGTGTGGCTTTACATTTCTTCTGGCTGCAGTGCCAGCGCTGACCATTTTTTCTGGCTTTCCCAGTCGCCCAGAACTTGTGTGGCCCCACCAGGATTGTCGCCCTCCCGTGCCGACTCTTACCGAACACCGGCACTGAAAGAAATGACAAGCGAAAACCTCCAGTTAGGGAGGGAAAAAAAAAGAAAGTGGATATGACTAATGATATGAATGACGTGTATAATTTCTAGAAGCTAGTAATTTGAATTTCTAAAAACCTAGGATAAGTCAAGAAAAGATAAAAAGTTTGAAAGTGTTAGGTTTTGATGGGTCTGCCTTCTACCTTTAATAAAAATAAAACAATGATATTAATTAAAATGTAATGAAGTTCATTCAATAATAAAAATCAAATTATTTGGCTCTTTGTCCACATTAAACAAAAATAAATATTTGTCGTTTGTTGTATACATGCATTTTACTACTTTATGGCGCATTTCACTACTCATACACGAAGAAATAGCCGCTACAACTATAAGCATTAAAAGTGAGCCATCGAACATGCCATGCTGATGAACGATTTAAAAAAACAGGTAATAACGCAAAAACTTAAACATTTTCTTCAATAGTGTTATAACATTCAATTCAGGATAATAGTTAAAGAAAATAAAGTAACTTGAAAGTTACACCTAATGCTGGTGCTCGCTAGTAGTCTTCACGATGACGTCATCGAGAGTAATGATGGCGGCTCGACAGCCCAATGACTGTCTGTTAGAACATGTCCAGCGCCGCCGACGTCCGCATGTCGATACAGACGATCGCGTAAATCGATAAGGTCCCAATTCTATGACAGGATTCCCAAATCGACTTTCACTGAATACAGGCACTGCAAATAACCAATAACCTTGAGTCATTACCTACCTGAGCAGTCAATAACTTTAATTTTATAAAAACTAAAAGAATAATAAGACACTTTCTTATTTCAACAATCTGCATTTGTTAACTAAAGTAAATTCAGTTGGGAAAGTAAAACAGAATGAAAATGAGATTTTTAATAATTATAAAATTGGAATACGTGCTTATAGCTAGCAGCACAATGTCAACAATCATTGTTTTTATACCTAGTTTAATAATAATTCATAAAAGTCCCTACTAACAATTTTTTTTTTCTTTGCTAATGTTAGCTGCAGCAAAACACACTTTTATAATTCAATTTGACAACACATCATAATTTAATTTGATGAAATCAATTAATTACATATTACAGACAGAAGAAAATTGGTAACATTTCTTTGTATTTTTCGTTTTCTTTACCCATCTAAGCTATCTTATTTTAGGGTTTAATCGGTACTTGGATTCTACTGTCTTTATGTCACAGGCCTGTTTTTATTTCGTAATAGGTATCCAGTGGAACCATGTTATTCAGAATCATAGTCCAAAGTGAGTGCTGAAATGTCCCGGGTTTTTTTAAAACATCCTTATTCAAAATTAAATATTTGATACAATTTTTAATGATTGGGCAAAATGATATACGGTACTTAAAGAAAAGAAATATAAAAAACATAAGATTAAACTAAACAATAAAAGCAGTTACTGAAAACAAAATAGTTTTACACGTTTATAAAATTATAATAGTACGAATCATTTATCGGCAATTATTTAATTTAAATCACTTTGAAAAGGTAAGCCACTTAAAATTGTTCGCCTGACAAAACCAACACTGCTCAACCGCTTGCCTAGTAAAAATGGTTGTGGTCCAAATTAGACTTCATTATCATTTCCCCAAGGGTAGTGATCCGGGCTCTGCACTTGGTTCTCGTCTTCGTGGTGCACTGCCAACGTACATGGCCGTTCCGTCCAATGAGTCCGGAGCGACCAAAGCGAAAACCATTCACGACCAGGAGCTCCGTTTTCCTATCAGTCAGTATCCTGTGAACTGGCGGAATAAACGTAAAATTAAAGCACACTTTAAATTACATTATACATTAACTGTTAAAGATAGGTAAATAAATAAATAAAGATTATGAGGATAGAAACATTTTAATTATTTAATTCAATGATTATGCCTCAAACAACTTCTTAATATAAAATTGTCCACGGTCATGACCGACGCTTTGCATTTAGTTCGGGTCTTACTGGAACATGCCCAACGAATTTTATTAAATGTCGTCTTGGACTTACTAAATTTATATTTCCCCATTCGCAGCATTTGATGGCCTCTTGCGGTCTCTATCCATTCAACTGAAATATAAATACCTCTGTTAGATTTGTCTTTAATTAAGCCCGCAGTTCTTGAAAAAATGGAGATACTGAAATATTGAGCGTTTATTGTATTGAAAAGGAAAGAACTATTTTCGTTTGACAATCAGTGACTGCTACTAACACCTACATATTTTATTGAATAAAGCAAAGCCAAGAAATAATTTTTACGGGGATAATTGCTTAAAAATACCAAAAACATTAATAATTTTAATTTAAAATTCATTCCTTAATTTAATGATTATGTTGCAAAAAACTCTTTACTACAATATTTTCTACGGTTGTGATGTACGCTCTGCATCTAGTTCGGGTCTTTCTAGAACATGCCCAGCGAGTTTTATTGTTTGAACATTTAGCTTTACTAAACTTGTGATCTCCTACTCTCAGCATGTAACCACCTCCTCCTCTTTGAAGCCATTCGACTGAAAAAAAAGGTATATTCAACTGATTACACTTGAGAAGAGTAATAAATAAGTACATTGATACGTTTGGATGAGTACTGTATAACCTTCATGGATATTTATAAGATTATGGCATTTTAAGAACACTACCTACTACTATTTGGAGTAAATAAGAGAGATAACAGACAGCCGACGGGCGGTTTGCGTGTAAAAAGTCCTATTATAATGCATAAATACCTGCCTGCGTTTAAATAATAACCCGATACCTCAGGAACGGTTCGGTTCCTGCAGTCCTATACTATTCTCACTGTTTAAAGTTAAGTGCGTCAGGTAAAAAATAAAGGTTGAGAAGGGCATTGCTCCTGCTGTGAGAATTATGTACGTATATCCAAAATGTGTTAACAGTATGCAGGGTATCGTAATTATTTGCCAGTGCAGCATCCTCTCAAGCAGATAACCAAAGGCCACTTATTGTATGCGTGTTAGCGCGCTATACACATAAATTTGTCCATTAAATGACATGCGATATTCAGAACAAGAGATTTTAGATCTAAAAACTGGGCCGTTATTTGAATACGTACATAGTTAACTTTTTAGTTCCACCGGCAACTGGGAGTAGATCTTAACAGCTGGCAAATCACGACATTTGAAGGGATGATAGCTGTAGAAGGACGCACATTAAATAAGATTCTCAAATAAAACAACCACAAACATGTTAATCTTTTATTTAGAAAAATAACTTCTCTTAATATGTATGATTGTGTTTTAAGTTGCTTCTTAGAATTATGCCCTCGACGGTTATCAGAAATGCCGAGCATCTCGTACGACTCCTCGTGGTACACTGCCATCTAGTCTTCTTACCATTCTTGTAAGATTTGGAAAAACGAAAGCCATCCGCTACCAGCATTTGTGTCCCTCTATTTGTTACCATTTCCATCACTGAAACTATTTAGAAATCGTTTTAGATGGTAGAAAAGAAAGTCATATTATTATAGATTCTTGAGAAAACTGCCAGTGTATGTCAGCTGTAAAAATTGTTTGCATATTTTTCGAAGCAAAAGTGTGCTCGTAAAAATGTATTGCCCACACAAAAAAGTAGTTTTACAATGGCGAATTTCATTTAAAATCAATATGCTTCTTCATGATTGTTCTAAGCTGCATTTCAATAGTCGTGATGAAAGCTTTTAATTTAGTCCTGGACTTTACAGAACATCACCACCTGCCCATGCCGTGATGTGCTACGTTCTAGGAGAAACAGAAAACTACCTTACCTTGTCTGTTAATATTGCCATAACTGTAAAACAATATTTGTTTTTGTATTGGAACACTTACACTATAAATCTATAAAAAGAAAACTCCTATGAAAAATGTTGCAAGAATCGCATTTTTTTATTACCACTAGATTAAATATTGGAGAAAGAAACAATAAATATATAAAATATGTTCTATTGTTTATTTTCGTTGAAACAAAAAAAAATTAGGCATCCATTATTAAAATCAAGCTTCTTACTCAAGTGGCCGAAACCATTTACACTCCACTCTGATTTAGTAAATCTTCTCATGATTATGTTTGAAGCTGCATCTCAAGATGTCTTTTCCGTAGGTGATGAGAAAAGCTGTACATCTCGTCCTGGTCTTGGCAGAACATTGCCATCTGACCTTGCCGTGACCTAAAACTTCCTTCTGCTGGGAAAATCGAAACCCTCCCATTTCCAACATTATCGTACCTCGGCTTGACAATATTTCCATAACTGTGAAACAATTTAAAGATTTAATATTTTATTACTTGTTGTTTTGTTATTTGTTTTATTTAATGTTTTTACCTATGCTATGCTGTGTTAAGTGTCCAACAAATAATTTCAAAGATAAAGGTATTGATATTTTAATTTTTAATACTACAATAATATTGCGAGACGATACATATATCAGCTTAGGAATTTCAAACACCCATACATATTTTCTCATGGTTATGTGTTAGGCTGCATCTCAAGATTTGTTTCCCGCAGGTGGTAATGAAAGCTGTGCATCTAGTCCTGTACCGAACAGAACATTGCCATCTGACTTTCCCTTGAGCTGCTAAGTTCTTCTGTTGGGAAAATCGGAACCCTCCTACTTGCAACATTACCGTACCCCTGCGGGACAGTATCTCTTTGACTGTAAAATAATATGGATTTCTTTGTTATCTCTTGGCTTCTTAATCGATTGCTGTTATTAACTTTTGTGCAAAACAAATTATTCTTTTAAATAAAGTATTGAAAATTATTACTACTACTTAATAAAAACCACATTCAAAAATTGCATCTTTTATTTACACTAGATTAAAATATAGAAAGGAAAAACAAAAAATAAAATATTCACATAAACTTCTTTAAATTGAAACATAGTATAACATCACGCTTGTATTCCCCGAAGGTTAGGGCAGAGGTATACCACCACTACACCTACATTTGGCTAGTTATGTTTTTAAGTCTCATGTAATAGGGGGAGAGCCTTCAACCGGGCACACATCCAGTCTCCGGGCAGCTACTGAGAAATTCCTAATGAAAAATCCCAGTATCACGTTGCTCGGCCCGGGAATAGAACCCAAGACCAGTTTAGTAGTCGCGTTTGCTAAAAGAGACCACTAGACCAGCGAGGCAGTCAAGTCAGTTAAGTTGAAAGTTGGGTTTGAAATTAACCATTTTCAATCTCATACTTATTTTGATGGATATCTTTAATCTATGTATTAGCATCTTCATCTGAGGTTATATTCTACAAACATTATTTCCTCAATTTTATATTAATCTAAATACTTATAAACTCTATTTGTCTACGTCACACAAACATTTGTACTTAATTTGTCCAAACCCCAACGTTATAAAATAATTCGAGAAATTTAATTTAATTTATGTACAAAATGGCCTATCCTAACATGCAAAAAGTAAGTATAAAAATATAAAAGGAGGTATAAAAAATATAAAAGTACGTATCAGAAAAAGAAAAAATATAAAAGTAGGTATAAGAAAAAGAAAAAATATAAAAATAAAGTCTCATAGTGACTTAAATCTAAACGATTTCCTATCGTGAAATATAAACACATTATAAAAGATCTGATTATATCCAACTAATATTATAATTCTTAACAATCTTTATTCTATAAAACCTGAGATAGAAACTAAAACAAGTTGAAAGTTTTCTTCTCTATTTGCATTAAATTTTTCTAAAGAAAGTCTTTTCATGGTTGTGCTCGAGGAAATATTTGACAATGATATTATCTTCAACGGTTATGACGAAGGCCTTGCAGTTGGTGCGGTACCTAACGGAGCAGCGCCATCTTGTTTTGCAGCCGACAATTCGGTCTTTGGAGAAGCGATAACCGCCCAGAAACATCAACAAAGTTCCTCTACTCGTCTGAAACACTGGAAAAAAGAGATTTTAATACAAAATGTAGCGAAGAAAATCATGATTGTTAAGCCCTAGTTACACCTAAAGAAAGCCCGTTGTTCAGGTTTAGGTACAGATTGTATAAAATGTTATTTGAAGAAGGTTAACATATGGAACAAGTAAGAGACCATAGCTGATAGACCACCGACAAACAATCTGATTACGACATCGTTTACCTACTGGTTTTTTCCTTGTCGTCGTATGTTTCTGTTCCACGTAACTTTAAACAAATTCAAATAAAACCAAATAATTATATGAAAACATTGTATTTCCTTCATTTAACGAATGCAAATGTACAAATAGATACAAAAAATCAATGCTTATAATAAACAATTTCATAATAAAATAGAAAACTATAACTTTCTTAACCTAGTATTATCCTCGTACTATAAATATAGAATGTATTAACTCGTTTATTGTTCTACATGGTCCTCTATTAATATCACGATGGAATCAACTTCATCCAACAAGACACTGACAACTGTATCGGTAATCTATAAAGTTGGCATCAAATACTCTTATATATATGCATTATTATTAACTAATTGCAACATAGTGTCACTGAGTAAGAGCATTGCATTTTGCGTCAGCGTCATGTCAAAACACATAAAGGAACATTTAAAAGTAGGACGTCTGGCGCGTCGTGTGGCGAGAATATGTAATGGCGCTCGCCAGGCAATCATTGCCCTAATTTGTTCACTTTTAAGGCCAATAAATATATGGCTTCTCGCCTTTTATCAGGGGCATGAGAAACTCTTAATAAATCATAATAATATCATAGATTAACATCTAAAAGCAGCCGTGATTGAAATTTCCATAAATATTTAAAAAAAATGGTGATAATAATCTTTGTGGACGGACGGTTTGGGGAAGTCAACAGCTTGGCTTAACAGATAGGAAGTACAGAGAGCTGAGCCCATTCTATGCCTTTCAACCATGTTTTCATACAGGCTGACTTTTGTTTCGCTGACAATCTTTCAGGGGAGAATCAGACATTAACACTAAAAAATAGGTAACTCAAATATTGAAAACAATATCTGTATTTTCATATTGCAACGCTTACCGAATAAAATGTATGAAAGACCATATAATAATTGCTGTTAAATATTCATGAGTAACCGTCGGGTTGCCAATGAATTTAATTACATCTATAAAAATTCAGCCTGTATATCAAAAAGTATTATTTATTCGTAATGATTGTGTTTTAAACAACTCTTCAAGATTTGGTCGTCGATAGTGGTAAGGAACGCTTTACACTTCGTTCGAGATCGCACAGAACATTGCCATCGAATTTTCACACCCATCGTTTTCTCCTTTGAAAAACGATACCCTCCAACCAGCAGCATGACTGTACCTCTACTTGTTCTGTACTTAGTAACTGTAAAGTAAAAAACCAAAAGCAATTATTATTTAATACAAAGAAATCTCGAACCTCCTAGAGATTTTCTCCTAGGTATATCTTCACTGTGTCCTGTCAATGGGATAGGCAGACATTATAAACCACTGTGCTAAGATCATACATGTTTAATAATGGACCTTATTAATCATTACAAATATAAAATACTTATCCTTAATACTCATATCAAATACATTTAAACAGATCGATATTTAATATCATTTCTACATAATGAAAGATTATTCAATAAAAAAGACACAATCACAAAAGTATAAAAATGTAAAAAAGCAAACAGAACACAGTAGGCTGTCTGACAACAAGTTAGATCAGCCTATTTTTTCCGTAACTACGTCAAGCTTCAACAAGAAAGACGTCAAGCATGAAATGCCGTCATTGATTCAAAAATGGTTATGATTGAAATTAGTTTTGATAATTTTCCCATCAATAGTGAAGACGAAAGCTTTGCACTTAGTCTGATTGTAAGTGGCACACGTCCATTTTGTTTTTCGGTTGCGTATTATTTTCTTGTAAAAGTGACAGCCATCAACTTCTAGCATTACATTTCCTCTATTTGTCCGTATCGCTTTTACTAAAAATCATAAACAATTCAAGTTATTACTTTTGGAATATTCGTTTTAATGTTACTTTAAACGATAAACTTTAATTATAAAACATCATTCATATAAGACGTTTTATATCGCCACTCATCTACCTAAATATGACAGTTTAGCTTGGCTTATTACGCTTAGACTGTTTGCAGTCAGTTTCGTGAGTATTGTTGGCATGGTCTCGACAAAAAGACAGTGAAACAAATAATCATAGCATTTCATTATTAATGCTGTCGAGCCGATGAATTTTAAAAAGGAATTACGTTAAAGAAAATTAAGATTATTATTCATGATTTAATTCATTCATTCACCTAAAAAACATGTTTTCTTATGATTTGTGGATCGTGTATCCAACTTTTGAGCTAATTGAGCCACTCAGTAAAATACTCCCCTAAAAACTAGATTACCCCTTTTCAGCCAGTGAGGGCTATTTTAGAAAAATCCAAAAATATGTATTTCTTATTTTATTGACAAGGTCTTTTTTCTTATCAATTTACAATACCAAGTTATAACATTGCTTTGGCGGGAAATGTCTAAAACCTAATAATGTCAGGCCTTGTTATTTACTTAGGTACGCATTCGTGCCTAAGTTCCTATGGGCCTAGTTTCTAACATAACTTACATTTCTAAGCCATACCACATGGTTTTACAGTGTTGCATCAAAACACTTAAAAAATCCCTACAAACTCCGAAGAAGATATTTGTTTACTTAATATAATGAAAATGTATAAATAAAATAAATACAAGTAAATATGTTTTTAGAAGCAGCTGAACTATTTGTGAAGGAGCTTCAACTTTATGTACATGCTTATCATAATATTTATTTGTAAGTCTGTTTTTAGTACATATATAATATGTATTCTATTACTATATGTTATGGTATTAATTTTGAAAACAAAATGGTTTCATTTAATTTAGGTTTCAACTATCAGAACGTTGTTCTTTTAAATCCAAGTTTGACTAGTTGAGACTGCTTTGTGGCATTTACTCCGCCGGTGTACCCTTCATGTTCTATAGATGCAGATAAAATATAAATAAAGCTATTAAATTAAAGTATAAATAAGGAGCTCGCCCGGTGAAGGACTGCCGCCATTCAGTTAACAATTTTATATTTACAAGCAAATGAGGCACTTCAGCTTTGTAATTTTTGCATTGAGGTTGGCTGATTAACCGAGCTATCCTGTGGAGCACAAAATTAAGCATTGAATGTAACTCTATTGCCCTGGCTGGATGCTGGGCAATAAAGTTAACAATCAATGCGACCACATGCTAAGGGCACCCCCTGCGATAATAACATTAAATATTTGGTTCGGGTCACTAAATATATCACTTACAATTAAGAGAAATGTAAAATTAAACTCTGCAATCTCTATAGACTGACAGAATGTAACTATAAATGCAGGAATGTTATATCTATTCAAAGAAATTCGTTTACACAAGTAACATCATCATTATCATAGCAGGTTAGTAATAGCAATCTTATTTCTATGTACTTACGTAGAAATAAGATTTCTGTAAGTAAATACAGAAATAAAACATATTCTGCCAACGTCGGCAACATTCCATTGAAATAATTTTCCAATAAATCTCGGTAATCTCCCATATTGCATCATATTTCTAAGTTGGTAATATCCATGGCAGCCAATCACAGCACGGTATCAATATTTTGCATAGCTAGGTCGAAAAAATATGTAAATATTTTAACTAAAGGGGTGGTAAATTATTGGGCCAGTGTATACCTAGTATTTAAGAAACTCACACAGTTAACAAAAATCTCGACGTTTAAAACTCGACACATTGAATTCATGATAATTATAGCTAAGCGCCGTTATTAATTAAGGCTGAGAAGAATTGTACTAAACTCAAACCTCTAAAACTGTATGGTTAATCTGAAGATGACACTTGAATCCACGTTTAATAAAAAGACGTAATTGTTAAAGTTCGAAGGCGCTGTGGCGCTCATTAGGAGAGGGCTATGTCCAGCAGTGGACTAATATAGCCTGATGAGGTATGTATGTATGTTAAAGTTCCTTTTTCTAATACATAAAGATTTCTTATTTCTTGAATTGTATTTTTTTAATACCCACTTTAAATTATCAACGATCTTTGCGTCGTACTTCGTTCTGTTTTCTCCATAGTTATATCAAGAAATATATTGGAAACACCAAGGAATGTCCTTGTATAGTCTTACAGTTAGGTACATATTTGTAAATTCACTAATGACTCAAAAGTTTAACTGGTGCTATTTCATATAAATAATTTAGGACTAACAATAACAGTTTTTATTTTTATATTCGTCCAAATATTTGATCAGTAATCAGTTTATTGCAAACATTATTTTGATTAGGCTGCTTTAACAGATTTGACATCCGTAGTTCTTTTCAATTCCTATAAAGCATAAGAGAACCTAGAAATGTTGTTACTTATGCTATATGAGATTTCCAATATTAAGGCCCAACAAATTAAAGTTCTCAACGCAGTCTAAATATATTTCGAGAGATCGTTTTTGGTAAGGTCGAAAGTTTCGTTCAAGGTAGGAGATAAACCGAAGTAAGCCAGGTTTGTTTTTATATCGTATCCATATACGTGGGCACAGGATGGTTATGTTCAAGACGAGTCTTCACAGGTTTACCCTCTACAGTTACGATGGAAGCCTTACATTTTGTGCTGACTCTGGTGGAACACTGCCATCTGGTTTTGTTCCCTATACCAGCGAGTCTATAGAAGCGATAGCCGCCGGCTTCTATCATCAAAGTACCTCTTTTGGATGTTTTCAGGATTACTGAAAGCAAAACTTGTTGTGGTTATTTGTAAAATAATTCCCTATAACACTGGTATTTAGTCTACATAACTAAAAATCTATTGCCGCATAAATGAAAGATCATTACTGGAGTCACAATACTCTGGACAAGGTTAGCACGACGACTAGTTGTAAATAAAAAAGGTCTTAAATTTGTTCTTTTTTTATTTATGATAAGAGACACATTGCACATACATACAAAAGAAGTTGTTTAATTGAGTGTTACATTTTTATGTTGCTGTACCTATTTCCTTAAGTATTAATGGAATTGTAAATCGTTTCGTATTGGCTCAGCTTAGTAATTCCGTAATTTATTTATATAATAACTTACATTTAAAAAAAATAAAGGTACTGGCAACTGATGCAAACAAATTAGACTAAATAGATGGTATGTATATCTTTAAACACAAACCCCCTTACTAAAATTATACTGGTTGTCACTTTACTTCGCGTTAATTAATAAGAGGACTAGTATTTAAGCAAAATATTTGAAGAAACTCTAACCATAACCATTCCATTCCAGAATAATTATGATAAGATATACATTAAGTATGATTATGACCTAAACTATTTTTAACAATATTTTTGCCGAGAGTCGTGATGAAGGCCTTACATTTGTAGCGCTTCCTGCTAGCACATTGCCATCTTATCTTTGGTCCACTAGCCTTTTCCTTGTGAAAACGGAACCCATCCACCACCAATATTGGGTTACCCCTATTTGATATGTAAGTTGACACTAAAAGGAACGAGAAGAAACATTATTAAGTAGTTGGTTAATCAAGGTAGGATGATACCTGTAATTCTTACCTCAATATGCCATGAACTGAGTACATAGTGCCAACGTACACGCTGACTTCTTCAGGGTGTAAAAATACAAACTTGGACATGTACGCAACTTTTAATGTCGGAAATAAGATATTTGCTAATTTAAACTTTTTCCAAAAAGGAATAGGTTATATGTTCGACTATATGTATGTATGTTTCTTTTTGGAATGTTCACCAATTTCTCCGTCACTTACGTACCGATTTTGAAAACTTTTTTTTGAAAGTGTATACCCTCGAGGTAGTCCCATTGTTACTAAATAAGGACCTGATATGATCCAAGTTAAATCGTGGGAGTTCTTTAAAATTATAGGCACACCTAAAGCGATTTTTACATTTGCTCCACTAATGATGAAGACCGCAGATGGCTACCGGAGCTACTTCAAAAAAGTATTTAACGGGTCGTGATTCGATTACTTTAATATGGTTGCTAAGTATATTATGCTCATTAAAAAGAAGTGAGCGAAGTGGAGCTCATGGTTTACCGGGAGAACTACTCAACAGCTAATGTCTCTGCATCGGGAAAAACAATATTTAGTAAGGTGATCACCAGTTGACATTAGGTAATTGTGTCAAAGACAAACCGACCCACTGAAAAGCGAGATATTACGGTTTTTACAAAAAAAACAACCGATTAAAAAATAAACTCTAAAAGGTTTAAAATAACTGTTTTGGAACCGTTTCGGAAATCGGTGAAATAATATTAAATTAATCGAACGAAACAACCAAACGTTAAGTTTTTTTTATATAAGTAGATACATACATATAAAAGTGCAATGAATATAAATCAAAATGCATTGCAAAAAATACATAAAATCTAAAATATATAAAAATATATGTATAAAAATAAAAAATATATAAAAATGCAATAATTGAAAAAATTGCAAACACGCTTTTTCTACAATTGGACCCATTTTAAAACTTGATCAATATAATGAGTACTGTCAGGCTGTAAACGTATCCAACCATTGCATGGCGAAAGTTGTGTTAAATTAGGTTATTTATTGATGTCTAGTTAGTATTTTATCAATTTTCACCAATTAATTAAAATAAAGCAAATAACAACAAACATTTATTTCACAAAACGTCCACATTTCAACACACACACATTTTGAAATTCACATCAAAATAAAACAAAAATACAACACAAAATAAAAGCTGTTAAGGAAACAGTTAAGCACATTATGCCTTAAATATTAAGAGTTCACTTCCTTCGCGTTGTATCCGAGCAGGCTAACACTCAAGAATCCGTACCAGCTTATGCAAACCCCCGATCGATGGACTCAGCAGTACCATATCATCTGCGTTACTAACATTTTTGAGACAAACGCCGTCTATGTAGCACGCGACACTGGCACTGCTGAGTTCACAAGCTCCAAGTTCGACAAGTCGATTTATGTAAGTACAGGTTGAACAGCTTTGGTGAAGTTAGTACAACCTGTCTCACCCCGCACTGCAACCTATATGCATCCGAGTAAGAGCCTGCCCACTATAATATTGAACAGTCTGATGAAATTAAACAGGTATAATAATAAAATAGAAACGAATTAAATTTTATAAAATACTGTCCATTGCTTAAAGCATTCATCAACACAATGTATATTTATATACAGCGTATCTTTCACGACATTTCAAGACTAAATACACTAACTAAACACCTTAACCGTAGAACAATTTACATACTTAATTGTTTTAATTCATTTTGATTTTGACACGTCAAAAATTAAACGCAAGCCACGTGACGGGATTGGCTTTTGATTATTCATTCGGCCAATCACAGCAGGAATGTGTCACATTAATTTGGCGAGTTTTTTTGGTGTCACTGACTAAACAAAAGTTAGGACAGATATAAGTTACACGATAATTTTGATTTTTTCTTTCAGTTGGCTTAGGCTTATTTAACATGTTGCGGAAGGAACGTACGTTCCCCGACCCCCGGCGTAGGTGTGAGATGAAACACCGGGGCGGTTTTTAGTCAGTAAGAGTCTGACAGACCCATGACACATCAGTACAGACATCCATGAGGATTTTCCGCCTCGGAACAAAAAGAAAGGCTTATTTAATAGAAATAATGCAAAACATGTCTGTACCGACATGCATACGTATACCTATGTACTTTCTGTTATTATAGGGATGTTGTGAACCTAAGTTTCTAATGATTTAAAAAACTTTCTATTGCAAGGTACTTATATTATAACTAGCGATATAAGGGACCGTGTATCATATACGCACCATATCGACGAATTTAAGCGTGTTTTTATCTGCGGTTGAGAGTTTTTCCATTTTTATTTTAAGCTTTATATTTCCTGTTCACTACTTCCGAACTAAAAAGGAGACAGGTTTGTAAAAAGAGTTCCTTTCTTTATTGATTTTATATTTTTATGACTACCCAGACATTGAGAAACAGGGCACAGGGTATTTTCTAAAACAAACAAGTTAAGTATTTTTTTAGTTTTAGAAATTGTGCCCAGTGTGTACATTAAATATCATAATTATCAGTGGTTATGGCTAAGGTTACAGCACACAACGCTACAGTCTATGGTCCGTATAAAAGCTTTACACTTGTAATTTCTTCTGTAGGAGCACTGCCATCTTATTTTTAAGCCAAAAGTCTTCTCCTTGTAGAAACGTACGCCTCCAGCCAAAAGCATCGGCCTGCCCCTTATTGAGGTAACCATATGCACTAGAAACATTAAACAATGTTAATAAATACGTAGAAATATTACGATTACTAAAAACAATCTATTTGTAGGTCTCTCTTACCTTTCAAACCTTTCAAAAGCCACATAGGCCTCAAGCACTTTTGGGAGTCAAACTTCTTCTTAGGGGTTACTCTACAGTACTTCGGGCTTACCTGTTAAAATGTTACCAGTAACGAAATAGTAATTTATTTGTTACAAACTTCTATTTAATATTTTTGTTCGTTTAATAACACATTTCTTTTTATTATTCTAAAAGTGGAAACGACCAGCGTCCACCAAAAAGAGTTAACGTAACACTGAGTATGAATAGTTTTTTTTAATCGTTTTTAAGTGAATCAACTTAATAATTGCCTTTACACAATGTTTCCACTTCATGTTAAGAGTGGAATGTTGAAGGTTCTGAAAACGGGTACTTCTCCTCCGGAGCCCGTGTTAACTTTCGACTTTGTAAAGTTAGGTCAAGTTTGTTTTATTTTTCTTCAATTTCTTTCTTTTGTTTTCATTTCTCCATTTTTGACGCTGCACATTCTTTTCTTTTTCTGTCATTTCTGCTAGCTTTTTCGACGCCTTTTTTCGATTCTTAATCTTAAAGTCTTCGTATTTTTCCGGTCTTTCAATTTTTAAACGCGCTCTGTAACGTTTCTGTTTTTCGGCATTTGATAACCGCCTACCTAAAAACAGTCATCATAAAACAAAGTATTAAATTTGATAAAATTGTATTTAAACTATACAAAATAGTTAAAATCCCAAATTGTGGATAAACTATATAATAAATAGTTGTTTTTATTGTTTTTTTTTTTCAACATTTACCAATATTATAGAAACTTTAGAGTAGGTTTACATTTGTTTTCATTTCATAATTGATGAACAGTAAGATGAACCTTTTGTTTTAGACAAAGTTTGTTAAAGTATGCTGCTTCATATCCAACATTATTGTTTAGTTTAGTTACTCATTGCAACTAAAATTTAAGAAAACCTTTTTGGTTCGTAACAATATGCAATGAAATGTTACTATGTGTTATTTATTTATTTTCATAAATTAAATCACTACAAACACAATATATATAACGAGAAAATTACCTAGCCATTTTCGAGTTTTAAAATTTTCTTTACCATCTTAAATTAAAAAATCTAAGTCAAGAAAATCTAAGTAATAAATAATTATTTGTTACGAAATATGTCATTTCGAGATATGGCAGACGTAATATATATTAATAATAATAAAAGAAACCAATGTAGTATATTACTGCTATTGTTTTTTGTACCCTGTTAACCTGGTATCCCACATTTAATGATTGTGCATCAAATAAATTCTTGCAATTATATCGTCATTAGTAGTGATGCTGGCTTTACACTTTGTTCTAGATTTGGTAGCGCATTACCATCTAGTTCTGACACCAGATGTCACGCCTTTAGTAAACCTGTGGTTGCCAACCTTTAGCATAACAGTACCTCTACTAGTGTACACCTTCCAGACTGAAATATAAAATTAAAATTTTACTTAACTATTTGGCGTTGATACTACAAGAAGGAATGAGTTCCCAAACAGAGGGGCGCCTCTCATTTGGGGGGCGTGGAGTGACCCATAGGGGGCTCAGTGCTAAGTAAAAATGTCTTAACGATGCCACCAAACCCTGAGGTGTAAGTAATGCGATTGTTGCATTGCGCGTCATGTAACCTGACGGTGTCATGCATCATTGCGCATGACTCGACCAAAATAAACATGGCGCATGACAATCAAACATGACGCGCGGTGGCGGCGCGTTCTTGCGCTATCTCTTCTCATGTAATGACATCATTACATGAGAAGAGTAAGCGCGCAAATACATTTTATTACGCGAGCATTTCATTACAATAACCATATGGTGTGGCGCTTCATTACGAGTCATGTCTGGAGTCATGGTGTAATGAAACATATCGAGGTACTAAATGTAATGTCATGTTTCATCAGTTTATAATGCACTGTTTTGCGCATATCTAAACCAGATTAAGTTATTTGACGTTATCATTGCGCACACGGCACACGTCATCCGCTCCTTGTAGGTTAACCCTAACTTACAATGGGACCGCAAAGATTTTAAGAAACTTAGGAGGGGCGCGTATACTAAAACTTTGGGACCCAATGCTGAAGAACTTTAAATCTGATTGAGAACTATGAGTTCGTCAATTACATTGATGATTGTTTAGAAATTTGTCAATTTCTCGTGGAAAATAGGACCGAGGCTGAATAAAACGACCAAGTAAAAAATCATAAATTATACACGTGTAATCTTATCTTAAGTAGTAAACTATTGAAGATAAACATTACTCATGATTAAATACTGAATAAAAGATTTTCTATTTTATCCACCACCGAAACCTAAGTAATATTTATGTTAGTAACTGTAGTGCGAGAGCTTATACTGATGAAGTTAGTCGATGCTACAAATTCATCTTAAAACTATATTGTAACACTTATCTACTAAAACCCACCCTAAAACTTAATAAAATACTGCTTATAATATAATCTTCAATCTTAATTCATTTGATTTCATCCACCAAAACAAAATTATAAGCCTCAATGTGTAAACTTTTGCAACAAGCAACATCTATCGGGAAGCACCTTTTGTCATAGTTCCATTGATTCGAGAAGTATTGCTGTCGATGCAACTTCTTAGAATACAGGAAAAATCATGTTTTGACTTTCATCGTTATTCGTAAAGTCAATACATTTACAAACAATTACCTTACGCTAAGTTACAAACCCCTTACCTTGAGGTCAAAACTCTTTGTTCAGACAGATATCTTTAATTTCGAATTTTACTTGAGATCCAAGATCTAATCCTGTTCCCCTCTCATAGGAACAATCAATTATTATTATAGCTTAGTTGAACTTCACAGACTGGCAGTGATAGTCTAACTACTGTAAGTACTGTTAAAAAATAAGATCTACGTCTGAAATTATGCAGTATAACAAGAAAATCATCCAAGTCAAGAAAATTGGAAATTTTACTAAGTCACGGCCGATTTATTTATTGGAGCTACCAAACCGGCAATTTTAATATCCGAAACTGGAATGTCCTCAGTGTCGGAGTACGAAAAACGCAAATCTCTACGTAGAGATGCAATGCCTTACGCTCTAAGAATTATTGCATATTTATTGCAAAACGAGTCTTGTCTTATTAATCTAGGGACGGTAGCCCCGAATACGTTCGATTCAGATTCTCCTCAAGAATTTAGAATCTATTTGCACTAGTGTGGGCCAGTGGGTCATGAAACCCCCATACTCGGACGATAGCATTGTCCATAGTGTGCAGAGACGCTCTGCACCCTGCCTTGGCTTTGACGCACACCCATCGTGTTCTGCTGCCGTATTTATTAACTCTGTTAAATCGGTACTGCCCGATCATTATGACGGGGTTACCTCGCTGAGATTGCGCAAAAACAGGGTTCAGATCTGAAAATAATGATAAATTTAATAGCTGATCATGAATAAATTAGTCATCAATCAATTCATCATACACATGCTTATTGGAAAACGCAGCCTTGGACTTATGTACAGCCATGTGCACAATGTGCACCGATGACCTGAAGACCGTAACAGGGGCGTGCTTGATGCTGCGAATTGATTATCGTTGCGCATGCTCTTACTCGGCATGCGATATTGTTTGACGGCTGTCAAAACTGACAGAAAGTAACTGTTGTCCATGATGGAATATCAGCTTGAAATGTATCTTCACCGACTGAGATGGAAACGCGGAATGAAAATAGCTCCATGTGCAATTTGCCTCTTTACAAAAGCTAGAAGGATAATAAGTAGGTATTTACAAATTAAATAAAAAGATTTGAAAATTAAATGTTTATTAGTATTAAAATGAAACGTTTTTATCAATATAAGTAATAAAGCGTAAACTCTATGATTATGTAAATATCTACATAATCTAAGGCTAATCTTAGAGAACCTACGTGCCTTTTATGTGACGTAGCTGTAACCAAAAAACGAGATTGATGACCATTGGGAAAATCCTTCTTTTATTTGTTTACAATGATTATGACAACTGAAAGTACTAACGGGATCTTTACAGTCAACCAGAATATACTTTTTTTATTTAGGTACCTAAGGAAGGCGTACGTGGGACCGGTGTCAATTCGCAGAGGCCTATTTGACGACTTTAATTAAATAAGGCACCAACCGACAAGTATCCCTATATGTTCTAAGCAAGTACTCCCAAGGACAACCCCAGTTGGTGTACTATTGCAAAAATGGAAGCAAAAGATGTGAGTCTATGAGTTTGTGGGACTACATTGGGTTGTTTACGTAGAACTATGTAAGGACTATATCTCCTGCAATGTTTCACGAATAAAATGGCAGGGGGTTTTCAAGCTTGTATGCTTGCGCTTGACCACAACTAGCCTGATTTTACGCGTTACTGACGTCTAGGATCGAGCGTGCTTGTCTAGAATAAAACCGATTCACTCTCGTCTTTAAGGCCGTTAGTGATGAATTCCACTCTCAATAATGGTGGTAATAAGAGTGATAATGAGGTGTTTGAGGGATGGAGAGACATTCCACGCCCATCAGGACTATCTCGGAAGTACGGTCAAGATCCCTGCACCTTACTGGAATACTTTCTTCCTCCAAGCACGTTGGCTCTTGCGAATCTTTTTATTTACCAACTATTTTTGTAAACAGAATTATCGGTCGGTACGGTACCGATCTTCTAAAGCTACGTCACGGATATCCTAATAATCAAATAAGAATTAATATCACTAACCAGAAACAGATAAAATACTGCATTTGTTTTTGAAAAAACATGATACGTAATCATTAACAGTTTATGAAAATAATTTTGTCACGACACCAACATTAATTGAGTAATTTTAGGAACTTTTGGGGAACTAATTCTCCGCTATCAAAACGACATTAAGCCATAAGCTTAAAGATAAAAACTAAGCAATAGTCAAGGAAATCTTATAATGACCTGAGTAGGTGCAGGTGCCCGCTTAAAAATATAAATAAAAGTACACAACACACATAAATCTTTAGCAAAAGTACTTAAATTCGACAATACAATCATTAATATGTATGTACTCATACGAATATATTGGCCCTAAAATTGCTACATGGCAGTTTTTATACAGGTTTTTAATAAACCTTACTTATTGACTTAAGGCCATGTTTTTGTCGTCAGATAACTTTTATCTAAAGAATAAATATGGCGGTTTCACAAATAATCTATACAAAAGCTGTCAAACAGTACCATTTATTCCTTTGATAAAAGTTATCTGCAGATTGAAAAATTGGCTCTTTGTCGAATAATATAATTAACCAGTTAATAATAAGTTTAAGATGCACTTACACATTTGATTAGAATTACGTTGATAACTTCGTCTCATAACATAACATATCAAACATTAGTCTATTTTATTGCTTTAAAATTACACGTCGGTTTTGCTACTTTAACCGCAAGTCTTGGTTTGAAAAGTCTAGCTTCTATTTTTAACAGCGAAATCAGAGCATCCAAGAACCTATTCTAAAGAAATAATACCTAACCCATATTTCTAACAAATGTTTATACCTTTCAAAAGAAATAAAAATGCCCACTTCAAGATTTACCGTACTTAACATTTGTATATAATATTAAACTATTTATCATAATAATACAGTTTTGTTCACAGATTACATTTCTCTTTTGAGATTCTATAAAAAAAACCTATCATTTACTTTCAAATTGTACTCTAAGTCATGGAAATTATTCCATAGTGTTCACGTTGTAATAAGAATCACTTTCAGGAATGAAAATTCTTGAGTGTTGAAGGAAGACATGAAAAGGGAAGCAACGGTGACTTACTAAGTTAACCTAAAGATACAATAAAACAATATTGACTTTTGTAGAACCAGTTAAAAGATCCCTTAGTCAAAACCAGCATACAGCGAACTGGTGACAAATAAAACAAACATTAATGATTATGTTTGCCAAGAGTCTTGACAATAACATTGTCAACAGTAGTGATGGCTGCAGTACACCCGTTCTTCTTCTTGATGCAAGTCCAGCGTACCTTGGACCCCCAACAAGCGTGTTTGTTGAACCGCCACGGTCCTATCTGTACGACAAGGTTCCCGCGTTGAGATAAGTCAAATTTTGGTTCTGAAATATGTATTACCATTATGAGATTATTGTGAGATAATTTTCATGCAAAATAAAGTTTCATATTTATTATATATGCTGCATGCACTATGCAATGGCAAAAATACAGTGATAGTAAAAGAAAAAATACAATGTCTAAACAACTTTAATAATAAGGATTACAACTTAAACATATTTTTTTTTGTAAAAAAATAACGTAAAATACAGATCACATAATATTATTAAGTAATATATTTAAACAAAACTTTGATTTTTGTATCTAGCCAATATAATTTTTCCCATCATATAAATAAATTATGTTTTATTAAACTTTGCATACTGTAGGTACACATTGACCAGATAATGTTAGCATAATCAATTTAAATTGCATATTATCCGTTGGAACTTTGTCCTTCATTGCATTGATTGGTAAATGTGTCCGCGGAGCAGAGAGTTAAAATAATTCAACCACCGTAAATTTCAAAATTGCAATGACCACAACATTTTTACATGTTTCCTTAAACGTCCTGTGTATTCTAAGTTTTATATACTACCACACCTTTTCACATTATCATCATTATAATAAGTTGTTCGCATTTAATTTCAACAATACTGCAGAATCACTTACAAATTAGTTAAGACTTTGCCATCTTATATTCCCATTTATGTAGAATGTATAAAAAATGGCGATATATATATATTTTAAAATTTATCAAACTCATATAAAATATATTTTTTACTTTTTTTTATTGATGATTAACTACATACAGAATGGAAGGGACTTCAACGCACAACCTGATACCATGACGACAATGTACCTTCCACCCTGTATATTTTATTTATAAATGTAACTAATTAACTATTTACTTAGTATCCCTACAACTAAATGGCTTCGACCATACATATTGTATTTTTTAGATATCAGTATCACAATTACAACTATTACATACCACGTTCTTTGTTAAGTGGTAGCCACTATGTCGTTGACGTATCGTTTGTCTCTAGAATTTTCTATCAAAAGCCCAACCCCCAAAGACCATGAGGGCTTTAAAGATTAATATAAGGCTGTTAACCATAAGACTGATGACGTTACAAATACTAGACAAAAAAAGGCAATTTCGGTGTCCAAACAGCAACATCGAATGAACCACCAGGAAATTATCAATGAAGTACATTAAAGTTTGGTCACCGATTTCTATATAGGAGCTATGATAAACTATTACAATAGAAAACAATCATATGAAACGTCACTTTTGTACCCATCGTGATATAATTCAAGTTTCAACCATTATTTGTTACTAAAACCTTTATATTCGTACAATGCACTTTAAAATGGTGGGAGACTAGTGGTTGTGCCATCCATTGAGCTTTATCAGTCGATCGTTGACAGTGACAGCTACGCATCGGCAGCCACTGGACTTCCTAGCTGTACATTCCCACCAAGTCTTCACACGTCGAGCTAGCTTCTTAATAAACCGATAGTTGCCCCAAGTTATGATAGGGTTGCCAAACTTGGTAGTCCCGAACACAAGTGGACTCGCAGCTGACGCTGAAACAGACAGCATTGTTACTAGCTACGTCAAGAACTTGCATGTTATATTTTTAATAAGCCATAAATAAATATAAATTACCAACACAATATAACCTAAACAATAGCGAATTATGAAAATCAATCCACAAGAGGATGGGATGGAAAAGTGTCATCCATCATAATTCCGATCTGCATAATTATTAATACAAAATCACGAAAACTTACAAGGTAATTAAAATGACTGATGATTTGATTATTCATGACTGATGATGATTATAAAATGACAAGGTAATTCTGAATAAGACCATTTATTTCTTACTCGTATAAACAATTCACTTTAATGAAACATATATTATGTGTATCAAACAAACTTGAATGCAGTTTGCTTTAATTTTTTTATCGTAACACAATATTTGCCAGTAATAAAACTGACCGTCTAATACTTATATACTATTTATAAATATTATTATATATTTCATAAACAACTGGTTTGTGCTTGCTTTAACCACGTGCCTATCTTAATGTTGCCGACAAAACTCTTAACCAGTCAAAAATATTTTGTTTGAAAATCTTTGGTTAATAGTGCTTTTGACTGCTGCAGCGCCCGGCAAGCGCGAAATCGACATTGATCGCAGTAAAAACTTCTCGAATAATATTTGGTTAAATAATACTTAATAACAATAATTATGTTTTTGATGATTACAGTTTTGACTAATATAAACAGTCAAAACTACTTTTGACGGAATCACTTAGTAAAACCTACTTTTAACCAGCTTCATCGGGCAAAAGTACTTTTGACTGTTATTTCAGTCAAAAGTACTACTTAAACTGACTGATTTTTCTAGTTAAAAGTACTGAGTGGTTAATAGTTTTGACTGCAACACTAATACTATTTTTGTACTTAAATTGAACTGAAACACTGAAAGAAAACGCACAGCGTAAAAGCAGGCTGGGTCCAGGAACATGAAATATATTGGACATGACTCCTTTAAAATGGTTAATAGGGGATGAAAGGTTTATGGGAATTCGAAATCTTGTCGATCGGAAATCCCAACAGGCACACGTCTTGTATATTCCATAAAACTTTTAAATTCACACCACTGGTGTTGTTTGTTTGTAGGGTTCCATACCAAAATTCATTTTTTCGGTAGGTACTACACCAATGAATTACGAATCATAGAACAACCTTTTCCTGCCATACGTGTATAGTCTCCCGGGTAGTGGCTGAACTATACGGGCGGACAGACGGACAACAGGAATGTATAAGGGTTCCTTTTTTACCATTTAGCTAGGGAATCTAAAAAACCATATATGGTGAGACTCTGTCTGTCTATCGTACGTTCGTCTGTCACAACTCCTTATTTCAGGGACTTATAATGGTATCGACTTAATAAATTGTAACATTGACTATATTATGATAATATCCCCAATTAAATAATCATATATTGCAACAGGCACGCAAATGTGACGTTGAAATTTTAAAATCACAAGTGTCTCAATGTGTGTGTTTCTTTTCCTACCAAGGATCGGAACCCACGGTGTCCAAGCCCAACTCAAATTTTGCCTGCTTTATATTTAAATCATGATTATGACAAACTTTCATTTTAACAATGACGTCATCCTCAGTGACTATGAAAGAGTTGCATCGCTCTCTGGTCTTGATGCAAATCCATCGTTTGAATTTTCCCCTCCTCCTCATCAATTTAAAACGGTGGCCTGATAATATTAGTATTGGGTTCCCACGTTTACTTATGGCATAATAATATTCTTCTGTGTGCTCGTCATCTGAATCTGAACCTAAAAAAAATGAGGAACGTCAAAATCCTTGGCTTTAGGCAAATGGAATCATATGACAACTCCACGCTTGCATGGGGAATCCAAGCGATTGTTATATTTTAAAATGATTCCAAATAGTTTTGCGGAGTTACCAATTACGACATCCAAAGTACCTACGCATTTCGCCAGTAATATTTATGTTTTAATAAAATAGATGGCTAGCCATCAACCGGCCTCAAATCCATACACCACTGCTACCGAAAAATTCCTTCAGGAAAAGAAACAATAAAAATTACCTGGTTTTCGAACTCTCATGGGTTCCAATAGCAATTATATCAACTATTACATAATATTAGTTAAACTTCATATAAATTAAAACTTCCACAAGATAAAATAATTAAACCTTTATTTTTTTAATTTCTTAATATTCAAAATATATTCTATGAATGGTTTTGGTCACTGCAAATGTTTAAGATAACGTCATCAATAGTAGTGACGGAAGCTCGACATCAAATATGGACCCTACAGTTAAACCATATTGTTTTATTACCATTTTGACTCTTTCGTTTCAAACGATTTCGCCCTCTTGTAAGTATTAGATTGATTTGAGTACCGTGGTTCTCAAATCAATCTAATACTACTACTGCTACTACTGGTCTAATACTACTACTGGTCGTGACCAGACCAGTGCCAGTGCCTTAAGATCTCCAACAAACGACTTTATACCAAGAGGTCTCTCACCTCACACCTCTGTCTTTTGCAACATCACTACATATTGTCATTTCAATATTTAAGGACTTATTTACAGTGAACCTATTTTCTCTATGAAATTATAAATTGTTACTTATTTACTTGACTAGTTTCAATTATTGTATATATATTATTTATTTTTTGTATGAAATAATTTATTCAAATTGTCTAAAATTGTTTGTACAGTCAATTTGGGCAACTCCTAATTCAAGAAGGCTTACTTTAATAAAGACCACGATTTGAGCTACGTATATACATACAGTGAACTTATACAAATTGAAATTAAATTAAATGAATGTAGAAATCGCTAATAGTCTGGCTGGCACTCTAATGGTTATGTACATTCAAGTGCCAGACGATGTCTTTATCGAAGGTGTGCAGCTTAGCCCTGCAGCCACGTGGCTGCCTTGTACATCGCCACTTGGTCACAGCCCCTTTCACACAAGTCCTGCAGTACCGATAAGATCCAACGCACAGCTGAGGTCTGCCAAGCCTTGATAGACAGAATAATGGGGCTCTTTCTGCAAACAATATCAGGATATTAATAAGGTTGGGAAATATTTTGATGATAAGCTTTTATTTTTCTTGTTCCGATACTCACATAATACTTTGATATAATTCAGTTGAATGAGGAATGCAAATCTACTAAAAATAAAGTCTCATTATCATTCATACAGATTTTATCAAATAATATTCGAAAATCAAAAAATATTTATTTAATACACAACTTATTTTTAAGGAAAATACATGAGGTATAAATAATACTATGTTATCTAAATAACCTACTGTACTTTGGTTCTACATATTCAGGTAGAGATATTATTACACTCAAAAATTACATATTTATACTTAGAATCAATTTAAAATGAGTGCAGTCACTCATAATTTTATTATTCCAAACACATATGATGTAAGTACCAGAAAAACAAGATATCATGACACAGGATGCCGCCATCTTCTGCGGCTATTTTTATAATACTATAGCTAAAAGGTGCATACATATAATAATAGACGCACTTTTCATTCCGAAATTATATGTCAATATTTTCAGAAACACGACGACAGGCAAAGATCACAAGACACATCAAAAGTGTCGAAGGGTCAAGTACGTTTTAGAGCATCACCGCAATTGAGGATTATTATTTTAACTTTTTTGGGTGGTTATTCATTCTTTTAAGTGAACTTCACTATTTCTTTCTTCTCTTTTTAAAAAAAACCTTGCCCAACGCTAGGAATTTCTCCTGTGTCTTGGTGCGTTTTGTCTATTTGAATGAAGAATTTTCTTAAAATTTTGATGATAATTAAAAAATCAACTGCCCATCAGGATTGCTATGAAAATGTGTAACAGGGTTTTAACAAAACCATTAAAATACCTGCATCGGAACTGAAAAAAATTGCATCGATATTGCAAAATTGGAGCGACGACATGATTTGATACGAGAAGACATGATGAGAGCCGCCGGAATGTTGCAAGCTGGTTCCAGGAAACGTACTGTGGTTGTCGCTCTTGGTACTACACAGAGCGTCATAAGCCGCCTTCGTATACGTGGAGACGCTATCGTATACGTAAAAACAGCGTTGCCGAGAGACATGAAGGACTATCTCGCATCACAACTCGCAGACAGGACCGGTACATCCAAAATACTGCTCGACGGAATTGTACCATGACCGCCATGACCACCATGATGTTGGCTACGAGGCTCCACAGCTCTCCAGGCTTGCTGATAAGTGACCAAACCTTCCAAAATTGTTTACGTGAAATGGGTCTGAGTTCCCGAAGGCCGCTGAGAGTTCCACCAATGGTAGGGCCCGTTTACACAGTAATTGGGAGAAAGAAGACTTACGTTGTGTTTGCTTTCCCGTTGAATCTCGGTTCGGTATGAGGCTGGATACAAGACGTACTCGAGTTTAGAGGACCCCAACCCAATTGAGCACGCATGGGATATGCTCCAAAGAAGAGCTCTGCCAAGAACGGATGCCGTGCATGACATAACAACTTTTTAACTTGTTCGAAAGAACGTGGGCGGCAAGTCCTCAAAGTGATTTTAATGAACTGATTTCAATCACGCTAAATGGCTATGACTGTGTGATTCGTGTCAATAGTGCAAACACAGATTATTTATTTTTATTCTTTACAATAAAATGTGGGTAGTATTTAAACAAGTGACTGTAAATTGAAGTGACAAAAATAATGAATAGGCGATATAGTATTACTAATTGAGCGACTGACTGCGAGTGACGAGAAATCAACAGAACAGGAACTAACAAACATTAATTAGAATTACTCTCTTAAATTTCACGAATATGGCAAATCCCAAAAAAATTACCTCTACCGATTTATTATTTGAAAGCATTAGACAGTTATGCAGTTGATCAACAATTATTAAAAATAAGTTTTTTTTTATTTTATTTTGATGATCGCAAGGACACGCTCTATCATTATACTACCATGTTGATTTTCTTAAAATTCTAATGAATGCCTCATTAATATTTTATGAAATCAAAATGGTGGTCATTCATGGTTCGATTAAATACATGCCATTTCGAGATACAACCCACACTTGTATTTTGCCTCATTCTCCGTCTAAACTTGATCTCGCTGTCTTATCCTCACTTAAATGCTAACCAATGACCAAATGATTGTGTTCATTCTTCATCCTAACGATCTCATTTGCCACGGTGCTGATGCGGGCCGGGCAGCCCAACTTGTTGCACCGGTAAGACACCTTGCCGCTTGCTTGGTGCCGGTAGTTCCTCGAGAATCTGATCCCGTTGTACACAAGCATTGTTGACCCTTTGGGTGTTTTCATAAATAAAGCTGAAAATATATTGATGATATTGACTTTTCGAATAATGTAAATGTACATCTGAGTTGGTGCGTGGCTGAAACTAGACCGTGCCGGATCTATTCAAACCTGGTGCCAGGTACCGCTACGACAAAGCTTTACTTATTCATACATTTGCAGCGGTGACACCGACCCAACAGTCGGAGTGTATGCAAAAGGTACTAATTTTGTAGAAAGAAGATAGCAATCTTCTAAAAATAATAGGAGTTCCAGGAGTCACAAATGAGTCTCGTAGATGCTCGAGCGTGTATACTTAAAGCAATTACCCACGACACAGGAGAAATTCCAAGTGTCTGGCAAGGTTTCTTAAAAAAAAAAAAATAATCTTGGGATAAAGAACATATAAAACATATAATCCTTGATTGACACCTTCGACTGATTCCATCTGATAAGATATAATTAATTTATTCAAACAACACAAGAATTTCTAATTTAACACGTTTATTTTTAATTACATTCTATTAATTAACTTAGGTAGGCATGTGCCCTTACCACTACCTACAAAGTACTTAATTACCTACTCTGCATTATCCATATATTTTTAAGAACTAATCAACATTAACACTACACTCAATATTAAAATACTGATAAGTACCATTGAACACTAATCTTTGGACAAAAATACAATTTGTAACAAAATCATCTGGCTAATAACTATTGGACTAGTAAATGACTAGGTATCACAAAAATAAATGCAATTATGGATCTAACTGCATCATACTTTATCACTAAGCAAAGCAAAGTAAAATACTTAGATTTTTCGTTTTTGTTTAGAAATACGAAGGTAAGTAAGAAGGAAAGTAAGTTCTTTGTAGTAAGGTTTAAAAAAAAATAGATTAAATCAATTTTAATCAAAACAATTATATCTGAGAACTCTAATGAATACGAAATAGAAGTTTTGTACTGTGTCACTCCAGGACATAGTGAACCAATAAAATTTCTCAACGTGTATGTACATATATTTTATTTACACTAGCTGGATCTTATTCAATGCCGTAGAAAAAATCGATTAAGAAATTATATCTTCTACATACAGACTCCCCATGCATTTATCTGTATGTTCCTTCTGGGACACTTCGATGATGTGGTGTCCCCGCGTTCTGATCCTGCGGTTGCAACCCTTGAACTCACAGATCCAGGAAACTACGTCGTCTTGCCCTTGGTAGTTCTTGTTGAACCTTTTACCCTCAAACTTGACCCCGGTCTGCCATTTGGTCGTAGTGAAGAATTCAACGGTACCTAAAACTAACCTTCTTTTAAGTATGCTGTTAATCTACTTTGTTTTTCAGGTTTAGTAAAGGTTTTTTTGTGCTTAATAAGACTGAACCTAAAAGTTTTCTGATATATTTCGATTTTTACATAAGCATTCGTCTATAATGTAACATATAATTATATTATTTTTTATACTATATCACACAAACAACACAATTAAACGTGAATTAATCAATTAAAATTACAGATTTATAATTTGCAGCCCTGAAGTAAGTCTGCAATGAGAACATTAAATGTATAAATAAGATACAACAGCCAAACAGATCTAAGTACAATTGAATAACTATTAAATGGATTATTTAATTAAGTTACAAGATATTCAAACCAGTTCCTAACGTACATATATGCCCTAGATTTATTAAAAAGAAAAGTATACGAATTTCATTAATCATGAATAGAATAGAATGCCTAAAAATTTTTTTTTGCTTATTTAGTCCAGGGTCTATAATTTTTTGAACCAAAAAAATAATAGTCCACCCACCGATTAAAAAAAAAAAGCAGAAAGAGACTTTGACATGACAAATTCGATTGAAAATTAGGGAGCTTTTTCGATATTACTTAAGTCAAAATAAGGTGAAAGAATAAATATTTTAAATAAAAAACAAATATTTTTACCAAATTTCGAGTTTTTTTTTTTGTGGGAGTAAAAATAAAAAACCAAAAACTTACATGCCAAAGTTGTAGGTAATAAAAAGATGTAGGTACAACTTTTGTATTAATACTTTTTCACATAACCTCAAAATGTATGTGAAAAATTCCAATAAACAAATTTTTGGTTTTTTATTTTTATCTCTCACAAAAGAAAAATTCTCGAAATTTGGTGAAAATATTGTTTTTTGATTAAAAATTATTTTGATCTTATATATTATATGTCCTTAAAGGACTTGTAGTTTTGCCGGAAATCGAGATAAACCGTTTTTACCCTTAAAAACTCACCCTCTTCCACTTCCCGACCTCAGATAGCCCGTAAATTATTTTTCTTTCATTTTTGTTATATTCTCTTCCTTTTACAATGGGTAATTCCATCCCACATTGTATTTTTTTTTTACTTTTTACGATTCCCAAAGGCGCCAGCCCTGGTCTAATTAGCACAATGCATAATTATATGAGCATCAGAAAAGTAAAGTCTTCAACCCTATATTTGGCCACAAAAATCCAATCGTGCAATAAGAAATGTGTCGGAAGACACATCAGTAACCAATGCAATGTACCAAGTAGCGACTTTAGTAGCAAAGCATATAAAAACACAAATACATATAAAGCTTTATACGAGTACACCTAGACCTCGGAATCTGATTTAAGTTACTTTAATCTTATCCTAAAATATCTAAGAATGTAATGTGTTCTTGTGACATAGTAGTAGTATCTAATAGTTTTGTCAATAGCGGGCATAGTCGGTGAAATTGTATGAAGCGACATCGAAGATGAGCTACTGATACCTCGCAACTACCTTTTTTTCGATTTTCAGTTCTTTATGCCAATCGACGTAAAATGCTGTTATGCGTGTGCAGCCAAAACCTCCATATACGTATTATAATAATTGGAGGATAAGGAATCTATCTAAGCTATCGCGATGTAGGATACGTCAGATTTAGTTCGTATTTCGCGAGAGAGATGTCGGTACAAATATGTAACTATTTATCCCATTAATGCAGTAACTTCCAACTGGCAAAAAAGAAAGATTACCTACCTAAAGGATTTTTTTTCTCCTGTAAGTTGAATATTTTTAGATAGAAGATAGTGGTAGTTAATCGTCGATTAACATATCATTATTCACATGCGGATATACCTAGGTACACATACAACACAAATCAAAACAACATTTAAATTTGTATACATAAGTGATCAACCTTATTCCCACCGAATCAGTTCTCCATATCATGTTGACTCTCCTCATAGGCTTCTAAATCCAACTCGATACATTCAAGTGAATGCCCTTTATCAGAAATGGAGATAATATTACGTCCCTGGGTCTTGATCCTCCGGTTACAAACGTGCTTGTTGCGACAGATCCACGACACGCTTCCGTCACTCCCCTGGTAGTTCTTGTAGAATTTTTGCCCATTGAACACGGCCCCAATCGAACCTCGACCCGTAGTGTAAAACTCCACCGTTTCTAAAAATACGACATGCCATTTAATTTCAATTCCAGTACCATTTATCAAGCTTAGAGCAAATTAAAGATGACATAAACGTAAGATAGAGGAATTCCAAAGTCAGGTCTACTACAATAAAATGCACGTGTCACGTGCGTTAATAAATATAGTATTTAATATAACATCAATGTATAAATAAGTATTAAGTACAGTAAAACATAATAATTGGTGTTGATTTCACTATTAAACTCTGATTAATTCCGTTAACGATTACATCTATTGGGAAACAGAAAATGGACAAGAGCATTTTTTTTCTGACATTTTCACTGTGGCATATGTAGGTATAACCTTTTTCAAATCATCACTGATGAAACTGAATGCGATCAGCTCATCCGAACCGAGTTCATCAGAGGTATCAGTGCCAATATTTCACAACAAAGTGATACTGATAGCTCTTCAAAGCAGTTATACTCAACGGATACAGCCGTAATAAAACTAAACATAAATCATGTGTCGTTCAGTATCCGTGATAGTCAGTGCTTATGCCAGTTTTTCACACATAATAGTTCATTACTCATGGTCACTGCAGTCGCTGGGCAACCTCTCTTGGAACACCTCCACGACATTCTGGCTCCTGATGAGTATTCTTTTCTGAAGCTGTAGCCTTCGACAAGCAAGTTAGTAGAACCCAGTCGATTCTTTGAGAAGCGTACACCTAGAGCATAAAAATACTTGTATTTTTTATTTATTTTGGGGACAGGGACAGGGACAGTGCAGTAGATTACTCAGACCAAGTGTGAGCATCAACGTCATCGGTTATCATTGTGCCAGTGGCCCGCTATAGTCTCTAAATAGATTGGAGTAAACCAAATTGTCTTCTTTCGACAATTCTGTTATTCGAACAATGCTTAATATTGTAAATAAGTTCCTACGGTGTATCTACTATACCATATCGAATAATTAGATTTATCAACCATCATTCATCGAATGGTTATTAAATCGGACACTCAATGCAACGAGTCTTCAAAATATCGAATATTAGTATAATCTAGAGTTCAACGCATTTCACATTGATGTCGACGTTGTAATTATTTTTAGTCAATCGAATTTGATTCCCGATGTTAGGCTCCTTCTTCAAGGAGGTTATAGCAATTTCAGTAGATCAATAAAATAAGTTTCTCTGAAGGTTATGTAAATATTAAGTAACTACCTATGTTCATTTACCTGCGATAATTCAAACAAAATCGTCCTCCATTCCCCAAAAAATTTGATTAATATTATAAGTTATTTGTACTAAATAACTAAATAATACTCATGAGGTTATATTCCAAACTGAAAAAGATACAAATAAAAATGCCAACATTTTTAAGCACAATATAATAATTCATAAAGGAGCAGTCTATATTTAAAAATAAGATTTTATATACAAACGAAATATCAAGTATTAACATGTAAATAACTTTAAGTAGAATTAACGTAGATATAATAAGGCTCATATAACTATAATTATTACTTAGAAAATATCACCGAATTACGTATCGCGTTGATTTATCACTGAAAGCGAAGCTTATAACATTAAATTTTCAAACCTACATAAATTTTAGAGATCAACAAATTCAAGAAACATTCGATTTCTATAACAATCTAGTTTAGAATTAAGTAAACGTCACTGTCAACTGATGCGTGTCGTAACAACATAAATAATTCACAGCTCATTCTAAGGCCTTATTTTCATATGTAAGAAATATTTATTTACTGCTCTACAAAAACTTGTACTTGACTCGCGGGTTCCAAAATCATGTAAGTACTAATGCCCGTTTTCACTTACACTTGACACCAAAATATAATGCTTAAATATTATTTAACTGTCGATGTCGATGCTGAACTGAGCGTTGGAACTGTGCGTTGGAAATCCAACGCCGCGCTTTTGTTACCACATTACATTTAGGTGTCGCTTAGAGTTTATTAAAAATGGGCATTAAGTCTACTATAAAATTATGGTAAAAATAAAAACTGGAAAGAATATAGCTACGATGTAAATGGAATAGAAGGGACAAGATACCATAATACACTTATCGCATACGACAACAAGTTTAGCTGCAGAATATTTTTCACATACGGTAGATATTAAAGGCCTCAGCGTCATCAACATTAAGCAACTATCACAAATACTCCTCAACAATCGTATCTTCTATAACAATTATAACAATCTGGCCCTGATACGCATCAGTGAACATCGACACTTTGACATACGATTTATTGCTCAATACACTTCTTCTTAGCTCATTAAGGATCCTTTTTCTCTTCAGGATTAGGGGTTCGCGTCCAAAGGTCCGTTTTGGGAAGTATTCTAGGGAAATTGAGGGCATGAAGGGCTAGAGCTGCTACAGTTGGGGAAGAAATAGGGGAAGGAAGGATAGCTGAGGATAGTGCCGAGAAGTTGGACAGACCTCTGGGACGAAGTTGCACAAAAGCGCCGTTGCCGCAACGTGCATGTGATGGGGGTGCGTGGTTGTGTTTGTCAGCAGACGCCACAAGTTTTCCTGACATCATGCGAACCCGCGCTCTGCACCCCATATGCTTGGACGAACAGTAGAAGAACCGTCCCCCAACTTGTGAATATGTGTAGCCGCGTAGCACGAGGATATATTTTCCCTTCTCCGTGGGTATGAACTGGACGTCTGTAACAGGGATACATTTAGAAACGAATTCCGAATACCTCGATTGTGTCAGACGTAGCTTGCATTAGATCAGCCCAGAAGGCCGTACGCATTGCAAAATATGGTCCGACAAAGCTCTTATACCCGAATAACCATATAATGTAACAAACCCGTTGAATTCAGAGAAATCTTGGAAATGTATGTAACTTAACAATATAAAAAGATAGTTGAGTCGTATGAAACTTTTTCCTTGGAACTGAAATTAGACCTACTAACAAACAGACATACTTAACTATGGATTTAAAGTTAATCATCCTGTGGCTTGGTATTGAAATGAAATTGTGTTTAAAGGCTCATACTTATTAATTGAGTGGATTGTATTGAAGCATCGTCATATAGGGTACCACAACATGTAGGTTGAAAGGCCTGATATCGCCAACACGCGGTAAGCCTGCATGGAGAATCCTCATTCCTTCTCTGCGTGAAGAAAGGCTATAGTTGCTGTAGTGGTATGCTTAGGAGCAGCGTCCAGCCGATCAGATTTTACTTTTCTATTAGTTTTTTTATGAAATCTTGATACTGCTAAAGATTGAAATGACAAGAGTTGTTCTAAGTTTGCTAACCCCGTCTTGGCACAGACTTCGTGCGCAATTCGTTCGAATGTTGACTAACAACTGAACGCAGCTGTAAGTGAATATACCTAGTCGTATCTTGAAGCCTCAACTCCTGTTGAGGCTCCAAGATATGATGCAGTTACTCAAAGGTCGATTGATGCGTGCCACCATTAATTTGTAGGTAAGGCGTTAAAAGGTTCGTGAAGTAGTATTTGAGAATTATTTTCATTTCGTTTCATGAACACATTTTACTAGATGAGAATCGAACTTCAACAGCAACAGTATCCGCATCTTTGAATAATTTGTTTCCAGTCCTACATTGGAAACAATACAAGGGTACATGCAAAAAAATATAGATTTTATGGCAAGCGTTTATTAAAATCACATAACAAGAGGTAAACTATAAGTAATACAATTTAATGAATTGACAGGAACTATTGCGTCACGTATATCACGTATATCACGACATTTACTAGGTACTACAAATTATATAAGTACAAACTGAAATAACTGAAATCACCTTAGGGTCATGTTTAATAACTAGAAAAGTTACATGAATTGTTATAACATAAATGTGTGGAGCAGCTGAATTTTTATCGCTATTTCAAAGTTGCTCCAACAGCAGGTAAAAAATATTCAAAATAATGAGTACAATGACTCCTTAAACTGTTTTCATTTATTTCAATTACATCTCGTATAGACAATGGAAGCACGTTTACCTATTTCTAGTTTAGGCAAAGGCCTACTATAATATTTTTACCATTATTGAAGTTACTTCTTCATCATCTGACTAGCCTTTTTCCAACTATGTCGGGGTCGGCTTAAAGTCTAACCGGATGCAGTGGAATACCGGTATTTTACATGGAGCGATTGCCTATCTGACCTCCACAACCAAGTAATTGATCAAAACGATAAAGTTACTTATCCTACATAATAATCATACATTGAAGGAACTAAAATACCATGGATAAAATAAAATGTTGATAACATGGCTATACTTAAATAGATAATTTCATGCTTAGCTATAGCATACAAGAATAATCGCTGGCACTTAAACGGATTAATAATAGTTGAACACTTAATTTGATTAATAATGTGTAAAAATATATATCTGCTTTTTTATTGTTCGGGACTAAGAACTATATTTTATAATATATTATTTTAGGCATATTATTTCTTTAATATATTTGTATACTATCACTGACTAAGAATCGCTGTATATTGAATAGCTAAGGCATATTAATGGCATTTTAAAATGGAGATAGGTACTACCTTTCCTTATAGCTAATTTAATTAATAACATACACTAAAAGTTCCTTTTAACTCTACAGGCTCTTAGGTTTCAACCCTAAAAGGAAATAAGGTTTTGAATCATATAAAAATTACAATAAAATAATATTTCTGAAAGCATAATTAATGATAAGTACTTGACTTTTATTCTGCTTAGAGCAAGTACCCGTAGGTTAGTTTTTGAACAGTAAAAAACACTGTGGAAGTTTGTGGGTGCACTATATGTACACCGCTGCCTAACTCTTCGGGGACGTTCGGTTAAACAGTAAACAGCCTTCTAGTCCTAAACTACCTATATAAAAAAACCTTGGGAATTACAGGCGTGATGTTGTGTATTAAAAAAAATACAATTTAAAATTGCGATACGACTAGATAAAATACAGAACAACATATCCTACCTATATGTTTAATACATAATATACTGTCTTTTCCATTATTTGTGTCATAAAACGACTAACATATGTAGCTTTATAAGCTTAAAACCGTAAATTAAATGTGATTTCACTGGCTTTATAACTGTCGGCTAATTAGAACTTATAACTATAATAATATACTCTTTATGGCCGTTAGATTACTTTCTTACGACTTCAAAATAATAGCAAAACCCACCAACTATGACAAAATGTTTTTATTTTGGCAGTTCAAGAACATCCATTGCGTTTTAGGTAAGTACCAGTTTGCAGTAGTAAAAACTGATTTTGAAACAACCATGGATGTATACTGTACAAAATATCGATAAATTAAACATTATTCGCTAAGTACTTACCAACAATTATTGTCAAGTCATTTTCTTTGGTAGGTAACCTACATGTAAAATAATAACGTATTGTAGCGATTGCTCTACCATAATATCATTTGTGATGCAAAAGTACCCTATTGCCTACTTATATATTTTAGCTTTTCGTTGAACACTTATAGGACCTCCAGAATTCCTACTTTAATGTTAGTTGAGACCTCCACTGCAGGCTTGGCGGCGTCTCTTCAAGTTCCTTGGACATAAGCTGCATATTTCAAATATCTTGCATTCAGGCATGGTTCCAATCACAAGGCCAAATATATTGTAATGTGATGGTATCTTGCATGCGAATTAATATTTTTGGTATGCAAGATACTTGCGACCTGCTGTTACTTAATAATAATAATAATTTATTTATTTCTGAGTGTATGGTACATTAAGGTCTTAACATAAAATAGTTTCACGTACACTACCGTTGCCGGTGTAGAAATATTAAAAAAAAAGTAATTTAAACTAACTTACAGAGTAAAAGGTCTAGCCAAATTTCACTAATAACATAATATCAAATGTTTAAAATAATAATAATAGCAATAAATAAAAATTGAAAATAAAAATAAAAATAAAAAAGGTATACCTACACACACAAAGTATTGATATATATATAGTAATGTCAAAATTTAAAATTAATAAAATCATTAATTGAATAGAAACAATTCTCTAACAGCCAGGCAAATATTGTTTTCCTGAATTTATTAGTGGGCAACACTCTGATCGGTGGGGGTAAACTGTTAAAGATTTTGATTGCCATACAATTGGAATTCCTGCTATACAAGTGTAGTCTCTGGTTAGGTGCAAGTAATTTATTGGGGCTTCTGTTTCTTACTCTTGTAGAAATGTGTTCATACAATGGGAAAATGTGTGAATACCTTTTTACAAACATACAAATTTCAAAAATATATAGGCAAGGAAGTGGAAGAATTTTTAGTGCTTTAAATAATGGCTTGCAATGCTCTAGGTATTCTGCTCCATACACAGCTCTGACACATTTCTTTTGTGCAATGAATGCTCTGTTTAGATCTACTGAATTTCCCCATATCACGAGGCCATAACGCAGCACTGATGCAACATAGCCATGGTATGCATTGAGGGCTGTCTCTCTACTGGCTATTCGTCTTAGTTTTCGAAGAGCAAATACAAATTTGTCTTAGTCCAAGATCTCATCGCTAGTCATTTGAACAGTGATGTAATGCAATTTCTAGATCATAGAATGAGTATAGTCTGCCGCGAAATGGTCCTTCTTCAAACTCATCTGTAATAAAAATAAAAACAACAATTTCTACATTTTGAAAAAGAGCGCCAGTCAGGAAAGTTGGTAACATAATAAAAAAGAAAACCAAAAAAACAAATTTAAATAAAAAATATTTCTTTTATTTTGTGTATAGTTTTTACAGCGTAGGTATATTTTTTCCGAATGAAACGCTAACAATCAATTAAAATAATATTCCTTGTCTTTCCATAAAGCGCTGCGTTACAAAATAAATAAATACAATCCACACAGCATCATCTAGCCCCAAGCTAAGCAGAGCTTGTGTTATGGGTACTAGATGACTGATATACTTAATACAGTATTGTATTACATAGATATATATTTTTACTATACATAGCAAATACCCAGAACACCCGGAACAAATATTTGTAGATCGTACAAACATTTGTCCCAAGGCGGGAATCGAACCCGCAACCTCCTGCGTCGCAGGCGGACCTTCGCCCGCCGCGCCACATAGGTCGTCAAAAAACACTGTTTCTTCACAAAATGTAATAATTGGCAAATAAGTGGTAACAGCTCAAATTTGTTACCGTTATTATTATATAGAACAACATTATATACAAAACTCTTCTAACTTAAGAACTTATTTACACTATTTGAGTATTTACAATAAAATAAACATTTTGTTCTAAACATAGATAACAAATGCTGTTAATTTTCTGTAAAAATAATTTAATAATTATTAAGATAATTTTGCTGTGGGTAGGCACGTGAGAATGTATTATGAATATTTGAATTATTTCATCGTCTTTATTATTTTTGAAACACAGGGAATAGAGATAAATAGAGTATCATAGATTCGTCCAGTGGATAAGCATCTGACCGATTTTTACTGTTGTTGATCCATAGATACTAGGTAAATTATACTTGAACATAATAAACCTAAGTGTATAGTATAATTCACCAAAATAGTTATAATTTATCAAACCGTTCTTCTATAATATCATTTGTTACAAAGAAGTAATTAATAACAAGTTTCCAGAAACCTTGTACTTATAGTGTTTGTCTATTCTTGTACGAGACATAAAAACCTATTCAAATCGTTGAAAAATAAATTTAACAACTAAGTATGCGTATAACTACAAAATAATGTACCTATTATATATACTTCTATGCTCAGTCTTCAATATCAACAACAGGTAGTTTTCATCTTGTTTACGAACTGTCTAGACCTAATTAGACTGAAAAGTCAAGCCTGATTGATTTGCTCTCTAGCTAATCTACTTTCTAAAAAATCATAACTACGTACAGTTCCTTATTACCAAATCTTATCCTTATTTCATATAATTCGCTTGATTTTACTTGACTCGGCCTAACAAAAGGAACAGTCTTTTTTCCAAATATTAAATATATTTCAATTAGGTATCATTTTTACAGACAAGTGTGCCTGTACTTGTTTAGATTTAATCCCTTATCTCATATTTTTATAAGGTAATTAAGATGCAAGCATTTATAGTGACGTTTGACTTCGATAAGACCGGACTAGTAACTCTAAATTATGAATTGCAAATTAAGTATAGGAATTGAACAGTTGAGATCTAGGCAGAAGCTTGAAGTGACTTCTTCAGTAAAGCCCGCGATATACTAAGTTTCTTACGTTTATTGCAACTGCAGCACTGTTTGACATTGGAAAATATAATAAAAATAAAATCTAGAGTAAGCAACCTAACATAAACTTTAAAATCATAATAATTTCAATAACTGAATTATAAAAAAAAGTATAAGTACAGTTTACAATACAAAACAGACGTTTAAATATTCAGAGTAGGTACCTGTTTACGCAAATATGGACAATTAAAATGGTAATTTTAAATAATAAGGACCACGAATAAGGTCTAGGTCTGTTAAACCTAAACAAGTTTTTTATTGAGTAAGTAATTTTAAACTTGTTTTGATAAGAGCTATTAGATCAGTGTCAGTAGGTCTTTTAAACATAACTAAATAGGTTTCTTCAATTATATTAATCAGTTATGTTCAACATAAACAAAAACGGTACCTATTAAGGTCAAAGGGACATGTATAACCAAAACTTGGCTTCTTACCAATCTAGGTAGTTATTCTAGATTACGGATCAAAAGATCACCTAACCATTGTTCAGGACGGCTTTAGATTACAATATCTACAGGAATACATATTTCTCCCAATCAGGAAATCGAATCCAAACTAGATGGGTCCTTAATCCGTCATAACTAGAGCTTCATAGTTAGTAGTTGTTTGTTGAAAGTACTACCTATCTAATTAAATTAATACCTCATCAACTAACAATAGACTCTGTTTTCTTACCTAACATAATTATTAATTAATTAATTTCGCATTTATTTACTATTTTATATTAAAAGTCTGAATTCGTTGATTATTAAGCACCATAAAAAATTACTAGCTAGATAGAAATGACTAAAACTAATTAAATACTAACTTGCACTAAGATTTTCACAAAATAAAATACTGTATATTAATGTCAACCTGCTATCAGAAAAAGCAGGTATTTAAAGTTGTTTTACCAATTATGGTACACTAGTATTATAATTGACCACATGCCTGTAATAATGTAACTTTTCAAGAGGATATCAAACCTTTGATAGTTTTTTCCTTAATCTCTTAATGTTACTAAAACCAAAACTCATTTATGTAAGTAGAGTTTTCCCGTTATATTCACGTGATAGAACTTAATATAACGAGTTATTTTAATTCGTAAATGATTAACAGCATTTACCTACATATCCTGAAGGTACCCAACACCCGGTTTCTTAAAGTATAATCAACACAAAAATTTGCTCCATGAATTTGGAAAGTCAATTCGTTGTTGTTTGTGTTGTCTGTCAGTAACCGGGTATAAAACTTAACAGTAGCCACTGCTAACGGTGGTTATGGTAACCATAATTCTTGATAACAGCTCCGTCGAAGGTCGTGACTGTTGCTATGCACTGCAAGCGTCGTTTCTTGCCGCACACCCACCGCGTGCGTAGACCTCGTGACCTCTCCCTGATGAAGTTCTTACCCTCGTAAATGATCATAGGGTTACCTTGACGGGACAAGACGAAGACGGTACCTGCAACGGTGATTGGAATGGAGAGTTGATTTGTTGTAAAAATAATTTTACCTTTATTCCCTGAAGACCCAGATAGAATTACTACACGATCATTTCGTTAGTGGACGAGTTCATTAACCAGGGACACGTCCAACTGTAATTCCTAGTGGAAAAGCCTATTAAGTCTTTGCCTGACCCGGGGATTGTACCTAGGACTGCTCAAAAGTCAAACTACTATTTTACATGCTTACACGTTTACGCGGTGAACCATAATATTAGTCATCCTATAGGCCTAAAACATAAGTGTACTTTCACTGACAATTGAGTTCATTCAATACTATTACATTAAAAATAACTTGTTAATTGATTTAAGTCAATACTTCCCATCTTAGCATGAACCTTAAAACAGGGTTAGATTGACAAATTTTGAAAACCTGTATCTTTTACTATTAAAACATATGAAAAAAATACAGTGAACGACTCTTATTGTAACTAAATAATCAAACTAAATATTAATGACTAAGAATACATATGAAAACCCCTTTAATAAATTGATATTTAATGAAGGTGCTTTGATAACACCCAATTATTCTATTGTTCTTCAATTTTTTTACATAGAACCCATTATCGACTAATATTCTAGGTAAACTTTAAATGAAGGTTGAAGTATGAAGGGTGAGCGTTTTGGGTGACTGTCTTTTGTAAACGTTTTGACGTTCAAAAAGTGCTGATTCTCAGCCTAATTTGAATAAATGAATTTTTAACAAAGTTTTTTGTTCTCAATAGCTAACGAATAGCCAAAATATAGCCTAACAACTTGAATTGCCAAAGAATAAATAATCGACTGTGTTCGTTTACGTATACAATTGAGTCAATTTTTTCAATTTCGAGTAATTATGAATTTTACCAAGTTTCACAGTCACCCCGTTTTAGGGGTAGTTTAGCTAATACTGTACTTTAAATATACAATTCAACAACGAATACTGCCATCTGTCAACGTTTATAGGTAAGATGTAAGTACAACCAGTAAGTACTTTTATTAAACAGTTCTCCTTTCTGACTGTTTTCTTTCTTCATTACTATCATCTTAATAAACTTAACATTGGTTACTTGCATTCAAATATCCAAACCCACCGATTAAACAATTTTAACCAATATTTGGGAATAAAAACAAAATTCGCTCTAACAAAAAAAACACTAGCAAGCAGCGCCAAAATCTCTCCTTGCATCTCCGAAACATCTTGACGAAACTTAATACGCCCTGACGCGCTAAGGGTTCACGGACACCCAACGCCATCTACATTGAAACCTTGAGAAATACTAAGACACTCCAAAGAGACTTTTCCGTTCCGTTTCAAGTTAATACCACCGCGGCGTCCGAGGGCGCCAGTGTCGCAAATTCCTTAATATTCCAACTATGTCCTATATCGGTATCTGTATTTAATATCAAGATTTCCTATTCATATTGAATGTAACATACCTGCATGACAGTGTATTTATAATTACTTGGATTACGTGACCGACATGCGGATTGTAGTAAACGAGAAACAAGTTGAAAAAAATGCAGTTTTACCGTTAGAGAGATTACCATCATACCTTAATGCTTCACTTAACGACCGTCACAGATGCAGCTCTTTAGTTTCTATAATGGAATTTGGTGAACCGCGTTTTTAGCTGACCCGTTTTTAGGGTCCCGTACCAAAATGGTTTAAAAGAAACCCGAAGGTGCTGAAATCGACTGTCTGTCATAGCTGCTTATTTCCAAAACTATTAAATGCTATTGATATTCGGAATAGTTATGAACTATGCTTATTCACTCCACTCGCATAGCATGCGAAAACAATAGAAAAAAAAGTATAATGATTCCAGAGTTATGGTATTAAATTTTAAAAGTGAGATCTCTCTATGTTAAGTTGGGTACCATAATGAAAGGCTTCTTTTTATTCATGTCTTTGACTTAGGTATGATTATAATTTATAGTTCTTAGAAGTAATATCACTTTTATCCGTCTACGAGTATCTTAACTAATATAATAAAGGGAATATATTTGATTGTTTGTTTGTAATGGATAAACTCAAAACCTACTTATCCGATTTTAAAAATTATTCCTCCTTTAGAAAGCTACATCATCAATGAGTAACAGGAACTATATCTTTATCCGACTTCAAAAAAGGAGGAGGTTCTACGTTCAACTGTATTTTTTTATTGTATATTCACCGGTTTCTCCGTCAATTGCGTGCTGATTTTGTTTTCTTTATGTTTGAATGGGTAAACTAGCGAGGTGGGCCCACTGTCACTAAATCAGGATCTGATAATGGGATCCTGGGGAAATCGAGGGAATTCTTCTACTATGATCTCTTATTATACTTGACAAAAATACCCAAATCGCTATAGGTGTGCCTAACACCTATAGCGATTTGGGTATTTTTGTCAAGTAATTCGTGTATTTGCTGTCGGAAATAACTATTTGGTGAAGTGGAACTGATGATGAAGGCCACAAGTGGCCACCGGAACAATTCAATAATCAGTATTTCACGAGTCGCGATTCGATTACTTAAATATGGTTGGCAAGCAAGTTATGCTTGTCACAATGCATTTGGTGAAGTGAAGCTGATGGTGAAGTACCAGGACAACTCTGCAGCAATTAACGTCCCTGCATCGGGAAAAGCAATATTTTGTAAAGACATTCGGCTTATATATCTTAGATAAATTACAAACCGACGCGACCCAGTAAAGAGCGAAAACATAAATAGTTTCGGAAGTCGGTGGCGTAAAATGATTGGAACGAAACCAAAGCCACCGACTTCCGAAACTATACTTGTTTTACACATTTCAGTGTTTTAAGTTCTGTACCTCTAAAGGAAAAAAAACGGAACCATTACAGGATCACTTTGTTGTCTGTTCGTCTGTTTGTCTGTCTGTCACGACCCTTTTTTTTGTGTCAGTTAATTTTATTTTTAAAACGTTATAATTAAAACAAACTGGACAAGTGCGAATCACACTACCGCACCGTGGGTTCCGTATAACACTAAGTAATTGCACAGCTACTCGTAGTTCATAAATTATGATAGCACCGATCATTACTCCGACAAAACTATAAGTAGGATTAAAGAACTAACTTAACTTAGTAGTTGTCCATACATCGACATTTTTTAAACATTATTTTCAACTACATATTAACAATTTACGGACTTTTCACTTTTCTTCTACTGAGACCTTGCTTCTGTCTATTCTAGGTCAACGAGAAGTACCCTTTAGGTTTTGATTTATTTGCGAGTGTCAAAATATGTAGGTATGTCCGACAGACGGAAAACGAATTGATCCTATTAGGGTTCAGTCTTTTGGTCTGTTGAGGTAAGGAACCCTAAAAATGGAGATGCCTACGAAAATTACAATAACGTAAATTATATCAACACTTGCCTATGAAATTCATTATTTGGCGTTCACTAGGAACTAATGATTTGATTTCGGAAAACTACATTTTAAATGTGGTGTAGGGGATCTTAATGCTCGAAGGGAAAAGTACGAAATCTACGGCCATGTGCTAGTAATTTAATATGGTCAATGCTGGCGTAACACAGCAAAATTATATGCATTATTAAATTATATGCATTATATTGGTACTCTACATATTCATTTCGCTTTGGTCCAACAAAGGCCCTGAAATAGGCATTCGAGTTACACGGATTGACGACGACATACAAGACGCAATCTTAAATTAAAACCATATTAACTAATCATTATTCCAGTTTTCTCCCCTCACCCGTATCTCTTTGAAGTTCTTAACCAAGCAAGAGCATGTTGTACAAACCAACCAATTTAGCTTTAAATCCGACGACAGAAAACCTACTTCAACGGCCAAGTACCTAGCTCAACCAAGCAATTATGAAAGACAATGTAGGCAAGCACTATTAGATGATACCCAGGCAGAACAATAAGTAACGGGGCGGCTACCTGGTTTTAATGGCACACGACCATTCTCACGGAACGATACACACGTCTTCACTGTTTCCATGATAAATAATTTATTGTTTTCTTATGTCTGTACAATGTCAGAATAATAGGAGACATAATTCTGTGATCCCGTTACATCGGGAAAAGGAAAGCGGCCATGTCTGTGCACAGAATAATACAGATCATTAGCTTTATAGAAATCTGTCATTACTGCTTTATTGAATTATGACCAAACGACAAATCATACGGTAGTTAGCGGTTTTCTGGTAACGAAGGAAAATTGAAAGTATTTTCTCGTTGCTTTCGTGTCTAAGGAAATTTCCGAGTCAATTCCATAATCCGCTTGTTCGTGTATAAATCGTTGTATTCATGTGTAATTGAATAGGTTTGTTGTAGTTCCTGTACACAATTCCATGAGAGCAACACTTCTACATCCCTTATTTCATTATATTTAGAAGAGTGCAGAAAGACTATCAAAGTAACTGAAATCAACCATCAATTAACGTAGGGGCAACATCAGTCACTGTGCACGGGAGCCATTAAATAAAGACGAAGAAAGCGATCTTTGATGTAATACAATACAATGGGAAAGGCCGGATATTGATTATCAGAATCCTATCTCCGCCGCTTCCAGATAAAGAATAAAATTACTATATAATATGAGTGTTTTTTTTTAATAAAAGGTCGTTAGCACTTGTAAGCCTAACGTTACTTGATTGACGTCACTGCAATTAGTCTTTCTGCATATTAACTAGCAAGCAGTATAACCTACAATTAAGGCTAGTGTCAAAAAACACAAGGCAAAAAATAAACTACATAATAATATGTAATATAGTCAACTCACATCCGTCTTAACTCCAAAGTACCTACATTTGTTAGTGAAACAGAATAATTAGGGGCCACAATATCTTCAAAATCGAGCTCTTGGGTCGAGTCCTTCCGAAAATGATACCTATGTAAATCAATTCCATCAACATTTCCGTAGTCAGGCACGAAGGGTTTTTTTAAAACAATATTGTGATTGCGTAACTTTAAAGTTCCAATGCCAAAGGGCACATTAATACTCCCCTAAAATTTCTGTGAAACCAACAAACTGAGAGATCGTGAAATTGGTTAACTTCTATGCGAAATAAATAAGTATTTTATAGTACACAGCTATATTCTTCTGTATCATCAATTCTGAAACAAAATCCTTTTAAAGCTCGCTACTATTTGTATTTATGATGTATGGCATTATTCAATGCAGACGGTTGGCATGGTGCCCCCACGCTCCCTAATGTGAACAAAAATATTGGGGCGGGAGGCATGCCTAGCAACCAACGCCACCCGAATAACAGTAGCTAACTGTACGTGTATCTATATCCGTATGATATCGATAGGAGCATCTGCTTCCCCCCTAGACCTAGCAGAAATAATGATATTGTCAGAGATATTCCACATAAAGATTCATATTAATCAACTCTTAAATATTTTACTATCAACTTTCAAGACGGTTTTACGTTTATTAATGCGGTAACGAGCAATATCTTATTCGCATATTTTGCGTACCTACCAATTTATATTAGGTACTTGCGCGGCCGCCCACGCTTTCGCCGTCCTTTTACGTTGAAGATTATGTATGAAAAATGGTCGACTTTCAAAGAATAACGATGTATTTACTGTACTGTCATTCGTATATGTACAGGAAACAGAACTACCTAGTACCTATGTGCGTACTTATATCAACAGACCACTTCATCTCATTTAATATAAAACACAATACAAGCTCGTTAGAATTGAAAGGGCTAAAACATCAACATGCGAAATAATCATTCGACAAAAAACTCAATCATTTTATAGTAACGAAAATCATTAAGGTCATTGCTACACTTACTCATATACACGGGCGTGCGTTCGCGGAAAACCCGAGATTCGGCCGTACGATGACTCTAGATATACCTATACTAACCTTAGTAAACAACTTTTAGTACGTTAAACTCGAATCAGCGAGCTAAAAATATGTTCGTGGAGGCGGATAGGCGGTATCACTCCTAACATAGAGATCAAAATCGAACTTTTCATAGGTAGCAAGTCATCAGTGTTGCCGTTAAGAAAAAAATGTAATCAAGTTAACATTTCAATTGAACTAAACAAGTGGTCGGCTGTCCAGTTTGTTCACCGTAACGGTACGGAGAATGCCTGTGGTACTTCTTCAGGTGTTTACTAGTTGGACGGGCAATAGGGTCATGACGAAATCGTTCTGAGGCACTCCACAACTACTTTGAGAAGCTACGCTATTAAGCTTCACAACTGTACTTATAATTGAATACTGTCTGCCCTTATCACAATAATACTCTTCCAGTACATTACAGAGCGCTTTCTAAAAATTCCTTCTCAGTGAATAGCGATTATCTTGATCTATGAATACAGTCTGAGAATGTACGTAAAATATAAAATGCATCAGCTGCTTACTACCTCAAACAGTTTTATTGTGTGAGAGAACAGTTGTTGCATGCTTGTTTGCACTTCAAATCACTACAAACAGATTTGGATTAAATCAAGGCAACGCTGAGGCCAGTTAATAAAAATCAGTGCGATCTAGTTTTAGAAAGACTACGTTAATATTAAACATTGGACTGTGCTTAGCACTATTATTGCCTAACGCTCATTTCACTTTAATAAATAAAAAATACTAATCAAACTGCAAACAGTTCGTCTAAAACTGTTTACGTCGCTTGTAACTCTGCTGAGTCGAGGAGGAAAACTGCGACACATACAATATCTCCTTCAATAACAAACTGTTAGCTAGACAAATATTTAACTTCCGTTATCTACGCACACCATTTTCTTATTATGTTGTGCATTGTGTCTTCCCGTTTCTTTCTGCGTTGACAGTTGACTAATCTTAACGTTTTTTCCTTTATTTTAACTCTGTAAGGGCATAAGAATATTATACCATTTACAATATGCTAATCATATTATTAAATTTGTATGTACCCCTCTCTGTGAACAATACACTAACTTGAAATTCTCTATCTAAATATTCCGTCTGTTGAATTCTTACAATACGAAGCAGGGGACTGGTTTAAAAACTAGCATAAAAAAAATAACGCTTTAGAATTCTTTACTCACGTGAAACTAACGAAAGATATCTTTACATTCAAATAAAAGTGTTGTAAGCCGGTTCCTCTACCTGCACCTGGCGCTAGAACATTGAAAGAAACCAAAGTATTCCATAAAAACATGTTTTAAATAGAAAAAGCATCAAAAGGCAGGACGTCTAGACGTTTTTTTTTTAGTTCCCAGAACGGGCAGGTAGAGATCTGTACAAAGACGTACGAATCGATGCGTCGAGATAGTATTATTACAAACTAGAAAGCCTGCATGGATTTAAATATTTTTATAAGTATGTTTCTTAAGTTAGGAATATGACACAATACATTTTTGTCCACTTAAGTAGCCATGTCGTCGAGTCAACCTATTCACGCTTTACTTAGGGCGAGTTGTCGCAAGCAGAATTCAATAAACGGTTTAATGTTGTGTTTAAACCAGCAAAACTTCGGAATTTTAAACTAATTTCGGAACACAATACTTTTGGATAGTTAAATTATATAGTTGTAAGTTGTTGTCAGCATATTGTTATGAATTAGAATAACCATTTCTTGATCACATTATAATTGTTGTAACTATGCGACTGACTACACTTATCTTACATTTTATCATAGAAGCAGGTCATCGCCTGACCTAAGGGGTCAAGCCGAGGGAATCAACAATAAGCTCCCAAAATAAATAAATCCCTTAAACCAAAATTTATATTTTTTTACCGACAAAATGTATTTGCCAAATACTTTCGACATCAAGAGACTAATAATTTGATCTGCCTATCAAAAGAATAATTCACTATTGATTTATTTACAGAATTTCGTCGACATATTTCTCCTCTAATGAGAGATAATTGGTAAAAAGATTTGGCATTACGAACATATTGATGATCGGTGGGGTGCGGTGAGTAGGTACATCAATCCCCCTTAAATTTTATCTCATTTCTCGACGTTAAATGCCCGTAAAACGTCTTTATCGAATGGTTTAAGTACACCGGTTTGATATGCTAACTCCCAAGTAAATGCTTCGAGGCATTTCTAGACTTATAAATCTTACAAACATGCTCCCACATGCTGATCATATTATACAGTAGCTCTAATAAACTGGTAAGTAAACCATTTTCGGTAGATGTGTGTGTTTGGGCGGCTGTCCAACAACTGTGTCGTTGTATATCAACACTGAGGCGAAACAGCTCTTGGGTGATCTACTCGAACAGCACCGCAGGATACGAGACTTGTTCTCCTTTTTTTTACAATTAACGAAGTACGCATTCCCCATGTGGTACAACAGCTGGCTTCCTCTCGACGTTTTCCAGTATGGAGTACCTTACAATAACAAATTAGTCGTTAGACTACAGTTCAATAAGGAAAACACAAATGGTGAAATAAAAGTTGGCTTAGTTTACCAAAATATGTTTATTCTTCTACTACACATTTATGAATCATGGTGCGGAAAGCTTCGTTTGAGAATAAAATTGTTGATTGGAACGGGTGCTATATAAAAATTTGATTGTCGATATCTGGTGAATCACCTGCTGTTGAGAGAATAAAGAATGATAGTTTTTTGGTAACAGTTCATCTTTACATTTTCCTATCACAATCAATCTTACGATCTATGAAAAGTAATGTTTTGTGTTTAGGGACCACCTTCGTGTTTGTCATGTTCTTTTGTTTATGAAAACATCAGTAACAGTTGTGCTAGAAGCCTAGAATGTAAATTAGGAATATTCATCGTCACCCTGTTTTCCTAAATCGACGAAGTACAATTCATGTGTATGATATGTGTACCTACATGTTTTTGAAGCTGATCTTATTATGTTTTCGGAACTTTATAAACAAGCAAAACTAACTACATAAGTAGGAATCTAATATTCAAATTGTAAAAACGGAATGTGATATCTAATATATATTTATATGTCATGGCTTTATCAAACCTACAGTTAAACCGAGATCCGGTTTGATAAAACTCCAACCTTAGGTTAGAAAAATATGTTTAAGTATTACAAAACACATCTGTATGTGTATAGTAACAAGCTAGTCATGGATTACGTAACGGATAGAAAAACAGGTCCGGAGCCCTGCGTAGTACTATAAAAAATATTCAGAAATAATTTCATTGATAGCGAGACATGCGCAGTGCGTAGGTTCTACAGTCGGTTGTACGAGTTGTACTAAAAATAGAACGTTGAACTAAGGGCGTGTAGGGACTGAGCTGTGACCTCTCGCCGTATCTCACTCGCGATTAGCGCGCCTGCTTCTCACCCAAATATATTTTGTTATGAATGATCAGCTAACTCTCAGTGCCCGTCTTCTGAATACACAATACTCGTTTATTATTACATGAATATTACGTGTTACATTATTTTAATTTGAACTTGTATTTGTGGCAGATCATTAAATTAATATTTTTAATAAAATGATAAATACTAGCTATACAGGGAATCTATATCTAATAACTAAATACATATTAATTAATTAAACATTTACACAATTCAATTGTGTTTAACCTTTATAGAGCTATATGGGCGGCATCGTAGAATCTATTAGGTAATCTGCGGTATGTACCGGCAGTCGGTAGCGGTACCGATCGCGGGTACTTTTGTTACGTCACGTAGGCATATTGTAGCTTCGGTTGAAACCACGTGGCGACTTCGGCGGTCTTAATTTAAATATAACACTTTTGGAAACTTATACCTACAGCGTGATTGAAAGCTTTATCGTTAAAAGTGAAACAATTCGACCCACAAATTCGTATAAATTAGTACAATAGTACAGTAAGCTGCAGGTTGGTTGTACCACTTTGACCTTGGGCTGGACTTGCGTAGTACGGAGTTTTATCACCACGTGCAGCCCACTGTACCTATTTATAAAACATTTGAAAATGTAGTGCGACTCAGAGAGAACGCAACTAAAATACATCCGCATATAAACACAATATTTGAACATTTTCTTCCTATTATAAATCTATAATAACGTCACAATAATATCAATTAAAACAATGTATTATGAATACGATAACAACTGTTGTCCCTTAAATGCGGAAACTTGTACTAATAAAATATCGTTAGAACCTACTATCAACTTGGACTGTGTACCACGTGTGTATATGTACCTACATATTTGATTTAAAAACAACATAAGCTTGTTTTTACATAGTAAGTGGGTATATACATTGTTTCAATTAAAATCTAGCTAATCATGAAACATACCTACTTACCTACAACACCTTAGTAAATCTAATGTGCGTGTTCGATTACTAGTGTTTTTCCTAGTCGACCATTCCCTTAATCATATTAATGTGTAGATATACAGTGAAACAGTTGTAGGTATTATAAAAGTTACAAACACACTTTATATAATTTAATAATGTAAGCTAATTATCTGGGTCCTGCGTTCGATTCTCGGGTCGGGCAGTGTTATTGGGATATTAAATTTGGAATTTCTCAATAGCAGCCCGGAGTGTGGTAATGTGTCCGGTTGGTGGCAAATGTGTACTACTCTGCCTTAACCTTCAGTTATTACAGGCATGATGTTATGTTTTATGTGTGTTTTGCTAATTATTAATAAATAAAATAAATAAATAATGCTGGACAATCCACACAGCATCTTCTAGCCCCAAGCTAAACAGAGCTTGTGTTATGGGTACTAGATGTTATCTAACGAAGCATTTAATTTCAGGATTAAAGAGATTTTCAACATCAATACAAATTGTTCACATTTTTTGTAAAAAAGAAGCATGTTTATAATTATCATCAAAATCGTCGCAGGAGACAATCGCACAGGTGTCTGTTGTGGACAGTGACGTAGCAGGTCGGCGCGTGTAGGATGGACACGCTCCGGTTCCGCCACGCCGGCACCCGCACCCGCACGCACCACGACGTGGACTCCCACGCTAGAAGCCAACCAATACAACTCCACTAAACGCTTAACACCAACCATCATCGTGCTACAGTGCAATAAACAAAATATATAGTAGGGAAAACCAAAACAACTCTGTTCCAAAACTTATAATTCTACATTATACAGTCACAAACTCAACATTTCCTTTGAAAATCTACAAAAGTAAACATTACATTAATAATTATAATTCATACGCACATATAAAAGCAACATAGGCCGTTTTCTATTCTATAAATACTGAAACACAAAGAAACAGCGTTTTCTTCAAAACATTCTTTATAGCGACTATTAACCATAACGGAAACATTAGCGGAAGCGGGGATGTAAAAACGACCTTATTACTACAATGGGATGTTATAATTTGACGGGTATGGTGAGCTAGGGCTGGGAGAGGAGCGGGAAGGGGCACTCGGAGTAAGATTCTGGGGCATTATCGATTGGGGCACCATCACCAGGATGATTGTGGCGCCGCGCGCATGTCTGGAGCGTGGCGCGACACCGCGTGGTGGCGCGCTCGGGCCGCGTGGGGCGCGCTCGCGTGCTCCCGGGACCTAGCCGCCGATCTAACAACCTACATTCTTCGCAAAGCGCACACACACATACACCTCGCACCTGTACTGACTATTCATACACCTCAGTGAGGGGACAAACTTCTTACAGATGCGATTAGCTACGCGCTTCAGACTACGAGACGTACCAAATCAAATCTGCATAGCCAGTAATTGTAAGCTAGCCTGCGACCCCAACCCCGATTGTGTGTGCCGCTACCCTCGTTACCGTGCCACGAGCGCACCCATGGCATGACTACTTAGCATTAATGTAAATAACTAACATAAATTCAAAAACCCGCTCACGTAACCCGATAAACCTAAAACTGGTAGGCCGGACGACCGTAGTCCGGAAAGGTCGCACCACCGTTAGATGCTCATTATAATGTTTCATTAATTAAGAAAGAGCTGATTCCCACAACAAAACTAATAAGCGTAAACATCAGTTGGTAGTAGAGAGCGGCAATCTATAAATAAATCATAGTAGCATTATGTATCAAAACACGCTACGTCACGAGTTACTCTACGCAGCTCTGTTTACTCACGCACCCCGCACGCAGCGGGCGCGCGCGTGGTGTGGGTAGGGGGTAGTACGTCAAATTAGGGCATACAGGGCGTAACTAGGCTATAGCGCGGGAGATGGAGGGCACGCCCATGCGATTCCCCGAGCCCTGCGGAACTTTCTTCTTTCATAACTTTGTAGGTATTGATCCGTCACAACTGCGCAATTCATGTCTTCTTGAATACATCCGATACTGCAAGGATATTAACGGCCCGCGCGTATTATATTATTCTACTTATTTTGAAACTTGCTTTGTGATGATACAAGTAGAAAAATATTATAATATACAATCACGGTTCTTTAGAATTGATAACTTTATAGTTATTAACACTATAAAAAATTTAATGGAAGGTTTGAGCACTGTATTTATAAAGTGTTGAAAACCCTTATACCTAATATTTACCGAAAATGAAATATTAAATTAACATAATTAGTATGTCGAAACCAAAACAAAACATATACCTACTTGTACTAAATTCATTGCTAAAAGACAATTAAAGCAACACCTATACCCCCACCGCTCACAGTGCTTAATTGCCCATCTTAATTTAAGTCCCATCTAAGTAGGTATATAAAACATTTTCCGAGCCTTGTATACAAACAAAACGTACCAAGTTCCTTGCGTAATACGCAGTCGTAGGGCCTTACTACGTCAGCCACCCACAACACCCCCGATCACGTTCCATTGCGTGGGCCTAAGGGAAACACTGTTCATTCATTCATACGCTTTAATAAAACGTTCTAGTCTATAACAGAGTATTTCGTCGTTAGTTAAGAATAATAACGTAACTTATATTGGCTAAACACAAATTAATAAGCATTCAAAAGTGAGCTCCGCTCCATATGCTCGACTCTTTGCTGTCTTTCACAGCACGCTACTGTATCGCTCTTATGTTTATTTACTCCATACTTTTGGCAACTCAATGTTTCGTTGCTGTGCTTTTAGAACGAAAATAATGAAGTATGATTTTGTTTTAGCATAAGAGATAACCTTTGACATTTTACACAAAATATCAAAGGTCAATGGATTAGTCCAAAAATATGCTTTCTATATACGTGGTGGACATTTGAACCCTATTAAAACTACTGTAAGAGAATATTTCATGCTACATATTTATGTTACCAATTTCATAAATATTTCATGAGATTTTATGTTTAATGTAAATGATATCGTAATTCATTAATGACAAGCTGTGAACGAATTTTTAATGTTCAACAATGTATCATCGGTTTATTTCTTACATACCTACATACATACCGCCTACATACATATGTGTTTACATATGCCATAATAATATAATATAGTTAGGTACGTCGTATTGTGTTACGAAGGGCACAGACATGATAATATTGTACAAAAAACTACCGATCGCAGAGTAACGTATTTTTCGTCGGTCATATAGAGAGGCGCTCAGTCACAGTAATATTGCATTGAAATAAGAAAATACAAGCCTGGCTAAACCCAGGATAACAAACATTGTTAGACAAGTTAACACTGCAAAAAAATACCCAACTACGGGCTTAAAGACGGCACAATAAGTACGTTTACATAGTTTGAATACATTGAAGAACAGCTGCTGGGATTGAACTACCGTTTAGATAATGTTTTATTTCATGTCATAAAAATGTTCTTCACAGCACAAAAACGTATCTCATATTATCGATACTTACGTAAACCTACTTCTTGGACATTCTTAACCACAAACTTAGTATACTATCAGTTTAGTACGTTCCAAGATAAAATATATTTTTTAGGAAAATATGATCCAGTCTTCCTTTATTTTAACAAAATAAAACCTATACAACTACATATAAGTACTCATCGCGTATAAAATGTTCTAGAATAAATCTTTTTTTTTTCTATTAGTTAATTTTATAATTGACTTCTCTTTAAATCTTATGGGTGAATCAACTTTCTTTTACAATGGTGCTTTTTTACAATGGTGGTCTTTCTTTTACATTTTTACGCGTTATTGAAAAATATATCATCGTACTACCTACTACTGACAGTTACCTCCGTGTATCGGAAAGCAAGTCAGAGGGTTGATCCTGGCTGTGATTTGTAGATCTTTGATCGTCGTTCCGGGTATATAATCAGATACCCGAAGGTCGTGCAACCAGTCTTACCAAGAGGCATTGTGTTACCCAGTATAAACTGGGTTGTGGTCGGTCAGATATGCAGTTGCTCCATGCTAAATACTGATATCCAGGCCGGATACACGACATAGTTGGGAATAGAACTAAAGACTAGGCACGCGATTGTTAACTACAGTTAAAATATTTTTCAAACGGAACTTTCAAGTTCTAGCTAGGGCCAAGAACTGGAAAGTGTTTTATTGTTACTTTTAAGGCTAAGAATGAATGTTGGCTTTAAAATTGGGTCCCCTGGATAACTTATATTTTAGTAAATATAATTACAACAAATTAATTACTAAATCACTGTAATTTCAATTACAATGTTTTAAAATTTATTCCAATATTAATTAGGTAATGTAACATTGTATTACCGCATATGTTTGTAATTGCAAATGTAGTATCTTTAAAAAAAAACTTTCTCTTCCACGTGGTGGATCATATAGAACTGTGAAACAATTGTCGAATTACGACTTACGAAGTGCATTATTAATTTCTTAAAATGTCTCGTTCTGTTTTGCACTTCTCTTCCTCAGTTTGAAGATTATTCTGGCATTAAACGTTTCTCCTTATTTTCTTTTCTATCTTGCATTTGTATTTTCTTTGCTTTCTCTTATACTCTTCGTATTTTCTTTAGGATCTTTCTTTAGTTTTTCCATATCTCGTCTTTGCCTTTTACTGACAATTACTGATGGCATTTTACCTGCAATAAATGATATAAGTATAGTTATTTCAGAACAAAAGTCTTAGCGAGAAAACAAATTCAATCACCACGAGAAACAAGTAGGTACCTATGTAATTTAAAATTAGTCTGCACAACAGTAAATAAAATAGTCCATTTAGTTATGTAAACAAAGATATTTTTTTGAATACATTAAATTGTCTGCTGAGTCACCACTTTTGTCTCTTAGGTGACCCCGAAAGTAATTTAGTTACTTAGTAGACAATTAACAAAAAAAAATAACGTTTAACTTATTTTCTATAAATTTAACGTTTACATTACTTACGAAAGTCATCGAGTAACCTTTCCTCTGTCAGAGAGCCACAGAAAAAATTGCCGTTGTATGAAGTGAAGGATAATGCACACGCGGATTTCACGCTACTAAGAAGGTTTTATTATTGGTTAGATCCGTTGGAATAATGATACATATTATATATTAAAAGTGATACATATTTTTCTCCTATACTACCAAGGAGCTACGAGGTAAGTCATCATTGATCATTGCTCTTGGCTCAGTTTAAAATAATTTTTTGAAAAAATATGGATAACTAAGACCAATAAAAAGTTGATTCACCCTTATAGAACGACTCATAAATGCATAGCATAGCGATTGTTTAACGCTATGCTAGCATTAATATCAATGTAACATGTACGTTCCTAAGTTAACAATATATATTCAAATTGAAAAAAAACTCGTGTCATTTAAACCTTAGGAACTTCCACTTACATAATTTTCACAAAATATACTTATACAAAAAACTTACCGTAATCGCAAAAAAAAATACAAAAAAGATCTAAAAACAGATTTTCTCAAAACAAAAATAATAAAAAAAAAACGATTTAAAAAATACAAATATAACTTAGTAAAATCATATCGCGTATGTGAGCTACCTATATCTGTGGTAGACGTCCTTCTTTCTAACGTACTTGCCATCGGGTGTGAAGTAGTAACTGGGGGGGTCGTGTATGTGGCGCCCGCGCACAAGGTATAGTATGTCTCCGCAGTTGTTACTCGCCGGCGCCGTGATGACATCAGCACGGCAGCCTGCCATATCTCTGGACGAGCAGTACCACTGCTTCCTGCCATGCGCTTGCAAGTTTTTCAGGTAGAACGTGTAGCCGTCGTGTAGCAGCAGCGACTTGCCCGTCCGCGATGGCACGTACACTGCTGGCACTGCGTTAAAACTCAACATGTGACCACCGACATTCGGTTGACGGCATTCAAAACACCGTCAACCAAGTGTACCGATGCAACATCCGACAGAACATACCGCAACCAGTACTGCATGAACGTTCGAAGGTTCACAGAGATACATGGCGGTTCTAATTACTCATCAAACTTTTTTCTAGTAAATCAAGTGTTTAGCTACTTTGTTAATAATAAATTAGATTACTACATTTCCTGCTAAAGTTAAATAATAGTCACAAATATGTATAAGATTTAATTCATATTTATACATAAACGGTACGTTCAAAGAGTAAAGCTGTAGAAAATAGTAAAGTAATCATTTTGATTCGATTATTTACAATTCTAACAGGGAAAAATACCTCAAAACCTATCTCCGTATTCATGGTTAAATATTTTAAGTACCTATTCTATCATTTGTTACTTTCACATTATACATGCTACGATTGTAGATATTCATATTATTTGATACATTTAAAATATTTAAGTAATAGATTAATTATTTTGATAAATGGGATAATTCCTCTTAGGAATGACTTAAAATTGCTTATAGCTCTACATTATTATACATATTGACCAAAAAAATAAGATCACATTCACAAGATACACTATAAATTGGATTTAGCAGACTGCCTCTACAGATGAATAACCTGCTCGATTATGCGATTCTACTTAATATTATTATATAAACTTAACGTGTAAATAATCAAAATGTCTATTACTCTATCTTACACTATATCGTGTAGTTTATTGCTTTCAGCGAGACAGCCTTGAGCTTTGATAGGCAATGGCATGGGCTATGCAAGGAAACTCGACTCCTTACTTTATTACAACGAATATACGTAGTGCTAAGACTGCCTCTTCTACAGCAACTAATTAACAATACATATTTTCAACGTGACAAGAAACAACATGGCATTTAGGAACATACTCTTAATATGACCTTAAATTTAGGACCTATAATTATTCCCTTTATTCAAAAAACTTGTCGATAAAAATATATACTAGAATTATAATTCTTCATTAAAATAATAGTTTTGACTACTGACGTTTTACTATAAAAAAAAAGTTGAATAACTCCGAGATCTTAACCGACTTTATTTCCTTATTATTTCTACGTTTAAATTACGATATAAATTCAATAAATCACTATCTACCGTCACGACAAGCTTTTTTCTAATCCACCTCACATAGGTAGGTACCTACCTACATACGCAATAAAGCTTGCTGTAGTCTACTTACTGCCAATTAATAACGTATCTCAATCCATCAACCCGCGATCTAAAACTGGTGCTCCTGATTCGCCCTCTCAAGGTTACAGATTGCAAACTCGACCACTGATCGGTTAAAAAAACGATCGATCCCTAGATTTGGATTGAGATACGTTATTCAAATTGGGAGTTACTCAATCATTAGTAACAATTTATGTAAAAAGTAACAAAAAAACGGATAGAAGGTAAATTATAAATTAAAATAATATACGAAATAGTAACAACAGGCGTCCTACCTAGGCGCGCTTCAAGCACGCTGCGGTGTGGGCGCTCTATATTTTTATTAATTTGGAAAAAAGTGCATCAAGCACTATCGTAGGGCACGCTCACACGCAGCGTACCGGGCGCACGCCTCGGCCGCCTGTTTTAACTAACTTATAACAAGTCCATTTGAATATTGTGTGCTGTATTGTTGTCTATACAGCATTTTGATTGCTACTTAAGCCGAGACGTTCGCCGTACAGTCTGAAGATCCTGCGCAGGTGCGCAGTCACATCGTGCATGCGCGGACGTCTCGGTGCCCGCGCAATGTGCTGTCAGCGTTCGTGGTTGTGTACCCCTGACACGGCAATCACCTCGTTATTGTACGTCCGCAGGATGGCCGGACATTGGAACTTATTCCTGGCTGCACAGTACCACAGCACTCTCGGCTGGTTCCTATACGCGTTATGCGGGCGGAACACGTAACCGTTCAATGCCAGTTTCGGGTAGCCAGTGTGCGTGTGTATGACTTTCACTGGAATATGGTAATATGATTAGTTAACTCGACAACCTTGTTAACTACACATCTTTTAAGTTAGAAACAATTACCTTCAAATCAGCTTACACCAAATATAATGTAACAAATAAAACGAAGTATTTAACTTTAACACATTTCTTAACATTCAACACTACAATATAATACCTAGAATGAAAGTTACTCCGGTGGGTGATGTAAGTACTTCTTTTTCCTATCTATTCACAATATTTAAGTTATTAAAATATAATTTAATATCTTAGGGCTAATATAAATCGTTACATTTGATCGCAACACTGATGTTAATAAAGATACTTATAAATATTCAGCAGAGAGCATATTTCATTTCCTATATCGTCAGTCCAAACAAGAACATTGGGAGTACGTCAAATGGTGTAGTTATTGTTCCTGCAGATATGTCTCAGTTCTGTGAACACAACTCTCTTGCCGATGGTGTGCAGCCGAGCGCCGCAGCCGCGCGCGCACATCCAGCGCCGCTTGCTTCTGTAGCAACCATCCAACTTGTACCAAAACCCGCCGATCTTCAGTAACTCTGCCTCCGTGTCCTCCGAACTCGACGTCAACGGTAATACTGCCCAAGAATTTGTACACAAGTTACAGAGTCAAACATTCGATTCTACAATGTGTATTGAAGTAACATCCACATTACATAACTTCGCAAACATTTTCCAATATATACCTCACGCAATGTCGTTGATTCAAATAGGGACCCGCTGCCTTTAAGCGCTGATATCAAAATCGATTCTTACATCCGGAGAATAGATGCGAAGTAATATGGCCCTAAGGAATTTTTTGAGAGCAGAAATAAAAAAACCTAATAATCAGTATACGTCTTTTATGAGTAAATATTAACAAAAACTAAATATTTTCACAATAATTAACTTAGATATTAATAAACAATGTATAATCAGTACAATAATACTCTTAATTCAACAAAAAAAATAACAATTATAACTAAAAAGTTTAACATACTTTGGCATAGGAAAAAAGATCTTTAAAAAGTACTGAGTATTAATTAATACAATTCCAGTCGAGGATTTAAATAATAATAAATTCTTACGTAAGTTAAGTCTCTCGTAAATACAATATATACGCACCTACGTTACTACGGAAAACCTGTTACAGTGCCCTACGATTCCAACCTACTGTACCTATCTACAACAATATATGGTCGTATAAGTTTCTAATATAAAAACTATGCTTGTATTATTTTGTTCATAAGCTGGTATATTATATTATGTCTACACAGTCTACCTCTACGGCTAAATACAATACAAATCATAAATATTGGAGTATTCCGTAACATCGTCTATCAGTCGTTCCGCACTACATCGCGGTCAATAAATAGAATTTTATAAAAAAGCATCAACAAGACGGCTACGCTATCATTAAAGCTATACAGTTTGTATACATAATTTCTAAACATTTTTGTAAGAGAATATTGCACATTCACGTTTGGTATACATTTTTTTTATATAAACTATCGTGTAGTTTCCTAATAAATAGCCGCTAAGGCATAACAAGGCGACGTTAAAGCGTCTACAGCTACCTGTTTTATTGATTCCAATAGTTTTCAAATAGTTAAGTATAAATACGCTCAAAAATCTATTTGAACGTTTAGTTTGATATCACACAAACCCGAAGGGTTCCTCGTACTATCTATGTATAATGGAAAATTACTGAAAGTCAAGTAAGATCTTGACGAATCTATTGCGGCACGGCACTGCGTGTGTACGAGATCCAATCAGAACCACTTAATCGTTGAAAGAGCGAGAACGACTCACTCTACTGTAATTATAAGTACTCAATCATCCGGCGAAATATAACAATATTACCGAACTAAACCTAGAACATTAATAGTATACATAGATAAAGGAATTACATTGACCTTTGGCATAACTACGTAAAAATAATAAGGCTTCCAAAATTATGAAGAAACAAAACTAAGCTTCAATTCCATATTTGGGTACTTATAGCGTATGCTTCAATTTTGTTCCTTCATAGCACAAGAACACTAAATAACAAATGGTGGTCACTTGTGTAACTCATGTGTAAGTAGTGCGACACTCCAGGTGCGCGTCAGTGCCTGCTAACCAGCAAGCCGCGCACAAGGAGGTCGCGCCAGGCCTAGAGCAGCAGCGCGGCATGCGGCGCCGGCGGCACCAAGGGCGCCGGCGCCGCTACCACGGGACCCACACGCGGCTCTGGACTAGCTACTATCTTGTACTTGCCCATCGGATCCACTTGAAAACGCCTCGACTCATGTTTAGCGGGATTATACGTCGCCGGATGATTGTGTGAACCCCGAAAGTATACCAAACGTCCGTCTCTCAAACATAAGGCAACTTGACAACGCTCTGCTTTCTGGTAGGACCTCGCACACCTCCAGGTGACCCGGCGAGGGTGCGATCCTCCGTCCTCGTAGAATATGTGTCCGTCGGCCACTAAATGCAGTCCCCCGCGCGCTGAGCGGATGTAGAACCATCCTGAAACGACGGCACAGTTAGACCTTGTTGCGTCAGACACACAATCATTACAATACTTAGTTTTACCAAATTACTGCGGTGTGCGGGAAAAATCAATACAGCGTAATCATTAATTATGCGAAACTCCTTGAATTGACGCCCGTTTACCTCCCCGTGTTCGTTTTAAGCAATTTTTTGCAATTGCGAAATAAAACTGTTTATTTTATAGAAAATTTCTAGTTGACATTCTTTTATTTTGAATCTAGATGGCTCAGCATAAAATGGTAGACATTTCTAGACGGCTATTTTACACTTGATAATCAATAAAGCGAACTTTGTGAAGAAACTATTTGAGTACAAAATTACCCTAAAATCTTTATCAATTTTATTAAGACTCGATCTGAATTTTCGACCAGAGCTTTGTGAAGAACATTGGAACAAATTCTCACAGCTTTTTAATGTACTTAATAGGAATTATAATATCGTGGTCACCTCACTACCTACATAGGAATAATTAAATTAAATTAAATCATTTATTTCGAGCAAAAAGACTCATAGTAACAAATATATGCAGTGTCTACACTTTCAATTCTTAACATCAATCACAACTAATCAACATCACCACATAGTATAAAACTAAGTCCCCGCGCGTCAGTTGGCGATAAACTTAAAACCTACCGAATGAATTTCTAGTATTTTATTCCTAATTGATATTTGAAACATTGTTCTAGTACAACAACGATTACCTGGCAAAATAATGGAAAAAATAAAGATTTCGTAGCGCTTTTTGCTATGGTGCTCTTTTGTGAAGCTATGATTATGACAGGCGGAACAACTTGGCCTTAATAAAGGATTAAAAAAAAAATGTATCAACATTCATCATCAAAGCAACTCAACCTCAAATTACTGTCTTTGGAGATAGTCCTTCTCGAGCATTTTTCGAATCGTTCTGGTTCTGCTGGTCTGTAATCTTCTGTGAATCTGGTGCTATGTACGTGCAGTTGGTACTATACAAGGTGGAAGGGCATCACCGTACAACCTGATATCATGAGTTCAGTACACATGAGTTCATTAAACAAAGAGTTAGATAAATCATCAGTCATCCTTTCTTTCGGAGAAAATCTGACTTGCGTGTTTAGTACGAATCCCCATGTATGTTCTGGTGTAACTTCTAAATATTATGAACGTTGGGACAAAACTTCCCGTCGCATTTATGCACGCTAATAATGTCATTGTCGTAATTTTTTAACCAGTTAGCTAAATCAATGATAAAAAATGTACAACTACAGTATGAACGAATGAAGGGAATTATGTATGATAATGGTTTGCCTACCAAACATAATTATTGTAACTAATGTTTATATATTAAAAACTTAATTCTGGATAAAGCAGATTTCATGTTACCGAAAAGTAACAGATGTTATCGTAAAAGAAAAATCACCCGTACCTACGAGCCAAGGCGCAAAAGTTCCCCACTGGATTAATTAGTTCTTCACGTTGTTGCAAAAAAGCAGTGACCAAAAGAAGGTTTTATGTAGAAAGTACGATACTTGCTATCGACGACAGTCTGCGAGACTTAAACAAAATCAATTGGAAGTTGGGTGTCAAAATAAAAGTCCAATGTTACTTCAGCGCAATATAATCATTTCTTTGTACCTAAACACAAGAGACGAATCTCTCTACTACCAGCTACACAGCTTAAACATTCTCTGATCGACAACCGTCGCTTATAGCTACCATAATTCCATAATACTTTCACGACTAAACATAATAATAGCAATAAAATATCTTATCACAATAAAAATAATACTTTAAAAATAATACTTCAAGGTTAACATATAATCGTATACATTTCGTATGGTACCTAACATAACTGGTGTGGTTAACTTTCAGGTTAACTATATTGTTGTTTCAACCCTCTCCGGTAAGTAATTACTACCAACAGTGTAATAAACGCTTAAGTACTCAAAAATAATATAAAAAGTGTAAAATAAAAAAGTTGTAAAATAAATCTTAAAATATTTAGATCTCACTAAAGAACAAACTTACAACTACAACGTATACATGAGTATTATTATTTAGTCAATTGTTCAATAAATGCAGTTCCTACTTTAACAAGTTGTTATACATTACTTTCCTAATCGTATACATGACGTGACTTCGTAACATTCCCTTTATGACCTAAGCGCCCGCTGACAAAATAACCTGACATTCGTTTAGTCAAACCGAAACCAACCACTTCGGAGACCACGCTCCGATGCCAACAATCGTAAATTTTATGTACAAATTCACGAATAAAATTGTAAAAAAATAAATGTAAAAATAATGTATAAAAATACTTAGGATATCATAAGAGAACTATCACTTTGTACAGTACACTACAACTAGACCGTCCGGTTCGGAAGAACGGAGCTGAGACAGATGGCCTCTGCTGGCTGGCTTACAACAATCAACATACTGTGGCAGAGCATCTTGCGGCTCATTTAAGTGTTTCTGTATAAACTTTCCAAACCTTCTTTTCATTTGACTCTCAAAAAGCTACCTTCGTTTGTAGAGGCCAAATACCAAGATCAGGAAAAATCAGTCTCAAACAATTTGAACCCAGACGGTCTTCACTAGAACTTATTATATATTCGTATACTTTACACAGCGCAAAAATATCTACCAATTAAATGTATCTACTGAATACAGTATAATAATATAGGTTAATAATCTCTTTGGAGAATAAGATAAGAGAGTAAACGTGCAAACTATAGTTTGCAAAATCTCAATTGCGTATACATGTGTGTAATCGACAAAAGGCGTATGCAACATTCAAGTCTAGACCACCGGCGGAAAGGCACAAGAGCAATTTAACTTTCCACTCGAAACAATAGTTAAGTCCAGCTAAATGACATTCAATATTTCAAACACCTCATCAAATATATTGATAATAATTATCCCTAACCTACGTTTTCCGTTCGTATCTGGCGTTGAGATCAAAACCTGTGCCGTATCCTACCTCGTTTAGTTCGCCGGTGGCCGTTTAACCGACAGACAAATTGACTAATCAGATCTGCCCGTCATGTTCGTGAGCAGTGTTGCTTAGAACATGGGCGTAAGCGGCGTGGCGCGCACGCCGCATGTGTGTGCGCTGTTCATCTGAACGACGCGCAACCCGAACGTATGCACGGCGGCACGACAGCGCGGGTTGCGCGAGCATCGCCACCACACCTTGCCACTCGCCGCGCGCCCGTTGAAGCAGAACCTGTGTGCTCCCACTTCGATAGCAGGTTTGCCCCTCTTGCTCAAGCAGTAGCGGAACTGTCCAGGGAAGCAAGGGAACGGAAACGGCAGACCCAGCGTCGGCGGCGCCTCCGGGGCGGGTGTGCCTGCAACTAATCACCTTACTGTTAATTTCTGCCTGTGTTGTACAGCTGCCAACTAAGTTGTGTAAACAGAAATGATAATAAATTATCACACCTGTTTTCAGACAAAGCTAAACTAAGTACGCAGCATGACATCAGGTATAACCACAAATAAAACAATATGTTAAAATTAACAAGTCGCCCATAAAAACAATCTCATTTAATTATTAAAAAATAACTATCAGTAAAATAAATCACACTGTATATTCCACGAAATTGTCCCTGCCTATAACAACCTCTTACTCCTTAAAGATAATTTTGTAATTTCGACTAGGGCCAACTGATCGTAACTTCGGTACTGATGTACAAAGTCACGACTGTTGGAAATACAAACATTATAAAGACGCAAATTTAAATGACTAGCATATCACTCGAACTGAGATTCAATTTTGACATGAACGGTACGCTTACGTTCGTTTTTGATGCGCTTAACGCGCTTACGCTTTCTGATGTTGCCGTGTTTGTGTTGGTAGCCCATGGTCATGATGCGGTTGTTCCTGGTGACGTCGTAGCATCTGCAGCCACGGCCGGACTTGTTGCATAGCCAGGTGGTCCGGCCGGCGAGCACATTCCCGTTCTTCCTAAATCGCCACCCGTGCACCACCAGCACTGGGTTCCCATATCGGGACACACTCCAATGCACTGAAAGCATATTTTCAATACCACTCTAATCAGATAATATTGAGGTGGTAGGATTCTCCGTTCAAATAAAACGACCAGATACAAAAATATCTTATATTTACTTACACCACACTTTCAAAATATTGATGTCATCTATTTTTTTAAACTAAATGAGTATAAATTATAATTCTATTGTAAAACCACACGTTTTTAAAAACTACTGCTTGAGATCTAACAATATCTTGAATGGTTTCTCCGAATCGAACTATCTTTTACGAGATTGATAAAAAATATAAAAATAGGTTATTCAAATTACATGAGAGGTCATAATTAATTATATTTAGGGATTTTCTATTGATATTTCAATAACACAAGGAAAAAGCTGTAAGAAATAGATAGGTAGGTACATAAAATAGTCAATGCCCACATTGTTCTAGACTACAATTTAGACACGTGCTTGACATACCCAGGAGTTTGATTAAATGGTCCAGTTACTAACATAATCATTATAAACCAAAGTATTTAGACTAGTAAAAGTTAAACTTAACTATGAAAAGTGCATTTATATGTCTTGAATACAATAGAAATGTAGATGAGTAATAGATAAAACAACACAGTTGCAAAATTAATACTTCTCATAACTTAAATAATATTTTTTTAATGTAATACATAATTGATTCAAAATTTTGGTCCATTACACTATGCAAGAAAAATGCAGGACGTCAAAAAATTTAGATTTCCATACGCAGTCAAAAGCATTACAGAACATATTGCGAGCGAGTAACAACCTATGTATTTACGCTAGTACATAAATAAAAACGTTTCTACTAAATCTTCAAACTGGGGAGGAGTCATGCATATAATGAGTATGAAAATCATTGATTTAAAGATGTTCGTAGACCACTTCCAAATAAATATACATATATTTCTATGGCCTACAGGTAGTTGTTCCGGCTCTGGCTGTAGCGGAGACGTTTTAAAAAAAGAAACAAAAAATACCACACAACCTAGGCCAAAAGCAGTGAGCACCCCTCAAATATTGCATTTTCGCAATAACTATAAACTAAATACTATTGTTCTAGAAACTATTTGTGGTTACGAAATGACTAATATTTAAAAATAATGATCCACGCTATTAATTTTAATAAAACACCAGGTCGATTACAATTCGTCATTTTACCCTTTTTAGAAAGTATTAGGCCCAAAAAAGTACGTAAACGCATCACTACTGACCGTGAGGACCGACAGTTATGGAGTCATTAAAAATAGGAAAAAACCTTCTTCAGAACTCGCTGCCGAATCGTCAATAAGAATATTTAACTTGTAATACGAAGGCGAGTAGGCGAAATGTTTGTATGTGAGGGCCGCAAGGTATAACTAGCCTTGCCATATGGCGGCCAGGTTTAATGGAAAATGCCGTTGAGCTCATCGATTAGCCTGGCCAGACTACGATCATGGGTTCTCAATACTCTTGGCGATGGTAGTATGTTGAATGAATGGAATCCAAAATATTTGTTAGAAAAGGTAAAATAGCTACTTTCAATAGAGTCGTTCACGATCGATAATAACAGTGATCATATTATTATATAAATAAATAAATAATAAATAAATAAATAATGCTGGACAATCCACACAGCATCATCTAGCCCCAAGCTAAGCAGAGCTTGTGTTATGGGTACTAGATGACTGATATACTTAATACAATACATTACATAGATAGATTTTTTTTATTATACATAGCAAACACCCAGAACACCCGGAACAAATCTTTGTAGATCGTACAAACATTTGTCCTAAGGCGGGAATCGGACCCGCAACCACATGCGTCGCAGGCGGACCTTCGCCCACCGCGCCACATAGGTCGTCTAATTATATCATCACAAATTACAAAAATGATAATGCACAGGCTTTATCTAAATCATTTGTTGTAGTTTTTTTAAACCAAAATATGATTAACTCAGCAAGTCCAAACCTTGCAAGATTAATAAAAGCAAAAACTGCATTTGTACACATGATTTAATACTGAACTCTTATTTATCATTGTAAAAAAAACATAATACATATTACTAATATCTTTCAAAACATGAAGTATCTAAGTTCTTCTTTCATGTATCGCTTTAAAAGTAAGATGCAAATACAAATTAGTCAGTAACTTAACTACTAAATGGTTCCTGAAATTCTTCTCCATACCAGATAATATTATTATTTCAATAAGCTAAGACAAAACACGTATATTTCTAAGGAATGCATTTTGTAAATATCACGATTACGACGTCATGGTTTTCACAGCCACTGAGGCCACTAGGTGAACAAACATGGCCAAATATGCCACATAACAGCATACAGGGATGGGTCTCCAATGCCCTTTCTTAGTAGACATTTAGGGATCAACGGTGCTTACATAAACATCTTCAAAAACATATTAAACTTTATTCTCCTATCTTATCTTAAATTGACAATAACATAAAATCTTGGATACTTTAGATTAATTACGATTCTGTCATTCAAAAGCCTTCAAGTTATAGCGAACCTTGCTCATCAACGGAACATTCCATTCATTAAACTTAGTTTCGACTAGACCTGAGGCATTAAAATTATCAGGAGTAAAATTTGGTGTGTGTGTATGGTGACCCTTCACGCGGACGAAACGACCTTCCATTGTGGTCTGGACTCTACAGAGACAACCCTTGGAGTCTTTATCACGGCATGCCCAGTTCAGCTTGTCCCGATATTGATTATTCACCCAAAATTTATTGTTTCGGAATATCAGAACCATTTTCCCAGCCCTGGACGGTAGGAAGAATGCCTCTGAAAAAAGGAACGCAATATTAATATATAAATTAGATACGACCTTCAATAATACTATAATAATAATAACTATACCACAATTTCCGTCAGTTTATATAAAAAGAACTATACCAGCTAAACCTTATCTTTAAAATTAGTAGGTATTCCTTATAAAATTATCACATAAAAAAATACGACACAGCATTACGATCTGTGAAACAGTTCAAAAATACAAAGATAGTGAGAATACAAAAGAAAAATTGAATAAAATATGGGAGTCCATAAGAAATAAAATTATCATTGGTAATGACCAAAAATTGCTGCTGCTGAGAGAAAGGCCTCTCTGTAAGATATTGTAGGCTGTAATTCACGACTCAAGCCCAATGCTGATTTATGGATATATGGATGTCCTTGATGTTATGGCTCTACAACATTACATGTTCGTCACACTGTTTTACTTCACCGTTTTGGGAGTAGTGCATGATGAAGTGTACTTCATACTTCGTGCATGTGCCTGAGTTCGAACCCACGACCTGAAACTCGTAGGTGAATTGCAGCTTTTACCAGACCACCACAGGCTCACAGGGTTCTGTATCGCTGGAGAACTTTTCACTTCTCATTGTCTGTATGAGCAGCATCCCAAGTATAGCAGCAGTTAAATTAGCGAAAAATAGGCAGTCATGGGGACCGCCTTTAGAGAATTGAATATTAAAACCTTGTAATAATTTTCAGGCTGGCGCAACACGACACACTAGCACGTCGCTGAAGCTAACTCATAAATTTTGCCGAAAATCGCTCAAAGCGGCTTAAGAAAATTTTACTTTAAAAAATAAAAATAGAAATCGATGATAGTTACAAAAGTTGATAAATGCTTCAGAGCTATCAATGCAGTCTTATATATATGAAGTACTCTATTACCGCGCCACCTCGTGCCAGTCTTAACATAGAATATAAATATTATTTATTCATCGTCAAGATTGGCTTTCGGTTAGCTAAAAAAAAACATTTAATAACATATTATCAATGGTTTTTATTTTCACAATGATTTTACGTTTTTATGTCTGTCACTCTGTGAATTATTACAAAATATCTTAGTATGTTAGCAATGCGGATAATGCTCATTGTGCCAAGTTTCTGGAGAACACTTTCTTGTATTTTAATAAAGCCATCAGGACCAATTAAAATATTCTAATTATTTTTAACTGTTTCTTTTTCATGCATAGTAAGGTTTTCAGCATGTTTTGTGAAGATCTTGTAGCGTGATTAATCTTTTTGCATATTTACAATATTTGAACAGTTAACGGAAGCAACTAGCATGAACTCTACCACTTTTAAAAAACTTTCTCTAAAACAAAGGGTCGACTAAGTAAAAAAAAAAATTATAATCAAATAAAACACAATGATACGTTTTTTAATTTAAATAATGATACAAAGGGATTTAAACCAATTATTATTGTTATTGCCCTCATAATTTTCGTAAAACATTTCAAGCAAAATCAACAAGAGATCCGAAAAACAAATTGAAAAAGTCCAGTTTTCTTAATTAACCATAAACAACATAATCATAATTAAAGTGTGATCATTTTCTTAGTCGTTTTACTATAGAACTTGGGTTTCGGATGGTTATGCGTGTTGTCGAACCGGATTACTTCCCCAAGCTTGTTTGTGCGGGCCGTCGCCCGGCAATTCAGATTCTTCTTACGGGCGCATGACCAGTAACCAGGAGGTGATTCAGTAAACGAAAAACCGTCGATAACTAAGTTCTTCTTACCCCGTGCTGTCGGTATGTATGCTGCGTTTACCTTGCCTACAATAAGAATGGAATTAAGAAGCAACCGGTCTCTTATTAAAAATGTAACACAAATATGTGCTAAAAGGCAAAGTAAGAAATTAAAATGTGATGGATCTATAATAGTATTTATTTACAAGTTTAACTTTTAAAGTTAAAGTGTTTAAAAAAAAAAAAGACGCTCAAAGTTTAACATCTAGGCTTAAGGAACATGTAAATAAACTCCAAATGGATACAAAAAATATCAATTCTTGCTACTGAAGCGGAGCTATGAAGAACAAGTACATTATTTGGTATGGCAAGCCTACTCTAGACGGTTTCTAGACGTAACCGACGTCATACCGACATCTTGTTTAACAACCGGGATGACGTCGGAACGCCAAACTCGTTTCTAATTCAGAATTAATTTATCACAAAAAATAAACATAAAGAGATATAGTTTCTCCTGAAGTAGCACTTATATTTGATATGTTTGCCAGGGGGCTTACACAGAATTTGTTTTGTGACCAGTCAATTTAAGTGCAGTCTATACATGATCAATGTCATTTGAAAGTTGATAGTACCACTAATCTTCAGATTATTCATGATCATGCTTATCATAGAACAGCACTACATCAGCATCAATAGTGTAAATATTAGCTGAACACTTATTAGAGTGTGAGCACTTCCATCTAGTCTTTCCATTAGGAAATTCTCTATCCTTCACGAACGTAAATTTTCCTGTAGAAATCACTGGACCTTGTCGTCGTGAGGTCCTCCCGAATTTGAACTGCGACACCTCCGATATAGGACCTGACAAAAGTCTCGATTAAAAACATAAAAATACACAACAACTTGCATTATTTAAACTGTAAGCCGACACACGATAGGTACTAGAACATTGTTATAGCATAGCCGAACAAGCCATGACATGGAAATCATGAACAACAAAAGGATGACCGCATTAATAAGGGTTTATTTAAATAAACAAAGTCGATGTATAAATATAAACTTTAATTATTTAAATCTTAAGGAGTAATACTCTCGATAAAAGTAACGATGTCTTTTAAATCGATATTTATAAACATAATATCAAAATTACAGTATAATAAACACAGCTAAAATTTTCAATAGGGAATGTTCAGTACATCAATTACCTTAATTGACAATTATGGTCCCGTTGTTTCACACAAGGCACTTTTACTTAAATTTAGGGTTTAACATACGCCAAATATCAACGTGTAATAAATACTTGAGTTTATAACCTTACCATAAGTACATAAAACTTTTTTTAAAACTAATTCTAGCTAATGATCGTATCTTATCACAAGTTGGCATTGACAGTGCATGTAAAGTACCTAAGTATTTAATGTCTTTTAACGTTTCAAGAGAACTTTATAACAGCGTCGATGGAATCATCACTTGATTGAGTGATCGAATTTTTACCGCTCGGAATCGGTATCGGTTAAAACGATAGTGTATAACTAGATATCTACATTTCATTTAAACATTAAAGGTGAAATAATGAATAGTTCAGTTCATCATAATCAACCGCATTACACAATCTATGAATTCCAAAGCACCAGAGTAAGCGATTGAGGCGGCAGTATATGATATGGAATAAAATCATCTCGGAAATCGACGTTTCCTTAACAGTGGTCAACGATTCTACCTCTCTTCTCAAACTCACGTAACTCATATCGCTACTTAAAAGCTATGTAAATTACTGTCTAAATTGCTTGAATATACTTAAACATACTTTACTCTCACTACGATAGCAGTAAGTAAAATTAATGCGGTCGTTCTTACACAAGTTAACAAAAGAGGTCATTCAATTTCTGGGGACTGCAGCGCGAGTGCGTCGAGGGTCGTTATAGGAGCAGCAACAGTAGCTGAGTTGATCTCAATTCCTTTGCGAGCGTTTGGTCGTCGAGAAGGCAAACAGAGCGCGCGCGGCGGGTGATTGTGCATCCCCTTCACAGCGACAACGTTGGACCCTAACATGTGTATCCTTGCCTTACAGTTGGTCTTCTTGGAAGTACACCGCCATATGACCTTGTCTCTTAACTTGGACTCCTCGCAGAAGGGGAACGTGTTCACCATCATGATCACTTTGCCACGCCGCGACTTCAGAAATTTAATACCTGTGGGAGAAGCACACGTCAGATAACTGAAGTAGACCAACATTGTGATGTGACCCGAAACCAAAACGACCGTAACGGATACTCAGGATAAGGAAAGTATAGGGTAAAATAAAACCAGCGGTTATTTATAAGTACAATTTAATATGATTTCACAAAAACATACCCCGTACATGAACTAAAAAATCCTATGATATAATGGTATAAGTATAAAATTACACTAATAATTATATAAGACTTGTATATGAGTAGTTAACACTTTAGTTTTTGAGGTAGATAGTTTAAAATAGGAGCAGATTGTTCGATGTGCGGTACATAAGACGAAGCCGTGGCGGTAGGGTCAACAATCAACACACGGTTATCATGCACTACCTACGAGATTCATAATATTAACAACATGAGCAAACATAGAAAACAGCACGTGACTCCATCTTTGAAACATACAAACATCGAAAAATTCGCAAAAAGTTAAGGAGAGACAATGAATGCGAGGTAAATATTGCGTAAATATAGGTAATAAACAATATTTACAGCATAACATGAAAAACTCCTCACGATAGCCATTATACATATCAACTCATAAATCGTATCTTATATAATTGACGTATATTGTCATTGCTCTAAAATATATTATACATATTAAACTTACAATTACTACATTTATAATTACATTTACCTGCTATCTATCGCCACGGTTTCATAATAACGTATATCGCCCATATTATTTGGCTTAGTGACAGTAATCAGGTACGATAGAGCGTGCCAAACGATCAACACTGACTGACAGTGCAGATGACATAAGTGATGACAAGAGTGCTTCAAACGCAACGAGCCCACCAGCATTTGGACCATTTGAAAAACCACACAGATATAGTACGCTCTGGGCCATCCTTTCATGTAAAACCACTCTTAAGCACGCACTGCGAAATCTCGCCGCGCGATTGTTTCTTGCTCGGAAATAAATCCGTAGATAAATTCCGTTAGTTCATCACTGTTAAAAATTTGACACGGTCTATAATAACACTTATAGGTACAAAGTTATCAATATTAAGTAAATTCACACACATTAGACCCTCGTAGAACTAAGTCATCTAAATAACAATTAAAATTAGTAAAAATTTGTACTTAAATCAGAGTCATACATACAAAGGGGATCTTCGTTCTCATCGCCTCTTGAATTTGTTTTCTTTCGACGAGCAACTAAGTAGTTAAAAACAATGCATAAAATATATTCAGACAAGTCTCAAAAAGAGCCTATTCAATTTTAATTAATTTAAAGTCGTTAACAGTGAACGATTGTGTAAACTAAGTAAAGAGGTAGTTGAGTTTCGATAATAACTAGAGGTAGTGAGGCGCACCGGACCCTGCGCGGCGAGCCGCCCCGGCGCGCCATTTCCTAGTCTAACGCTAACCTAATCTTACGCTACGACACCTTACTCGAGTAAAGCTTCTGAGTATTCATTCTTGTATAAAATTGTATAATTTAAAATTTAAACTAATATGTAAAACCCGTATAAAAGTGAAGAGGTAGATAGATGATTGAGCTTAAGTACTTTTTAAATCAATCCTAAAGAGCAAAACACTGGTTGCTCAAGACAAATGCCTTTCGAATATCTACTGTAAAATTCTTATAGATTAAAGAGGCGGACACCTAAATGTCTACGTAGCAATAAGTATCTGAAAAGTGTAAATTTTATAATTCCCAAAATAAATTAAGTAATTCTAAGTACAGTCCAGGGGACGTCATATTGCTTAATTTCGAACGAGTTTTCTCTAAATCAGTCACCGACGCGTCGTCAGCGACCGCTGCGCGCGGTCGCCGACCTTACCTTACACTCGTGTCGACAGCTGACTCGGCTGCGTTCGCATGGCGCACCAACCTGCCCTGCCTGACATAACCAGCTGTGAATATCGCGCAATGTCCGCCTAGCGCTACTGGATGATACTGCATACTGCACGGGTCGTAAACATTAAATCAAACGCTAAAGCGGCCGTGTTCCGGATAATAACCACCTGCTTAAACCTGACATCAATACGAGCTGACACCGTTATACATTCAGAAGTTCTTACATATATAACATCATTACTAGCCCTATTCGATTCGATAAATAGCCCACACCTATACGGATAACATTATGGATCTCGACGAGACCGTCTAACCTATTACGACACGACGTGTTCACTCGTATTACTGGTTGTCTCCTGTGTTCCCGTCACTGGTCGTCGTAACATCCAATACACCACAACACCTACTTATATGCTGACATACATTCACATTACCGATACTGAATAACCAACAATAGCCTTCGCTGAATCCTAAGTAAACCACACCTTATCCCCTCATAACTTACCTAATCATATTTAAACTACATCCATTATTATTTTTATTTATTCGCCAAAAGGCGGTTAGAAAATATCGAATACTCGACTATCATTGTCAAAATCGCTTATAAATTAATCGTGAACTCGTATTAAAATCGATCGATGATTGTGTGATGCTTCTTGTATTTTCTAATCCTCCTCTTTGCACGGGGTGTCGACGAGAAGCGGTTTCGACGAGTTATTGTGCTGCGCCGACGGCGGCAGCGCGTTTGGTGAGGATTGCGCAGGCGGACCGCCGGGCGCAGCGGTCCCTGCGGCGGACGCGTTGGCGGTAGCGGTGGCATGCGCGGTCGCGGCGTACAGCGCCAGTGCGTGCTGTAGCTGCAGTAGCTGGTGGTGAGGATCGAGAGGCGCGGGCGCGCGGTGCCCAGACTGGTGCGGCGTGCGCACCACGTAACGCCCGTCCGCGAAGCGACGCACATTCGGCGGAGCGTGATTATGCGCGTATCGAGAACGTACAATACGCTCGTGACCTTCTGGGCCCTCAGTGTTTACGTCAGCCAGGCAGCGAGATGTGAGCCGCGAAGAACAGTACCATTGCTTCCTTCCATGAGCCAAGTTGTTCTTCAGGCGGAAAGTGTAACCGCGGTGGAGGAGAAGACGACCCTTGCCTGCGCGGATGAAGCGCGCTGGACAAAAAAAAACAAATGTTAGTAATTAATTCGATTAACACCACCGACTTCTTATCCTTATTAGCTATCCGACGCATAATATTTGGCTATAACAAATAGTTGTTATAAACAGCAGACATTTAATTTCACGTGGAATTATCGATTTAGAACTAAGCATGCATTCATACCAAGATTTAACAATTGTTCTTACTTGGCAAACCTTTTTGGAGATTAGTAACTACGAATAATAGGGAAAGCAATAAAACCAAACTCGAGATGTTTACTAGTTTATTCGTACACAAAATGAAAAACCTGATTGTGTCAATATTTTTATTTAGCATATTTACACTTGCTTTACATAGCTCTTGAATATTATTTGTAAATTACAATAAACCATTGTTCAGGGTTAAATAACTATTTAATAGTTCTCTTGGAGAAACAATAATTTCATGAGCAAGTAAATTTGGCACAGGTTTTTGGCATTAGTTCTGTTTACGATGAGCAAATTTCGTAAGACCAAAACGTGTACAGACGCCAGCACATCAAACTACCCCTGTCAAATTTTCCCAATTGAATTTTTTTACAATAAAGTTGAAACACTATCAAAGAAATTAGACACATTAGGGTAACTTGATGTGCTGGCCTCTGTACAAACAATAACAACAAAAAAATAAAAACAGGGAAGACTAGAATTTAACACCCTAACTATTCTTATCTTAACTTATTATATTTTCTATGAGTTAATTGGTACTTTGAAAAGAACGGTATCTTTTATTTTATGAATAACTTCCTACACACAATAATAAATAGAATATAGCTTATCCTATCAACAAACTGAGATCATAGTTTAGAAATATTTGTATCACATTTTTTGGTAGGTAAATCATTGTACTTATTTTCACTACAATTACTTCCTATGGCACATTCGAACTCAAATAACGAGATCACATTTACTATTCAAGACAACTAACTACGTATTAATTCTATTGAATTGAAGCTTGTCCTACATTTTTCTTGACACGTATAAGTAAAATCTCATAAAAAATCATTTTCTAACACCAGAATGCAAATGAAAGCTAATACTAGTTCCACGACTCGGAACTGATTACTATGTTCTTGATATGGGGCTAATAAAAATTTCTACTAGAAACTAGATAGTACTAATAACGTACTATCCAAGCATTGGGGTCAAAATTTGCCAGACGAGGGACCAGTAAGGGTGTAGGGGGGGAGGATGATCCAGATGGTGGTGCTGAAATAGAGGAAACCAGCTGCGTAGGAGGATTGATATTCGGGGGTCGCCGTCCACAGCGACCAACGTGATTGTGTTCGCCAACCAGTTTGTGTAGAGTTCCTTTCTGAGTGTAGGCCTTGCAGCCGCAGCCACCCATGGTACATCGCCAGCGCACAACGCCGGAGCGCATGGTGTGCGCCGCATAGAAGCTGCGCCCGCGCACCCAGAGCCGCGGCCGCCCGCCAGGACCCACGCACAGCCGCACGTATTTGTTGTCGTCTAGCAAAACAACCACACGACATTTCATCAATTTTGTGTAGAAGCAATTAGAGGTCATTATGTCAGCAACATGCAACAAGCTTAATGTTACTTTCCCCCGCAAGCATTCATAAAAACATTAACAGTGAAAATTGTGAAAACTTTATATTGTTATTCATAAACCACAAAAATTAACGTTAGGTATTTATGGACTACGGTGGAACATGATATTATATAAACTGAAATAATGGCCTTACATAGTCAACATATGTAAAATGATAGGTTTGTTATACCTATTAAGCAGGCAAGCTTTTCATACAACAATTTACGTATAACAACATAATTATAAGCACACTTATTGCTTAGTCATTTGTAAACTAACAAAATTATTGCTTTTGATCACAAACATTAGGTACTTTGAAATGTATTTAAAATGTCTCTAGATTATCATTTTTATTATATTTGTACCGTTATGCATAATGAGATCATTCTTACATTTTAGTGACTAGATTTATTCCTACTAACAACGGATGACAATAAGATCATTTCGCAATGGCCTATTTGTGCACATCGCTTGAACATATTACAAGCTTACTACTTAATTACTATCAGTCCAACGTAACACCCGCCTTCATGCCCTTATTACTTCCAACATGCCCTAAGTACTTAAGGTTAGTAATGATCGAATATAATCCAACCTGATATTGGTTTCTTTTTTAGATGCGATCATAATTTAATCAGACACCAAATGATCGTGTTATACAATATTAACGTATTTACTAGCAATGGGTTAGACTCGTTAGTGGAAGATAAGTGAGTATTACTCGTCGAGGACAGCCTTAGCCTGAGCGGCAAGGTTCGCGTTCGTGAAGCCTCTACTCGGGCCTCTCTCAGAAGCAGGGACCCCGCCCTGGCCCCCGCCTGGAGGTTCGTGCGAATGTACGTTGCTAATGGCGAAAATTTTGTCGTGAAGCGTGTGTGCGTAAGCGCGACAAGTTCGTCGCGTACACCGCCATCGCACCTTATTCTTCTCCGGAAAGACTTTCTCCGCATAAAAGGAGAACCCATCAAGCCGCATATGCCGCCGCCCGCGGTTCGATATGACGAATTCAACTGTAAAACACCACCACCATAACTATCCGTACCCCATAACGCGAAAAACATGCATGCTACAAGTGATACTATTCCACATTTAAATCGGTTCAATAACATTGATCTTTACAACTGCTGTTATTTAACTGAAAAAAAATCGTGAAGATATGGTTAATAGGTGGACACCAAGAGAGATAAATACGGTATAAAGTAGAGCGAGGGGAGCGAAGTAGTAGGCTTGCGCTTGCGATGCAGCTGTACGAGGATGCCGCTAGACGATGCTACAATTAGCCAGCGAATAAGTACTTGAAATGTAAGTAGTATTTAGCTAGCTCTCTAGCATCTAGTTGTATTCCAAACTCACTTTGTTTTCTCGCTTTGAAAATGTATTGTGATGAGAACTCAACATGTACGTGATAACGCTAGTGGATTATTATTTAGATTTCCCTTCATATTCCCAACATAGCTCTAGTTACATATGAAATAAAAGTTTACATCATAGTTGTAACACCACGCGTACAAAAGAAAATTAAAACATAATTAACAAAGTTTATTTCAATAAATAGTAGTGGTCATGTTTAGACCCAATTTCTGGAACTAAACTTATGAGACAAATTGTCAAAAGCAGGTAAACTGCTGATTCGTTGAATTCAACAGCCAATAGCATCACTTGACTTGCGTTAAATTTGTGGCAAGTCGATAATTTCTCGTCAGAAACCAGGTGTTAGCCATGTTAATTATTTGAAGCGATAGTTTCAATGAGACTCTCGATGCGCGCATGTTCGTCGATGACAGGTGCGTGTCGCGCATGTGAGTGGCTGCCGGCGCGTGCGACGAGCCTGCCGTCCGCGGTGAGAGCCCGGGCGGGACAGCCCTGCGCGCGGCTGCGGCATGTCCAGTACACGCGCGGACCACGACGCTTGCGCGCCACGAACCCAAAGCCATCCACCAGCAGCGAAGGAGCCCCTCGTCGCGTCACCGTGTAGCACACGTGTGCCGCGCCAGACCCTGTCGCATGCATCATTACCAACAGCCTCAATCAGCGATCATCAATTTGTAGGTACAAGTTTTTAACAAGGTCCACCAGTTTTGGAGTTCCGTAGTTAAATGGTAAAAATGAAACCCTTATGATTTCGTCGTTTTTATTAATTACACTTTCTTAACGTTTGAGTAAATACCGTTACAGTTATCTATGTTTGAAAAGAAAGGAACCAAAGATTAAATCTGAAATATTTATTGAAATCTTAAACACTAGCGCACTTACATTATTTGATCACAATGTTCAGACAAAACTAGAAAATTGATAATATCGATTACAACCTATTAGATGACGATTTCATCAACCCTAACTAGAATCATATTCGCCCATGCATTTACAATCGAACTACGGCAAATATTAAAATCATACACTTGTTACAACTAAAAAACTGTATGCACAATGTCCGGAAAACTTAAAAGAAAATATGTTCCGTTACTTAAAATACCTACATTAGATTAAGTGTACAAAGTTTAACTGTTAAATTCAGAAACGGATATTCAAACTATACATACCCTCGTAAATAAAACACGGTATAAAGTTACGCCAACATGAAACAGTTAAACAAATTTGAAGGCGTCAGTTTGGCGTAATTTTTCTCCGAGTATGTATATTTTAAATGGGGCTTAGACACAAAATAATAAACGAGAACGCAATAACAGAAAATCATTCAATATGGCAGAAAATCCAAATTAGGCTTAAAATACTTACGCACAAAATGACAGACATAAAAATTTTATTGCTTCTTTTGAAAAAATGAAATTTTCTCATACTGCGGGACAGGTAACTACCTCGCCTAACTCGTATTTTCGCGATATCTTCGCCATGTGATTTTCTACATGGTTGTGTACTGGGTTAGTTATTCTTAAAAGATTATTTTTAGACGTTATTCTAGCTCGACAGCGTTTTCCATAGTCCATACACCTCCAAAAAGTCCGACCACTGCGTACACTGTCAGTAACAAATATGTAAGGTTCATAGATCAACTGCAGGTGACCACTTTTCGTTTGAATAAAATGTAGATCACCCTTTATGTTGCTGTTTAATGCACCCATTACTGAAAAAAATCGTTTTGTTAGTATCAGGCTATAATAATTTAATTCTTATTTATTTTTGTGTAAGTGTCATTTCAGAGTAATAAAATACAGTTTCTTGTTTAATTTTTATTTTCATTTAAGTACAAAATAATGCTATAACATTGAAAAAAATCTAATAGAATCTCAAGCATTAATTATGGTGACCGAGTGATATAAACAGTTCTTCAAGCTAGCGCACATCTATCTGTAGATACACAATTCTCAAAAAATGTTTGGTGTACAGAACAACACGATCTCTTAACAGTAACACATGTAAAGTTACAGTTTCATATCATGTGAAAACTCTTGCGTCAGGTATAAGCGATCTGAAGAGAGAATCAAACTATCAACGCGTCCATCAGCTACGGCGGCGTTCTGGTATCAAGATACTACAAATACAGTCAACTATGTTAACTGTTGGTGGCATGCCGCAGACATGGCCTTGGGCCGCGCTTTAACTGCCAAAGATCCGATAGAAATTCAACGCGCTGAATATTTTTGATCTTCCGCGACAGTCCGCTGTGTCCGCGGACAGTGTGCACGGGGTTTGGGATGCGTCCGTGCGTCTAAAGGAGAAACAGCAGACATGTTTTTTGTAGACAATTTGTGGAATGGCCGTGAAGAGATGAACGACCGTGCACACGGTCCTGCAGGAAACCAGCCGCAGCTTGTGGATGCGTCCAATAATTTGTTTCCGCCTTTTCTATAGTTACTTTGCTCCTGCTAATATTAAGTGCAGGCTGATAGTATGTCTGATAATTGATGATAAAAACTGGTACAAATTACAAAAAAAAAAACAACAAAACAGGAACAACAATAGAAGATTCGAAAATATTGAACCACATACCAAAATAATAACGTATTCGTCTTTTTATTTAAAGTTTGCCCTATTCTACAAACTTGTCCTGTATTGTGGGTGTGTTTACAAACATTTAAACACACATACGCAAACTGGTAGACCCAGAACAATTACCTGTAAGCTATACAAATATCTCACCGGTGCGAGAATCAAACCCGTGACACGCAGAGCAGTAATCGGTCAGCCACTGAGCCCACTGTGCCCTTGAACTACATGGCAATGACACATAAGGACATAAACACAGGACATGTTATACAAGAAAAATATAGGTACCAGCCATGGTTACATTAATCCATAAAGGTGATTCTAAAAACGCAAAATTGGTTTCACATATTTATGATATTCGGAAAATTGATGTACCTAATATTTTGTTATAATGAACTTGTGGTAATATTGAGATCAGGGCGTCCACTAGTAGAGGGCCTTATGGCATTCCAGGCCTACATCCTTGTAACTACACCAATGGTAATTCTATGTTAGCAAATCTAGTGAAGATGTAATATAGGGACAACAAATAAGCTACAACAACTATTAGCTATCAAGGGATGAAAATTTTCAATCCCTAATTACAAGTATGATGGAAGTACTTAGTATGTATGTGGGCATTAATTGACTTCTAGACTCTAGAAGGAAATGAATGCCTAAAACTCTAGAATCTAGAGTAATAGTAGTGTACTGTAGCAGAATGTTGTGAAGCACAGATCATGGAATAAATAAAACACATGTAGACATCATCAAATATTTTTTTAAATAGACCAACTGTCAGGGCTCAGAGCATTAATGGCTCTGGTCCATACAGGCTTTTAAACATTTATGTGATGTATCTTATCTCAGAGCATGCTTCATAAGTCCTACACACAACAACTCAGAAAGACCAGCCCGTCCATGCCCTCCCCGACCCTTGCTCAAGCCAGCCCGCACCGCTGAGCCTGTACCCTGCTGTCCTCTCCCAGGGATACCCTAAACTGAGGTCTGTTCCCCACAAGGGGTGCTCTTAGTGTGTAGGTACTTTTGTGTTTTATTCCCTGACTAATTTATTAAGTCACACAGGGACTGAGCCTTGTAGAGCTAAAAGTTTATTTGTTTTAGAGAATAGTTAAAATAATATGCTAAGTATAATTTATTAATTAATATTTCAAACACACAAATGTAGAGGCGTACTTAAAGCCTAGCGTATAGGCTATTATTACCAGCCAACGTTTGAGTGAGGCAAAGAAACAACAGAGAGTGGTAGGTGGAAAATCGTTAATAATGGAATACTTAAGTACATATTTTTATTTAAATATGAAGATGGTAATATACAATAGAATCAGCAAAAAAATAAACCTAAACCAAAAAATGAAAACCTAACATTACAATAGTGCTAGTTATTTTAATCCTGACTGCACTTTAAATTGCCCTATGAAACTAAATAGGTCACCAAATTTGAATGAGCAATTTATTGCGTTATTTCTACCTAAATACACCGTTTGATTCCCATAAAGTGTTGCTATAGCAAATATGTTACATAATTGACTCAAAAGTAACTTGCGCACGCGCCTGAGCACCGCGTCGCTCACCACCGAGTACCCGAACTACCTAAGTAAATACTGAATAATAATTTAGAAGACTGATACTTAGAAATTTAAAAAGACTTTGATATGATTAACATTAATGTTAATTACACAGAGTCTGATTTTTCATGTTTGTTTGTATTTTAATAAAAGGATTATTTTAATTAAGTTGTTTATTTCTTAAAGTTATTGAATAAACAGGAAATAGAAAATAGCTATTTAAGCTCAGACTTAAGTATGATTTTACAATATTATAGGGTGAAACTTTAGGGGTACATTTACTATTCTATGTTGTACATATAATGATTTATCAGGAATCATTTTATTTTTTCTGGATAAGAAGATGATACATATTTATAAGTGGTGGTCCTGGGTTCGATTTCTGGCCTTGGGTCTTTCCATATGGAATATACAAAATCCAACTCCATGAGGATCACCGGTACGAGGGACAACGTCCAGCAGAGTTGCGGATTTTCACAGACGGATCCAAGACAGGTACCGGCTCTGGCGCTGGCATCTTTTCGGAGGACCTCAATATACATATAGCCACACGTCTAGGGGCCCACAATACGGTGTTCCAAGCAGAGTGTATGGGTATATCCCTAGCAGCCTCAGCTATCACAGCCAGACAGGTTCAGGACCACACTGTCCGTATTCTATCAGACAGCATGTCGGTCCTGCAAGCACTAAAATGCTACACAACCAATTCTGGGCTTATATACGAATGTCATCACCGCTTAAATCAGGTGGGTATTCTAAACAACATAACCATTCAATGGATCAAAGGAAACAGCGGTTCTCGTGGCAATGATGCTGCAGACGAACTCGCAAGAAGGGGATCTAGCATGGCAGTAATGGGACCGGAACCCATCGTACCACTCCCCTTTGGGTATATACGCACTCTGGTAAGGAAACGCACTAGGGTTCAACACAACAAAATTTGGTCAGACCAAACAGACTGCAGGCTGTCCAGGGAGGTACTCCCTGCAATTGACGGCCGCTTTACAAAACAGGCCCTACAACTGACTAAGCAGCAGCTGCGCACAGTCACAGCCGCTGTCACAGGTCATGGGTCATTTAACAAGCACCTATTTACTATAGGAGTTACAGATAGCCCGCTGTGCAGAGCATGCATGGAGGTGGACGAGACGGCGGACCACGTGCTTCTCCACTGTCCAGAGGTTACTGCATACAGGGCTAAATACTTCGGTAACCCGGTTACTCTCCGAGAGATCGCCAGTAACGTCAGGGCGCTGTTGGCCTTTCTCGGGGAACTGGGGTGGATCGAATAAGGTATTGTCCCACCCTTTACGGAAAATACGCGCTACGTCGTGGAGTTGCGGAAATCGGCCCGTCTAACAATACAATACAATACAAATTCCATATGGAATTTCTGAGTCCGGAGTCTGGATATGTGTCATATCGATGGCAATAGGCTCGCCCCTTATAACATGGGACTTAAACATAACTGACGAAATGTGGGTGTACTATAGGGTACACCTCTGCCTAACCCTTCAGGGATTACTTGCGTGGTGTTCAACCAATATTTTGTTATAAGTGGTGTTGTTGTAAGTCTAGATTTATTCACAACATTTACTTTCACCAATTCAGTTATGTCTAAGATAAACTGAATAGAAAGGTGGTCTTAAACAAAACTATGTCATACAAGACGCATATAAAAGAAATATGTGAGAATGCGAAGATAGCATTACTACAATGAAAATGAGCCATAGGCAGCCCCTGGGAGATGCAACCCGTCGTTGTAGCCAGAATCTTCCTAACAATTTTCTTACCCCAAGTTTTACATGGAGCAATAGTCAGTGCTGACACAGGACACTTATTAAGACTAACAATACAGAACTAACAAAGGTGCAAAGACTAGCCAGGACTAATGATCTCTGGGGCAATGAGGACACCTAGGCCGCCCTGGGCGACATATTAGGAATGATACCACTCAGTCTACAAGTCAAGAAAAGAGCATTGGAACAGTGGTTCAAACTGAGAAGCACCAACCTCTGGAAAGGTAATTTCATGAATAAAGACCACTCAAATGTAGCAAATCGCGGTTGGCGCAGAGGCTGAGCGATCGACTGCTACGCTGCGTGTTGTGGGATATCCGGCTCTGGGGTAGATTTACCGGAAGTGGAAACTAATCGATTTATCCCACTTAGAAGATGCGCAAGAGTATTCCAAGCTGAAATTTATATCATTTTGCACTGAAACAATTAAGGACTGTGTTCCAGGTGACAATACAAAAATACTTGTTTAAAGCGATAAGGCATTTGATCAAATAGGTGTCACATCTGCAATGGTGAAAGAGTGCAAGGAAACACTCAAAAAACAAGCAAAGAATGCAGAAATAACTGTTGCGTTGATCACTGGGCATCAGGGACACGAAGTCACGAAGGGAATGAAAAGGCAGACAAATAAGCTAGGAAAGGGGCGAATAAAATTTTCGTGAGACCAGAGCCTAGCATCAGGCAACTGATGAACTTCTGCCAGGGAATGGGAAGATTGGCAACACATGAAGGGATACACCAAACGGGGAACTGAGCGTAATAATCGTCTACATAAGGACTGTTCGCCCGCCAGCCATTCGCCAGCCACCCGAAGCTAGATAAGATAAGAACTAAGTAGAAAATATATGATTATAAAATAAAAATATTCTTTGTAAATTCTCTAAAATTACTGTGTTGCTGAGATGTCCTAGTTAACCTGCACATTGACTTAATTCTGTAACTTCTGAGCCATCCCAAAAAAGAACCTTATTTGATACGTCAATAAGGCTAGTCGTCCAATATTTATACAATATTTAATTATGAAATTGTTGCAAACCTTCATTTCATGCCTATGAGGGGCTTATGGCTCATATGGCTCAGGTGCATGGGTTGATGTTCAAGTTTCAGTATCTTTTACTGAAGTCGACTCAGAAAACACATTAAGCCGCTAACGGCTTCAAAAATAACAAACATTTGAAACATACATTTGATTCATCCAGGTATCAACTTTTATATAACTTACAGTTTAGAACTAACCTGTACTTAGTAGGTAGTTAAATGATATGATAGTTTGTGTTTTTTTTTAGTAAGTATTTTAGAGTTTGGATAAAAGTTTAGAACTAACCTGTACTTAGTAGGTAGTTAAATGATATGATAGTTTGTGTTTTTTTTTAGTAAGTATTTTAGAGTTTGGATAAAAGATATCTTTCATGTGTTGATCTTCATTTGATTTAATTTTGTGGCTATACTGCTCTTTTAAATAAATTTTCACTTTTCAAAAAAACATGGCCTAACAGCAGTGTCATCAATTTCAGGACTGTTCTTTCGAGCAGCCTCTTAACTGATACAAGATAAATATTTTGTAAGATGGCCAATGTCATGTGGTGTTTTACATGGATACTAAGGTTTATCTTGTCCAGATAGTTCCTAAATGAAGTCCAATCAGTTTTATGGTTGTAGTCACTTATGCTTTTGTTTGAGGAGTATTGTAGTAGAAATTGTCAACAACACTGGCAAGTGATCTGAGGAGATCTGAATATATTAAGACAAGAGCTGATATAATAATAGTTTACTAAAATTACCTTTCGCATGAAATAGTCCAGAAGGTCAGGCTTTTGGCATGGTCAGTCAGCCAATATATATTTATATATATATATACCTATCTATCTATAATATATATATACCAATCTTGACTCTTTAATGACTCTCTGCCTCTTGTCTGATGAACAGGCTAATGCCTGGAACCCCAGTATACATTTTTGGCCTTACCGGCTTTGAAGCTTTTACCCACAGTTAGTACATTTTTGAGATGATCTTTAGGATCTTTAGTTATTCTGTGTCTAAGTGGGCAGTACACTGATCATACCATAAATCTTCCTATGTTATGCTTAACAAGATTTTCTGCTTTGAATGCAGTTATGGTAGTTTAGTATGCTAGGTGGTAGTTTTTAACAGATTGTTTTATTACAATCCTGTTCCTCCATAAAAGAATATCCATTTTTTTTTTCATAAAATTTTGCTTATTCTAGTAGTAAATAAGGCTAAGTGTGCTACATATGAGGCTGGGAGTAGGTGAAGATGGAAGGTGGTCATCTTGTGAGTGTGGTTTCGAAGGGGGTTTAAACACTTGTTAAAGAATAGACCAAACAGTGTTTAAAGTTTGCTGGAGACTTAAATCATAGATCATATTTTGCAGTGGTGTTACAGTTCATCTTTAGGCAATACTTGTACTAAAGGAAAGGGAATACTTCACACACCTGCCATATTGCTGGCATCGAGTACATGGATAGTTTTATGTTCCCTTGGTCTGGTTTTATCTTCAATTTGTATTACTACTGAGTGGAATATGTACTTCATGCCTTAACCTTTTTGTTATTTGGAATGGACTCTCAGTTGACAAGAAAAGTAGAGGAGGGTTTCTCTGGGTCAATGCAAACTAAATTATTTATTTCCCCTACTATCTTATTTCCAGTATATGGTGATTTCTTCTATTACCTACTTCTTCATAAGGAGTAGTGTGGTGTAGATTATGGATGACTATCCTACTTCCCTGTAATAAGTCCTTCTTCCCTTACATGCTAGAGGCATCAGCTTTTTATATGGGTCAGGTGGTTTACAATTTTTTCAGTATAAATCGGTTCTTTGTTATTTTTAAAAAATTGTCACTTGTATTAAGAACAGACTCTAAAGTTTCCGTTGGCTTAGTCACGTCTTCCTCATGTCGCTAGCTAGCACAGGTTTTGATTAATCAGCAGAAATCCTTTAGAATGAAATCTAGTGTGATGGTCATAAAAATAAAACTTTGCACCTACCAAGGTATGGCACCTTGGTGGGCGAGTACGTTTAGCTATTTGCCGGTATTTTTAAATATACATGCTGACTTTATGATGAGATAACTTAAAGAACTTAAGTTTCAGACACAGTCTAGAAAAGTGATCTGATATGTCATCTTTCAAATTTTAAATCATTGCTGCTGCTTACTCAAGTATTAACCAATTTTAATCAAGTAAGCAAGCAAGAGCAGTAAATGTATGATCTAAACACTAGATTAAATTTGTAGGTTATGTTTACAAGCTGCCAAATAGTGCGTGCAGAACATATTTATTTTTGTAAAAGATATACTAGAAACGTACAAATTACCATTTTTATATAAAACAACAGCTATTTATTAGATTTTTTGAAATATAGATAAGAACGCAATACATGGTACTCTAGTTGACAACCTGCATTCGTTTTCATGTCGTCTTACTTTCCTTACTCCTCAGATATCGAAATAATAAATTGTACATACCACAGTCATATTCAGCATACAAAGCACAGTTTAACACATATTCACTATATTTCATCACTTTTTAGTGCACCAAACATTTTGTACCATCACGTAAACACCTCCTGATACGATACCATAATGTATCTCCAATTAACACGAGATTTTAATCCAGAACATTGACACTGCACTCCACTGTTAATAGTTTGTTGATATTACACCTGTATAATTAATAAAAAACACAACAAACTTTTATTATTTCCCAAAATAGTAAACAATCCTCGAGTGACACAATTGCAACCATAGACTCCACGGCGTGAAGACGGCGGACAACCACAAATAACGGAATCGCGTTCCACGATACGCAATAAACACCACCTTAGCAACTTTATATTAATAATTATGTGCTTTTGTACACTTTAAAAAGTCGAATTATTTCCGTGTTTTTAGATATTTTTTGGATAACATTTGTGTATCTATGAAGCCGAATCATAAAATTGTTCACATTTTTTTCCCACCAACACGAATTCTGAACTGATGCATGCACTTTAAATTATATCTGCAATTAAATATTGCAACGTGTATTGTTGCAACAGCTGTGAAAAGCGTTGTGCTTTAAAAAGCTTTCTGTACATGTGTAAACCTAGCTTGCGTGAGTGATTTGGATCGCAATTATAATATTGCTATTTCAAAATTGTTTAATTTCATGAAAAATGTGGGCTTTATAAATTTTATAAACTTGCTTGCCATTTTGTTAAATTCGTGCTCATTGTGAAATCAACATTATTAATTATGTTTGTAACATAATCACTTTGGCAGTCAACCCGCTCTTCGTATTCCCAAGTGTAAAAACATCTGTCTAGTTAATACGGCAATGTGTCGTTAGAGTGCGCTAAAACCAAATTAAATCAGTTCAATTGGAAATTTTAATGTTAATAATTTTTTACTTGTAGTTCATTCTCCTACTCCAAATAGCAAGCGATCTTTAAAAATATACGGATGGGTTGGTAAAAGATCATGATCTAAGTAATGAAATATTTCCTGTTTTTAATAACTTAAATCATGAATCAAAATCTTGATTACGTGTATTGGTTATTCGCTCAAAACTAAAACAGCAAACTAAATTCGAACCAAGTATATTATTTTGCCTACATCATTGTCTATTAGTTGATGTAAAAATCTTGTGATAGCCTCCCTAGCGCCATCTAGTAATGAACTAGTTGTCATTTATTAACACAACCTCTATCGAATTTGTTGACAAACAGTTGTTCGAATTGTATAACTTTGTATTACTGGAACGAACTAGACGAAGCGAAAGGAATATGTAAGGATTGTAGCAGATGGCGTTCTGTAGTTTCTGTCTACCCCCATGGTAAAAAGACGTTAGTTTATGTATGTACGTATAAATTGCTGGTTTGAATACAGCTAAAAGTAGTATTTTCGTATACTACAAGTTATATGTCAACCTATCTGGTTTTAATTAACACTCATCAAAAACAATTTTAAGAACTAGATGAGGTCTGCGTTTCCTATCTGCCTACTCCGAGATGAAACACCGAAAATACTCATTATTAAGTCACAGTCACTTTTAAAGTTAAGACATTCTTGGTCAGATCACGTGAGGAACATGCAGATTAGTGTCAGAGATGGAGTTTATCAAAAATGACCACACAGATGTGAGTGTATCTGTCTACTCAAGTTAGGCATGTGTCAGTAATCGTGTAATCTTGACTCAGAACTTAAGTATTTCAATAACTTAACGAACAATACGAAGATGGAAGAAGAACATTTGGGTAGGCTCCTAGAGTACTGCCAGATATATATTTATTCTAACTTAAAAACAAATAAATCAAATAATAATAAAATAATATTTTGCAGAGTGCATTTTCATGTCGTTGTGTTCTATTCAGAAATAAATTATCCAAATAGTTGTTAACAACGGGCAGCATTTCTTATAGTGTTGAATTGGAGGTATGTGCTCAATCATATCAGTAGCGCCCTCTAGCAAGCAAAGGAATCGCTTTGTACTTACACTAACAATATAAATATTATACTTTCATTACGTTAGTTTGTCACACTAATCCAGCCCAGTCCAGTTACCAATTTTCCTCAAAAGTCCTTGGCCCCAATGACAGATATTATCTTTATCATGATGATGAATACAGAAGACTTAGTATGGCATCTAGTGGCTGTTGACGGTATTAATTTTAGCTATGCAGGGTATATGGTAACAGCTGCTCATTTTGTCGTGTATTATCACCATTGGGTATCTTTACAGCCCTGTAAGATTCTAGGTGATATTCGAAGGCTTGAAGAGATTTGACTCTAAATATGGTTTTATAATATAATGGCTAGTGTCCCAGTGAGGACTCGACTAATATAGTTGTGAGCTTGCTAGAGTGACTCTGCTCCTGTCTTTCTCTTCTATGAGTAAAAGTAAAATAGCTTTAGTAAAACGAGTACTTACATAATAAAGGTGACATACACATCTCAAGTAATTATAGACCAATTAAAAAGCTTTTTTGATGTGAATAATTTATAGGGTTGTGCAGGCAGGATAAAGAGAGGGATTGGGACATATGGATTATGTAGATCAATCAGATCAGATAAATGTTATAACAAAATACCGGTAACGAATGACAGATTAAAACGGAATGAAAGATAAATAAAACCTTTATTATCAAACCTTTACCGGACTTGGACCGAATATAAGCATTGGTGGTGAGGTGCTTGATACGGTGGACTCTGCAGTCTTTTTGGGCATAACAGTGGATGCCAAACTGCAGTGGGGCCCTCATATATCAACCCTAGCAGGGAGACTCAGCTCTGCCGCCTACGCTGTCAGGAAAGTGAGACAATACACTGACGTGGACACAGCTCGGTTAGTCTATTTTAGTTATTTTCACAGCGTAATGTCTTACGGTATGCTGTTATGGGGCAAAGCTGCAGATATTCAAAATATATTTGTGCTACAAAAACGAGCTGTTCGTGCAATATACCAATTAGGGCCCAGAGTCTCCTTAAGAGATCTATTTAAAGAGATTGGTATTCTCACAGTGGCTTCTCAATTTATTTTTGCCAACATAATATACATTAGGCAAAATATACATATGTACACTAAAAACAGTGACATCCACAATTTTAATACCAGAAATAAGCACAAACTGTACGCTCCTTTCCACCGGCTTCATAAGGTCCAGAGCTGATTTGTGGGGCTCGGTATCCGCTTTTATAACATGCTACCTCATTCTTTGCTGGATTTACCTTTTAACGCGTTTAAAGCTAAAGTTAAATCAAACCTTTGTTCTAAAGCATATTATTCGATCAACGACTATTTAGAAGACAAGAATAGTTGGTCGCTTTGTTGAACGCAGGACAATGTTACTATGTTCTTTTACTGTTTAATAGTTCTTTATTTTTGTGTATGTTTCTTCTTCTATCCTTATTTTTATGTTATTGACATGATCCTCTCATTACATTGTATGAATGAGTTGTATTGATATAATTCAGCATTGCACATGTCAGCGGGCACGCCCTTGGACTGCCTTGGAGGCTTTTTATGTATTCAGTTTAGCAGGCTTTGCTTGAGTTAATTGTCGATTTTGGTATATATAACTTTTTATTTATTTATTTTGGCATATTGGTGTGTGCTAGCTAACATGTAGCAAATTATTTAATTGAATGACGTATAAAGATGATTGACATAATTATTATTTTTGACATAATGTGTTGTATAGCTTCAGGTTCTTCAAACCTATCACACAGACGTGTTGCTGGGGAGTTTGTTCCTCCACTTCTTCTTCCCAGCAAAAACACTAGGAAGTGGTGAAGGGTGGGCGTTTTGGGGGACTGTCTTATGTAAACGTCTTTGACGTTCAAAAAGTGCTGATTCTCAGCCTAATTTGAATAAATGAATTTTGTTTTTGATTTTTGATTTTGATTTTACATCGTAATTATTACAAATTACGGTATTATATTCAAGATAAGAATGCTTGGAAACATGCTGGTTCAGGGTCCTGCTCCATAGTACAATCTAGAATCAAAACTAATTCAAACTGGTTGCTAATCTAAACCTAATCAATTATCCGAGTACCAGATCTAACTATAAATACCAAAAACACCCCTAAAATCCACCCCCAAGCTACGAACTAGAACGACTATAAAATCAGGAAAAATGTAAAAAACAAACTGTTATGAAATATTATTTTTTCTAAATGTGAACATAATAGCTAGTAGCGCATTATGTACCATACACGTATCATTTATAATGATAAGTGTATAAAGTTGTTATTTGGCGCATGTTTTACATAAAAAAGATGATATTAAGATTTTTTTTAATATCAATTGTTATTTGTTTCATTTTGTGGCACATTTAGAAATACAGATACGGTTGCAAGTATTATGCACCTTACCTTTCGAAGATCGTAGCTAGTGGCATTCTGTAGTTTCTGCCTACCCCCACGGGAAAAGGCGTGAGGTGTAAGGCGTATGTGTATTTAAAAATATTTTTAGGTTGTTATTTTTATATTAAACCTACACGATGGTCCGAAACAAGCACGCAAAATTTAAGGTTTGTTGTCTCTGATAAATTTATAACTATATTGACGAACATAATAAGATTTAATTGCTGAAAAGGTAAAACGCAACTGCATGTAATGGTTAGTAATTTATTAGTACCTAATTTTATTAAATTTGTGAAGTCACGTACGCTTGGGTTTGTTCGGGAACAATCGATTTGTTTCGGTACTGGGTTCAAAAACAGATCTTAAATTTCATATAACTTTTTAATTCAAGCGTAAAAAAAAACCAAAATAACAAAAAAAAAGTGAAAATAGCTAAAACCATTTGGTTATTTTATAGAGCGATAAAGCACCATTTGGTGAAGTAACTGATGATAAAGACCACCAGGGTGGCCACCGGAACTACTCAATAATAAGTATTTCACGATTACTTTAATATGGTGGCTAAGCCATTTATGCTCGTAACAATGCATATGGTGAAGTGGAGCTGATGCTGCAATACCAGGACAACTCTTCAAAAAATGACGTTCCTGCATCGGGAACAGGTGATGAACCGTTGGTATCTTAGATTACTAAGTTACAAACCGACCCACTAGTAGAAAATGTCTTTAGGACTTGTAATTGTAAAAGTCTTAAATTTAAAACTTAAGTCAAAAGATTAAAAATAGTAGCAATGTAATTAAAACTACACGGAAATTAACACATTGGAAGATAAATGCGATACTTTGGGTAGCTTTTGAGATTTGTCCAAGGCATTCGATTGTGCTATTCATACAAATACAAATCATTAAATTGCATAGCACAGGTTCAGAGGATGTTACAAAAGAGTTTTTAGGTACACTTTACCAATAATAATGTACTATTAATAGTTTGCTGTTAAACGAAAAGAAAATGACATGCATTCAGTTTCAGTTAGTCATATCTTGTGTAGGTGTGGCGAGTCTTCGCAAATCAAAATGGTAAGTACTATGTACTCGGTTGAGGTTTCTATCAGTCTACGCCACACGAAATAAAGTTATTATTATTCTTATTTATTATTTGTACATATAATTACATTTAAAAATATTTACATATAAAAAAAAACAAAAATATTAAATGTATAAAAAATTGAGGTCCACCCAAGGCATGAGCAGTGTTTAAGCTACTGGTGGTTAGGGTTGCAGAGACAGGAACCTCACAATGAAAGCCGTATCGAGGAGTAATGTCTTCTGTATCAGGCCTTTGATCCAACCGTGTAGTAAGAGCCTCAACAGATAGCTTTTAGTCAGCAGGCCAGGCCAGGATGACCAACCAATATCCTCCTTCCATGTCGAACATATTCCAAGGAGAACCAAAGGTAAAACTTCATACCAGTCGTTGATGGTATGGCACTTTATGGCTGAATTCAACTGTCGATGGAATCCTTCAACCGTTCCAGTAGCAGCTGGGTGGTATACTGGTATCTGTATGTGATCAAATCCTAATAGTTTCGAAGGTTATTCCCTCATTCACTGGACCGCCGCAAGGTGTAGACGTGCCTCAGTTGTCATATTTCAAATTTGATATTTCGGGCAATTTAATTAAAATATAATAGGAGTGCATCACCAGCGAGGAGTTGTGTGCCAACTACAATACGTCGAGTGCGAGACGGCGACAATAACTCCAGCAATCGTGCGCCCCTGGTACCTGAGCTGTCTCAAAGTGGTGAGACCCCAACCTCAAAGACAAAGAAGAGGCCATTAAACTGGCGCAACTTCCGCGGTAGTACCCACGCTCCCTCATTAAAGGCATGGAGTACTGGGCTAATTAGCTAATGAACTCACTACCTATATTTTAGATGTTGGATCACTACCTGCGTATGTAATTAGCAACACCTAATAACTAACGGTCAAGCTCCTCCCCTAGGCCCCAGCGAAAAAAGTAAAAATAATTTCTTCTAACTAATTAGAACTTATAACGCCCTAGTAACATGTTCACTTTACAAATTAATAAATCGCTGTCGGATCCTAACGTGAGTGAAGCGGGCAATACTACGCCACCCCGGAATTTTGTAAATTTAAGGAAGATATGAGGGATTTATTTTCAAAATTTCTTTCCACATAAAAACGCGAATAATGAACACAAATTCAAAGGAAATCCAGCAAACTAATATTAGTATTAACTTGCATTTCCAGTCAACATGATGAGTTTCTTAAGAGAATTGAGTCTCTTGAGGTACAAGTTAAAAATGACCGAGAGTATATAACCATATTGGTAGAAAGAATGGAAGATCTACAAAGATGCTCGCAGAAAACCTGTATAGAACTCAAGAACGTTCCTAGAAAACCTCAAGAAACTAGAAGTGACCTCATAAACATGGTCTTATCCCTCTCAAAGAGCATTAGCGGTAATTTGGACGTGAAAGATGTAAAGGATATTCATAGAATCCAGGGCAAAAAGATCGAGGATAAAAACACCCTCATTATTGTTGAGCTTGATTCATCGATAATAAAAACAGATTTTCTACAGAAAGCTAAAACTTATAATATAAAGAATAAAATAAAACTGCAGGCTAAACATCTTGTTTTCACCAACATACTACTCATGTTCTGATACACGTGTTCATCTCTGAACATCTTACTGCAAAGGGAAACCGTTTATACTTCTTGGCCCGGGACCTAGGCAAAACAAAACAATATAAATTCTGCTGGACCACACTAGGACATGTCTTCGACAAGGACAAAGACTGGGACTCAAGTGCATCACTTAAAGCAAGAAATGTGACTAAGTTATGTATAGATCTATACTAGTGTGCCACTATTCATTATTTCCTTATGTTTTAGTAACCTAATTGTTTATCTTTATATCTCGTCAAAGTGTCAAGCATCAGGATAATTTCTAAAATTTACACGTTCAAGCAAGTTCAATACCACCACAATGTTACAAAAAGCCATACTCGTAAAATTTACACAGTACACTCATCAATTCACACCCTATCAATCTATCAAACCTCTATCAAGCACCCACCTTTACACAGATCACACACACTCTCAATCATACTTATACCGCCTGTCGCAAATACATTAAGTGCCGAACTAGAATATTTACATTTAGTCTATCAATGTTTCTTCAGTAACGTAAATTGCACCACTCGTATTATAAACACGTTAATGGATAGCAATCTTAATACTATACGGGAATTAGATGACAGCGAAATTTCAAAGTCAGCTGTTTTAAACATTGAAGAATTGCATAATTACTTACAGCATGATAACTGTAACTTAACAGTAGTAACCCAAAGTATCAGGAGTGTTTATTCAAACTTTGAAGACTTACAGCTAAACTTATCACAAATAAAACATAGTATAGACGTGTTGATGATATAGGAGTGCAGGCTTAACTATCACAGACAGTTACCATTGCTTGATAACTACACTTCTTACTATACAAAAAATCAGCTTAATCAAAATCTCGGTGTGGTAGCATATGTTCGAGATGGCCACCTGCCCCATGTTAAGGAAATCAATATTTCACATGCGCTAGCTATCCACGTATCCATTTCTAATCATACCATCATAGGCATCTACCGTTCACCCTCCAACCTTTGCGTTGATAATTTTATAAACTTATTAAATCTGCACCTTAGCACTATTAAGACATATACATAGAAATATTGTAAATGTGGGGGATATTGATATTAATTTAATAATCAAGAATTCCGAAACATCTGAACAACGCAGTGACAGGTTAAACTATTTAAATATGTTAGCGGCACATGGCCTTTTACCAGGACACTGTTTACCTACCAGAGAACAAAGTTGTTTGGACCATGCACTTATAAAAATTGACAAAGCTTTGAGCTCAGCATTTGTGGGGGTTATTAATACCTCAATTACACGCAGTGGCAACAAACATAACACGATAACTAAAAGTTAAAGTCCGCCAAAACCAAACTGTAATTAATTTTGATAGTGCCTACACTTACATGATAAGTACTGACATGTTTTTTTTTAATACGTTATATGACCCTGAGATCATAGCCTATAAATTTATAGAATTAATAAAAACTTCACTACTATCTAATACTACAACTAAGACAGTCCCAAATGATAGGTGGGCTATCAAGCCTTGGATGAATTGCGGTATACATCGATGTATTAATCTCCGTTATAAAATACAAGTCCAAACAAAAAAGGATTCCTATAATATAATACTACAAGAATTACAAATGTACTCAAAATTACACTACACCCTCTCGATTCTTTAAACAGTATTAATAAGTTTTTTGTTAGAATTGGTAATATATTAGAGGAAGAGAAAATTAAAAAATCTACCCTCTCTAATCTTAGCTCTTCTTACCTAAGGAATTAACAGCATGCTACATCATTCGTATTGCTTGAAACTGACCCACAGGAAGTTGATGACATAGTCACGGGTCTCGATTCGGACAGCTCACCTGGCTGGGACGGTATCCCTACTAAATGTTTGAAAACTTCTAGGGACTTCATTGTCCCTCTAATAAGCCAACTAGCTAACCTGTGCTTTATAACCGAGATATTTCCAGAGGCTTTTAAGCGATCTATGGTTATGCCTGTGCACAAGGGGGGGGGGGGGGGGACCGATGTCAATAACTATCGCCTATATCACTTATCATCCCTCGCAAAAAAAAATGGAAAAAATTGAATGTTTTGGAGTACCCCAGGGAAGTGTGCTCGACCCGACGCTATTCCTGATTTTTATAAATGAGTTGTGTAATATTAGAATCAGTGGCGCACGAGCTTTTTCATATGCAGACGACATTTTTTCATATGTAGTTTTTGCTCGTGACCCTCGGGTCCGTACGGAATATGACAGGCGTCAGAATAACGCTCAATCTACTTTTATTTACAATGAATTGAACCTCATATTGAATATTTATCCGATGTTGCGGTATGAATGCAAAAATTCTCTATCGGAATGGTTAAAATCACATAACAAACATTACAAACAGATGACACTTATCAAACATACGACGAAATTGAACGTTTATTAACGAGAATATGCTAAAGTAGAATCTTAAGTAAGTAAGTAAGTAAACATACATCAACCGATCAATCAGTAACACACCCACCTATTCACACCCACACACCCCGCACATCCACCTCTCTCTCTCTCTAACACACACACACACGTTCAAGTTCTTCTCGTTCTCAAGTTCAAGTTCAAGTGTTTGTCCACAACAAACACTACACATGCCTGAACTTGAAACAATAATTTTGTGACATCCTAGAAACTAATTCTATTATTATTATTTATTTTTCTTTTCCTTTTTAATTATGCCTCAACATAGAAATTGTAACCCATGGGAATTTGTTAGGTAACCCCATCACAAGTATTGTTAAAACTTACCGGGGCTGCCTCCATTTTGTGCTGTAGAACAATTTCATGCGACACAATAAAAACTTTTTATTTATTTTATTATTTATTTAAATACATGTGCATCGAACTTACATCGATCTGTAGTTCCTACCCTCTCGGGACCACTTAAGCGTAATATCCAGCGCCAGCCAGTGACATTGTACATTACAATCTGTTCGACGGGGGAACAAAAGCGGTGTAACATCTTACTGGAACCAGAAGCGTGTATTCTTTGCAGAACCAGTAAAAAGTCGCTTTTTGGAAGCTGGTGGAGCTTGTTGTCGTTTTATTGCGAGGACATCTAAGTCTATCGAGCTTGTGATGGCATTCATGCGTGAAAGAGCTGCAGTCACTACATTATCTTGAATTGCGATATATTTGATATTCATGGTAAATTGCAACACGAAATCAAATTATCGAAACTGTTGAGTAAGTAGTTTTCTGAAGCCTTCTGAAATGCTGAAACTATTGGTTTATGATCTGTAAAAATGGATAAAACCTTACCTTCAATTCAACCACTTGGTTGAAGGTAAGGTTTTACCCAAAATAAAATATTTCACAGCTTCATAAATAGCCAACCACTCTCCGCCGAATGGAATATACTTCTGTTTGGTTTTTTGGGGGTCTGTGGGTTTTTCAATACAATATTTAGTTTTCTAGGGCAAAACCCAAGCGGTTTTAAACCTGATTTCGCCTCCTGCTGCAGTACGGCAACGATGGCATTATCTGAAGCATCAGTGCAAAGGATTATGTACCCGCAGCGTAGCTTCTTCTAAACTTGGGTTACAGACGGTAATTGCATTTCTGACAACCACAATACTGGAGTGACCAGTCAAACCCAGAAATCGGCAAAGCTCCCTCATGGTTTTTGATTCTAGAAAGCTCTGTATCACTTTCACTTTCTATGGGAGTGGCTGTGCCCGCAGCTAACAGGTAGTAACCTAAAAAAAAGTTAAATTCCACTTGCGACTCACCGAACCTGCGCTTAGTCGGATTTACCACCGTTCCGTGGTCGTGCTTGCGCTAGAAAACATTTTCCAGGTGTTCCAGGTACTGTGTCTCGTTCTGAGAAGCAATAAGAATGTCATCAATGTATGAGTAATATAAATCTAGGTACCGCAGGATTTCGAATGTTTGAGCTGCGTTGCGTAATCCAAAACCCATAAATAGACCAGGGTCGATAATTTTTGAAACCAAAAAAAATATAACAGTAGGATGCAACCCATTAGAAAAGGAGTGGATTTTTTACATTTTCAGAGAACATTACGATGGTAATGTATATATTTATACACTATCAGAAAGTAGAGATTTCGAAGAACAAACAGCCCACCGACTTTTTGAAAAAAGCTGATATTTTGACGCGAGAATTTTCGATTGAAAATTAGGGCGCTTTTTTGAAATTAAGTCAAAATAAGGCGAAAAAATAAACATTTTAAATCAACTCAATTACAGTGTATTTGGGACATAATAAGGTACATATTCACCAAATTTCGTAGAAAAAAAAAGTTTTTTGAAAAAGATAAAAATAAAAAACCAAAAACTTGGTTATTTGAATACACATAAATTTTGAGGTTATGTATAAATATTTATAAATATTGCTGGACAATCCACACAGCATCATCTAGCCCCAAGCTAAGCAGAGCTTGTGTTATGGGTACTAGATGACTGATATACTTAATACAATACATTACATAGATAGATATTTTTATAATACATAGGAAATACCCAGAACACCCGGAACAAATATTTGTAGATCGTACAAACATTTGTCCCAAGGCGGGAATCGAACCCGCAACCTCTTGCGTCGCAGGCGGATTTCGCCCGCCGCGCCACATGGGTCGTCAAGTATGTGATAAAGTTGTTTACACAAAAGTTGTAGATCTTCTTATTACCTACAACTTTGCCCACTAACTTTTTTCCATAAGACTTGTAGTTTAGCCGGAGATTGAGATAAACCACTTTTACCCTTAAAAACTCACCCCCTCTCACTTCCCGAACTCGGATCGCCCGTAATTTATTTTTCCTTTCATTTTTATTATATTTCCCTCCTTTTCTAATGGGTTTTATCCTACTGTTATTTTTTTTCAGTTTTAACCATTTTTGAAGGCTTCGGTCCTGGTCTAAAAAGGCAACTCAAACATTCCAAAAGGGGTCGTAGTGGCGGTCTGTGATACGACATACGGAATAACTGGAATTTAGTATATGCACGGATCAAATCAATCTTGCTGAAAGCGGTACATTCACAGAGGTTGTGGAGAAGTCGCCATTGTGGCGGACATCAGGTAAGGTACGTGCATTAAGGGCAGCGTAGTCGCCCCATGGTCGCCACCCATTGTTTTTCTTGGCAACAATATGTAGTGCTGACTACGGCCTATCCCTATCGTACCTTCTTGCAATACCTACTCTACCATATCCGCAAACTCCCGAGTAGCTATATGAAGTCGGTGCTATGCGGCGAAAACGACTGAACACTGATGGTCCTGGAGTCGTACGTACCGGTGTAATGCAACGTGTTATGCTTGACTTTATGCGCCGTCAGGTCCCCAGCTGAACGAGTGCTTTTCGGAAACTGAGAAAGTATGTAATTATAGCATGAAGTATCTGCAACAGCAGTATTTGCAATCACCGCATTATAAATAGCGTAAACTCAACGTCCACTAAAATTTCACTCCCTCGATCACGTCGGGGTCACCACCTGTGCCAAGCAAAGTTATGCAGTGAGAAACGAAACGAAAATAGCACTATTTAGAAGTACACAAGGTGTTTTTGTATATGCCATAACTGTAGGATAGCCATATCAAAGAATCAACTGTCATACACAACAATCACTTTTTTTGCTTTAATTTTTCATACAAAATTATTCGACAAAGTTACGATTATTAATGTAAAACACCCTTACGTGAAATATGACAACATCGCATTTTATTAGGTTTAAGTATGAATATTGGTTTGATGAAAGTGAATTACTCGTATTTATCAATGAAACTTAGACACTTACACACATCGAGAGTGATACCTTCGAAACTATGCATTTTTAAACTACGTATTCTAGGACATTTTGTTTTATTTTTACTTGTAGAACATAACCCTAGAGTTATGGGATATAAAAAAACTCGACAAGTGCGAGTCGGACTTGCCCACCAAGGGTTCCGTACAAATATATAGGTACATAATAGGTTGACGGCACGGTTGGCGCAATGGCTGTGCGATCGACTGCCGCGCCGCGTGTTGTGGGTTGGATTCCCGCACGGAACAAACATTTGTATGGCCTACAGGTAGTTGTTCCGGGTCTGGTTATTTGTGTAATGTGACTTTAAATGTTTGTAAACGCACCCATGACACAGGAGAAATTCCTAGTGTGGGGCAACGTTTTTTCCAAAAAAAAAAAAAAAAGTTAAGTACCTAAATATTAAAAGTTGTTTTTTTTCATTCTTCGTCATAAATCCAGAACTATACATTATAAAAATAATATCAAATCTGTTTAAGCTTGTGCCAATGAAGCCCTTTATTGACATACACATGATACGGTTTACTCGATTGAAAATTTGGACCGTCGCGCGTCGTTCCTTGGATAATGACCTGATTTTTGATGATTAAATTACAAGTGTAGTTTTAATATTCTCATGTAAGTTAATAGTGAAATTCTTATGACAATAAATGATCTTAAACCTCAATGTATAGTTTCCAGATTGTTGGCTATGTTGATTGTATACTTGTATTATAAGACAGTATTACTTTCCAAATGTCATAGTTTTAGGTCAATGTAAAATACAGACCAGAAAAATAACAGTTCAGAAAACAGTTTAAATGCGAAACAACTAAGGGGTATGTAGGTCTTACTTCGCGAAAGAGTAGTTGTGGGTTTTACATACACGTCACAATACCCCTTGGCAGGGTTGGAAAAAAACATGTTTTTTTTAAAAAGAACAAAACATCATGTTTTATTCGAAAAAGAAAAAAAACATGTTTTTTTTTAATGCTTCATTGCTGTTTTAATTGCCTTGTTTTAATCACGTTTTAAACATGTTTTAAACACATACATACGTAAAAATGAAAAAAAAAATATAGTAAAAAATCAAAAAGTGCTTTATTTATTGTAAGTAATTATAATTATTATTCTTATTATCAAAGTTAATATGCAATCAACTTCAATCAACTTTCCTACTCTTATAACCCTCAACTTCCATGATCTGAAGTTTCTCAAGCGAACTTTTTTGCCTTGTTTTAATTATATTATAATATATTTAATTATATTATATTATTAAAAAAAAAACAAATTATAATGTTGTGTTTTTTTACGTGTTTTAAACATGTTTAAAACAAATTGTTTTTAATTATGTTTTAAACGTGATATGTATTTTCGTATTGTTTTAAACAGTGTTTTAAACGTATGTTTAAAACAAATGGTTTAAACATTGCCAACCCTGCCCCTTGGTAAGAATCTACGAATCGCAGATGGGCCCAATGGTCTTAATCTGCAATCCGAAGTACGGAGGGTAGGTCTCGGTATGTTTTTATTTTATTTTATTTGTTAGGGACAAAAAAACAGTTACATGCCAAGCTTAACTAGAGATTCTTAAATTAGCACAATACTTAGAAATACATCTATACACAGTCTATTTCATATGTATGTTACCATACATGTAACCCACAACAATGTCCACGAATTTATAAAAAAAGTTCAAATAAAACAGACTAACAGTGTGCATAGCTTAGTAAGAAGAAGAAGGGAAAGAAAAAAATATATATAAACATACTTATGATTTTAACAACTCTATTGCTCTTGCCTTGAAGCGATCCTTGTTATGGATAATCCATCCACGGATCGACCTCGGCAAGCGTAATTTAATCTTTGATCGACCCGTGTGAGTGTTATTTTTTAGCCACGAGCCTCTTTAATTTATTACGAGCAAGTCTTTAATTTAATGAGCAAGACCAAAAGTTTGTAAAAATGGAGAACTCATTAATGCAATTACAAAAAACAACATCTGATTTTGAAAAGTCCCTACAATTTATCTTTCAACAGTATGAAGATATGCAAAAAAAGATTTTGAATCTTGAAAAACAATGCAACCAGTGATATGTGTAAAAAGACAACTTTTACACATATCATCACTGGAACAGAAGGTAGATAAAATTCAATATAACATGAAGAAAAATAATAAAGAAATTAGAAATCTTCCACCTCAAGAAAATCAAACTACTGCTGACTTAATCCAGATGGTGAATAACTTGTCAAGCGCGCTTAACGCTTAACTTAAATATATGGCCTCCAACTAAGTGACATACGACATAAATACCACGTCCCTGGTAAGAAAAGAGCTAATAGTCCAGTTACCATGGAGATCAACACTATCGCAACCAAGCAGGAGATTCTCAACTCTATAGGGCGTCACAAAACTCGTATCCAACCCAAAAACTCACCTCCCACTTTGGAATAAATGGTAGGTACCAACACCAATGCGGTCTTCATAGGAGTTGATTTAACCAGTAGCACCAGGAAACTCTTTTACTTAGCACGCGCGCTTTGCAAAGAAAAATAATATAAGTTTTGTTGGATTGCTCACGGAAGAGTCCTCATACGAAAAGCAGAAGGACAATCGGCGACGCTGATTGGAAATGAAGCATATATTGAAAAACTAAGACAAGATTGACTACATTCTGTATGGGTGCTATCAGTAAGCTCTTACTCTCAAAATTTTTACATCCTACAATTTTATTTTACTCACACTCGAATCATCTACACTTACACTACAATACTCCACAAACATACTCACTCTTCACAAAAACACATCCTGATACTCTCTCATTCCAACACTACACTTTTATGTAACACTACCACTTTGCCTTCAAAAAGACCGAGTCTTATTTACATTATTATTCTAATATCTCAGCAAAAAGTATCGTAAATAAACCATATACAGAACACACAATAACCCCTCAATTTAGTACGCTCATTCAACTACAACTTATTAATGGACCATGTTAATGAAATTATCAGCAATATTGATCAACTCTCGGTTTCTATTACACAAAATTGTAACCCGGAAGAATGCACTAGTTATTTCACTAACCCATTAAAGCAATTAAAGATACTTACGCAGAACATTCGCTGTATTTATGCAAACTTTGACTCTTTCTTAACGCTCCATTCTAGAATAAACCTTGACCGTCAACTTCTAGTGCTGACTGAGTGCTGGCTTAAACGGCATAATGTTAAAATCCCAACTATTCTTACTATCGAACAAAAAAATCCACAATCAGAACGATGGTTTAACATAAACGGTTAAAAATATAGAAAATTACAAAGTCGAGCCTGAGCAGTCGAACCTGATTTGTCGGACGCCAGTTGTCTAGAGCTAAAACTTGGCACCGATACGGCAATAATATGTTTATACCGATCTCCATCCGTTTATAATTTTCTACAATCCCTTAACTCTCTTTTAACAAGCCTGACATCATATAAAAACGTAGCTATTGATGGTGACATTAACCTCGACATCGCCTGTACTATTTCTTCCAACCAAACCTCGGACTATCTCGTGTTCTTAGCTTCCCATGGCCTGCTACCTGCTCACACACTTCCCACTCGAGAGACCGCCTGTCTTGACCACATCATGGTCAAGTCTAACCTATCGTCACTCACCGTTGTAATACATTCTTCTGTCATCGACCATAACACTGTCTTACTGTCTAAAAAAAAAAACTATACAAAACCACGGTCATAAACCACTTTATAGACTAATTACGAAATGCTTGATAGTGAGATAAGCACTACAAATTTCCAGTCAATTTACCAACTTGCCGACGGCAATGAAGCGACAAAAAGTCTTATCACCATTCTCGTTAAACTCATAAATTTTCACACTTCCATAATTATCAATCTTCCAAATAACTAAGGACTTCTGAAATCATGGATGACCGTAGGTATGCTCCGATGCAAATAAATGCCGATAAAGATGCAATGCATAAAAAACTCAAGCTTTCTCCAAACAATACTATATTGAGTATTACATATAAAAGATACAGAAATGACTGTACAAAAATCTTGTAAAAAGCAAAAAGAGACTCTGACAGGAAAGAATTGCGCGAGGCTTCAAAAGACAATAAAAAGATTTGGAAGGTGATAAAGAGAGTTACACATACCGAAAATCCAAATATACCCAACACTGATCTATTGGCTTCTTCTACTTCACCTCAACTCTCGGTCGACATGATAAACGAGTTTTTTTGCCAATATAGTCAAGACACTTGCTGATAACATTTCATGTCAACCTGGGAGTCATAAAATTCCAACAGACATTACCTCCACATCGTCGACTTTACAATCATTTCTCATGCTGGACACCGATGAGGCAGAGGTTGAGGAATTAATAATGTCACTCAAAGCAGATTCTGCTGTGGGCTGGGATAATATTCCAACTAAATTTATTTCTTTTATTAATTTATTTATTTCCCCTTACTCACACATATTTTTAATCTCTGTCTTCATACAGGCACTTTCCCCTCGTACTTCAAGAAGGCCATCTTACACCCAATTCACAAAACTGGGAGCAGAAAGTGTCCAAATAACTATCGTCCTATAGCAGTGTTGTTTCTAGAGCGCTTAATAAATAATAGACTAGTGATATATCTGGAAGATAAAAATCTTTGTTCTCCCACCCAGTTCGGGTTCCGGCGCAATAAATCTACTAGCAGCGCCGTGATTGACCTAATTGACTATGTTACCAAAAATATAGACAAGAAAAAGAAAGTACTGTCAATATTTTTGGACCTAAAAAAGGCGTTTGAGACGGTTTTGATTCCTAAGTTAGTAATGAAGCTGGAAGAACTCGAGATTCGGAATCAATTACTTAACATCTTCAGGGACTACCTTCAAAACCGAACTCAATGTGTAAAAATACAAAATTACCTCAGTAGAGAATTAACAGTGACATTCGGCGTCACCCAAGACAGTGTGCTTGGCCCTGCCCTATTTTTGATTCACGTAAACCAACTCTGTAATCTGAATTTAGAAAATTGAAAAATTATAGCGTTTCCTGACGACACCGTCCTTACCTTTTCTGGCGATACTTGTAACGATGCCTTCGCCACAGCTGAAAAAGGACTTAACCGTGCTCTAAAATGGCTCAACACACACATTCTCACAATCAATACGGATAAAACTAAAATCCTTACGTACAGCTTGCGATACTCCACTCAAACGCCAGATACGTACGACTTAGTTGCGCACTCATGTTTACTGCCTAGTAATATGACATGTTGTGCCTGCCCTAAATTAGAACGTTGTCGAACTATTAAATATCTCGGAATGACACTTGACGATGGCCTGAACTTTTCAGCACATATAGACCAAAAGGAATCAGAAAGCTAAAACTATCCGCCACATTGTAAAAGCCCAAATTATTAAGTGTACATATTTTGCACTTTGTAAGTCTCTTTTAACATACTGTATTTGCGCATGGGGTAGTGCACCCAAAACGGTATTATTAAAGCTAGAACGAGCTCAGCGAGCCGTACCAAAAGTAAGTACCTTTCGGTCCAGCCTTTTCCCAACTGAAGAACTAGACAGGAACTGTGAAGTCCTTACAGTCAGACAATAGGGATGTATCCTAGGTAAAAATATATATTAAGTCTATTTAGTCCGTCAGTAAGATTACCAAAAAATATTGGACACGTATATTTTGCTTACTTAAATCAATAAAAAGTGACAATGATATTGCACATCAAAGTTCAGGGGAAGGGGCTTGTGACGTCACGCCGTGCTACACTACGCACTATACCGTCGTTATTTTTGATTTACGTGACAAAAGAAAAAATACGTGTCAGGTGTATTTTTGAGTAATCCAACTTTCGGACCAATCAGTTTTTTAAGGACACTACCCTATTATTTGTGTTTAGCACAGTTCTATATCACCAAAAAACCTCTCATGAAATAACTACCACGAGACGCAAAGACAAAGTATGCCAATACTTCAGCTGTCATTACCCATTTACAAAAAGATTTCCCTGTTTCCAAGGTCCTCATCTCTATAATAAACTCAACAAAAACTTCTACTCACCACCTAAAGTGTCACTTAAAAGACACTAAACACAATTGTTTAGTGTCTAGTGTTTAGTGTTCTAGTTAAGAGTTACTTACCAATGTAAGTAACTCTTAACTAGAACACTTATTGATGACTTGAAATAACTCCCCTTCTACTATCCTAACATAATCGCTCATCACAACCAATTACTCAAAAACATAAAATAAAATTTGGAAAATCCAAAAGTGCACGTCTCAACGCTCATTTTATGACAAAAATGACTTGATTGAATTAGACGATAATTTTCAATATGCTAACTCAGAATGATACTGAAGCGGATGAAAAAAAAAAATGACTCGAAAAGTGAAGTTTTTTGGGCGATATCGTGACCACATACATCATCCGAACATACATACAACAACAACCGACAACCCGACGTCCACTGAAATAGTTTAACAAAACGGTTTTTTATTTACTATCTAGCAAAAATAGTGTTTTTTAAAAGTATCTACTGTCATAAAAAAGTGTTATTGTTGATATTTGTCAACTCATTTAATACTCAAAGTCCAAAAGGATCGGATAAAAGCAATTTAAGCCGAGATAATTGCTTGACCTTGAGAGAGTGAGAGTAAAGCACAACTCAACGCTTCGCGTTGAGACGTGCAATATGAAAATATTACACTCTCTTAAATAATGGTATTCAGCTGCATCCTCCATAATTTATTTTGATAAGGATTTGTACTTTGTTAAATATTCTTCCAAAAATGCCAAAAAAAAACATTTTTTTAAACATAAAAAGTTATGTAAAAGATAAAATATAAAAGATAGCCATATGGTATCGCGGACTTTTTTGTAGAACTTTCCATTTTAAACAACTGTTAAGGCAGCGCATGCAAATAATTCATACCGTCCATTACATATTGAGACTCATCCGTGTCTCAGAATGCACTTTAAACCGTCGTTGGTCCCGGCTGTCATTTGTTGATCTTTGATAGTAGTTACGGGTAGAGGTAGTCAGTAGCCCGAAAGTCTGACAACCAGTCTTATTAAGGGGAATCGTGTTGCCCAGTAACTGAATTGTGGAAGTCAGATAAGCAATCGCTCTTAAAAAATGGTATTAATCTGCATCCAGTCAGACTGAATGCCGACCCCAACTAGGTAAGGCTAGGTAGATGAGGCGTTAAATTCAATCAATTGTCAAATTTGTTCTCTTCTTCGTAAATAAGTAATTCTGTTTGTTGTATGTATCGTTGTTTATAAATAATGTCGAGCATACTAAAGTTGCAATAAAAATCGAGTTGTTTTGAAGTAATTTATAATAGGAAAAATAAAACCAAATACCAAATATCGTCAATGGGGCGAAGACCGTCAGTCGGTTAAGATCGTACAGTAAGAACAAACGACGAATACTTATTAGCTACAAAGAAAGCATGGCCTAAGATACTAAAATGTAATGTTTCTTCGTATTTCTTTCTTAACGATCATAGCCTATGACACACAGACACAGACGATCTTAGGCTACTGACGGTCTTAGCCTACGAACGGTCTTCGCCCCATCGACCTTACATAATATTCTCTTTGGTCTGTTGTCTTACTACATTGACAAAAAGTTAAAATTGTTGGATGTCGTTCTTTAAATTCATCCGGTTACAATACAATCATATAAAGATGAATATTTGATTCTTGGTTTGTCAGGTTAAACTCAAAAACTATTAAGAAACGATTTAAAAATTCTATGACTCATAGAAAGTCACATTACCAGCGACTAACATAAGTTATTAGTTACGCGCGATAAGGAACTTCGTTCCAATAACGAAGTTACTTATCGCGCGTTGCGAAAGGGGGCTAGACGGAAAAAATTAAGACGAAAATTTGTAACGACACTTTTTGCTAATAAGTATGTACTTGTAATCCGTGCGGCGTGCGCGTGTTTCTCTATCTGTCTCTCTCTCTCATAGAAAGCAAGCCAGTTATTTTTGTTTCGTCTTTCTATTTCGTATTGAACAGTGTAGTGTCGCGACGATTATTTTTGTTGAGTGTATTAAGGTTTTTGTACATAAAAAATAATAACAAAAGGAACTTCGTTCCATCCGGATGTCCCTTGACACCTCGCAAGTTTTTTTTTGTTTTCAAACTATGCTTTAAAGGGAAGAATGTTAAAGTTCGAAGGGAAAAAGATCGAGATCGAAGTCGCGGGCATAGTGCTAGTAATTAATAATTAAGTTTTGACGAGTGGTTTTGGGGTAACTGTCACTTCCAGGTAGGGCATCCCAGTAGTTCCCCATGATTGATATTGAAATATAATGTAGTAGGTACCACAGTACCTACTATACTACCAACTATACCTGGGATGTGCCTCGATTCTACCTTTAATACCCATGTCCAAAAATGCAAAAACCCGTAGGCAGGTACTTAAGTGAAAGTTATTCCTTGAAGTGAATATCTAAAGCAGCCCCGCTAGATGGGAACCGAATTAAATAGGTAGGTAGGTACGTTTTGGACCATTGGTTCCTGTGCTTAAGGCGAAGCACACTGTCCCGCGACACGCTGCAGGGTGCTTGGCGACGAACGACGAACACTGCGCCTGAATGAGTTCTCGGTGTTGCACTACAAACAAAACAGAAACTTGCAAACAACGTAAGAAAACGCACTCCCACGCTTCGCTGCGTGATGCGGTGCAGCGTTCCAATCGACTTAGGGTGGCCAGCTAAGAAATGTGTGGCCCTGGGCTTGGATACTTACCTACCTCCTGCGCGTAGCATACCATTGCGCACAGGAGTGGGTAAACGAAGCATACTAACAAATAGGTACCTCCTGTATAATCACTGTGCGTTGCATACCATGACGCGCAATGGTCAGGTAGGTACCTACGTTTACAATAGATGTAATATAACCGGCGACCAGAGCCCATTCAACTGGTCAGTACCAACAGGACGTAACAGACAACCTCTGCTTCGTGCCTAGTAGCCTAGCGCACATTCTCATTGTGATTTGAGTAATTTGAGTCTCAACCCATCAGATACCTTAAATACGTCATACCATACCAGTGGGGCAGCCCGCCTGTCCTATTAAAGCGGGCCGGAGAAATGTATACCAGCCAATTGACCTATTACTCCGCCCCGCTTCAAATGACGCGGCCCCGAGAACCGTACCATAGCCATATTTTGGCTACCATATCACCATCTTGTACCTAGCATGTTGAGTTACCAGGTTTAACTTTAGTTTTTTTACTCTTTACCAATTACCTTTTACTAAATGTTTTTTTCTCTTTACCCATTACCTTTTACTTATGTTTTTTTTCTCTTTACCCATTTACCTTTTACTAAATGTTTTCTCTTTACCTATTACCTTTTACTTATGTTTTTTTTTCTCTTTACCCATTTACCTTTTACTAAATGTTTTCTCTTTACCCATTTACCTTTTACTAAATGTTCTCTTTACCCATTACCTTTTACTAAATATTTCTCTTTACTCATTACCTTTTACTAAATGTTTTTTTTCTGTTTACCTATTACCTTTTAAGTTTTTCTCTTACCAATTTATATACCAATCCTAGTAGTTTATTTTTCTCTTTACCAATTACCTTTTACTATTATTTTTTCTGTTTACCATTACCTTTTACTAGTAGTTTTTTTCTGTTTACAAATTACCTTTTAATTCATGTCTTTATCTCTTACCAATTACCTTTTACCAAATGTTTTTTCTTTTTACCAATTACCGAATGTTTTTTTTCTCTTTGATTACCTTTTACCAGTCTTTAACCTTTTACCAATTACCTGTTGAATACCAGATACCTGTTTTTTACCAGTTACCTTCACCATTACCTTTTCATTTACCTGTTACCTTTACCTTTAATGCGAACTTTACCATACCTTCGTACCTCAGTACCTTTACCAAAACCTAACCTCATTACCGATAACATCTCAATGACTAAATACTTATCTAAACTACTTAATACTAACTTACAAATTTCATTCTACGGCTAAGGACTATGCAACCATTGTATGAAATATACTATTGATACAATAGATCACATGAGCCATTTTACGAGACAGCTTGTCCAAGAGTAGGACTTGGACGAACTGCCTTTACAGTAGGAAGTAGCAAACCTACCTTGTGCATCACCTACTGCTCCACCTTCACCGCCTCCAGTTATATTGCCATCACCAGTCGTCGAACCATCAAAGCCTGAGAAAAGTTACAATACGAGTATGAGAAACGTACAAGGATAGCTCGTGTAGAGCCGTTCGCGAAGAGAAATAATTACCAGTCATTTCCATATTTGAGTCGTCTTCGCCGAAATTGCCCTCTTCGTTATTGGCACCATCATCGTCGTCGTCCCACATACTTTCATTAACGAATTCTGGTTCCATTTTGGGAGCGACGGCGTTATTTTCATCTTCATCCGGTATCGTTACGAATTCCTCCTTCGCCGATCCTGATGGTCCGGCTTCGAGAGGGTCCACACATTTCCGTTTCGCTGGTCCGCTTTGTGACGATGACGAATTGTTTGATGCTATGGAGGGCCTATTAGGTCGCTTTACAGCTACTGGAGTGGTGTTGGGCTTAGTTTCTAATTCAGTCTCGATTTTAGTCATAACGGAGGATTGTCTTTGCTGAGAGGACCTCGGGCCTGGCCTGGAAGTCGGTTTTGGTTTGCTGGGTGTTGAACTTTCTTCATTTTGATTACCGGTTAGACCTTTCACTTGAAGCTGTTCCGCGGTACTAATAAACGATGCTAACTCTTCCTGCTTAACATTAACCTCACCTTGATACATAAACTGTAATAAGTCTCTTAACGCCGAATGACTAACATCTTTTAAAAATACTGAAACAAAAAAGATCGATTATTAATTAACAGAAATAAATATTATACATAAAATAGTAAAGTCAGTAAAATCACTTAATCTTACCTATGGGATGATGAGTTGGGTTCATTTTGAACATCTCTTGGAAATAAGGAGAACATACTGATAAAACTAATTTGTGTGCCTGTAATAATCGACCCTCGGCAGCCAAGGTCACGTCAACAAGATCTCCACGCGACAGCAGGCCGTGGAAGCCTGCTGACATGTTGGCGTGGAAATTGTTCCAACATAGCGAAAACTGTTCGTCTGACGCCATGATGGCGGCGACCCCGAAAGGTACCTGAAACAAAGAAACCATTAATTACGTTGAAACACAAGATGGTAGTTTACATTTTCAATGAAATATAGAAGCACAATATTTACCTATCCTAAACTTTGTACTTTAAAATTCCGATATTAGAAACATTTGAAAATAATAATAAAACAATGTTTCTAATGAAGCACTGCACACACTTTCATCCCACGTCCTCCCCGTTTGAGCGCTGTTACCGATATGATGACGCACTCCTGACGTATACTGTGTCGTCACAACGGGTCGATTTGCACGAAGAATTGCACGAAATGAATTTCAGCAATTTTTCATTATATACTCAATGATTTCTTGATTTGTAATAATACAATTAATCATGTTTTGGTTTGCACATTCGTGAATATCTATAATTTGATAAAATTCGGCTTAATTCGACATGTAAAAATTCAGGTATAGGGGAGCAGTTCGTTTTGGTGTTGTAGCCAGACGACGCGATGTCCCATGTTAACCAACAGTATAAAATATAACAGTACATTGTTTATGAAAACGTAAATAAGTTTTTTTGATTAAGTTCAGAATGCTTATGGACATTTAATTAATTCGAGCAGTTCTTTCTTTAAAACCAATTAGATAATATACTTGCATACGTACTTATCACTTAATGAGAAAGATTTTTCAAAACAAACTTTGTTTTTAGCCACCTTCTTAATCTTAATACGAGTAAACTATCATGCCGTTTAGGAACACATTTGAAAAAAAGATTAGGTTAGGTACCTACACTACCTACCTTAGCAAACCATAGGTGCCTAATTAAAACAATCCTAAACAACCCATCTTTAAGTGTTTAATAAAACATAATTTTTAGTAGGTATTTATTTTGTTTTTAAGAAAAAATAAAGAGATATCTAAAAAAAATATAAAATACCCTTTCAAATAAGTAAGTATTCCCGTTTGAACAAAATTGAAGTGCTTAATCGACAAGAGTGACGTTTCCTCAATTACTAGGACACAATAAAAATACATGACTAAAACATTCTTATAAACTTACAAATTTAATAGGTACTTAGATCTAGGAAAAAATAAAAAAAACAAAATAAACTGAAATAATAAAGTTGTTCCAGAAGCCTTACCACGGAATAGAAAGAGAGAGAAGTATTACTGTCTCTGAAACAGGCACTGGCATTCAAAATAGACTTTATCACAGTGTAGTTTGGTTTATTATTGTACGCCGGTCATCTTTTTATTAATTTAGTGTGACCAGCTCATAGCTCTTTGACACAATTCGTGCAATTGGTTATTTTCCACAAAAATTCTAGTGCTGCTCAGTTCTACTCATGTACAGGGACCACTAGTCTCACAACATAGATATTATGAGATTGCGTAGTAGCAGCTCTCGAAATTATTATTTTTATAGATTTTTTGCAGTTTGCAGCACAGTTGTACTTATTAATAATTGAACCTACGTCTTTTTGAGTTCTAATTGTGCGATTGGATGACTATTTCATGAAATCATGACATTTGAACACAATTCTAGTTAAGAGAGATGTCATGGTGGTTTTCATAATAATATTTTGACAAATGTACATCTATTTGTTACGATAACCTTTTCAATAACATATTACCTTATACTGAGCTGCAAATTGCAAAAATACGTAAGATAATTTGAATTTAGTTGGATGCCGCAACGCATTAGCTGCATAGTGAATGCGTAGAGGAAGCTTCTGAAAACATATTTACGACCGTAACAAATTATTTTACGAAGTAGTTATTAATTATCAAATACTACAAACACACTTAAGTAAGTACCTATCCAACACATAGGTATAGCCTAAGTTAGTAGGTACTATTATTTGTTTTGTAAGTATGGAAATCCTATACAATGAGAGGTCAGCTTATACTGGAAATTTATAGCTTGATATGTAGCCGTGTGTACTACTAGACAAACTCCAATACCGTACTTAACTTAAAACTTAAGTAAATTTTAAAGTCACCCTATTGAGTTCATTTTTAAGTAGGTAATTGTCATAAAAATTCATAAATAAGAAATTACCTACAAATATTGAATTCGATTTATGTTGCTTTTTCCAAGTATTTTCAGGTCGTAGGTCAAGGACAAGATTTATAAAAAGTGCAAATGCGAGTGCTGAACGTTCAGCACTCGCATTTGCACTTTTTATAAATCTTGTCTTATTGCCTGTTTAGTTTATTTATTACTTATACCTAATTTTATATAATTAGTTGGTTTCTAGTGTGTTCTAGATTTTATTTGAACTGTTTCAGTCGAACTCACGCCATTGGTACTTAGACCTTAAGCTGGCCTGGCATTATTTGTAGTTGTAAGTACCTAGGAAATTTCAAAAGAATAAGAGGTCAACTAATACCTACTAGTTTTTGCCATCTAGGTACTATTATCACTATAGATATAACATCGCTGATGACACTAGTTTAAAAGGTACGTACTTGAATAATTGAAACCATGTTATCGTCATGTATGCACACTCCTTAATAAATTGCACGACATAGCGACGAAGCGGGGGACGTATGCGTGGAGTGGAACAAGGATGTACCGTGCCAGCTGATTCCGAGTATTCCGACTCGATATAATTTTGTCAATTCGAGCTGAAAAAAATAAAATCCAGGCCATTGATATATAAATTTATATATTGATATAAAAACTTGTTTGTACTGATATAGATACAAACATGTTTTTTGTGAACCAATGGTGCCGGTTCTTAGCTTTAATTCGATTTCTACTGCCCTTATTTTCTGTCATTTTAATTTATTTGCTGACTGTCTTATCTATTTTTAGTAAGTTTCACTCGAAGGTAAGGTACGGATCCGAATTTAGGGAGGTACTGAAAAAAGTACTTATAATCGATGTGTAACGGAAGCGAAACCTGTATTTCTTTTGATTTAAAATCGAGAATGTACATCCGCACATCACTATTTGGTATTATAGGGGTGGTTCACACGGCTGTACCAAGTGAATTGAAAACTTGTTTAAACACTGAAACAGTTTCAGTTATCCGTTAAGTATAAAATGACAAATCTCTATTAGGTACCTACATATCCATTTTTGTGTGTTTCATTTGGGTGTGCTGTTGCTGTGCCATGATATTAGCTTCTGGGGTGAAACTTGTTTGTTATATTTTTCTTACCCCCGAAAAATTAGCCCCAATACTCTTTAGTTCTATGTAACGTTTTTCGATGAACTCGCTAGTCGCTACCTTTGCGAACAACTTTAAATATTGTTTTATTATAACTTCGATAGGTAGGTACTTAGGTACCGGTAAAACGAGGTTACTTTGAGAACTGGGGTGACTTTGATAATCGTTCAGAAATGAAACATTTCCTCCAATTCACCCGTAAAAGGGAACGCACCCGATAATTTATTCGTCTATTCGAAATTCAAGTCGTTACTTATATTTTTCCGATGCGTTAGCTATTACAGTTAGTTCGAAGTAGACGAAAAACATTGTAAAATTTACCCTGAATTTTGGTCGAAAACGCATTCTAGATAGGGGTGACTTTGAACGGCAATGAAATAATTAGATTTTATCAAAGCAGCCCCATTTTCAATATCAATTTAATTGATAAGTTTTCTTTTTCCATGGAATTATTAATATTGTTTTATTAAAATATCGTTATTTAGTTATCCTTTAAAGAGTCCTCAACCGTTTTATTTTTTCCGAATTTTTATTAAACAACTTTAAAAGATACCTACATGGGATTTCATTTCAAAATTAATCAATCTAACCTCGTTTTACGGTATTGCATCCAATAATTGAAATTGAAAACAGGACTGAATTAATAGAAGGGAATATTTATGTATTTATTGTTAATCATGAGTATAGGAACATCTAGGGTTGCCAGGTCGCCAAAACTAATAGCCGGACAGACCAGCCAGTTTGGCCTGACATTTGGATAGAAAGGCCGGACACCCTACATAATTGTGAATTTTGTCTCAGTACCGTAGAACCTGGCAACTTTGCCTTTGAGGTTCGACTTTGCCCAGATGTGTATTTTTTTTTAAACTCAATATGTAGCAAATTCGTCTTTATTTTGAAGTATTTTTTTATTTGCGGTAGAAAATTCATCATTTTTCTGGCACCACTATCTTACGTAATTTCACCGATGTCACTTCAGTTACCTGTCAGAACCTGTTAAAGTTAGTCGTGTTTTTTGTGGGCAAAAATCGATCCAGAAACTTTTGTAAAAAGTGATAGTTGCAGTTACACCAGGTCAGTAATTTTTTTGCCACCGTTTATATGTTTAAAATAAATGATATAGACTTAAGATTACATGCAGAACCTCGAATAAATCGTCTTAAATGTTGATGGGCAAAGTCACAAGCATGTTATGGTGTGCTTGTTGACGACATTGCCCACCATTTTTATGCCCGTAGGGTTGTCACTTGTAACATTTTAGTTTATTAATATTGTATTATGATGTGCTCATGAAACGAATTGCAAAATGAAAGGTACTGACTCCTTGCAAATAGTATTTGTGACTACTTTTGATTGGGAATAGTAATGTACTATAGGACCTATAGTAAGTACATTACTATCGTACCGTACATACTTATACTATATGTATATTGTGGTGGCTGCTATTTGGAGACAGATGATTATGTCATCTATCAACTACCATGCACAGAATCGAAGATTAGGTACCAGTGGCGTGTCTAAGGGTCAAACTTCTATTCTGATCACATGTACCAAGTACAGTGACGAGACAACAAATTGGTACCCGCCCGAGAGAATAGGCCAAGGCCAATAAAAAAAACACACACATATGTAATTGATTATTTTTTAAATATTTACATCCTATCGGTAGGTACTTAGGTAGATCGATCCAATCGATTCTGTGCATTATAGGCATTTTACAGTATAATTCAACATTTTGTAACTTTCTCAAATAATAGGTCTTTACCTATGAAATTGCCGTTTTGTATGAAAAAATTTAAATGAATTTTTTTCATGTATTTTTTATTTGTATTAATCGAAGTAATCACCCATGCAATCAATGCATCTTTGCCAACGCAGTGGCAGTTTATTGATGCCCTTCTTAAAGAAATCAGCTGGACGGGAGGCAACAAATTCTTCAAAGGCATTTTGTACTGCCTCTCGGGTATTGAATTTTTTTCCCGCCAAGAAGTTATCCAAATTCTGGAAAAAGTAGTAGTCTGTAGGCGCAAGGTCTGGTGAGTAGGGCGGATGACGGAGAGCTTCCAACCCCAGTTCTTGCAACTTGGAGACCGTCTGCTGTGCAGTATGAGGTCGCGCGTTGTCGTGCAGGAGCAGCGGAGACGAGCGATTGACCAATGCTGGTTGGAGATGTGCCAGCTTCTCCATCATTGTGTTCAATTCTTCACAGTACACATCTGCAGTAATGCTCACCCCGTTTGGTAAGAAGCTGTGTTGAATCACACCGGCGCTAGACCACCAAACAGTGACCATCACTTTTCTTGGGGTAAGTTTTCGTTTAGGGCATTGTTTAGGTGCTGAACCAGGATCCAACCAACTTGCTGAGCGCTTGCGGTTATCAAACAGAATCCATTTTTCATCGCAGGTAACAATGCGGTTCAAAATTCCTTCATTTGTGTGTCTGTTGAGCAGTGCAAGGCACGTCTCGACGCGTACTTCGCGCTGGCGATCATTGAGTTCGTGGGGCACCCATTTGTCAAGCTTTTTTACCTTGCCAATTTGACGCAAATGGACCAATATTGTTTTGACGCTAACGTCGAAAGCTGCTGCTAATTCAGCCGTAGATTGTGTATCATCAGCTTCCACAATCGCCTTTAATTCGTCATTGTCGACCAAAGTCTTCGGACGACCGCGAGGTTCATTTTTCAGGTCGAAATTTCCAGAACGGAAGCGAGCAAACCAATAACAGGTAGTGCGTTGGTTTGTAGTGTTAGCTCCGTAAACGTCGTTGATGTTGCGTGCCGCTTGTGCCGCGTTGCTGCCACGACGGTACTCATATTCCATAATTACTCAAATTTTTAACGTATCCATGATGACGAAAAAGATTTAAATGCGATGAAAATGTAACACTAATCAATAAACAAATGACTACTTTTGGAAAAAAAAATCCATGTTTTTAAAAAAAAATTAATTTGAAATTAGAATTCTTAGCCAAACAAAAAATATTTTGATTTGAAATGGCCAGTACTGCAGAACGGCAATTTCATAGGTAAAGACCTAATATGTATATTTTTGTGCTTTTAGGATGGACAATAATAGAAAAACTAATGCTTGTAGAACAAGTAGAAAAAGAAATAGAAGGAAACTCGGATCCAGAAATTATAAAAACTATTCTGCAGAAATGTTGGACATAGCTGTAGATCTTGTAAAAAAAAATATTTCTAGTAGACAAGCAGAAAATCAATTCGGCATAACACGGAGGACCAAATTAAATAAGGCAAAAGAAGTACATATGGAACCAGTAGGAGGACAAAAAAAAACAGACGCTGAAGAAGAAAACTTGTACAACTACATGTACCTACAAGCTACAACACATAAAACACTATGTACTACACTTTCTGCTCGGTTCGATAATCTATGATACTATTGGTTAATGTGTAACAGTGACATTTACGTCATTGTAATGTACCTGCTTACATTGTATTGATTAACAATAAAAAGTGACAAACCTAGCACATCGTTTCATTTGTATGTCAAATTACAAAAATAATGTAACGACTTTGCCCACTTAATTTTATCAGATAATATGCATGTTTAAATGTTTTAATATAAGGTCGAAGATAGATTGATTATTTTTCTAATACAGTCCCTAAACTTATGAATTTAAGGTAGAAAATGCCGACATTACGAAAGTTTCTGCAAAATGGGCAAACTTGTAAAAAGTGCCACATATTTGGCCCGCTGTCCAAATTGAGGTCTTTATCACACAAATATACATTTTCTTCACATTATTATATATTCTGTGCAAAGAACAGTACATTTACTAATGGTGTAACACAACACAACCACAATTTACAACTATCAATATTATTTAAAATATTTAAATTGGAATAAAAAAATCTAAGAAATCCGGGCAAAGTTGTAAGGTTTTACGGTACCTATTAATAAAAACGAAATATCTGTCTCATCTTGTTGGGCAGTTGAGAAACATCGGCCTAAGCATGCTCAGTCTTACAAAAGCCGGACAAGCCGGACACCGCTTATTTTGGCCGAACACCTTATCAAAAAGCCAACCTATGTCCGGCTTTATCCAGGTGCTTGACAACGCTAGGTACATGAAATGATATGTGCAAGGTCTTAAAAGAAACGGTAGATCTGAATGTTTCACCATTTATGACGTATAAAACAACATATTTTTGGTGTAGAATTAACCATAAAAATAATTTGAACTATGAAATTAATAACTTAATCCTAATAATTCTATTGTTATAATAGATTTTAGGATCAAATTGTGAATATGTCGTATATTATATAGGAATCTATTTAATTAGGTAATTGCAGTGATTTAAAAATTCTGATACTTACATATGGCTATGATTAGTTTTTTTTTTAATGTATTTTAACAGGGCAGGGGGCAAAATCCCAAACCCATTAGACAAATTCTATGGGTTTGGGATTTTAATTATAAATAATCGGTGCTAAAAATACTTTTATGCAATGAAATTGAAAAGGTAGGTTAATAGGCACCTATAATAATATTATAGGAATGATAAGGAGTGTAGTAGGAAACTCAGTTAAAATACCTGTTATCTGTTTCGATAAATACACATGAACCTCGCTTACAATTTTGCCCTGAATTAAAAGACTGGGCCTACTAATTTTAGTGGTAGTTTTATAGAAATGGAGTTACGTTTGGCTTTAACGGTAGGTATTTTCATAAAATTCGTGATTTATGGTACGACTGGTACCGACCGTGTGAGGTCCAGAGTTCGATTCTACAACTTTCGTCATAGATATTATTACTGAAGCTTCTGTGTAGGTACCTACTTACTTATGAGTAAGTTTGTACTCTGTTCGGTTATTTGTGATTTTCATTTTGTGATTGTGTTGTAAGTATAATAACGCCCGAAATAAATGTACCTACCGTCCTACTTCCCTATTTTATTTAAGTAGGTAGGTAGGTAAGTAATAGGTATTTACTAATACCTATGAAATGGCCGTAAATATAAAAATAAAACAAACAATAGTTTTTCATTTTTTATTCAAAGTAACCGACCATGCAATCGCCAACGCAGTAGCAGAAATCAGCTGGACGGGAGGCAACTAATTCTTGTACTGCCTCTCGCGAACCTATTGAATGTTTTTCCCGCCTAGAAAGTATCCGAATTCTGGAAAATTTAGGAGGTAAGGTCTTGTGAGTAGGTACGGCGGATGACGGAGCTAGAGCTTCAACCCCAGCTGGGAACTTGGAGACCGTCTGCGGTACAGTATGAGGTCGCGCGTTGGCGTGCACGAGCAGCGGAGACTAACGATTGACCAAACCTGGTTGGAGATGTGTGAGCTTCTTCATCATTGTGTTCAGTTCTAAAGTCGGTTTCTGTGATGTTGTATTTTTTGCAGATGATACCTCTCTTATATTTAAAGTACAAAGGAATAGACAAGATTTTGATGATGTAAACCGCTCATTTTCAATGGTCACGGATTGGTTTACGACAAATAATGCCAAGAAAACGAAATGTACCTACCTATAAAGTTCGCCTTACCTAATGTTAGAAATCTTGGACCGAATATAATCATTAGTAATAAGGTGCCTAATACGGTAGACTCTGCAGTCTCTTTGGGCATAACAGTAAATAAATAAATAATGCTGGACCATCCACACAGCATCATCTAGCCCCAAGCTAAGCTGAGCTTGTGTTATGGGTACCTACTAGATGACTGATATACTTAATACAAAACATTACATAGATAGATATTTTTATTATACATAGGAAATACCCAGAACACCCGGAACAAATATTTGTAGATCGTACAAACATTTGTCCCAAGGCGGGAATCGAACCCGCAACCTCTTGCGTCGCAGGCGGACCTTCGCCCGCCGCGCCACATCGGTCGTCGAATTAGTAGTGACGACTCGGTTGGCGCAGTGGTTGAGCCATCGGCTGCTGCGCCACGTGTTGTGGGTTCGATCCCCGCACGGAACAAAAATTTGTATGACCTAGGTACCAGGTAGTTGTTCCGGGTCTGGCTGTTTGTGTATGTGAGTTTAAATGTTTGTAAACGCACCCACGATACAGGAGAAATTCCTAGTGTGGGGCAAAATTAAAAAAAAAAAAAAGTAGTAGATGTAGATGCCAAACTACAGTGTGGCCCGCATATATCAACCCTAGCAGGGAGACTCAGCTCTGCCGAATACACTGTCAGGAAAGTTAGACAATGCACTGACGTGGACACAGCTCGGTTAGTCTATTTTAGTTATTTTCACAGCGTTATGTCTTACGGTATGCTGATATGGGGCAAAGCTGCAGACGTTCAAAATATATTTGTGCTACAAAAACGAGGTGTTTACTACAAAAACAGCTCGTTTTTGACGTTTACCAACTAGGGTCCAAGAGTGTCGAGAGGGTTATAAAGGTTTTTTACACATAATACATAATAAAAAATAATACTTAACAAAAGGAACTTCGTTCCATCCGTGTGTCCCTTGATACCTCTCAAGTTTTTTTGTTTATTTTTTTTCTACTGTAGCTAAATTACTTCAAAACAACTCGATTTTTATTGCAACTTTAGTATTTTTATTTTTAATCCATTTATTGAGGGGGAACAGGGCCCACATAAAATAACTGAAACCCAATCACTATACATATCGTCAATGGGGCGAAGACCGTCAGTCGGTTAAGATCGTACAGTAAGAACTTACTTGAGATTATTTATAAACAACAAAACAACAATACATACAACAGACAGAATTACAAATTTACGAAGAAGAGGAGAACAAAGTTTTAACAATGAATTGAATTGAACGACTCATCTGCCTAGCCTTTTCCCAATCCTTTTCCAGTGTTACTGAATGCAGCTGAATACCAGTATTTCACATGGAACTTTTTCTTATCTGACCTCCACAACCCAGTTACTGGGCACACGATACCCCTTAGTAACACTGGTTGTCAGACTTTCGGGCTTCTGACTACCCGTAACTATTTCAAAGATCTACAAATGACAGAAGGGACCATTGGCTTGACGTGCTTAGGCACGGAGGAGTCTCGATATGTCACGAACGGTCACCCATCCACAGACTGACCTCGCTAAGCGTTGCTGAACCTTCAATCGACCCGTGCGGCTGTAACCACGCACTGGCGCACATGCTGAAATTAAAAGACTGATAGTCTGAAATCTCGTATCTTCTATGCGCGAGCAAAATCAAAATCAAAAATTCATTTATTCAAATTAGGCTGAGAGGCTTCAGAATCAGCACTTTTTGAACGTCAAAGACGTTTACATAAGACAGTCCCCCAAAACGCCCACCCTTCACCACTTCCTAGTGTTTTTGCTGGGAAGAAGAAGTGGAGGAACAAACTCCCCAGCAACACGTCTGTCTGATAGGTTTGAAGAACCTGAAGCTATACAACACATTATGCGAGCGAGCGTTTTGAACGAAAGTAATTATGCGGTTTAGTAATTTTAAATTATCTCCGAAACTGTATGACCAACTGACATACTGTAAAGGGCAAATAAAGGGTCTTATATTTATGATGTCCTTGTAAGGGGGCGTCCATAAATTACGTGAGGTGTTTAAGGGGGGGAGGGGGTCGAGTCAAATCTCATCTAATCTTACGTTGGAGAGAGGGGGGGGTCTCGGCAAATATCACGCAATTTTTTTTCTGATCGAAACAAAAAAAAAATATACTATTTTGGTCCATTTAATCCAGATTGTACATGCTTAAGATTTAATCTTAAGCGTAATCGTAATACGATTAAGATCATTTACTAATTCGTTCGAAAGAAAATAATTTCATTCATACTTCGACGTTATACATTTACTGACTGTCAAACCACCATATTTGTTTTATACCAAATAGCTCAATTTAATCTGAATTTACGGTACAGTGTAACCCGTCCTTTGTTTTCGCGCCACTGTCAGCCGAACGCGCGACTCGATGAACGAGAGCGTACGAGCTGAGCGACACACGGACAGGTTCCACACATTTTGAAAAATCTCACGTGAGATTGGGGGATGGGGGAGGGGGTTGAATAAAATCTCACGACATCTCACCAGGGGGGGAGGGAGGGGCAGAAAATTAAAAAAAAACACCTCAAGTAATTTATGGACGCCCCCTAATAATAAAATTTATTTTGATAAGAATTGATACTTTGTTGTTTAAATATTCACGCAAATGTAAGCATGTCGAAAAGTACTTTTTTAAAACATAAAAAGTTATGTAAAAGATAATATTTAAAAGATAGCTCAGTATATGGTGTCGCGGAGTATAGGAATAGGGACCCATTGGATGATGACTCATTGATTGGGAATACATTGTTTTCCATTTCAAGCAACTGGCGCATGCAAATAATTCAGTTTTAATAGGTAATTCTTTCCGACTTGCTAGACAAAAATTGTAATTGCTCGACTAGGTTGCATCATATAAATATGATGCAACCTAGTCGAGCAATTACAATTTTTTTGAAAACAAATTATGCAACAAATGATACGATTCAAAAAAAAATTTTGAATCGGATCATTTGTTTCGGAGATTACCCCCTACATACAAACTTAAAACAATTTTTACCATACAAACATACAGATTTTATCTCTTTATGATTAATATCATAAAAAGGTAAAATTTGTATGTAACTAACTCTTTTAGGTATCTATACATTAGTAAAGATATCTAAAAGAGTTAGTTCGGAGAAAATGAATTCAAAACTCTCAGCCCTCAGAATGTTCTCAAGAACTTACCAGCAAAGTTCTCGAGAATTGCCCATCCCTAATTATAATAATTATTATCTTTTGTAAAACTAGTGGATAAAGCGTATAGGTACCTATGTAGTTACATACTAAAAATAATATTAGAACAAACTTAAGGCTGCCATCAGACGCATCGCAGCAACTGCGCGCATTTTCAACTGAATGCAGTTTTTTTTGGAGTGGTATCTCGCAGTTTATCCTTCAGGGATATCTACTGCCTAACCGGACTTTCCTGTGGGGACTTAATTAGAAATTAAGGCCTCCAGCCAGGGCATAAAAACTTAAAAGCTAAGCTACCAATCGCTAAGGGCACCCCCTGCGAGGAACGAGCTTCGACTTGGGACGCGTTGGGAGAGAACAGCAAAGGGACGGGCTGGATCTAAGGCTGAGAAAGAGAAACAGATAAAGTATCCTGATCTGGCCCGTGAGCTTGTCGACGTGTGGCATGTGAATAAAGGAGTCATTGTGCCGGTAGTCGTGTCGTGACGGCCAATGGCATAGTAGCCAAGAGCCTCGATCAACACCTCAGGACGCTCTCTTTGCGAGCAACGCTTGGGCAGTTGGATCAAGGGCTTGATTTAGAAAGCGATACTCCTGGACACGGCGCGCATAGTTAGGAGGTTCCTTTTTCAAGAATCACCGGTAGCTTGGACCCTGTTCTCTATGCTGGTGGGCTACAATTTTATATTTTGAAATGTTTTTCTTTTATATTAAAATATTAAAAAAATGCATTAAGTAAGTATAACAAAGAATGAAGGAAATAATAATATTTTTTATTGCTTAAATAATTGAAAACCATACGAGAATTATTTAAAATATACTTACATTTTTTAAACATACTTTTTTTTTTTTTTTTTAAAAACGTTGCCCCACACTAGGAATTTCTCATGTATCGTGGGTGCGTTTACAAACATTTAAACACACATACACAAACAGCCAGACCCGGAACAACTACCTGTAGGTCATACAAAACACTTTAACACAAAGTCAACATGTAGTTCTTTACAAGATGGATTGTGATTTATGAACTCATCTTCATAGTTCTGCCTTCCTACTACGTCTCTCCTCCATACATAGTATTCTATTAAAAATAATACTATTCGCATGTAAGTACCTAGTTTTAATATAGTGTCAGAAGTTTCAATCGAATTTTTACGAGTTGTTAAGAATGAATGCGTTAAGAATAGCCAGCGCGCCGACTATTTCTGATAGATGGCGTGGGACGTAATTTTTGCTGTCATTGCCAATAATTGCTGATTTGACATACGCAGTGAAACCATTCACTACATATTATTTAGATAGACAATACATAGGCATAATCAGCTCCAAAAGTTACTGTTGTGTGGTAAACTGTGATGTACAGGATCGCCATCTAGCGGCTGAGATAAGGAGGAACTCATTTTGTGCAACATGAACACGTAAACAAACACACACCAACAAAACACCAAGCTACAAACAAACATGTTAACATTTTCCTTGTAATTCTTAATACAGATCTTTCTTTTCTAATGAACTAAAATTTTAAAATTTCTGAATCCTAAAATTTAAGCGAAGTATGACGAGGATAGCTTTATAGATTGCCCAGCTTTTAACAACAGTAAAAACTTTTCTCAACAAAAATATAACGAGGCGTATTTGAGGCAAAGTTGCAGCATTTTACGGTAGACTTTACTAACTTATTCCGTAACGTTTATGACTTAAGTAGGTGTATAAAAAATATTCGTAAAATTAAATTAAAAGGTATCCCACTCAGTCACATGTACGCGGAGTACCACCCCCAATTGCACGGCACGGTCGGAGCAGTGGCCGAGCGATTTGGTCGGGGGTTCGATTCCCGCACGGAACCAATATTTGTATGACCTACAGGTAGTTGCTCCGGTTTTGGCTGTTTGTGTACGTTAACTTAAAGGCATGTAAACGCCACGATACAGGATAAATTCCTAGTGTGGCGTAACGTTATAAAGAAAAAAAAGTAAGAAAATAATTAATCCGAAGCACCGGGCTTATCACCGAACTTTGTATGTGTTTATGTAAATTGTAAATATTGCAGCGAAAATAGAACGAACTCTCTAACTAGTACTTACTACTAGAGCATAAACCCTTCTATAAACTTAGTTTTTCATAAAAATATGTTTTTGATGTTTCATTCACAGGTAAAGTTATGAATCAATCGAGCTTTCACATGACTTGTGCTAAATGAGCACCATACTATATCCATCTTGATAGCTATTTAGGCATTGACACAAAAAGAAGAAGATTGGTAACGTGGTGAAATTTACCATACATGGTGCACATGTATACGTGCACTATGCGTTGAATGATAGATTGAGGTATGGTGTTATCCAACAACGTTGTTGATTAACAGAAGACGTTTGGCCACGTTGAGAGGGTGAATGAAAGTCGACTAACAACAGTATTTATAAGGCAGATGTAAGCGAACACGCCGGGAGGGGACGTCCTAGAAGGACATACACTAAACTTATTGGTGATGTTCTTCAAAAAGGTCAGGTGCGTAGTACACGCAGTCAGCGTGCGTGTTCAACGAGATGTATGAACGTAAACGAAGCAAAAGGAGTATGTAAGGATCGTAGCAAGATGGGGACGCCACAATTTCGGCGGTAAGTATACCTGATTCGGATTCGGCAGGAGGGAACGCCCGGGTGTCACCACTGCAAGAATCACCCTGAGGACACGGTAGAGCATACGGTGATGGATTGCCCCCCCTGGGCAGAGCACCGCCGTGTCCTCGTGGAGGCGATAGGTGGTGAACTCTCGCTTACGGTCCTGGTAAATTCCATGGTCCGGAGCGAGGAGGCATGGGAATCAGTCACCTCCATCTGCGAAATAGTAATGCCTGCGGTTGGGGCAGTTTCTGCCTATACCCATGGGAAAAAGTTTATGTATGTATATGTATACAACAAGTAGGAAATGAAGCCTCTAGAGAGACTTGACGACAAGCAGCAAGATTACATTGGGAAATCATTTGAAGTTAAGCCACACGGTAGTAGACCACAGACACACTGTAGGCAAATTCCTTTCTGGTGTGCGGTGCCTTGGCAAGTATGATTAAACAACACTATTTAGGTTTCTAAAATGTAATGGTTAAATTAAAGCATTCGAGAATCATTTTTATCAGTAAACAGGATCACAGACAGGATTTAACAAAAATTATCATCGGCTGGTAGGTATTTAGGAACACGGTATAACGATTATCACAAGTCGTGGGCTGTATAGTTCCGACGGCGAGTATCATAGGAGTTAGTGATGTGTCGGCTTTGGGTGTGGTGTGTTGCGCTTGCGCTTGTAACGCTATGGTATGCGCCGGCGCATGCTGTAGTTGGGGGTGCTCCTGCTTCACCCCCCGAACCAGATGCTGCGGTGATATTCACCCAGCGATACGGGTTCAGTGCCCGCATCGAAGGAATCAAAGATGATAAACTTGGGTACTATAGCTTCTTTGGTATAAGGTAAGGTTTGAATTCAATACTCTTCGTTTTTTGCTGACACTAGGCGACACCTAACTAATATCCTATACATTATTAAACTACTGGATTTTTGCTGAGTTGAGCGTTGAAACACTACAGACTTTAAAAAAATCACTAAAAGGTATAAAAGCTTCCAGATGTAAAGGGCGTGCCCGTGTAATGCTGGATTATATCCATGGGGATGTGACTAAAGTCACTAAAGTTCTTTTTTTGTAAACTTTCATTTGATTTATTTTGTAGTTCGGTTTATCTAAGTTACAATACCCACTAATGTACACTGCTCATCACCCTTTACAAAATCTATATTTTCCCGATGCAGGGACGTTAATTTTTGAAGAGTTGTCATGGTACTTCACCATCAGTGCTTCTTCATGTTATGTATGCATTGTGACGAGCATAAATTGCTCAGCCACCATCTTAAAGTAATCGAATTGCAACATGTGAAATACTTAATATTGAGTAGTTCGGGTAGCCATCTGAAGCTATTATCATCAGATCCACTTCACCAAATGGCACTTTCCGAGAGCATTTGTACTAAGTTACTGTAAAAAATACCCAAATCTCTATAGGTGGGCCTATAATATTTCAAGAATTCAATCGATTTCTCCAGGATCCCATCACCGCAACTGGATGTATGGAAGAATGGGACCAACCTGGAAATATATATTTTCAATATAAAAAGTATGTTTAAAAATTGGTTTATATAAATGACGGAGTAATAAAGTAACAAACGTAACAAAAAAAGAAATGCAACCGAATTTGTAATCAACTTTTTTCTTTGAAGTCGGTTAAAATGTAAAAGCACGCTTTTATTTAGGCATGCGCTCAGGTGTCGGTTAGCCTTAATCTGTTTGCCCTATTGAATTACTGTGAAAACAGGCATCAGCCGTTTATCTAAACCTCTGATCTTGATTTTAACTTACTTCCTAAGCTTTACTTACTAAGCAGGTAAGTTACTGAGTAGGTACCACTGATTACTTGTTTGTTTAGCACCTACAGAATAAATAACCTTGGGATTTGAAAGTAATTTATGTTATATCCCTACAGTTCTCACTAGATTACATGACACTCACTAAACCGTTAGGTATGGTGGTTATATAGCTGTGGGCCGTAACGTCTGTCATCAAGGTTTGAGAGCTTGGTGATCTCCCGATCGATATCTTCAAGATACCTTCAAGGATCAAGGCACAGTGGTTATATAGATAAATCAAATTATTTATTTGTAAAACATAGGTAGCTACAATATATATCAAGATCTAATGTCAGGATTCTTAGAACTTTATAGGCATACAAAATGTTTCAACGGCTTAAAATGCTTTCCGAGGCACGGAGGAGTCGCGGTATGTTATGAACGGTCACCATCCACAGACGGACCTCGGTAAGCGTATCTCAACCTTCGAACAACCCGTGCGGCAGTTTTTATTTAGCCAGGAACTCCTCTAATTTTTTATTTTAAGAATTGTGATTGGTTAATTCATGCACCGATAAGCTCGGGGAGCTCTCGGTTTTAAAGTCTTGACAGCGGTGTAGTACGGTGTATTATGAATCTTAAGATGCGTGGATTATGATTACAAAGTTCTTAACACCTTTGAAATGGTTATTAGTTTGTGGCTTATCAACTGTTCTTGCATTGATATTTTGCGAACGTACTATGTGCCCGGCCCAGTGGTTTAGAAGCGCAGCACAGCTGAGCTATAATAAGACCATCGATTGCACTAGCCGAATTGTAATCATCAGTAAAACCTTAGTTTTCAATGCTATGTGTCACACACACAATGGTGACGTGCATGGCTAGACATTAGTTGAAACTGTGACTAGTCTTTTGACTTAAGTAATGCAAATGCTATTCTACGAGATGACAATAATAAAGAAAAGTTAGTTTTAGGTAGCAACAATCCTCTTCTTTGTACTTATCTTTTGTCTTACTACCTCTTCATCTGCCAAGTCTTTTCCATATTGATTGGAGTCAGCTTTCAGTCTGACTGGATGCAGCTATAAACTAGTATTTCACATGGTGCGACTGCTTATCTAACCTCCACAATCCATCAACACGATACCCGTTGGTGACATTGATTTTCAGACTTTCGGGCCTCAAAATACCCATATGAATGTCAGGAATCTGCGACAGGTTTACTAGCTACTAAATGAAACAAATAACGGTTGATGAGCCAAAAATATTGTAAAATGTCAGAATCAGATAATTACATTATGCTACGAAATAAATAAAATTCAATAACAATATCAAATCTAACTGTGAGTGAACAGTTTGGCGGATGCTGATAGCTGTTTCCGCTGTTTTTGTGGCCGACAGATTATCCATGTACCTATTAGGTACATGAACGTTATTGATATCAACTTTTTAGAAACCAAATAATTACTTATCTACTTATGTAAAATCATTCGCATTTGCAGGCATTGTTGGTAACTTGTTCAAAGGTCTGATCCTGGTCCTGCGGTGTTTTGTCCTTTCAAGGAACTCGTTGGCATGTCATCATTATAAAGAAGTCTCATTTAACCTTTTTATTCCGTAGCAGCGCGAAAAATCCAATACCTACATCACCTGCATAGCCATATAGTACATAGCCCTCAAATTTCTTATTCATTCCACTATTAATCACTTATTTATATTTGCATTTCTGCCTAAATCTGTACCATCTGTACTTAATCAACAGATATGCAGAACCACCGGTGGGTCCTCAAAGATTCCAGCGGCCAATCCGCCGATACCTTGCTGGTGAAATGATGGCCACTCAACAGTGCCTGCCGTGCCCCCAACCAGACCCTTATCAGCAACGACGAATCATAGGCCATGAAGACTGCTTATGCCTCAACGTGTACGCCCCGAAAATGCCCGCCACAGAGCAAGGTGAGGATTTCAATACCAACATCATCAATAGCCATTCCGTTATAAAATAAAAACGTTATTTAAGTATTACACGGTTTATATTTTCCAGGAAGTCCAGTTGTTTTCTTTATTCATGGTGGTAACTACAGGTCTGGATCGACGGCATCGTACGGTGTAAGTCTTTGTTGAAATATCCATAAGTAAATGTTAAATCTTTCTCCTTATCGGTTGATCCATGTAACTGCAGCCGGGCACGTTTTTAATTATCAATATATTTCAAGGGTCAACATTTGGTTCAGAAGGACACAATACTGGTTACGGCGCAATATCGCCTAGGATCACTTGGCTATCTCAGCACGGGACAAAGAGATGCAGGAGGCAATGTTGGCCTTTTTGACCTGCATTCCGCTATGATCTGGGTAAGTGTTATTTTTTTTGCAAACTAAAGCCACGAGTGATGTAAATGAATTTAACGATGAGACGATTTAACGACGATTCTTTGATTTCTGTATTCGAGAAGAAGAACTAAATTCTGCTGTTATTTTTAAGTTTATAGAATATTTGAAATTGCAAATATTCATCAGTCCAGAGTTCTAGTAAGTATTAATAATTGGTTTATGTCTTTTGCTATTGTTTATTTAACTGACTGTGCTCTATTTCAGATCCAAGACTACATTCAATTCTTTGGTGGAGATGCAAAACGGGTGGTTGTCATGGGTCAGGGTTCTGGTGGGAGTGCTGCGTCCCTGTTGGCGATGTCTCCCGAGGGTCGCAGCGCCACGGGCGTGGCTGCCCTGTCCGGTGCGCCACTGTCTCCGGGAGCGGTGAGATCGGACCCCAAGAAACACGCTGAAGCCTTGGCTGAACGCACCGGGTGCCCGAAGACGCCATCTGAAAGTCTTCTTATATGTTTAAGGAAATTGCCTGTAGAAGAACTTGTGCAGGTACCTACTGAGTATCTCAATACCATATAATCAATCAATACTATGGTTGTATCTTTATTACAAAACTTCGTTTAAACATAAATTAATATTTACAGGCAGATGAGGATATAAATATGGATATGGTAGACACACAAAGATTTTTGGAAGAGATCTCTGGACGTTCAGGTAAGTTATGAGCAAACTATAGTAGGTACCAACAATTACGCCATAATGATATTAGTTATTGTGCAACTGCATGGTAAAGTCCTTCAGTTCAGCAGTTCTCATACATGGAAATTTCATATTTATAATTATTATGAGTCCAAGTTTTCTCATGCTAGCTTTCTTCACCGATGTCAGTATATAATATATGAAATGAAAAAATCACATTGGAAATTGCTTGGATTGAAACCCATAACCTCGTGCATGAGAGGCCATACCTAAACCACCGGGCCTTCAAGATATGATGCTCCAGTGAAATACTGATTGTAAGTATAAAATTAAGGAATATGTGAATATGATCAGGTGCCGGTGCAAGAGTGGAAGGTGCAGATGACCTCCGAGGACTGCCGCCGCTGGTAGCTGAGGCTCCAGCCGAGTCACTCAGCAAGAAGCAGAAGCGTGTACCCCTCCTCACTGGTGTCACTTCTGCCGAGACCTCCAGAGCTGTGTATGGTAAGGCTTTCGGTCAAATGACGCACAGTATTTTATTAAACTCTCAACTCAATTTAACCTAACATTGAAGATGCAGCCTGAGTTTAAGGAAAACAAAACTAAAAATATGATACCTAACTTGTTTACCGGCAGGCAAATTCAACCAATTCCTGACGAACCAACTCCAAACCGTGAAGGACTTCTTAAAGAAAGACTTGATCGGTGGTCTTCAGAACGTGGTGCAAGGCGTCGAGGGTCTGATCCCTCTGGCTTCCAACGTGCAAGCCGTGCTGCCTATATCTGACTACTACCAGAGCGTGTTCGAACAAGCCTCCAATATCGTTGATGGACTCTCCGAGGTTGCTGAGGCCACAGGTAACAAAATAATAAAACCAAGATAGCCATTTGTGAAGAACTTGTCAAACTTTTTTTGGGAGTTGTGATAAGAATTGGAAAGGTAACAAAAATGTAACGTTAGAAGACTATCGAATGATCAGACTAAGTTTAATTATCAAGAAATAGAATCCTACTTATTGGGACTTAACAGCAGAGCGATAAAAACTGATGTCTGCAGTCATGTTCCGTTTAGCGAATATATAATTTAGCTACCATATAAAGTAGACCTAACAGCATAATACAATTTTAAATTTTGTGAATTTTAAAGCACAGACGCCAGCTGCAAATCAAATAATGCATCTTTCGACCCCAATAGCCAGCCCCTTAAATAAAGGGTCGGACCCTTTTTTACCCTTCGTACGTAAAGACTTTTTTGTTGGGGTTCGGGCTGCCTAGCAACCAATCAATATAATGTTACCGGTTTTGGTACTGAGATGTGATTTCAAAACGAACGAATTAAAAAAAATAGGCACAACAAAGCAGAATTATAGTCCTTTCCAATTACGTAATTTGTGCTGAATATAAAATACTCGGAACTTTTATACGTACTACCAAGTGCAGTTTACTAAAACTATTTTTGAACCCCTAACATACAATCGGATTAATTAAAATTCCGTTCCTAAGTATACTTCATTTTCTGCACCTCTTCTAAATAAAGAAATGAGTAATACTATTAAGTGTCTTATCATAAATCTTTAACAGCCAACTCTTTAAAACGCTTTCAATAGATAATAACGTTTTGAGAAATATGATAATAGGAAAGATAATATCAATAGTACAGTAATTAACAATCTTAAATCATAGGACAAAAATAATTAAGGAAAAATATAGTCGATAACCGTGAGTAACACCAAGCATCAATACATATTTGACGACCTATGTGGCGCGGCGGGCGACTGTCGGTGTGTCAGGAGGTTGCGGGTTCGATTCCCGCCTTGGGTCAAATGTTTGTACGATCTACAAAGATTTGTTCCGGGTGTTCTGGGTATGTCTATGTATAATAAAAAATATCTATGTATGTAATGTAATGTATTAAGTATATCAGTCATCTAGTACCCATAACACAAGCTCTGCTTAGCTCGGGGCTAGATGATGCTGTGTGGATTGTATACCATTATTTTTTATTTATTTAATATTGTACGACACGGTTGGCGCAGTGGCTGAGCGATCGACTGCTGCGCCGCGTGTCGTTGTTTCGATTCCCGGAACAAATATTTTTAGCCTAAAAATATGTGTTCCCGGAATCGAACCCACGCCACGTGTCGCAGCGAGCGGGAATCGGTAAAGGTAATTTTTCCGGGTCTGGCCGTTCGTGTATGTGACTTTAAATGTTTGTAAACGCACCCACGACACAAGAGAAATTCCTAGTGTGGGGTAACGTTATTTCTTTAAAAAAAGACCATAATCACCATAATATTCTTTATTGTACATAATACTAACAGTTTTTTTTTCATAATAGAGTGATCAGCTATGTGCCACCTTTTCGGCATAGGTGCAATAATCATAATTAAGTATTTATAATTTAAAATGCAAAAAACAACAAGAAATACGTACTAACTTTTTTTTTACCGTTACTTATCGTCCTGGTAAAGGAATCTAGATGGTTAACGTTTATCATGTGCGCCACGCGGACGCGGGACACGTGGTGAGTCCTCAATTGACTTTTCATACGATCCCTCAGCAGCATGCTGCACCCAGGGACTCAAAGTATTTGTAAAAAAACTTTCAGAACTTGCACATTTGTTTGGTCTAAATATCTGTAGGTACTAAAAATCACAATTACAATTCGAAAATTTGTCACAAACTATCCGGCCAAAAAGGCCGCAAACTGGGGCCTGGGGACTTTTTTATTTTTCGAGTGCAAAAATCCGTCGGAATATTGCTATCTTTGTTTGATAAAGCAAGGCGCAGCGCACTGTGGCCGGTCCACGTGCTTAGTATACTCTGTGGTAATTTGTAAAACACTAATAACCTAACCACACAGGATTAAATTACTAACATCATAAACAGACAATGATAAGGATCCAAACCAAAAACTTGAAAAAAAAATAGGCTCCTATCTCAGCATAATGCATTAATTAATAGCATCATAATAAATACGTACGTGTTTATCTGGATACCTACTAAATACATAATGAAAAATTACATAAATATTTTTTTTTAATTTATGGATGTCTGTCTGTTTGGGCTAATCTCCGAAAACAAAGGACCGCTTTTGACGGGACTTTGACTAGTCTATATTAAAATTATTATAAAGAGTAAAAAATAAAGGGAAAAGATTAGATTGTTTGTATGTTTGTTTGTAATGGATAAATTCTAAAAACTGAACCGATTTAAAAAATTCTGACACCTTTAGAAAGCTACGTTATCAGCAAGTAACAGTGGCTATATTTTATTTTCAAAACTACACTTTAAAGGGGGTGCAGGGGATGAAAAGTGCTAGTGCTACTCTCTAGTCTCTTCTCGTAGATACTATTCCAAACACCTTAGAAATTAAATCCACTGAAGTTATATGCATTGCATTGTGTCCTTTGCACTGCCCAGTTTTTTTTTTAAATCTAAATTTTGTTTTTTAATGACCTACTGAGCAGTAGGTTACGCTAACAGTTTAATATGACCTTGAGAAATTTCTTAGGATTTGGTCTTCCACCTATTGCTTGTGCCAGTAATAGTCAAAGAGAATGGCAATTAATAAAAATGTGTATTTATCTTGTATTTAACTTTAAGTTCAAGGAAATAGAGTTCATATAAGCATCAAATATTGACAACTACTGGGACATTTTGATGAGTACCTACCTAATAGGACAAATCTGTCAACAACAAACCGCATTTTTTCACGTTTGCTTTAAAAAGTATTTGATTTACTCATAAATATTGAAATTGCGTAATTACTAACATTACGTAACGATAAATCCTCTAACTCGTCATGCAAAAACTTAATTTCTATATGATATACTTTTCACACATCAGCGCTTCAAAGTAAATATCAAAACCTGACGAATATTGGTACGTTTACCGTATATATTTTTATTTGCATTTAGTAATGCCATTTTGCACCTATTTCATGCTACATTTTGTGAAGTTCTGGATAAATATTACTTGAAAAATGTCAGCACTAACTAAGTATTATAAAGTTTATTAACTAACTGTGATCAACGCCTTATTCCTCAGGTGATGCTCTGTTCAACTTCCCGGCCTATCAGAGTGTCCAGCAATGGAGTAATGGCGGCGAAGCCTTTCTCTATAGCTTTGAGCATGTCGGAAACCTCTCTAAGGGATGGCATTTCCTACCTGGGGTAGCTCTAGCTGGTGAGTTTAACTCAAACTTTACTTTATGAACATTATTTTTTATCTTTACGGCAGTGTGAAAGCTTCTGGAAAAAAAAACAAAATGATATACATCTGGGCCGAATAATAATGTTAATTCACTTAGTATTTTTATGTGCCCTAGATGTATTTGTAACTTATGGGCACGTAAAGGGGAAATGTCTGGAGGACGTACTTTTGCCCTATTCTCGATACGACATTCGACGATATTGACGTTCTTTGAATTTGTAAGTAATTTAAATAAAAAAATATTACGCAGAGGTTTTCATAGTTAAGAGTTTCCAATGGGCTCAGCAGTAAACTTTATCCTTATAACTATTTACAGAGAAACCCAATGAGGAAGAGATAGTAAAGCCCAAGAAAGCTCAAGGCCCTTCCCACGGCGACGAACTAGCGTACATCTTCGAGCCCCTAGGTCCAGACGGCCAGTCAATGGGTGGCGACGTCTCGGGCACGGATGCTCGTGTACGTGACAACTTTGTTGGGCTGATCGCCAAGTTCGCACATGGGCCGGATGAAACCAAAGATAAGAACATTCCTAACGTTTTTGGTGGTCTTTTCCCTAAGAGCGCTGATCAGTTTTTGAAGATCGGTGAATCTTTGACCATCGACAAGGATTTCAGGTTGGTTGAATGTACTTATATTTTATTAAAGTTTGTGAGCATCACACGTAAAATTTTGCCACTAACTCAACTGAAAATACAAACTCGAAAACGGTCAGCAGATAATGAAAAAATACTTCCAAAGGCCTTCCTAGTAATTAAACGGTCCTTTTGGAATGTCTAGGATTCCATATATTTTGGAGATGTAAAACGTCTGTTTATAATTATTATGTTGTTATATTTTCAGATTCTGTCAGATCGGTCTATGGGGCAACATGGGAGACAGGTTAACAGGGGCTGTATGTAAAAATCTCCTCGGCAACTTATTGAACTTGCAACAATTGCCAGGTCAATTACCGAATTTGCAAGGGCAATTGCCTGTGCAGTTACCTGGCCAGAACAATGCACAGTTGCCAGGACTGTTTGGAAACCAGCCAACCAGAGCCCCTCAGAGACAACCCCAAAGGCAGCCGCAAAGAACCACTAAAGCACCATTTAGACTCCCTTTTGATTTTTTGTTTAAATAAGTTTTAGGAAATTGTTTCCATATTTTGTTCTGTGTTTGTAAATAATTAATACGATGCCGGAGGTAGAAGATAACAGGAATTGTACCAAATTATAAACAATAAAATAATGACGTCAAGTGCTTGTTTTATTTAGGTGTTGTTTTAGGCAAAATGTGTACCTAAGTCACATTTGCAATGCAAAAATAAAATCCTACAAGGATTTTATTTATTTGGATTACTTAATTTGTTACAATTAAACTTAACCTAGTAAGGAAGTCATTTATCTACTTACTGATATTTAGACAACATTCTAAGGAACGATTAGTAGCCCGAAAAAAATTGTGTTCACCCCTAAAAGATATATAACGATTTGCAAGGCTTTTTGTGAATAGAGATAGTAAAAATAAAGGAAAAATAGTAAACAGGAAAATTGAAAGTTAGTTCACGATGTAACTCCTTTCAAGCACAGTTTATCGGTCGGAGTTTTCGTTCAGAGTAGGGTATACAACAAACGTCTAAATGCTGTTCGGTGCGAATACGAACCGAACGAACAGAATAAAGTTCGTAGCAGGAAATGACAGAACATTCAGCGGACACTTCGGAGAAGACACCCCTGGTCTTCGGGCTAAGTTTCCAGTCTCCCTGAGCCTTTGGTATACCGTCGAGACACAGTCACACAGGACTGGGCTGGATGAAGCTATTGAGCGATAGTACGCTAAGTCAACCCTTCCTGGATTAAGATGACGACTTGAGCTGCTTCTGTCCGGTATTGGACTGATAACCAATTTTCATAAACGCCCACCTTTTATGGAGTTTCAGGACTACGAAACAACATGGTGTCTAAAAGCGATGTCTTTTGTTTTTACGTTCCATGACACAACTTGATTAATTTTTGGTAATGATATTCAAGAGCTTGAGAACTTACAAAATTTCCTTTCAAAAGATATTATAAGTATCACAATCCATCATTGCAAAGGAATTGTAAAAAATTGCTTTGAGCAACGCGGTGAGGTGATTTGAGTGACCGTCACAAAATTGGCCATTTAACATTTATAACACAAAATACTAATATTAATTAATCAATCACTGAGTATAACATCAATTACTAAGTAGTAGTTTAAAGTAATACCTATACGAAAGTTAAAAACCAACGAATTATGATGAATAAATACTAGTGTAGTCTGTCTTCAGTTTACCAATCACTGACGCCACATTATTTTGAAAAAAAACGCTGTTGTTAAATTATTATGAAATTAATCTAAAATTCAGTGTAATTTCCGAGGTTTACTGTGTAGAGTGTTATCAAATCACCCAGTTTTAATTGTCTAAGTATTGTGGTTGTTGAATAACAGGAAAACCGGTTTATCGGTTCAACGTATGCTGACAGACTAGCGGCATCTGGAATTATATTTAAGAAGCAAATATATTATGGTTTTGCTGCAGTGTTATTCCATTACTGATCAAGATGCGTCGTGCTTGCACTATTATTTTATTCCTTGTGCTCACTCAATATTTGATTGAGACGACTCAGGCCAAGCCTGAACCTCAAGAAGCTACTGATAACACTCACTGCGGCAGACATGGAGACCCTGTAAGTACTTTGTGAAAATTTTCGCTCTCAACCTAACAATTAATGTTAGGTTCTGTTTTTTTACATTTATGTGGTTAATATTATGTCGATGAGTGTACGCAAGAGTTTCACCTGGTCCTTTCACTTCTTTCTTGGCCTGCCTTTGCTTTATGATTTCTATTATTTGATTGTTAAGGGACATTGTTATCGATTGTAAAACATTTCAATCCATGGATTTCCCTTATCAACAATCTAAATAACGCTGGTAGTTACAATTAGTTTTGGATTCTTGATAAGGTTATAAATAAAAAAACTGCAGCCTAGTGGGTATGTGACAATATTTAAGGTTATGTACGTGGACACAAACGGAGGTAGCAACCGAGAGGGTAACGTAAATTATATGATTAAAATATATATTTCTTTACAGTGCGAAGCCGACGGTGAGTGCTGTACCAACATGCGTTGCCACAGATACGCTCGCAAATGTCAAGTCATAATAAATCTTCCAAATAAACCTTGAAGACCATGCTACAATAACAGTTCGAAATAATGGCTTTCATGTAGTCTAAGACCCAATCTGTAAAAAAATTCATTAAACGTTTCCAATGATATTTTGCCTTTAATATTATTTCCTATAGTTCTATGCTCTTCTAATTAATTATTTCCTTTATGCTATATCCGTCTCCTATTTGACCTGCTGTCTTCAAACGAGGTTCTTTGCCTATCGTAGTAGCCTCATCTCCATTTTAGAGATAAATATCTTTAGAGATAAAAAATCTCCATTTTAGAGATATAAACACAACTTATAAGATCCTTTATTGTATTGGTTCTTTACCACCAAGTGTTTGTTTAAGGAACCTTAGGTAAACCTACGTTTCTGTGACGAATGCTATGCAAATGATTTCCAGCAGTGCTATTCTGTACAAATCTCACCGAGAAAATGTAGGTGAAGTGAAGGTGAAGTGAGCGGTCATATCCCTAACATTCGTTAGGGATATGATCGCTATGGATTTACTGTTACTTACACTTACTTACTCACACTTACTTACTCACACTTACTTACTCACACTTTACCTACACCTAACTTTTCTCGGGGTGATTTTCACAGAATAGACAAGTCGGCAGGTCCAGTATTCCGATGTTTATTATTTTATTGGAAGTCACAGGGCTCGCAGGTGTCAGAATATTAATTTCAATAGTTGTATCCTATCGCTAATGGAATTCATTTAATTGATAAGTTTTGTCAAAAATAATCGAAACAAGTTTCGAAACCAGATTTAAAAATTACGGCTAACAAAATAAACAACCGCTTTTACCGTTGCCAAATGTCTGTTCACATTACGAATTTTTAAAGGTGCTAATAATATTTTAATGTTGGCAAGTATTCATAGTCTTAGTTATAGAATGGCCTAACTTTCAGAAGTATCGGTTTGTAAAGGATTTTTTTAGATTAGGAGACATCGACACACAAACTGACATCATGAGTTTCGTCAACACTTACTTACATTTGTTAGGTACAAATATTTTAAACTTTATAAATATTCGACGCCTTGTCATAATAAATAAATAATAATAAATAAATAATGCTGGACAATCCACACAGCATCATCTAGTCCCAAGCTTAGCAGAGCTTGTGTTATGGGTACTAGATGACTGATATACTTAATACAATACATTACATAGATAGATATTTTTTATTATACATGGCAAATACCCAGAACACCCGAAACAAATATTTGTAGATCGTACAAAGATTTGTCCCAAGGCGGGAATCGAACCCGCAACCTCCTGCGTCGCAGGCGGACCTTCGCCCACTGCGCCACATAGGTCGTCATAATGTATAATGTACGGTTAGTTTGATTATTTTAGGATAGTTCGTTGTTTCTTCATTTCATACCTATTTAATTTATTGTTTCCACACAGCGTTTCATTTCATGTTGCCTCGAGGACAATGACAAAGATTGCACACTTGTAGATAATGACTAAAATTTTTCACATTTCAAAACTACATACAACTGTATGTAGGCATTAAAAAGTGAAAAATGTTTCAACTCAAGTAAACTTACTTGAGTTGTTTAACTGTACAGACTTTTTCCTACGCTTCGCAAAACACACTGTACATGAAAAATGGCTATAGGATTCCTCTTCAAGCATCTATCTCATCGATTTGTCTTGATTTTCGTTAAATCTTATTTCCTACCTAAGTTTGACATTCTCAAATAATATCTTTAGAATTCAATACATGTCTATAATTTTTTTGCTTTCGACTTTGCTGCTTTTCCCCATCTAATAGAATGGGGTTAAGGGTTGGTCCCTTATGATATTATCAACAGTTTATTTGTGCCTTAGCCAAAATAATGTCAGAAAATGCCTGGCATTAAGCCCGCCTTTGTTCGGTTATTTTAAATTTTACATAAAATTTTAGTCTACAGGTGCATCTACTTATACAAATAAATAAAATTGAAATAAAATATCTAAATGCATATGAAAGTTTTTACGGTAGTTATACCTAATAAAAACTTCTAACAATTTTGTCTGTTTGTTTGAGGTAATGTCCGAAATAACTGGACCGATTTTGGCGGTAATTTTATTGGGAGATAGCTGATGTGTTTGTGGAGTAGTAAAGGCTACTTTTATTTTAGAAAAATAATTAGGGTTCAGGTAGGTTAAAGCCTACAAAATTTTGCTAGCTTCCACGTGGATGAAGTCGAGGGCACAGCTAGTTAATAAATAAAAACAAGTTGTCAGGCAAATAAGGCCCACCTGAGTGTAATGGTAACCAATTTAATTAATATTCTTTTTCTGTATTTTATTGCGGCTTCCGAGAAGTAAACTGTTGAAGGTACAGATATGTCTACCTACATATGTATGTGCAGATTAAATTATTATTCAACAAGCCGCCCAAGTGGCCGATCAAATGATTCACAGAAAACCATTCGTTTTCCTCATAGTGTAGGTAAATTCAACACATAACCATTTGTTTTAAAGTAACACAGGTATTTAGAACAGATAATGAATCGTTAGTTTGCAATGTCACTGTCCTGTTACACAGATTACTTGAAAACGTAGGTAAATATTATATTGATGAGGTTAATGAGTGGTATTTGTTTGCATGTCTACATGTTGTTTATGTTCTGAAACTGGTGGGGATGACATCAGTAACACCCCATTTCCTGTAGACCCAGAATCACGGATATCTATGCCCAGATCCATCCATTTAGTATCTTGGGCAACTGTGTATAATTTGTAGACCCAATGCGAATACTACAATTACTAGGCACGGTAAAAGAATGAAAGAAAAATAGCATCTAGTGAAACATATATAGTCACCGGCACGTAAGTTGGCAAGGTTTTGGCGTAGTGGGGGTAAGTTCGCATCGTGCACTTAGTGGAACAAAAAAGTGGTGACTTTTATTGATCGTCATTATTTTATGGTTATTGCCATCATTTATATTAATTAATAATATCTGATTAGAAGAAAGTTGAAGAAGGGAGTGGAATTCGTAAAATTTATTGGGAGTTATAAATAATAGGCATACGAGGAAAGTATGCTCAAAAAGTATGCGAAAAAAGGCATACCTTTTTTTGCCTTAATTTTTTAATTTAAAACAACAACAATAATATCAACTCGTAACAAAAACTAAATTTAAAAACAATAACTCTTTAACATATTTACACAACAAAAACAAAGGGTACAACTTTCGTGCACGCAAATGTAATCGGGAGTTCGGGAGGCAACAGTTGACTGTTGCACCAATCGCGCGCTCGGATTGACGTACCTCATACCCCGCGTCCCGCTTGACTACCAAAGAGACCTAAAAAACGACTTGTCTGACTCTTGCCAAGTTACGTGCCGGTGACTATACATTAAGAAAGGGATCATCAAGGTGTTGTAGAAGAAAACATGGGCAGGGAACATTGTAATCATCTACATATTTTCAAGCATTAAGTAACTGTTAAATAAAAAGAGCCTGTTGAAAATACATAAAATAAACTACACGGATACCATTGTGTTTAGCATAGCCCATATAGCCAACACTTCCCTGGCATGATTCACTACATGATATTATTGGCGATGATGCATTGTATGAACAAAGAAGAAGGACAAGTATTGTAACATTATTTCCTTGTGCTTGTTTACCTTTCGATAAATCTTTATTAGCGCTATATTATTATTATTATTAACTTTTTTGTTTCAACCATAGTTTATGTAGTTCCTATGACTATTGTTAAAATGTTTAATAATGATTTCAACTATCAGCAAGGTTCTATTACAACGACTACCATGGTAAAGACCATGGTAGTCGTCATTGCTACGGCGAATTTGGCATAACGATAAAGCAGAAGAGCTTTAATTAGTGAAACACAAAAACAACGTCCTGTAATGTATATTTTTATGTCCGTTATCGCTGGTCAATGCGGGTGCCGTTAGTGTGACTTCATCAGGAACTATATTAACTTGCAACCACCAAACTCCGTTAGTATCAACCTTCATTTCTCCACAATGCGTCGCCTTTCTACAGTTGTTTTTTTCTTTGCTATTACACAATATGTAATGACTACTGCTACAACTATTCCGAAGGACGTTGAAGAAGTTGAAGCTGTTGAGAAAATAGATGTACCAGAAACTCCTGCTATAGCTCAACCAAATACGGTGACAGACAACTTAAAATGCGCTGAACTTGGAGAACCTGTGAGTACCTATATTAACCGTGTTTTTAATACAGGCAGGCAGCTACCTGTAGGACCTGCCTGAGCCAGTCTTGCTATTTTGATATCAATACTGTGTCAAGCAGATCAAAACTGGTATAAGACTTATCTAGGAGCTACTGACGGAAGAATTACTTGACCATCAAGAAAAGCTTCTTTTAGGGTTCTTTACCAAAGTGTTAATAAAAATAAACCCTTATGATCCGACTTGGCCTGTCTGTTTGTCTGACTGTCACAGCGATGTCAGGAATGAACGCTATCGTCATTGAAATTTGGAATAGTTATAATCCAATAATGTCAAGTAAAGTAAAAAAATAAAACAATATAACATGTTTTGTATAATTTTGTTGAATTCTTGAAGTGTTTTTGTGACTGATGATGAATAATGTGCATAAAAACCATTCCCCCACTTGTCTCCAAAGTTTGAAAAACATAAATTCTAAAATGGAAGTTTCGGTACAGGAAAAATAAAACTACGTCTCTCCAGGAACATCGTTACTTATTTTTCCTACCTTGGTACAGAACGCTCGGTGGGTGACGATGATGATGATTTGCTGATATCTTGTTCATTACTTACGAACTGTGTAAGTACTAAGTAATGTAAAGAATTGAGTACCTATATTGGAAACATGTAATTCGTATGACTTTCTTCTTGTTTTCTTCTTTTGCAGTGTATTTTCCACGGTGACTGCTGCTCCCGCGCTTGCTTGGGCTACGCGAAGAGATGCGTGACTTGACGATATTGCTGAAAATGGAGATTTGAATCAAGAAATGTTATCCTTATTTATTTAATTTCTCGCCTAAAATTAATGATTACGTTATTGTTGCAAAAAAGAGACGAAGGTGAACATAATCATTGGTAATCGTACAAAATCCAAATAAAAAATTAACATAGAATACTTTACTTTTTCTGTATAAAAGTGGGGTGAAAAGACGTGCTAATTTATTTTTTGGAACTGCACTCCAATGGCTTGCCTAAATATATTATAAACGAGTGTTCTTTTATAATATGCCAGTATACCTTCAGCGATTATTTAAAATTTATGAAATTAATATTTTTTTTATGTCTCTCTGTGTGCCGAATTTTGAAAAATAAATTCTTAGAAAAATATTTCATAACTACCCGACTACTTTGAGTAGATATGCCGAAACAAACTCAGAGATCACAGTCTTTATAGAGGTCAAGACATCTTGGTCAGATCAACTATTTACTTACTCGTTAACTTGAAACCTAACTTGGCTGTGATAGTTTTCCACACGTTGCCCCACACTAGGAATTTCTCCAGTGTCGTATCTATGCGTTTACAAACATTTAAACTCAGTTACACAAACAGCCAGACCCAGAACAACTACCTGTAGGTCAAACAAATATGTATTTCAGAATCGAACCCGCGACATGCAGCGCAGCAGCCAATCGGTCAGCCACTGCGCCAACCGAGTCGTCAGACTTAACTTCGTTATTTATTCTACTCCCGTGATGTTACTTCATATATTCAGAAACCAACATTTGGAGGGGGGACACTTGACTCTAACATAAATTTACGAATGAACTTTAAACTTCTTTATTTAGCTAAAGGATTTCAGAATCGCAATATTTTTGAACGACCCTTTATGCAACAACCCACAACATGGAGTAAACTAGAATCATCCCTTCTTTAAGTGTAGGGGAGGGTTAAATAATGTTTTTTAGTAAAAAGTAAATATATAAAACTAGTATAAAAGGATAAAAAGTATCTGATCTAATCCGGGGACAGACGGACCGACGGACATGGCGAAACCGAATGTCTGAACTGTCCATCAGAATGTGCAAATGTTCCTGCGCTACTTGTGTAAGGACGACGGACCTATCGAAGGACGGAAATACGAAGGTACCTCAGTACCTAACCGATGTACAATGATGTGCGAACAGTATAGTCGATGAGATTGTGCATGTTGTTCATGAATGCATGATGAAAATATGTCAGCTTTAGTGGCGGACTAACAGGGGGCGGAAGGGGCGGCCCGCCCCTCCGGTCTTGGGGGGCCCCCAAATGCCTCCGCATTCCCCTGATCAAATCCTAAACAAGACTTTAAAAATGAGCTAAGTACCGAACCTACATAATTTCATCAAGATCAAAACACTACAGCCATTTAGACTTTTTACGCGGTACTAATTTTCTTTTAACTTTGCTGAACCCGTCCAATACGCTAGGGGAATTCCCGTCTTTGTAGCGGGTACTTTGAGATTAATTTCTCTTGCCAGATATTAAGGAAATAAATATAAACACTTATATATATACACACACACACACACACACACAAATGTAAACTGAATTATTTTAAAAGCTGGGGGGCCTCGTTTACCTTTTCCGCCCCGGGCCTCTGACAGGCTTAGTCCACCACTGGTCAGCTTACTTAGTATATAGTATATACTGGTAAGCTGACATACTTTAAAAGAATCCTATCTATTTTATTTAGTGGCGTGAATAACAAAAGAAAGAATAACGGAACTTGATAATTGATCAATAATATAAAACACGAACAAAAACAACGTCCTGTAAATAGTGTTTACGATACCTCCGTTATCGGGCGCCATGCGGGTGCCGTTAATGCGAATGTCAGCTGACCCTATATCAGTACCCGAACACTGAGCTCCGTTAGTATCGACCAGCACCTGACCACAATGCGTCGCTTCATTACCATTATTTTGTTCCTCGCTCTCTCAACATATGTGACATGCAGCATAGTCACTAAGGATATTCCGATGAAAGATGCAGAAGGTGAAAACAGTGGTGCTGTTCCCGAACTAGCACCAGTGGCACCCGTTGATGAAGTCGCACAACCAAATAGTGTAACAGAGAACACGGGCTGTGCCAAAGTCGGAGAATTTGTAAGTTTTTATATATTTATGTTTTCCTTGTTTTGTTTTTTGCGATGATGGCTAATTCAGCTGGGATGGAGCGCATATGGATATTTATTGTATTAAAGCAAAGCTAAGGCCATTGCTCTTATCGGTATTAACAACATCAACGTTTGTTAGTATCAATCGATGCAAAGCAGATGTCAACAGACGACGTTTGAATTTATCGGCTGCAACCACGCGGCCATGTGTACCTAATTGTAGACGGATGAAGTTTTTATGAAAGTAAACTTCACTAAATATTGCTAATTATTTCAATTTAGTCATTTGTCATTGTAAATAACCTTTGTCGTCCTTGTTATGTGCGGATCACTACATTTTAGATTATTTGTTCTTTTTGAAAATCTAGTTACACTAGCGACACGTGTTTTCTAGTGTTGGGACTTAGATCGTATGGCCCATACGATCCAACCATTATCTATTGGTTCGTGATGCTGCATTTCGTATTCATCACTTCATGTTCTTCCCTCGATAGTCAGTTATGTGACACCCATTTCATCCACACCATCACAATATTATCACCTTTCTGAATGTGCAAACCCACTGCGTGTTTTACTTCCTACGCCCTTTTAACCATACATTATTTGATGTTTCAGTGTATCAGCCATAAGGACTGCTGCACAAACGCCTGTCTTGGTTACATGCGGAGATGCGTTTCTGCAAGGGAAATTTTTGAAGAAGATGAATGAGCTCAATGTATCTGACAGCCATATTTAGCAGTATGAGCCAAATACGTCGATTACGGCGACTGCAATAAATCTGTGACCCCATACATGCATACTTAGTGGTTTTTTATTTGTTGTATTGATCATTAGTGACTTAACAATAAATTACTTATTTATTATTGTTAGTATTATATGTAAGTAGCCCCCGTCAGTGAAATTCCCGTCAAAATCGATACAGCCGTCTCGGTGATTTACTTAAACAAACAGACAGAGAAACATAAAATAATAAAAAAATTGTGTTTTGGTATAATTACTACCATATTACTTATTATAATCTTTTTTTTTGCATTTAGTAAATACTGTTCTTTTGACATTACAAACAGACACTTTAATTTTATTTAGTTGTAGGAAAAAGTAGATTTCGTATTTTAAATACATGCGAGATAGTATTTAGTTGCATTTATTTTAATGAAAACAAAGAATGCATTTTGCCCAGCTTGCATTTATTTTGTCATTTTTGAGACTTTGGTGCTGTGGCTGCAGTTATTACGGGATTTTAAATCCTGCCATCTTACGGCGGAGACCAGAACTACTTAGCGTACAAGGTGCACAAATGGTACCAATTTTCCTCGTTTGTAGTATTGTTGAGACAGGTTTTAATATCAACTAGCTGACCTGGCAAATTTTGTACCGCCTCAGAAATTAAGAAGCTGTCCCGATGTTTTAATACTTATCTATTTTGCTATTCGGGACGGAGACAAATCCAACAAATAAAAGATATAAATAAAGTTTATCTGGAGAACGAGCGCAAAAAGCTAAAACTGTCGAATTTCGACCACTGAGCGACTACAATTTATTAATTGTAGAGAGAAAAAAGATGTTTTTTTCTAAATACGTACGTACACAAAAGCCGAGATAAAATCATTCTCAACAAAAACTGAAATTGAGCACTCTGCTGGAATAAAATAAAATAAATATCCAGAGATACGTTGTAGTATTCTTTATTGCTTTAAAGCACGTCTATTTGTTGGCTTTCTTAGTAGGATGTAGGGGGTGGTTAAGGTGAGACATGTCCGGTAAGTTAACGGAGCAGATCTTCATCAGCCTAATGCCTTCTTCGGTGATACTCCACAAGTCCGGGTGGTTCTTCTTGAAGTCGTTGTACCATTTGGAAACCTGTAAAAGATTAAGAAGCAATCTAAAATACTGAAGTATCATTGTATTTGGAACAGTTTAATTTTTTTTCTGCCCCACACTAAGAATTGTGTCGTTGGTGCGTTTACAAACATTTCAAGTCACGTACACGAAAAGCCAGACCCGGAACAACCACCTGTAGGCCATATAAATATTTTTTCCGTGCGGGACTTTAACCCACGACACACGGGGCGCAGCAGCTGATCGCTTAGCCACTGTGCCAACCGTGCCAAATGCCTGGGGTTGAAAGATCCGAATCGAAGGATCATGGTATTCATGATTAACTCTCAGACTTTGTGATGGTTGACACTAAAACAACCCAAATAAAGTAAACCATTGAAGGTAGGAACTTAGTGGTCACCAAAATTCGGTGATTATTCATTTTTTGAAAGTTAAATTAAGTTAAACATTTGCTCACCCTTTTGTACTTCGAAAAGTCAAAATCAATAACTTCTAGAGACATGGTCGTGTTAATAAGAGCAAAGTCAGCGATGGTTAAATGGTCAGCGGCAGCGTATCTGGTCCCCAACCTCTCGAGATACGTATCAAACAAGTCCAGGCCCCGGTGGACACGCTTCAGACCCTCAGGAGTACGCTTGTAGTCGAAGTAGATGGGCATGATCTGGAATTTAATATACAAAGAATTAGGTGAAATGTTCATCATGGGGGATATATAAGTAACAAAAATGTAGTTTTTGGTTATCATGCATGTAGAAATTCGTGTCACAAAACTTACACTGTAAGAAAGTACATCAGGGTAGTATGAGCTCAAGTTAAACATCAGCCGATGGTTGACAATAGCCCTGGAAGTACAGAAAGTTGTTAATATAAAAAAGGCCTCAAAAATATTTAAAAAATAAATATTTAGAACCGTAGTTATTGAATCGTAATTACACAAGTTAGATACATACTAACGTGGATTCTTTTTAGAATTACTTACGACCAATAGTTTTATAGAACATTATTATTATTGAACAAACAGTTTGATCAGCGCACACAATAAAGAAGTCAATCTTCAAATTTTTCTTCAAACCCTCGTATTCTCTGTATTTAAATGTATAAACGAAGTATGTACCCGCAGTGGCACGAATAGATAGAAATGGAGAAATCTCGGAAAAGCCGTAACCTATCTACCTATCAGATGATCCATGACCACGACCACTCCACCAGAGCTACAATTGTATTGTTGTGTTGTTAGACGGGCCGATTTCCGCAACTCCACGACGTAGCGCGTATTTTGCGTAAAGGAAAGAGAGCTACAATAGTAAAGCCCATATTTTTTACCTGTTACATAGGATAAAGGTAATCATAGATCTGTTTACCTCGCTTTCGGGTCGGTCGGGTACAGAGGAGAGTCAGGTTTGTATTTATCGCAAACATATTGCATGATGGCGACGCTCTCGCTCAGGACGAACCCATTGTCATCAAGTACAGGGATTTCCTTTTGTGGGTTAATCTGAAAATTGAATCATATAATTATAATACTTGACTGAATTATCATAAGAATATTGAAGGCTTTAATTAAATGGCCGTCCCAAAAAGACTGGCGAGCCAGGGTTGAGTGGAGCGAAATGGTGGAGGAGGTTTTTGGGACCTGACCAGGGGACTGTTTTGGATTGGCTAATTAAGAGGATGATGATGAATTTACTTTGGTTACAATTTAGTGTAATATTTAGACAAAATGTTGAAATTTAATACAAGAATATGGGCTCATGTAGTCTCAGCCTCAATTACAATAAACTCAATTGCTTGACAGTTATACAAGTGAACCACATAATGCTTATTCATGCATAGAATATGTGCTTTGCATATTGCATAAACCACCGCTGTTGCCTATATTATGATTAATTACTGTCATCTGATTACGAGTATTCTATAATTACATGTTAGATTTAATATTCAACCGATTGCAATAATCTTTTGAGATAGCAGCAATTAATTCTACATTGTGGCCATCCCAGCTGTTATCATAATCATCATAATCAACATTCGGTCGAAAGATGCTTACTACTAGAGATGAGTTCCACCCAGGTATCGCTACGACAGCCTGTTCTATATCTCGGTCGGCGGCCCACCTACCTTTTTTAAGTTCTTTTGGCACACGAAGGCCCATAATGATTCTTACAGTGCGAGTTTTTCTATAGTTACCTTTGCATATTCCTCGGTCATATGTTCTCCTTTAAAAAAGTTGACGTTGACCCTCTCGTAAGGCACCTCCAACGCCTCCAGGACTTGTCTACAAGAAAGCGATGGTGGCCCATCCTCCAGGTAGTATAGCTTTAGTACCATGGTTCTGAAAATTACAAATTTGTGTAAGCATATTTTATGGCGCAGTCCAATCCTACAATTGGGCCGATTAAAATTTGCCTGGGCAGACACGTTGCTCCTCCATTTCTTGATTTGTCAGTTCATGCACACGGTTCATGCAGTCATGTTTGGGCAAATCGATTTTATAGGGTGAACAAAGTACAAGTATAGGTAAATGAAAGTGGATCACAACTGTCTTATTAGGAATATAACTATGAAACTATAACAATTTCACTAGACTAATTTAGTAAAATAATTAAAGGGAATCGGTCGTATGAACTAGTTAGGGCACCCCGACCAAGTAGGTTAGGTAAGGTCAGACTTTCTGTGTAGCCACTGGCATTCCTTCTTGGGGCTTTGTTGTACTTAAGTATTTAATTTGCTCTTATTAGTAAAATCGTTTCGCGTCAACATATTTTATTTACTAAATAAATATGTATCGACTGATTGAAATCATACTCTAGTAAGGCTAGATTCATTGTATACTTTGAATGTAATAAAACCAGTCAGGAAGCGAGTAGGACGAGTCCTAGAGGCCGGAGGGTACCTCTTAAAACGATGCCTGGCTGCTAAGGCTCGACCGAGATGGGTTTTTCGTTCTCGGCCGAGACCGAGACCGAGACCGAGAATAAAATAATATCTCGGCCGAGACCGAGAGCCGAGAACGAGAATAGAAAAAGCGTGAATTTTTTTTTTTATACTGTTTGCTTTTTAATACACTACTAATTGTTTAACAAAATTAATTGTTTTAATAATCAAAGTTAAATAACATTATATTATAACATAAAAAAAGCAATTTTTCGGCATTTTCGCCCTTCAAAGAATGTCGTCTCTCGTCATACAATTGTCCAGCTTTGCTAAAAAGTTGTTCACTTGCTACGCTAGTAGGCGGCGCAGATAAAAACTTATTTGCTGCGGGCTTAAGCACCTTATAAGGCGACGAAAACCAATACTCAAAAATATTAGCATTTCTTTGCAGTCTTGGCTCTCTAAGAAAGCTTTCTAGCGCTATTTCGATCACAGAGCTTGAACTGTATTCGTCATTGGTCATTGGCTCGTCTTCCAACTCTATCGAATCATGAGCTGCCCATAAGTTGGATTGACTTGTGGGGCGAAAGCGGCCGGCCGCAGTTCGCCAGCCGGGACTTCAACCAATCACAATTCAGCTCTCTCACGCACTTACACCAATCGACTACGCGCTGCGGCGCGTTGCCACGCGCGGTAAAATTTGAATGCCGATCCGAACAATGTTACAATCTCGGTCATGACCGAGAATCTCGGCTATAATTAGCCGAGAACCGAGACAAGTTTCTCGGTTGGATTTGTAGCCGAGAATGCCGAGACCGAGACCGAGACCGAGATCTCGGTCGAGCCTTACTGGCTGCCCATGCATCGATATATACGTCACAGTTAATTCTCCAACTACAAAATGAATGTAAGTTTGTAATCGCAAAAAATGTATGTTTTTATATGATTAAACTAGAAATTGTTCTTACCTTACTTCTTGCTAAATTTCATGATTCTAGGTCACTGGGAAGTATTAGTAGTATAAGTAGTTTTGATTTATTTGCATATCGTATTTTTAGCATCAACATATGTCGCATAACTGTATAAATATAATAATATGTCGTATTAGGTACTTATAAAGTTGACAAGCTTCAAGGTAGATTTTTTTTTAGAGCTCACCTTGTCCCTTAGGACAGGAGACTACTTGATACCTCGACCCGCTCCTGAGACTGATCTTGATAGATAGACATACGGACAACAATATAAGGATTCGTCCTTTTGAGGTACGAAACCCTAAAAATGCCCTATTTTGCAAATATCAACTAAGATTTATTTGTCGATTACTTTATCATATAATAAATAAATAAGTATTTACATTAAAAATACTTACCGGTTTTACTGGTAAAAGCTTCGAATACGCGTTTGACACAGAGAAACTATGACTGAAACTAATACTGGTGGGAGGGCCGGCCTCCACGACACGATCAACTACTTCCTTTCACTTGCGTGTTTCGTACCGCAGTACCTACTACTTGCTAGACTGTTCAATGAACTGTGAATTAGGTATTTGGTTGATACCTACTTTTATGTATCGTAGGCCCGTACCTAACAACAATGCGTTCAATTATAACGTCTGCGTGGAATTACACAATATGATGTAAAACTTGTTATTACAAGACAAGCCACACATAACGTTTATTAAAGTTATGATAAGATTACTTATCTTTGGTACCATTTTGGCTGCATCCAAGAAGGTCAAAAGACTGAACGATAAACTAAGGATGTACTTAATATTCGACATAATCGGAATCCTTGTTGAAACAAAATACATCGTATAATGTTAAGAATTAGTAGAATTGCCCCCAGTAGTAGTAAATAGAATGAAAAATGTAAAGTAAATTGGTAAATATAAAAGCGTATCTTCTCATAATAATAGATAAAGTAAAGCTAACTTAAGTCACAGAATAAATAACAGTATTAATGTACGTAGTTAGGTACAGACGCCAACCAAATTTTTCCAATTGAACATGAACCTTATTCTTTTGTCATAAAGTTGATAACCTATCAAAGAAATTAGAGAGATTGGTGTAGCTTGATGTGCTGGCCTCTGTACCTCCCGTTAAAAACATCGTTTTGAACTGAAAAAAAATAAATGATCATGATTTTGGATGCTGATGACTGTACTCACTACGAAAGATCGTGACTCGTGAGTTTGATATTAGCGAAGAAGAAAATCTACTTTAATTTTCATTTCTGCAATTTAACAAAACCACATAATAATGGGTTAGGTTAGACAATAACCCTATAGAAGACTGTGCGCAAGCGACGAAGTCTTTTGTTTTTACTAAAGTAAGCTATCCGTAACTTACCTTCTGAATGTGCCATGGTATCTATATTATTATGATAGGTACCACATGTGCAATAAACATTTCACTTGAACCTACCTCCACCGTCTGTTTCGTCATCCATGGTCTGGACGTATATACCTATAATAATATGACTAACCCAGAACCCGTATTCTGCTGTCAGTAGGTATATAATAATAATAATAATTTATCTTTATTTCAGACAACAGTCCATAAACACAAACAAGAGCAAAAAAATATACAAAGAAGGCGTTAGTAGGGTTGTTAGTAGATCACACAAGAAATAAAAATGAAAACGAGTTAGTAAATTATGAGTACTTAAACAAAACAAGTTACACTATTTTTTATTCCTGTGCAGATGTACACCTGCCCAGTACACAAAAAAAGGACTATCAATTTTGCACGCTAACATTCTGAGGAGTGTTGGTGCTACCACGAACCCTGCTCATCATCGATGCAGTTCTTTTCCGAATGACCGCGAAGAAATCATCGATGGTAGCGTCCGCAAACATTGCGGAAGCACTGCAGTACCGGGGTTTTCTCAACACTGCCCTCAGAGCGTCATTGCACTGAACACGCAGGGCGTTATACGCCCGCCGCGTAAAGTTGATCCACAGACTGCACGTGTAAAAATACTGACAGAAAGCTCTGAAAAGTAACAGTAGTAGTAAGTATATGAAGGTACCCCAAGGAACGACAAGCACGGTATGCTATTCCAAGCCACCGCCTTTGGTGTGAGGAAAAAGTTACAATGTCATTATTGTTGGTTTAAGTTTTCAGGTAGGTAACTAAGCATCAAGTATCGCTATGAGCGAGTAAAGGGTTAACTGACAGGTTCTGAAATAAACCCCGAGGTCTCGTGACTTCCTCTAAATTATTATATATACTAGTAGGCAAAGCTAAAATTGTCTTTAACAATCTTATAGCTTGTCTTCTAGCACAAAATGCGGTTAAAGTTAAGATGTTTTTATTTTCTGCTCCCTTCTTTAATATTTCAATGTAGTGCGACAGTTCCTGTCCAAACTGCGAGCGAGTTCGTGGAAGAAAGCCTCCGCGTTCGAGTGCGACGACAAGACGGGTACGTGTACGACAAGCCGAGTGTATCATTTGACCTGCCCCAGAGTAGGTCCACACCTGCACCTACTCAAGCACCGAATGTTGACAGGACGCTGACGCAGCAAATGTTTTACGCGTACCCCGCGCCGGCTGGCGGCGACGCCGTCAACATAGGACAGACTGCGGGGACCACGACTACTGCTGCGACCGCCGCTCCCACAGGTGCCGCCGCCGGCCCCGCAGGCGGCGGGTACAACTACAGGTCCTCCGCTACTGGCAATGCTAACGCCGGCTACAACTATGGCACCCCCTCAACTGGGGCCCAGGTTAATGCTGGGGCCCAGGTTAATGCTGGGGCCCAGGCTAATGCTGGGTCTCAGGTTACAGGGTCGCAAACTACTGGCACACAAACAGCCACCAACACCGGCTCATCTCAAGGTGGTTCTGGTTATCCATACAACGCACCATCACCTACTCTTTCACCGACTCTCCAAGGTTCGTCAGAAGTCTCGACAAGCGCTCCAAAATATTTACCACCGACAGCAGGTGCTACAGGTGGAAGTACTTCAACTGCCGGCAGTGTGAGCATAGGTGGTGTTTCTGTAACTTCTGGCTCAGGACAAGTATCTACCGGCACTGGAACTTCCGCGCAAACCGGATCAGTGGGAACTCCCTCTGAGTCATACTTGCCACAATTGGGGACATCTAATACTGTAACGTCTGGTCAGTCCGTGACTTCAACAACGACAAACAGTCAATCAAGCACGGGCGGTTCAGTATCAGTACCAAGTTCAGCGTATTTACCACCAAATACTTCGTTTCCACCGTCACCGGGCCCGTCTCCAGGATATGCCAATACTCAACCAGCGCCGGCGCCTGCACCTCAGGCAGGTTACATACCACCATCGGGAACTAAACCTGGAACAGTATCCACACCTGCATCGATGTACTTGCCACCGTCGTTCTTTTAACACCTTTGTGCATAATAATTGCATCTTTAATTTAATTTATTGTATATATGTATTAAAATATTTGCAGTAATTAACAATAAGCAGTTTTATTTATCTTAATCAATTGATTAATTATGGCGCGGCCCATTCATGTGATAGATATGTGAAGATTTGACAAAATTGCACAATGTTTAGGGTAGTAATTTACGATTGCGTAATGATTAAGGGTAAATCTTTAAACTATGTATTGTCATTGTTTTTAGATAGTTTTTATGATAGCGTGATGTATAAATTTGACAGCAATAATGCATGAATAAAAAAAATGTTGTAGGTACCGTAGGTTCGTACAACGAAGGGCATTTTTAAACGGCTTCATGAAAAAGAAGGTTATCAATACGACGCGTTTGTATGTAATATTATTGAACGGCAATATATACACATATTTTATCATAATAGATTAGAACTTCCATACAAAAATACAACATTTTACAGGTGTAAGCATTGTATACAGTACGTTTGTTTGTATGTATGTGTGTTTGTCCACGCGTTTCTTAAAAACTCTTTATCGGATTGTCACCATTCTTTTTCGCTCCCTTTTACTTCAACTTACGGAACAGTGCAAGTTTTCGTCATAATCGGTTCAGAGTCAGACGGTTTCAGTAATGAACTTAAATGTGTAAGTGTGACGGCCTGGCTTATAGATACGAGATCCTGGAGCTATCGAGGGAACTCTTCAAATATTATAGCCGGCACACCTATACCAATTTGGATATTTTTAGGGGTTACCATACCATACCTCAAAAGTAAAAAAAAAGATCCCTTACAAGATCACTCTCTAGTACGTCTGTCGGTCCGTGTGTCACCACCGATTTTCTCAGGAACGGGTGGCTCTAGCAAGTTGAAATGTATATAGGGTATATAGTCCTACGAGTAATTAGGTGTATAAAAATCAAGGTCCTGAGTCAACACGATAAAAAGATATGGGCAAATTAAGATAGTAGTAGTAGTACCAAAATGTACCTTAATTTTCAACCGGAAGTACCCTATAGGTTTCGGGTCGAAAACCTATATGGTAGTTTCCGTTGACCTAAAATAACGACATTTGGCAAAAAGCAAGGTCTTCAACCTCAAAAATAAAGGAAAATTCCAAAAAATAAAAAAAGTTGATAATTATGGGTAGGTGCGGAATTCGACTCGCACTTGACCGGTTTTTTTATAATAACTTATGCAGATGAAAATGAAATATATAATAAGATGCAATAGCCTAATGTCAACTAATTTAAATAAGGAAAATTTTATCTAAGCGACACTAACTGTTTGCACTTGTTATAGGTAACTTATATTTTTATCTTGGATAGCTATAAAACAAATATTTCTGTCAGTCAATATAATTCAATCCAAGAATTATCCCAGAGGGTAAAACGGGACCCTAATACAAAGACCCCGCTGTCCGTCCGTCTCAGGCTGTTTCTAATTAACCGTGATAGGCAGTTGAACTGTTAGAATAGTTCGTAAAGTTTACTCAATGTCGCTTAGTATTTGGCCTTTAATCTAGCAAAAATCCAAAAATTATATCGACACTGCAACTTTTAAGCGTCGATATGGCCACTGTTAGGCTGGGACACAGGTGTCCTCTCTGTGAGATGGAGAAGGCTGGTAGGTACTTAATCCACCATGCAGGTCTATAGGTCCGGTGGGATGGAGGTTTATGTTTTTGTTAATGATTATGCCATTATAAATAATTGTACTATGCGTAGGATTATTTGCAGGAGTTTCATATTTATACGTGAAGAGATTTATGAAATATAAAAACATAAATATATCCACCTGTATCATGAAGAAACAAAACGCAAATCACCAGTCAGTCAAACGTCAAAAGCACACTAATGAAAACGTCATAACGTCATACAAAAATAGCATCAAAGATGAAAGTTATTTTTAATATTTCTTTAAAAAATGGTTTTTAAACTATTCTGCCACACTTTGAAATGAACTATTTAAGCCTTATGCAGAGTATCACTTTTTGATGAGTATTTAACCATGTGGATGTAGTGTGTGCGTTTAAATCAAAAATTTACATAAGTTATGTTTCTAATAAAGCAAACATTACAATTTTGTCGAATAGGAAGCGAGTTAAACCAGAGGTAATTATATGTATTAGTTCACCAATTGTATTATCATTTTATTTGTGTGTCTAAACTTGGTTTTTCCAATACTTATCACGGTTGTTCAAGGTTCATGACCTTACTGGGTTAATTAATATTCTTTATCCTGTTATATATATTAAAATACATTTTAAATGGTAATAGAGTAGCTGAAGGTTCACCTGTGAACATGTAGTGTCTGATGAGTTGTGTGATTGATAAGTGTCAGTGTCAGCATTCACAAAACAGCGCATGTTTCCAGAAGTGCGGGGGCGCGCTCTGCTGCTGACCATGGTGCACCTCGACGTGACAGGTGCTCAACTATATCCAAACACTCTCGCCATTAACGACCTGCCTAATGAAATTCTTATTTACATATTTTCAATGGTAGATTTTGAATCCTTATTGGCAGTTGGTAAAGTTTGTATGCGATGGCAACAACTTTGCCTGACTCCCTGCGTTTGGGACAACACACGCCTCATAGTATGCATGAAGAACTATGTGAGGATAAGTGAAAACATTGTGCCTTTCGTCGCCAAGTATGTGAAGAATGTTAAACTACAGTATTTCAAGTTGTATTCACAAGTGAGGGCTTCTTTAATAAGCTATTGTCCTAATCTGACTCATTTAGAAATTAGTATATCTCAAGTCGACAGCTGTATCTTTGCTGATCTAGTTAGCTGGCCAAATTTAAAGTTTTTGAGTTTTCGTAACTCACTCATAGTACAAAATCCAGAGAATGCAAATGGTAACTTTGTTTATCACTTGCCATTTGACAAGTTGAAATACCTTGAGACTCTTATCCTGTCCAACTTTGCCCTCACTCACGATAGTTTATACAACATGTTGCAGTGCACCAATTTAGTCAGTATTAATATGGAGAAAATGAAGAATATTCCAGCAGATTTTCTTGAATCTCTTCTAAGAACCAAACAGTCTACACTTAGAGCTTTACACATATATGGAGATACTTTAAATGATGATATAATCCGGAACATATCTAACTGTAAGGTACTACAAGTACTGCACATCATGACATGCAAGACCCTGTTTGACTCAAGTCTTTTGCACTTATATAGACTTAAGAATTTGCATTCATTAAAATTACGTCATGGTTACTTTTCAACTAGTGCTCTCCTTACATATTTTTCTAATAATACATTTCAGAACCTAACTTACTTAAGTCTCTCTCGCTGTCTCCATGTCACCATACAAGTAGCCAAGGCCATAAAAACAAGTGCACCCAATCTCAAAGAACTTTCATTCTATTTGTGTCCATTCATCATTGCCCCCAACTTCAACAGGTCAGAACTAGAGAAAATGTTTAAGATACAGTTGTTACTTGATTGAGTTAGTTGTGACTACACTGAAGGCAGCTTAGGTCCGTCCAACTTACATTTAATATTTATTTCATTGTTAATTGCATCATTGTGACAATGTGAAGAGATCATTTCCTCATTGGTTGAATAGCTACTCCAATTTGTAAACAAGAAATTGTAAGTTATAAAATTGTCAGTACTATAAAAGTACTGTAAGTTTACTAGTGATGCAACATCATCAAAGGAAGATTGTTAAATTAAAATAAATTTTAGTAAGTAGGTTGTGTTGTGGTGTATGTATTGTATCAACTAATAATTTGTTATAAACAACAACCTTCAGTATTTAATAAATAAGAAGTATTACATAACTTTTAGGTAATTATGTCTACATAGTAGAAATATTTATTGTAGTAGGGTTTCAGTACATAGCTTGTGGATGATTGTTTAAAAGTTTTTTTGCCTGGCATAATTAGTTAGTATGGTACCTAAAATGAGCTATGGACTGAAAGCTATTACTAAATAAAAGTTACTATTATACCGTCAATTTCCCTTTACTCTGAGACCAAAAGCAGCCCTGCACTTAAAAAACATTGATTTGTTTTCAGTTGTATAAAGAAAAAAATCATATTACGAGCGTGGTGTTTTTTAATTTACAATGATTGTACCTAATTAGATGTAAATTTGAAATACGCAGGCACATCACTATAATTATTGACGGTGTAATAGTGACCTTAACATGACATGTGTTGACATTATAAATAACATAAATGATAATTTTCCGCCTTTCTGTTTAGGAATCGTAGTCAATTACATTATGAAGTGCCTTAACAGTTTTACTAATGTTGACTGTTTTCATATTGAGATTCCTTTGACAGACAGTGACAATATTTCAATTTTAGAATGTATCGAATTTGAATGTCCCAGTAAGGCAGTAAGGGTCGTCCATTTATTACGTGAGGCGTTTTTGGCGATTTCCCTCCCCTGGTGAGTTGTCATGAGACTTGACTGAACCCCATCCCCCATTCATACATTAGATTAAAAAGAAAGGCATGTTTCTAGTGTGAATGCGTGTAAACTTAACCCCATTTCTTGCAATTTTACTCTTTATCTTGCGGAAAAAAAATTACGTGATATTCGCCGAGACCCACCCCTTCTCCCCAAAGTAAGATAAAATGAGATTCGGCTCGACCCCCTCCCCCCCTAGACGACTCACATAATTAAGGGACACCCATTAAGTTACTAATCAATGTCCCAGTAAATAACTCATAAGAGCAAAAGCTATTTTATTAATTACGAATTCCAATTTCATTTCCTCAGCCCTTCAAATTTATCATCAAAATTATTTTTATATTCAGAGGCGTTGTGGTATTGTATTGTATGGTAACTGGAATTTATGACCATATACAAATAACCCTTTTTTATATGACATGTTAAAATGAAGTAAAAACTACTTCTGTAAATACTTTTGTGACAAAATCGAATTATGATTAGTATTAGATTAATTTACCTTCTGGTATTTATTATTAATGTTACTTACCTATTTACTTTTAAAGTTTTTTTACGTTTATTTAAAAAATGTGCTGGTTCGTGTCTAGGCTATAAATTCAGTGTCTATTGGTTGATAATTTTCTATTTATTATATTCTCAACTCATATGAAATGTGATTTTATTAGTTATATAATTTATTTTGTTTGTGCTGTTTTATTGTACGAATATTAAATTATATTTTCAACACCTTTTATTCTTTTCTTCAAATATATCATCCGCCGAGCCATTTCCCAACTATGTTGGAGTCGGCTTCCAGTCTAATCGGATGCAGCAGAATACCAGTATTTTACATGGATCGACTGCCTGACCTCCACAACCCAGTTACTGGGTAACACTGTAAGACCCTTTGGTACGACCGGTTGTCAGATTTTCGGGCTTCTAAATACCCGTCAAAGATCTACAAATGTCATCCGGGACCAACGGTTTAACGTGCTTTCCGAGGCAGTCTCGATGTGTTCGTAACATATCGAGACTTCTCAATGCCTCGGATCACCCATCCACATACTGATCTTGGCTAGCGTAGCTTAACCTTCGATCAACCCGTGCGGCTGTTTTTATTTATCCACGACCTCATCTAGGTACTGTGCTGTATATTGGTTTTAAAGTCGAAATTATGAAGGTTTTCTTTTTGCCATTTAGTAACTGAAGCCTAAATATGAATAAGTGTTTCAGGTTTGAATCTAAGAATTGCTTCAAAATAATTTGAAGGTTGCAATCAGACTAATAACTCTGTTTGTAAACGAAAAATCACGCCCAGACATAATAACACTAGCTTCTAGTCATTATGTTATTAAGATTATTTTTACGAAGTCATTCTATGCTAACGATTGTTGATAAAACAATCGGGGTACCAATAACGTGGGCGATAACACGGTATCTGATAAGTAATCTGGTCAAGCTATTTATAATTCATGATTGCCTGTTAGATGAACGGGCAATAAATTACTACAGTATACCATAGGTAGACTGTTTTAATGTATTGAAATGAAAAGTTAGTAAATAAATATTAACAAAATAATATTACCAACCTGTAACTGTCCCAATGTTGGGCGAAAGCCTCTCTTCATACACATACGTTTAAGAGCACGTGCGTTCATTACGTTTTATTATGTTTCCTCACGAATTACGATGCTTAAGAAATTTTACTCAAAGGTTTGATCTTTGTCCTAATTGTGAGGGATTAGTTTATGTTCCATATTGCACCGTGACGTTGCTTGTTTAGTCTATTTTAGTTATTTCCACAATGGTATGCTGGCATAGGAAAAGCTGCAGACATTCAAAGTATATTTATGCTACAAAAACGATCTGGTCGTGCAATATACCAGCTAGGGTCCCCAGTCTCTTTTAGAAAACCATTTGATTCTTGCCAACATATTAGGGAAAATATGTATAAATGTTCACCAGCGTGGGTTCTATACGCCATTCATAATAACATTAGCCAATTTTTTTAATAGCGCTTTCGTTATACCCTCAACAGCGTTTGTAAGGCTCCCTAATTTCACACTTAATACGAAGCAATGTATTTAATACTATTTGCAAAAAAAATAACACTAAAATGCAGTGCTTTTAGCAATATTTTTCCTTTATAATTATCCAGTTAGATTTAAGTACCATAACAGTAACCCAATGCAATTTATTTAATTATAACTTAATTTATACTTTTATGTATAATATAATAACACATTAACTGTCGATATTTGGCCGTTATTTGTCTAATCCTATTATAAATGAATGGAGTATAGTTTATCATTTTTGACTTTTAGTCAAAGCTCTATGGGTATAATTCAGCGTGCCACATGTAAGCAGGCACGAAGTTTGAGGCTTTTATTCTAAGTTATTTTATGTTTGAGTTAAGTTGTTAATGTATACCCATATTTTTTGTGGTATTTTAAAGGTAGTAGCAAACATGCAGTTAGTAAATAATTTACCTGAATGATTTATAAAGTTTATTTTGATATTAATTACATTGTATAGATTCAAGTTCTTTAAACTTATTAGACATGTGTTGCTGAGGAGTTTGTTGCGGCACTTCTTATTCCCAGCAAAAACACTAGGAAGTGGTTAACAGGTGGTTTTGGGGGAATATCTTATGTAATAGTTGACATTCAAAAAGTGATGTATCTCAGTCTAATTTGAAAAAAATAATTTTGTTATTGATCTAAAAATATAAACAACTTCTATGTATTAAAATCAAATTTTAATAAGTTTTATATACATACAGATAAATAAAGTCGTTTCAAACGAATGGTTGTATATTGATCTCGAGCGCCGAGCAGGGGTTGGAGAGGTCGAAGCCGGCGAGCACGGCGGGCCGCAGCACGCCCAGGCGGCCCAGCGGGCGCCCGCGCAGCAGCACCGCGCAGCAGCGCCCGGGGAAGTACGCGGGCTCTGCGGGGTGAGCCTAGTCTACAACTCTACACAATACTCAGCTTTACTACAACCTACATGTTGGAACTTAACCCTTGCTGGTAAATGCATCCTTACATTGTGATTTTTGCTAATGATTCCTTTATCTAACTTTTCCCACTATCTTCTGCTCCTATGGACACGACTTCTACAGTTCTGGTTCAGAGAAGGATGTAACTACGTCAACAGTGGGTTCTGATAACTACAATTTACTTTGCGTAAATTGTAGTCCTCTCCATACGACCATTACGGTAAATAATTAGGCAGTCCTAATTATTTACCGTAATGATCGTATAGAGAGTTCCTGGACAGTTCCAGGAACCTTATTAGGGTTTCGGGTACCTCAGTTTTGTACAACTAGTGTTATTAAATAAGCCATGCCCCCACACACCTTCACACTGCTGCAAGCAGTAACCGGTGTCCTTATCCCAGGGCTGGCCCAGCAGCGCCATGAGCCGGTCCAGCAGTCCGTGCACGAACTGGAAGCCGGCCGCGCGCCCGCAGTGCACCGCACATAGACGACGCTCGTTGCGGGCTCCCGTTTCTGACGATAAAAAGGTCAAAACTATGTTTAAAAACATAAAATCTCTCCTGTATTAAAAGTAATTAGTCCTAACAGAGTCATACATAATAAGTACCGACCTAGGCGCGCATTAATCCGATCAGTACGGCCGGCCCGGAACAACCTAACAGTTTTTTTAACTTCAACAAAACGCATCTAAGCGCATATTTACAATGAGCGGTAGTAACTCGTCATGATTTTACTAGCATTGTAATTCTAGGTGCAGCGCTGATTTCCCTAATCATTCAATCGACATGAAACTCGGTATGGATGTAGGTAATCGTGCTATGATTCAGTACAGTACGCATTGTATTCGCTACTGCGTCGTAATCCTGGATTTAAGTATGATGATCTACCTGATACCTCGAGTGAGGTTACATGAATACTCGATTTTGAGGTTCAGAGGTAGGCTAAGAAAACGATGGATGGATTGGGTGAAATCACAATTATAATATGAGGCGCAGGATAGAATAGTCAAATATAATTTTATTACGTGCCTCATACGCTCGTTCTATCTTAATCGCGCAGTCTACCTAGATTAATATTAATGTTATACATACACCGATGACACATTGGGGACAAACGGAAATATCGTCTTCGCGCATTTGCCCCAGTTACTGCATTATTATGACAATACTCGAATAATCATATAAATTGGGTCAGAACCTACTATAGTCATCTTACTGGCACGCTTTGAGCATGTAGAGATGACAGTAAATGTATTGTGACGACATCCTATATGTCCTGCCTCTCTAAGAGAAAAAGATTTATAACTTTAAAAATATCCATAGTCACAATATTTATTAGTCAAGGTGTAAGATTTTCGTGATGAAACCAAATGAACTTTCTTCGACTTCAATAAAAATAGTCTTTACTTCTTACTCAAACTATTTCCGATCAAATCAGTGTGTTCAACATCTTATAAATTGGATTGCGAGAACGCTGATTTCGCTCACAAACGCAATTATTCATGTCCTATGTTTTTTGTTGCGTATTTATTTCGGGTTAGCCCAACTATTTAACACAAGGTGATTGATTCATTAATTTGTTTATGAATTATGTGTGCGTCTTTATTTGGCACATTATTAGTTAGATGTTTATTTACGCCAAATACACTGTCCTTGTACTTACTAGAACAGTCACCTACATTCCGTATTTAGGTTAGACTGAGAGCTTTTGTTTCCTTTGTCTTATCCTAATTTGCGCACTGTATGCGGAAGGAAGAAGCAGGTTTTGATGTGGGACAAAAGAATCTAAAATGAGCATGACGTGACAAATTTATGCTATCCATGTTGAGACTTGTAACTTTTATGATATTTTTTATACACTGATAATTTGTTAATGTACCTAATGACTGTATACTAGTACATTAATATCTATTTCTTTTTTCAAGTATTATTGTAAATGTGAAGGCTATGAGTTTTTAAGTTAATTGAACGACCTATCCAATGACATTTATTAATTATTTTTTTTGTTTTTATTTCATAATTATTTATATGTGATACTGTATTATAAATTTGTATGCTAACCTGCTGAATATGTTGAAGCCCTACCTGTGTAACACCTTTGTAAACACATATTATGCAAATAAAATGATCGATTGATTGATTGACACCCCACACCATGGGAGAGAAAAAATAAAATCATTCCCACGTTAAGTATAAGGTACCCTATACTTAACCTATTTTTTTTTTACATATTTAACTTAAGTAACCACTTTGTTGGCGTGGTTCCTATGTATGCTTATGCCAAATTACAGACGGACGGACATAGCAAGCTAATAAGGGTTCCTTTTTTACTACGGAGCCTTGAAAATTCCCTGTATGTGATTTGAATATTTATAGGCTACTTTATGTCATAGATTTTTATGATAATAGTACTCACCCACGCTCTTATCCTGCAACACAACATCGCTTATTTCAAACAGTTTCAGTGGCAGTGGCATCTTCTTGTTAGCTGCAAGTGTCTTCAGCAACCCTGGTAGCAGAAGGGTTCGGACCACTTGGAACTCCAACGTCTTTGGGTTCGAGATGTGGGCTGCCGGTACGTCTTCGATCTTCACACCCAGCTTCGAAGCTATGTCGTCGCGGGAACACTGTGGAGGAAGGGATTAGTATGAAGGGATATTGAAGGTAGTCAAAGACTTGGGTCGAAATTAAATCAACTATGGTGACTGCCTGGTAGTCAGTCAGCTTGATAATAAATTCATCGATTTACAAGAAATACCGTCGCATTATCTTCCATCATCTTCTCGAACAAGGATGATGACATGGATTTGTGATTTGGTTAAGCATGAAAATGGGTTAACGATACACATAACATCCCGCGCCCGAAGGGTTGGGCAGAGGTGTAAGTCCAATGTAATAGGACGCGAATCCACACTCAGGGCTGCTAATGAGAAAATTCTTATTGGAAAAACTCAATAACACTGCCCGAACTGGGAATCGAACATAGGACCACACGCTTTGCAGTCGCGCTTAAGACAACTAGGCCCAACGAGGCAGGCTTAGTCGAAGGTTAATGATAGGATTGGTAATTTATCTAATTATTGTTTCTTAAATGATACGGCTTGAAAGCAGTTAATAGTAATTACAGGGACACTCACAAGTGTGAAGGTGAGCGCTTCTGTGTACCCTGCGTGTGCGCACTCCTGCCTCAACTGCTCCGTCAGCTTGTTAACGGGGTCCTGTCCACCGGTTGTGACTACCCTTGCTGGACGACGAGCTATGCGGTTATACCTGGACAAAACGAGACAGTATTATTATTCACTAGCTTTGTCAATTTAAACATATCGTCTTAGAGCTCATTCAATTTCTCTAGATCCGTGGTTGGCTTAGAGATGGTAAACTCGGCATTACTCATGAAAGACCCACCGAATTTGGCTTGTTGGATTAGTCTAGGTCTGGTTGGCAGTCTGATGATGTGGCAGGTGGGTGTTTGGAACAGGGATGTCCGGTTTTTGGTTTGCAGACCCATACTTCCCCGAGGTCATATCATGGCAAGCTGGTTTTTACAAACATTCAATAAAATTTTCGTGTTTTGTTTTTGGTTTATAGTATTATATTTACCACTAAATAATCTAATTGAGACCCTTTTCAATTTAAATGGGTTTAATAGCCTATTATTATTCTTCTTTATCTTATCTTCCCTGCAGAGCTCTGCGGGGATCATCATCATCTGCCTAGCCTTTTCCCAACTATGTTGGGGTCGGCTACCAGTCTAACTGGATGCAGCTGAATACCAGTATTTTACATGGAGCGACTGCCTATCTGACCTCCACAACCCAGTTACTGGGCAACACCATACCCCTTGGTAAGACTGGTTGTCAGACTTTCGGGCTTCTGACTACCCGTAACGACTGTCAAAGATTTACAAATGACAGCCGGGACCAACGGCTTAACGTGCTTTCCGAGGCACGGAGGAGTCTCGATATGTTACGAACGGTCACCCATTCACAGACTGACCTCAGCAAGCGTAGCTTAACCTTAGGTCAACCCGTGCGGCTGTTTTTGTTTAGCCACGAGCTCTGCGGGGACATACATAGCAAAATAAAATATCAATCAGTGTTACCCGTAAGCTATAGCGATGTCCTCGTACAGGTCGCAGGCGTGTATGACGTCATGCCGGGTGGGCGGTACGCGCACGTGCAGCGTGTCGTCGGGACTGATCGTGGTGGACAGACACATGCGCGACAGTAGGGCTGCTAGCTTGTCAGCGTTTTCACTGTGAATCAATAATATTATTGATATTTTAGGTTTTTAGTTAAATCTGTGGAGGGCCAAATGAACTACGTTTCGTATTCAAATGTACTTATTATGTAGTATCGGACAGATCGCAAGTTAAATTTATTATATAACATCGGCGAAGGGTTCTTAGTTGAAAATAATAGTCGACAATTCGAAAAGTCGACGGTCGCTTTGTCAAACGCAAGATAATAACATACGAGTAATGTTCATCATCTGACTTCACAAGCCTTTTCCCAACTATCTTGGGGTAGGCTTCCAGTGTAACAGGATGCAGCTAAATACCAATTTTTTACATAGAGCAACTGCCTATCTGACTTCCACAGCCCAGTTCCTCACGATGTCTGCACGCGGCTTTGGAACTGCATTAAGGGAAGCCAAGCCAGTTTTGGTTTAGGTAGCCTAAAATGTCGATTTCTCAGACGTACTCTCAATCTCATATATCGTGAGAGCCCTCTGCGCGCTTAGTTTTGAGTTTTCCAAGCTGTTTCCCGGTCTATTTATAATTCATATGATAATTATAGTTGTTCTTACTTGATACCAATATAGCTGTTAGCCTTCTGAACGCTGATGGTTTCCACACGGCTCCTCATCTTGGGATACACCTCGTAAGTGCCATCGGGCGCGAACACCTTGCACTGTTCCACCTCGTACTCACGGCTGCAGTACTTTGAGAACATGCTCACTATTGTGTCTAAAACTACGATCGCCTGGAAGTTGGAATTTATGTTATTGGTTTATTAAAAGTTCTTTTTATTTTGATAAAATGGCGCGCACTAGGAAATTCTCCTGTGTCGTAGGATACATACATTTAAAATCACATACACGAATAACCAGACACGGAACAAATACCTGTAGGCCATACAAGTATTTGTTCCGTCTGGGAATAGAACCCACGACACGCGGTGCAGCAGTCGATCGCTCAGCCACTACGCCAACCGTGTAAAAAGGCGTTCGTGCCAAGCGTGAAGTAGAAACAAAATCAAAATCTATATCTCAATAATGTGTTAGAAATGGATTTTTTTTAGAATTTCTGAAGTAATTCCCAGTGACATAGTGTTGCCCTCATGAGGTACCATGACTCCACACAAAATATTTTTAAACTCATTTTCGTCTGGCAAACCCAGCGCATTGGAATAAAAATAATGCGAAATTTAAATCTAGAAGCTCTGTTGACTGGTACATCTCAGATCCTACACATTCTGACTAAGCCCTGGCTGGGGGCCTTCTTGTAAGGTCACCACAGGATCGACCGGTTAAGCAGTAAACAGCCTTATAGTGCTGAACTGCGAGTGGCCCTACCTAAAAAAAAAAAAAAACATTCAGACTGATCAAACTCGCCATCAGTGGGTTTATTTAGATCATCTGAAGTGCAAATGTAAATAGGAATCTCAAAACAACCTTACCTTAGTCAAATCTGTAGCGGTGCACTCAATGAAGACATTCTTGGTGTCGAGCGTGATCTTTGAGTGGTCCCCGTTGATGATGGGTGGCATAGACAGCACTATGCCGTTCTTATCCTTGATGACGGGGTACACAGGACTGTCCCTGATGATGCCTAGGAACTGCTTCAGTTGGGCGTGCGTCTGGAAACACAAAACGGCTAGTGAAATTTGACGACACGGTTGGCGCAGTGGTTGAGCCATCGGCTACTGCGCCGCGTGTTGTGGGTTCGATCCCCGCACGGAACAAATATTTGTATGACCTACAGGTAGTTGTTCCGGGTCTGGCTGTTTGTGTATGTGAGTTTAAATGTTTGTAAACGCACCCACGATACAGGAGAAATTCCTAGTGTGGGGCAACGTTTTTTTTTTAAAGAAAGAAAGAAAGAAAAAATGAAAATTAAGTATGTGCATGCAAAAATAATTCGATTATTAGATAGCAAAAGCATCAATTCAGTTAAAATTACACTTTAAACCACAAAAATATGCCCGTGATATTATACTGGTCTACTGGTTTATCTTGTATTCACCGCAAAAGACAGGTCCTGTACTAAAAAACGGTCACGTACGTGATGGAGAGTACCGTAGTCGTGATGATTTATGCAGGTACAGAGTGAAATGGGGAAACTATGAAAAACAACAATATTAAAAATAACTTCCCTCGATGTTTTATCGATATAGTGCCGGTAATCAACAATTAAAATAGCTCTGTAACACCTGGACAGACAGACAGTCAGACGGACAGGCTGAAATTACAAGGGTACCGTTTTTGCCATTTGGCTTGGAACCCTAAAAAGCGTACGCAGGTTGTGGTGACTACAGAACCAACCTTATATTATTGTTTCAGTTCACCCTCACAAATGGAGTTATCTCGAACTTACCTAGCATTGCGAATACACAGTTGCCCCTTTAGAACTAAAAATCTTTATCAATTACACAGAAAAGTACATATCCTTACAGAGTACAATTCCATGAGTTCTGGTGCAGTCATTTCCTTCTGTTGGTTGAGCGCCTTGAACTTAATCTCGCTGGGTGGTAGCGCATCATACACAAATGGTCCTTTTATTGTGTCTAAGTCATGGGTGCCGATAGCCACTAGTGTGCGTTTTCTGCATATGTTTTGATGAAGTTTGTCCTGTGGAGACACATCATTATTAATACTACTTATACCTAAGTATTTGAAAATAACGACCGATAATTCCTAACGCGAATGACAGTGTATGTTATTGCTAGAATGTGTATAATGAGAATATTCCCTATCAGAAGTACGATATAGACGAAAATACAGGTCATAAGATCATAAGAATGTCGGAAGAAGATCACACTTCTTTCCATGTTGAGATGTAATAAATGGTTATTACAATGGTTAGTACACCAAGAACTACCAACATATCTATTCTCCTTCTCTATCAAGTCCATCCAAAGGTTATTTGTAAGAAATCACGCCGCCCATTGTAAAACCCTATGTAACTCTTAAACTCATTATTTGTAAGTTTTCAATTTGTAAGTATTCTATTCTACAATAAAATCAATAAATGCCAGTAATACTTATAAGCAATACCCACTTGCAGATCTATGAAGCTGTCATAGGACTCCTTGGTGAATGTGACGCCTTTGAGCACTGCGGCCACTGCATACGGTCTGATCTGTCCCGTCGCTGGAGTCAAGTGCAGAGAGTGACAATCTTCAGTCTTTTTCAGGGTATACTGAGGTTGAGCTTTCCTGAAGTAAAAGTAATAGTTGTCAATGTAGTTTGTTTAAATTGCGGGTCTTAAAATGCTATAGAAATTGAATAGGTATTTTGCTACACAATGATAATACATTAGTAATTAGTTGTACCCACAATTTCATTCATTTGCAAGGAAATCTGAAGACAACAATGTATCGCTCAGAGAAAGGTGTAACTAGGTACCTACTGCACCTTAAAAAGGATGAATCTTCCGACCACGTCAAGTGATCTTGACAGCTGGCCTTGTTCACTATTTAAAGTCTGCAGTACTACACTAGGCTAGCTGAAGGTCAAAGTGACGTGCGCCTACTGCCATGTAGGTACTACTTTATAAACATCACCAATAAGGCCAATGTCCTGCTAGGGCGTCCCCCGCCCCCCCCGGCCTTTTCACTACATCTGCCTTATAAATAACTTTTGATAGTCGTTTTCAATGTGACCATCTAAGTAAACTCTTTTCAATTTTTTATCACTACAGCTTCTTTTATTACACACAACTCTATCATTCATACTTACACCACACATACCTCGTAAGGAATGCATTTCTACAGCATTTATTCTAATTTCATTGCCTTTGTTTGCCACACCTAATATTCACTTCCATACATTAGGTGATTCACAATGGTGTGCTGGTAGGTACTAGCACACCATTGTGAACGGCCAGACAAGCCTATTTAAACATCGACTATTGCAATGCCATTAGATATTTAAAGTAAAATGATTGATGTCCCCACCTCGTATGTAATATACCTACAAGCTTTTTGTGTGTATGGAACTTAAAGCATAAATAAGGGAATTTGCACACCAACAGCACATAGTAGACAGTTGGTCTTCACATAATATGAAACTTGTCTATTAACATATGCCTTATTTGTTGTTAGCCAACTACAAATAGGTAGTAATACTAACTTTCCTTGGAAAACTAGAATGCCGTCAACCAATCCTTCTAAGCAGAGTAGATCATATCTGTTGGCAGGGATGTCTATCCTGTACAGGATCTCTTCAGATACTCCAGCCCCAACATGGTCACCTTGCTCTTTCATGAGCATCTGCTTCTCTGTTGTCTGGAATTATGTTAAAAATCTTATGTTTAATTTAATTTTATACATTGCTTTCTATGGACAATTGCTGAATTGAGCTGGAAGTGACAATCCAATTTGCAGTTATTAATATTATTAAAATACATAGCACAGTAGAACTGCATAATTGTCATTAAGACAAAAAATAGATCAAGCTAGTCTGTATCAAGATAGCTGGCGAGTAAGAGAGAGATACTATGGTTGGCACACCAGATTCTGGCTTAGTGCTGCCACTTAATAAGGAAGCATTATTGACTTATTAATATAATACACTTGGAGCCATGTATTTGAAGCTGCATTTACAAATACACAATATGTGATGCCATATTTATTTATATTATTTTGACGACACGGTTGGCGCAGTGGCTGAGCCATCGGCTGCTGCGCCGCGTGTTGTGGGTTCGATCCCCGCACGGAACAAATATTTGTATGACCTACAAGTAGTTGTTCCGGGTCTGGCTGTTTGTGTATGTGAGTTTAAATGTTTGTAAACGCACCCACGATACAGGAGAAATTCCTAGTGTGGGGCAACGTTTTTTTTTTTTAAAAAAAGAAAAGAAAAGAAAAAAAAATATTGTTATAAATATATGCTGATGCAACTTAAGGGGCTAAATACACTTACTCAGCTCACTTATTCCACTTTTCAATGTTCAACCTCATCTTCAAGACATGTAAAAGGGGACAAGAAGTATACCTCCCACTTGTATGACCAAAAGTATTTACATTTTATACCTCAGCTTTAAAACAGTGAGAATATGTATAAGTATGCAGTTTTTCGAGAGTTTGCATCATTTTCATTTACACAATTTATGAAAACACTGATCATTTCTTTAACACTGAAGTAATAAGTAAGTACTTGTAGCATTGATGAAGTTGCCTAAGCTATATTTCGACAAGAGCGCAAATAAATGCAACCCACCCCTAAGACATCTCTCTGACCAAAGCATTAATCTCCTTCATCCAGAACTGCTAGGTGGGTAAGGTTATACTTTAAATATACTACACTGTTGATACCTACCACTTCATCGAGCTCCAAGCCGAATTCAAAACAAAGGTCTTGGAATTCATCGTCAGCTGAAACATAAGTTTTACAGTTTTTAATTCAGAAGTTCATGAATACAATCGAAATATAATAGGTTGATCTTAGATAAAAGAAATACTTACTGTAACTCCTACCAAGTGCAGCAAAAAGAGCTTCACGTTTTAGTGATATGGTTGGCATTATAAATTAATTTTACTGTAAATATATTTATTTATTTGAAGTCTTTACATACACGTTTCCTTTTGGTTTCGATTGAATACAAAAAGAATCTCAGCTGCTAGCTGTAAGTCAACGTTCGCAATAAAGTAATATATTGCATGCCACTTATGTTTTTTCTCTTTTAGGCTCACTTATGTTTGGGATCTTCCATAGAAAATTCATAATTTTGTATGCTAAAAACTGCATTATTCCTTTACTGGTTCGTTTTCCATAAGTTTTGACAGCTTGACTAGTCGTCGCAAAATTGTGAGCCGTCGACATCAGATTGATGGTAGTTTATTCAGATATAAAAGTGGCAACACGTTTTTTGTTTGTGATTTGATTGATGCTGTTGAATGACGTCATGGATGAACTTACAAAATAACGTGACCTAGCAAAATAAAATTCTTTGAATTTTATTGTATATTTTTCTACGAAAGGAAATCAATATAGGTTACACTATCAGTAACATCGTGGTAATGGAGGTATAGAGTTATACTACTTCTGCCTTTGAAAGGCTGCTTGTGATTAATGTTCAATTAGGTCTGGTAGGTAGGTACCTACTTAATTTACATATCTGTAGATATGTTACTATTATATGTTACTAATTTGATGTAAGTATAAAGTAGTAATAGCACTAAGTTTTTTATAACTTTATAGAGAATTGATACGAAAGTATTTTCCTTTCTATGTAGTTACAAATTGATAGAATAGAATACAACTTTATTTGTAAATATGGGTACACAATAGTTGTTATAGTACATAAATCATTCAGCCATATTTTACCATTCAGCATGCAAATATTTACAGTGTGGAATAGATCAATAAAATAAATCAATAAATGTTTTTTTTGTTTAATACTCAGTAACACTGTAGTACGTTATCTCGATCAAAACTTTACGCAGTCTACTCTTAAACAGTACTGTATTTAAATCTTTCCAACCACTTGGGAATTTATTGTAAGTAATTGGGGCCATGCAATATATAGTAATGAAACAGTAACAGTAAATGTGACAAATTTACAAATATTTATTTAAATTAAGTTATTTTTTTTTATTGATGCAATATGTTTCTACGATAAAACATAACAATTTTACTATCACACAAAAAACGTTTTAAAGTTCTCAGGTGCATTATTTAGATACATACATTTGCAGTAAATTGACCGTGAGATTTAACTATGAACTGCAGAACATTTTTTTTAAATATAAAGTTAAGTGTAATCTTACTTGTCTTTTCGTCGGAGTATTCTCAGCTATTTTGAAATGGAAACGTGATTTTTTCGATGATTTAGCTCGGCCTGGTGGACCCATGGTTTTTTAGTACGGGACTTCATGAGCGTACCTATATTCAATAAAACACGATTTTAACAAAAGAAACGATGCTGTAGACCAGTCAGGACACAGCAAAAAAATAAAAATGTACGTTGTAGAAAGCTAAAATTTACGTTGTAGTTTTAATGTTCAATTTTATTTCATTTGTTAAATGAAATAAAATTGTACATAAATAAAATAATTACATTCGCATAAAAAGTCAAAAAAACAACATAAATTATTTTATTATTCGTAAGTAGGTGGCGATTTTTTTAAATTGTTTAATTACAATTAGTTATCTAGAGTTAAATAGAGAATAATATTTATCACAATAAAGACTTTGAATTACAGGTATGTATAACAAATATTGCTGCCATCGTACTAGCGAGCTTTCAGTTTTAAACCCCATTAACTCAAAACGGGTCGGTATCCAATGGACGTGGATCCTGCCAGATACCACCGCCACCTACTTGGTGCGATTATTGTGAACCAAAACCATGCAGATACACACAAACACACAAAAAATAATGTGTGTGTACACACCTATGAATTGAAACTTTTTCATGATTTTATTTTTGAAGTGAAAACTTCTTTAGCATCGTTGTGATTTGAAAGTTTATGAAACGAAAAAGCGACAGTAAAAAGAGTCAGACACATAAGTTCATAAGATTAGAAATGAGATAGGAAGCATAATACAGTGTTTCTTATGTCGTGGAAATTTTATGAAATAATTATCAAACTTTGTATCACTATGATCATTACTAAAACCTACAATTATCCTCTTCCCAAAATATTACATTCGTCCCAAAATATTCATCTTGAAGCCAACATTTTTGAAGGTTTCACTTCTACCACGTGTGAATTGCACACATGTTTTTTTTATATATTTAACGTTAATTGGTCAAGTGAGGTTTACGAAAATAATACCAAAATCATAATTATGATGATTTTTGGAAACAATAATAAGATAATCTCAATTTCACTATTTATTTAAATGAATTTCAGTAAGTCAATTCATTGTATCACTTTTTACCATCAAAATATTTCTTTATATGTCACTCTTCAATTTAAGTAAACACGCACCGTGATGGAAAATGTGACGATTTTTTAAAGGTTGCTATAAGATTTCTCCCATCCGTCGATAAAGAAGTAAAACTTAAAAAAAAAGTCAGTCCAGCCATTTTCAAGTCTTAACGAGGCTAGCACTTTTTATAGTGGGCATATCGCAATTTAACCCAAGAGTTTGTCTACTGCTTAACTGGATGGTAACTAATGCTCAGCAATTGATGTTTACATACCTACCTAGTGGATCCGACAGACGTTGTCCTGTCCACCCAGTGCTACCTACCAGGTCCAATTGTGAATCTAAAACACCCAAGGATACACAAAATATTCTGGTGAAGCCTTTGTATTTGGGTAAAAATAACGAGTATTCTTTGAATATCATCCATAGTACGAGTTAACCCACCGCTGAGAACAAGTACAAGCAAGAGAGAGCGGCGTTTCTTAACTTGGCTATCAATATTTTACATAGAGTGACTTCCCATCTCACCTCCACAACGCAATTACTGGGCAACACGGTACCCCTTGGTGAGACTGGTTGTCAGACTTTCGGGCTTCTGACTACCCGTAACCACCAAACATCTACAAATGATTTAAGGTGCTTCCAAGGCACGGAGGGGTCTCGTAATGAACGGTAACCCATCCACAGAATGACCCCAGCATGTGTAACTTACACTTCTATTGACCCGTGTGGCTGCTTTTATTTACCATCGAGCTCCTGAGCTTGGTGCTCATATCTCGAAATATACTCATTTAAGTCACCATTACAGCTCTCTAAATTAGAATTATGTTCAAATGTCATGAAATGGTCGTCATTAAATTATGAATACTGCGTAATATACACATTTGTGAATGATTGGTGATGGTGATGTTGCGAATGACTTTCTAATATGTAATAAACAACCGAATACTACGCTACAAATTGCAAAAAAACCTATGGACATTTGAATGTCTCGGGCTGCCGCTACGCATTCATTTTGAACAAAAATTATTATACGTATTTGGAGGAACTTAAGATTTTTTTTGTCATAAATATATAGGTTTTTGATAAAAAAAATTATAAATTAAGAACGTTCAGAAATGGGAGAAATTATTTTAAAGTAGAAATTTTCTACCAAAATCTGTACATTTCACGATATTGGTAACATAACAGGTCACGTGATACCAGTCTGGTTTTGCAAACGGTGAGTGGAGTGCCTTGTCATCAGTCCTTTGAGTTTTTGGATGATTTTCTTTGGAATTTTTATTCAAAGTGAGTAATTTTACGAACAAAATCACTTGTACAGCATGTATTTGTTTTATTGTGGTGTTCTTTTGTGATTGTGACTCGTGCATTCGTATGACGAAATTGTACCTTGTTCCGTGACTAGTGATATGACGCCATTTTCTTCGTGAATGCCAATTACTAAATTCTTCAATATTTTCTTTGTTTCTACCCCGAGAAGAGACTATATCTGTAAAAGATATTAATCTAGAACTTTAGCTTCATGTTTTGCCAAAGACTTTTATGTGCACAGGATTCTCTGAAACCAAGAGTGCACTTGTTCATTAGGTACGCATTTTTTTGCATGACACCACCTTGGGAGGCATTTTAATGTAGTTCCTTTCGAGCTGTAAGCTTATATTACAATATTGATTGTATTATATTGCCAAATCATGGTTTTCTATCAATTTCACACATTTTCCATTTAGTAACTGCGTACCTACCTACTTATGTTTTTACGTATTTTAGTGTAGTTGCCCACGAGACTTCCTGTAACTAGGTGGCATGTACTCTTTTTTTTCCTTGTAAATATAATTTTCTTAGCTTCTAAAAACAGACAAACTAGTAGCACATGTATTTGAAATTTGATTATTGTATTTTTTAAAACAATGCCCTAGGTGCTGATGACACAACAGTATGTTGTACTGGGTAAAGTAACTTTAGTTTTGTGCATGCTGCCTGTTGCAGCTGCAATGACTGCCTTGTCATTGTCATTATTGATCATGAACAAACTAACATTTTTAGTCAAATCTTATTTGTTTAAAATTATATACCTATACAACATAGGTACACACTAAATAATCCAAATTAATAATAGAAAAGTAGTTTTTTCTTTTTTTTTTTCCTGGATCAAGTTTGCATGACTACTTTCTTTGGTCATAGTTTAATGAGTTTACTACATATTCATTTTCAAAATTTATCCTTGTTTCAGCTAAATTAGTATTTAGTAGAACTGGCTACTTTCTGTATACTTTGCATGTAGTATATTTTTTTTTATGATTTTACAGCACATGCAACTTATCACTAAAATAATGCACAAACAAACAATATCCGTACTTAGTACACTTAGCTTTAAAATTGAAATAAGGGTGTAAATGTGCCACAGATAAAATAAAGTTTTTGGGGTCAAGCACATCACTTCAAGTTGGTGTTTTATGGTCTTAACTTTAACCGGTAGGGCTTGCATTATGTATGACAAATTTGATCCATTGTTATTCCATTAAGAGGTGTGAAGGAGCAAAGTTGATCATATAATTGTTTTGGCATGATTACTATCTTAACAGATATCATTTTGTTTTATTGTTTGTCTTGTATATTTTGGTTTATCCTGTGTTTACTTCTATCCACTTAGGTTTTTGTTTTCATGAAAATGCTGAATTCTTAAGCAGATACCAACAACCTCAAAACCACATCTGGAACAAACATGATAAATTCCATTGTTCTTTTATATGTTTATAATATTGTGTTTTTTTTTTACTTCCAACTAATATGATAAAAAAGTAATGGAGCCAGAAGATATTATTTTGTTGTGAAATTTAATCATTCTTTCAGACACAAGTTTTAATATTTATGGAAAAGTTTTTGACATGCAAATTTTTAAATTATTACAAGTTATACAGTACTTTAAATCTCTCATCACAAACATGGTTAAGGTGTGACTGTGTATAAGAAGTACAATTTAAACTTTTTATTGCTATTGTGATGTGATAATGAAAAAAACGTCATGCTTTTTTTGGAAAAGTAAGTATTTATTATGAGATCATATTTCGTTTTTACATCGTGTAAATGTGAAAAATATGGTACATAAATGTAATTGTTCACAATGAGATAAGACATGTTTCTTCAAATTTGTAGTATGACATGACAGTCAGGTTATGTGTAAACACTGTGTCATATTGAAAGTCACCTATCAGACGTACGTGAATTCAAACCGCATGAGTATTGTATAGGAACATGAGAGATAAGTGTAGTGTTATCAGTGTGTTAAATTGATGATAACTTGCTGCCAACATGTGGCAGTTTTTCTAAAGCTTGTAGCTGCTTTTATTATTTAACTGTTCTATTGATGAAAACAGTTATTGAATATAGCCATTTTCAATTTGGTTTCATAACACAAATTTTATTCAGTTACATACTTAAGAAATTATGATTTTAAAGGAGTAACAAAGGAGGTACATAATAACTTGGTTTGTTCTGCTTAAATTTTTAGGTGCAATAGTTACTATGAGTAATTGGGAAATGAGTAGTCTAATTGAGTAATTTCTTAATATCCATGATCCTTTGTAGATTTGAGTCCACTTTAGATTTTTAGTTTGTTTCCTGTTTCTTTTAATTATATACTGTAGTTTAGAATATATGAGTAGTGAGTTAATAGTTAGTATATTTAGATTTCACATTTACCCACAGAGTAGTAAGCAAATGGAGTGATAATGCGCGGGAGAAGGGCGCTAAAGACAATGCAAACATCCCGACAGTCTCCAATCGGAAAAACGCTGAATGACTCGTCGCCAGCGACCGTCCAATGAAAGACGTTTCTCCCCCCCGCGGACCTCACAATTTCGGTGAGTGCGATTTGTTAGGAAATATTATGTGTATATAGCGCTCCATTTTGTTACTACTCTGTGCTTGACAGTGCCGATGATAGGTATTGTCAGTCACAAATAGGAACGCTTGCTACTGTTAGAACAATATTTGAAGATACAGAAAATGGTTACTGTGCAGTTAACTTTTATTATGAATATCTGTATCAAAATCCTGCACTAGATAGCCCATATACTATTTTATTACTTTCATAGTTTTGTCTTGCTCTGTCTTGTCAATATAAAAAGGCAAGACTGGATTTACTTGAAAGAGAAATCTTAGAACTTTGTTCTGCCGAGTTTGCTATACCTTTGCCAGTTGTGAAGTCATTTCTTTTACAGGGCACATATTCAAATAGCATTATGTGTCCATAACACTGAGCAGACTACTGCATATAGAACTTTTAATCACTTAAAAGGAAAAGTCAAAATACAATAAACCTTTGACAGTAGAGTCAAAGGTTTATTGTATTTTGACTTTTCCTTTTAAATACACTTAAAACATTAAAAACTGCACTCCTCACTTGCGGCCTATCCCACAGGAACCATGCATTTTTACGGAATAAAAGAAGTTAAGTGAATGAGCAAACAAAAATAGAGCTTAAGGTGGTGATTATATTTTTATTGTGACTGTATGTGGGTCAGGTTTAGGGTTATACATTAGTTAGTATTGTTTAATTATCATTAATGATGATAGGTATAAGAAGCCGGCATAATTATTTAACGGAGTTGGCTGACAATCTCAATTGGATGTATGTTATTTGTCTATGACTCAAATGAGAAATCGAAGAAATTTCCGATTGAAATTACATAACTAAGTTATAGATTTATCTTTCCAATACAGAGAGAGAAAATTCATCTTCTAAAACTGGTAAATTCTCTTATAGCTTAGTAGTGGTTAGTATCATTTTATTAGATAAGGCAATTTATCGTCGTTGTTGCCTCGTCCTGGTTGGTATTTTCCGACAACTCGTATCACTTCATTGAGAATACGGTAACTAGTATTGAACATTTATGGTCTTTTTGTGCTGCAAAGGTTTACAATGCCAAAATGACTGTGCACCAGGTGTGTAAAATCAATAAACTATAATAATATGTGGCTACTGTGGTGTACTGTGTAGGTACACCTCTGCCCAACTCTTCGGGGACAGGATACAGGCGTGATGTTATGTCATAATATGTGGCTTATTTTTTGTTGGCAAGTTTACTATTTGAATTTATATTTATAATTTTGTGTAGAGGTTCTGTGCCTTGAAAAGATTTGGTAGGTTTGTAACAGTTTTTTTTATATCGATATACGCGCTAGTCGGGTGGTGGAGGTCAGACCGCAGTCACTCTTGTAACTAATTGAGTTTTAGTTTTGTCTGAACCGCTATTGCGAATCTTGATATTTAGGTTATTTCACAGTATGTTGTCAGACCGGAAGTCGACCCATAAGTGAGAAAATATTCGAATGTTGAAGTTGAACGAGTTATAACAATACAGTAGGTCGATCTATTGTGCGTATGCGCGTTATTCGAATACTTAGACCTGGGAAAATAATCACCGCATTGTGTTTCAAAGGGACTTGAAAATCATTTTTCAGGTCTCGAAGATGGAAAATTCTTAAATTACTACATTCAGAGAAGTCCTGAGAATTTTCTTTTTAAACTTTTGTACATAGAGCATTAACAATAAAACTGTTAGTTGGTCACAGAACATTAATGGTGCATTAGTTTTAATAGATAGATTGTATTACTTGTCTCAGGTGGCGTGACCATTCATTGTGATGCCGGTGGATGCTGACCTCAACCGCACAGACGTGGTGTCGCCTGGTTGTGAGCTGAAGGGCCTGCGCACTTGGAAAGACATTTGTTTGGTACGAAATTCACTTCAACATCAGGTATGCACTCCCCTTAACCACTGCTTCGTATAGTTTTTACGATCGTGAAGAGAAAGTACCACTCCCTGGCAGCTTATTTTACTTTTGAATCTGAATCACTTCAACATGTTGTGGCCTCGAGGTTCCTCTTTGTTTCTAAACATTTATCCATTTTATTTCTTTATTAGCAAATGAGTTGCAAATTCACGATTTTATCAAGCCAAGTTCTGAAAACAAAGATATGGTATTCTTCTACTTGTATTTTGGGCTTATTTATGCTACTAAAAAATTGGCACGTAACTTGCATTCATAGTTATCAAAATATAGTCTTGAGGGAAATTATGTCAGCAAAGTGTTATCTTTGAGCATAACTGTTCCTAATAATAGACGTTTCTAAATTGGCTGGTTGGTTTGGTTGAATGTACTTGGTATATTTCTTTGCCCACCTTTTGTGGGTGCCAAATAATCGATTGCTAAAACGTTTTACGAAACACGTGACGTGTAACTGCGTCGTCCTTAGCAAGAAATTGTTTTGGAGTTCCACGTGCTCTTATTTCATTGACCTTACTTCAATGTTCTTTCTTGGTCTTTGTCTCTTTGTTATAAACTGTACTCAACTATCACGTCAAAGACTTAACCTGATAATTAGTCAAGCTTTGTTTACATTCAAATGTGAAGATAGTCGGTATCGGGGGGCGTTTTGTTTTGTCGAGGGATGGACCTGGTGCGTGTCCCGCTCGGCGATGATTAGTGGCGGAGCGGTGGCGCGGCGGGCGCGTGTGGCCGCGGAGGTCACCGCCCCGGCCAGGACTAATTCGGGGGAGATCGACGACTTGCTCCGTCGCGGCTTTGTCTGCGTCCGTCGCCTCCGTCGCCGCACCGACCACTCCGCACGCATGGCTTTGTTTGTGTACGCGCTTGTCACACGACCTTTTCGCCATTATTATAAAACTTCTTGTCATTGACAACAAGTGCGCACAACAGTATAGGTAAATAACGCCTCAACTCATTGAGGTTATTTTCATTAAGTTGCAAAATTATTGTTGCCTCGAGTTTGGCGTTTTATCCATCTAAAGCGTAGTCTGTTAATACGAAGTTGAACGTCCGTCGACATTCAAATATTGATCTTTATTGGTGATTTCACTTTTATCTCAGGGTGCATTGTACTGTTGATTTTTATATTAGGTACATATTTCGATGATTCTTCGTAAACGAATATATTATTATTTAGTTTATGGGTACCTATTTGGGTACCATAGCATTCCTCTTGGTGCTGAATTATTATAATTGAGATTTAATTTTGAATCTTTTCAATATATACATTCTATGTTCGAAATTTCAGCAAATCATGAATTGATTTTTTTGAGTGTTGCACTGGTTTTTTTTATGAGTGGAGTGAATAGTTTCGTATACTTGAAAACGGGCCTTTAGTTGTTGCAGTTAATTGAGGAGCATTATTTATATCGACAGACTTGTCTAGTAGATGGTGCGCGAACAGGTTCTCGTTAACACGATCATTGATGTTACCGCTAAACTAGCAAGAACAGTTATGAATGATACAACAAAATATTTCGGGGTCCTGCCTTATGTACACTTTACCAGTAAATATTTTGATTATGTTAATTTCGTTAGAATATGCTAAATCGACTTAATGAGATTCCGATTTGACATTTCTAATAAACGCTGTTCACATTTATAAGACGATTGTAAGGACAATCTTATGTCTTGTGTTGTCAAGGTGATCGTTTTGCGCAGTTTCCGTTCCAGCGTGAAAATAGGAACAAAGAAATGAAATCGTGATAACTCATTATAATAATCAGAATTTAAAAAGTGCTGAGTCATAGATGTTTCTCAACACGAAGCCGTGAGTCATGCATCAAATGGGTAAGCCCAGAGAGACTACTGTAGGATTGATCAAAATAAGTGGCCCAAGATGTTCTCTGAGAATGTGGTCGTCGTGGCGAGCGACGCACGACGTCTAGCTATATAGCGTGCGATTGTGCGTTGCGTAGTGCTCGCTCGAGATGGGTGATCGCGTCGGATCGGACATGTGTTTGTCAGCGCTCGAGCAGCGGCTTGTTTGTATTGGTGAGTGCGTGCGCGTGTAGAATGGAATGACGCGAATAGTTGCAGGCGGCGGCGGGCGGCGCGACCGCTGCCGCTCCTCGCTCAGTTCTCGCCAGCACGTCGAGCGCGTCGGAGCTCGTCCCGCGTGGCCGATAAACTCGTTACATGTTACTAATACAGTTTTCAACATCGAGTGCTACTATTGCACCTTATCTTTCAAGATAATTGTGCGAATTAGTGCGCCGCGTTTCTCCACTACGTTTTTATGTGTCAGTGATATCGTTTTTGTGACTTTGAAGCGCTTTCAAGCGTAGTTTCTACGTGGCCATGGGATCGTGTTCCCACTCGAAGGTAATATAGTTAAGTGTGCGTTGTTTTTGTGTGCGTCTGTGTTTCGAGATGTGTCTGAGAGGAGCCTGTGCGCCAGCTAGACGAGGCTGTTTGAAGGCCGCCGCCCCGACCTTGGTGTCAGAAGGTCAACGTCCTCACGTGTTCAAAACTTTATGCAATTTAACATCCAATTGTTTTTGAAATATTTTAATGCCGATATAGCAATTAGTGTCTCGGTTGAGTTGTGCTATTCATGTGTAGACAATGTAGCCTGTACATACCTAGGTGTATAGTGATTGTTCGTTCATCAATGTCGCATCGGACCGACATAGCTCGGTTAGCTAACACGAATGAAGGTTGTGGACCATATTAATGAGTTGAAAACATAATTATCGTTTACTGATAGGTACTTATTAAAATGTACATAAGTTTATTGGTGTTTTATTCAGATATTACAACTAATGAGTTCATTAACTTTGTTGGACAATGATTTGTAATATTATCACAAAGATTTCATTTAAATCTAGGTACGTAAATGTAAATGCATACAATCATGCGTCTACACAAAAACATAACCTCCAAAGGCCAATAAACAAGGTAGAAGTGATTGATAGCAACTGGCATATGTATAACATATACTCAAACTGACATTTAGAAAAAATATTTGGATTTTATTTTAAAAGAAAATAAGTGGGTAGTTACTGACTAAACAATATTGAAATAAAAAAGTACCTACGATATCAATGTATTATAACTTGGGTTAACGTAATACATAATTGTAGAAACGAGAATTAACTAGTTCAATAGAGAGGTCATTATCTTGGTGAAAAGTTATAGTTATTATGTTAGTATTCAATGACCGAAAAATATAATAATAATATTTTGACCGATCATCAGATAGGTTCGGTCACGTTCTTAGTGTACTGGTGTTATCATTAAGTTGTTATTGCGCATGCCATATTGTTTGTTTAGAGACATATGGGTAGTCGCTCATTTAATCTGATTCTGAGAACTTGAATATTTTTGTTAGGTATTGTAAATACATACTTTTTATACCTGATAATAAAGTCCGTTTTGCGTAAATATTATGTATTTTAAAGTAAAATAAACATCATAATTTAATCAATACATAAAATCTGAACCAATCCTAGATAAAGCAGCAGTAAGCACCTGTTGTTAAAATTTTATAAAATTGGATGCGCAACTATTTCAGAAATGTCGTATGTTACCATCAACTAGTAGCAAAGTGTGTAGTGAGCATTGTGTTTCATACAATGACTGAGCGCGTCCATTGTGTTGAATAGGCGCGTACGAAAGAGAGAGCGATATACTCGCAATGATATGAGAGTGGAGCTCGTGAAGTGTCACAGCTGCGCTGCGTGTGCGCGATCAGCTGACGCTGCGGCGGCCATCTTGCCGTGCGTGTTCGTTGTCGCCGCGTCATTGTGCAGTTGATGACGCAAAATTGTTCCTCTAAATGCTAATGTCATTGTCCTTCCCGTCCTGGCTGTTTGCATTGTCACCTTATTGATTATTGAGCGAGATAGTTTGAATGATGAATAGTCTCTACATATACCGGCTGGTTCCTTTGTTGTGTAACAACACGGAACTGCGGAAGGTATTGCAAGACCCTGGTTAGTCTATTTTTGGTCAGACGCCGTCCGCTAAGGTAGACACACACGCATATTCTGCTTGATCACGGACAGATGTTACCTACTTTATAGCCATTCTAATTTTTTTTTTGCTAAGAACTTGTGTCAGGGAAAAAATCTTTGACCTCGATCAGCGCGTCATCATATAGTTTCCGTATTTATGTGTAGATTGTTTTTGTTTGATAATATAACTTATTTTATTCAGCAACCTACATAGGTATCTTTAAAATAAAAACATAATTTAGACGCGCAGTGATCCCGTTATAATGTCGTCGTACCCATTCTTCGTGTCAAGGCGGATCTTAAAATATTAGAACTGTCAGACGGAAGATATATTGAAATGTCTCTGAGGACATAAGCTTACTATAAACACAGCCGATGTGAAAAATGTTTAAGCAGTTGAGTGAAGCTTAGTCAGTTCATCATGCCTCTACGCTACTACAACCTAAGTACGAACGAAGGTAAGAAAGCCGGGTTTTCGTAGGATTTTTCTCGCGCTGCACGATTTTTGTGTCTTATACCGTTACTGTTACCGTTGATCGAGTGGTCAGACCTGTATCTTGTCTCAAACCAGACGTAAATTCGAGCACTGTACCTATGTATAGAACTGAGTTCAGCTTTCATGCGTGTTATGGGGCTCGTGGCGACCTACATACATATTGTTTGTGGGAGGTAGACTGAATATCAGTGTTTTAATTCACTGATACCATTAATAGCTGTAGCTGTTTTTTCTCAAGGGTTATTGGAATTATTTACACATTTAATGTATTGATTGAACGTTTCCATAACTTTGTGACGAATCTGAATCCTTTTAAGGATCCAGATTCGTCACAAAGTAAAATTAAAATCATTTATGATTTTAATTTTATGTGAATATTGACCTCGTGCGCGTCTATTTTGTTCACATCTCATTTTGTATGTTGCATTACCGGATTTTGGAACCAAAATGTTTTGTTCAATGACGTCATTGCTCAGACTCTTAAAGGTTTTTCTAATTTGTGACAGTACTTATGGGGTAAAACAACGCACTATTGTTGATTTCCTGTAATATGACGCATGCTGTTTATAACGTTTACCTTATAGCACACACAAGTAAAATATACACAAAACGAGATTAGTGAAAATGTAAAATCCCCGTAGAAATAAGCGATTGGGTTAAAAATACGTGTTTAACTTTAGTCTTATTCTCCTTTACTCAAATTGTGCAATAAAAAATACTAAACAAATAAGATATGTAGCTCCATCTGTTCGTGGGTGGTAATTTTACGCTTGACTGGTGGTACTTATCTGTTCTCGGTAGGGGTGGTACATGGGCACATGTGTCACCAAAGGGTGCAGTGCCATCAGTGGGTTGTCTAGTCATGTGGCCGGTGTTTATGTGTGTGTCGGTGCACCGCGAAGCGGGTCGCGCTCGAATTGCGTAGCGAACACTCGGCAAGTGGGTCAGCGGGGCACGGCTCAGCACGGCCCGACCGACGCTGTCGTCGCGACGTATCTCACACACACACACGCGCCTCGCAGCGAGGAACACTGTCATACCTTAGACTTATCTAGCTCTCGCCACTATTCTCAGGATAACATTACATTTGCAATGATTCGTTCTGAACGTAATTACTATTAACATGTTCGGGACTTTAAGAAAACTATCTAGAAGCGCGTGAAACTTTTATCTTCCACGTCTACCCTGTATCAGTTAAAAATACCTATACGCTTGAACTGATAGCGTGGATTTGGCAACTTGTTTAACATGGCCATTATTGTACCTATTGCTATAATTTGAACATCACGTTTCCGTCTACTTCAATAGGTTGATAGTCGCCTTGGCATACTTATTTGGTATCAATATTACTTAAAGTTATTAATTGCTGCATTCATGCGTCTCTAATTTACCAAGTTATACTTCGTACGGAATATTTTGTCGATGCACCAACCACTAATAAATAATTTAATAAAAATAATTGTTAGAATAATTATAGATACTTATTGAAAAATGTTTTTTCTAAATTCTACGGTTAACAAACTACGTTATTTCTAAAATATAACTCGCAGCAAGGAGCAACAGTGTCGTAATTACTCGACCAATTAAAATTAAAAAGTAGGTTGATGAAAAATATATGAAACGCACATAACCCACACAATTGTTTATTTTACAACACGTTTGGTTCGACAGAGTGAGCGAATTCCATCGAATTAGTTTCTCAATATTAATCAGTTGGTATCGTCAGCAATTCTCTCTCACGTACGTTTCCATACTGGACTTTGGACGAAGATGAAAGAGTGCAGTGAATGTGTTGCGTAGTTCGGTACATTGAAATTATAATGGCAGCGCGGGCGTGCGCGGGCGCCGACGCTTTGCACCCCTGCGTGCAGCCCGGTCGATGACTCCCCAAGTCCCTGGCCCGGTGCTAATGACCTTACCACACACTCTCCACTCTTAACAGTATTAATGGCAATTTTTGTAGTATGTTTAAGTTTTATTTCACATTCGGTAAGGAAAAACAATAGTATGAATATGAACAGTGCTCGGAAATTAGAATTGACGCATTCGGTTTCTTCTAGTATGTCAAGAGCGTTACTCGTAGTATTTATTATATTTTAGCGTCAGCAACACCAGAAGCCAAACGTTTTGGGTAGATTAATTCATTCATTTCCAGGGGTATAATCAAGAAGTTCATTTATTTCCAATGGTTAAATGATAAAATATTTTACACGTTAATACTTAAACACGCTGGAAAATAAAGGTGGCTGTCATGGGTCATGGATTTAGAACCGTAAATTTTTAAATTATTTCTTTGAGTGCCGCCGAGGTTCTTGCAAGAGGTTACCGCAATATCGATTTATTTTTTTGTCAATACTGTTGACAAGATATGCAAGTGTTGTTGGTTTAGCGACCTTGGCGTGGGGCGCGGGGCTCGCGGGTGATCCGTTTCGCGGGCGCGTTCCACTTTAGCGTTAGCTCTCTCTTGTTACGCAAACCTGTCGTTATGCATATTATGTTTGCTTCTACGAAATCATATACTACGCCTAATACCACTTTCTACCGTGATAATCATGTTCTGTATACTGATACGTTGTCTCGATGCTTTCGACTGTTTCTTTTTCGTTGTATATATACGGATGTTTGGTATATTATTATGTATAACTTTTGGGGACGACTTTATCCCAAGTTTAGAAGATATGCAAGTTTAATAATTAGATTGTTTGTTTGTTACAGGGCCCGCTACGATCCTGACATAGACGGAATATTCACAGCTCATCGGCAAGGAAAGCCACTAGCCGCGGCCACTGCAAGCCCGAGATAATCAAGTCTAAATTGAAACGTTATTGAGTGCAGCATACTTGCCGTAACTATTGTAGAACTTTGTGTGGTACGACAAACAAGTGCAATATACAATTAGTGCAATCGTACGTTTGACTATTTACTCGAGTGAAGTGACTTTGTTGTATTAAAAGTGAAATTATATAGTGGAACAATGGAGCGTGAATCGAATCCGATGGAGACGTTGTGCCGCTCGGGTTGTGGATTCTACGGAAACCCCTCAACAGACGGACTCTGCTCTGTATGCTTTAAGGTACCCAATGTTAAACACCAATGAATTTATCATTAGTTTAATTTATATAGTTCTATCATTTGCCTTCAACATAATCAATACAGATGATCTACATAGTGCTTGAAAAATGGAATGCGAGTAGATTAATTGGTTACAGCTCGAGATTACAGTTACAGCTCTTGGCTCCTAATTCATTATCTAAGTAATTGTGCTGTAGATCATGTGCGAAATAAGACGTCAGCTCTTTAAAATATTAAGTGGATAATATGTTGATGATCATAATATTAATTATATCAATTAATGTTAGTAACTCATAGACTGCGATATATTGGATTACCAAAAGTCACCCAAAAGTCCTAAGTAGTTCGATTACCGATCCCCACTATCCGTACCAAGTTACGTCTTATGTTGTGGCTGATGTCGTGCAGTTTTTGTATTGTCCTTAACTTTGGCAAGTACCAACGACACTAGATGTTTCTGTGACCTTTGATATGACTGCTGACATGTGCAAAAGACTATTCACTGCATGACTTGCCCAAAACTGTGTAGCAACTGGCAACACTGATAGGTGATACAAATCGTGCTTTCTGCACGTTTTTATGCAACTCCATACATCATACCTACACATCTACCGACTCGACTGAGACAGTCAGGCCATTTAAGTGCGACCGCACAGAGCCATGTCGGTGGCGTGCTGCGAGAGTAAGACCGCATCGTGTTGTCCTGCTCTCTCCGCCGCTGTATTTTAATCAATTGATTGGCTAATTTACGCGTCGTGCTTTTGGTTAGGCGTTTAGTCGGTTTGATTACAATATTATTGTTGCGCATTTCAGGAGGCTCTTAAGAAGAAGCAACAGCCGCCGGCGTCGTCCCCGTCGCCCGTATCGGCGCCGTTCGTGGCGGCGCCGTCCACGCCGCTGGCTGCGGCCGCGCCCACCGTGCCCAGCCTGCCCGCCCAGCCGCAGACCCACACAGATGTAAGGCCACACTTGTCTTATTTGTACGCCCACCACACGCACTACCGTTCACGAGTCCACCGTTCGCGTTAGGCTTACACTTCCTTAGGCCATGCATACGCCTATTTCATTCAACCGAACGTTAACTTTCGATAAAACACATTATATATATTAAGAATAGTCTTAGAGTCGACCCGTTCCTGGGGTAAACAAACTTACGATCAACTCATTTTACTTCCAGGAACGTCTAGATTGGCATAAATAAATAACAACATGATGTTTCATACACAATCATGGATTTTGGTCGTACTCGAAAACTCTTGCTTATAGATATCAATTTTCGCACATTGGTTATCATTAAGGTTCCGACATTAAAAGGAAAAACGAAATGTTTTTTTTCCTCGAGATCTATGCAAGTTAGGAAATTAAATTTTGGCATAATAACGCTAACATTATGCCAAATTTAATTTCCTATCTTGGTATATAGTAATAGTTCGCTAGACATCCAATCTATTGCTAGACAAAGATAAATTATTTTTAAAATTTATCAAAAGATATCGATCACTTCTAAAAGTGGTTAATAAAACGAAAATACGTGTCTACTTACGAATGCTCTCCACAGTTTTCATTATTCATCAAATGAAAATGTTAATTTGCTAAATTAATATAGTTCAGATGATTTTTCCGTGGTGTATAGTTTAGGAGTACAGGTATTACGAGCTATAAGTACTGTAATAACGTCCGCAACCATTCTATAGACAGTACAAACTGCTGTGTAGGGTCCGAACCGTAATTGAGCGAGCTCGACTCCCACTAGGCAAGTTTCTTTTATATCAACATAAAATATGTGTAAGCTAAAGTATGATAATGTGGCACTAAAGATAATACAGGTTTAAATGACATTGTATGGACTAATGAGGTCATCAATTAATCTTTGGTTACGATTAGACTTACCCGGAATTTAGAATAACTCACAAGACTGTCTGACTGATAACATGCGGGGCAGTGGCGCTGCTACCGACTAGTTCCACGCTAATAGTATGGAAGATAATGGTATTATCACTTATTGCAGCTGACTACGCAGTTCGGCTCTGTTGTCTGTCTCAAGACATGTTACTAGTAGTTCAACAATAGCATAGATTTCACTTCCATAAAAAAATGCGATCCATCCCGTGATTTTCTGTTTGAGACGATTTCTCAAAAATATACGTATGTGAATCCCGTTTTGAGTGAAAACTTTGCATACATACTTGGATCAAAATGCTGGTATATTAACCTCAATATACTATTTTCACCACAGCTGCTAATAAGTGCGCAAAATGTTTTGTCTTAGAGGATATTCCATGTCACAGTTATCACAAAATCTTTATTTTATGACATTGACATTAATTCTGTACTATTTGAATGTTGGTGTTGGATTTTAGTTCCAATGGCATTACAGGTAGGTTACGAATATAGTCTATATTATTTCGAGTAACTGTAAGTACATAATATGTATAGTTATTATTTCTTTAGTTAAATCTATCGTAATACCAATTACTTGATAATTCGAGAATGTTTGTTTATGATAGAGGTACAGTCTGACGTGTTTGTTAATAAGTGTTTTTGTGATAGGACACAAAAATAACATAAAGCAATGCTTCATTATATCTTTACTGCATCTATTGATATCGTCTAAATTACGAATATTTTTGATGGGACTTTATAGTAATGATTCACAAGAATAACTCCCTACTGAACAAAGACAGCTATTCACTGCAGTGATTACTTTAGTAAGTTTAGACTATCAGTCGGTAACAGAATACTGATTTTATTACGGACATACGTTATTATAAATGTGCTAATATCAGAAGAGAATGCCCATATACGCTTATCTTAAATAATAAAACAGTATGAAATATCGGTACTCCTAGACACGGCGCGTATCGTTAGGAGGTCCCTTTCTCAAGAGCCCTGATCACGGGTGGCTTGGACTCTGTTTCCGGTACCAATATGCTATTTAAAAAATATATATTTTTCTATTTTTTTATCGGATAATTAACAATATTTTTTTAGGTACTTAATTTTAAGATGAAGGAGATCTAATAATATTATTATTTAAGTATTTATATTAAGTATTCGGAATGTTTTCAAACTTCAAAAGAAATACCATTAGACCCACGTTGATAATAAACAACAAAGATTCAACAAAATATTCTGCTTATTGAAAAAAAACGAATGTATTTGACATTTAATTCCCATTTTTCATGTTTGTACAATAATTGTCAACCAATAATAAAGAGACAGAAAAAAAGCGGGTAAATATAAGAGATACAATTATGTGCCATACTAATATATTTTTATCCTTGCCTTGTTGGAAAAAGTAGTGTAGGTTAGGTTACTGTGTTTATGTAATGTGCATAGTGTGGTATTTGAACTAGACACGTTATCGTTTCGTCATTTTTGAGTAACATATTTTTGGAAGGATAACAATGTTTTCTTTCATTTCTTGTACCGAGTGTAGCCTGTTGGGACGAAGTTCCTTTTCGCGCGTTGCGAAAGGGGGCTAGACGGAAAAAAATAAGACGAAAAGTTGTAACGACTTTTTGCCATAAGTAGTTGTAAGCCGTGCGGCGTGCGCGTGTTTCTCTGTCTGTCTGTCTCTCTCTCTCTTTGTCTCTCTTTCTCTCTCTCTCTTTGTCTCTCTTTCTCTCTCTCTCTTTCTCTCTCTCTCTTTGTCTCTCTTTCTCTCTCTTTGTCTCTCTTTCTCTCTCTCTCATAGAAAGCAAGGCAGTTATTTTTGTTTCGTCTTTCTATTCCGCATTGAACAGTGTGGGGTCGCGACGATTATTTTTGTTGAGTGTATAAAGGTTTTTTTACATAATAAATAATAATAACAAAAGGAACTTCGTTCCATCCGGGTGTCCCTTGACACCTCTCAAGTTTTTAGTTTTCTATCCTTTTTTACTTATATAGACCATTAATTCATGATACCTACTATGATTTGATTAGAATATAGATATACCACTGAACAATTGGCTATCCGGCAATGATTGCTTCGGTGCGTTACATTTTAATGAAACGCGGGACTACGAGTATATGAAGATGGTTAAAATGTAAGTCAGCAAGACGTAAGTCAAGTGGTCACCAGATACTTAGCAGATGACACAGCTAATCCGCTACAGATACACAAATTGATGCTAAGAAAAACTCGAATAGTAAAGAGAGTGTGAAACAGTGAATGGGACACACCACTCACTGCAGTAACACGTGTACGTCGAATAATATCGTGATACTTTGCGGAATAGGTCGCTAGACATCAAATTTTATTTCTATTATTACGTAAATGATAAATAAAATACCCTTTGATTTTTTTCAATAGGGAATAACTTAAATCTGAGCCCGCTGATTAAGCCCCGCCACCTAAAGTAAACTAGCTGTCAAAAGCGCGGGGCATTATTTTTGCTTTAATTTTCGCTTAAATTTCATCCTTATCAAATGAAAATGTAGGTTATGACAGTAGCACTACTGCGTAGCATTAATTAGGTCTTAGGTTCGATTTTCGTTCGAGGACTTATTGTGTTTTTCAATCTGGAATGTCCTTTTTGACGGCACTGTTGCTGGAGTGGCTGCTGCGCTGCGTATCGCGGGTTCAAATTCCCGCACGGAACAAATATTTGTATGGCCTACATGTGGCTGTCCCGGGTCTGGCTGTTTGGTTTTAGTAAGTTTAACACCTTAACTGCCAAACAATGAGACACAATAGAAAATGTATTGTTTGTCGGTCATTTGGCGTTCAAAGTATTTAATAAACGCACCCACAATACAGGATAAATTAATAGTGTGGGGCAATATTTTTATATATAGAATAGCATAGAATAGTAGCATTCGTGCTCGTTTGTTTGATGTCAAAAGGAAGTCAGTACCATGTAATAGAGACCTAGCCCACTATTACATGGGAGACACAACAATAATGGAAATGTAGGTGTACTATATATACCTCTGTGTAACCTTTCGGGAACACGGCGAGATGTTATGTTTTATTCCTAATCAAACGAGATATTTTTCCACTTTGATGCCATGCATATATTGTGTTTTGGGTTCATATTTATACTGAGTTACAATTTATCCTACAATTACAAATATAAAATAATATTATCATTAACGAATGAGAGAATAAGCGGAGTTGTTTAGATTACATGAACTGCACCCAAGCATTACACACGTCGCCTTTATTATATATATTGTGTTAAACCTTCTACAGTGAAATACGTTATTAAAATGTTAAAATAAGATATAACGTTTGCATCTGAAGCCAGCCCACTAGCGCACAATATACTTCGGATCAGTCCTGACAAACTATATCGGTTCAATACTCGTCAATCCTATCGTCCATGTTACTCTCTGCCTATCTAACTACCAGAGATCTATGTACAAACGTATGTGGGTCAGGAGCGTTACCTCTAAGGTAAGGACCTTAGAGGTAACGTTTAGACAGGTCTAAACTGTAATATCAAAAAAAGGTTTCAACTTTTTGGTGTGGAACCACTGGCAGCTTAGCTTATTTTTTAAAACAAAAACTTTCATGTCAAGTTGACATTGCGTTTACAGCAAGGAAAACCAAAAAATATTACTTTGATTAATTTTTACACATCAAATTCAATTTATATTTATTTTTTAACAAAACAGTTGTTTGTTTTTCCATAGCTTTTAAAATGTAATTTTATTTATTTGTTTAGTCCCCCCATGTCATTGACTTGAGATGAGGGGCACCTTTACATCTTGACTGGTAAAGTGTTTACTGCTCTGAACGATTAAAATACGCATCGATAGTAATAATCTTTATATTCATAATAATATCTTAGTAGTTAGGCCACTTAAAAAGAAGTTTAAATAAAATTTGGAAAAGCGCTTTATCCGTCCGGTCTTCTGTCAACAATGTTGGTTTGCAGTCAAAATGCCCAACCTGAAGTTAACAAAAAATCTGAATAATGGAAAATGACCCTAGCAAAAAAGAGTCGAAGGGGAAGAGGATATTGAAAAAAGCAATACGTCGCAATAGTAAATCCAACAACAGTAGTCAGAACTCAGCCTTAGAGCAAGGCATCGGCGTGTCACGATCTAAGAGCTTCGAAAATAAACGTGTTTCCATCGAGATTAACGACAGCGCGCCGCTGCCGACGCCCGATGGCACCAAAGAGAAGGTGGACGCCGCTCAGAAAATAAAACTAGAAGACAAAACACAGAACCAGGAACAGCCCCAAGACTCGGGCCCGAAGAAAATCATTGGCTCACAGGATGCTCGTAACCAGAACCAACAGATTCCCTCTGGATCTAACAAGGGCGTTAAGATATCATCTCCGAAGCTTGAGATAAAGGATGAGCGCCCTTCGCAAGAAGGTGTCAAAAAGAATCTTAAAAGGGTTGGTTTCCAAACCATGTATTTATAATATGGTGATTAGCAGTCGTAGTTATTTGCGCAGGTATAAAGTTAAGTTTCATGTTTTCTCTGCTGCAGTGCGTTTTACTTATAGGCTATGCGTTCACGTAGATCGATGAGTGCATTCAATATCGATTTATACATAGATAACACTAAATTATTGTCCAAATCCATGAATTTGGGTAAACATTTAGTGGCGGTTTGCGTTTCATACAAAATATCATGCGTACGCATTACCTAGTAATTTGATCATGTTACTGTTGCTTCATTAATATAACATGAAAAGCCTAATAGGTTTACTTTTAAATTTCCAGAAGTTGGAAGAGGAAAGCGGAGCAGGCACGAGCGGCGGCGCCAGCACCGGCACGTCGGACACCGACGCCGACGACAAGGATCCCAGCAAGGACAAAAAGAAAAAGAATAGATGCGCCGTTTGCCGCAAGAAGGTTGGCCTCACAGGTAAACGATGCCCCATAATAATGCCCACAAAAACTCAGACTTACGGTATTGTATAAAATCGCTCGTCAGTCCATTACTGTTTTTATATGAAGTACACTACCCCGGTAGTGTATACACATTGATAAAAAATCGTTTTATTATAAAATTATAAATTAGTTTTTTTGATCGATTCTATAGATAAATTCCCGCATTAATGTTCACTGTATCTTACGTTATGACCATCCAAATCCAATTTTCATAATTACGGAGGTGTGAAACCATTAGGCGATGCATAGGCTATTTGAAGGCAAGGTGAGGATCATGTTCTACCGAGATACTAAATCCGCTTCACATAACCTTCATGCTTTAGTATTTCACGACATTTGAATCACTGATAGCAATATTACACCATTGTGTGTTAAATATATTCACACACACATCAACTGAGTCAACAATGTATGTGCATTCAGCAAACAGCAACATTTGTGAGCTATGCTAGCGAACCTCCCAAATTACACCTCCTGCTACACAAATGTCAAGTGAAACTAGTATCGTTGTATTCTAGAAATGTTTTTGTTTCGCCGCCTATGTTTGTGTTAATGGCATGTGTGAGTATATAGATGTGTATGGTGGTATTGGCTCAGGGTTCGAGTGCCGCTGCGGAGGGCTGTTCTGCGCGGTGCACCGGTACAGCGACAAGCACGAGTGCTCGTTCGACTACCGGGAGCTGGGCGCGCAGGAGATCCGGCGCAACAACCCCGTGGTGGTCTCGCAGAAGATCCACAAGATATGAGCCTGTCCGCCTGTCCGCCTGTCCGCCACCGCCTGGCGGGGGGACCTCCCTCACCGCACCGCATTACATACGTTTTATGATTTTCTCTAAATAAATATTCGATCGAGTTTGTGTTTCTTATTTGCATTTTGTATGTATTTTTGACTGCAGGCCGGCGGCGCTGCGCCGTCGCACGTTCAGTTTCCGTTTCGTTTCTTTTCTATTTTCTGTCTTGCCGAGCGCTCCTCTGCCTCGTGACTGACACGACTATTCTGACGACGCGACCGCGTAGGAAACACAGACTCGATCTACTGTATTTAGATTTATTTGTGGCGAGAGTTTTACTTTTAAATTTTTATTAAAAGTTGTAGATAATGTTCGTTTCGGGTAGGACTTCAGGATTAATTTTTTGAGATAATAAGTAGAGTTTGAATATTGTCCGTTCACCTCCATTGTAAATATTAGATATAATTAATTATAGAAACAAATCCTATATATTGTAAAAAATTAAAACTCCCAAAAAAAGCTACATTGTTATGATTCCAACGGAGAGCGTAGCGCGCTTGTCTATATCGACGTAACAATGATATGCTGGGGCCGGACGCCGGACAGCAGCCGGACAGCGGCTCTCCGTCGATCGCCTAGTTGTACATTGTAAAGGAGTTCGCTGCCGCCGAATTGACTCGTGTTTATGACAAACATTTGATACGTGATATGAGTAGTGGAGCTCCGCGAAGCCGCATCTGTGCTAGACAACGATTAGTTCGCGACTATGCGCACCGTGGAGACGAGCGCATCTCGGACTGTGGATTAACATCATCTTCAAATTGTTAGTAATGTTATTTTGGTTTGGGAAGTTGTCGCTTTCTTATTTGTCTTAACATTCGGCATAAGTGACCTAGTGTTTAGCGAGATTGTGGTGTTTATCTGCTAAGGTGAGCGCGCGGCGGCTGCGGGTAGGGATGGTGGCGCATGCGCACGTAGTAGCATGTGTCGGTTAGGGGCGGTGGCGCATGCGCGCGTAGCAGCATGTGTCAGGTAGGGACGGTGGCGCATGCGCACGTAGCAGCACGTGTCAAGTCGCGGCCGCGGCTAGCACGACTCGGCCGCATGCGCTGTTCCCATGCCGCTCCGCTCTTGGTGTGAAATTTAAAGTAAGCATATGGATAGTTATAAATATTATAAGTAGTCGACACTTTATATTATTACACATATAAGTAGAAAAGAATTATTTAGCTTTTTTTTCTTTTAATCACAATATTATTCAAAATTGTAAGTTGTATTATGTAACTTGTTCATTTTAGTGGTGAAGTTGAACCAATAATAACTATGTATCGCTTCGGTCGTTGTCCACGGTAGACTAACTGATTGGTTGGACTTAATTATTTAATGACTTTTGTTGTATATTTTGTTAGGTCATTGATTAATTGTGGTCTTTTCGCTTGAACATAATCAGATAAAGATGATGTTAATGAATGATTTTTCCTTCTATCTTGCTGTTTTAATTTAGTTATTCTCTTATTAAAGTCATTAAATTTTCAGGAACATAAATATGTTTTTAATTTTATTATTCCCTACTACCTGCGTCGCCTTCACACTTGACATCACTGGCATTGTAATGCGACATCTAGATGTGATTCCAAAATATTCATGCACTGATGTGCTGTTATTTAGACATGACATTTAGGTGTCGCCTAGGGTTAATGAAAACGGTCATGACATACACAAAGGATATACATTATTGTGCACCAAAGTGGTTACACACCTCATACACATAGCTACGGCTAAGGCTGCCTGTCCACCGGAGCGGAGCGAGGCTACGGAGCGGAGCGAAGAGATTTTATGCAATCCTATTGGTTAAAATTTCTCCGTTTCTCCGCTCCGAAGGCTAGCTCTGCTCCGGTGGACAGGCAACCCTAGTAGGAAAGTACAGCGGCGGCCAGCACATAAAGCTATCTCAGTGTGTCGAATTTCTTCGAAAGATTTTCAACTTTATGAGGTAAAGCAGGTTCATGTTCAGTTGGGAAAAGGATAAGGTTCATGTTCAGTTGGGAAAATGTGACAGATTGGGGTAGCTTGATGTGCTGGCGTCTGTAGGTACTTTACAATACACCGGCACTACAACTGTACTGCAAGCTGCTTATTTATTGACGGCATCAAAGCTGTCTTTATTCTGATCGAGACGAAATCTAATGGCCATTTACACATACATATTAAAGAGACGAGTAGTCGTACTAAATATCATTTAATTTCTCTAGTAATCTTGACTGTTCAATTAGGTAATGAAATTTGAGCCACATTTCGACCATTTCTGAGGAGTACCACATACAGCACCGAACTACACCTCTCTCATGCACGGGGGCAGATTGATTTTTGCCACACAAGGTATGCTAAGGCAGTTGGTGGCTGATTGTCCAAACGTTTGTAACACATTTGGTAGGTACCATAACGTAGGCAGTTGCGTAGCTATGTTAACTAAAAAGGTACCCTAAATGCAAAACTACTTCATCAATAGTTATCTATTGCCCACTGCAGTGCATTTAAAACAAAAATATTTACTAGCAATAACTGATATAGGAGATAATGTTTATTTTCCTACTAAAATTATAATGTTAGTCCTCGAGAATAGTCATATCCCACGCCGGAGAGCGAATCGACTCCCTGAAGCTGAAGGTTTGTGTGGTATAGGTGGGTTGACCAGTCCGACCAGACCGCAGAATGGCATGTTCCAGCACGGTGAGAGGTGGGTATATAGAGCTTGGGAGCGATTTGAACAAAACAAGACAGCGTACTGGCTGCGCGCCCAGATGATGTTGAGGTTCACTTGGAAGTCACTGGGACCGGGCGGACTGCACAAATTTTTGGTTGAAATGGCTACGTAACACACACACGTCCAGTCATCCTTAGATCATTAGCATCTTAGGGTCGCTTCCGCAGTTTCTTACAACTGGTGTTAATCACCTGCTCCATAAGTCAGGTAGTACCCTGGAACCTAAGAGTGGAAGGCCAATTAAGTGTTTGTCGACAGTTTATAAACTTCTTACATTTAATCATTCTATTTTATTATGTCTGCCTCTCAAAATGGATGTAAGAACCGGTCCGCGGTATAGTCCCCGGCACGTAACTTGGCAAGAGTCGTTAGATGCGCACAAGTCGTTTTTTAGGTCTCTTTGAATATATATACATATATATATGAAATACCCTACAGGTAGTTGTTCCGGGTCTGGCTGTTTGAGTATGTGAGTTTAAACGCACCGATACAGGAGAAATTCCTATTGTAGGGCAATGATTTTTTAAAGTAAAAAAGGAGCTACTCATTATGGCCATTAGCCAACAGGTAAAGTCCCGTAAAGATCTGTCGATATGTTGGATAGGTTATGATAAGGCCTACGACTGTGCCACATGCGTGGCTCATGAGGATAGCTTAGAATAGTTCTTTATTGCACATGCATTGGTTTGTTGACACAAATCCAAGGCAGAGATGAGCCAATGTGAATAATAAGGGGCATATTTCAGGACGACAGTTACTCTTCTATGATCATGCTTAGCCTTGAATCTTCTAAGCACATTCCTAGAAAATTCATGTCTAGGCTATTTATAGGCTAGGTTGTGAAGAGGTGGTCAGGTCGTATCTCACCTGTACAAAGATGACCTGAATCATTTTGCTGCTGATAGTAAATGAAATTTTCGTAGCGTCATCAGGGTGGAATTTGGTGAGGACAAATGTGCAGTTACGCATGTTCAGTTCAATGATAATGGAATTCTAGATTTTATTAGACCTGGCGCAAGCTTATAGATCCTACAGGCTTCGGTATTAAGTTCTATAGTGCCGAACTTACAATTATACAATAAATACTATTCGCTGGTTGTATGCTCTACTGTTGAGCACGAGATCCTGGGTTTGATTCCCAGGTCTAGCATTATACAGGAGTCGAGCATACCTGGCCAAATGTGGGTGTACCTACAGCCTAACCCTTCGGGGAATACAGCTGTGATGTTTCGTAAGGGATATTACGTTTTGTTACGATTCCTTTTGTGGAAATCAAGAAGGCACGGCAAATATTTTATTGGTACGTTTATTTAAAAAAAATATGGTCACAAAGTTCACATAACAAATTATGTTAAGTCATTAATTCTAATATTATGATGATATGGTATGAGATGAACAATATCACAACCACACCGCTTAATATATAATATATACTTTGTACTTCAATCTAAACTCTAAAAATGCTAAGTACAAAAATAAGGCAAGGATAGCACCCTAACTTCAACAGTTGTCATGAAATTAAACATGTACTTTATAAGTATTGAATTGTATCTAAAGTATCACAACTTGTTACTTAATAAATTCTTTGGAGAACAACTTCGCTTGACTAGTCAACATAGCGTTTCATATTGATCTGATGTTGTATACGTATTTATTGCTGTGTGGACGTATTCTTATACGCTGGTAATTTGTTTGATCCAGTCGCGTACGCTGGACACTCTGGAGAACACGACCAGCGCTCCATTGGAGCAGTCGTGGGCATCGTTCTCGACCCAGGAGGCAACGCCAACGACCCTGCCGGTTTCGTCGACGAGACCACTGCCACTGTCACCCTGTGAAACGAAAATAACACGATTGTTAGATAGGTATTAAGGGTAAATCCATACATTTGCGGTCCATCTGAGAGTCGAGGGGTCCTGACTCCTCCTAAAATCTTCACGTCTATTTGAAAATCCTCCTTATGATTAAATGATAATAAATTACACATGGCGATAAAGACCCAACAAGCGGTAACGTCCTTAACCTGTTTTGAGGTAATTCCCCTAAATAAGTATTTTAGGAAATGAGGAAACACGGTTCGAAATCGTTCGAAATGGCTTTGGGAATACCACCGGCATAATTTGCTAATGACCTTTTATTACGCCATCATTGCAGCAACATTCAGGGGCATGCACATGGCAGGGTAATTGGAATACCAGAGTAAACCGTGGAGTGGTAATCTATTTTCTGTACGAGATTTGTGTCACCGGAGTCTGTGCCATTTTTAGTTACATAAAGGCATACGTTTATGTGTATTTCGTGTCGGAAGTGTCTATTGGGCTTCTGAGGATACTTCCTATTCTAGCCTCTGAACAGTCAACCTCCAATACTTAGTTTCGTAACCTTTTCAGTATAGAATTCATACTTTGGTACTGGTTGATAACGACGTGGGTTGTTGATACTTACGTTGCAAGCAGAGTCGAACCGCGGCGGGAGTCCCTTAACGCACAGCATGTCTTTACGGTTATACTGCTCGAGGGTGGAGCACACGTCATCACTCTGCACTGCCAGTTGCATTCCGTGCATCTCGCTGCGCATGGTACCCTGAAGGATGGAAGGAAACACAGGGTTAATATGATGTGAATTATAGTATTTATTATCACTGTATCTACTTTTCCATGGACACAACCACACTACTCTTTCGTTTTTAGGGAAATTTCATGCTTCTTAATAGGATGGTGATGTCATACCGAGGTAATAAATCCTTGCGTCAGTGTTTTCAGAATACAAGTTGCCTTCCAGTTTAGTTGGCATAGAAAGTTAAATGAATTGAAATCAAAATTACGAGACCTACGAGGTGTACTATTGTGACGATAGAAATGAAAGGCATAGCCGTGACGCGGTTGTTAGTTTTTATGAGGTCAAAAAAGAAGACATTTTCACGGTCTCTTGAGTTTCTAGGATACCAACTGAGCTGCAATATTGTTCAACTTTGGTGACTTGATCAATCATCAAAGTGCTTGTGCTAATCGCCTTGTTACCACAATTATGTTGCGAAAAACTTAATAACGATGCTGAAATTTGTATGACAATTTCGTTGATTTAAAAAAAATACTTCAGTTTTAGCCGTCCGTTAAACATAACGATATGCGATAAATACAATTTGATCTTAAAAAATTACACTGTCTGTACATCTTTACTTATTTTTAGAAATGGGATACTAACACCGAAGTGGTCAGTTCCGTAACCAGCGTATCCGACGTTGAGGCCAACAGGTAGGCTGGGCTGGTCGTCCAACTTGGCGGCGGCCATAAGCTTGCCGTCCAGGGGCAAGGGTTCGCTCAGCTCGGCCAGAAGGAAGTCCCAACGGGCTGCCACCTGAAATGCAAAGGGGATAGTATAAAAAAAGCTGATGACTTGCTATGGCTGCAGTCTTCCATGTGTCAATCATAAGCATTTGTGTTTGCAGGAGCCAACGTTACTATTAATTAATAACTCATTTCATATATTTATACTGATATTTACTATTTCTACTTAATTATCTTTGGGAATAACGAGATTAATACGTTTCTTTGTGAAAACGAAAGAAACAACATTTCAAGTCTTTATTTCATGACTTGTTAACTATTTACGAAAGATTAAAATACCCTATTTTAAAATACTGGTATATAATTTGACTGTCTCAACTGTCAGTTATCTCCGCGTCTTTTTCGTGTGCTACCGGTTAGAAACCTGCGGAGATCGCAGCAAATTCAAACTTATGAAAAGTGACGACTCAAGTTTACCTATTAATGTTACTGATTATGAGTGTCGTGATTTTCTTTACATATTAATCAATCAGTAGGTGAAGTGTCAGCATAAGTGAAGAACTCAGAATCAGAACAATGGCTCCTGCCATTGTTTGAGTACCTAGGTATGTATTCTTAGTCTTATGAGGTGCATAATATATTATATGTATTATCATTAGTTAACAAAAAGCCTACAGGAATGCTCTTTCTTTGGAAACATCGTTTAATTCTTACCCGTGATAACATGACTTGTGGATTTAATGTAGGGATTTCTGACTCATTATTATGAACTGTTTCGAATACTAACAATTATTTCGAGGTTTCAGGAAAATCATTACTCGTTGCCTGTTGCATATTAATTTACCTACCTACCTTCTTTGTTTATGTTTCAGTAATAGGGACAAATAATTTATTAAATAATTTATAAAGCAATATGGTTTCTGACCTGTTTGAGGTTGAACTCATCGGCATCGAGCCAGTATGGTCCTACGGTGAAGAGCGGGTGGATAACCAGTCTCTTCACGTGGCGGATTAATCCACTCTCGTTCTCCGTGTTGTTGGTACCAGCCAGGATGTACCTACCTCCGGTGAAGAGGGTGCTAGAAACAAAAATGTTTGGTTAACGTTCGTAATATTATTATGAATGACCAAAGTACGGCATAAGGCTCCCCTTAAAGGTCTAGTGATCGTTTGAACTTTCGATCAAGTCCAGCGGTTTTAAACCAGCTGATTTCCATAACGCAACTCCAGCAGGTCCTTTTTACCCTCAAAAAGTTCCCGAATAGATTATTTTAATGTAGTTAATCTATAGGTAGGTCCAAATAGCAGCGCAAGTTAATGGACATGCACAATGATTGCTTCCTTTAGAAGCTAATATAAATACCATTGAGTTCCAGCTGACAGCACATTGTAATTTGAAACGTGAAAGATCGAATCTAGGCTGGATAGAATTCGGATAATACCTTCCTAAATTGGTTACTATATTTCTAAGCGTGAATGCAATGATATACTTATCTGATGATCTGTGAAATCACTTTTATATTAGACAAACCAGTGCCATAGTTTAAAAGGCTCAAAATATTTATTTTATTTTGAAACAGATCATGACGTCAGTAACTTATACTTGTTGAATATAGTGAATGTCCTATATATAATATTATATTATACGTAGTCAATGGCATTGACTCAATGCAAAATGTTTAAATTACGACAGCTAAGTGGGAGTGCGATACTCGTGGGACAGAAAAATATTATTTATCCGCATGTCATGTGTATGTGGTACCTACTTAAACGGCTAGCCGCTTTGTAATGCAGCGAAAACAACAATTTGGCTGCAACAGATACATTATGCATCGGAGCTCGCCCAAGTCTGTCTAATTGAGAAGGCTTGATCCAAAGTTACTTGAAAGCTTTTGATTCATGACAGCAGAAACCAGAGACTGTGCCATCTTTATTAGTAGTCAGTAGAGATTTTATGATATCTATTGAGGATCTGTGGCAGGAAATATCCACTAACAGTTGGATACTAGCCCGGATGGTGACAGAGTTGAAGAATGACTGCACATTTCTTGAACATTTTTTTCTGGCACTAAATAACAATTTAACTTTACACTATCGTTGGTATACGAGTATGTCGCCGTGTTTCACGTGTTCGAGGAACTGGGGTTATCAAGAGTCACCATACAATGATAAATATTATTATAAATTAAGATCCAATCACAATGTTATTGGAAAACACTAATTACCGAAACGGACGTGGATTTTAAACAAAGATTTTTTTAATATTACGTAGGAGACTGTATTACGTTAACTATTATTTTATTTGAAGAAAATTGGGAATACGTAGTGTGAATAGAGAATGACCCCAATCACTTTTACTGTAGGTAGGTATAATTTTTGGATCACAAGGCAGTTTCATACTGCATTTACTTTTATATGAACATACCACGATGTTGACGTGTGAACGGGCTCTTTTGGTGTAGAGCCTGTACGAATACTTGTTGTTGAAACCTTGTTACTTTTAGTAAAGCATTATATCACAATTGTTCCTTATTTTTTACATTAAAAAGAGAGTAGAAGCGGGTTTTTATGGGAACAGTCAGATGTGCATAATTAATTTATTGTGTGCGGTTTAAAAAAAGTTGCAATGCTACCACGGAATTTAGGGAGAAACCTGAGTGTGGTTTGGTTTTAGGTTAATAAAGACATTTAATGCTTCCTACCCTTCTGACAGTTTTTATTTAAAGTATGTAGAATATTTTAAACATTGTTGTTTAAATTCTAACCGCATATTAAAACCGCACATAATAAATTATTTGACACGATTTTTGATTGCTATTCTAGTTTTATTTCTTGGTGAATTCCCGCTGTGTATTAGTTTTCTCTATAATATAAACGGTTGATATAACAAACGGAAAACATAAAGTCAATTAGCAATTTGCCAACAATGTTTTTGTGTGTGTTTTTTTAAGTAAAACATATTTACAGCCAAGTCACATATCTCATTTGTATCTTGTTTATGAACAAATGTGTGTAGGTATAATAATAACTGGTTGCTCAGTAGAATACGGCGCAGCATTCATATGACAAACAAGGAAAACCCAGATGTTTTGTTATGCATGCACATGCTTCGACATCCATCTTAATGGTCGCGTGGGCTGTATTCAACTAAAAGGAACCAGTTCAAAAGTAAGATTTACGGTAATATATATTGACTAAACAAATATAAAGTTAAGATTTATTTGAAATATTATGGAGCAAAAGCTGTATAACCTATAGTTTATGGCACAGCATATAAAAACTAATAGGCTCTTAACTGTATTGATATTAGCAGGTCTAGACGACGCAGCAGATGAACAGTTTAGACCCTTGATGTAAATTGACTTGTTTGCTAAAAACCCACGTCACTCACATGACTAATTCTAGGCTTTAAGATTGTCAAGATATCAGATAGGTACTCGTATTTCCTAATATTTTTTTTATCTTTCAAGCAACGTTTATTCAGTAAATTAACAAATCTCAGTAACTTTAGAAACAACAAAACATTGACATTTAACACCTGTTTCACTTAAAATAAAGAATACGTACTATGTTCGTGAGCACTGATACACTAAAAGAAACGTGAAACGACTCTTGGATTTTTTTTAAACAAAGTAGTGTGCTACCTAAGACCTCAGTGTCAGAACTCAAAAAAGAAGTTAAAAAATTAGTGAATGTGATTACTGAATATCTACAAACGTGTTATAGATTAAAAAAAATGGCTTACCTTGGTCCCTTATCCACACAAAAACATGTATATTTTAGTGAGCATTACACAATGAAATCAATAAAACGTACATGTTTGCAGTTCAGGATTTGGTACAAGCTTTAAAGCATTTTGTAAGAAAGGAACTACGTACTGGCGAAATTTCAAGATAGCAAAGAAAAATTAAAACAAGCCGGCGAAGAGCGAGTCGGACTCGCCCCACCAGTCCCAAGCCTTGACAGGAATAATATACCGCAACCGCATAACTACGTTTGTAAATAATTGTTAGCAAAATGTTTATTGTTTTTTGTCCACTAAATTATTAAATTTTGATACTCGATTTACATTTTTTAACCGCCCATTTCAGCTATTATTACAATGAAAATATATGTTTTTCTATTCTTTAATTTCCTATGTTAGTGAAAAGCATTTAAACTGTTCCAAATTATAAGGCGACAATCTTATTCCTGGAATAAGCAGCTGCGAGACGAAAGCCTAATAAGTATGCTTTTCACCTAAGTATTAATAAAAAGTTAAATAAAAACGGTCAGTTTTAATTTAGTGCGAGTTTGGCACACGAATGGTGCCGTATCATCGTACAAGATTAGAAATACAGCAATTATTGGCCGAGCAAAAAACTCCGATAAAATTACGTTTCTTGTATGGACGATTTAAAAAAAATTTTTTTTGGTTATTTGTTATTACAGCGTCATTTACAGAAATATGCGACAGTACAGAAATACATACTCTGTGAAAATATCATCTGTCTACCTATTACGGTACATACTCACTGACAGAGAGAAGACGTACGCACTGGCAGCAAGCAATAGGGTTACGTACGGAACTCTAAAAATTGTGTATTGGTTGTGTATCAACTGCACAGATTAGCTGCTTCCATTCTGAGTACTTAACTGCTCTAATGGCGGTTATTTATAAATGTCACAACATTACTTGTATGACTCATTGTTATGTTATAAACAAAGTGGTCTTATTATTACCAATACGTCCAAAAATATTTTGGACAAATTGCTTTGTTTTTCTTTATTATTGACACCTGACCTTTACATGCTGACTTTATGACTAAATATTGCTTAAGATAGATAACAGTTTGCATTCAAGAGGTCATTGTTAGCAATTGCGTAGAATATAGTAAGGTTATGCCTATCGCAGACGATATGGATATAACCATTTTAAAATAAACGAAGGTGAGACTAGACCGGAAGACATTGATTTTGTTATACGAATCCCAAAAACGAGAAAAAGGATCACCTTATAATCATATTATTACGATGGATTTAAGCAATTGTAGGTATATGTTTGAACTTCGATCGTTCTTTACATCCGTTTAAAATACCTTCCGCCACATAGATATTATGATATGGAAATTAGCAAAAACTATAAGTAGTCACGGGTAATTTGACCATAAACGTTTGTTAATTTGCCATTACATTACATGATGCCAATTTTTTTTTAAGATGGAGTGTTTAATGTCGCCAACGTCGAGTCGCCGCGTCGGTAAGTTTGTGTTATACTCAGGTTTTTGTCATAAACGGAGTTTTAAATATAAAAGGCGTAGCTTGTGGCTTGTCTAATCCAACATGTTTTGTTGAAAATGGATACTCAATGATGTCATGTTTTTTAAACTATGTTTGTCTAAAACAAAATAAAAAATAAATGAGTAAGAGTTTCTTCCCCGTTTTTCTCCAAGGGAATTCAGAAGGAAATAATGTAGAAGGGGCAACAAAAAATATTATTGAATTTTATTATTATAAAACTGTAAATTCGACGTATAAAAGTGCCTTTTTTAATGGTACGAGTATTATTAAAATCAAGTATTTGATTTTGACTTTGTTGTTATTTGATATGTTACTATGTCAATGTATTTGTAGTAATTCGGATGAGGATTGCCGGAAGATGGTCATATGTTGGAGAAACAGGGAAATTTGAGTGATTGGAGTCTGAACAGAACTGGTTCCTGTATGAAACAGTAAGGCACGTCAAGAAGTACTATTCTACTACTATAATATGTTTTAGTAAGTATTTACCAATGGCCAGCTGTGAGGACCCACGTAGGGCTGATGATGGTGCCTCCGCAGGTGCCTCCGAAGAGCACGGCATGAGGGAACCGCTCGTTCACAGGCTTCGGAGGAGGGACGCTGACTGCAGGAACGCCGGCCACGGGGACGCTGGCCGCGGGCTCGCTGGTCACGGGCTCGCTGGCCACAGGTACGCTAGCCACGGGCACGCTGGCCACGGGCACGCTGGCCTTTGTGTCCGCGTCAGCTTTCGGTGGCACATTGGCTGGAAACAGAAGACAGAAAATAGGTAAGTTTTTAATACTATACCCGTTTTGTCGAAATTTAAGGTATACATTAGGTACGTACAGTAAAATATTGACTATTTTTGAGGTCATTAAACTCAAATATACTTTCGGTGAAAAAGAGTAAATTTGACCGTAAATTTGACCATGATTACTAAGGAATAAGTTTATAATATGTTTGAATTTCAAAAGCAGTTTTAACTTTGAGGTCCACTTGCACCACAAATGACTAAATGCATTTAGCGCTAATTAACCTAAAAAATCGTTCTATTTATATTCTCTGTTTGAGATGTTTTAAATATGAATACGAATAGCTATAGGATTCTCTGCGTCATGGCTGAAAATATGTACAACCGTCATAATAATGTTTTCCTCATTTTTATGTTCAAAATTTTCAGCGTGTAAATACAGCAGGAATCAAAGTTAGCTCGAAAAATGATCTCACGTCGAAGTGTTAGCTCACAGCTGCATACAATTTAACCTATAAGTACTGAAAAGCTATGCTAAACATATCAACTTAAACCGCAAAATAATAAACAATAACAGTGCCTACATCTTCGCAGAAATATCATCAATTAATAGTATCAATAATTAGGATCATTAAAATCACCAGCTGGGTTGTACCCACAACACAATCAAGTGGTGGAATCTTATATCAGCAAAAAACCGCCTTTTTCCCTATGACAATTAATATTGACGTTGGTAGGTAGTATGTGTTATTAGCGATGCAAATAGCTCAGAACACAATCAGAGCAATTTATTGTTACCATGTCCATGCGTCGGGGCAATTATGTAACTTCGATGGGAAAACTAAATTCGTTTCAGTTGATAGCTCCTGAATACTCGAGGTACTTTATCGTATTTTCATGGTAAAGGTCAATCATAGTAGTATAAGTAGTTAATGGGCTGTTTGTCCACATGTTATTATTTAGTGTTTTACGTCTTTTTTCCGTTTTGCTTGCCGGTAGACGGAAATTATCAAGTAGATTTTAACTCTCATCTCAACAGAATATATTATTATGTTACCGATGTTTAAAACAAGTGGTCATAATATTGGTATGAAGGGAAGATTTTAAGCGTAAAAGACATTGGAAACTTTCCTACGCTGCTAGGCAACCTCAGTGTTACAAATCGCATCCGTTATTGGTGATAACGGCAATCAGCTTAGCATTAATCGGTCAAGGGGGTATTGTTACATTTGAACCAGTTCATTCATTGATACACTTCATGGACCAATGGGGCATTGCTAACAGGATTTTTAAATCTACTACTCATACTCCATTTATAATAAGATTAGAAAAATATCGATTGTTAATGCTAAAATGACTGGATTTTGGTGCTAAAATGTATAGTAGACAGAAACATTGCTTTGCATTAATCGTGAAACCACGAGGCTTTTCAAACGCTGATATAGAAATAACGACGTTATAACGATATTTTTCTAATCTTATTACAAATGGAGTATAGAGACATTAAGGATGCAAGAACAACTCAACATTACTCTGCTTAAGAATTGAGTGCTACTAGCGAAAATTACTTGTTATAAGAGATGGAGAAACGTTTATTTGAGCCCTAAAGCTGGCTCTTATCTCGAGACAATTTGTCTTAGTATCAGAGCGAATGACGGAAGAAGAATAGAAAGATAGTTATTAGTTAACAGAATAGACATAATTGTGTTCGTGAATCTTAAATATTCCCCTCCTCCTCATAAGGATGGTTTCAACTATGAATATGTATGTAATGCAGCTTCATTAGGTACTTATTTATCGATAGTTACCTTTAGTTTAAACCTATTAGTGTCTGAAGGCGAATTATGAAGCATGTCTTGATAAAAAACCCCGAACACGTCACGACCCAGTCATTTCATTCTTTTAAATACGCTTCGTTCGAACAAGTTTTTATTTTTTTTGCTGTTTTGTGTGTTTTTTTAGTAACGATGCCAATAAACCCAAATCTGTTGGTTTGTAGATTTATGTGATATTCGATAACCTATTTTTTTTTATTAATTTTAAACAAAATATCACACTTATATTTCTGAAATTAGACATTTCAGTCTAAATTTACCCACCAAAATTCCCCATAGTTATAATGCCACAGATTCCATGTTTATGTGAACTAGTTAGCTCACGTGGTTAATTACCTTGCACGTACTATCGATGACGTGTGTGTTCAGCTGACAATTAGTTATAATTGTACTTTTTCATGTCCTCGGTGAAATAATAACCAGTATTACCGTCATGAGTAGCCATGGAAACCTCTGCTAACGATGGTCCACTTAATTTCTTTACAAAACATTAAGCCAGAGTTATAATACCCGAAACATTATACCCGAAGGTTGTAGGATAGTCATGGCAGGGTAGACAGAGTTGTACTTCTATTAGAAAAGCTCAATAACAAAATTCCCCGGTCGACCGTTTGTTTCTCGTTTCTAACCAATTAATAAGGCACTTATAAACTATAGCTATGCCATTAACGTATATTTCCTAATTGTTATTATTTTTTTCTTAATATCAATTTAAAGTAAGTTAAAGTGAGACTTAAAGAAAGTTAACTTCAGTAGATATTTTATTGGGATGTAATTTTTAACCTAAATACAATGTTATAATACATATATGTTTGTATTCTTTCTATCACTGTATTCAATTTGTCATGTTATGCTAAAATGGACTGTATCATGCAAGTGAAACGAGTGTGTTTTAAAAGATATTTTTGGCTACTTTTTTGTTTTATGAATGAAAGTTGTTTTTGACTTGATCTTCTGACTAGGAGATCTTGTTGTGCATAAGAAAAGAAATGATTTTTTTTAGAAACGCTACCTACCAACAGAATACTTTTATGCAAGTCAGTACTTACAAGTTTCACTGGCAGAACTTTGATTAAAATGAAGCATTAATTGAAAAAATAACATAAGATTATTGTTTATGCAGAACTGCATTTTTCACTGATTAGCTAATATTGTCAAAACAGATATTACTTTAAAAAATCACTGTCACATTATTTATAAAATTGTTGTGTACCGTTTCCATTGGAAAAGAAAAATACTGATAAGTAATCAGGATTTGTTTTATCGCACTATCTTATGTTCACAAATTACCTTCACTAATTTTTATCGATCGCTTTTCATTTGTCAAATACTTATCAATAAGAAAAAACCGGGTTTTACGAAACGGGTTTGTATAAATAACAATGCTGCTATTAATGAATTTATATTTCCGCAACCAATGAGAATACCTTACCTACAGTATCACTTTCAAATTGTCACACTTTTATTGACACAAATAAAACTAATTAAAATAATTATGTCACTCACATGCTTTTACAATTTGTTGTATGTCGTTCCCTCCCGGGGCGGCGACCGCGAGGACCACTAGCGCAGAGCACACAATCAACCGGCTTGAGAACATCGTGGAGTTTGTGTGCGTACGCGCAACTGCCACACTTTATATATAATTCTAACTTACTCTGACCGCATCGCGCTTCACGTGGTATTATCATTAATAGTTACTTAGTTCTTTGATTGGTAATGATTTGATGATACGCGGTAATATTTAAAACAATGTTTTGGTCCTAAACCACTCAAAAGTTTGGCGAAAAATAATAAGTTCCGTTATTTATGGTTTTATAGTTCTTCATTCATAGTTACAAATTTAATTGTAACTTATACTATAAATGTTAGGATATCATTATAAGCCTACGTTACTTTATTTTTAATAATTTTACTTTAAAAAAGGTTTAATTGTTTTGGAGCTTATAGGAATAATAAATATTATTGCAACTAAAAATGCCATAAACCCAAATGTTTCTACCACAAAAGTTTCATCCCTTGAGCCGTAGGCGTCGACGGCGTAAGGATAAGCTACGGGATATAGGCTACGGGCTACGCCGCTACGCGCTTAGTGCGAACGAACTTCGCTTGTTTTTTTTTTATAAAATATAGACTATACTATAAGCTATGTTATATTGCTTGGTGATGTAATCTAGATCGTGTACTATTAAAACTCTATTGAAATGAAAAAATAAATAAACCAATATTTATTTAACACATACTTGGCTAACTCGTTCAATTATCAATATATTCCTAGGCACAGAACCTATATCCGAGTCAGGGGTACAGAATAAAAAAATAAACTTGTCTCTCAATGATGAATACCGAACATAATTAAAACAAGCTATGATATCATCGAACGTCGTTCTGTTAATAGCTGCATTGGTTATTAAGGTTTCCTTGTACATTATTTGTTAGACTTCTTACTCACGAACACATCACTGGTAAACAACTGTGTGGTCGCTTGGTTAACTTATCATCTTCCTGTTCCCTTCTCAAACTAGTTGAAAAATGAGTTTCAGCAAATAAATGTGAATCAGAGAGAACACACCATTGCACAGTATTATTCACTTATATTTATTGGTAATGAGAGAAATGACTACATTCAACGGGTTTTGTGAATTTCGGTTTTCGGTATTCGGAATTTCGTCAGTATTTCCTCAAGTGACCTATGGGGCACAGAGCATGTGTGAGGAATTCCGCGGGCCGCGCTCTAGACCTTTAGTAGGCTTTAGATACTCGTCACCTAACACTGTTAACTTTAACTTGGCATCCATTTTTCAATATATAATATTTGGCTAGAAAATATTGTGAAAAACATCGTTTGATAGGCGTGAGGCTTGCTTATTGCACTCGAAGCGGGAATGCAACCGAACCAGAGGTAAGGGCATGAAGATGTCGACAGGCTTTGCCGTTTTGAGATGATTGATTCCGGTAGAGAGAATGCTGTGTTATTGGTACTATATAAATAGTACCTACTTGCAAGTTCAAGCTTAGATTGACTGTAAAATAACTGAGAATATAATATTGATATCGAATTAATGCGTGCTTATTCAAAAACTATAATTAAAGGACCCGTAGATTCTTCCCATACTTATTTATAAACTATTATACTTCAATGTCTTTCCAGCAAAGCGTGTTAATGAAACTGATAACTATTGGTAATAAGGGATGGCTGACGTCAGCAAACTGACGAAAATCTTCACCTTGCCATTGTATGCTTTGTATGATTAGATAAGACCTAAAGCGCATGCGGGTACAATCGGTTTTTTCATCACGCACACGGGTTATTTATAAGTAGACCTTTTTATAAACTCCTTTGTTATGCAATTGCATAGTAGAGTATTACTCATTTTCTCGGTAAAGTATGTTTTCTAGAATACTTTTACAGCGGACCGGTAAACTGGCCCCTTTCTAATCCGGCGCTCGGCATCCGACATGCCCATCCCATGTTGAATGTGGGTACACAAACATTATTTTGGTAATACCATGAGTTCAGTATATGTATAATTCTGGACACCCCGTTACATTTTTTGTCGGCGTTTTCTTACTTTGTGCCTTTTTTTTCATGTTTAAAATCATGATTTCTATCTAACTCAATGAGATTTTTAATGAAACAAGTAAATTATTTACTTTTAATTAAAGAATCATTGAGAAATTATGTCTTACAAATGACTGTTTACAAATTAAAGTAAAAAAAAAAAAAACAATGCAGGGGGTCCAGAATCATGTCCTGAAGTGATAGTATCTGTCCGTCTATGCCCCTTCCACCCTGTATGTATGTATACATACACATGACATTGTCTGCGTATGTATCGTTGTAAATTATGGACTTTGAATTATTCTGAAGAATAAGCTATAATATAAAGTAATTAGAGTTTCATTACAATTCGTTTTTGCGTGAAAGAGTAACAAACATCCAAACATCCTCTATAACTCTCACATTACAGGTTAGATCTTTATGAAATTGTAACCTTAAAGCTTTGTATGTTTCTATGTAACCGTAATCATACAAATACCTGAAAAATGTGTCGATGTTTAATTAATTACAAGATACAAAGTCAATACACAATGTGTATACTCGTAGTACCTACTATTGTTATCCGCAATGCACATTATTTTAATAACAAGGACAATTAGCACCACCTTTAATCAGTGCTGGCTATACCTACGTAAGTTATCTCTTTTTTTAAATAATAAACACGTATGATTTATTTGTAGTAATTATGTGCCGTAAACAGAAATATCGCAATGGTATATGGATATGTCTCATTATTGAATATTGCCCCTAACATACATACTCCATGTTTACAAAAATAAACATTTCTGGTGCTTGAATAAAAATGATACGAACCAATTCCACACAAACATAATAAAATAGTTTCACGCATAGATTGCGCTGTTTAAAAATACCATAAGTTACCGTAGGAAAACCCACTTGTAAAAGTTATCGAAATCATACTTATCACGTAATTTCCGAAGCATGTGAATAGTGAATTATTCACGTTGAATATACGAAAATGCACTAATTATTTTCGAGAACACTGTGTCATAGTTTCCTATATACCATGGTTTACTTGTTTCTTGTCACGTACTTAAATATTTAGTTAATGCGGGTGGAAATGTGACGTCCGCTTTTTACTCATTAATATTATCTGAATGCGATGCGAATATGTTGTGACGTTGGTCGTTGGTAGTCGTTCATTAGACAAAGTCAGACATAGTCTTTCCTAAGACTGGAATTAGCCTCTTAGAGAGGGAGTAATGAGCGAAACTAAAGCTGTCAAAACTCAACTTTAACTAATGTTGGCTCAAATAAAATTTGATTGCAGTCTTATCAGAGGACTGGACAAAGAGTAGGTCAACCAATGCCAGAGCTGCGAAGTTGTGATGATTGAAAAGAGATGTGAGGCATACCACATACTTTCGGAAAAGGAGGAGATGAGGTTCTATGTTCGACTGTATTAATGATTTTTTTTTATACTCACCGAATTCTCCGTCAGTTGCGAACCGATTTTGGAAATTATTTTGTGTTTAGGGTATACTCTCGAGATGGTCCCATTGTTAACAAGTTAGGATGAACTCTTCATATATTATAGCCACACGTACCTATAGCGATTTGGGTATTTTTTAAAGTAACTCGTACATTTGCTCTCGGAGAGCACCATTTGGAACTGATGTTGAAGACGGAATTACTTAATAATAAGTATTTCATGGGTCGCGATCGGATTACTTTATATTATTTTATATAATACTAGCTGTGCCCGCGACTTCGTTCGCGTGGATGTCGGAACTTCGAATTTTTGTAAAATAAAAGTAGCCTATGTTACTCCTTATTACATCAGCTACCTGCCAATAAAAGTCCCGTCAAAATCGGTCAAGCCATTTCAGAGATTAGCGATTACAAACAGACAGACAGACAGACAGACAAAAATTTTAAAAAATGTTATTTTGGTGTATGTACCGTATATATATTCATATGCAAGTAAGAAAAAACGGTTATTTCAATATTACAGACAGACACTCCAATTTTATTTATATGTATAGATGTATAGATAAAATGAGCACTGACGAATCACAGAGTACCCACGTATTAGGCAGCGCATTATCTTCGGTAAGATGGTTAATACTCCAGAGTAATTTCGGCAAATCATTCACTTTATTTCCTCGAGAAGGAAGGAGTCAAGGAAAACAGCCTGTTGTAAATGAGTGTGAATGTCATTTGGGCTCTATCTACGTCAGAAATACCGACACACACGCTACTGGGAAAGTACGGAGGCTACAACCATTCATATGCCTACTGCAAACTCCTTTACGAAGATTGAAAGTAATCAAAGGTCAAGGATGAAAGACAAATAAATGAAGTTCCTTTTTTAATTCATTGTTTTTAGGATCGTTATGGGTAGTCAGAAGCCCGAAAGTCTGTCAACCAGTCTTACTACAGGGTAACGTGTTGCCCAGTAACTGGGTTGTGGAGGTCAGATAGGCGGTACAAAGTTATGCGGTCACAAATAATGATAACAGACGGAAAATATTTCCAACCTAATTTTATTTATATTTTTTTCCGGTGCCAGATTTTTGTTAAGAAATTAATTAAATCAACGCTACAATAATATTACCACTTTTTATAGCAATAGAGACACATGTTACCAGCTCAGCTTCCACTGCTTATCCAAAAAAGTCAAAAGCAGCAAGGTCGCGGCAGCTCATTGAGTGTAGTTGTTGGTAGATACTTGAGAGAGCCCTTGATCCGGGTTATACAAATATTCCTTGACCTCCTGCTGGTATCTACTGTGGCAAAATATGTTTTTTATTTAAAAAAATATTACTTGGTAGGTATTTGCGCACTGAATTTGAATTTGCGATGTGAATTTGTGAGTTGAGGATATTTTGTAGTTAACTGTTTCATATTTTAACACGTCGATATTTCCACTGACATCATCTTCATGAATACCTCTTTTGGGTTCAGGGTGTATTAAAACACATAAACTGAATTCAAATAAACTTTAATAATCTCTTCAACGTCTACAGCTTGAGAATTTTGATCAATAATCGTCAATTACTATGAATAATTCCAAGATAGGTGCAAATACGCGTAACATCGGTTGTCACAAAGTAACCTCGTAAACAATCATAATATTACGTTATGTAGTATTGAATACTGTCATATTGCTCATCATTATCACCTACAGACGATAACTCTTACAAATTAACGTGAGATTATTTCCTCTTAAATGTCTACAAAATCAGGAATGTCAACATCTTCAAACGCTATAAGTACAACTATATAATTATTTAAAAATAACTTAATTATAAATGTGATAAATTATTGCGAGTTTAAATGACTAAATTCATAATAATAAATAATAAGACAGGGTGACGAGTGGCCACTCGTAGCTACAGATGTCAAGCTTCTCATTCTTCACCAGGCCGATCACTGTCAACCGGAAAGCTATGTGCTCAACTATGCCCGACTGCCCCTCCTCGGTGCAGCCGCGGTTTCACTCACAGTGTATACTTAATTAATTCTTACACAGTTATTACAAGGGCAACTTACGCCTTGACTCGCCGACCTAAATAACTATATATAAAACGTGATTCCAGTAATTCATATATTCCGTGTAAATAATTGATATTTAGGCAAGTAAACAGTCACAAATAATATTCCTAATATTAACATTTCAAATATTCAACAGATTAACTTGACTGCTAAGATAAAATAACATCTGTAGGTACAATCAATTCAATTCGTTTCATTTCAAAATATTAGTAAAGTCTTTTTCTATCCTTGTGATGTAAGTAGTAATTTTACAGAAAAATAATCTTTGTGATATTGTAAATAAGTGCCTAGGTGAAATATTGTATTACAAAAATATAAATTAAAATACTGAATTTGTATTATTGATAAACTGTGGCGAGGAACGTGTGTCCGTCGAGGATGCGTGCACGCAGACGATGCGCTTCGGACACGCTCGGGAGACATCGGGAGTGTCTCGTCGACAACAACTAGTAAAAAATCTCAAGTACACTTCGTTTCGTCTAAAACACTACGTCGTTTAATAAATAATTAATTAAAAACAATAGAACTTTGACAAAAGTAGAACATTAAAGCCATCAAAAAGACGCGTTAAATTTTTTTTAACAACAATTATTGTGTAAAATTGTACGCAAATGCAATCGTTTTATGTTAAACGTTTACTCAACTACTTTTGTCAAATTTCGTAACAATTGTCTTCTATTTATTGCTCGTAAACTACCTACCTACTGTCGCTACATTACACTAGTTGTTATTAACTATCAAACTGACTAAGAGAGGTCGTGTTCGAAGAGAACGAGTTCACGCGATGCCTTTGTATACAAGCAGCCAAGCACACAACACCGAGAATATAAGAATATACCAACGGTTGGTCACTGATAGCGATAGTCCACGATTGAAAATACAACTTAACAAATAACCTTAGAAAGATGGCGACGTGGAAGAAGATAGAAACATGACCGTTAAAAGAAGTACTGATTTGAAGCTGAAGAAGTACTGACATTTTGACTTAAAATTGACATTTGATTAAACCTTCCATGGTGGTTTTAAATATTTTGGCATTAATTAACTGTTGTGTACGGGGATCCTTTTTTATTGGCTGAAATGAAGGTTAAAAAAGTGATATTCTTAATTAAGATTAATTTCAAATTTTTTTCATTTTGCACTTGAGTAGTTGTGTTAAGTAATTAATTACTTATATGTATAACAGTATTAGGTAAGGATGTTGCTGATTTTTTTTCTGAGGGAGCTTGTGGCTGAATTAAAACAGCCACACGGGTCGATCGAATGTTAAGCTAAGCTTCCCGAGGTCAGTCTGTGGATGGGTGACCGTTAATTACATTTTGAGACCTCCTCCGTGCCTCGGAAAGCACATTAAGCCAATGGTCCCGGCTGTCATTTGTAGATCGTTACGTGGGACCCCCACGCAAGTCTGACAACTAGTCTTACGAAGGGGTGTCCTGTTGCCCAGTAACTCGGTTGTGGAGGTCAGATAGGCATTCGATCCATGTAAAACACTGGTATTCGTCTGGTTAGACTATTACCCGACCCCAATATAGTTGGGAACAGGTGATGCAGATGATGACCCATAATATTCCAGTAGGTATCTGCCAATTTCCTTGTCGACAAGCTAAACTAAATTTAGGGTATTTTCATCCTTTTTTCTCTTAAAAAAAACTAAAAAGGGACGGACATATACCTACAGGGTGTTAAGTAACATGAATATGAACAACTTTTACTCATGAACCAACCCTGAAATCGCAAAAATAAAAACAGCTGTTCCCTATATTTTCTCAAGTTATGCGCACATAAATGCATGGAGCAGCCAAGTTATTTGTCGCGATTTTAGGGTTTGCCCTATAGTTGAAACACTCCATTAAAGTATGTCCATTGTTCCACCTAGCACTTAATTGAACTTAAGCTTCCATACAAACAAAGTTGCCGTTACATAACACATCAACCAAAAACATGGTGAAATTCAACTACTAATTTGACATCTCTAACTTTGTTCTTATCTGTCACCGTCCTTTTCTCGAGCTGTCAATTCTCTCATTATAGTTTAGTTAGTGAACAAGGGAGACGGCCATTGTTTTAATAATCACGTTGTCGAAGTAGACATATAAATAAAATATCAGTTACAAAGTAATGCGTATCTAATAAATACATTGTTAGATAAATTGCCAGTGTTAACAACAATACTCAGTTGTATTGTTATTAATTTTGCTAATTTCTCTAATAACCCAGGAAAAAGAGATTTTGTTTGCGTTAAAAAATCCTAGTAAATTTTAAGACTCACCGGTACTATATTTAGTAATGCGTTGGAAAAATAATGCATTAAACGTTCGTTTAGCACCAGATTTACGGAGGAAGGATCAATATTGTGTTTTGCCCCTCTACAGAAATGTATCCTGTATCGTGGGTGCGTTTACAAACTTAAAGCAAACTCACATACCCAAACAGCTAGGCCATAGCGGGATCGCTCAGCCACTGTTGGCGCTACCGACACTTTTGCTTAATATCGTATTCTTAAAGCGCAGCATTTTTTGAATTGTAGTTCGTTTTCTTATCCTCAGTTTGGTCTTCTACATCTCCTATTACTTTTTATGTTTGTTTTCTTTGGAAATGCCAGTAGAAAACACTGATTGGGTTAATAAAATCAGGTGTATTGTTTAAAAAAAAACACAAAATATTTGGACAAAGTTGTACACGCAGTTTTTTCTAAATCTTCTTTTGAGACATCTTGATTACGACGACATGATGGTAATAAACATAATTCCGGTGACAAACCTAGGCTAGGATTTATTTCGCATATCTTTTTCTTTCTTATCTTTAAAAAAATAGTTACCCCACACTAGGAATTTCTCCTGTATTGTGGGTGCGTTTACAAACTGTCATATACACAAACACAAACAGCCAGACCCGAAACAACTACCTGTAGGTCATACAAATATTTGTTCCGTGAGGGAATCGAAACCGCGACACGCAGCGCATTAGCCACTGCGCCAACGGTGCCGTGAAATATGAATTAAACCTGCATTCGTTACTTTAATTGTTCTTATTTTGCTGGGTTTATAATCAATTGTTTTATTCAGCTAATATTTTAGGTGCTCTGTAATCCTGAGCGCTTATTCGTATCTCTGTCTGCTCAAGACTGATATTTTTATTTTTGCTTATTAATTTCAACAATGTTTCCAGATTTGGCCTTTTGAAAGCCTAGACTTCAGCTCAGGCTTTTTCATTACACAGAAGTTAAAATTTGAATTTTTCTAATTTGATATGTTTAACAAATAAATTACATTTTTTTTGTAAATAACTGGATATAACGAGCAGCTGATCATATCATTATGCCATTTCTCGACAAATATTTCAAATACCTAATCAGTTGCCTATTAAATTAATATTTTTTAATAAAACATTTGACTACAATTTTGTCTTACATTCCACTATATCTTAACCACATTTTGGCAAAGATTTAACGCACAACAGTTTCTTGAGATTCAAATTTTAAAGGGTAAAAGGAAGATATTAGATAGTTTGTAATATACAAGTAGGAATGTAATTAAAAATATATAAATCAGAAGTATAGTCTAGATTGAAGGAACGGTGTAAGGGCAGCCGAGAGTGAATTTTATTTTGAAGCAAGCGCAGTTCACAGGTTGAGAGGTCAAAGGTAAACAACTTAATGCAGCACTTCATTTCGCTTGACAGAAGCAAGTGCAAAGGTCAGGTGAATATATAAGTGAGCATCGTGATCAAATATCATCAACCATAGTAAATTGAAGAAGAACAATCAAACTCCACTCCCAGCTGTCCCATCATATCTCATCTACCTCTCAGTAGACCATAGTCCATCGCGAATTCAAAAGCGATTATGCTATCAAACTCCTTATTCCTAATCTATAAAAACGTGTGTAATAATCCAATACAATAATTTAACTATTCTTATAAGCTTACTAAGATTTGAAGTGTTCGTTTCGTTATAAATAACTGTTATTACGTTCGATAACTTATCGCACTAATTATTATAACTATTAATAACTGATCTAGTGTAGTTAACTAGTTATTGTTAAATGGCTCTTCGTCCACCTTGTGGTACACTAGAAGGTTCCTCTTTATCTCCGAACATAATGACGACTCGTATTAATTTAATACTATCATGTGTAGGCCGCGGTATTGTCTGCTAACGAGTTTATTTTACTCAGTGTTGGTTTTCTATCCGCCGTAATGTAAAACAGTCAGATGATAGTTATTCTTCAATGTTTTTATCCTCCATTGATTTCTCCTGAACCCATTGTACCAGCCCAGAACTTGAGTGAATAATGTGTTTAATATATCTCTGAGATAAATTAATTTAAAAACCGAGAATCTTTAACACGATAACAATGACAGTCATTTTTGGCGGTACAGTACACAGTATTTTATATGAAGTTCTAATAAAATGTATTACGGCATATACTCGTATATAATATATTGATTGCTATAAAAAAAATACAAATTATGTGAACTGCCTATTCTAAATTATCTACAAACTGTTTACACAGATAGGCAGCCGGTGCATGTGAAATTCTGCCATTCAAAAATAAACAGTTGAAACTGAAAGCGAAGCCCGAAATAGTTAGGAACGGCTTACGTAGATAATGGTGGCAATGCTTGATCTCTGACCAAGGTAAAAGTTAGCCTTTGGGCAACTGTCAACTAACAGTTTCGAGATCTGTTTAAACAGAATATGAGCACTCCGACCCCACAGCCCGAGGGCTTTAACACCAAACAACACAACGGCTCAAAAATACAATTACCGACAAAGTTATTATATTTATGCCTCTTGAGGTTCTCCGTAGCCTTAGTGGCCTCGTCAGCACAAACCAGGAAGATGGGATGGCGCAAGAGTATCGACACGCGTTGCGTCCATCACTAAATGCCTCCTCGTCTTCGTAAATAAACGCATGCGCACGGTCTCTTGCCATCATCGCGTGCTTTTGGGGTCCGAGGGATGTTCCTGATTAATTTCTCCCAAGATATAAAAGCCGATAAACTAATTCTATTTTCCGGATTTCATGAAGTTAATGAAATATTTTTAATATTATTGCTATTAAGTCCGGATTCGGAAAAAGAAGAAAATACTTTAAAGTGCATGTTTTTATTAACAATGCGAATGATGGTATCAAACCTGTCTATGTTAAAAAAATAGGTAAATTATTGCTGTAAAGATACTTTGGTGATTTTATACTACCTTAATTCCATATATACCTTAAAGTGGATTTCTGACTGTGTTACACAATGGCAGGAATACTTAGTTATATGTGTGTAGAAGTTGGTTTGAAGATTCGACATCGATTAAAAGCGTTGTCAACTATATCAAATAGTATGTAGTACAAGGTCTCTTCATGAATGGTCCACACGTCGTTGTTATTGACACAAAAATATAATTAATGATGTTCAGTTGTTGACTTTATATCTAATCGGATGTGATGATGTGACCCATGGTTATCGTACTATATATCATTGCTATAGTTAACATCACTCCGAAAAATTACTTTTACTGGAATTACACGTGTTTCCTTCTATGAATTCATTTTTGGTACATTTGTGTGAGCATCGTTTCAGATGGTATAGATATGTTTGCCATACGTATGTCGAACGCATGCCCCGGCGCAACGTGGAGACGCTATATACTACGTTATTGACTAAGCTACAGCCATTTCCATAAGACCAAATGATAACTATATTATTAGGAAGAATTCTTGCACATCTTAATTTGGCATCTAATCATTTTGTCAGATGTCCAAGTTTCTAAAACTAACGTGCTTCTGAAAACAGAATTTTCGTTTTCGGGTATTACTTACGATATCTTTATATCTGACCTTAACGCAAGAGTTCGGAAGACTGACCGTTATCCAACAAAGACCCCCATGATTTTGTAAGTTACGACCTTTTAAGACTTCCTAAAGATTTGTTTCGAGCCAATTTGTAGTAAGTTGAAACAAAAGGTGATTCGTTATGTCGTTTTGTTTGTTCGAAGCCATGAACCGACTTAATTCGGTATTCAATCATAGAAGAAGATTATTATAATTTATAAGCTTACAAAGTTTACATCTCATTTTTATTCGACGAATATTTGTAACAATTTTATAAACATTAATAAAATTTTTGCATAACGGATTTTTCAAACAGGATTCACCAGATTTCACTTCGATCACCTAGTGTCATGCAGGAGCATCTATGGAGGTACCTTAGTCTGATGCTGATGAAGGTATTTGTGTTGATCGTTCTTGTTCTGATTGCTGTTATTGTGACACGCAACACATTTTGACTTCCACTTGAGCAAAGAGTAGTGAAAACGGGTTTCCAAGAAACAACTTTGACCGCGGTTTTAGAATAGTCCACTCGTTTGGTCTTACGGTTTTAAAAACATAGCTGTCAAGTCCAAACAGCGACGTTAGGAAGCCTTAACATAGCGTGCGTGAGTTCAGTGGAAGTGAGTGAAGTTGAGTAGACGGAGGCGATGAGCGGACGCAGCTAGGCGCGGCAAAAGTCGCGAGGTCGCGCGGTGTGGCCTGCGCTGTGCGTCAGAGAGTGCGCAGCGGTGCGAGGCAGTCCACGTGAGTCATCCATTCTATGTCGCGCGTTGTCACCTGCAAATAATAAGTTGTTTTTATGTATTTTATAATGAAGTTCTTGTAATGGGATATGCATGGAGCTGAGAAAAACACAAACATCAAAATTACATTAGACAGTCAACTTTTGAGATTTATTTATCATTCATTTATGTATGTTATTGTTTAAGGTATTGCAGATGGCCACTTATTATCGGCTGTTCGCTCGCCTGGTTGTATACCATTCAATACAAAAAAAGAAGATCTTCTATCCTCACTCCTCACCTGATGCATAGAGTACACGGCGAGCACGACGAGCACGTGCATGATGTTGTGCGAGTTGAGGCAGCGGTCCACCGTGCCTGGGAACCACTTCTCCGGTATGTGCATGGCCCCGATCACACCGCCACCCAGGGATACTGCATCCTGGAATATTGAGAAAGCCATAATTTAATGAACAGTAAGTTCTCAATTCTTAAATTTGAGAGTCCAGTGGAAGCAGCTTACGCGGTGAGCTACCACTCCATGAGCTGCTCTCATACCGTGGTCATAATGACAAATTGCTCAAGTAACGCAAGACGTACACTTCAGTAGGTACCTCTAGCTACAAAAACAGACTATTTTAATGCACTCTGAAATTATGGTTGGTTAATACAAGTCTAAAAGCGTATGGAACTTTTTACCTTTAGTGCGGATTCGCAAGGCTTGTATTAAGCAACTATAATTTTAGATTGCATTACAAATAGGTACTTAAAAAAAAACAATTTTGAAGTCTCCCTTGAGTTACGCAGATCCTCTACCGATGATAAGAATGACAATATTAAGTTACTTACGATTTTACGTCTAATCTAAAGCAACTTGGTTAAGGAAACCGCCATTTGCATCTGTTTAATAATTGTATTTGCCTTGTGATAATCAAATATAAAAATAGATGAGGTTCACCTCGCAAGATTATTCTCAGAAATGATGTAGGTGCCTACTACCTAGCTATTTATAATATAGGTACGCATAAATGAACCAAAACTGTCATCATAATCCTCCCTTTAATATATTAATATATTTTTTTCCTTTAATATATAATTAATCCACCCTTATCCCAATTTATTTTGAGTTGCCGCAGCATCTTCTTCCATACATTTCTATTTGCCCGTCATTTCATAAGTCACCTTCTTCCTAGCCATATCATCTTTCACACAATCCAGCCATTGCTTCTTTCATCTCCCTCTACTCTTGTAACCCTCCACATTCATACTTAATACTGTCACAGAGTAAATAATAGCGTCTACTAACGTCTACCGTTCCCATTAGTTTTGTAAATAAACAAACGTGTTAGTTAAATTACGAATCTGTATTTCTTATTTACTTTATAAATTGTTTTGTGTATTAATTAAGTAACTTGCATTTAACTATTCTGAATCTGCAGATGTGAAGGAAATAATTCCTTACGCTACACGCCACATCCGCATCATCAAAGAAAAAGGGATAATCAATCATCAGCATCTGCCAAGGAGTTTTTTCCCAAGGGGGCTTCCGGGGCTCATCAATGGATAAAAACTCGGGAAATTGTAGTCTGGGGCTGGTAATATAATCGCAATAATTAATTGTCTAAAAGCAATTTCAACCTAGATCTGTTAGATCTATGTATGATTTAAATAAATATTGTTTCCATGAGCGAAGCGATGTTGTGGCCTGAAGCACGACTGCCTCTTTCAACTCATTTCGGTCCATGAATTGCTGTGAAATAAACTGCTCAAAAACTGCATAATTTCTTCTTATCGTGGCGGCGCAAATTATGCCATCTATGTATGTAACTACTCGCATCAAAGGAGCCCATGTCGCGGTACCTAGACAGCTAGGTGTTAGCGGAGGTGACTGCCGAGAGTGGAATGAGGGTGTATTAATAACGGCTCAGTAGTACACACCACAACTTTGGTCTAACATAAGTTCATTAATATTAGTTAGCATGGAGCAGGAGTAAGTTAATTTTGCATCTTCATAAGTGAAGCCCTACAGAACACCCTCAGGCTTGCGGGGCGGCCAGGCGGCCAGGCGGCCAGGCGGCCAGGCGGCCAGGCGGCCAGGCGGCCAGGCGGCCAGGCGGCCAGGCGGCCAGGCGGCCAGGCGGCCAGGCGGCCAGGCGGCCAGGCGGCGGTCTCATTTGTACCTAACGAGCTATGTAATCGCTTTACGCACTCCGATCCAATTACAAGCGACGTGTCATCGCAAGGGACTGTTTTGTAGATATTATTTTTGGAGAAATAGAATTAGTTATTCTAAGTTATGGTAGGTTTATGTGGTAGTACCAAATAATAACATCTAAAACGTATAAAATTATCCTCTTTTTTGTAAATACGTATTCGATTAAGTGCACCATTGGTCTTGTGGTCGCAAGCGAAGCGCTACTGCTGAGCGTGGGGTCCTGAGTTCTATTCTCAGGTCGAGCATAGTAATGAGTTTTTTCTATAGGAATTTCTCAGTAGCAGCGGAGTTTAGTGGTGGGTATTGCGTGTATTGCGATCCAAGGGAGTGTCCCTTGGCTCGCAATACACGTTATGCCGTTGGTCTTGCGCCTGATCTTTCCTCTGGTCGTTTCGTATTACCGTCATATCGGACTATATGAGCGAGGGAAGAGAGTTAGCACCTTTTTGTGCACTACAATATGTCTAGCTCCAAACTTGGCTTATCTCCGTTGAGAATGGCCGCTCGAAAATCGACGAGATGATAATGTATGGGTTTTGGTAGTGACGTCACAAAAATTGCTTCTATTTTTGTGAAACATCCCCAACTATAAAATAGTTTTTTGAGATATTGGTATATCTCAAAAAAAACTACTTAATATTTTTAAGTAAAACCAGGACCACTGGTTAGTAGATACGATATTTATGTTGAATTACAACTAGCTTACTGTAGATGCATACTGATCTTTTGGCAATACTATCCACATGTTTACTATGAACCGCATACGGCGACAATTTGGTTCTGGTAGCCCAGAATCTCCCATGTTGAGCTGGCAGAACGCCAGATAGAGTAATGACTGAACGAGCGACTGGCAGGCGGGACCTACGAGCAATTTATTTATATACCTATTGTTAAACTTAATTGTGTCCCACTGCAGGGCAAAGGACTCCTTTCCTTATTTCCATAATTCTCTGTTTTTTAAGAATCTGAGCTCAATCCTTTGGGCAGGAGTAAAACTAGTGTCGCCATTACCTTCTGGGCCTACCTTATCACCGGTTGCTTATGTTCAGGACCCGAAATAATATAATAATAATAATAAATGGGGGGAAAGTCCCACAGATTGTGGTACTTTCCCCCCATTTATTTTGCGACCTGTAAAGTTTAAGTTCTACCAACTTATTTTTTTCTCAGATTTAAAATCCACATAATTTGGAATCATTGTAAGGGAATTATCCATACCCCACACGGTTATGTGCATTGAATTTGATGTCATCCCTCATTTACCTGAGTAGTTGGCAGGGTAGCCAAATTGCAGAAACGGAATCCTTATACTTTTGTCGAAGGAAAAGGCCATTAAAATCCAATCGTGGAATCCGGTATTACGTGATGCAAACAAGACTTTCCAGAAACTAGTCATATTCGAACATACTGGTATAATAATTATATTTATACATAATATAATTATTAGCAAAAGGTGTATGTCAGGATCGTAGCAGGTGGCGTTCTGTAGTTTGGGAAAAAGGGAAAAAGGCGTGAGTTTATGTACCTATGTATGTCTTTGACAAGACGTGTCGAAAACAATTATCACATCTTGTTTAAGAGGTGTAAATCCGGGGCTAAAGATATTTCCTACTTTCCTTTTCTTTTATTTTGTTACTAAGTGTGTTGGTAGTAAGGTTCACTTACTTCATCTATCTATGCTCCTAAAATCAAACAGAATGGAGTTGGAGGTTGGAGGCTATCTACCTCGATTTTATGTATACATGTTTGTATTTATACATAATTTTAGAACCTGTGCCTAGTTTATCTTTAATACCACAGTGAGAACTTTTTCTCGGGGAAATTTATTCAGGCTTTTGCGGAGGAACATAAATTACACGCAGGGAATTAATATCTCATTAAGATGTGACAAACTGTTCTGTGTGATGTGGATCAACTTTCTTATCGATATTCCAACCATATTTTTCTACATCATCAATATTATTGACAGCCTTGTTCCACCCACTGCTCAGAACAGGGGCAGCTCGTGTATGGTGACATACTAACCATTTTTAGCAATCATTTTATCTCTGTTCGCATAAACGAAGCATTTACCAGAGTCACTTTTTACATTCGCAGTTCACATTTATTTAAAGGCCTGTTAAATGCGATAAGGTAATTTGAGACAGGTAATAGCTGCAAGCAAAGGAAGTCAGTTTTATCTTATCTTTTTGAATTACTGGGTAGTTAGGTTTTTCCGTCGTCACAGGTTTAATTTGCTTGTCTGTAATTGGATGTGGGAAGTAGAAGGTATTTGTAATTTATTTGTATCAATCATGTACTTATCTATATTAAAACTATTGTGTGTAAGAAAACATCGTGAGGAAATCTAGACTTATAATTTATATCAGTCTGAAATCGTGTGACGACAGCTCGTGGTTTCTTTGTTTGAGAAGAGGCGGTTGCCCTGCAGTAGGACTGTAATAGCCTGGTATGATTATTAAAATGTATCTCTGTATTGTAATATATGGTATCTACCCATCTCGAGTAATTTAACGTTTTTAGTAGTTCGAGGTAGATAGCCTCCAAACTCCAACTCCATTCTGTTTGATTTTAGGAGCACAGATAGATCAAGTAAGTGAACCTTACTACCAACACACTTAGTAACAACATAAAAGAAAAGGAAAGTAGGAAGTATCTTTAGCCCGGGATTTATACCTCTAAACAAGATGTGATGCTTGTTTCCGACAAGTCTTGTCAAAAACATACATAAACTCACGCGTTTTTCCCATGGGGGTAGGTAGAAACTACAGAACGTCACCTGCCACGATCCTTACATACACCTGCATCATATAATAGTATGTATTGTCGTTGTTTCATATATGTATGGTCAACTATTTTGTTCTCCTTCTTGGTAGTAGTAGATACAACATGTAGAATACATTTAACTTGATGTAAACGCGGGACTAGACGATGTTGTGAACAGACAGCGGCTGCCATCCATCTCCGCACACCGGTAACACGCGGTATCCATTACACACGAGACTACTGTGTTACGTAATACCGAAATATAATATTATACGCTGGTGGATGTACACAAAGAAATAATGTGTTCAGGCTTTCCATTCTCCGCTTCCGGTTCCGCCTCCGATTTCGCTCAACGTAAAATCATATTAAGCCCTCTTTGCACATGAATAAGTTTACACACATATTCCAAAATAACCTCGATATTTTTGTGTGCCAACAACATCTAATTTAGTGAAACCTTATGTATTCACGATTACTGATTTCACGATGAATATGATAATAATATTTTATTTATATCAGTTACTTCTATATTATATCTTAAAGTTTGTAGCGGGCCTCATTTTAGGTATAAGAAATATCTGTGCAGAAGACCCCGCCTTTCTAAAATACGAGTGGGATTATTTTAGATTTAATTTTTAAAACGATGTGTGCGAGTAAAACTAGGTTTCTGTGTTGTGATTTCACTTTACACTTGGATAGATTTAATTATATACTTAAATAACACAAGTTGAGTATTTACGTTAGCGTTCTATACCTGTCTTTCATTAAATTTAAATTCAAGTTACCATTAAATTCCGACGTAATTTAAAGTGTGAAAAAAGTTGGTCATTTAATTGTAAATGCCTAAACTTTTAAAAAAAGGGTAAATTCCCAAATACATTTTAGAAGAGGTATCTTATTTAGAACCATTTATATTGGTAGTTGTGTACGGAACCGGAGTCATTTGGCAGAGTTCCAGCCTCATTGTTCCACATTGAAAGGGATGGAAAGGACCGGATTGTTTCACAAGAAAGCTATAAGTATGTAACTACGTACCTTAGGACGCATGAAACCTGCAATAAACACCAGTTAAAATAAATAAATAAATAATGCTGGACAATCCACACAGCATCATCTAGCCCCAAGCTAAGCAGAGCTTGTGTTATGGGTTCTAGATGACTGATATACTTAATACAATACATTACATAGATAGTTTTTTTTTTATACATAGCAAATACCCAGAACACCCGGAACAAATCTTTGTAGATCGTACAAACATTTGTCCCAGGGCGGGATTCGAACTCGCAACCTCCTGCGTCGCAGGCGGACCTTCGCCCGCCGCGCCACTTTGGTCGTCGGTCGTCAGTTAGGTTGCCTAAAAGGTAGCTTAACGAGTTTTAGTGCCGCTACCAGTCCTGCAGCATCCTATTTAGTAAAACGTGTTAATGCAAACCAAGAGACTGAATGAAGAGCTGTTAGTCGTCTACCTACTCATTTTATTGCTTTACCAGCATTTGTTTTTATTATCGGCCTAAATCAAGGTTACATACACAATATAAATAATTTTATAAGGAAACAGGCGCCATTATTCTAGGATGTCTCGGTTCTACGTTATTTATTTACAATATACGAATACAGATATATGTAGGTATGTTATTGTATGAGTCGTATTCTTAAGAATCCTATTTACGAAGGTCTTCCTTTTCAATTTACTAGAATATCTTATCGGTAATGTCATGATGGCCCAGTGGTTTAATGCTCGCCTCGTGTGCACGAGGTTGTGGGTTCAAACTTGGGCAAGTACCAATGTGAGTTTTTCAATTCATATGTACTTTCTCTGTTTATCTTGGACATCACTGACATCGGTGAAGGAAAACATCGTGAGGAAATCTGGACTTGTATAATTAATATAAGTCTGAAATCGCCAACCCGTCTTGAGCAAGAGTGGTGATTAATGCTCGTGCCTTCCCTGTATGAGAAGAGGCCTTTGCCCAGCAGTGGGACAGTAATAGGCTGGTACTTTCTTACTACTTATCGGTGTCATGGGTATAAGATAACATCTACTTATTTATGCAAATGTATGGATACTCTTATAACCCTCTCTTAGCTGGTTTATCTTTGGTTTGGTTAGAACGACTAATTCAATCATTTACTATCGCAGAGCATTGTTCCAATCTCGGAAAATTTCCACCAGCTAGAGATTGGATGGAAAAATCGACATAAGACCCTAATACCTAGTACTTTCTGCAGTTTTTGTAACCTCGGTTGCAATATGAAGTGTATTTAAGTGATCGAATTTAGAAAGTATTTTTTGTATTACTTCAACAGAAATATGTACTTAAAATAAAAGTGCCTCAAGTTGGTTGCTCACGTGTTGCTTAGCCGCAGCGGAACAATCAATAAACAATTATAATATCGTTACGGCCTACACTTTCCATGTTCTCTCATAAACAAACTCGACGTGGATAAATACCTTTCTTTCTGTAAAAGGTCGCCTTTATTTGTGTTGGGCTATTTGTCTTCATTTGACAGTTCGTTCTCGTTTATTTCTCATATTTTAGTTCATTTTATTCAGAAATAAAAATAGGTTGGGATATATAGAATGCGCTCAATATAATGTATGTCTAAGTAACATTGCATGTAAATAATTAGATTGACAGCCCCTGTAATGACTAATAGAAAGCAGACAAGAGAGATTAGGATTCTCGTCCGGAGGGTTCCGTCTCAAAACTGTGACCGGTTGCTCGTGCCTTCACTCAAGTGACAGGGCCTATGAATTTGTAGATGATAATTCAGAAAATGGTAATTGCAGTGCACTACGCCATCTATCAAATACACAGTAAACTCAAACTTTCTACTCTGCACACACGACAGTATTTTAAACTAAACTTTTGAACTTGGATTTATGCTTGAATTTAAAAAATACCTTATTAGTAGATATCTTTTTTCCTATTAAGACTTTCAAAGAAACCTTTGAGTTTGTTGCGCCTTTTCGGATCAGTCAGAAATACCGTCGCCATTTTGATTTTTAAATATTGAAAATACATCGGCGTGTAAGTGTCTGGAAAAGATTTACTTACAAAATAAATATCATTCAATTTCATCATCATCATGTCATTTCATTTTATTTCATCATCATTTTAATGGATGACAAATAGCGCAAATTAACAGAGATAAGATAAGACACGATAAAGTGTAAGCGGGTGGCTTTGGATACGTATGCTAATACACTAATTTATCTACCTAGGTAAGAGAAGTACCTACTTTAACTTTGCAGTTTAAAAAAATGTTCTCCCTTTAATCGTTCTACATCACGGTCCATACTCCAATTTGAAATGCAAGTCTGTAATCGTAAAAATTATATTTTTTATGAGATATGACTACGAATTATTATTTTTTTGGTTTACTTCTGTGAAACCTTGCTTCTTGCCAAACATTACGCTGCTAGGTCAGCGGGGAGAACCCGAGGTAAGTGACGGGAAACCTGTCCTAATCATCAAAATATGTGACAAAATTGACCGTATCTCTTGATTGCGTTGACTCACTGATTGATTTTCATCCGTCTTAAGGACCGACTTTGGTATATGATAACAATTTCAATTTGATTTTACTATCTCTACCCGTTCCCAAGAAAAAGGCTCGTGACTGACGGATGGACAACGTAGTAATTCCATAAGGGTTCCCTTTACTTCCTCTTGAGATAGGAACCTTAAAAAGACCACGAGCAGTACATCGTATAGCGTTATAGGGATTTTGTATATGGTATAGTGCGGACTATATTCATGGGGTCACATGTACAGATGTCACGTTTTTATCTACAAGCTTCAATCCTATTTGAAAGATGAAACTACAAAGCAAAATAATAAACAAAGCGAATAAATCGTATAAATCTTCTGTGCTGTAAATGTGAATGAGCCATCTGAGCTCGGGTTACATTTATGTCTGAGTGTCTGACATTTATTGCGAGACTCCCCGCGTCTTTAAGAACACGACGAAAATTAGTGACAGATATTACGTAGTTTCGCAATTTGTCTTGTCTGTACACAGCTTATGTGAGGAGGAATGTACTGAGCATACTCATACGTTCTGTCGCAAACATGTTTTGTAATACCTAAATACTATTGTATATTTACAGAAGTTTTAGATTTTAGGAAACCGTTCGACACCTGTATGCAAATAACAAATTTTAAATAAGTGCGATTTGGTTCTCGAACTTAATAATATTCGATACGACTTACAATCTTGCATTTTACTAATCTTAGTGTACTAGTTTTGGTCTGCCATCAGAAATTTAGAATCATATGCATCAGTATCGGTAACGGTAAAAGTAATAACTTTTACCGTTACCGATACTGACTAATTAGTTTTCAAATACCAACTGTTCTTCAATTTTATTTTAAGCAATATCATCAATCTGTTATACAGTTGAGGTGACAGGCTTTAATTCTCTTAGGTGCTTGTCGAATAAAAGCCTGTCATCTTCCAGTGTACAGTCAACGTCCATGGTGTGTGTAAATGCACCAATATTTCGGAAGCCGTAAGGCAGTTCTTCATCACAGTAGTCACTTGAACTACGTGTTACTAATAATGTGCGATTGTCCGTACTTAAGTACTGTGAACCGCATACAGCACAGTCATATTGACTCTGGGTGTCAAGTACCTACCCATCTGTGAGTCTGTGTACCGTCACAGGCCAGCTAAAGTGGGCTATAAAACACACGTGTCACCAGCAGGGAGTCTGGGCATGTGCCAGATCCTCGACCATAAAGCTACGTAGCTGTGCTCCTGATAATTGCACTCTACATCAACGTTAAAGGCATTTTATGGTTGATTGGGAACTTGAGACGTATTGGCTAAAACGAATTGGATGGAGTTTTTAGAAGTTTTCGTTTTTGTAGAGTTTAATAAACCTCCTATAATTGGGGACAACATTTTATTATGGCCTACGGTTCTTATTTTCTGTATAAAGTTTGAATTTCTGATGATGATCACTTTCCCATGAAAATGATCAAAGAAAAAGGATGATCAGATCCATATCTGGTTATACAGGCACAAGAGTGAAGTCTCAAATAAAAGCAGATTATTTGCCACCTTACAACGTATGGGCAGATCGTATCAGAACACAGTAACATTGCCCAGACTTTCGCAAAGCCAAAAAAACATTCCATAAAGGTAAATATGGGTTTAAAATAAAGGTTTATGCACTTCTTAAATTCCATAGTTTTCAGGGTGATGCCTTTTCAGTGACGCGAAAACCCAGGTATAGTGCACTAATAGTACTACATACCTGCAAAAAGACGTGCAGTATTGCGTGCGGGTCGCCACCACCAAGGCGTGCTGCGCGCGCGCCGGCCAACAACACGCGCATGCAGAACGGAGCCGCAAAGCACAGCCGCCGCTCCCACGGAGACCACGCGCGCATTGCCTGGAGGCAAAGATGATGGTAAAGGCCATACCTCAAAAATAAATCGTCGTTCGATAGGCGTGGTATAGCTTGCAAAAAAAAAACATCGCTGAGGGGACCAGAATCATGCAACTCATCGTATCAGTTTGTGCGTCAGGTAACTGTCTCTTTACAATGTAACTACATTCTTTTTAAACATTATACTTTCATGTTGGTTGTTAAATAAAGAAAAAATAAAAGTCACACTTTCTTTAGAATTTCACAAGAAGTTCACGACGACGCCGACGGCAAAATTACGATCAGTGCACAGTGGCCCGACATACGCTGGATAAGATATCGTTATTCAAACTGAATTTAATTTCAAACACCAAAGTGGTAAACGCCAGGGTGGACCATTTTATGTACTTAAACGAAACGTGGAAATGGTAATCGTAGGGTAGTCGACCAGCTTTAGCTGTAGATCCTCATGAGTCAGCACATCATTGAGTATCGGACTTTACCTTATAAAGTCCGATGAGACTCCCGAGGCTGTAGACAGCGAGCGCGAGGTACCGCAGCGGCGCCGGCGCACAGTAGACCGTCGCTGTCACCATCGGGATCGCACCTGCAGACAATAAGAATTATCCTTTAATTTAATAGTGTATGATAAGCAGGGATTCTAATAACCACAAAGGTAGTAAGGTAGGTTCCAGAACCTCTATTATTAATATTGGGGCAGATAGATATTTAATTTCCAATGACGTTAATTTTAAGGCTGCCCAATGTCACGTTATATCTTAGGACGTTTTGTTCTAGGACTATTTATTTTAACCTAACTATTTATCCTAACCAAATATCTATTTATTTTCTGATAATTCTTGATTTAATTGCTGACCAGGTAATGCTGGTGGTTCTTTTTACGGCAAACAAAAACATACTACGAGTATGTTATCTTAATAATAATTCTTGCTGATCAAATATTAAAAATAAATGTATATTTCATGATTTTCCGTTTATTAGTAACTCACAATACAGTAATGACGGTAGACTAACGACCAATCTATCAACTGCTCAATGTACATAGTTTGGTATGGAACCCAATTTGTGCAAGTGGGACTCGTTCTTGGCCCATTTTTTCGATTTTCGTCCAGATATACCAACATGGTTGCAAATTTAAATATTCACATCCAGAGCGAAACAAAAGGAAATCTACGTTGTGGACAATAGGTACTATTGCTATTTTAAGCTTCCATTTGCATTTCGCTTAATTGAGACAATTGTGTGCTAACGAGAGAAAAATATCAGATTAAGTAAATCAGCGCAAATTGGGTCATAGTGAGTTATTGCAGCGGAGGTCATGAGACAAAGTTCTGCGCTTGCAACATTTTTCCATTTCTTCTACCCTGGCTTCAAGCCAGGATCCTATTCGTTTAGTGATTGCTTGCGCTAAGTGATATACGGAGCATTCCAGGTTTTCAGGCTTAATGTTTATAAATCTTAGCACATAAGCCCAGCGTTGTGAACATTATTTAATAAAATATTATTTGAATGTACCAGGAGTCTCGTAATTATATCAAGATCATCGGTAAACGGTGACTTTTAGATGCCGAGGAGCACATACAAATTTAAGTCTCTTAAACTCTGAACTGTCGGATAGACACGCAAAATGCAAATGAAAAACTTTACAAATATTTCAACCGAAACTACAAAAGAATCTCTTTCCCCTAAATATGTATTTATGTAGTAACATGGATGGCGGAATAAACAAGACCTTTGACCTAAATAACCCACCATTAAAATGAAGAATGACCAGCAATACTTACAAGCCAATAAATTACTAAAGCATGGTTACATATTGTACGACGTCCATAATATTCCTCGTTACCTACTTGTCAATACTGTGATTGATGCGTTTTTAATGACCTTCTTTTCCCAAATAAGTTTTATAGTACGCAATAAATCCTCTCGCTTGGCAAGACATGTTATTTTTGGGTGCAGATGTTACGAGTAAATGTAAGTCCCTTCTCTGAAGGTCGTTTACCAGGCTTTAGTCCGCGGCACCGCCATTTGTGGTGCGTTGCCGAAAAATGTTTGTTGTTTTAAAACACGCCTGCGCATTTTGTCGCAAAAAGTTAATTTGCATGTCAACTTGAATTTTGTTATTTTCAATAAACTGTAATTTTGCAATAAGGTGAGTAAACGTTAGTAATATTGGTTCATGTGATGCTATTGTTTATTAGGGAAGGATTGAAAATGTTTTGGCTGCTTTTGTTCGAATTATTTCTCAGCAGTTATGTGCAATAAAATACGTCTGTCTGAGCAATTTAGTGCCTAGCTTAGAATATAAATTGTAGGCCTGAAAAAAATTATCGATGGTCGAAACTTTTGTTTGATCACCGATTGTGTGCCAATTCCGATGCGGGCAGATTTACAATGTGCACATAAAATACAATCATTGTATCGGGAGAAATTCGGTGAGTAAATAGGCCTAACTTTTTAACAAACTTAAGATATAACCACTCTTAACTGTTTAAAAAAGTTTTGTTTGTAAGCTAAAGAACTTTCATAACATTTTGTTTCAAAACACGTGCAAGTGACTGCTTAAGAATTTTTCTCATTTTCAGGAAGCCGGCGATCTTGCCAAGTATAAGCTGCAAATATTACATAAAAGCAGCCGCCAGCACTTTTTACACTGTCATTCTTTCCGTATACATCTATGACATAATATAATAATAGGTCTTTACCTATGAAATTGCCGTTTTGTATGAAAAAAATTAAATGAAATTTTTTCATGTATTTTTTATTTGTATTAATCGAAGTAATCACCCATGCAATCAATGCATCTTTGCCAACGCAGTGGCAGTTTATTGATGCCCTTCTTAAAGAAATCAGCTGGACGGGAGGCAACAAATTCTTCAAAGGCATTTTGTACTGCCTCTCGGGTATTGATTTTTTTTCCCGCCAAGAAGTTATCCAAATTCTGGAAAAAGTAGTAGTCTGTAGGCGCAAGGTCTGGTGAGTAGGGCGGATGACGGAGAGCTTCCAACCCCAGTTCTTGCAACTTGGAGACCGTCTGCTGTGCAGTATGAGGTCGCGCGTTGTCGTGCAGGAGCAGCGGAGACGACCGATTGACCAATGCTGGTTGGAGATGTGCCAGCTTCTCCATCATTGTGTTCAATTCTTCACAGTACACATCTGCAGTAATGCTCACCCCGTTTGGTAAGAAGCTGTGTTGAATCACACCGGCGCTAGACCACCAAACAGTGACCATCACTTTTCTTGGGGTAAGTTTTCGTTTAGGGCATTGTTTAGGTGCTGAACCAGGATCCAACCAACTTGCTGAGCGCTTGCGGTTATCAAACAGAATCCATTTTTCATCGCAGGTAACAATGCGGTTCAAAATTCCTTCATTTGTGTGTCTGTTGAGCAGTGCAAGGCACGTCTCGACGCGTACTTCGCGCTGGCGATCATTGAGTTCGTGGGGCACCCATTTGTCAAGCTTTTTTACCTTGCCAATTTGACGCAAATGGACCAATATTGTTTTGACGCTAACGTCGAAAGCTGCTGCTAATTCAGCCGTAGATTGTGTATCATCAGCTTCCACAATCGCCTTTAATTCGTCATTGTCGACCAAAGTCTTCGGACGACCGCGAGGTTCATTTTTCAGGTCGAAATTTCCAGAACGGAAGCGAGCAAACCAATAACAGGTAGTGCGTTGGTTTGTAGTGTTAGCTCCGTAAACGTCGTTGATGTTGCGTGCCGCTTGTGCCGCGTTGCTGCCACGACGGTACTCATATTCCATAATTACTCGAATTTTTAACGTATCCATGATGACGAAAAAGATTTAAATGCGATGAAAATGTAACACTAATCAATAAACAAATGACTACTTATGGAAAAAAAAATCCATGTTTTTAAAATAAAATTAATTTGAAATTAGAATTCTTAGCCAAACAAAAAATATTTTGATTTGAAATGGCCAGTACTGCAGAACGGCAATTTCATAGGTAAAGACCTAATATTAATATTTAATATTATAAAGCTAAAGAGTATGTGTTTTTGAACGCACTTCTCTCTGGACCTATCAGTCGGATTAAAAAAACTGTTTGTTTTTGTAGCCCAATTCTTGAGGAAGTTTATGAGCTATTTAACATCACGCTACGACCCTTAGGAGCGAGTAAAACTACGCAGCACAGCTACTGCTTAATCTGTTTGATTGATTTAAGATTATGTTATGAAAAAGTTTGTAGGTATGTAATGTATTTTTATGGGTCACAGCACAGGTTTAGATTTTTTTGTTCTATGTAAGTAAAACATCTAGTGTAAGTGGTTTAAATTGGTCTATAAACTACGAATCTAATACATAGTACAGTACCTACCTATTTTTGTTTGTTTTTGTACCCCAGTTATTTGGGACAAAATAACTATTTTCTTTCTTTTCTTTTCCTTTCAAACTAAAATTAAATTCTGATCCTGAAACTTACAAAGAAAACCAAATGGTTGCTTTCCAACTTTTGAGATTATACCCTATTTAATATTTTTTTTTGATCTTTTATGGCATCTTTCCATGACATGAAGATAAAGTAACAGTGCACGCTTCATTGGCTCATCTAAACTGATAGAATTTTTAATAGAGTTTCAGGGTCGACTTTCAAAGTGAATGCCTCCATTTCTCCCTCCGCTGTGTATTTTCGGCCCCCTCCCCCGTGTTTGTGGTTCCAGAGGGGTGCACGTCACCCCGGGATTCCCCACTTAAGGTATTAAGATTAGTCATTCGATATAACGGGATCGAGGGAAAATGCCTTTATTCTGTGTTGGATTAGCACCTTTTTGGTTTTATCAGATTTAACGGCGAGAGTGCGCGGGCGACCGGCTAAGTGGCAAAATATTTTAATTAGATCTTGTTTTGATAGCGTTGTACGGTTTCAGCTTACAGTACTGAACAAAGTCTTCCTAAAAATCAATGATGGCGGACCAGAATGGACTTACCAGCGATCACAACATATTCTCATTTAAAACACAGAAGGAGACTTTCCCCATTTGAATCACAAAGATCAAAGAAATCATTTAAAAATACAAAGGAAATGGAACCAACATCTTTTCATGTAAGATTGCACACGACATTTTCAATTGGCAAATGCGTTCCAGTTTGCGGGTTTACGAGTCCCAACTTACGAGTTCCGAGTTAACGAGTCCCAGGAGTACGGAGCTTTAACAAAGACTTGTCATACTTTGATGTATCTTTTGTCCACCGAGGCTTAAGGCGATGCTCCAGTTAAAAGTCGGATACGTTTTAGCTTAAGGGATGCTTCGCGCGAAGTCGGATGTGCTTTGAGTTTCAGGTTGTTATATTTTTAGCGTCGAAACGTGTCTTCTGTTTGGTGTCTGATCATCTTTGTTCAAGAATCAAGATTCTTTATTATTTGTTTGAACATGAGTATACATGACATAGCATAAATCAGCAATGTTTGATATTCGAAACATAGAAATATTTAAATGTTATGAAGAAAATGAAATTGTTGGGAAGAGGACACTTGTCTACAGCGTCCCTAACCTTTGGTTTGTACCTACGATCTGATCATTACACAATTAACTTGTAGGTAATTAAGCTTCATTAGCTCACACGTTTGACATTCAGTTTGCTTACTAATTTATTTTTTAACATACTTACTATATATTTTTTTTACGACTGCCTATCTGACCTCCACAACCCAGCTCCTGGGCAACACGATACGCCTCGGTAAGACTGCTTGTCCGATTTTGGGCTTCTGTCTACGAATGTCAAAGATCTACAAATGACTGCCGGGACCAACGGCTTAACGTGCTTTCCGAGGCACAGAGGAGTCGATATGTAATGAACACGCGGTCATTCTGTGGATGGGTGACCACCCATCCACAAACTGACCTGGCAAGCGTAGCTTAACCTTCGACCGACGCTTCGGCTGTTTTTATTTGGCCACGAGTTCTTAAGTATAATTAAGAAAATTTGCTGTCTACAAACAAACAAGTCACGGCGTACATCACTAGCAAATAAACTACCGTACACAATCTTTCGTACATTTCGTTCCAACAGACTAGTTAAGTCTATATACAGACTCCCTACACACAGCATTACAACCCATCACTAGGAAATAAGGACACGTGCACATTGTCGCCTCTGCTCTCTGCGTGGCGTGTTCTTCGTCCACGCGATAATTCACCGTTTATTGCTATTTGATGCGGAAATTATCTCAGTCTATATTTATAAGCAGTAGGTACTTACGCTTTTGTTTTTATCGCTAGAGTATTCTTGATATGGACTGCCTCGTTCGACTTATGGTCGTAAGCGCTACTGCTGAGCATGCGGTCCTGAATTCGATTCTCAGGTCGGGAAAAAGTTTTATTAGGGTTTTTCCATCTGGAATTCCTCCATTAAGTTTATAATCGCAAAAAACATATTTATATGTACTAATAATATGTTGGAAATTTTCATATTTTTCCTTTATTTGTAAAATATGTGGCATAATTGGCGGCGTCTCTTGATAACGTTTATTTACGGCCGATTTTAATAACGTATTTCAACCCCAATCTCAATACGCGATCTGAAACTTTTGATTTGCCCTCACAAGGTAAGAGATTGAAAACTCGGCCATTGATTGGTACCAAACAAAAGTTCGATTTCTAGATTGGGATTGAGATACGTCATTGAAATCGGCCGTGTTAGAAGCTTACATTTTTACCCCTCAGTGGGACTGCAGGCCTTATAATAATTTAGAAAGAAAAGAGAAATTACACTTATTTAGCACATAATAAAAGCCAAATACACCAGATACATACTTCAGATAAAAGCAAAAAATCAAGATCAAATAATAAGTGTAAAGTCTAATGTTTGTAATTAGCAGGAAAATGTGCCTCTCGGCTGCGTCAAAAAGGCCAAGTTCAGCAAAAATGCCAGTCAACTAGTGCCTGACGCTGGTTTTGAACTAAATTATTATAAAGGATCTTGACAGACAGACTACGAAGTTTTAGAGTTCTATTTTTCCTTTTGCGGTACGGAACAATAAAACATAAAGAAAAGGAGTTGTACTATTCCTAGGTTATTTATATGAGGTTAATTAATTAGAATATGAGAACAAAAGGCATTGCCATGGCCTCATGGCTATTAATTACCTAGTTCTAGCTGTAAAAATGTATAGCGACGTCGCATTATTAGTGTCCGACTGAAAATAGATTTTAACCGACATCCAAAAAGTAGTTTCGCCGAAAACGAAAACGATTGTGACATTAAATATATTAATATTTCCTAAATCTTGTTTGTTTTTTTTTTCAACTTGCCAAAGAAATAGCAGTTAAATAGGTTTTAAAAGGAATAAAACACGATAATTCCATTAGGGGATACATACAACGTTTCTTGTAGGTATTTCTTGTATAATATAAATTATATTATATTATCAATAAATACATCACCGATATTTACTAAGAAGGCCGAATGACGTTCGACAATCCACGTCTTGCTGACCTTCGACTTGGCCGAAGCTTCGGCTTGTTTATGGCCGAAGACGAAAATATAGCCGAAACATCATTTGTTGGCCGAAAACGAACCTTCAGTCGCTCACTACGCATTATTAACATTAGGGTTATTTTAGATTACCTACAGTCATGTGGCTTCAGTATACTTAGGTCTAAAATACCACTATGTGACCTATTACTTCGTTGAACTGTGAAAGTCAACCAAATTAGGTTACAGTGGTATTTAAGGACGGCGGCTTCTGTTTTAGCCATTTTAGGTTATTCAATATCACAACGTTACCTAAAGTAGCTTTTACTTTATTATCTTCGTTAAACTAAGAGCCCGTGGATAAGATATTACACCTGCACGGGTTGATCTTCAAAGTCAAAAGCGGTGGTTTCCGAGACCGGTCCGTGGATGGGTACCACTAGATACTGAAACCTTTCAATGCTTCGGAAAGCATTTTGAGCCGTTGGTCCCGGCTGTCATTTACAGATCTTTGACAGCCATCAATACAACATATCATATTGGTTGAGCGACTGTCTTACTGATCTCTACAACCCCGTTATTACTGGGTTCTCCATTTAAAATTGAAGCCGACCCTAACAAAAACCCAACCCCGGGAAAAAGTTGGTTAAAAAGACATATGATGATCTGGGCACAAAATCTGCTAATCCAGATTGTTAATACGTTAATATGTTAATAAAAAACACATCGCATACAAAGTTTAAGTTTAATTATTGCCCATAGCTGTTCTTTAAATAGGATTTACTTCTATGTAAAGTAACCATACACATCACACCACAAACAGTCTTACCAAGGAGTATGTATTGCCCATTAACTGGGTTGTGGAGGTCAGATATGCAGTCGCTCCATATTCCATATTAGACTGGAAGCCGACCCCAACATAGTTTGGAAAAGGCTTGGCAGATGATGATGAGCAAGGCGGCCTTTGCAAGTACGAAGATAAGGCTCATTTTATATTAATTAGTAAATGTTTATCCTCTTCAGCGTAGTGCTATTCAACCTGTTGACCGTCTCCACTGCCGAGCGAAGTGTTTTCACTTGAGTTCTTCAAAGGATGATAAGTATCGGCTCATTAAGGTGTAAGCGATACCCATTTATATAGACTGATAATATTCATAACGTAGGTTGTTAAAAGCAAAACACACACAAACTACATTCCGAAAACATGACCCTCATTTTAGGCTTCCTCGTCACGTAAAAAAACATGCCTCACAAAATACGTAGTGAGTAGAAGGTTTTCACGTAACATATTTGTGTGCAAAAACATGAATAAGTTATGGGAATCTACATTTGCAGGCATCATTTTAGAAAGATGAGAAACGGCGAATTCTTCATGTACATACGCAGCACATCAAGATATCCCAAACTTTCAAATTTTCCCAGTTGAACATGAACCTTACACTTTTGGAATAAAGTTGAAAAAGTATCAAAGAAATTTGACAGATTGGGCTTGATGTGTTGGCCTCTGTCCATCTATATTACTCACAGTATAAAGTCTCACATGATATTTTTTCTTTATGATTTGGTAAAACGAGCGACAGTAAAACAAGTACGAAGAATAGTAGCGACCCGAAATCTAGACAATAAAGTTTATAGGTATTGTTTGTGGGCCACTGAGCGGGCCGGGCGGGAACAGGGCGGGAACAGAGCGGCAATTGAGCGGCTAATGTTACACGAAGAGTCCGATCTTCCGTACCTACACTACATATAAAATATATTTATGGGTGTGGGTACACCTCTGCCTAACCTCTAGGGGAATCATAATCCTCTTGCCCTTATCCCAATGTATTTGGGGTCGGCGCATCATGTCTTCTTCTTCCATACATCTCAAGTTGCCGTCATCTCAGAAGTCACTTCTTTCTTAGCCATATAATCTTTCACACAATCCATCCATCGTTTCCTAGGTCTCCCTCTACTCTTGTCACCCTCTACATTCATACTCAAAACTTTCCTCACAACATGATCCTCATTCCTTCGCATCACGTGGCCATACCATGACTGCCGATTTCCACATAATTTCTCTGTCACATTTCACTTTCAGACTTCCTCTTATATACTCATTTCTTATTCTATCCATTCGCGTAACACCACATATCCCCCTTAGCATTCTCATCTTAGCTGCCTGCAACTTCCTTTCATTCATTCCTTATATAATATACAGAATACAGACGTGATATTATGTTACGTGTTAATATTAAGAAATATATTTTTTGAACGAAAGGGGAGCTTTTTTAGTGGTTTCAAAATAACTTTTATATTGCTAGCTAACACTCTAATGAATCCAATTCTAAGTTTCCAACTTTATTAAAATATTAAACGACCGAAGTCAGTTAAACGAGCATAAACTGAAATATACTTGACAAGTAAATGTTGCAGACGTCGGTAACAGCCCTGCTCGGTCACCTGAATATTAGATTAAGTAAAGGACGCATGTTTGTTTAGCTACGCTTAATCCTTACATACATACAAATATAGATAACATTCGTATGTTTGTATGTCAGGGATTTACAGAATAACCTCTTTGTTTGGCGTAAGCGCGCTACGGAGCTACACGGCTACGAGTTTCGTAGCAGATTTCGTCAAAAGGCTACAAGGCCCTTTTAGGGACTTCCTTATGTGTAGGCACAAATAATGTACCGATATTCCGTAAAGGATTAATGTTATTGAATACACGAACTTTAAAAGTTGCGGGGTCACTAAAAAATACGCATAAGTAGCTAACCCCAAAACAGGGGCGAGTGTATATTAGATAAACAGCTAGCTATAAACACAGTTAATGTTCAGCTGAGCCCAAACGTCATGCCCGGGCCTGCCCAACCAGCATAATGTTAGTTATTGCCCGGCCAGCATAAACTTTACGCATTGCCGTCACTGCCCAACTGGTTGTTGCGTGATTAGGATAAATCGTTTTCTACCCACTGCGCGCCGCTTTACGCCATGCTGTCACAAAAATATCCAAGTCTGGGCCACAAGCATTTAACCAGTATTTTATTCGTATTTTCACTATTTTGATGGTCTGTGCTTTCAAGTGGAAAAAGAAATTCAATTTTAAATTAAACGCCAGCTGATGATAATGATTTATACTTTGTTAATGTACGTTTGGACACTTAGCTCTATTTATTGTGTTTATTATATAGAGGCTCTGGTTAGGCAGTTGAACTTGACTTGGCTAAACTGAATTTTTTAACGCTCGACTTCTCACCTCACGCCTGATCAAGGCTTCCTTGTTCACAATGTTGGCATCGTTCAGGTCACTGCTACAGCCGTGTGGTTGAAACAACATATTCTGATTTAAATAATTATATTCTCATTGTAAGTTTTACTGAAATCACTTCACAGTTGTGTATTTGCTTGATTGATATTGCAATTTCGCATGTTTCAATTTTTTCGATATGTAATCTGGATATATTATAAATATGTAGTCACAGTTCTGTACACCAAATACCACTGCTTCGAAATTGGATCCATCACATAATGATTCAGAGAACGGTATCCGAGTAAGACCAGATGTATCCACTGAAAGAAGGTCTATTATGAACTAATCAGCTCGTTTCTTCTTAAAATATTTTTCACCACGTGGCTATGAGATAAGGTTTAAATATAATATATAAACTAAATATATAATAATTAAGTAGTACACATTAGTATTCCAAGCTAGAATGTACATTTTGTATCAAAACAATCTAACTTCCACTTCAACTCTTCATTAATGGCTTTTGTGAAAGAGACACCACAATTATGCCAATATCACGTAGGTACTTTGATAGACCATCAAATGCTGGTATATTTTGTATAAGAAAATACAGAGAGAAAATAAATATAATTAATGACTAAAAACAATCTAAACAATTTATGTTTAAATGTCAACTGTCATATGGCTCTAGTGTTGCTATGGAAAAAATATTAAATGCTCCATTTCACTGGCAACATTGTTTAGCTTCGTATTAAAAACTATTTACGTTATTTTAATAACGTTTTTGAGTGGAGTTTACGGTATTTTCGTTTAACTTTTTAACATTTTGACATGAAGTTGAGGCACGCTAAAAAGAGTTCTTGGCATATTATATTATAGCACTGAATTTGAAATTGTATGTTTATCTAAATGTAAAAGCATGTAACACAGTTAATACGTAAGTTTATTTTTTATAAAAATCGACCTTGCTATTAAACCTTGAGCTTAGAAATCCAGTAGAAAACTCAGCCTTTCACGTTAAATGTAGATATTTGTTAAAAGGTTTACGAATCTGACCTTTTCATAAGTCTTTCTATGGTAGTTTTCATGGCCACATTTTCTACCACACTATAATATACAGACTTAGACAAAATAATAAAAAAAGAAATAACAAAATCATGCAAAATAACATGCGGTCGAAATGAGAACCGCTTCCTTTTTTTTACGTCGGTTTAAGGTAAGTATAGATATTATATATCCCCAGAATTAATTTCGGTCACGGCAGCTAATCTCAACAATGCCAAGTCCGCAGGAGATATTAAAGTGCTCAAGTATGTGCGCAAACACAGGTGCGCTCCCTTCCCTCTTCCCTCACTCTCATAGCGGACTCTCAGGCGCAAGACCAACGGCTTTAAGTGCTTTCCGAGACACGGGGGTGTCACATTACTAAGTTAAAAACTCCAAGCTGCTAAAGAGAAATTCCTCATGGTAATCCAATAATACTTTGTCCGACCCCAAGTTTAGCAGTCACACGACAAGACAAACGAGGCAGGTAAACACTAAAAGTGTTAGGTAAAGTAAAACAAGGAAACTAGAAGAAGCACATAGGCGTCTTTCGTTGCACTAGTCTCCACATTCCGACGCCAGTTGACATCCAAGTACCCAGGTTCAATTCGCGATAGCAAGAATGTCGTCCACCCATCTCACATAGTTTAATTATTATTATTTTGTTTTATAAAACGTTGCCCCACACTAGGAATTTCTCCTGTATCGCTTCTTCTTCCCAGCAAAAACATTAGGAAGTGATGAAGGGTGGGCGTTTTGGGGGACTGTCTTTTTTAAACGTTTTGACGTTCAAAAAGTGCTGATGAAATGAATTTTGATTTTGATTTTGGTCCTTTTACAAACATCCAAACACACATACTCAAATAGCCAAACCCGCAACAACTACCTGTGCACTCTTTCCCTTAGTTGTAACACTGTTTAGATAAGTGTTTTGTACAACAGAAGATAATATATAGATATATTATTTCTTATAATTCGAATCAATACCCACTAACTTATCCCTAAACCATGATCTAATCAGTAGATTCATAACTTCAACAGGACGGATTGCATAGGTACTGGTATATATTCTATGAACTAAACTAATCCCGAGCAGTATCCTCGTTCCAATACCAAGTCAAACACTAGGAACCGTTTAATAACGTGCAGTTCAAAGTTCCAGCTCGCGGTATTAATGAGAGCCGGCAAGTTATTCTCCACTGCGTACTTCCATGAATATACTCTGGCATGCTCTGGTTGAGAACGACATGATTTCATTTATTTTGCATGAATAAACGTTTCAAGAGAATCAGATTTCGAAGACGGAATTCTAATAATTGTTTTCTTTGTTGTTCAGCAAATTGTTTTACTTTCATTTAGGTAAATCTGAAATGGTAATTGACACTACACGATTTTTCGACAGATAAATACCGTGTTTAGAGTGCGGACAGTTAGTTTTTATCGAACAATTTTGATTGATCTGCAGTTATTATTATCATTTACAAATAACCCTGCAGTATGAAGTCAAATTCAAAATCAAAGTCAGATTATTTATTTTGATAGGGCCAATAAAAAAGGCACTTTAGAACGTCAAATTTATAAGTAATTAAATATGATTCTAGTTGCTCCTTTAAAAAGGTAGTTTCGTATGGAGAAGAATGGATAAAAAACTCTTTTAAAATAGCTAGTATAATAAAAGATACCACTGTACTAGGTACTTTTAGCCATCTGTCGCTAAATCAAGAGTAATTTTGCTTTAGTCTGGGCGCGAACAAATACTCGTATTGAAGACGAGGTTGATGTATCGCACTTCTAATTTATGGAGACAATCTTGTACTGAGATCAGCTCGGGCTTTTACTTCACAAGATAAACAAACGATTTTTTTTCTAGAAAAATATGCAGTTAGGTATAACGTGATGTTTACTTTCCATACGGTGTTTTATAAAGGCGATTCAGGAGCAGACTTCTATCATTTCGACAGTTTCCAATGATAAAAAGAATATCAATTAATCCGTTGCTAGTCGTTGCTATAATAACCAAATGTATCTTTATGCCACGAGTTACATAAACAAATAAAATTGAGCAAGTCTCTTTTTAAAAGCATATTTTGCCGTTGGATCACTCTCATTTAATTTTTATTGTGTCGGTTTTTTATTGCCAACGATGTCAATAAAGCTATAATACCAAAAGCCAAAAAAAATATGATTTCTAAAAATCACTTGCGTAATTTTCATAAACTGAATGCCTGTTTTAGGAAGCGCATTAAGGCTCCCGTATCAGGCATGACGTGACAACGCGAAATGATTTTGCCATATATATCCGTAAAATAATCTCCATAAAAACAAAATGTGACGCAACAGTGCGAGGCTGTGTAAAATATGCCTGTCTGCGGGAGTCCTAAGCGCTTCGGGATAAAGTAGGTATAATAAATGTCCATTGAAGTATTTTATAACAGCTGTCTGCAGACCCATCTGTAGACCCATTTCGTAGATTAGCCTTGAAATATATAGAAAGGCTATATTTTACGACTTAACTGATAAAACTAAACATATTTATCTTACCCTCAAAACGTTTCCATCCTTAGGGGAAGATAACTTTCTCAAAGTGCTTTATAAAGATATGTCTAAAAATACAAGTTTATTTAGTGAAGCGTTTGTACACAGTTCAAGCGAATTTAAGATGGTCCCGCGTATTTTTTATTGTACGGTAATATCGAAGACTATTTTCCGAATCATACGTGGTTTTATAATCATATTTTTTTGCTCAGTTCCCTAACAGAATGGAATAGAAATTTAAGCACTTACGCATCTTATAAATAGAACAAGCAGGTTCGCCACCCATCTAGCCTGACGGCACAATGTATTTCCATGTATGTGTTATTTGTACAAGCACTGCAGGCTTAACTTATAAATATTTACCCTTTCAAAGACCGCAAATATGCTTCTGTCTGAAGTTAGTTGACCACAAACTGGGGTCGGATATTAAGCCACAAGTTTGTGCCGAAGTATTTATTATAGACTTTATCGCGGTTCTCTCTGTATTTTTGGACGATTAATGAAATTTAAAAATGCATCATGTATGCGCTTTATGAGTAACTCCTCGTCAAATTAATTATGTACTTATTATTTGGATGGAGGAAGCCCTCAAGCACTTTTACATTATTAATAAGCTAAAGAAAAATAAGCTTGTCTGAAATAAGCTTATTTTTGTATTTGTGGATTGAGAAATCAACCAAAATTCACAACAATGTTGATCATAATTAGTAATGCCCCGTTTGTTTCTACAAATGCAATTAGTATTGGTTTGAACACTAGCTTCCAAATAAGAATCAACTACTAGCACGCTTGAGAATTTTGTTGCCGTATTTAGAAAAATAAAACACAAGAAACTCTTTCAAATAAAAAGCTCAGATAAGTATTAGCTTTATAGCTTACACACTGTTCCTACATAGAAAAGTTCATACTATAAAGTCACTAATGAATTTAAAACATTTTGAACTCCCTCCCGACCAGTTAAGCACAAAGTGTCTGAGAGCCGTGCGTGTTACCCTGTATATTTACATATGATCCGATCCCCTATACATTTGCATAAGCCGGGAGGGTCCCGAACAATATGAATAACTTGGCTGGAGTTATTTATGTGTTGCTGCGTATTCGAGCATTATTTCACGACTGACCTGGATTTTGTAAGGAATGTTTACTGCGGACTTGTTCTGTTATCTCGAGAGTAAGGAATACGCGACCGCGAGCTTGGGATAAATGGAGTTCTATAGCGATAAATGAATTCTTTGCTTCTTCGTGGCTGGATGGCTTTTGCAAAGCCGAGCGTTGTCAGAAAGACGGTCCATAATAGGATCATTTGTTACAGACCAGTCGGTACACTTAAGATGGTTATCGATCTAATTTCCCTTGATGCAGGATTAGTTGGTTTTAACAGTATTCGAATGTTTTTAGTGGTTTCGCGGCAATCAATTTTTTATCGCCAAAATCACTTTTTTTAAGTTTATTACCATTTCCAAAATTCTGAAACAAATAGTAGCTCACTATTCCCGCTATATGTTACTATCTTAGTCCACCCATTCCACAATTTAACAGTTTCGTCTGCGTTGGAGCGAGCCGTGTGTAGCGCTATTTATCTCTGCGTAGCTCGTAGCGCTACGGAATTAGTGGGAACGAGTTTAGTGCTACACCGATACACTGCTACGCTCGCTCGAGATATCATACTCCATACGGGGGAGGTTTACCGGCCAATTGATTTCATTTCACTTCAAATAGTTTGTACAATAAGCACAAACTACTTTAATGAAAAGATAACTCGAAACTTGTTCATTGTTCGACTATTGGTGGTCGGTCTAATCTCACCTAATGGTACTAATATACTTAACTTTGATCATAGCATTGTATTTATACATAAACAGCATAAACAGCCCATTACTTGTTATGTGGACTATAAATAGGCTTAATCAAACATGGCATGACTTCATACGATTACAGTAAAACTCGAAATTAATGGCATTAGAATTTGCAGCTAACATTCGAAGCTCCCCACAAAACGGTTCGTCGAACATAATATAATTAGGTGCCAGTGGTTCTATTGAAGCTTTCTATGTTACAAACAGGATTTAATGGCACGAGCTTCATTTGTCATGCTGTGTGCATACCGCGTGGTCAATTAAGTGGAGCCCTATTGCCAAGTAACAGGAAAAAGTCACTGCGAGTAAATAAAATAAAAAAAGTATAATTGTCAGTATAAATATCTGTATATTAATCAGATGTGAAGTCACCAGACCAAGAGATAGAGAAGTTTCCAAATACTAGCATTCCTTTTATAATATTGATAGTCGAAAAAATAATACCCCACGACAATAGTACTAATACAACCATTATCTTACAAAATACAAAAAATACAAAATGTTTATTGTGTCTCAAACATATGGTTTCATACAAAAATTGAGACCTCCCCAGTAAGTTAAAAAATACTTGTGTTGGGGTTGCCTCGCTACTTCCCTTAGTAACTAGTTACATAGTGTCGAGACAAACAACAATAATCGTATAGTATCTTGATATAACTAGCTGGCCCAACGTCAACAAATTAGAACTCAGTGAGATATAGACAACTTTTTTTTTAAATAAACCTTAACAACATCACGCTTGTATTCCCAGAACGGTTGGACAGAAGCGCAACTATGATACGCCGACGGTTATGTTTAAGTCCCATTTAACCTATTATTGCCACAAACTGGGTACAAATCCAGATACCGGGCTTCTACTGAGTAATTTCAGATGGATAAACCCAACTCCCACACGGTGGACCGACGACCTGGTGAAGGTCGCGGGAAAGCCATGGATGCGGAAGGCGCAGGACCGGTCATTGTGGAAACCCTTGGGGGAGGCCTTTGTCCAGCAGTGGACGTCTTTCGGCTGAAATGATGATGATGATGATACCCAATAACAGTTTACACGAATTGGGAATTGTAATAGTAACCTGGCGCTCAGCAGTTTCGCTAGCGACCACTAGACCAAAGAGGCATCTAAATAAAGTAAATATACGTTGTAGATCTAAACATCGCAAAACTTTTCGACCTATTTCTGATCCATATACAAGTCTTAATTTAGACAGCCTGATATGAAACGGGTCTATATTTAACCAAGGGTGTGAACAATATATATTATGTAATATACTAAAAGCGAAAATAGAGCGAAAATATTACTCGTCGACATATCACGAAGCTACCATCCAGTTTTAATGACTTGACGAAGTTCGCAGCTAAATAAATATAAAAAGATAAAGAATCAAGTAGTATAGTCATGGTTTTTACAATATTGCGATAAGTCGTTTACTTAATATTATTGTACTGGTACCTTGAAGTATTCTAACGTCGTGTTTTTAATAGAATAGACCGTACAGTTAGAGAAAAACAATGAACGTAACTACGCAAGGTGAAATATGAAATTATTCTATGGGTACTAAATTTTTTATTGAAAATCTTTTAACATCTATAGAGTAGTTCAAAAAGTTAGGTACTAAGTACGCAAAAACACAGACAAACGAATTTATTTATGTAACTTTAGTGTCGTCGCATTTTAATCGCTTTTGCTTTGCATAGTTGTACAGCAAAGTATGAGTACACAAAGCCGCATACAATTTTAATTCCTTTTAGCTTCCACACAAACCGAAAAAAGGATGAATTTTTGTTTTAGTTTGAAATGAACGCTTTTTCACTAAAAAATATGGCTTTTAGACGTGCATTTGACTCGGTTTGATGTATGCGGCGCGCGTGCTGACAATTTGATCGTCACTCACGTTGGTTTTTTATTCAAATACCTACGTCATTTCTGTTAGATATAAAAAGTTTTATAAAAAATAAAATAGCAGTGGTATTTTTTATATTCAAGCAGTAAAAATTCAAACGACTGAGCAGTAAAATGCTTGGTACGGTAGGTACCTAGCTACCGAAATACCCTGTCCGTATTCTAGATTCAATTTCGGACTTTAATTTTATTAACGTTGCACCTATAATTTGGTTTTCATTACTGTTAATATTTCGTTTTCATTCAATAACAAAAACGGCTATAAAATTCCACCACAATAATTCTCATATTGTGGTACTCCAACGTCGAAATTGCATGGTATTATCACTCACAATAGAAATAGCATTACTGTTGTCTTATTCGTATACAAAACTAACCAACTTGAATACTTCTAATCTATTTAATATTAATGTTCTCGGAAGCAGACGCGATTATCTTTTTTAGTTCCCGCCAACTTAGTCAGTAATCAACCTGTCTTCAAGATTGAAACCTTGACAGGAGGGTAAAAGTTCGAGTAGTTTGAATAATAAATAGTGTATTGTGTTTTTAATGCAGACTTTAATGCAGGTCACATAAAACGACTGTGACTGTCTTTGTATCGCCACCGTTTAATCGTAGATGCTGCATAATCTTCGAAAGATACTCCCTCAGCCCCGAAATTAAACCTACTACGATTCTATTCATAATTCACAGTCGAGCACACCGCTCATTAAGGCCATCAAGCATTCGTGATAAAGCAAGATATCGGAGTGCTTCAAAACCATTTTTCTGCAACTTTTACAGTAATAAATCCCGAAAATGTCATTTGTAAATATTCATTAAAACAGCATAGTAAACCCTGAATTTAAAAAAAACAATACAAAAGTATTACAGTTTTGATTAAATGACAGTGCAAAGTTCATTATTTTTTTCGATGAAAACATTTTTGTCATTATTATAAAAAATCGTGGGAACGTGTAAATACGACCAGAATATTGAATAAAACAGTATCCAGATTATGCTGCTGTTATATTGAATAAAACAGTATCCAGATTATGCTGCTGTTATATTTTTTCAAAAATATCTTTAACAAAACATCACGCCTGTATTTCCGGAAGAGGTGGGCAGACGCGTACTTACAGTACACCCACATTTCACCAGTTATGTGTAGTCCCATTTAATAGGGAGTGAGCCTAATGCAACCGGGCACACATCTCTCGGAACTGTATCTCTTAAACACAGGCTACCCCGTAGCCTATCTAGGAGAGCAGCACTCCACCCAATAACTAGATTAAGAAATATGTATGTGTCTGCCTTTGCTACTTTCAATGTATTCAACATAATCTGGTCCAATTTAACAATAAAATCATTTCAATTATTATTATATTATTATCTCTCATCACAGACTAAAACAAAATGCTCTGTAATCGTAAGCGGGACGCGCATTTGTATGGCAAAGATCAACGGCGTTATTTATGCAGGGAAATAGTTCGTGTGAATGAGCCGAAATGAATTCCAATTCTATGTTTTAAGTTGGGAATAAACTCAGTAAAGAGCTTTTCATCGCTCGACGCTTTTGAGCTTTTTTATTCACATGTCATGTTGACTTGGGCATTAAAGCTACGAAATAATAAAGCGGTCGCGCCGCCATGTGTAGTTTCAAATCAGCGTTAGTTGGCCAAACATTTGTGTTGAGTTAAACTGGAATTAGGCAGGTAATCTTTTCTTGCTTGGTTGTGTAAAATATTTAAATTATGCAACTTTTAGAGATTGTACTTTTTAGGGTTTTTGGAGACAGTGTTCATTTCAGTAGGCTACTAAGTAGAAGTACATGGAATAACATCCATATTTGCTCAAGGAATAGCGTTTTTATTTGCCTTACCTATATATCAGTCAACGCGAAAGAGCAACAAATGGTTACACATAAGTCATCTAAAGTTAAATTGTTCGGTTAGTAGCAGTTAGCTCTCAAGGGCTTTACAAATTCGTTCTAAAATGATAATTGCCTCTTTTTTCAGTGCTACCAAGTAGGTACGTTTGTAATTTTCTGATCCCATCTTATCAGATTAGATCGAACCGATATTGATGAAATCCTTGGCGTGATTGTTGATGCTATTTATAGATTTCTATTAGCACTGAAATATAAAAATAAATATGACAGTTATTATCCCTAAAAATAAGTTCTTTATCAATTGGCAAATAGAAAATAACTCAAACCAGCGACAAATATTAATTTCCGTGGTTTTAGTTGAAAACAAATAATTTTCATATCTTCTTTTATATCTAGGTACACGAATTTTCTAGCCACTGAAAAGCTATTACAAAATGTAACATATTACAAATGGTAGGTTGTATAAGAGTGGATGGGAAATCTTTGGCTACTTGCCATTCTGTTAAGCAGTTCTTCATATCATTTATGGGATGAAAACTTCTAAACTATTCGATGTACGATATGACAACGGATAATGGGTAGAATTGAACATGAATTATACTGTCAAAAGTCCACTCAGTGCTAAACTATTTATTTATATATTTTTACTAACTTATTTTTACAATTATTAATATATGAAGAATAAAATAAAATAAATAATCACAGGGCATCGAAAAATTCATCCGCATCGCTGTCAACGGGAAAAGTGCTAAACTTAAATGTTTGTTACACAAAAGCGTTTTTAGGAATCTTTGTGATTTACCAAATAGGTAGATATAAAGTAGGTATGCAATAAATCACAGTAGTTCCGTTTCTAACTAGCAGGGTGACAGCTGACCTTTGTCGTGCCGGGGTACCGCACCCAGGCTCGCTCTAATGTCATGACAGCTAGACCTATATTGATCACGGAATCGGAAAATAAACTGAAATAGAATTTTGAATTAGGAGAAACTAATGTCATGTTGTTGTTTCCAATTTTTGTCTTTTGTTAAGTGCTTAATGCGAAATGATTATTTTAGTATACTAAGCCGAAGCCGTTGATGTCAACGGCTTTTAAATATTGTTTATAAATGATATTTATTTCTGAAATTGGTTTATACAAACACTTATTTTTATTTTTTTAACTAGTTTGTTGTTTCGCTATCTGACTATTCTGAGAACAAACACCGAAAGAAACTCAGTGGTCGCAGTCTTGTCATGTGGAGATCATGCAGGTCAGATACAGACGAGATGGTCTTTTGAGGAAAGAACCACACAGATATTAGTGGACCTGTTCAGTCAGTGAAAGTATTTTTCGGAAAATGTAGAGTGGTTTTATTATAGTGCCTATCATTTTACTAGATACTTGTTAAACAAAGAGCTTTACCTTGTTGAGTAGTTGCCACGAAAAGTTTGTAATGGCTGTAATTTCTTCATGCTTTCTATTTATTAAATCAAATAGGCAAAAACATTGCGTGACCTAGGTTAGGCAACTCAAGGCCGAGGCTAGTTTTATTTCGGGAATAAATTAGTATAAAGGTGAAAGAAAGTTGTGGCGTATTAGAAAGTGCAGGAACCTATTGTAAATTACTACACTGGTAGGGACAAAGAGACATCTTAGAATCAATGCTCTGGCTGTTTAAAGATTCGTTTAATTTATTTCTTTCAGCTTTTCATAAAAGAGCCCGTTTACAGAGGTCGAAAACAATCTCGGCAAAGGGTTTTCCTAAATACCCTTGTGTGTTCAGCGATTATTTTTATCGGTTTTTCATTTCCAACTATTATTAATATGAGGTCAATAATATTGTCTTATCATCATTGAGCAGAATTCCCACTAAAAACATAATACGTGGGTGTTTTAATACATTTCGAGTATAAAGCTCGCTTAATAGGGGATGAAGCCTGGGTAAAAAAAAAGAATTACATTTAGTCCGTCAGTCGAATAATAAAAGATATTGGCCACGTATTTTTTGCTTTATCACATTAATAAAAAATGAATTAGATGAAACGCATTAAAGATGAGAGGGAGAAGGGGAGTGGGGGCTCGTACGTCACATGTGCGTATAAAATTTACTTATGTGCGAGTTCACGCTACATTTTAACTCAATGTATTGACGTAATCCTTTGGTTACGTAAAAAAAGAAAAAAATACATGTCCAATGTTATTAAATAATCTACCTATCAAAAAACTATATTTTTCCCACCATCCCTACTGTCAACTTTTGAACCTTTACATTTCTTAATAACGTCTATAAATTGCCGGATATTTTGGTTCTGACTAAGGAAAAATCGATATCGTAAATGGGGCAGGATAAAAATAATGGAAACTGTACAATCATTCTCTCTCTCAAAATTTTCCTTCTATTAATCAATCAACCATTCAACTCATTATTTTACAAAGTTCCGCCATGTTGTTTTAATATTAGGTATAAAGTTGAAAATTTTAGACGTTGGCTGTTAAAACTTCCATCGTAAAATTCACCTTGTAGGTATTCACAGAGAGCATGTTTTTAATAAACTTAGCCTTTCTTGATAAAAGGCGATTGGCCTTGAGTGCAAGTTCTTATTACTGAAACACGGAGGCCTTATAGATTAAGTTCTTAGCTGAAGAGCTGGTGTTAAAAGTTTAATCTGGTCTCTTGCTCTAGAGGTTCATATTTAATGCTGCCTCTGTTTCCCGTTGAAGGGGTTAAGTACTTCTTTGGAGGACGAAGAGGGTTAAATGGATTTACACAGATTTATTCTTGAAGAGTAAGGCAAGGCATGTATTAAAGTTATGATGCATTAAAGATGTTGGAACGTAGACGAAGCGAAAGGAGTATGTAAGGATCGTAGCAGATGGCGTTCTGTAGTTTCAGCCTACCTACCCCCATGAAAAAAAGGCGTGAGTTTATGTATGTATATATGTATTAAAGTTTTAATAGAAATTGTAATTTTGTGTCCGATTTTAGTTACTTGCTTAAAAGCCCGATCATGATTTGCGAGGTATTCATTGCGGTAAAATCATATACATACATAGAAAATAGACAAAGCGCTTTCTAAACAGTTGTATACGGGTAAGAAAGTGTGAGGGAGACACAAGTGAACGTGAGGTCAGTAGTTACAAATAAAATAAAGAAAAGAAATATCAATTTACATTCTGATCTAAAGAGTGCTTTTTGGTGTAAATTGTTTGTCATGCACTCGGAAACTTATTCCGAACTTAAAGTGATTGGTTGCACTAAAGAAATTATACGCAAACACTAGGAAAAAAGTTAAAAGCTTCTGCGCAAATAGTCTGAGAGGAATTTATCAATTTACGTTTTATGCCAAATGTGAATTTATTATTAAGTTTACTAATTGTTACTTGTTTTGCACTTGGTTTTGGCACAGATTTTGTTTTAAAAAAAAGGCTTGCAGAAAACTTAAAGTTGGTTAAGAAGAAGCTCTCTACATAAATGGATCTACTAAGTTGAAGCACAGTAATGTTTGTTAAAACACACTTGCTACTTGGTAAGTATTTTCAAACATAACATCACGACTGTATTCCCCGGGGCAGAGGACAGATAGTACACTATACATATGAACAAACATATTAGCCAGATATTTCTAATATTCAGTCTGTGAATTGTGGCTCTTCTTGATTAAGTAAGGTTCATGGTGTTTCTTCTCAGGGTATCCAGATGCCAAACTCAGACCTAATCTGGCTTTAAATTATATTATTATTTAAAGACGTGTGAAGGGTGTTCATTTTTTTAGCCAAATAAATATAATTTATCATTATTTACCATTTATCACAATCACGAAACACTTCTGTTGCCTGCCTACTACACCAATTTAATTTAAAATGAATCATTGTATTTGCTTGTGGAATACCAATAAATATGTACTTCTATCAATAAAAAAAAAAACACTAGGAAGTGGTGAAGGGTGGGCGTTTTGGGGGACTGTCTTATGTAAACGTTTTTGACGTTCAAAAAGTGCTGTTTCTCAGCCTAATTTGAATAAATGAATTTTGATTTTGATTTTTGAATAGTGGTATATGGAAGTCAATACCTAGCTATATAGGTACTTGCTGTTAGAAGAGTGAATTTGTGTATTAGGGAAACAGCTAAATTCTAAAGATAATGAGGTCACCATTACACAAAAGTGAAGTAGGTAATAATGACTTTTTTCGTTTTAAGTCGTATTGAATACCTACAACGTGACAGTGTGTAAGTGTGTACTATATTGTATTATAGTAAAGTGGTTGTACTAAAGGTAAGCCGGTCGAAATCGAGTTGTATGGCAACTTCGCCCCTGGTACTCGGTAAGGTAGGAATACGTCCGGGGGATTAGACGAAAATGTTCACCTGCGCTTGTTCAAAGACAACTTGATCTCGAGTCCAACACAAAAGCTGTCACTTCTTATAGGCTTTTGTTGAGTTTCCGGTTGTGGCTTTAGTCAGTAGTTTATAACATTGGCAAACAAATACGTAGATAAAGCTATAAGTGTGTGTGTGTATGCTAGCTATGTGTGTAATCAACCTTAATATATTTAACCCTGAAACTAGCCACGTCTTCCTTTGTACTTAGGTAGCTTCGAATCACTGCCAGCCTGTATCACCCCTCAGCTGGACAGAGGCCTGCCCCGACACTTTTAGCTTTCCAGGGCGAATGTGGACCATTGGTTATAATTTTGTCTAGCTTTTCTCATCTTCTGCGTATTCTGCCGCGACGCCTCGTTGTACTCCACAGCTTATTGGGCTTGCGGCGGGCGTGGCCAGCAAAGTGCCACTTTTTTGTGAACATGTTGAATATTACAAAACGACCGATGTGGCGCGGTGGGCAAAGGTCCGCCTGCGACGCAGGAGGTTGCGGGTTCGATTCCCGCCCTGGAACAAATGTTTGTACGATCTACAAATATTTGTTTCGGGTGTTCTGGGTATTTACTATGTATAATAAAAAATATCTATCTATGTAATGTATTGTATTAAGTATATCAGTCATCTAGTACCCATAACACAAGCTCTGCTTAGCTTGGGGCTAGATGATGCTGTGTGGATTGTCCAGCATTATTTATTTATTTATTTATTTATAAAACATGCAATATTGTAAATTGTAAAAGAATATAAAGGTGCGGTCGATATGAAGGTACATGCGGGCCACTCACGCCTGTTTTTATTGTATAGTTGAACATATGACTTCATCATACAACTTCCACTAATTAAACTCATTTCTATATCTCTAATCATCATGCAGCTGTTAAAAGTGACGTGAATATAGCTACTCGTATGAATAAAAAAACTCCCAACTTCAAACATACGTCTTAAATGTCTGTCGAACCTGAGCATCGGAGCTCAGATCCACAAAGTCCGTTTACAAGTACAAAGAGGGTGCTCTTGTGAAGTGGTGGGGGAAAGGAAATCACGTCGAGAGTCTCGATGAGCCTCCGATGAGGGCCGTCCCTCTGCGGGCCTCCGGTGAGAGCCTGCCCTCTGCGGGCCGCTTGCTCAGCCGGCTTGAGCTAATACCCGGTATTGAACTAATTAGATGATTTTAAAGAAATACCAGGAAAGTTATTGTAGGATTTCTGTGAGTAGATATTTGCGCTTCGTAATGGAAGGTCTGTGAAAGGTTATTATGTTGAGTTTTTTTTCAATTAGGTACGTCAATGGTTTGATGTTATAAAAAATCTATTGAGATTTTCCATTCTATGAAATTCTGTGTGGCTGATTGAGGTTTCCATTAAATACACGGCTTTCAAATAAAATGAGAAAATGAAGCTCCAAATGAAGGAAATATTTCACTTACCTACATTTTAACATACTCTAGGTATAAACAATTATCTTTCCGCTCTGGAAGATAGAAGTTTAATATAGAATGTAGGTCAACGCTTAAAATAAACCACAGTCTAGACTGCCACTCTTTCTACAGTTTAGGCATAAAATTTGAACAAAATGATGCAGAACAAAAAGGTATGAAAAACAAGTTTTTTGTATTCATTAGATTTTCAAGTTGATTCTGTTGGTTCATTAAAACGGGGTGAATCGACATTATTAATTAATTAATTACTGACAAAGTATTGAAATTAATCATTTCAATTCCTTAAAAAAAATAAGAGTTCTTGTAGTAACAAACAATGTTAAACTAATGCCCTTCAAAGTTTTGTTTCTACTGACCCCTGCGTTTCTATTCACCCCGTTTTACTGTATACAGTTTTGTAGGCCATCCACTTTGTTTCTAGTATCTTTTTTGTATCTTTTTTGTATCATTTTGTAGTTGTGTTGTTATTTGTCACGAGTTACTGTCGCGTGCGAGACATGACAGTGGCAAATTGGATGGACGTGAATATTTGAATGAAATTAACTATGGCAAATTAATTAAATGTTATATTGATGGCTTCTATGCGATATAAACCTTTGTATGAACCTTTTACAGAGCTCAGTGTTGTAGCAGAATATTTTGCAATGTTTTGGATTATTTGATTGGCGTTTGTCGCATATTTTTTCACAAATTGTACTTGGTTCAAAATACATATAGCTATTGACATAGATTAAACCTGCTTATGAAAATAAAACAAACGCCATTTTGGAGTTACGATGCAACAAATATCATATTCAAATGGCGTGTGCTTGGATATACTGATGATGATAAGAGCTTCTAAATCTAAGCTTCTTCTCAAATTGTATTGCTATCGCTTTATCGAATTTTGTATCTAACTGAGGATGCTTGTAATTAGCAAAATATATATGTCTTGTTGTTAAAATAATGGTAATAATTTGTAAGTATTAGAATGTCTAAAACAAAATAAATAAATAGTACTTTCAACTTAAAATACTCACGTGTTTTAATTTGAGATACAATAGATGGGTTGGTTCTACCCGGACATCACACGGGGCGAAATGTATGAACGTGACCGAGGCGAAAGGAGTACTCGTACCTATGTAAGGATCGTAGCAGGTGGCATGCTGTTGTTTCTCTTTACCCCCTTGCGAAAAAGGCGTGAGTTTATATACATATACGGTACCTATATTAAAAATAAACTTCGTGTGAAGTGAGACACACTTGGACAACTTTTGCATATTTAGCTAGTTATTAAACTTGTTTCTTTATTAAATGCAATTAGCAGGAAACATGTTCCACGATAAGCGCTACTGGAACTTGTAGTGCAATTATAACGGTAATTTGAAAAACGAACAGGAGTTTTAATTGATTTAAAAATAAACAGATTCTTGGAGCAGGACTGGAACGGTCATTATATTACGGTACGTTCACACGGCGTCGAGTGTTTCTCTACCGAATCTGTTTTTTGCAGGATTCGGTTTAGTAGCAACAGTATTTCAATGAATGAGTTCACACATGCATTCGGTTTCAAGACACGACAAAAAAACCGAATCTTGCTGAAGTTGACACCCGATTTAGCGACTACAAACCGATCCGGCAATACTGCAAAATATCAGATCCGGTGCAGTGGTATAGCGCATTCAATTCACGCGTTCATACGATACACGCGGGGGTAGATTCGGTTATTTGCCGGATCTTGAAACCGAATACACCGTCGTGTCCAGTCGTCGTGTCGCACAAGCGGGGGAGGGGTGGGCGGGGAGGGACACACCGCATGTACGCTCGCCAGTCATTTTCGCCCGCTTCAACTGACCGCTCGTTATTCTCTCGCTATGACGACGAAAAATATAGACGTTGAACTTTTAATTTCTCTTGTCCAAAATCGGCCAGTTATATGGGACAAAACTCTTGAAATATACAAAGATAAAAACTTGAGGACTGCTGGCTGGCGAGAAATATGTTTAATTTTGAAGGAAGATTTTGAAGAAATGGAGGAGAAAAAAAGGCAGGATTATGGTAAGTACTTAAGTTGTAATTTTTTAAAATAAACAGGTGAAATATTTGTACATAAATTAAAATAGCAGTGCGTTACAAAATTAACGTTAGATTGATTCGTCTTGCCAAGGCACAGCTCCTGCTGTAGAAATAAAATAATTTGTGAATTCAGTTCGTATAACATTAGCACATCGTCCACCTCGTGTACTATTTTGTTCATTGCGTGCATCACTGAACACGTTAACCATTGCTGATACATTGCTTGTTGTTTCTATGTTCGACTGTACACCTTCCATATCTATTATAAAATTATGAAGTACAGTGCAAGCCTTTACAATTGAAATTGCTGTGCTGGTATCTACATCCAGTGGACGATGAAATATTCGCCACTTATTAGCTAAAATTCCAAAGGCGCACTCAACATAGCGTCTAGCTCTGGTTAATCTGTAGTTATATATTCTTTTGTTTCTATCCAAATGGTTTCCGCCGTAAGGTCTCATCAAATGTTGATGCAAGCCAAAACCTTCATCACCTATTACTACAAACGGAATCGATAAATCGGAATCGTTTGTCAGTGGACATGCTGCCGGCAAATGCAAATCACCATCTATTAGTTTTTTCCAAAAAGAACACTCCTTGAATATCGTCGAGTCGCATTCTTTTCCATACGAGCCCACACTGATGAATGTAAATTTATAATATGAATCAACCACTGCTAATAATACGATGGAAAAGAAATCTTTGTAATTCATAAACATGGAACCACTGTTGTTTGGCTTTTTTACTCTAATATGCTTACCGTCCACTGCACCAATGCAATGGGGAAAGTTCGCTCTAGTATTAAATCCATTGGCGATATATTCCCAGTCAGATACTGTGTTGGGTAATGTCATAAACTCCCCATGCAAGTTGTTCCAAACAGCATTCGTTACTTCCTTAATAATGTTACTGATCGTAGACACTCCGACTCGGTAGGCGTAATGTAAATCCTTGTATGAACAGCCAGAAGCCATATATCTGCAATTAAATTTAATTATATGTTTCAGCTAAATTGATCGTAAAGAAGTGGAGTAATATTAGAGACAGCTGGATGAGGAGTATTAATGAGAAAAAGAAATCAAAAAAATCAGGATCGTCTGCGACATGTACGAGAGACTACGTCTATCATCGTCAATTGCTGTTCTTAAAAAAAATTGTGACGCCAGCTGACACCCATGATAGTGCGACTATTGCCACACCAAACCTAGCAGACGATAGTACAACCGCTATAACAGTTACATCAGATGTTACCCGTGACAGTGCTATGGCTCAGGACAATTTATTGTGTGAAGAAGATACAAATAATCAAGATGCTACAAAAGAAAGTCAACAAGAAACTAATAATGAAAATGTCGTAGTAGGTGGTTCGAAAAGACAAAAAAACAGACCATCGAGGCAGAATTTAAACGTGTTTGATAAGAAGATGAGTGAGTTTATAGATTATCAAATGGAATGCAAGAAGAAAGAAGAAATGAAAGAAGACCGTAATTTGTTTTTCTTTAAAAGTCTACTTCCATCATTGGCAACGCTAAACGATAATCAAACATTAGAATTTCAATCAGGCGTGTTAAATTTATTACAAAATATAAAGAACCGAAATGAATGGTCTCCTGCACACTCATCAACATACAACTATCAACCAAATGTGTCACAATCACAAGGCTATTTTACATCGCAGTACCAAGCATCACCAATTACCGATTCTCAAAGTATTCAATCGAATGCTTCTGATTTCCCAGACTTTCATGATATGTAGTTAGGAAACTGTGTACCTACCAAGCGATATTCTATCATTTCTTAATCATATTTTTAATAAATAATTTAATTAATAATAAAAATCAGTATTTCAGTCTTACCTTATACATATTGCTAATTTTTCTTCTGGTTTAATGCTTTTCCTCATGTTTGTATCACGCTTTGTCAAATCTTTTTCCACTTTTTTCAAAAGATTATCAAATGTGGGTATAGTCATTCTAAAGTAGTTAAAAAATTTTTGTGGATCATTTCTTAATTGCTGCATAAGAGTTGTAAAGGCACCAACTGTTGATCGTCTTTGTACTATTGGGTTTAACCACAATCTTTTTCTACGACGCTGACGGCGATAATACCAGTATATTATAGCAAGACTGTTCACGTCCATCGCTTCCAAATCAATGAGGAACTGTGCGCACTCTTGCTAATAAAAACCGGATGATGTGTTCACACGAGATCCCGATATGAGGCCGTCTGATACGGCAATGCAAGATGTGCTGTGTGAATACAACATTCGGTTTTTCCAGATCCGATGAAAATAAGATTCTGGAAATCATGTCTCCGTGTGAACGTACCGTTAGGCGTGCACTTGAAAATCTTACATATAAAATTTTCATAGGCTGGACCGATTTGTATGAAATTTTGTGAGCATATCGGGTAGGTCTGAGAATCGGCCAACATCTAGTTTTCATACCCCTAAGTGATAAGGGTGGTCCACCCCAAACATTTTTTTTTTTGGCTTAAATTGGCAAAACTACGTTTGCCGGGTCAGCTAGTATAGATATAAAGAGTTCGAGAGTGGCCATATATTTGTATTATAGGATCTGTAGACCTTTTCTAGGTGATTTCTATGAAAGAATTCTGAAAAAGTACACTACAATAGAAGCATTTACACATGTCCATTAAAGTTGAGTTCAAGTGATTATTTATGAGATATGGTTATAACCATATCTCATAAATAATCACAGAGTTAGTTGACATTATGCTTTTTCACAAAAAAATGTAATAAAGAAAACTGGCTTCTTGATAAGAATGTCTAAACAATACAAAAATTAATTGAAAATTAGGCGTTTTTTATTTATGTAATGTTAGTACAGTTATTTATGTTATGAGTAGGTACCTACATTTAAATTTGATGTTAAGAATCTTTTAAATGTTAAATGTAACATAGTTTGTATCTGGTAGTGGTAAATTTTCATGTGATCAACCAAAATCCGTATGACGCTCTCAGTGGTTGATTCATCTTTACCATATTCCAATAAAAAATGCTCATAATTATGATGAATGCCTAATCCCAGCATAGACTTCAACTAAGACGAGAACAACCGTAGCAAAAAAACCTTCCTCGTCAAAATTTTTATTAGAAAATTCTTGTGAGTTTCGGCTAATATAAATGAAATTACGCAATCACCTTTATCAAGCAATTGTAGAGATAGACCTCTACAAGTTAATGGATATAAAATAATAACATGAATGACCGTGTATGACAAGGTGTATGAATATAAATTTATCAAAAGGAGTAAGTATATAAGAATCGTACCGGGTGGAGTTCTATCCGTAGTTCTGCTTTCTGAAAAGGGCGTGAGCTTGTGTATGCATGTTTGTTTGAAACAATTTATTGCTTCCGTATAGGGTTATCGCATCGCCACAGCCCGTGAACGGATCGTTGTCATAGCGACTGTTATTGCAACACGTTATTGGTACAGCTTAACGCCGTCTATAGAAAAACGTATAGGTACGTGTTTTGTACGTGTCTATAGAATTCAATATTTGAGTTATAAATGAGCAACAAAATAAAATCCTGACAATATAGTATTCATTTTTTAGGAAAATATGTATGAAGGTTTCGATAGAGACGCGCCTTTCATACCACAAAACAGACAAACCCATCATTAGTGCGGGCACCAAATGAATTCACGAACAGAATACAAAATGAAACGGAAATAATACAACGCTCACTTATAGGGAAATGTTTCAGTAGAACAGTTTTTAAATAGAGTTAAACTTGCAAACGTAGTAAAATAAATAAATAATGCTGGACAATCCACACAGCATCATCTAGCCCCAAGCTAAGCAGAGCTTGTGTTATGGGTACTAGATGACTGATATACTTAATACAATACATTACATAGATACTCGTAGATATTTTTTATTATACATAGTAAATACCCAGAACACCCGAAACCAATATTTGTATCGTACAAACATTTGTTCCAGGGCGGGAATCGAACCCGCAACCTCCTGCGTCCGCAGGCGGACCTTCGCCCAACGCTCCACATCGGTCGTCAAAAATACTGAGCATAGACAAAGCAAACTGAATAGTTAAAGAAAGGAGAAATTAATCGACAGCCAAAATTTTAAAAACTTTTTAGTTTCCAATTAAAACAAGACACAATGTGGCAGATCTTTATTCACAGTGTACGAGGGTAGCATACAATGTATGCGAGCTATCTTCCTGTTGTGTGAACACTGTTTATCGACGTGAAAACTACGCCAACTAGGCCAGGATGCCACTGCTACCGACTAATGGCCATGTTTGCAGATAGTTTGCAAAGCCTCGCCCTCATAATGTATTGTGAACCGCTATTGAAAGCGGAAACGCCGGTATAAATGTTTTGTCGAATATTTGAACAAACACTCGCCAGTATATAAAGGAATTCACGTCTTTGAAGTACAATTTATATGTGTGATCACGTAAAATATCAATTTATCTCAGCGGAAATTCGAAGATCAAAGCTAGATGCATTGATTTCCTCTCTACTTAAACTGTCGGAGAACGGGAATTGATTTTTTGCGACGTCGGTTTACGGTAGCGTGATAGGAATCTACGTATTCGACGAGCTTGATTTAAAAGTTACACAACCTACTGCGCCCCACGCATAAATTATGACAGCCTTCCAATTTGTCAGAAACAAACAATTCAGAATTCGTAAATCTACCATTAATTTGTCAGGAAAGTGACAAGAGCAGGCACAACCGAAAGTAGCCAGATAATCCTATTGAGTTAACCATGTGATCCTGGATTACGTGCTAATCCTGGCCGCAGTGGGGGCGGCACTCTGTAAATATGTAGTACATTATTAACTCTCTTTCGTCAAGGTTCTGTAACATTATGTTGCCCTTTAGAAGCGTAATTACGCAAACGCGGGAAATGAACTTTACATTTTTTATCAGGCGCTGAATCTCGCGCAGTTTGAGCGTAACATTGAAATTATTTCGAGGAAAGTTTGCGGGTGGGATGTTTCGTTAATTAAATGCGAAGCTCTCCTATTAGATACATCAGTTTTCGGAGATTTTTTTAAGCTTACTGTTGGTACGTTACTTTTGTTCTAAGTTATTGAGCCATGATCAGTCTATGTTGTTAATTTTTTTACATTTCCTGTGATCTTGTTCAGTAAGTAACATTGCATATATATATATGTATATATAAGTAATACGTTTTCGTCGTCTTTTTATCGCGATAAACTCTCGTGATATTGTGCTTTTTGAATGTGAAATGCAGAAAAGATCGTAAAAGTTGGGTGATAAACTTAATGCAATAGACAAAGTTTAGAGCACTCATAGAGGGAACGTCGCTGAACAGTACTGTCGTAAAACTTAACATTTACTTACTTTTACGTATGAAGTATTGATGATGTACCGCTGTTTATTTACAGGTAAATGTTTAGCTTTAAAATAAATACATTTAAGTTAAAAAAATAGGAAAGAAATTACAGATTTATATCTTTCCACCACACTTTTGTCTTTGATTGTTAAAATAAATAGCGCTTAAAATGTCATTTTCAGATCTTACCAAATTATTTATCTTAAAAAGGATTGCGACTAAAACCTAAGCAAGCAATCGGAACAAAACCATTTACCTACCTACTACCTACTGTTAAAGAACTCAAAACATTATTAAGCATAACACGTCCAGTCGTCAACTTAATGCCAGCTCAGGTGTCTCTGCATAATGCTATGCAAATTAGTAACACTCATTAATACTAGCAAAGCGTTTAATTAGCGTTTGCGGGAGAAGGCAGGTACGAATGAGGTAACGAACCCGCAGACACGGAGTGCATAGGAACAGAAGACCCGCCTTTGCTGAGTGGCTCGTGGTTTTATGGCTACACTGTTTTAAGAGCTATCATTACCTTAGCTCCCGACTGTGACGTATTTGTCTTTCTTCTCTATCACAGAGTTCGGATAAAACTACCTTTTCAACAATATGTACCTACCGGTATAAAAAACTTTACTTCAGATTTTAACATTTATTTAAGTTATAAATATTATTATTTATAACTTAAAAGAAAATTAAATAAAATTCCTCAAAAACAAAATCTCTTTGTCGTAACAAATAAAGTTAAACTAACGCGAAAATCCCCTTCAAAGTTAAGTTTCTATTCACCCCTGCGTTTCTATCCTAACGTGAGTATAGAACACGGTAATCTCAAATATTATGTACAACCGTACCCAATCAATACCAACTTAGCTTCTATACTTTAGAGTAATTGATAACTTTGCAGTGAAATCTCGTTTCAATGTGACTGTCGGCGAGCCACGAGCCCCTCACGGTAGGCCTTCTGTATCTTTTATTTGATGTTGCATTCTCTTAATAAGGTGACCCAGTTAGTGCTGAGCCGGCCTAGTGACATTTCGACTGTGAGTGATGTAACCAACATTTTTCTGTAGAGTCGGGACTCGGCAGCAGTTAAACTTGGCAGATTTTAATCTTTGGATTGATGTACTTTTTTAAAAGTTGCAGATTCTTCAGATTATTTTATACAAATTTATAAAATGTGAAACTACTTACAATGTTATAATCTTAGTAATCTCGTGCTAATTGTATTACTAACATCCCATTTTTTAAACTGTAGAGCGAACTGTAGTCGTGTCTACTTAGTTCCATCACAGTCACATATTACGCGAAATATTTTTGGTAAAGTGCCTATAAAGCAAATCTCGGCGTTTGTAGAGCGCATGCCTAGGGTGAATTAAATTGAACGGTAGAATCTTTGTTGTTTGTTTATTGATTTATTATTGACACAAAGAATCTATGTTGTGGCACATAGTGGGCACATGTGTTGTCTTGCAGGGCGTATAAATTATAGCTAATTTAGAAAGTAGATAAAAAAATAAAAAAAATAAAAAAATAAAATAAAATTTATTGCAATAAAAGTTTCACACAGTTTTGATCATTGGTCCCAAACTAGGCAAGCCTGTATCTTGGGTACCAATATGGAGGGTTTGCCATTATACAATTTTACATCACATAAAATAACAAAAGATAAAATGAAAAAATGTAAAGTATAAAGTATTAAAAAAAAAAAAAAAAATATAATAATAATAATAAAACAGTATACGCTTGACTGTGTGTATGGGTATGGGAGTGTCTACTCGTATATTATAGAAAAACTAGTGTTTTCCTTGTATGTGTGAGTAAGTGTGAATGTGTGGTGTGGGTAGGTATGTGTTTCAGAGTGTGTAAGAACGAGACAAGAGAGTGGCAGATTTATGCAAAAACTTATTTTACCACTTTAATGACATTTTCTGCTTCATCATATGAGAGATTTAGTAGCCAGGATGTTAGACTATTCTTAATTTGCGTTCGAGTGAGGTTTCTTATTTTGCACTGTTTGATCACCGCATTATAGACGTGGAGGTGTAGAAAATATGATAAATTGTTTAATCTTTTGTTATGAAATAAAACATTAATAAAAAAAAAACAAATTCATCTTCTAGAAAATCCGAGTATCAGAAAGTTCATAGTAATCGGAATATCCCATAAGCTCCCACCGTTTGGCTATACAGTATTCAGTGGACCTCACGAGGCTTTTGTTTAACGTATCTACTCACCTACCTCGCCCGCGCGGCTTTCCCTGTCAATTACTCCAACATTTAGGCCTACTTATTAAGTGGCAATTTTGGTCACCGTTGCAACGTTTTGAAACTATTGGTTTTTAGTTAAATAGCCGTAAATTTGTTTCGTACATGATTTTAATTTATATAATGATGTGGCGTCAGTGGTACAAGGGTGATAAAAAGGAAATACATTATTTACTATAGGTGTAAGGATGAAACTGAATAAAAAGAAAAAAAAAATGAACTAAAAAAAAAAACTGAAAAGAATCTGTATGCCCGTCGGTCTTGCTGAGACACGTTTCCTAAGACAAAACAGTATTTCTGAAAATAATACCTACCACAAGTCCACTGCCAATACCGTAAGGTATGACTGAAGTAGTCTAGATATAATTGGACGCAAATTGTTGCTGATGTATCATATAGGTACTACTAATGTGGGCACTTGAAGCATTTATTGGAAAATTATCTTTATGTAGGTACGCTTATAAACAAGAATGGCTGTGCAAACAGTGTAATGGTGATGTCAATAAATTTATAAAATTCTGTAGTAACAGATATTTTGGATTTTAGACTCGTACCAAAATAGTGAAAACCCTTATGGTGTGACTTCGATACTCTGTCTCTTAATTTAACGGATTAGAGATTTAGATAGGCTTCTATACTTTATCTCTCTTTGTGATTTATAAGGCTAGGAAGGAAGAGACTATTTAAATGATGACAAATAGAGATGTATGGAAGAAGAAGACATGCTGCGCCAATCCCAAATAAATTGGTATATAGCCAGGAAGATGACGATGATTGTGATTTGTGATTTATTATCATTACCCAGGTGGGGTCTCGTACTTGACACAATTTTAAAAGCCGAACTGAGAGGTACTTCTGGTAAAAAGCATTCTACTTTTCTATGGATTAATTCAAGTTCCTCACTTCCCCGCCTGAATTCCGTTCAACCCTAGTTTTGTGCTAGTTCGTAACATTTAAGTCGGGCTGAACGATTACTTCTATTTTTAAACGAAACGCTTTCTCTAGCCTGAAATGCAAACATGCAACTAACTGCTTTCATTGTTACGTCACCTTTGCCTGACTTACACGAATATCAGTTCAATCGTGTTCAGCAAGGTTTTTTTACAGGTGCCATTTCATAATGTTCGGTTTTACAGTTAAAACTTTGCGAAGGAAAACATTGTCGTAGACGGAGTTTTCTTATGATTCGTACGTAAAAGACCTGTCTTTGGGATACCGCATAATTAAAAAGTCTTCAGTTGAAATATTCCATTGTGTTTATGAAGCCAGTAGCCAAACACGGGTAGTCATTGCTTCAGAGAGAGAGAGAGAGACCCTTAACATACTATATGTAGCACAAAACTTGTAAAAGGAAATAAGTTATTGGTATTTGTAAACAGTATTTTAAAATTCGCAGAATAAACGAAAGAACGTAATCAATTTTCGAAACACCAAATGACTGTTTATTTTTCGTATTTGAAATACGAAGAAGAAACGATTCAAATAATGGACTCTTGTGTTTGCAATACAAAAATAAACACATTTTCTTCATAAAGAGCCACTTTTATATTGGAGCTGGCGACGGCCAGCGGCGACTGTTTGCGAATTACATTACAAATTGGGATTTCTTAGAAATTGGCTCGTAGTTCATCGTCGTCATTTCCGGGAATTTCAGCTTTTACTAACTTGCATTAAATATTTATTATTTGTTCCATTCGTGTTTAATGAAAAATGTATTTATGAAAAATTCGTTTAATGGTACGGTTGAATAAGTAATAAAAATTGAAATCAGCTTGGGCTGATATTGTATAATCCGAGATAAATTAAATTATTTACGCGTAGAGGTAATCTGGGAAAAAGGTTATTATTATTGGTACGTAATATTGTTTAAATTCAACAAACAGAAAAGCAAATGTTTTAGACATACAAAGACAAACCATCAGATAAATGTACCTAGATCCTATGATCATCAATTTCGACATAGAATACTAAATATAATGATCAATGTTTGGATAAGCAGACAAAAGTCACAATAACAAAAAGGCTGCAAAATTCGTCCGTTTTTTTTTCCATCCATGCTCCGCTCAGACCTCATCCGTTACGAGTGCGCATCACGCAAGCACTGTCACCCTGACATTGCACTTGACCTCGCACCACCATCCACTGTAAACTATAGTAATTAACATGAAAATATTGTAACAGAGGGTTGCGACATATACGTACAATATTCATAGTGAACGTTATCATTTGCCAGGCAACACTAACGTAGTTATGTTAAGGATGGCTTCCTGTCTAGCGGGATGCAGATCATCATCTGCCTAGCCTTTTCCCAACTACGTTGGGGTCGGCTACCAGCCTAACCGGATGCAGCTGAATATCAGTGTATTACATAGAGCGACTGCCTATCTTACCTTCACAACCCAGAAACTGGGCAAAACGACTGGTTGTCAGACTTTCGGGCTTCTGACTACCCGTAACGACTGTCAAAGATCCACAAATGACAGCGGGGACCAACGGCATAACGTGCGTTCCGAGGCAAGGAGGAGTCTCGATATGTTACGAACGGTCACGTATCCACAGACAGACCTCGGCAATCATAGCTTAGCCTTCGATCAACCAGTCTGGCTGTTTTTAGTTAGCCACGAGCTCCTCAGGTGATTTATTAAATGGAAATCCAAACACCAATTTTCCTAATAAAACCTTTTCTTAAATTTTCTGAATAGGCAGCATTTACTGTAACACCCAGGAAATGATGAGGTGGAAAGGAACAGTAACTACCCCACAAATTTCCGCTCGACCCGTCTGCTCATCCGATAGTGGTGAGGAGCACGCAAGCCCTGACATTGCTCTTGAAGTGCTGACCTCGCATGCAACACAGTCTTATGTTAATTTGTTGAACGTGTTTAGGTGCGAGTACAACGTTGTGGTGAGGATTTGATTACACAAGTGAATTAACATGTGTCAACGGTACTGGATAAGGGCTAGCACAGATAGTTTAGCGGTGCTACTCCGCCATGTCCTGTTCTTAATTACTTCACATCGTTTGTTCCAATTGTAATTAATATTAGAACGTCGGTTTCGTTAGTTAATTAAAAAGCCTACACGAGTCAGTGGCGGTCCCCCCAATTTTCACGTCAAATTGAAAAATGTAATTAAAATGTACATTTCAGATTATTTTAATAAATTATTTACATCCTACATAACACCTTAAACGCCAAGTGACCGACAAATATTACATTTTCTATTGTCTCGTTTTCTGGCAGTTAATGTGTTAAGAGGTCTCAAATATGATGACCCCACTACTTAATTTTGTTTTATGATTTCTGTTACTCAAATGAATCCCCTGTGACCCCACAAAGTATTATAAAAAAAAAGTTATTAATAATATTTTTAGTCTGACTTCTTTCTTTCAGCTATTCTTATTTCAAAGAAGGAGGTTTCATGTTCGACTTTATGTTATTTTTTTTTATGCTCATCAATTTTTTCGTCAATTGCGAACCGGTATTGATTTTTTTATTGTTTGGAAGGGTATGGTACATACTTTGGTCCCATTGACACCACGTCAGTGATGATGGGATCTTGGAGAAGTCTCAGTTTTAGTCTTCAAATATTGTAGGCCTTTCACCTACAGCGAAAAATTTTTTTTTTAGTAGCTCTTGCATTTGGATCGGAACGTACCCTGTGGTGAAGTGTAACCTACCTACTCAACAAAAAGTATTTCACGGGTCGCGATTCAATTACTTTAATATAGTTGCCAAGCAATTCATGCTCGTAACAATGCATATGGGGAGGTGATTTGTGAAGTAACAGGAGAACTCCTCAATATAACGTGCATCGGGAAAAGTAATATCATGTAAAAGGTGATGAGCAGATGACAAAAGGCTATTGTATCTTAGATGAATTACAAACTGGCACAGTAAAAAAATTGTTGATGTTGATTGGGTTGATTTTTTTTTGTGAAAAAGTTTTATACATACCTATGCTGTAAACCATACCTCTGACCATCATTAAACATTTAAAAAGTTGTAGGGCCTACTTATAACTCATAGCATGTTTTGTAAACGCTTGCTTTACTTAGCAATTAACTTACGTGTACGGTGCTTAGTTAGTAAATTACTGTTTCGTTACGTAAACTTAACTACAAACTAGAGGTTTCGGCGACTTTGATTTGAATTTGCGACGAAGATTCATAACGTATAGCAAGTATTTTTAGATTATGCTTCGTAGTGTGTACCTTATAAGCTAATCTTGTTTACAATATTCTGAGAGCAAAATAAACATGTTCTATTTTCCTCAACTTCAATATGAACGATATCTGACCCAAATCTGTACACACTCTATTTAAGGAGAATTTGGAACAAATAAAGTACTCTCATATCAACCGGTATGTAAGAGGCCCTTGAGAATGTTATTTATTTAAAGGCTAATCTAACCTTAATCTTGTTTTTCGTCTAGTACTTAGAAGTAAAAAATTCTTCGTAGAAACTGTTTGCATGTTCAATAGCATTTGGTCAGTCATTAGTTCATGACTGACGATGAAGGAAACATTGCGAGGTAATCTAGCTTTAATAGTCTGAAATCGGCAACTTCGTATGAAAAGCGACCTTTGCACTGTTCACAAAGATTAGTTAAACTACTACCTAAGTATGATGCACTTCAAGAAAACACTGCTCTTTCTGTTTCTCCAATTTAAATCATCGTATGTCTTCTATCAAAGCAACAATTCTATTATCTCTAAGGGAACGGTAACCAACTTCATTATGTCTAATTTCCACATTTGCTACCCAAGTTAAGTCTACACGTAGACTTAATTAAATCGACTCACCCCGGGCGCTGCAATATTCTCTTCGTAAACATGTTACAATATTGTTCTAAATTAATTTTGTTATTTAGTCAAATAACTAGAATATACCTCACAAATTGTATGACCAAAACAGCGAAAACTGTGAATTTCTTTGAAGCATATAAACGACACCAACAATGGTGCTCGCAAACGAATCAACTCGCGAATCGTAAAAAAACTCGACTTAACAAACTTCAGACCTTTTTAATACACAAAGACGAGAAAGTTCCGTTCAATTTCTTTCACATATTGTACCTGCCTTCGTTCTTTGTTCGCAAATCCACCTCAAAAGAGCAATAGTCATTAATTTTCTTTTTATATTTCTTCAGACTTTAATCTGGTATCGAGTAGGAGTGGCCATGACAGTTTAGGATGACGCTAGACTGATAGGGGCAGCCTTAACAAAAGCATGATGACCGACAATTTCTACCACCGCTGAAAGAAATTGAGCAACGAAATTATATAAGATTGATATCAACGTGATCTTGAGCTGTCATGAATCTTAGGATCTTTTTTATGAAAAAATAACGGAATTTTTCGCTAAGTGTGCTATTTTGGTGAGGTTGCGATCATATTTGGGATCAAGCGATTAAGGGTTCAGGGTCCTACTATTTAATAATTTACAAGCTTTTATTTGGTTTCACCTGTCCCGGCATGCCTGTAATAGAATCTCGTAAGTTAACGACCCAATTTCTCTTATCATACGGTGTCGAAATTTTACAGGCTGATTCAGTTCCAAGGGAAAATGATCTTTATGGTAAGCGTCACCTGATTCCACAGAAAGGATTGGCTCCAGAAGAAAGAACTCTTTAACGGTCAGAAGCACAGACACGAAATTTTCTATACGCATTTAATGATTATATATAGTAGGCCGTTTTAACGAAAAAAGCAGATTGTTATGAATAATTAAGTTTCAAATTACGACTTGTAATTAAGTGCCAGACTACTAGTGTTAACTTTAGTTCTTCTATTGTGTTTATCAATGTGTTTCTAAGTATTCAAAATAAGATTAGGTCCACACATTTCTGTGAAACAAAGAAGGCCAGAGAACAGCGTGAATTAGTTATTTCAGTACAACAATAAGTATTCCTCCATAAACATCCAAACACAAAGCACAAAGTGTTAAGGAAAAACAGACCCTAAATTAAAGCAAATTAACAAGAGAACTCCAATATTTAAAACCGCGGCGTATAATTAGTAGCTACGTAAATATAGACACATGGGCACTCGAGTAAACTATCACTTAGCGTACAAATTAATGCAGCACTATAATTAACACAATCAGACAAACAGGTAGATCGTCAGAACTAATTGCTTAATAATGTCACCACAGACGGTAATTCAATAATCGTAAAAGAACGCAAACATTCGTATTTGACGAGGGATTACCGGCTCCGGAGTGTGCAATTTTAATGAGCACGACCGTTCGTAGGAAATGAAATGCTACACCGTATTTCAAAGAAACAGTTTTCATTCCGAAAGTGAATTCTTTATTAGCTTTAAAATTACAATTTGAAATGAATTTCTGAAGAGTAACTATTTTTACAAACGGAACCCGACTTTGGGTGATGTTTCTTACGAGTTCAAAAGCGAGAGATTTTGGCTTGAGCTCTGCTTTAGTTTATCTAGAGTCGGTACAGGTCAAGCAAACAGGAATTTATTTATTAAACTTCTGTGTCCAGTGGTTTTTACTTTTTGTTACTGCAAAAGATTTATCTTTACTGAATAATACGTGTTGAGATGCAAGGACTACGGTTACGAATCGCATAGTCCGTTCCATTAAATTAATATTACATTCATTTTGCAAGTTATTATTATAGTTATGTGACTGAGAATTGGAAACTTATAAGTTTATTTCCGAGTTTATGGTTTAGTTTTGTTGCTTGATTGATTTTAAAATAACTTCAAAATTAACAAACGTTTCCATACACTAGATTTCTCCTGTGTCGTGGGTGCGTTTACAAACGCTCATACATACACAAACAGCCAGACCCGGAACAACTACCTGTCGGCCATACAAATATTTGTTCCGTGCAGGAATTGAACCCGCGACACGCAGCGCAGCAGCCACTCCGCCAACCGTGCGGTAAAAATATACTAAAATCATTTATTGGGTTCTTAGCCATCAATACAATGCAAGCCAAAGAATTAAATTTAACCACGCGGGTGGTACCGTGTAGTCTGCATGTATTGACTTGTATCCGGTATCGGATACAAGTCAAGAAAGACATAAGTGATTCAGTCACGTCATGTATGTGCTAGGGCAGGGCTGCACCTGAATATTTGAGCTGCATTAAAGGGTAGCATGGCGTGACTCACCCCTTTGTTAGGGCACATTGATTGACCGTTTTGTTGTTATTTAAAGGATGGTTACGTACTCTAGGTTGTGAGGATAGATTTTATTATCAAATTTGAGTGTTTCAAGGTTTGATTTTCGAATGATTATTTTTTTAAATGGGCTTTATCAATTGACAACAGATTGATCTTATTTCGCTTTGTGATAACGCAGGAGATTTCTAAACTACACGTGTTAGAAACCCAGTGTAGCAGACTTTTACAGGCATCAGTCTGAATATATAATTAAAGACGGTCTATATTAAACCATTTGCAACATCTGTTAACCCATCCAATTCATTAATCTCCCAAAATTGTAATAAAGCTACTATTTAATTTGAAAAATGGCGTCCGTTTCCCGCCAACCTTGTACGCGCGTTCACTTTATAAGATTCTCGCCTATCAATAATGTAATGTATTACAGAGTAAGGATCGGTAATACTTATGAAAATTTATGATCCAGTGCTGCATACGTAGCAGCTACTTCGTCTTGAAACTGTCGAGTTGGGTTTAGTGTCTTTTTACGATTCCTAGAGTACCTAGTTACATTAATGTTCTGGTTCTCCACGTTGTGCTGTCAGCGATCTTTGAAAACCTATTCGATGAAATTGGCAAACAGTGCTTAAAACTTCGGTTATCTAGTAATGGAAGTTCTCTGAATTTAATGGTTTTGCATGCCGTCAGATACTTAGATTGTGGTGAAACACCCACTGTACCTACCACCATAAACCTGTACCTACCTACATTATTAGCAAATATAGATTTCTGATTTCCGATTTACAGTAAATAATTAATTCCAATATTTTCCAACATTATATCCCGTATATGTACAACACTATTTATTCTCTTGAGACTTCGTTTTCTTTGATTTTCCATACATATCAGTTTCCTGACTTAACCGTTCGGGACAGATAGTTTTCTTACGGAAACTTGAAATGCGATACCTATACCTACTTACCTTAACTTTCGAATTTACTCTTAAGATAGGATAACTTTTTCAGGAATTTATAGGAGTGAAATGTACTTAGCATATTCCTAGCTTATATTTATTTAGTTTGTAACTAATTTTAAATGCAGGTATAATATAATAGAATACTCATGATTGTACACCAGTAAACTTACAAATATTTATTTTCAGATTCTGACCCTTTGTCCTAGAGAAAAACGTTTAAAGTTACCGTGGGTTGATTTTAAAGACAATAAAGTATTATTCAAATTTATTTTAAAAAACGGTGTTGAAGAAAACTTTTGAAGAATAAAGAGAAAGAAGACGTTAAATAAAATCAGTTTCTACTAATTTTAATTTGCTTATTCATATGAGAAAACTTTGAAAATAAACTAGGTATAATGATTGTAAGAGTACCTGTTTAAAGTGTTGATTAAATATTTCTAGATTTACATGACCGTGTTAAAACTTTATGAATAGTAAAACTTGCTTACCCGTGAACTTATTTCGTTTTATAAAATTCCATTGCCAGGGATTTGTATAAAACCGAGCTGTGATTAAATGGGAGCAGCATTTAGCTTACAGAGATATATTAGGTCTTTACCTATGAAATTGCCGTTCTGCAGTACTGGCCATTTCAAATCATAATATTTTTTGTTTGGCTAAGAATTCTAATTTCAAATTAATTTTATTTTAAAAACATGGATTTTTTTTTCCAAAAGTAGTCATTTGTTTATTGATTAGTGTTACATTTTCATCGCATTTAAATCTTTTTCGTCATCATGGATACGTTAAAAATTCGAGTAATTATGGAATATGAGTACCGTCGTGGCAGCAACGCGGCACAAGCGGCACGCAACATCAACGACGTTTACGGAGCTAACAATCCAAACCAACGCACTACCTGTTATTGGTTTGCTCGCTTCCGTTCTGGAAATTTCGACCTGAAAAATGAACCTCGCGGTCGTCCGAAGACTTTGGTCGACAATGACGAATTAAAGGCGATTGTGGAAGCTGATGATACACAATCTACGGCTGAATTAGCAGCAGCTTTCGACGTTAGCGTCAAAACAATATTGGTCCATTTGCGTCAAATTGGCAAGGTAAAAAAGCTTGACAAATGGGTGCCCCACGAACTCAATGATCGCCAGCGCGAAGTACGCGTCGAGACGTGCCTTGCACTGCTCAACAGACACACAAATGAAGGAATTTTGAACCGCATTGTTACCTGCGATGAAAAATGGATTCTGTTTGATAACCGCAAGCGCTCAGCAAGTTGGTTGGATCCTGGTTCAGCACCTAAACAATGCCCTAAACGAAAACTTACCCCAAGAAAAGTGATGGTCACTGTTTGGTGGTCTAGCGCCGGTGTGATTCAACACAGCTTCTTACCAAACGGGGTGAGCATTACTGCAGATGTGTACTGTGAAGAATTGAACACAATGATGGAGAAGCTGGCACATCTCCAACCAGCATTGGTCAATCGCTCGTCTCCGCTGCTCCTGCACGACAACGCGCGACCTCATACTGCACAGCAGACGGTCTCCAAGTTGCAAGAACTGGGGTTGGAAGCTCTCCGTCATCCGCCCTACTCACCAGACCTTGCGCCTACACACTACTACTTTTTCCAGAATTTGGATAACTTCTTGGCGGGAAAAAAATTCAATACCCGAGAGGCAGTACAAAATGCCTTTGAAGAATTTGTTGCCTCCCGTCCAGCTGATTTCTTTAAGAAGGGCATCAATAAACTGCCACTGCGTTGGCAAAGATGCATTGATTGCATGGGTGATTACTTCGATTAATACAAATAAAAAAGACATGAAAAAAATTCATTTAAATTTTTTCATACAAAACGGCAATTTCATAGGTAAAGACCTATTATTAGAGCAGTCTTTGTTCATTTTGTAATTTACTTCTACGGACACAATGCTTGCTCTTACATTTTTTTTGTTTTCATTTATGCACACCCAGTTTCATTTTTATACAATTATGTTTTATGTTAATTGTACAGGGTGAAATTAATTTCAAGATGGAATTGTGCGCCCAAAACTTGAAGAAGGGAAATAAAGACAAGACTGCAAAGCTGGCAAGCCTCCAAAGCTGACAAGTGTTACGTCGGATGTTACACAATATTTTGAAAATATCTAGTAAATAGGTATTAGAATCAGGTCACACATACTCTATTCAAAAACTCAGCCGGTATTTAAACTACGGAGGGACTTCTATCCGTTTTACTGAACCGTGTAAACTTTTATGCGAACATTAGAGTGAGGTTTCAGCGGTAAGACAGCACGTTCGCCATTGCGTCTTGCACTGTGGTGTGTTTCTGTCAAATCCTTATTAGTTATTCAGCAGGGCACACACGTGCGGGCAAGCTGGAAGTTTGTCGGTAGTGTACACACTCACGTATTCTGGAGTAAGTCCTGGATCACTGTTGGGTAATATATATTGTGCCGGTGTGTTTTAGCAACTCATGTGAGGGCCGTAGAAACTGTTTTGTTTAAATACTTATGTTGTAGGTAGAATCTGAAAACTTATAACTGTGTTTGTGGTTTTTCTTTAGCTTAACTTTAGTTACAGAAATTAATAGTTTTACTAACTGAAAAAATATACATAATAGTTGGGTATAATAATCCGGTAATTGCATACAATCAAATCTTAAAATAAACGAGACATTATTAAAAAAGCATGACTAGAGTACTGGAGTTTTAAATATAAAAAATATCGTCAAAATATCTTGACTTCTAATAATGTTTTGTAAGCCATTCTGAAGTGTCTTATAATATCAGTTAATTTTACATCATTGGAACTAAGTACGTTTTCTTAAAAAAGAGTAAAAAAATTATTCTAGTAAGTACTCGTGCTATAAAAATTGTGGTTGGAAAAAGAGTCAGACCATTCGACACAGTATTTTCCATTTCTATGATCTAAAAAATAATTGTCATTATTTGAGATACAAAAAGAAGTCGCTTTCCAGCGTCGGTATAACCAAGGAAGAATAAGAATTCAGAATTTATCATTTGTTTTTAATATAACGACGTCGGCGTCGTTCCCATTCGATTTATTATTTAAAAAGTGAAATTGCAAAAACTGTACAGCAAATATTCGGCTTTTCGGCCTCGTTTCTTAATATTGCCTAAGGGAGCAACAGTTACAAGTTTGTTATCATTTTCTACGGCCAGGTACCTATTTTATTCAAACTTATATTATTTTTTCGCGAACAAAGTATTTCCATTTCGATAGAATGAATGGGAAAGTTTTTCAGTAATTTATTGTTGGCTTCGCGTGATGCTCTGTGCTGGGGTGGTGTTCGTGACCCTTCGGGGGAACGCAAAGCTCTTCTTACTTTATGTTTTCAAACTATTTTTTCGTAAAAATGTATTTTATAAATATATAGGGCGTGTTTTGTGTTTTGTGTTTTTGCTGCCTATCTGGTCTAGTGGTCTCAAGCGTGACTGCAGAGCGTGACGACCTGGGTTCGATTCCAAGGTCGGACATGGTGTTATTGCGTTTTTCTAATTGGAAAACTGGATTTGTGCTCGATTGATGGCAATAGGCTCGCCCCCTATTACATGGGACTTAAACATAACTGGCGAAATGTGGGTGCCCCTCTGCCCAACCTTTCGGAGAATACAGGGGTGATGTATTTTGGGTGTAAAGTTACAATGTGGAACCCCAATTCCATTTGTTTGAATGTACATGTTCATGAAATAAAAGTGTACTTGAATGACTTAGAATGAAAAACCCTGTGTAAAGTTATGACATGAATGCATCATTAGTAAAAAAAAACTTAATTAGTTGGAAATGGAAACAGTTAATAGTGAGTTTCCCCATATTATCTTGCGCATTTCAATGCATCTGCTGTAAGCTTGATTTATTTTACACCCAGTGTCTCAACGCGCAATGATTAAAAAAAACAGCAACAAAAAGCCATTTTCTCCAAAGAATTTAACTAAGCTACTTTGAACTTCGAGATGGTGGCATCCCAAGTAATGGCCAATTGTGAGCCTGACGATAGCGATGTGTTTTATAGCGTTAACTTTGCCACTTAATAACTTACGCAGTTTGTAAAGTAATTAACGTAATAGTGTGGAGGAAGACAGAGATACCCCTCTGTGTGGTGATATTTCATCAACTGGCTAAGCTTGGCCTCATGCTCGGACAGTTCCGCCACATTTCATTTGTTTAGTGCGTGGCGTTGCCATGGGTCGCTATGGCCGTGGGTCTTTTACGTTTTTAATTTAAAAAAAAACATGTATTTTATAAGCAAAAAATAATACATGTAAAAACTCGCGCCTTTTATCCACGGAGGTTGGCAGAAACTACAGAACGCCACCTGCTACGTTCCTACATGCTCCTTTTACCTGCTAATAGCTTTGCATACTCCTTTTGTTTCGTTTACGTTCATACATCGAGTCATACACGCACGCTTGTTGCGAGTACTACGCGCTTGACGTTTTTGAAGAAAATCACCAATAAGATCAGTGTACTCGTATATCCTTCTTGGGCGTTTCCGTTCAAAAATATATCAAAAACAGTGTCATAAATATCATCAAAGATCGCAAACTACGCAGTAAAATGTAAATATAGGAATGTTTCATAATGTGCTAATGAAGTTCTTCCACATGATACCCCACTTGACCTTGTAACCCCACTTTAAAATTTCTACCCCCTAATTTCGGTTAAAGGCTCAATGGACACAAACAATTTTTTTTTCTTTTTAACCTAAAGGACAGGCATGGACCAGCATTATTTGTAACTGTTCCAAATATCAAGTCGGTAACCACCTGTCAGCACCGGTCAGGACCTGCAATAAGCAAGTGTGACGGACTGTCAGACGATTCCTTCTCTACCATTTTGGCATGGATGGCACCCTAACAATACAGTGTGAACAATTGTTGGTGTACCGAAATAAATAAATAAAATAAATAAACAATACAAAGCAAAAGGTATGTAAGTAGGTAATATTAAATACGACCAAAACGTTTTGCATTGTAAAATGCATTAATTAGTTTGTAGGTCAAGTTAATCGTTCCGGGCCAATTCACGATCCGAATCGAATGCGAAGCAAGCGTGAGGACGTCAGGGACCTAATTCTCGCCCTTGCGATACTTGATATCGAAACACGTAAATATCGCATGTTATGTGCGTTCTAAAATTCGTAGTATAGTCGGCAAAAAATGTCTTATGGACCATTAGTGTCGATGTGTCATTCGTTTTTCGGCTAAAGTGATGTCATAATCAATAACTTAATCTAGTGTAAATATCTACCTTCGATATGCATCGAGTGGATGAAAACACTCGAAAATTTCATAATTATCGCGGCAATCTTGGTGATAAATGTGTAGATACCGCACTCAGGCGTGGATTTGGCATAATTATGTAGTTCCAGAAAGCACCAATTACACGGGCATGAGTGACAGAGAAGCTTCTCCAAAACACTATATCCTGAAACACATATTATAAGCTACAAGTAACAAGGGCAACCAAAAACAAGTAGGTAACCAAGGACAACCAAATAACAAAATAAATAAAACAGCGAATTTTTTTTGCCGATGATTTAGCTCGAAAAAACTTTTCGATTCGATTGTTGTTATTATTTTTTTCGATAGAATTAATAATATTTTCAATAAAGTAAAAGAAAGCAGAGCTTGGAGAAAGATATCGATTATGAACTCACCTTTTGATATCAAATATAGCAACGAGAAGGGCGAGAATTAGGTCCCAACGCGAGCTGTGAAATTGTTTTTTATGTTTTCAATTTGATATTGCAAATGAAAGTCGGGGGGAACTCGTATTGTTTTGTTTGAATTTTATCCTCTGAATATGAAGGGTATTTTAGTCGGGTTCATCAACTCAAAACTACTCGGTGCTGAATTGTTCCGAGTTCTGTGACCTGGTGCATCTCGTTTGCTCCTATTATAATCTTCATTCTAGAACAAAGTATTCCTAAATCAAACACTTCTATTATCTAAAATGAGCTTGTGCGTTATTTGAGCAGGTTACCGCTTTCTATTCAATAACAATCGAGCGAGAAATCTTCCCGAGCTGCTTCTCCAATCGATACTTGAAGCATGATATGGCCGTTGCTATGTTAACATAATCCCCTCACTTATACTTGTCCAATGGGACAAGAATAAGTGGGCAATGGCCCATTAACTATTATTGTACACAAATTCAGTATAGGCCACATGTGAAGTTTTTTTATAAAGGACGGATCAGACGAGCCGAGTCCGTTATTTGTTACATTACAACTGATTCTGTAACATGCTACGCAACGATACGGGTTCGTACGCCTACGTTCAAAGTAGAAAATAACTAAAATGTTGGCGTTATAGACACTTTTTTGTAGTTTACTGCTAACAAGGTCTTCTCAAAGTTCTGAACCTGCCTAGTCATCTTGTAATTAATAAAAATATCCTATAAAATATAGAAACGCGTCTGCGTTTTTATTAAGTTATATTCTAGATAAAGTGTGTGTCGCAAAAAGCCTAAACGCCAATCAATTTTAGCAGCAGTATTTAAAAACTGTTACTTAACTTAATATTGAGTAAAATCTCACAGATTTATCCAAAATAGTATTGCACTACTATTGTAAATGTGAAACTAACTCTTTCTTTCTTTTTCTTTAAAAAAAATAAAAAACGTTGCCCTACACTAGGAATTTCTCCTGTATCGTGGGTGCGTTTACAAACATTTAAACTCACATACACAAACAGCCAGACCCGGAACAACTACCTGTAGGCCATACAAATATTTGTTCCGTGCGGGGATCGAACCCGCGACACGCAGCGCAGCAGCCAATCGCTCAGCCTCTGCGCCAACTGTGTCGTCAAAACTCTGTCTGTCTGTCTTTCTGTTACACGTTTACAACTTCTGAGCCGATTTTGATGAAATTTGGTGCAGACTAAGCTTGAACCACAAAAAAGAATAGAGGCTTTTTTTATCCGCAATTTTGTCGGCATCCGGATATCTGACATTCACATGGACGAAGTCGCGTAAAAAAGCTAGTTATAGCATATTATAAAGACGTGTAAAGCCCACACTTGGGTAACGTTGTTAGGTTTTTATGCCTTTTACGTTTTACGCTTTCATAAGATTTTATCGTGAGAAATCTCATACATGTTTATTGTAATTACCTACGTAATTTGGAATGAGGTTAACAAAATAATATTATTTATAAAATAAAAAAGAAATGAGGAAGTAAAATTTTTTTAGACGAGCTTTTGAATCTTTTTATTTAGATACACAAAACAAAGTCGATTTTTGTGTGTCTGTGTGACCTCTTAGGTCTTCTAAACTGCACAATGGATTTTGATGCGGTTTTCACCATTATTTAGAGCATTTATTCTGAAAGGTTTATGTGCAGAAAATATACACATTATATAAAATCTTAATGTTTTAACACGTCGATATTGCACCCGTATTAAACAGGGGCAGGTCGCTATTTTAAAATGAAGAATATTCATTAAAAACCTTTCGCATTATGCTACTTTTAAGATAAAGCGGTGTAACGTACTGTACACGATTAAAACTCCATAAATTTGATATCGATTTAATAAGAAGGTAATTTGGAAAAATTCTCAGTACTTTTATTTCTGCGAGTCTAGCTAGCTAGAGTAAGCAATTTATTTATACAGCTACTTAAAATTAGCGTATTCTTACGTATTTTTATCTTAATACTTTTATACTTTAAGCAAGACAACAACAGGGCCTTTGGCATTTACTACCAGTCGACCTTAAACAACGCTTGAGTAATGTTTAGATTTATTGAAATAATTCACAAAAGTAGAAACATTTTTAAATGCCTCGAACCACACTGCTACCGATATTACAACGACAAGCTAAAATATTGAGCCCATTCCACGTCCCTGCGGCCTTATTTTTACTCTCTACTCTCTACAAATTCCGAAAGAAAGATGTTCGAATACCACAAAGTGACCGCCGCTACGCAAATATGTAAATAGTTAATCATGTAAATACTAATCATTTTATTTATTTAAGCAAAAGTAAATATCAATTGAATTCATTGCAATATGCTTTAACTAATTCAAACATAGTATTAATCATTTAGATCGGAACTTATTTGACTCTTACGTTCCATTCGGTTAAATTTAATTTAATTTTATAAATTTTATTGTTTGGTTAACGACTAACAAAAGGTGGCCGGGACGCGCCAGAAGGACATAGACAGACTTTATTGGTGATGTTCTTCAAAAAGGTCAGGTGGGTAGGACTCGCAACCGGCATGCGTATATGACCAGACGTATGAACGTAAGCGAAGCAAAAGGAGTATGTAAGGATCGTAGCGGGTGGCGCTCCGTGGTTTCTGCCTACCCCCACGGGAAAAAGGCGTGAGTTTATGTATGTAATTTTTGGCGCCTGTCAGCTGTTTTGGTTGTTTTCTAGCCATTGAAACATTCGAGTGATTGAGTGGACCTATTTAGTATTTTTTTATAAAAATTGCGCATGCAAAACGGACCGTTGTGAATACCAAGCAAGTCACACCTGTCATCTTTCAAACACAACAGTAATTGCGTGTAGGTACCGTGCGATTTATGGTGTTTTATTTTTCATTTTGCGTTGTTTGAAATCCGATCGATACTTACTACCATCTCTGACGATCCTTGGCCTGTGATTTTTCCACACAGATTGAAACCTTACAACAATCTTGATATTGACCGATGTGGCGCGGCGGGTCATGGTCCGCCTGCGACGCAAGAGGTTGCGGGCTCGATTCCCGCCTTGGGACAAATGTTTGTACGATCTACAAATATTTGTTCTGGGTATTTGCTATAGTAAAAATATATATCTATGTAATGTATTGTATTAAGTATATCAGTCATCTAGTACCCATAACACAAGCTCTGCTTAGCTTGGGGCTAGATGATGCTGTGTGGATTGTCCAGCAATATTTATTTTATTTATTATCCAAATATCTTCTTTACCAACAATTATTAATACTTGCGATTCTTGGACTCCGTGTTCCGAGACTGACGACTTTCGGCTTACGCTTTCTGGCTGAACACCGAAAGAGCTTTGTGAAATTTGGTAGAACTAACATAGTATTGCTGTAACTGTTTGGTGCGTCGCACAATACGATGAGGGTATGTATAGTGATACTATTGGATGAACTCGATTTCAGCCAAACCTTTCTCCAGCACCATTTTAAAAAGATCTTGTGATGTGTATATACATGGTATACTCGCATAAGACTACGGGACTATAGTATTTTAAGACTTACTTTTATTGTTTTCTTTCCTCACTTCTACCTCTTTTCTATTTCAGCTTTTTTACGAAGTTTATATATCACATTCATACGGGACTACACAACTATACAAACATACGATACAGAAGAAAGAAGCTAACAGAACATTCAGTACACAATATGTCTACCGACCAAGGATCCGACTATGTTAGTCGTAAGCATGTAGTTAGGTAAATAACTAAGTAAGTACTTACCGGGAGAATACTGGTTAGGTTAGTGAGCCAACGTAACTTCGCCTTGGGATTTAAAGGAAAGGGAAGGAGAAAGGGAAAGTTAGGTACGAAGGTCTCTGGACAAGTATACATGCACCACTTATTGGAAACTATCCAAATGTACTTCGAATGATAGCGCCGCAGACTTACTCAATCCCAACTTCAAAACAAACCAAAATATATAAGAGCCTTCACCGGCTTTAAAGAAAACAATAACAATTTGATATGGTAAGCTACATAATAAACAATTAATGATGAGACACTTTAGTCGGTTAGGAATTTGTATGAAACTGGCATAAACTAGATGAAGATTATAAACATATGTATACGTAAGGACGAACGCGATTTTGCACTCTCTATTAATGAAATTTAAACTATAAAATCATGGCTGTAAAGTAAATTTTAGATTGAGTAAATAACAGACATTAAAATAAATCAGTCCCAGTGAAAATTTAACTATGTGCCATTAATTTAAGGTTCCTAATCCCAAAGCGCCGCAGGAGCAGATGATATGAGCTTCAGTAGCAATGCGTCAATATTTAAAGCTCTGTGTTTTGGGCTAGTAGCTTTAATATGGTGCGTTTTTATTGTATAATGTACAATTTATGGACATTGTTTATTTAAACCTACTATGATAATAATGCTATCTGTCTCTGTTTAGATATCGACACGTTATAGTTTTTGGGTAATGAGTAACATATGTATATTATTATGACGCTAACGTCTTTATTTGTGACTTTAGTTCCCAGGTTCTCGACTAGATTTAACAAAAAATTTGTACCTACAACAGTTGACATACAACGTATATTAATGTACTTTGTAATTTACTAAGCTACGGTTTTTCGTAGGCCTCGTAGTAGCGTTGCGTAGTATCGTGATTTTTTTTTACGCATTGCACTTTAGATGTTCGTATCTCTTGGACTATTAGTCTCTCAAGTCATGAGCTTCTATTTGGGATAAGCCCGCCTCACTATTCCCAAACCACTGAAACTCCTGAAAACAATGGCGACCACCAGAAAAGCGTCGAGACAATGAAGCCCAACGAGTCCCGGAGAAACGATTCAACTGTCTTGGATCCTGAAATTAATCAGAAAAGAACAGCGGAGGAGTTTAAAAAACACATAAGGTTGCTTTCCAATAAATAACATAAAAATCTTGTCCATGAATGAAAACCATAACCTCTCACAGTCCATAAACCAATAACAAAGTAACGACCTATATTGGAATCCCCTTGGAATCTATGCGGGAAGCAATTACCGGGCTTCCATGATTCATTAGGGCTGCACTGTGAGCCCGCTTGCTCAAGTGGCGACATCTATCGAGTAATGACGCTCTTCTCACTTGGCAAGCTTCTTCAAGAGTCTGTTAAAACTGTAGGTTGCATTTTGATTGTGTTGCAAATGTGTTGTTATCATTGCATATTGAGTTTTCAGAAAAGTTCAACTTTGTAGAACGTTGTCTCTGTTCGATGGTCTCTTTCTAACGCTCGATACGTCCTATAACGCTTGGATGGGTACCCACTGTATATTTTTTATCTACTTATATTGTTGTATTAATAAGTTCAGTCAGAGTAATTAATTGCAGCTTTTTGACTGCATGACGAGTAAGAATTGGATACGTCCTACCTAATCAATCATTGTTGCAAACTTTTGGGTTCAACCCGGAAACACAAAGGGTTTTCGGGCCGACCGAAATTGGAAATTGGTGATATTGTAGGTATATATTTATTTATTTAATGGTGTATACAAACAAAGGAAAGTTTTGATTGTTTCTAGAAGACCCACCCACTAAGTATATACTGGTTTTGTGTAACAGGAGGCTTATGTTGAGTTATTATTTACGTATTTTAGATGGTCATGCTTACACAGACACAACAACAGTTCGCCTGTATAAGAAAATTTGATACATTCATTATTTCATTTCATCATTTTTTACAATTTCTTTGCAATTAACTATGGATTGTGGTATATCATTAGAAAAGTAATTAAATAAGCTTTCAAGATCTTTTAAAATTATAACCAAAGATTATTCATCGACATAAGATGGAACGTAAAAAGAAAAGACGTCATTTTCAAAACAAAACACCCAATTGTTTGGTAGTCCTAAACCCTATGAGATGTGGGCGTTTGTAAAAATTGGTCATCAGTTCAATGTTTCACGTACCCAGGTACTTGAAACATTGAACTGATGACCAGTTTTAAACATTGAAGCTTCAATAAAATGGAAATCACACCTATAGAAGTCACTCAAGTCGTCATCCTAATCCAGAAAGGGTTGTCTCAGCCAACTATCGCTCGACAGCTTCAACTTATACGAGTACAAGAGGTTCAGGGAGACTGGAAACTTGGTCCGGAGACCAGGATCTGGACGACAGCGATGCACTTAGGTGAGAGATGACCGATATATCGCCGGCACAGTTTTCGTAACGTCCGGATTTAATTAATGAATGTACTTTTCTTGATTTTCTTAAGTTGACGTCTTTTATTGACATTCTATTTTCTTGATCTTCTATTGATATTGATGAAGATTTTATTATTATCAGTTGGTTGTTGGTAAATGAAGAAGAACGTAAAACTAAACGGTAGACGATACACGTGGCGAACGAATTCTTGTGACGTCACCGGCACGCAACGTATTTCTTGTTCGGCTGGTGTTCACTGCGTACAAATCGAACTGAAATACGTTGCGTGCCGTGCGTGCGTTGCGGTCGGCACGGGCGAGTGAACGCGCAGCTTAAGGCTGCGGAGCAGAGAAACGGAGAAATATTCACCAATAATCCCTGTCCACCTGATATTTTATGCAATCCTATTGGTTAATATTTCTCCATTTCTCCGCTACGCAGCCTCGCTCCGCTTCAATAGACAGGCAGCCTAAACGTCGTGTTGACTGTTTACATAATAGTGGAATGGTCCCTCTCGCGGGAGGAATTGGCAGTAAGAAATTCAAATAGTCTTTATCTTCGTGGAAGTCCGTACCAAAGAGATCTGAATTTAAAATTCAGCCAATTATTTTGATGCTCGCTTCAACTCGTATAATAATTTCGGATGTGTTAACGTAAAAGAGTCTGTTATGAATCTGAGTGCATGCGCTTCCTTGGTTTAGGCCTGATTAGTAACGCTGTTAATAAAACCTAACGTTAGCTGCTGTACGAGTAATTGGTTCGCCAGGATATAAACATACGATCAATCAATTCAACATCTATGTTTTGATGATAGTAACTTAGCAACAGGGATTCTACAAGAAAGGTTAATATTAAAAATTATTCATCAAATGATCCTGTCATTTCGGATCCCGCGTTTTGTTACGACTTACCCAAGTACCCACTTGACTTCTTGCAAATCGGGATATCAATCACGCCCTAGGGAATGCCTAGCCTAGACACGTAAGTATATATTAAATAAATATATAAATATTGCTGGACAATCCACACAGCATCATCTAGCCCCAAGCTAAGCAGAGCTTGTGTTATGGGTACTAGATGACTGATATACTTAATACAATACATTACATAGATAGATATTTTTATTATACATAGCAAATACCCAGAACACCCGGAACAAATATTTGTAGATCGTACAAACATTTGTCCCAAGGCGGGAATCGAACCCGCAACCTCCTGCGTCGCAGGCGGACCTTCGCACGCCGCGCCACACAGGTCGTCAAATTACGACTAAAATATTAATGAACGGTTCCAAATTTGTCCGCTCTGCCGCTATTGTTCAACATCGGAAATGACAATTTCCTCCATACAGTCATAAAAGTAGAAATAAATCTTTCACACGTTCACAAGTTTATAATAGCAGTCGCGTGACTTGCTCTTTAATTGTGTTACGTGTCTAAAATAAACTAACAATGGACTACTAAAGAGTCTTGCAATAAAATACATTTTAATCTATATACATATAAGTATGTATATACAAATGAATCCCTGTTTCCCTTGCTCACGCCATAACTTGAGAACGACTTTTTTAAGTATTCTAATAATTTGTGAAAAGAAAAAATAAGACAATTACGCAGAAAATTGGAACATTTCAGTAAACTTAACGACTATTTTAACTAATTTTGCGCGGGTGATGAATGTGAACTTTAACTGGGAGTAACACCGCCGGGCGCAGCTAGTCTTACAATAAATTAGCTACTTAAACGCCGGTAATTTACTACTAGTCACTTCGCCATAATTTTTATGAGCGATGTTCAACATAGTTTTGCTGGCTTTTTAAGTTACCGTTTACGTTTTAAGTTCTGTATAAAGTTACTGAGCCGCGTTCACACCTACGAATAGTCAGCTGCCGACTGTGAGCATGTACGAAATGCAAATAATGACAGTCTGTCGGCAGCTAATGTTGTTTCTTTTAACATTTAGAATAAGTCGCTCACATTCGGCGGCTGACCACACGCCACGTGGCCTGAGAGTGAAAGCTACCCTAATTGCTTGGCGCCTTTTAGAACGTTTAGTATGACCAATTCGTTTAGTGTAAAAAGAAAAGATAATGATCTCAAAAGAGACGACGACCTCACTTGACGTTCAGTGACCGACCGCTGTAAGCGCTTTCACTTTAAAGCCTGTTTGCTGGACGCGCTGAAAGGTTGCTTGCAAGGACTACGATGTTAACGAAATTTTAATAAAGAAAAGGTTTTCGTCAGATTTGTTCACAAAGTTTTCATCGTTTAAATGTGTTACGTACTAGTAAATGTCCGGTATATTATATGGTATGATAAATGCTAGCAGTTTTAATTTGAAACATGAAATAAATTAATCAAATACGAATATAAGATACGCTAGGTACATCATTCTGCATTGCCATTAAAACTTTTGCTTCGTACTCTCTCCCGCTGTTCAGAACTTAGGAAAAAAAACTTGCATAACGTACACTTGTTTTAAGTGTATTTCAGTTCAATCACTTTTATTCTCTTAGCTTACAAACTTAGAATAACAAAAGTCACGAGATAATGGTGTGGATAAGATTGTTTTGTTGTGTTTTATTTCAAGTACTTCCTGAAATTAAATTTATCAAGACGTACCGTAAAACGAAGAACAAAATGTTTAATAACGTTTACGTGGCTGGCTTAATTTTCCTGCGTAGGCAGCAGTGTTGTTATATTTACTCTTCCAGGTAAAAGTCGCTCGTTTGCTCTATTTTGCACACCTTTTGTGAGACACAAAATTAACAAACCTACGTTAACTTTGTTGTTCAGTTGGTTCACCAGTGTTTTACATATCTTATATTAGTAAACTAATTATTCTTAATTAGTTTTGTGATAAAAGTTCTGTAAAAATATTTTTTATACATTTTTGCAAAATGAAAAATAAAATTGTTTCTAGTTTTTATAACTAATACAAAAATAGGCAGTGAACTGAGAATGACGACAAAATTGGCAGTCTGTCGACCGTTAAGTACTCGATCAGTATAAACATTCAGAGTATGTGTGTACAATACAAGTGTCATTTGCACAGATGGAATTTTATACAGGGTTGAGACTCAAGGGAATGATTTTAAAAGCATAGGTGGGACAGCTTACGTTTGCAAGTGAATAGGCGGATATAATCATAGACTGATAAAACCGTTCAATTACCTGTCAGTTCTGCCAATAAGATAATTATACTGTGCCAAAGTTTGTACGGCAAAAAGAAAAAAAAAATACTGGTGCAAAGATTACCGCTTGGCTTGAATAAAATACAAATTGAACTTAGGTCAACTTTATCTGCGATTGTCAATTGTCCATCCAAGTAGGTATAAGTACTCGTACAAGGATTGGACAGTACCTAATTGGGAAACAGTATTGGTAGCTGTATTGATAAAGAGAATAAACTAGAGTAGTCAGCTAGGAAACATCGACTTCATCTAGTTCTAATTTGATATTTTTATTTTATGACGTGTAGAAGTCTTTTTTTAAAACCCATTACTAGTAATATATATCATCATCTGTGTAGCCTTATCCCAAGCATGTTGGGGTCAGTTTCCAGACTAACCAGGTGCAACTGAATAGGTGCCAGTGTTTTACATGGAGCGACTAACCTTCACAACCCAGTTCCTGGGCAACACGATACCCCTTGGTAAGACTGGTTGCTAGACTTTCGGGCTTCTGACTATCCGTAACAACTGTCACAGATCTACAAATGACAACCGGGACTAACGGCAAAACGTGCTTTCCGAGGCAATATGTCTCGATATGTTACGAACCGTCACCCATTCACAGACTGACCTCGGCAAGTTTTGCTTAACCTTCGATCAACCCGTGCGGCTGTTTTTATTTAGCCACGAGCTCCTCCATTAAAAATATATATTAATTTTATGAAATGACAAGTGTTGAAGGCCATATAGGGTCTATGTATGTATATAGGAGAGATCCATTGATGAATATCTATGTCGGACAGGTACTTAATGGACGGACATAAAATTGACGTTTGAGCGATCAAATAACGTTCAGTTACCCGTCAATTCAGTAATGCTTGCTGTTTGCTGGTATCGAAACAGATGCTATGGAGTTACCTATTAGCTTGTGCGTTAGTTTTTGTCCATGTATCGTTATTGATAAAGGATCCGTATGAGAACACACTTAAACAAGATTAGTCTTTACCTCTTTGGTATTTTTATCATCATCTACTTGGCTTTCAGAGGCTTTCAGTCAAATCAGATGTGGATTACTATCAGCCTTTAACAAGGAGCCACTGCCTATTTGTCCTTCACAACCCAGTTACAGAGTATTACGATATCCATTGGTAAGACTACCACAGATTGATTTGACTATCGAGACGATACGCAACGCCTGCCAAAGATCTACAAATGATCGCTGGGACCAATGGCTTAACAAGCTTACGGAGGTACGGAGGGTCTTGATATGTTATGCATGGTCATCCATCCACCGATTAACCTCGAGAAGCGTAGTTTAGCTATCAAGCGAGTCGTGCGGCTGGTACTATTAAGCTACGAGCTTAGGTATTTCAGATCATTAACATTAATTTGCAGTTTCCATATAGCGTGTCATATATTACGCCTGCTCATCCCGGGGTGGTGCTAGGGATAGTGGTTAAGTGCCCGCAAGAAAACCTTCGGACTTCATCATTCATCATTAGCCAGCAAAAGTTTGAAATTGAACTGTTTACGGAATACTGGGTGTTATTATTCAGTTTCTTGCAGTTTCTTTAGTATTTGACATAGGACTTGACAGGACTGATAAAGGACTTGAGATAAAAGTCCATTCAGTTGTATGGTCAGCAAGAACATGGTTTATACGAGTTTAGTGACATGCTTCGTCGTCGTTATCGAGTCTACCTTCACCAACCAAATACCTTAAATTTCCTCTGAACGTTAAATAATTAACTGTCACATAATACCTATACAACATCATTTTAATAGGTACATTGCTGGAGAGACGGAGCAATCATAGAAATAACTGATATCTCTAAATATAAAAATGTCGCGTCACGATGTTCTTCCGGGTTAAATTCTGGAACTAATTAACCAATTTCTATGAAATGTGCAATTTGGTCAGTATTAAAATATAATATATAGTTGTCTTCTTGATTATTTACATACCTCAGTATTTTTTTTATTGCAAATTTTATATTTTCCTATACTACGTATCATTCGTTTAAGTTAAATTAGCAGTGTAAATTAACTTCTGAGGCGGAAAAATGTTCTCCAGATCAGCTAGTTAACTATGTACACTTGGAGTTGGATACTAGATTTAATTTCGAACTTCAACCCTATACTATAGGACTTTTACCTTCCTGGAAATGCACTACAGTCACAGAAAATATGAATTTCGGTAATTATAAATGTAGTCATTAGCACCAAACATCATTCAAGTAATATCCACTTACCTATACTCTGGCTGACCCATATCCCCAGCATGTCCAGCTGCAGCAGTCGATGGTACAGCTGTTCCCCGCGCGTGTGGTTCATGAAGAGGTGGTAGAGGAAGGAGCCGCACCAGGGCGCCAGCGCGCCCAGCAGGTGGCACATCGACAGGAACCAGGCACCGGGCCCGCTCCGCCACGGCAGCAGGCCAGGCAGAACCACCAGTATGTATACCAGGGACACTCCTGTAACAAGGACATAATAATATTTGCTTAATACTTGGCGAACTTATTGGTGATGTACTTCAAAAAGTTCAGGTGGGTAGTACTCACAACCGGTGTGCGTGTATGACCAGATCTATGAACGTAAACGAAGGAAAAGTAGTATGTACGGATCGTAGCTGATAGCGTTCAGTAGTTTCTGCTGTCATCAGTAGTTTCCCCATGGGAAAAAAGCGTGAGTTTATGTATGTACTTGGCGACGATTTTTTTTTTATGGGATAGTATTTTGCTTGGTACTTAGGTTAGTGTCGTTAAAAGAAATGATTCGATTTATGTATAAAACGTAAACTTTAATTAAGAATTAAAGTACAAGGACGCAACAAACGAATATAACTACTAACGTTTTATTTGTTAAAAATGTATGGACGTATGTCTGAAATAAAGATATATTATTATTATTATAATAACTCAAACTGAAACCCAAATTTATATTTTCTCGTTAAAGTTTGTTAGGTAACATTCCTTACATTAAATATTAATTGATGTCACCACCGTGTCATACATTCTGTAACTCATTAAAGTAATGGCTAAAAGCGGGACTATCCTACCCCTCCCCTCCAATTATGTGCGATGACGTCTCTTGACATTGATTGTAAAATCAGTATTGTAAGAACGTTGCGTGACTCGTAATATACTGATTGAAAGCGCCTGTGGCAATGATAAAAACCGATACATTTGTGAACCTTGACAGGGAAAAGCATTGCTTCGTTATTATGGACAAACAAGCTAATTCGTACAAAACGCATAACTTAGACCACCCAGTAAATTCAGGAAAATAACCAATCACTTAGATTTAACAAACGGTTTTGGCATAATATCACCGAATTCCTGAAGAAAAGCCAACCCAGATATAATAGGCGAGAGAAGGAAAGACAGACTAACCAGTACGATTCAGTAGCTATCTGAACGCACGCAATCCACACATTTAACGTAAATAGTCGTCTGACCTCTCCTGTCCACAAACTAAGGTTTCCCATTGATCTTATTAGCACTGATAGTGGCATTTGAGTTATTATACCTAGTAAGTAAGTAGATTATACAAAAATAATCAATAATGCGCGTATACTTTCGCCCCCCAAACACGGGACATTCCAACAGTCACCAAAACCATTAAAACACCAAGGCTCTTTGAAGTTGACAAATACAATGGCCCCGTCTCCTAAGTTGCACCACGCTATGAATACGGAATCATAAAACATACATCAACACATGTGCCATGCACGTCCACTTTGGCAAAAACATTTCTTTCTTTTCTTTCTTTCCAAGTAAGTAAATTAAATCTCTATAGAAACTGTAAACCACAAATGTAACTATGATGCGTAAGAATCCATACTAATATTATAAATGCGAAAGTAACTCTGTTTGTTTATTGCTACCTTTTCAAGACTAAACGGCTGATCGGATCGTAATGAAATTTTGGCAAGGAGATAGATTTTATCCTGGGTTAGGATATAAGTATAGATATAGTTTCAAATCAGCAACTTCGTTTGCAACCGCGATAACCGAAACCGACTTTCACGTGAACGAAGCTAGTTATTAATAATTGATATTTCCATAGAGGCCTTGTGTCAGTTTGAGACACGTTTAAACCGCCAAAACTGCATTTTACATTAGATTAGATATGGTTAGCGCCATATTAAATTTCCAGTGAGTTGCAGTTTCTTATGAAGTTTAAGCATCTGCTTTAACCTCTTGTTGATGATTGCATGGAAACATTAAAAATCTATGCAGACGAAGTCGAAGCGGGAAAAGCACTATTTTAATAATGTCATAATCTGCCTGGCGAATCTAATCGATTGCAGTATTTTACATGCAGACAAACCACCGGACGTGACCATCAGAAATCCAGTTACTTGGTAATTATCGTATTATACTATTTTATTTATTTTTTTAATAGATCCTGGAACACTTACAGCTAAAAAAGGTTTGGTCACGTTGAGAGGATAAATGAAAGGCGACTAACGAAAGGTGTTTATAAGGCGTAAGTGGAAACGCCGGGAGCTCGATGTGTAATGGATCACCCATCAACGGACTGAGCTGCGGACTGACCGGCTAGCGTAACTTCACCTTTAATGGACCCGTGCTGCTAATATTATATGCAACAAGCCGATAAACATAACTATGCTTGTATGAAAAAAGATGCTATGATTAAAAGTTTAGTTCAGAAGTATAGTGAATAGGTACTATAGTATTCACCACATCAATTAATAGTACCTACCTACCTACCTTAGATTCCATTGGCTATTCAAATTTCCCCAAGATCACTCTATACCAAGATTGCGATACGAAATATCCGAAATTTGATACCAATTAAATTATTCCGAACTCTGTTCCTTTGTTTAAAATAGGGTTGGTTTAAAATACAGTAGCTTGTTTTTGACCAACCATGCGCGAGGGAGCGTGGTGGTGCGATCTGTGGTGATCGACTAGCGGGCTTAGGCCCTTAGGCCCTCCTTAGGGAGGCGAGGTCTTGTACCAGCATACTGTCAACCGCACAACAGTGGTCACTTGCACTATCTACAAAGATCGCCCTTCGATGGTTCTGTTAACGTAAAATTGTTGCCACTGATGTGTGTGAACTGTTGTTAACTGTACCTGCAAAACAAGTGCCAAACGCAAAGGCACACACAGGCATCAGACGCGTTCCTCGCGTACATTCCCGTCCCTTGCGCTTTGTCGAGTAACCCACTTGTCTTGTATATACAACACCTCGTCTCTGGTAACCTTTTTACCACCAGATCTACGCTTTGCGAAGCTAAGAAAATACGGTAATCTTATTAGTGGTTATAGCGCACATCCCTCGTTCGCTAAGCATCCTCGCACATCCCTAGATCAAACGCAACGTAACACTGAGGCGTAGTTTTCTAACTCGGATAAAATCAACACAATACAATTTTGTTTTCTGATAGAACAACTTTATTTACATAAATATTTTCTGTTGGATTTGGAGGCGAGCTATTTATAAATCAGCCCAAATTGGCACGCTTCAGGCTGGCTTCGTTTTTATATTCAAATTGTATCTAGAACTAGCAACCCACTCCTGTTTTGCATGAGTTAAATAGATATTTACTTGCTGTGGCTGTTGCCCATGGTTTTACTCGCATCCTAGATGCACTAGGTACTTCTTCTTAAGTAAAATTATCCTAGATTGGAATAGAATACTCTTTACACCCCTCCTCTTTTATCTTTACTTCTTTCTCTTTCTTTCTTTTTTATCTTTCTTTATTTTTCCCGCTCTCTCTCTCTTGCTTCATCACTTTGTTCTCTTTCTTGTCCTGGGTGTATTATTCCAAGACAAAGACGACGTGTACCGTTGATCCAAGTCTTTCAACCATTTCCATGTGATTTAGCCAATGTATTGCAAACACAGCTCAAAAACGTTTGAAAATAGTATTCATCAATTCCGATGTTTACCCTGGACCTCTGGTCCTATCTGGATTTCACGATTACCAGTTGAACTTTCTTTCAGGCGTCTCGAAATGCTGAGCTTTTGTACAAACAAACAAGCATACTCGTGCCTATTTTGGAAAAATAGGCATCCTAAACATGTAAATTTATTAAGAAGGATCCTGCCAAGTTCATCCAATCATAGGCTTGTAAAGAAAATATATGTGTGTACATATGAGTACCTACATATAAGTGTGTTTATGTAAACCACGCCTAATATTATTGTGTATGGAAAAATAAGTTGCAGTGGTGTGAGTGCTACGTGATGTGTTTATTGAGTGAGAGAAGAAAAGTCTGTGATATAAATGTAGGCATTACAATTACTTGTATACTGCTGCCATCTGTTGCTTTAAAATGATAACATGTTTATCTAATCTAATGTAATTGTATATTAATTAATTGATACCGAGCGATTCGATTAAACGAACAATTCTTGTATATATGTATACATATCTATAATCTGAATCTCGGAAACGGCTCTTAAAGATTTTCATGAAATTTAGTATTGCGGTTTCGGGGGCGATAAATCGATCTAACTAGGGTTCATTTTTAGAAGACGTAGTTTTATCCGGGCAAAGCTCGGGCATCCAGGTACTTATCATAAATACTCATATGTAACATCGGTTTATTTAAACCTACATTATGGAACGCAAATAAATGAATTTGAATAAGGAATATGATAAGTTTCAACGTTTAGTCGAAGTATTTATTGCAAATCGGAAGGTTAGTTTAAGATACTTCGTTATTGTTTTTATCTACGCCTACTGGCACATAACATTGTTCTAAACCTATTTAAGTTTTCTCTAAAAGTGAATTTGTATTTTTTTGAGAAATAAATATCTTTGGCCGTAAGTTTCAACGTTTATGCAGATTATTCCTATCGATATCATAATATCTATTGGTATAAATCCTCTGAGAATTAAAAACAATGTTTTGTACTGATTTCTGAGCTAGCTATGTATCTACTTCTCACGTCAACGTTTCATCACTCATGTAGATATAGAACGCGAGATGTGTCGAGCCCGCCTTTGAGTGATACTGACACATTTTCCTTAGTTTTACATCTTTTAAAGCCTCGGATATTACATTCTGTTTGCTTTCTCTTAGTACATACTTAGTAACCAGGCAGCTGCAGTGTGGTAGCGAAACAGACTACGCGCCGGTTGTATACTTAAGAATGCTTGAATTTTGTATTTTACTTAGGTAAATTGAATTTAAATTGCACTTAATTTAATCCTACGAGTTTTTTTTTCTTTGTAAGTCATTGTTTTATTTTATTATAAACGATTTTATAATTATCTTTTTTGTAATAGTTGTCTTAGTGCAACTTATTTTGTACGCCATGATTGGCAAAACATGTAGCACCTCTTATTATTTTTAAGACCTGTATAATTCTACACTCATATTTTACAAAATAAAATATCTTGTATCTAATGTGTATTAAGACAAATTCTCAACAAAATACATCCCCTCATACGTGCACACCACCGATTGAGGGATAAAAATATAATTTTAGTTCAAAAAACATGCGACAAAAGGTACTCAACTTGTTTTCTCTTTTTAACTTCTTTTCGTAGACAAAAATGTAAAACGTAATTTAAGATTGACAATTTTGATTCATAGCCCAGCCTTAAATATCGCGACTCATCAAGGCATTATATAATTAATGCATCTTTTCTTTTATGTGCAAAATATTTACATTTTTAATACAACTTTAACTAAGCGATTTCTTCTAATAGGCTTTCTGGGTTGTCGTTGCTATCTGATATTATTTAGACATGATCCTAATAATCAGTTTATGACTGCCTCGTTGGTCTAGTGGTCGTAAACGTGACTGCTAAGCAAGACTCGAGGTCCTGGGTTCTATTCCCAGGTTGATCAATGGGTTATTGGGATTTTTCATTAGGAATTTCTCAGCAGTGACCCGGAGGCTGGATGTGTGTCTGGTTGATGGCAATAGGCTCACTCCCTATTAAATGGGACTTAAAAACATAACTTGTGGAATGTGGGTGTACTGTAGGTACACCTTTGCCCAGCCCTTCGGGAAACAGGCGTGATGTTTTGTTATGGTCCAAATATGAATAGTAACAAACATATTTATCTGAGAAACTTCGAAGTCGTAGCAAGTGATCGAATTTGTATAAATTGCAATTCCGATACTGATAGGGAATTGAACTCAATCTGATTGTACGTCCCACAGCTGCCACTTACATTAAGATCGAATGTTTGATACATATATCAAACTTACGATTGGATTCTAGATGACATGTAAATCAAAACATTAGCGCTGTGACGACACTACTGCTAACTTCTTACGAATATGCTCACGAACTTAAACTTTAAAGGCCAATAGGATTATTATAGCAGTGTGTACACTAGCGTGTTCTTCCTATATTCTACCTGCATATCTAAACATTATCATGACACCCGAAATAAGAATTCCTCGTAAAAATATTAATGCTGCGGCGCATAGTAAAGTTTCAATATAATATGGGATGGATACTTATGCAAGTTTAGAAAATAGAAATAGAATAAATTTCGAAAGCACAATAAAAACAGTCGTGTTTTATTTATTAACACGTTAAGTACGAGTACGAGTACTACGAGTTAACTCGTGTTACCAATACTTAGTTTTTCTATTGTGTCTATGGCGTAGCAGTCAACGTGTTGAATCAATCGGAACAAATCAACAACAAATCTAACTCCAATTCCAATCGGATAACAATAAGAACTTTAGTAGCGCAACAAGCAATTGAAATAAGTTATAGAAAGAAAAGTACGTCTAATATTGGGTGATAGATGTATCGATGGTTAAACATGTTTAAAAGTGCACCAAAAATGGTGTCCTTTTGTTATAGTTAAGGCCTAAGCTGATGCTTAATAGTCTGTATATCGCTGTTTATCTTGATCGTACTAATGTGCTTCGCCGATTAGAGAGCATTTTTTACGTGATTTTATATAGGTACTACTTACAGACAAAACTGTAAGTATCCTCGGAATAAAGATTTATTTAATGTTCTGCTCGTATAAAGGAAGAAGGAGAAAACTGTTTGGCGTTACGAAAAGACCCATTTATTACGAACTAGCTTTTGTCCGCGGTTTCACTCGCGTTAGGAAGTGGGGGGTTAGAAAGAGACAAAACGTAGCCTATGTCACTCTCCATCCCTTCAACTATCTCCACTTAAAATATCACGTCAATTCGTCGCTCCGTTTTGCCGTGAAAGACGGACAAACAGACACACACTTTCCCATTTATAATATTAGTATGGATGGATGCGGAGCCTTAAAGCAGTAGAACAAAACACCGGTATCTTGTGTTTTGCATGTCTATCTCAGTTTTGATAAAATATCGAACAAATATATATAATGGTAATATCGAACAAACTACCATTGTTACCGAAAAAGTAGAAAATAAATAGAAATAAAGTCCAGTTTCAATGTTCTCACATTTACCGAATTGTCGTCCGAGCGGAAAATATAAATTCATTTTCGACAAAATGAAAACCTTTTTCATAGAAATATGAGAAATGTTTTGATTAATGTAGTAGATATTATTTAGTAATGTCCAAGGTAACATTGTATTGTGTACAACGACGGTAATCGCTTACGGACTAAGGGTAGTTATTGACGGCAAAATTTTTAGTTGAAATATTTGATTTGGAATTATTTTCGGTTTACATTGTATTTTCACGAAAATACTTTCAACTAACATACATATACGAGTATAGGTACAGTCACTGACTGGTTGTCACGAATGATCGTATAATAACATACCATCACGCCTGTATACCTCTTTATGTTAGGCAGAAGTTACAGAACAGTTATGTTTTAGCTCCATATTATGGGGGGCGCGAGCCTGTTCCCATGAACCGGGCACAAATCCACACTACGTGCCGCAACTGACAGATTCCTGATAGAATATAACTCAATATCACATTGCCCGACTCGGGAATCGAACTCAGGTCCTCACGCTAAGCAGTAGCGCTGGCGACCATTAAACCAGATGAGGCAGCTAGGCAATAAATATACTATCCCGGGTAAAATAATGTGTAAACGTAGTATGATGCGGGTTTGCGTTTGTTGTGTGAATTTTTAGTATCTAGAACCTGCGAGTTACCTCGCTCTTTAACGAAATGGCGGGAAGATAAAACCAACATAGCATCGCGCCTGTATTCCGTGAAGGGTTAGCCAGGGCCGCACTTGTAGTAACACCCACATTTCGCCAAAGAGCCAAAAAAAATCCACATGAAAGCCAAATACCTAAATAAAAAATAAAAAAATTGAGTAGCTAGCACAGTATGTAGGCTCATATACCTATATATTTACTTGCTTCAAAAGTGAGGAAATAAAATGAAAATACATTACTAGCTGAGAGTTATTATATAAATATATTAAGAGTATTTGTATAAATTAACCGCCCCGGCTTCGCACGGGCAGCACTAAAAAGTTCTGTTGAATCAATCGCTAACAAACTTCACAGGATCACTCACTGTTCTAATTTACAGATTTCCTGAAAATTTCATTAAAATGGTCCGGCCCTTTTGCAGTCTACATATAGGGAACATTCACATCGTTTTTTACATACATATGCTAGCTGACCTGATAGACGTCGTCCTGTCAATGGCGCGAACTGTCAAACGCGCGAAGTTTAAATATTCGTTAAGTTTTCTGAAATTTTCCAATTTTCTTCATTTTGCATTCCGTAAGAACCTTCTTCTTACAATAAAAAACGCAACGAAAATTTTATTTGTGAAATTAGTCCGCCGGTGACGCGTGATGGGGATGCATTTATATATATATGTAGATGAGATAGATAGAGTAGGTAGAAATAATAAAATAATATTTCTTAATAGATACTATTAATCATCGTGAATAAATCGAGATTAATCCAGGAAAAATCAGCCGTATTGTTTTAGGACCCGCCGTAACTGGTGTGACGTAACGAATGGCTTCCGCGCGTCTCTACGATTTTTTACTGAAGTAATCCCATTGCTCCATTTCCCTGATGCTATTGATAGATCGTGTTTATTATCGTTACATGGCTCGAAGGGTTTCAATAACGTTACATCACACCTCTATCCCCCGAAGAACTAAGTAACTGGAGGTGTATTGTTGACACCCATATTTCGCCACTTTTATAGGTTATGTTATGCCCGTTTTCACGAACAACGCTTAATAAATACTTGAATATTATTGCAAGGTTGGATTTTCAACTGTCAGCGTTGAGCCGAGCTTTTAAAATCATTTAAAAGGAATTCATTTAGGTACAGCTTTTGTTGGTGAAATCAGGTGTCGGCACAAATCGAGGCTCAGGCTTGCTATAGAAATTACAGTAATCACTTCTGTACCATAAAATAGAAATCTGATGAAATAATATCCATAAATATTATCCTGTAAGTACATAACATAAAAAATAACATCACGCGCCTGTGTATCCCGAAGGGTTGGGTAGAGGTGCACCTTTGAAACCCACTTTTGGCCAGTTATGTTTAAGTCCCATGTAATAGGGGCGAGCCTATTGCCATCAACCGGGCACCAATCCAGACTCCAGACTACTACTATGAAAATTTCTATTGAAAAAACAGTTTCAAAAGTACATTTAGGTAGCTATTTTTATTTTTCTTTTGTGTTCATAATAAACTGTAAGTGAAAAGTAAACGTATGTAACGCTTAGGGAATAGGGCCTGTTACACCATCTGTCGTAAAGAGAAAGAACTATTGTTTCCAAGTGGATGCGTAGGCAATACCACCACCTTGATTTACGACGTATGAACTATTTCCCACAACTTTGTTTGCTCCTCTTGGGAAATACACGGTATTGCATATTGTAACCAACAAAATATAACGCCAAGCTTTGTTCGCAACTTCGCATTTAGTTTTCTACCATACAATCAATGTATGAATTTATTGTTATACTATATGTTGTTAGGTCCACTACCAGTAGCGTATATTCAAGTTTGCTGCTTCGAAAGACCTGTGCTAACTTTGTAGCACTGAAATAACCGCGAAAAGCTTGCAATTTTTTTGGCATTATCCAAATAAATAAATAATAATAATAAATACTCGACTTTGCGTGTATATAAAATATTTTCGTTACGTTTTTAAAGTAGACTAATATTGATACAATCTGAGACTAGAACTAGCTTTGTAGGTTCAAAACTTACCGAGATACAGACAGCTCTGCAAAAATATATCAAGATTTCCAAAAAAGTGGTATTTTTAGTTTTGGTAAATTTTCGATTCCCGAATGTATTCATTTTACGGGTAAAATCTTTATGACTAATCTCTAAAGTTGCTCTTAATTTTATGCTTCTAGAAATGTAAATCAGATAACATAAAAAATACGAACTGCTGGCTTTAATGACGGAGTTTTCCTTCATTTCTGGTACAATACTTTTTGCAGTAGGCGGACTATGTAATCAGGATCCCTCCAGCTTTTCTGAGATAGTGTTACGAGCGTGGGTTTCCTCTGGAAAATGATTTATTTTTGATGTTTTTGTGTTGGTGGATGAACGAAACATGAGAGTAGTAGGAGGAGAATTGTTTGTTCATGTTTTTGCTATTATTTTAATTTAAATTCAAATTACATGGTAGGCGGTAAGCTTGAAATAACATCCGTATGTTCATCAAGCATCTGCGGATTTAAGTAGATCATGCAAATGAAGAAGTTAAAAATCAATCGCCATGTCAGAGATGGGTAACGCAGGGAGATTTAGACACCTATTACAATATAGAATGTCTAAATGGTATCTAAACTAAAGACCACCTCCACGATACTTTTAGACTTAAGTTTTTTACAAGAAAATGCTATCTGACTTCAAAATTCTCGTTTTTATAATTTCTGAATTTTTAATTTATGGAATTAATGAAAATAAACGATTATTAAATAAACAGTCATCATTTTCAGGGAAAAATTGTAATATTTCATTTATTAATTAAGTCATATTCAGTTTCTGTCGTAATCTGTTATTTTATGAATATTACTTGTACAAATACACAGGTTTGTTTATACAAAAAAAAATAATATTTTGATGCTTCACATCTGCCAGGCGTCCCGTGCCGGCTCACAATTTTTTTCTTAAACTGGAGCTGTACGTTTTAAAGCCAGCTTTTTTCTATATTGTTTAGGTGAGAGTGCTATTCATCCTGTATAACTCTGCCTCTCTCTCACAATATAACAGTGATGGTTATACCGCGTCACAGTACGACCCCTAAGCTGATTATTTCTGTTAAAATTATTGATGGGTATTAACTGATGGGGATGTTGTACAATAATAAAAATATTGCCTTCTTTTCGTTCGTAATGAAGACAATATAAACCCTTCTAATTGTTGTCATTACGTGAGAAAAGAAAAGTCGCTAAAAGCAATTTCAGTAATAAGAATAATCGTGAGTTCAACAAAAGTCTACAAAAGAAAAAGCAAAGTTTCTAAAATATCCAAGCAGATTTGGGTTCCACTTTAAAAGGTCTAATAATAAAAAGGCTCACCAATTATCCCCAATATTGAGATTAAATCGACCTTCCCGAGATTAAAAAGAAAGAAAATCTGATTAGGTATTTACGGTCCACAACAAAAGTCGATTAACACTGCTATTTGTATATCCCTAGCTAGTTCTTAATTGACGCGATAGAATTTCATATACACCAATAGTCAATGTTTTTTAAACGAGTGAGGTACCGAAATTTCGGTTTCGGCCAAAATTTTGCCGAAACTTGAGAGCTTGTGAATTTTCGTGCGTCGATCGGTAAACTTCGCAATTAACTCGTGCTTGCCCGCCGACGACGGCTGTAGTTTGCCGCCGTCCATTTAATCGTAAGTTGAAATTATGTTTCGCAATTGAATGATTCGGTAAGTATTTCTGTATAAATGTGTGAAAAATACATTACATAATCGTAATTTTAAATATGTTTTAGTAAGTTTCGGTAACGGTTTCGCTTTTGGCCGAAACTGAGAGAAAAGTCCAAAAGTTCTGTTCCAGTTCCGGTTTCGGCTGGGAAACCAGTTTCGGTCGTACACAACTTTACTTCGGTTCAGATTTTAATTAAATATTGCAAAACTGAAGTGATAATCAACTTTTGTTACTGACTGAGTAGTGTTGCGATTGTTGTTAAAGTACAATTAAAAAAGGAGATAAGCTTCTATTCAGCACATCACTCCAGCATTTGACTTAGATCATCTGGGTGATGTTCTACGAAAAGGCCAGGTGTGTAGTACTCGCAATCGGTGTGGCGTGCGTGTACAAACAGATGTACGAAGGAAGCAAAAGGAGCATTTAGGAACGTAGCAGGTGGCGTTCTGTTGTTTCTGCAAACCCCCGGCATATAGAAAAAAGGCGTGAGTTTAAGCATGTATTTATCGTCTGAGTTTGTTTCCGCTTGCAACAACAACAATTATTGCTTCAGATATTTCAGCAAAAATGATGTTTGTCATACGTTTCGCCGGCAGGGGACGCCCTAGAAGGACATACACAGAGCTTATTGGGGATGTTCTTCAAAAAGGTCAGGTGCGTAGTACTTGCGAACGGCGTGCGTGTATGACCAGATGTTTCAACGTAAACGAAGCAAAAGAAGTATTTATTTAGATCGTAGCAGATGGCGTTCTGTAGTTTCTTCCTTCCCCTATGAGAAAAATGTGGATTTATGTTTGTATGTTTCAAGCAAAGGTTGCCTTCCATACATAGCTCACGGAAAATGAATCTGTAGTAGTTTGAAATAAATCATGTGTAAATGTTTTGATATAGTGCTAGGTTTTTAATATTGATTAACCAAAGTTTATATGCGAATCTCAAACCCAATGTGTGTAAGAGATAAAGGCCTATACCAACATAATACTAAGTGCTATACTCTCTCTGGAGCTACGTAGCCTCCTCAATCTTTGTTAGATTATAGGATAAGGGTCACTAATAAATTGCTTTATGTGTAAGTAACTCATTTTACCCGGCAGGGATCATATGGAAGTTTGTTGTTTCTAGTGAGCTCTATCTATTTTATAAATGTCGAGTGAGCCGTGCTGCTTCGCTTTCTTTTGTGATCTTTATCTTTGTATTTTTTGATGAGATACATATGATACAAGTAATTATGTACACGGCAGATCCGGTCATTAGTGCGTACACACACGAATCACCAGCGAGCCATCTGGGGAATTTCCGGCACAACTTCAGTTTGGTCAGACTTCTCTTCGTGGTTAGGACATGCAGTGTGTTATCGCCTCGGCGTACAGGTATCGCTAAACTGTATTCGATTAGTATTATCGTAGGCAAATTGGCAAGTCTTTCTTTCTTTCTTCATTATTGTTCACAATGAAAACTTCCAAATAATGACTTTAAGACCTTCATACGTTTTAACTAACTGTGGCCCAAACCAAACCCATTTACACCTATAATTGAGGATTGCTCTAAAATCGCATGAAAGCAGGCTTAAAACCAACAATAGTGCACAACGGGTATTACAATCCCGGCTGGCATGTGGTAATCTATTCGAAATTACATACCTGTATCAACATTGTCACCCCCACCCAAATATGTCACATCATATTATGAAACAGCGATTCGTTGCCAACCAATCCACATAGGATATGTTGTGAAGCTTAAATCTGACAAATTGACAATACAGGTTTTTCTTTGATTCAATTCTGCTCAAAGATGAGTTGTATAGTCGTAGAAACGATGAGTATACTCAGGACCATAACAATGACATACCTTTCTTAAAGCAAGCGAAGAACTTATCTCGCAAAAGGATTTTATGAGCAATTGAAAAGAGAAGTCAGCGATGCAGAAAGCCGCGCTCAATAACTCTGACTATAGTAGTAAACCTTTCAGCGATGGATGAATGCTTTCCACGACACTTTATTCCAAACACATAGCTTCGCATCAAATATGCGACGGGTTTTATTCCTAACCCAATACGGTGAAGTTTCGGTCCATCGACAGACTTACCCTATAACAGAAGTTAAAAAAGGAAACATTTCTCGATTCCAACCCTACAAGGTTTTATTTATTTATTTATTTTCCTTCCCCGAGGTTAACAAAAACGTAAGTTTGCATTGAAGTCAGAAAAAGTAGATTGGTTTTTCTACGTGGAAGAAATAATTAGCATCGCTGATTGCACTAAGTTTTCCCAGGTGGAATATTCAGTATTTTCAGAGTTCATTTAGAAACTCACCGACTTGGTTTAATGATATATTTTGGTTATTTTCCCGACACTTATCCTTAATATCGTCTCATTTGGGAAGAAGGAAAATGGGCAACATTTCAACCTAATTTTGAGGGAACAGCAACAGATATGCAAGTAGCGGGTTTTTGCCGTTTTGAAAATGAAATGTAGGTTAGTATATTTGTTCCGTATAAAGACATGGTTTAACACCCGTGTTCTTTTATAAAATGTGCAAACTACACGCGACATTATCGAGAAAAATAAATGGAATACGTGTATTGCTGCAGCAATTTTCTTTTAACTCATATTAATACATTTACTATATAGGTACCTATATAGTAAATGTATTAGTAGAGTCTGAAAGTAGTGAATAGGACGTGTTTCAATTGATTTGATATATAATAATTGTGTGTGATAATTGTGGCGCTTGCTATTTCTCATAGTCTTCAGCGGGAGTGCAAATATATCGATTGTATAGAGGCCAGCACAATGTGTAAATAGTTTTTGAAATTTTTTCAACTTTATCTCCAAAGAAATAAGGTTCATGTTCAATTGGGAAAATTTTACAGTTTGCGGTAGCTTGATGTGCAGGCGTCTGTACACACTGAGCCAGCTCCACACAGTCATTATTGCGAAGCAACTAGTACTTAAGTCCGACATTACGCGGGAACTCGGTGCAATTATTCAATCTTATCGGCGCCTGCGATTCATGGCGTCGTTGCATATTTTATTTATTGAAGAGTACCTACTCGTTAAACTGACAATATTTCTACTAAGAATTAAATTACATATTTGTATCTATGTTTTGCTACATGGACATGCTAAATTCTTTCAAACTCAAATTGTAAATGGTTGTAGATAGATTTTCTTATGCTTGCCAGCAATACATTAGATATTACCTGGATTCGATTCCCGGGTGGAACAAACTGATATTGGGATTTTTCATTAGTTCTATTAATAACCTTATTAGCATCTCAGAACCTGAATGAGTCCCCGTTTGATGGCAATAGGCTCACCCCTATTACATGGGACTTAAACCTGACTGGTGAAACGTGGGTGTACTGCAGGTACGCACACTGCTCAACCCTTCGGAAGATACATATGCTTTTTTTTATTAGATATTTATTCATTAGTTGATTTCCGCTATATTGCGGACACTGAACTTCGCCTAGCTCAAGTTAAACCCGAATGATTCAAGATACACTAAGCAAATATGGTTAATAAGTATCTAGTAAACACCTTATTTCTATATCTTTTCTTTGGAAAGAGATTTTGTCTTTAAGTTACACTACAACAGCTCCATAACCTTAAAAATAACAAAGAGAAATACGTTTTGCTGAGTAAAAATCTCATCCGTTAACAAAAGAAATAAGACTAGGATAGTTTCCTTAATATTTTTGATTTTCCAATTCTTAACAAATTGTAATATTTCATAAACTATTTTGCCAATAACTTTAAATTCACAGAAACGTTAGCGAGTTTTTTTTCCTAAAAGAAGTTTTATTTAAGAGCTTAGTTAACATGGTTGAAAAAAAATATCCTAATTAAACCTAATTATCCCAGACTAAAGACCAAAAAGCTTCAGCAGTAAGAAATCCAAAGCAATATGAAGGCCGTTATCTAAAACGGGATGAATAGAAGAAATATTTATATTCCAGTATCATAAATAAAAAGAGATTAATGTTTGGTTAAACGCGCCTTGACTTTGACTAATGCTAGAGAATCAAAATGTACTGAACTACTGTATAACCGTATTGGTACGTTGTTTAGTATAAAAGCTATTAAGTTGTGTGGAAAGTTTTTATTACTACAGCAGCAACCTTATGCAAAATTCTAAAGTGATTTCTCGTGTAAAGCAATTGCAACTTTAAGAAAAAAAACATCCATTTCATGGTAGTATGGATTGTAGAATACTAATTCATCTTCGTAACACTATAATATTTATACTTATACTTTATGAGCAAAACAATTTAGAAATTTTACGTATGTTATGTACATACGTAAAATTTCTAAATTGTTTTGCTAAACTCACGCCTATACAACGCTGCTACGATACTAACGTACTCCTTTTGATTTTTTTTTACATTTATACTTATATCTGGTCATACACGCACGCCGCTTGTACTACGCACCTGATTTGTGATGTTCTTCAGAAAGAACATCACAAATAAAGTCATTGTATACTTATCTTTCTAGAGCGTCCCTTCCCGCCGTTTCCACTCGCATCGCCTTATAAATACCTTTTGTTGGTCGGCTTTCATTCACCTTTTCAACATTAAATAACTATCTAAGCATAGTTTTTTTTTCCCGTAAGCGTGAGGTATTTACGCCCGTGACCGTCACTGTTAATTTTGTAAGAAATCTACATGCTTCACTTACTATGACCCGATTATGTAACGTCTATTGTCAATGGTTAAGTAGTTTATTCGGAGATATGATCTTTTACAAAAGAAAACATAAATATGTATAACTGTAAGTGTTTCAACTGCAGCTACTGTGCCTGCAGCTTTGTATTGCATGTAAGTAATAGTTATGTAAGTACCTGACAGTGTGCTCAAATACTCTATACTCATCAAATACTCAATTACTAAATATCTGTCAACATTGATTATGTAAATCTGTAATCATACCGCATGTGACACCACTGTGATTAGCTGACCGATTAAAACGGTCCACCTATATTTCTGGAAAAGATATACAGTACCTATAGTAGGTACACCCACATTTCGCCAGTTATATTTAAGCACCATGTTATACTTAGGAGGTGAACATAGTGCCATCTACCGGGCACAAATGTAAACTCCGGGCTGATACTAAGAAATTCCACATGGAGAAACCAATCATGCTCAGCAGTAGCACTTGCAACCGCTAGACCAACGAGTCAGTTAATAGAAATACGAGTAAATGCAGCACCCTAATACAGTAAACAAAACTGAACTCAATAATATGCCACCAATATGCTTATAAAAGAAAACATGCTACCACTTTAATGTGTAAACCTACGTTCTGCATCAGTGATGCATCGTGTCCATTTATGTCAGGTCAAAATGAATAAATAAGTTGGACTATAGTAGAAAGTAGCGCTGCACGATAGTAAGGTAGACAAGTAAATACACTTTGTATGGTATTTCCTTGAATTCTGGACGGCATAGACCTAAGTTCTGCATCAGTAATGACACCGTCCAAGCCTTTACTTGTTAACCCATTAAGAATGTATAGACGTCAAATGTCAATCAAAGTTATAATTGTTTTGTTTTGATTTGTTTGGCGGTGGAGTACAATGTTGTTTATTACTTTAAGGTAATATTGGCTGTGTTTGCTCGTTGATCTAAGTCTAAGTACTTACTCAGATTATTTTTTTAACCTTAATAATATTTTACTTACTAGCTTTTGCCCGCGGCTTTGCTCGCGTTAGGAAGTGGCGAGTTAGAAAGAGACAAAAAGTAGCCTATGTAAGAGCCTATGTTACATAGGCTACTTTTAGGATGGAGAGTGCTCTATCACTTCAATTATCTCCACTTAAAAAATCACGTCAATTCGTCGCTCTGTTTTGCCGTGAAAGACGGACAAACAGACAAACAGACTTTCCCATTTATAATATTGGTATGGATTACATCAACACAAAAAAAATGTTACTTCGAAAACAAAATCTTTGTTTATCAACATCATGAGTAATTATTTAGTTCTACGCTTATAAATGATGGTGATTTAAATTCTTCTACCAGAATCATTCTGATATTTTCTGAACGTGTAAGGTCCAAGCCAAATAAACGTAACGTAGTTTTTAACCTTTATTCGAACCATTCTTGTATATAAACATGCATATATAAAATCTGAATCTCGGAAACGGCTTCAACGATTTTTATAAAATTTAGTATGCGGGGAGTTTCAGGGGCGATAAATCGATCTAGCTAGATTTCATTAGTAGAAAACTTCGTTTTATCCGAGTAAAGTTTGGTCATCTTGGTACTATATATGTATAATGATACAAAAGCGAAAATGAATGAAAACAGAATTCTGAAGAATACCGTGTGGTTCAAGCAAGTAAAGCAAGTAAGAGCCTTACTTACTTGTCTGTGGACGCCCGTCCCAGGGCAGAGTAAGTCCACAAACTATCCACAGGCTTAAACAATAAAAAAGGGTATCTAGTACCCACTAAAGTATTAAAGAAAACAATAATTGGTGAAAAGTGCGAGAAAGAACCCAAGTGAGAAGAGAAAATATTGTATCTACATTAGACTGTATCTTCACATCAAATTATGTAAATGGTGTTGGACCGAGATCGGAAGAAGAATCTTAACTATCTAAAACTGAAACCGTATCATTATAGTAAATTGAAATCCAGGAAAAGTCTTCAGGATTGTCTAAGCCAGGGTTTACTTAAATAGATTGAAAGAAGAAACAGAATTTCTGAAATTACTGCTTTCGGTTTGGAGGTTCGAAGATTTTGTCAATCCCATATAATATAATAGTCCATATAGTATATAATATAGTAATCCTATAATAGTTCTGAAAATTAAGAATTTTAAATATATCTAAATATCCTTATAGTAGAATAACAAACCTCCTCCTCGTCCTTTTCACAATAAATGACTTGTTGTGAATTAAGTTGATTAAAACTAAAACTTAATCAACCGTTCTATAATTGTATAGTATAACAAGTACCAATACTGATTATAAACACACCATAGATTAACTAACTCATAATCTACTTAGGCAGTTGGTAACACAAACAATGCGTACCAACATTCAAAAGCCACGATCCGTCGCACATCGTACTCAACGGAATATATTTAATGGATCTGGGTATTGGCGCCAAAGTTGGCGAACTTTGCTCTGTGCGAGTACAGTGGTGAATTATTGATGGTACAGACGTGATTCCCGCGTAGGGGCAGGCACAAACAAGATACATTAGAGAAGTCCTCTTAAAAGTATATCTCGCGTCCAGAACACACCATTCCATTGATTCACGTGTCTCCCTGGGCGACCTTAGATCTCCCCTCTATCCTCTTTTCATTCTGCGATGAAATCGTGTGAACTTCTATTTTCAATATTGATTGGTTGGGTAACGAAGCGGAACTGAGCGGGGGCGGGATTTTACCAATTAGGGTTCGCCTGTCGTTGCAGAAGTAGCAAAGCTTATCTCTATAGTCATTTCGCTTTAATTTCGTATAATAGCAGCTGCTGGTGTATAAAACAAGAGACCTGCCTCAACTGCCTGAACTTCATGTGAAAAAAATCATGGACAAGATTATTTTTGGCTACTTTTGAACTTATATGTATTCTTTATATATTCTTTGTAAGGAAAATACTGAATAAAGGAGATAGTAATAATAATGCTGGACAATCCACTCAGCTTCATCTAGCCCCAGCTACGTCGCAGGCGGACCTTCGCCCGCCACGCCACATAGGTCGTCGAATATTTTATAATTATATATTACAAATATATCGCAAAAACGAAAGCTAATAGATGAAAGCGGTTTTCATTTCCAGTCAGGATTACAAATACGTTCAGAGTGTAATTATAAATAATTAAGTATGTTATGTTTTGTCATTAAGTATTTATTTTACTTTTTGAAATAACATTCTCTTGTGCGAGATTATATTTAAAATTCAAAATTGACCTCACAAAATTTAATTAACTACGCCAATATGTAGAAATATCTCGTGCACCGTACAACGCGTTTAGCGCGTATTAACTCCTATCAAACCGGTTGCACGGTCTGTATGACGTCCTCCGGCTTATTTCCGGCATTACTACTCAATTCCTGTGTCCACGTTAGCTCCATCCGATGTTTTTTTATGCTCCTATGCGCCGTAGCTGGCGTATTTCCAACTAGGGATTGTTAAACGGTATTAGCTACATTAATTGGGCTTTTCAATTGAAGTCAGACCGCTACACGCCAGTATACATAGTGGTGCCTACGGAAAAAACCTGGGAGAAATTCGGTTTATCTAGTTATCGGTAACTTTTGAAGTTCACTGAATTATTGAAAAAAACATGATTTCTCAAACCCAATGAGATCTGTAATGAGAGACGTAAAGTTTTAAATTTTGAATTTAACATCTCAGTGGATTAGGCAGAAGGATGATGTTCTCATGATTTTTTACTTTTTAAATACAAAGAACGTAAAAATGAGGAAAAACCGACGAAAAATTTTAACGCTGGGGGCTAGAATAATGTACAGACGCCAGCACATCAAGCTACCTCAAACTGTCATTTTTTTTTAAATGAAAATGAACCTTATAATTTTGTAATAAAGTTGAAAAACTATCAAAGAAATTTGAACACATTAGTATCAGTTAGTTCTAGTGCGTTGATGTCCCTACCACCCTGTAGAAACACTCCAATTTATAAAAATCGTGTTAAACTTTGGCAAAGATTTTAATAACGAACGCATACCTACATGCACACCATTGGATTGATATAACGAGTAGATAACAATGAAATCGATTTTATAATTATCCTGCCATCAAGTATGACCTTAGTCCAACGCACATGTTTGATGCACTAACTAAGTAGGTGTATCACTGACTCCTTTAATATCGTTTTGTTACCATCCAAAGTACTCGTAAATAGAACCTCGATCCTACATGTCCATGCCTGTTAAAGAGGGAGCTTAGTGAAGACATTGAAGATACGCTCCCAGAGTTGAAACAGGCCAAATTGATCCTAAATACCTAATCATAATCATCGTCATGGCAAAAAAAATGTCCGCACAAACTGCCGTAAACTATCACAAACTAGATATAATCATACCTACATTATGATTTCATTCTAATTAAGCCTATACAGCTCATTTCCTGCGGTTAGATAAAGTACTTATTTCTTTTCCAAATAAAAAGGGACAAACTTATGACGGATCACCATGTTGCCAACTTTCCAAAACAACCAAAAGAAAAGGAACAATACAATATGCATGTATTCAGCCTTTTATTATGTAAAGAATCTCGAAATATTTCTTTTTTTGTTTGCGACTTTGTGGGGATTTACACCTTCCAAAACTCTTGAAGAGATCCCGAGAGGAACTTATGGTTGAAGTTTGTATGTAACAGATAAATTTAACAAGTTCCATAAAATGTTGTTAGGTAAAAGTACAATTTTATGGTGCATGTTAGATTTATAAATTTTAATAGTAGTTGTAGGTACTGTTACTACCTACAAGTCGTCAATCAGTAGTCGAGCTTCGACTGTTTTAGCTTTGTGCACTTTTTTCCGTTTACAGTTTAAGTAAGGCAAATCTCCCACTGCTCTGAGCACGCAATATTTTTAAAAAGGGATCCGTGGTTTTTGGTTTACGTATATGCGACGAAATATATTTACTACGTAGGTAACATCTATAATATCGTCAGTCAATTCAAAAATGGAATAAAAAAATCTAGCCCTATGAAGTCACCAGACTCAAAAATAACCCTCACTCCGAGCGAACTTTTCCCGAGCACCTTATCACGCTATCAAGTAATCAACGTCTAGGTATACCTAATGACTTCAATCCCCCTCGCCCTCATCAAGCTTGGAAGGCTGAATAAACACATTGCCTTTGCCACTTAATATTTAATTATAAAGTTTTATAGTGAAATGTTATATTCTGCGAATCACTTTAACTAAAAATAAATACCAACAAATATTTGTTAAAAGTCTTGCTCAACATTGAAAATATTGAACAAACCAAAATAACAACTACATCTTTCGGGCGGAATGTTTTCATAAATATTTGTTTGAGTCAATCATAAAATATTGTACAACTGAAAATATTACAATTATTTATTACAACACGGCTTTGTAGCTCGCCCTAAGCTTCATAAGAAAAATTAATCCTAGCCCGTTTGTTCTCATGCCTTCTCAAAGGAAAATTCTTGCTGGCATTTGCAGACTACAAAAAAAAACATACTTCAGGAAATTATACCATTCACTGATTCACACGGGAAATTGAAATAACCTCCGGCTCGGAGGCCCAGATCAGTCGGTCAATCAATTATTATTATATTTTATAAGCTCGACAGTAGCCCACAACGTTAAATCATTTAAATAGAACCCAATACATAAAGCGTCTACCTTTCGGACTTAAATGAACAGCTGCTCTAAATTGTCCATAACTCGTCTACGTTTAAATTTTAATCGTTGGGGTCAAGAGTAAGAGGGATGCCTATGACCGCGCTTAAATGATGTACAGGAAAGATACGAATATGTAATAGGAAGGCGAGGAAGCTGACCCATACTTAATAGTTTAGGCAATATTATATACGTTTATAGCTTGGCTTCCGGAGCCATTAGCAGAATGAAAACGAAAAGAAAAAATATCGTGTGTAGTATGTTGGTGTAACGCGAAAACATGGCGAAAATAACGATTATGGAAAACCATTTGAAGGAGTTCCCTTTATTAAATCTATCAATGCAAAATAATAGCTCTAACAGCTAACAACCTATTCTTTTATGAAATGTTTTCTTTTATCCTTCAAAACGCGAGGAAATGACTGGCACTCTCCTTTATGCTCACTGCCAAAAAATCTATAACACGAATCAACGTCATTGAATGAAACCGTGTCGAGCTTCTATAGGAATTACGACTAACGTTCGTAAAAAAATACACACATTTCCTTTTATTTCAGCTGGGGCGTGAACGTACCAACGTTCACCCAAAAATGGCGATTGTGTAACATTTGGGCCGATGCCAATCCACTACCAGCTGAATTTGTCGTAGACGGTCACTTCTTTCAACAAATAATGTAAATCAATGGGCCTGAAGTTGAATACGATGTTATATATAAAATATTGGTGTTGTTTAAAAAAAAGAATATTATTTTTTTATTACGCCGATATGACTACCGATGTGGCGCGGCGGGCGAAGGTCCGCCTGCGACGCAAGAGGTTGCGGGTTCGATTCCTGCCTTGGTACAAATGTTTGTACGATCTACAAATATTTGTTCCGGGTGTTCTGGTTTAACATAATATTAGGTCTTTACCTATGAAATTGCCGTTCTGCAGTACTGGCCATTTCAAATCAAAATATTTTTTGTTTGGCTAAGAATTCTAATTTCAAATTAATTTTATTTTAAAAACATGGATTTTTTTTTCCAAAAGTAGTCATTTGTTTATTGATTAGTGTTACATTTTCATCGCATTTAAATCTTTTTCGTCATCATGGATACGTTAAAAATTCGAGTAATTATGGAATATGAGTACCGTCGTGGCAGCAACGCGGCACAAGCGGCACGCAACATCAACGACGTTTACGGAGCTAACACTACAAACCAACGCACTACCTGTTATTGGTTTGCTCGCTTCCGTTCTGGAAATTTCGACCTGAAAAATGAACCTCGCGGTCGTCCGAAGACTTTGGTCGACAATGACGAATTAAAGGCGATTGTGGAAGCTGATGATACACAATCTACGGCTGAATTAGCAGCAGCTTTCGACGTTAGCGTCAAAACAATATTGGTCCATTTGCGTCAAATTGGCAAGGTAAAAAAGCTTGACAAATGGGTGCCCCACGAACTCAATGATCGCCAGCGCGAAGTACGCGTCGAGACGTGCCTTGCACTGCTCAACAGAAACACAAATGAAGGAATTTTAAACCGCATTGTTACCTGCGATGAAAAATGGATTCTGTTTGAGAACCGCAAGCGCTCAGCAAGTTGGTTGGATCCTGGTTCAGCACCTAAACAATGCCCTAAACGAAAACTTACCCCAAGAAAAGTGATGGTCACTGTTTGGTGGTCTAGCGCCGGTGTGATTCAACACAGCTTCTTACCAAACGGGGTGAGCATTACTGCAGATGTGTACTGTGAAGAATTGAACACAATGATGGAGAAGCTGGCACATCTCCAACCAGCATTGGTCAATCGCTCGTCTCCGCTGCTCCTGCACGACAACGCGCGACCTCATACTGCACAGCAGACGGTCTCCAAGTTGCAAGAACTGGGGTTGGAAGCTCTCCGTCATCCGCCCTACTCACCAGACCTTGCGCCTACAGACTACTACTTTTTCCAGAATTTGGATAACTTCTTGGCGGGAAAAAAATTCAATACCCGAGAGGCAGTACAAAATGCCTTTGAAGAATTTGTTGCCTCCCGTCCAGCTGATTTCTTTAAGAAGGGCATCAATAAACTGCCACTGCGTTGGCAAAGATGCATTGATTGCATGGGTGATTACTTCGATTAATACAAATAAAAAATACATGAAAAAAATTCATTTAAATTTTTTCATACAAAACGGCAATTTCATAGGTAAAGACCTATTATAATAAAAAATATCTTTCTATGTAATGTATAGTATTAATTATATCAGTCATCTAGTACCCATAACACAAGCTCTGCTTAGCTTGGGGCTAGATGATGCTGTGCGGATTGTCCAGCAATATTCATTTATTTATTAAGATGCAGACTTTTTTTTATCTTTCACTGTATTTCCTGTACAACGTTCAAGGGTGGTATAAACAAAATACGGTTGAGCTTATCATTTATAAAATTCCTGATAAGAGGCATGTATATTTTACGACACCCGAGGGATAGGATGGGTCGCCCAATTTAGAGTAGGGGCAACTTTGTAAATGATTAACGCCCGTTTTCATAAAAGGCAAGTAAAGCAACGTCTAGTTAGGTAATGCCAAACACAAGTAGTTGTCTAAGGAAGCCGATTCACCATTGGTTTCTCAGTAGTAACTCTTCAGCTTCGGAATTTACATTTTTGACACTTGTTCGTTAGTCGTTAGTTTTTAGCATTAGGTACGCAGCGGCTAAAGTTTTTATGCGCTTAGAAGCTGCTTAATTCTTACGCATTACATTTCAGTGCCGCGCAATTTTTACGACCTATGTGGCGCAGCGGGCGAAGGTCCGCCCGCGACGCAGGAGGTTGCGGGTTCGATTCCGGCCTTGGGAGAAATGTTTGTACGATCTACAAAGGTTTGTTCCGGGTGTTCTGGGTATTTGCTATGTATTATAAAAAATATAAATCTATGTAATGTATTGTATTAAGTATATCAGTCATCTAGTACCCATAACACAAGCTCTGCTTAGCTTGGGACTAGATGATGCTGTGTGGATTGTCCAGCATTATTTATTTATTTTAATGAATACGGACATAATTATTGTCAATACAAATAAAACCAAAAAAGGAACATTTAATATGCATAACTTCATGTCGAGTCATCTTAACCAAGATAAGCCATGCGTACAATATGTGGCCAAATTTAAATCTCCCAAAATTTATCAGAGGGGAAACAATGGCAAAAACATTTTAAATTCTGCGCGTATTCGTGATTATAGTCCAGGAACAAGTGGCTACCTACCAAACCTACTAATCCTATGAAAAGAAAATAAATTCCTTAGTCGTCTAATCCACTTTCAGAAAAAGACAAAATATTATCATGAACGAAACATTTTTTTATATCTATGTAAAGATCTTAATGGAGGAGCAGAATTAACCAGCTGGGTATTCATAAAAAATCCTAATAAAACTACTTATTTATTACCTTTCGTTAAAATCTTCAGAGCGGCCTCGCGTAACCAGTTTTATTATTTTAATTTTATAATTCGTTTATAATATCTGAATATCCCATAAAATATTTTATTACCAGGCATAAAATAATAAATAAAGCGTTTTTCTAAGTCGGAGATAGCAAAATGCGCAATGGGATTTTCAACACTTGGCGCACGTTTTGAGCCGAGCATTGAGAATACAACAGAGTGCATCCACAACTCTTTAAATAACGTACCGTTGGATTATCAACTCTCGGCGCCAAGCCAAGCGTTGAAAATCAGTGAGCGATTAAAAAACGTATGCTTTAAAAAAGAGCCCGTACGAACGTGAACGCGTAATGCTTTTTTCTTTTTTATAGTTTGTGGCTTCACTGTCTTTAGATCCTGACTAACTAGTGCGTAAAATATTGGCTGATGATACCTGTATAAAATCTTCTTGGAAAACTTGATTGTCTAAAAATATGCCAACCCTGGCCCCCATTGTGTACCTACTACTTGAAGCTAACATTTATTTTGATGCTAATGAGCAAATCTTACGAAAACGAACATGACAAGAAGACAAACCGATGGTAACACTTTACTGTATACGTGTCTTATCACTGTCCAGAGTTTTCTCGTCTGTTATTTTTCTGAACGAACCGAAAAAAACTCTTTATGTTCCAATGTCATTTTCGTCTTCGTTCGTCACGTATGATGAGTATTGAATAGATATTGTAACATCTCAGACCTCATTTACTTGCGTTAAGACCGTGTAGATATGTATGTATTATGTGGTGTAATCTTTTTGGCTGGGTTTTGGGCTATATGAAGGTACTCGTACTACCATAGATATGTATGTATTTTTGAATGAGACTTTATGTAGGTATAAATATGAACTCTTGAGCTTTCGTTATGATTTCTGAAAACTCAAGAAGATAACACTGCAGAAAGTAACTGCTTCGCGACAAATGGTAATAAAACAGCTTTTTAATCTCATAACAACATATAAGGTACAATGCGAAAAAACGTAGGTAACTAAGTGAAAAATAGTAACATGCATTTATGAAATCCAGTTATCAGGTAAGTACTAAAACATTTTACGTGGGATCATTATTAACAAAACACAGCGGGATTTATGTCTTGTCCATGTTAATTAGTTTCGACTAATTTAATTTATGTGCGTGTGGTTGGCAACAATGCTATTTGAAGTTATGACCGTCGAAATTCTGCATGCTCGGAATTTCAGGACGGAATTTTAATACAATGGACGTATAATTATTTTTAAAGTGGAGAACAAGTAATCGGCGCGCCGCAATTAGCAAAATTTGTTTGACAGGCAAGAATTCAAAGTGGAAATAGGTAACGTACTTAGTTTCTATGCTTTTAGAAACTTTGTGTCTACCTATATACCCACCTTTTTTTTTATCACGATGGGATCCTTCAAAAGGCGCCTGGACTTTTGCGGAAAATACCATGCTGTGTGGGATTCTTACCTCACTAAAACCACCCCGGTGATCACCATCAGCACATGGATGGGGCTCCGTTACCTCTTAAGAGACCATTCCGGGACCCCCTCTGTGCATCGCCTGTTAGTCACATCCCTGAGGAGACGGTTGAGATGTCTCCCCTGAACCTCGCTGTGCACGGCGACACGTGATCACTATGCCACCGTCTTCCCTAAGGTCATTCGGTGGGCGAACATAGTCCCCATTCTGAGCACCCGCGACCCCAGCCTATATACCTACCTACCTACTTCTATACAAAATGCCACCCTATAAATTCCAAGGACATTTATAGAACCCAAACCACTCCATACTTACTTGGAATAAATGCAAACCTATTTTGTAAGATGTACCCGAAAACATGTTTATGGATGCATGACGTAGAGCTAAGAATAATTTCCTTATAATTAATAATAAATAAACAAAGCCAGAACACATCCATAACAGCACGCTTGTTTTCCCCCAAGGGAAAATGCAATTGGCAATGGGCATGGGCTATAGGGAGTGAGCCTATTGCCATCAATCGGGCACAAATCCGGATTCCGAGATGCTAAAGAGAAAATTCTTTTTAAAAACTAAATAACAGTTTGCCCGACCTGGGAACTACCCAGGACCTTATGCTCAGCAGTCGCGCATGGGACCACTAGAATTGAATGTTGCCTTTTCAATTCAGTACACATTCTCTCAAAATATATTACATAAAATTCAAAATATATTACTATCGGTAATAATAATGTTGCTCGGAGTAAGCTGCCAAATATTTTGCGAGCATCAAGTTATTGATTTAAGTTGGCGCTTGTAAAATAAATATCGTACACGATATAATGTTGCTAATTTCGCTGCTATCCACGTGTGATCGGATATTACAGAATTTCGGTTAGAAACGGCACATTTAACAGTACAGGTGAACGCACCATCCACTTAACTTGAGTATGACAAAGTATTATCCTAATGCCTAGTTAATACTCGTAAATATCGTATATATTTTTAAAGTACTTATTTTTTTACTTAACGAAGTCGACTTTTGGGCCTAAACATTTGAAAAAAACCTCCTTAAAGACCTATAGCATGCTATGCCTCATCTCTTGCCGAGCCTTTCCAACTGTGTTAGAATCTGCTTCCTGTTAAATCGGATGCAACTGAATACCAGCATTCTACTTACAGCGACTGCCTCAAGTAGGCAGTCGCTCGGCAGCAGATCTATAGTATGCTGTGCCTCATCTCCTGCCGAGCCTTTGCAACTATGTTAGCAGCCAAATCGGATGCAACTGAATACCAGCATTCTACCAAGAACGACTGCCTACTTGACCTCCACAACTCTAGTCGCTGGGTAACACGACATCCCTTGGTAATATAGGTTCTCAGACTTTCGGGCTTCTGAATACTCATAACAAAGATCTAAAAATGACCTCATCGTCTGCCTAGCCTTTTTCCAACTATGCTAGGGTCGGCTTCCAGTCTAACCGGATGCAGCTGAATACCAGTATTTACATGCAGCGACTATAGCGGTCTCGATATCTAATACATGATCACCCATCCCTGGACCGGGTTTGGAAAGCGTTGCTTAACCTATATAAGTGCAGCTGTTATTACTTAGCCACGAGCCCCTCAGAATATATCGAGACTGGTAAATAATATTGAAAACATAGCAAATTTATCTGAAATTCTCGCTCCGCTTTACAGTCTTCTAATAGTTATAATGGTTATTGCGGTAAATGTGCGTTATTATACCTGTAAGTACAATAAATAACCTTTATGGCTTCTGCATAGACATCGGTCAAGTGATATATATTAATTAATTAATTCCAGCTCCAACAATGGCAATTAATCTTCGGCCCAGCCGGGCAGCCACCCGCATTTAATTCTCCAGTAGATACGTTCTTTGTTCAGCGGTAATTAGAAGCCGAATCCAGATAGGGATTTTAAAATCAAACTGTTTTAATGTGGTCTTTTATCAGCATTTATTAATCCTCACATTTAAACTTGGGGAATGGTCTTTTGTAGTTAATGATTAATAGTTAATCTATAAAGCACTGAATCATTTGATAAATTATGTGCATTCCTTCATAGTATGGTCTTGTTTGAATACGTCCTTTGGTAAACAGAAGCTTTTCATAGGAGTGTCACATGGAATGTCACACTTAAGTCCAACAGTTTAGCAAACGGGATTGATTGGCATACAAATCTTAGATGTCGCACGTTACTTTTGAAAACAGCTATATAACCGTATAATCATGTAGTCTAATTGCTACGAAATGTATCGCTTTGTTCATATAAATCATTGTTGTATATGAGAATCAAAACCTGCAGCAGTATGAGGTCCCCAGTTCGATTCCATATGGAATTTCTCAGTAACCCATAGTTTGGATTAGTGCCCAATTGATGACAATAGCCTCGCCACTTAAACATAATTGGCGAAACGTGGGTGTACTCTGGCTACACCTCTACCTAACCCTTCAGGGAGTAGTTCTTGAAGGGTGTGATGTTATGTCATAATAATCAAAATCGAATGTACCTAAGCCAGAGTGCTAAATCCAATCTGTAAGACACTGTGACAACCAAAGGAGATCAACGATGCCTTCAACATTAAATCGGTTAAGAAACTACCTCTTTTATTTATTTAAAAATAAGAAAGTTTAAGTATAAAATTCGATCGGAGAAGTAAAACGTGCTCGCATTACGTCCGAGCCACTTCGCTGCCGGCGTCTGTATAAATCGCGCCCAAGAGACACGGGCGGGTTAACTTTCACATGCTTTCACGTCTTTTCTTTTCATTTTCAAGAAGTCTTTCAACTGTCACATCTTTTTATACGTATATTATATTTTAAACCCACAAAAATTACAAAACTTACGTGACAAACTGACATGCTATAGGCACAGCCAATAACGATTGCGTAGAAGGTACGGGAAGAGAAATAAACTTTTGACAACCCTGTGTGAATGATATTATGGATGGGAGGGTTAGATAGATAGAACATAGGCTGTGCTGACCCCAAATAAATTTGTATAAGAGCAAGAGCACCAGTCTTAGGTGGCGTTGAAATCACGGACGCGTAACTACACGTAATCTAAGAGCCTAGTTAAGGAAAAACTGCGTGTAGAGTGGAAATATCAGCCCCAGCGTGTTTATCAGTGCAACACATTGACAAGTTCGGATGGTGACCGATTACCCGCAAGCGCCACAGTAATCAATTCGGCACAGTCTAACTGACATTATTAGCAAACCGCGTGTGGCTACCACGGCTCAATCAGTTTGCGTGGAACGGTACGTCAAGCTACAACGCGACTGTGTTTTGTTTTGAAAAATCACGATATATCGATGGGAGCATACAATTTGAGGGTTGCCCCTTGGAAGGATATTAGACATCGAGTTAAATTAAAACTACTATGTAGGTCCAAGTTTTTAAAATCATCATTTAGCTGCCAACTCAAACCCCAAAGTTATAAACCTTAAACTCTTTAATCTACGTGTATTCAAGCATTTGCCTCGTAAGCCAGATTTTTATAAGGGTAGCCCATTGTTAACTCTCTCATAAATACAGAGAAAGGGGTAAACACAGAAAAGATGAAGAGTCATAAGAAGTAAAAGACCAGGTCATCATTGGTACGCGTTCGTTAGCCAGTATAACAGGTCTACTATAAACCCTATGAAGTACCTAATGAACTCTTGTTTTCAAGTAAAAGGTTTGCAGTTTAAGGCTCTAGCAATTCACAGAGAACTGGTTACCACTAGCATGTTCACTTTACGTATGACTACGAGCCATTGCATGACCTACTGAATAGATTGTGTAGTCGGACATAATTTTATGAGTATGCCTGACACGTAAGATGAAGAAAACCCATAATGAACGCTGATATTAAAAGTCATATGTCCAGCAGCTGAAGTCAGTCAGTGCGATCAAGTTAATGTGTAGTATAGTCCTGAGTCTCTGAGATAAAGACGAATGGACACATAAAAAGCCGTTAATTACTCACACGTTATTTATTATTATTAATAGGCGTAAACGCTTTATGTTGGTATTCGCTATATAACAATAGATAAAAAGCGTCTCATAAATAGGAAAGCGGCACTACTGAGCATAGATTTTGTGAAGTAAAATAGATTTTTTACACTCAGTAATGAAGAAATGTATTATTTTGCTTTCCACTTTAAGGAAAACAGACGTGGTTTTATTTAAGTTACTAAAATTATGTTTGTATCATAGTTAATTTATTATGTTTATATCCTGTACGAGTCCCATTTTTTTTGGAGTGCAGAATGTTCAGGGTTATTTACTGCTTAACTGAATTTCCCTGTGGGCTGTGTGACTTAATTAAAAATTAAGGCCTCCATCCATGGTTGTACGAGTCCCAATAAATATTGCATCTTACTTTTTTTTTTCTTTTATCCTATTAGTAAGGTTTGAGGAGTAAGCTTAAATCATTACCTGCCAATCGTTAAATGGGATTAGTGAAAAGAGCACTTGCTGCAATCGTATGGTATACCACACTAAAGCAGAGCAAGCTTTGCATCTGAGTAACATTAGCTATGTGCCAGTGTCCCAGCAAAATCGGTTCATCGGTTTCAGAGATAATTAAAGCCAAAAACAAACAGACAGACAGACAGACAGACAAAAAAGATATAAAAAAACCGTTTCTTTGGTATAACTACCGTGTTTAGGTTCAAATGCATTTGGTAAAAAGATGTTATTTTAACAATATAAACAGACACTTCATTTTATTTGTTTTTACAGATTTTACAGCTGTACCAAATATGGCTTAAAATAAAATATTATTAATGATATTTGTGAGATGACTTAACAGTGAGATATATACAAGTATAAACCTAATAAGGACATTAGAGACTATATTACAATTGGCAAGTTGGTATGTGTTATTGTATGTAAATCTGTTGTCATGGTATAGGCATGTGATGCGGAGGAATGAGGAACATTTCGTAAGGGAAATTTTGAGTATGAATGTAATTAGTCATAAGAGTAAAGGAAGATAAAAGAAAAGTTGGATGGATAGTGTGAAAGCTGATATGGCTAGAAAAGAAGTGCCTATTGAAATGGCTGCGAATAGAGATGTACGGAAGAAGACGAGGTGTTCCGCCGACCCCGATGATGATGATAATGTATGGCATATGCCAAAAACTAGGACATGCTGAAATGATTGATAAAAGTCGCTTGTCGACTATTATCACTCACAACAAATTCCTGGCCATTCTTGGAACGACTACATAATTGAAGAACCAACCAACAAAGCCTACGCCAGCTATAAACAATAGATTACGAATATGATTACCTAATACAAAGACATACATATCGGTAATCACGGTACAATTCACATAATGACCGCTCTTTTCAACGTTTGCTGCGGTATCGAGAACTGTTTATGCATCAATTTGGTAATTTCCTTTGTGTATGGAATTAAATAGAGTGGTGAGCTCATGTCATTATGGTTGCATAGACAATGTTATAATTTTTTTATCGGTTTGAACTTCTACTGACCATAACCTTTCAATGCCTTCAGCCATTTCTAGAGTATTAGAATGTTTATGTTGGTACGACGTTTAACTATATTATGATTTCATCATTACAACGTTGTAATTAGAATTAGTTAGTAGTTCATTAGTACAGAAAGATGATATGTACATTGAACAGAGATAGTTGCTAATTCCTGTTGATAATTAGTTTAACTAGGGAGAACCAGGTGAAGCGATGATGCATTATCTTCAGCAGTCTGCTGCGATCAAATTGATCTAAATGAAGAAGTTAAATTACTAATCCAATATATATGAAACGTATTAGTATAAAGTTTTCATCATACTACGTTATTTATCGGCCAAATCGGGAATATACCAAGCAAGTTCTTGTTTTATTTAAAACAGACGCTATCTTCACCTACGCATTAACTTATATATTATTTTATTATACATTGGTTTACTCAAATATCACTTTAAGTATTTGCACAACAACTACCTGATAAAAAAATAAAACCAAAACAAAATCGAATTATTACTAAAAAAATCGACCCTTTTCATTCCGACATTGAATTAAAAATGCTCCTAAGTAATGGGGTTGCCGACAATCCGCGAGAATATTCCATGGGGTTCCTCGATACAATGGATGGGGTCAGATAACGCTGCATTACCCCTTAGGGCTCACAATGCCCGGCTTTATGGGGTAACCCCATAGGCCAGTCCCATTCAATCGGTTACGGCGAGTGCTTAGAATATAAAGCGAACACCTGCGAATTTGCCGAATTGGTACAAATCTATTATAGGTAGGAAGTGGTTTACTGTTCTATTTTAATATGAAATATTAGATTCACTTTGTGTGTGATGTTCAGGTCGAGAACTGGTGTAAGTTCTTTTTTGGGTATTTCAACACATAAACTGGCGACGGCACGGTTGGCGCAGTGGCTGAGCGATCGGCTGCCGCGCCGCATGTCGTGGGTTCGATTCCCGCACGGAACAAATATTTGTATGGCCTACATGTAGTTGTTCCGGGTCTGGCGTATGAGTGATGTTATGTTGAACACATAAGTTTTGAAATTACTTGTTTGTAGATATTTTAAATGGGCATTTCAAAAAAGTTATGGTGCTTATGATAAATAACTATGTTCTCGGGAAATATCATCAAGCACGAAATCGCCGCGCTAACACCGACTAGAGACGACAGTTGGAAGTGTCACGGGCTTTCTATGAAGTATCGGTGACACTCATTGACGCGCTTAGTTTGTATAGAATGTGGTGACAATCCCGACGCCGTGCTCTATAGGAAATATGGTTAAAGGATATTTAAAAAAAAAGTTTGCCTTAAATTATTGTTTACACTAAACACTAAGAAATACTTAAGTGAATGCTTAAATATGATTGCACTGTTGAATTTTCAACTCTTAGCGCATAGCCGAGCGTTGAAAATCCAACAGTGCGCTCTTATTCAGGCATTATTTTAGGTGTCGCCTAGAGTTAGTGAAAACATGTATAACTTTTTTATCGGATGTTGAAATATTACCTAATTTAAAATTACATAAATTTTAAGGAAAATCATACCTGGTTGAAAATAAAACGCTTATCTGCCTAATATGTTGGTTATGTGCGTTTGAAATAAACGTCATAATATATTCATACAAGTGTATACATGGATGAAGAACTAGCCTTATTTGTGAAGAACAAGTAGTAAGCAGTAAGCATTTTATTTATAAGGTAGAGAAAAAATTACAATTTCTCCATATTATACCTAAACTATTGGTACATTTACTGAAATATTTAGACGTACATACCTACCAAAATTATTTTTATGACAAATAAACTCTAACCAACTTTTTACTATATTCAAGAATAAAATAAGTTAAATAACAGACTATATCAAACTGTTACTGAGTATTTAAATATAAAATAAAAGCCGATCCCTACGCTGATGATACTATAACGTACATTCTTCGCAAAGCCATCGCGTACATTTCTTAATGGCAAATAAATTGTGCTACGAAGACCCGTAGCCCGTAGCCCGGTGCTACGACTCCGAGCGCCGTAGCCTGTAACCTATGCTACGTTTGTGTAGATCTTTGAAAAATGCTCGCAATTTAAGGCAAACATCCGATCCGCCTATTACCACTTGGTGGCACTTAATTTAATATCATAGTTAAGTTTTACGTATTACGAAAATATTGGTAACTTCATTTTCTTATTATTTTCTTCGCGGAATATAACATGGAGTGGTAGCTAATACTTGCAACGTCCTAAATAGTAATATGAAGTAACACATAATTGTGTAAATGCTGTAAGTTATAGCTGAGACTTTATGTAACCGGCATTACATGAGGAACAAGAGCAAACTCATGCTGCTCACAGAGCTACCGGCTATACTACGTAACAACGCGAAAATCAATCAATGTGTACGTTACCATGAGTGAGGATGTTGATGGTCTCGTTGTGGAAGTAGAACAGACTGCCGACGCAGCCAGCCCAGCTCTGCAGCGGCCGGTAACCGGTGAGCACGTAGGGGTTGAACTGCAGGTGCTGCGGCATGTCGCGCCAGTGCAGCAGCTGCCTCCTGGCCGGTTCGTGAACGGCGCCGCCCCGGGCCTCCGACGCTGCGCTCACACCCGCCACTTCTCCTCCAGGTTCCTCATTATCACAGATACGCTCTAACGACTTTTTCCTCTTCTTAGGTCCTTTCCCGTTCACTTCTTGAATTGACATATCGAACATTTTTGTACATGTATCAGGTACGCTCTGAACGTCTCTCATAACAGCGTGATAACGCGTGTCGAGGGAGGCTGCGAGTGGGATCCGTCCGGCGCGTTGTGTGCCCGCATGGCCAGCGTCGGCAGAGCGGAGGAGCGCGGAGTTTTGTACAAATATCACAGTTACAGCATTAGTGTGGAGCGTGGGTTGGTCGTGGACGCTGGCGGTGCTAGTTTTCTGTTATTCTCTGGTGGGTGGTGTACGGTTCGCGGCGCCGCCGTGGTGCGCGGCGGGTCGTGGGCTCGGAGGGCGGGCGCAGCGCGCGCGACTGGCCGGGCGCGCTGTCTCCCCGGTCGCTCGTCGAGCCGCGCCCCCCTCGTCCCGCACTTTTGCGCACTGCGCAAACCCGATCAGCTGATTCCCGCCAGAAGGTCAGCCCTCGGCTTCCTTGCCTCGCACTTTCACTCACTGTGCAACTGTACCAGCATTCTCTCTTACTCATGAAAGATAAAAGGCTCTTTGTGTCCAGATAGTAAGGGATACCTGTCTAACACCTACAAAATTATGAAAATTTGACTAGTAACTTTCTGGGGCCCTTAAATTTTTCTCGTTAAATTCAAATTAAAACTATCTAAAAATTCAAATTAAAACTATCCCGATCATTTAAAGATCGAAAATATAAATAAAATCTGATTCAGAAAATGGAAATTGTCACTGTAGATTTTCTCAATGTCATATAAAAACGACAGAAGTTTCTTAAGTCAATCACTGATGTCAACGATACTTTGTGTCTCAAGTTTTTTTTTTATAAGTTCAGACCTAAGAATATAAAAGGTGTTAAAAAAGCAGGTAAGGGGTCGTTCCACTGATGATTGTAAATCATTTTCACTGTAGGACACTCGCGAAAATATTATATTTTCACCCAAACTAAGTCCAGCGTAACTTTTTTGTCTATCATAAATTTCCCCATACCCTGGTTATGCTGCAAGGTATTTCAACATCATCTTTATGTTGTTTTTTCTGTTCCTCTTTTTGTATTGTATGTACCTAATTGTGTGTACATTAATGGTTTAATAAATAAATAATTTAGCAGCTGTCGATTTTTTTTCCGTACCCAATATCTAATCGTGGCTGACTGCAAAATTGAGTTTTTCCAAGGGTAAAAATTCTGGTTCAATTATTATTTGCTGGCAGCGACCATATTTCCATGCCCACCCCCCGTTTTCGGCCTCTTTATTTTCCCGCGCGATCTTGCTCCACCTCTGCTTTCACAGGATTTAGTGGCAGTAGTAACAGACGATGTCAAAGATAGGTATTTCAGACCCAGACGACTTTCTTCATCTGTGCTTAATTAATTCAGAAACCGGAATCATAACCAACACCGTCATCAGTTTGCGGTATTTACTAACAAAGGTTCTGGGTCGAGTTCTTATTCGGCAAACAAATCGTCTTTTTCGGTATCGAGTAAGTACCTATATCCAGCAAGAAATAAAAATTAAAAATATGTATTGGTACCCATTGACATACAAAAATCCTTGGTACCATCTCAACATGTCTATCTCATACAGGTTTTCACACTATAAAAGCTCCCGTTTACACTAAAGTTGATAGAAGAATGTAACACACCACACTGAAAACTGCACTATGGTGGTGCATAAATAATATCGACAGCAAAGTGCTGTACTGAAATGTACTAGAATCTACTTTTTATTATTTGGGTTATTTTATTTACATTAGATCCGGTCAAGCTAAGGTTCCAGTTACTATCGTACAACTTTTAATTAGATGCATAATTAAAAGTTCTTTAGTAATTGGGACCTTATGTACTTATACCTTATACCTGCAAGAAACTCCAACAATTATGATACCAACATAATTATTTACTTGAAAGACACCACAACCAAAAATATTATGATCTTCCCAAATTGTTATAGTAAAATTTTACTTATAATTTTTGAAGGTACAATAGCCTAATGTCAACTGCTCCACACCACCCAAAATTCAGTCGGTGAAAAGCAACCAATCTCAATCAAAATCTTCTCCCAAGCGTATAAAATACGGGTACATTTTGATGAATTTAAGAATCTCCTTTTCTTTCGTCGGTTAATACTCTAATACTACAGGACTCCAAATTACTTATAACATGCTCCTGATCGTCACGCCAATGCTTTATCTAATAAAAAACAGACAATAATAAATGTAATTTCATCAGCCATGAGTTCTGCCTGTGACAGATACTTTGTCAAAAGAAGTGAACAAAAAACCGACCAACAGATGGCGATGCTATATTTGTTTCCGTTCAATGTATTCTAGTCATGATGCGTGTAATATATCTCTTTAATAATGACAAAACTATTAATATGTACATGAAAAGCAAAAATAAATTAAAGAATCACAGGGCATCGTTACGAAATAACTTATCTATACACTTTTCATTGACTTTCAGTGACATCTGTTTGTCGAACATTGAAGCTTCAGTGATTTCTACTACTCTAGTTGTAGAACTTGTAGCATTCGTGTTTGTTGTACAACTTACTAGTATAATCACCGGCAAATAAGATGGCAAAAGTCGTTAGATGCGCACAAGTCGTTTTTTAGGTCTCTTTGGTGGTTAAGCGGGACGCGGGGTATGAGGTAGCGTCGATCCGAGCGCGCGATTGGTGCATCAGTCGACCCTTGCCTCCCGCACCGCGCCTTCGTCCCGTTCGCTCCCGATTACATTTCAGTGCACGAAAATATTATTGAACCCTTTGTTTTTGTTGTGTTAAACTTAAGTGTTGTTATTGTTTTTAAATTTAGGATAGAGTTCGTGAAAAGGCATAGCATACGAGGAAAGTATGCTCAAACCAGAGTTATACAAATTAATAAAATTGGAAAAAGAACAATTTAAAACATACAGCATTGACCAAACACTTGCAGAACACAACCATAGTGTTCTGCGATTGCGACTTTCAATATGATGCCAAGGGTAGTTTTATTAACGGATAGTGACGACGACTAGTTATTTTTTTTATTTTTTATTTAAACTTTTTTGAATTTTAAATGCACGTTATTTATAACTCCTAATAAACTTGAATTCCTCTCCCTTCTTTAACTTTGTTCTATACAGACATGATTAAATATAAATGATGGCAATAACAATAGAATAATGACGATCAATAAAAGTTACCACTTTTTTGTGTCACTAAGTGTACGATGCGCGAACTTACCCCCACTACGCCAAAATCTTGCCATCTTATTTGCCGGTGACTATATGTGACACTATTGGGAGCGCTGCTTGTTCACACAAAAAAAAAATAAGGAGTAAACGGCCTTGAGTATACTCGTTTTATAAAATCTTAGTCCTAAAAACTATCGTTTCAAAAGTAAGTTGGTCCACGAATAGTCGAGATGCAGATTCTTAAGTGTATTCTGCCACTGCCACTGACTGTTCCCCGGCCAGTTCTCACTACTTTCCACATTACCGATATCTTAGACGCTTGTCATCAAAATCTCTCAAAATCAGATCTATTTCATCAAAATCTCTCATAATCATTTATTTTCACAAAGACAAATTTCTGTAGCATGCTCCGTCGTAAACTCTACCAGCAGATTCAGAACGTAAGCAACAAACGTAGTACTACCTAAGTACATACTACGTTTGTCGTTGTTGTACAAGGACGTGCTGTCGTAAATCATATTCATAACGTGTTAAAATACACAGTTAGTTTATTTAGGTACTTCAAGCTTATACATTCAAACAAGTCGCGGGGATAAGCTAGTATTAATTTATAATCTGTGACTAATTACTAACTTTGCCCTTGGTTAAATACTGTAAGCACAGCATTTAACCAAACAGCTTACAGCATTTAACCAAGGGCCCACAACACAATACCGTTCGATACCGCAGAAATAATTAAAATAGACCAAACGAGCTGTCTAAGAACCGGTTAAATTGCGATTTTTTTTCCAACTGCTTAAGCTGCAGAAATTAGCTTATTCGATAATTTATCTATGTGATATGATATATGGCCCACTGAAGATCACGCCACTGAAAGTTTTCTTTTCCCATTTAGCCCAAGGGTGAAGAAAAATAAAGTGTAAATGAAAATAAAAATATGAACGCAACAGAATCAGAAAATAATAACAAACCTACGAACGCATTGTAAAGTTTGATAGGTTGGTACAACGTCCTCCTCTTAAAAGTAACAGTCTAAATGATTTTAGAAAGAACCGCTAGATGGCAGTAGTGTTACGACAACTTCCTTTAGAATGAATACTTTTTTGTTCTTTTATTATAATTATGTTCTATAAAGTTGTATTTAAAATAATTATTTATATAAATATGTATTTATTTTATAATATATCATGTTATTAAACTCTATGTAGTTGATAGAGTTTTAAAATATTTTTCTTGATACGGAAGAGAAACTTGAGTTACGATTTTACGCCATCGCGTTGCGTTCAACCAACCAACAAGCATCTGTCTTGGATTCGGATCGATGTTCGGGCCTTTATTGCGAAGAAGCATACTTCAAGGTTCAGCATCACGAACTTGGAATTGTTTAACCAATTTCACTCAACTACTTTGGTGTAAATTGAAATATATACGTGAATTAAGGGTAAGTTACAATGGATGTGATTTATTATCAACGCGTACTTAGGGCTCCAGCGGAGACGTAGAGAAACCAACATGGCGCCAGCACGTAAAATGTAAATAACTTGTGACATTTACTGTAATGTCTTCATGTGCAAGTTAGTTGATTGAACTATTGTTTCGTATACACAGTCTTGTAGTTAAATCTGTATAGGATGCAATTTTAATTATTTTGGGCACTGGTCACCGTTTTCTTAAAGTTATTGCAGACACGATAAATGATAAATAGTTACAGGCGTCGCAGCTGTGCTAAAATTGGCGAACTAGTATTCTGGAGTCAAGCATTAGTTACACAATTGTTATAATATTAGAACATATGGATATGTTTGATAATCTTGTAGACATTAGTGACTTTATTTCAAGGCCACACTTATCAATAATTGAGTACCAAAATATTAAGGGAATTATTGTGATTGGTTGTAATATTCATAATTACTTAAGGAATAGTATAGCATTTAACCATTTATAATGGAAATGTATACTTGCACCAGGGAAAAAAAACAATCTTGTTATCACTCATATCATTAAATTGTCTTCAATAAAATTGACGTATTGCTTTGCTCGCCCTTTTAGACTCAATTTGGGCTGTTTGAAAATGACTAATGTAACTGTTCAGGCTGTGAAATAATCAGTTCTAGCAGTATGTACACATGTGAGCTTTGATTTCAGAATTCTGTCATCATCTTTTCTACAATAATTGCTTATATTCAAAGTGCATGCCAGTGTGAAGTTCTAAATTTCCACTACGCACCTTGACTTATTGTCAATGGTTAAAAGAGTTTATGTTTTTCAGCTTAAACCGCTCGGATACGTGTATTTGGTATCTGTGTTATGGTAAGTGGAAGTACAAATGTACTTTCCTAAAAGTGTCTGCCAAAAATAATACTGTCCATATGCAAATAATATTATTTTTGACAGACACATATTGTTCAGCATGTTTGGTTTTTAAATGGAATGGCTTGATGCAATAGTAAACGAGACTTGTGAGGAATCTGCTATGAAAGATTCTTTTTTCTACATTTAAAAATACAGTAACATCTATTGATGTAATATCTTCTGTCCTAGGTGTAATTCTTTCATGGTGGATGCTTACTTTCTGAATGTTTCTAATTAATGTTTACTACTGATGATAAGGCCCAATGTTCAACATCTAATACTCACTGGTCCTCCAGGTACTCATTTGAATGTTGCTGTGTCACTATAATGATCATATTGAGGTAACCTCAGTTTTGGTATACCAACAGACTTATAAATTTGATCCATTTACTTAACCTGCCATAATTAAAATTACCATAAATACAAACCTTTCTGAATAACTGACATTGTAATATACATTATTTTTATAGTGTAAGGACCAAAAGTAGGTCAAGCAGGGAATATACAGACTAAAGAATCTTCATAAAGGTTCAGATGAGCTGAAACACAAATTCAAAATTAAAAAATTATGCTTAGTGTGCCTTTTGCACTCCACTTTATTTTAAAGAGCCATGAGGATGAAATAATACAATAACAATATAATACTTACACCTGCCTATTACTTTGCCGTCCTGCAATTAAAGACTTATACAGTTAATAGTCTAATTAAACTAAATAGTAATAGGTACTCCTTATTAATAAATACAGAGTAAAGTTGGACCAATCTTAATCCTCAAATAATGTATGGGTAATCTGAAGGGGTTATACTGGTTGTAACTTAATCCATGTTTATTAATAAGAGGGTAAATGCATAACTAAAATTAAACTTATGAATTTTACTAAAGTACTTACATAATTGTAAAATATCTTGCTGTTAATTACCAATTGATTAGCAACAAATCATATCTGCTTACATAGCAAACAGCAACAGCCATGCTTATGGTACAAGCACCAATTAGTATTCCAGCTGCCAGTAATGTTAACATTTTTAGCTTGGCAGTCCACAGCTTGCTATTCCTATTGCTGACCTGCCTATGAAAAAAACATAAAAACAATTGAAATGCTGAAAATGCTAATATTTCTACTCTTCTGGAATTGGTTGTACATAATGAGGAGGAAGCATGTAATTCACCAGACGGAGCTAGTATGAGCAGTCTTAAGCCACATGAATACACATGACTTGAAAACTCTGTAAAATATAAATACATTACCTCAAAACTAACTACTGCATTATACATCTGTCATATTGGTGATGTTTCATATTGGTTCACTCCTCAGCATGATGGAACACATATAATGGTGGTGCGTTCTATTTTCAGATGCCACGCACCCGTAGGAAGCACTACTCGTCGCACTCCAGGTCGCGGTCCAGGTCTTATGAAGCGAAGCGCCGCCGCCTCGATGACGGATCCACAGAAGGATCCTACAGGAAGCGGAGTCGCAGCCGGGGGGGCGGAGACAGAGAAAGGTTAGTCGAATTTAATTAGTATTAGTTATCATTGGCAGCTTTGGTATGACAAATAGAATGGGTAAGTTAATGAATAAGGCAGCATCATTCAGAAATTTTTGATGATTTGAGTCTTACTATTCTACCTTAAGTAACATATTATACAATTATATAATAATCGTCGGATTATACGATTCGCACACCTCATTCGCGGGTCTCCTGTCTGCAAGAGGGTGTGGGCCATAATCCATCTTAGTGCGAGTTGGCGAATGTCACGTCTTCGAAATTGAAATCCTTCACCATTCTGAGGGCAGTGATGATTAAATAAGTTGCACAAAGTAAAGTGCCTGCCTGGGTTCGTACCCACGACCTACGACACAATCGGTCAAATTACAAGATTTATGAACTTAAACCTGAGTTTAAACCCAGGCTCATCAGGCTCTGGTTTTCCTTGTAGTAAAAATAGGAATATGTATGCAGCATATTTTCAACTTACTTTAAATCATAAAAAATTTGGAAAATCCAAAAGTGCACGTCTCAACGCTCATTTTATGACAAAAATGACTTGATTGAATTAGACGGTAATTTTCAATAGGCTATTACTCAGAATGATACTGAAGCGGATGAAAAAAAAAATGACTCAAAAAGTGAAGTTTTTTGGGCGATATCGTGACCACATACATCATCCGAACATACAGACAACCCGACGTCCACTGAAATAGTTTTTCAAAACGGTTTTTTATTTACTATCTAGCAAAAATAGTGTTTTTTAAAAGTATCTACTGTCATAAAAAAGTGTTATTGTTGATATTTGTCAACTCATTTAATACTCAAAGTCCAAAAGGATCGGATAAAAGCAATTTAAGCCGAGATAATTGCTTGACCTTGAGAGAGTGAGAGTAAAGCACAACTCAACGCTTCGCGTTGAGACGTGCAATACAAATTAAATTGAACGTATCTGATTTACAATAATAAACCCTGAATTAATGATGATATATTGTGATCTTACAAAATATAATATTGTAACAAAATCTGATTCAACCCAGTGCAAGTCTTGAAGATCTAGGTAAAACTCAGGTATAACACATCATTGTGAAAAGACCGCATAAGTCGGGGCCGTAACCACTGAACCACCTCCTCTAATTATTATTTGCAGTCAGGGTCAATACATGTGTAGAAATGCTTGTCAACAATACATTTTCGTACTGTACAATAGAATAAATCTTAATTTATGTATATTAATAAAAGAAATCTCGGTCAAAACCTCATACGCAAAAAAGCAGTTCGCCAGACAATTCTCTTCTATCTACAACAAATTAAATAAAATTTTGAACATTTACCCCAAAACTTTTCAAGACTGCAAGAAATTGTTAATCAACTGGTTAAAAAGCAAGAGTTATGACGACATTGAATCATTCTTACAAAGTAACTTATACTAATGCAAACTCGTTCACTCACTCACTCACTCACTCACTCACTCACTCACTCACTCACACACACACACACACACACACACACACTCATATTTTACTACACTCTAAATTTAAGGCTTAAGTTTAATTTATTTTGTCAATTTACCTACTATACTCCTACATTGCTATTGATTAATTTAGTTTTAAAAGAGCGGGGTCTCCTAGCACAGGTGTTTTTTATACTTAAAAGGAGACCTCTATGTAAGATCTATGTAGAGAAGAAACATTGTAGAATTTGGAAAGAAACTGAAATAAAAATTATTAATATTAAACCATTTTATAACTCGCACACTCGAATATGTTGGCAACCAGCTGTGGCCTTGTTGATCATTTAGTTGGATAGATATTTCTGGAGTTATTCATTCAAATAGGTACACTTACTTTCATCATCACTCAAGAGATTTAACTTAGCAAAGCTTGCTTTCAATCGAGGCGGTAGTTGGTTAATACTCGTTTGCCATGCTGCAGACGCATCACAGCAAAAATACATTGACGCAATATCTTGACACTAGAAGTTGCTACAAATCGACGCCCACAATGAAAGCTCTTTTGTACCAGACCAAATATCAATATTATGATGTTATCACATATCACTTGAATTTAGGAGTTTCCTAAATATCTGATAACAATCTAACCTGACTGGGTTTTATAATGCTCACATATATTTATTACGAAAATAACCATGTACTTATTGATAAAAATCGAGATTCGCTTTTATAAGTTAATAAACTGACTCGATCATTACATATTTACCTAACTTCCTCATGTTAATGTCTTCAATCAAATAAAATAAAAATAAGATAAATGATCAGACAGTGCCGATAGTTTTTAACTAGACCGATTACTATTATAAAAAAATGATCGTTCATTTTTACCATCAGAGGATCACAGTAGGTACGATTAGACAAAACACTTATCATAACATCACTCACGCCTAAATTCCCCGAAAAGTTAGGCAGATTGTCACCTATAGGTAGTACGCTACGTTATTTGCTTATTACTATCAACCAACCGAGCACGAATTCAGACTTCCGGCTGCTACTAAGAGAATCCACATGGAAAAATCTAATAACACTTTCTCCGGCCGATATTGCAACCCAAGAAGGTTGCAACCACTAGACCAAAGATGCAGTCACAAAACAAAATAGAAAAAAATTAAAACAGACCTACGCGAATTTATCAGGAAGCCGTTGGAGCTGGCTCGAACCTTGCCCATCAGGGATGTGCATCGTTTTGTCATAGTTGTAAAGAAGTAGTTTAGTCTAGTTGTATTATTATTGTATATTTATTTGTGAGTTAGTATATTCGACCCACAGGCAGCTAGTGCAGAAGGATATACAGTATGCTCTGAACGATATTTCTTTTCTGTGGTACAACGAAAAAAACCTTGGGCGTCCTCGCTTTGCATTGTTCTGATCAGAGGTCATCATATGTCCAAGATATTTATAATGCCCACTCTTTTTGTTGTTTTCAATCAGATTTGATTGATTGATTTTCCTCTGGCTTGAAAGACCACGCATTCGCAGAAGCACTCAGCAGCCCCATTTCTTCCGCGTAATAGATAGAGAAACAGGTTATCAATATGACAACCGATAATGCTGTGTGCTGTTGAGCTCTATCAGCTCGTTGACGTATGGAAGTGCTTGGGCAAGGATAGTCCCCCTTGCCACACCCCGCATTCTAACCTGTACTGCTCATAATATGCTCGTATACTCATCGCGTGACATTGGCCTGGTTGTGATACCAACATCTAAAGATCTGCCTCAAAATATTTTATTAAACGAGGTCAAATGTAGGGGACATTTACAGAAGGTTGAAAAAGCATGCATACATGGGTTTTCGTATTTCTGTTTCGTATTTCTTAGTGGTTACTTTCACGCAAAAGATGGTTGTCTCGGTGGAGTCTTGAAAACAGAACTGGTTATTGCTTATGTTGAGGTACTTATCCAGTAGATTGTTAAGCAAGTTAGATTTAGCAGAAATATTTAATTTATACTATAAGTTTAGGGAGGGGACGCCCTAGAAGGGCATACAATAACCTTATGATAAAAAGCATGAGTTTATGTGTGTGTGTGTGTTTCATTTTTCGTTGACTTTTAATTTTACGATATCGGGCGATATAGTGGTTTCACCACTCGCGATGTTCTATACCTGAGGAATTGAACATCGCGAGCACTCCAAGCAAGTGCAGGCTGCGTGATTAAAACTAAAACTTTTCGAGCTGATACTATGATGGGCGGGAGACAGCATCAGTAGCTTTAGAACATCTTTAGCTGTAAGTATAACTCCCAATTTCCTGACAGTGTGTCCCAATGGTGAGAATGAAGTGATCTTTAAACATAATATCAGCTATACAACTGTGCTACTGTGATCATTGATACCGTAAACGCTCACTAGGAGGCTAGGTTTTCCTTAAACTTGTTGGTGAACTTCCAAAACTATCGGAAATTATGCTTTGAATGATGCGGATAATAAAAAGTAATTATTTTTTGATTATTGATATAATGCTAGGAAGTAACGTTACGTAAAAAATAGCCGTGTTCGCTTAATTATAATCAGTCAAAACAAAGTGATACAAATTTATTTAATCTAGAAACGGGATTTTGGAGCTTACCAAGCGTCTTTTTAAACAGTAAAGTTAGTTTTAATATCGAGATCGGTCCTATAATGGATAAATATAGGCTTGGACACGGAGGTAATTTTCACTCTTAGAAACTAGCGACATCTGTTAGAGGAGAGTGATTTCTCTTAGCGTTATGCTTGCCTTGGACTTTACAGATGTTTGCTACTCGTCGCTAGGTGGCGCTGACTGTTTTATAAATTGGTATGAACTTTCTTTTCCCGGTTTGTTTTCTTTTGAGAAAATACTAAAAAATAACAATATTGATGTTAAAATTTGAAAGCTTTTGTTTTATTACTAATAATATATGTTTTTGACAACTATAAAAGTCAGTTTTTCGGTCAGTTCAGGTAAATGCAGAATCTTTAATAAACTTACAAGTTATTTTGTAGAATTTGGTTGTATCCTGTAAATTACTTGCAGTTGCACTCTCGTGATACACAATAGTCATTTAATGTGCAAGGGTCTGAGTATATTTTTTTAGGTTTTCCTGTTTTTCAGTTTTTGTATTAAGGATAATCCCCTGAAAGCAATACCTATTATTAATTGAATTAATGGTCGTTCTACTGTAAATATACCGTTTTCCTTATGGATTTTATAATGCGCAGTCAGTTTGGAATTGACTAAAATAATAACATACCACCTCCAAGCAGTTCTTGCAAAAAGTATTTCCTTATGTCTTATGGTATATTATTTTAAGCACATAAAGTAGATCCTGGCTTAAATTTTGTTAGGCTTTTGTAAAAGTTATCCATTTAAATTTTGTTAAGCTATATGTTGAGGTTTGCAATTTAAAACTGATTTGACACTTTAATTCAATCAAAATAAAATCATACTTATTTAATAACTTAGGTGAGGAGTTCGTGGCTAAATAAAAACAGCTTCACGGGTTGATCGAAGGTTAAGCTACGCTTGCTGAGATCAGTCTGTGGATGGGTGACCGTTCGTAACATATCGAGACTTCTCCGTGCCTAGGAAAGCACGTTAAGCCGTTGGTCCCGGCTGCCACTTGTAGATCTTTGACAGTCGTCACGGGTGTGTCAGAACTATCAGGACAACTGGTCTTACCAAGGGTTGTCGCTACATGTTAAATACTGGTATTCAGTTGCAGTCGTGTTATTATATTATATTCAGTTGCTAGGCAGATGATGATGATTTGATTACTCAAGTTATGATATGTTTTATATCTACTTATCATTTAAAAAACCAGCTGCAGTAATTCAACATAGTTGCAACAGCGTTGGCAAGACTGAAGCTACAGCTAACATATTACGGAGTGGTATGTACTCGTGTCACTTGCTCGGTCATTACGCCTAACTCTCTATCATAATGTACCTGTTTCCAATCTGGTCCAACGTTAAAGCTAGCAATATCTTGAGATGAATAGCAGGAAACTAAACTATACGTACCGATGTTACCTGATTACGGGCACATAATCGTTCTGTTTTATTTTTTCACGAAGATATTTATATGCTATATATCTTTATACGTACTTACAGCGGTCTATAAATTAAAATCATATGAAAAATACCCTTCTCCCAGTGGAACTATGACGTATGTAATCCTTGACGACGTGCTAACATGCAGCTATTTTTATATTGTTTTGAAACCGACAATATCGTACTGATAGATTGGAAGGTGCATAATGGGCTTACAATTCTGCTTCTTACCGTAAGGATATGTACTTATATTCGAATGAAGTAGAAGATGGTATTGAGCGAACCTAACGGTGTCTCAAGGTACGGGTTAGTGTACGGTATCTGCAGATTAGGGCCCGCTGTCGGGGCATAAGTCATATTGTGGGGAGTCGTGCCAGGTGAATGAATCGACCCCGCTCCCAACTACTACTGCTCCTTACGGGACCGCGCGCTTATGTAATTCTATTTGTTATCTTCGATCTTGTGCGATTTCCTTTTGTGAATTTCGAATAATACCCACATGAATCTAGATAAAAAAGAATCTTTTTAAGACATCCTATTTACCTAGAATATCGGCACAAGAACTCAATTGTTAATAGTAATTAAACAAAAAAAAACAATTTTACGATTGACGATCACTTTTCGTAATGTTCAGTTAAAATATTTTGTCGCGAACAGTTCCATGTCTTTGTTCTTGTTGTCAACATAAATAAGAAATTATCTCGCCATTGCAATCTTGTTTCTTTATGTGTACAGAGATCATCCCAAGCGTCTGACGCAAGACCGCTCCGAAATTTATGTAGACGTGACTTTACAACGATAAATAAGTAATTTTACAGAGTTACCATAAAAAATGGTCTGTGTATGTGCAATATCGAGTCGGCGTCTTTTTGTTGGCGCTTGTCAAGAGGTGCCAATCAATAACTACATGATTAAGTATGTGGTTCTTGTTGTACAAATTGGCATTGCAACCTATGGCACTGCTGTCACGTGGCTGATTAACGTAACGGCCTTCCATGTATGTTGTTTCGTGGGAACGCACTTGACTTTTATTTTCCTCTTTTCTTCATTTGGCTACGCTAACATTGACATACGTTTACCCTATTGACCAAAATTTACGTGCGAATGTGTTCTCATTCGATTTAATGAAAGGTTTTTCCATATTATTTGAAGGTATTGAAATGCAGTAAAGTGTTTTTATAATCATTTCTGTTTACTCATCATACCATACACACACATGCACTTATTTACGTAATGATTATAATTTTTTTATGATGGACAACATGAAAAAATAACACTATATAAATAACTTCATTGGACTGATTGAATTATTATAAAGTTGCAAATGCAGTCCGCTCTGACCGCTGCATGAATAGCACCGGAATCCAGTTCTGTTTTTACAGTCTGGTAGTGTTTAGTTTTTTCATGCATTTTAGTTCAGAGTGGTGTACATTCTCATTACCAATCTTATATCAGGTTCGAGTAGTGAAGTAACTTAAATTCCAGCCCTGAAAAAATGTGTGTGCACGTTGTACTTTAAAAATAGTACTTTTTCCCTCTTACTCGCAAGCAGAATTATTACTTTTCAAATAAAATACAGACATCATGATATTTGCATGTCAAATTGTAAAACTGCAATCCTAAAATAATAAATAAGAATATGATGCACCCCATTACTATATTGACGCATGTTTACATGTTCATCACGTTTGCAGTTTATAAACATAACGAGTATATTATTGAATTGATCACTGTAATGATTTCATACATTTAGTTACTGAGGTAAACGGAGTTAATAGTACAGACATTGCACTTACAAGTTACATTTGTCTAAGAGGCCAGTGAACCCTATCCAAGTGTTCCGGATTTAAGAGCTTAACATAATAACGAATTGGACACGAAGGACTATAAATTGATATTTTGCACAAAGGGCCGGCGACAGTAATTGCTGGTTTGTCGGCAAATTGCGCATGTACGTGTTGTGAAAATGATTTCTTTAATCGCACGGCCCGGTTCTGACTCAAGGATACTACGACTAATGCCAAACTGTAATTTATAACAATCAGCACCTTCATGTACGTCGAATAATCACAATCTGTCGAATAAGCGTCGCATTATATTTTTTATTCGCATACGTTATGCTGATGTACTTACATGACGACGTGTCGATATATTTTCATTTTCTTGTCTTTTGCAACGATTGTATGCCAAGGACCCTCTTAAAGGTCGTTTACTAAAACGGTAATCTTTATCTGTGCGCAAATAATGTGTGATTTTGGTTTTCACTAAATGAACACACGTCATATCTTTGATTTCATTTGGAAATTCCTATACTCTATTACGCATACGGCATTAGGAACATCAAAGTATAACAACATTTTGTCTTATTGTAACGTAAAACAGATCAGAATTGCTATTGTTTTGAAAACAGTGAGATGATTGCCAAATGAGGAAGCTTCTAAACGGCATTGTTATTTAGTGAAAAGTGAAACATCTCGTAAGCAACGGCGGTTGCGTCCATGGCGAGCACCAATTGTCGCAAGAGCTGGTGTTTCGTGTATAATTCAGGTGACAAATGCTTGCGAGGCGCGCGGGGTGGGGGCGAGAGGCGTTGTTCTTGACACAGTAAAACTAGAAGTGCAGTAGGTAGGTGCAGCTGCGGCCCACGCTGAGCTTTTTGCAAGCTGCTAATACACAACCGGTCTTTTGAGCTTTTAATGTGCTGCATTCTTGCCGTTCGGTAGTTTGTATTTTGTAAAGACAAAGCTGACGTTATATCCATGCAAACGTAGGTATCGTGTTCAAGTCCCCTAAATTAAGTTGCAAAAACTAATCATTTGTACAGTGGACAGACAGCTCATTTGTCAAACAGTGACTGTAATGTAACCACTAAACAGCCCTGTAAAGTTCTAGCATGGTGATAACGTAGTGCACGTACATTTTTACGTTGAGCAACTCGATATTACCTACGTATAGTTTATATTGGATAGAAGTGAACGCGAGTTCAAGATTACATTATTAGCGTCGAATATAGCAATTTATAATATTTTTGATTTCACCGCGTTCCCTGCCCGGTAAGGCACGCTGTGCGCGAGATTTATCTGGCGTGATCTACGTAGATCTCGGCCAAGAAACGCTTTCCATGTCGCGAGGCGGAACGCCGCCTCCCGCCGCTGCGATTTATGTCTCGTATCGCCACGTCCGATATAATCCGATTGGGGATTTATGCCACTTGCCTGTTGCCCGTTCGTTACTCCCCGCACCTTCGACTTCCTAGCCACACATTTTATTATAACTATGGTTCGATGCAGTTTTAGCTCGCTTCAAATGAGTCGGTGGCGGAAAAAACTATTACTACTTCCTCAGGATACCTGCACGCTGTCATTTTTTTTTTGACACAAGCACAAGGTAGTATTCATTAAAGAAAATTATTTCCTTGCTAACGTATTGGATTATGATGGCGAGGTCGCCTCTCATCATATCCTGTTAATTTAACAATAGCTCACCGAACCGCGCATCGACCTTGCGTCGTCTTTGCTTTGCGAGGGCTTTATCAGGGTCTTCTCTGACACGGCGCCTTTACGTCTATTCTTTTACGAACGAAATTCACAAGCATTACCTATTTGTCATTTCGTCAATTCGTTTTGGGCATTGATCCAAGACTTCGAGTACGTAATAAAAATACTAACACTCATATGTAAAAGTAATATATCTAGAAATTGGTTTGTTATTGCGTTGGTAAATTTAACAAAGCTAGGAAGTCAGATCTCGTTCTTTTTGCCTGATAGCATTTTACTTGAAGTTATAAATGTATGGTACCTATACCAATGAGATAAACACTAATTCATATTTTAGAAAAGATTAGACCGCCGTTTGGTATAATATACCTATTACCTGTAGGTAGAAAGGAATAAATCCTATAATAAGTATAAGCACGCCTTGTAGTGTTAAAACAGCTAGCTTAGTCCTTGTTCGACACTGTTTGCTTTCTTCTCCATTCGACCGTGTCAACTGCCGCCTGATTACTTACCCCATTTTCATTAATATCATCCCCCCTATCGTGCTCTTTTCTGTTGTACGCTCCAGCTATCAAAACACTACCCGTATTTCAAGTCTGGCGTGTCATGTCCTTTCATCCCATATCAAGGCAAACAGTCTTGTTACTACATACAAAGTTCTTTCTAGACAGCAATCTTGTAACAATCCTACAATCTTAAATCTTCAAGCGCATAATAATGATCAAGGCGCAGTGCATGCCTGCAACACAACATTAAGCTTGTCCCCATGTATAGACATCGTGGCATGTGTGGATGTATCCATGAAGACGGTCATTTATTCCGCCTGGCCCCGTCGTCGTCTGCTCTATTGTACGAGGAACGAGCACATGTGACGGAATCAACGACCGTTTAGTGAGAGCTCGACGATTTATCACGTCAGTAAAATGTATCTTTGACTGAGTAAAATTAAACTAGCCATCCGGAACATACTTTTCTAATATTAGAATTACACACGCTGCCAAATTGGAAATTGATTGAGACTTCGGCCGGCTGATTATAAGAAAATACCTTGTGTTACATCTGCGTGATAATAAAATAAAAACATTAGTGCGAAAGGCCGCGGTCATAAATATAGATCGTTATAAACAATATTTGAGCCAGCAAAGTCATCGTGTCGTTTATTGTCGTAGAATCCTATAAATCACTCATCTTGGGCCCTACTTGGATGGTTTGTAAATCATTCCTACGATAGCTACGGCTTTATATTTATCCAAGACCATGTTTGTAATAACAAACGTTATTCTATCGACATGATATTATTATAATAAAATGTACGTTATGACGGACATCAGACCCCGTTATATTAGCGTGAAAAAGATGTCCTTTCGTTAAAATTTGACCACAGAACTTGAGTGATGCGTTGTAGTCGTCGCAACGGTCAATACTTACGAACAATGATACCATTGTCACGTCCGCGGAAATCGGCCCGGATAGACCTGAGTTTAACGCTCTTTTCGATCGGTTTGGAGAAAACTGCGCACACGACGCCTTCAAACATGTTACCGGCTAATCGTTCATTATGGTGACATAATGACTTAATAGGCTCTCTGGTGAATAGATTGCTACGAGGCTAACTAGTGGCTACTTCATAGTTACGTGACGAATTTGTTTATATTTGTTTATGCAATGACCACACAATAGTTACCAAATTCATTAGGTACTCCTTAGCCCAGTACAACACGATATGCATTCGTATTGTAGAAAATAAGGAGTTGCTCCGCGGATTGGTAGATACTAGTGCGCGTGAGTTGGGTCGTTGAAGAAATGCACAAACCGCACCGTGACACGATACCTGGTCGTGGCTGGTTGCGAAGGAGCCGTTAGTCGCGTTTAGGTGCGGACAGGAGCGCGGGCCAGCCGGTGCGGGATCGATTAGTGAACCGGTCCCCACAGTACATTGACTCCCGAGGGCCACTGTCTGTGCCTGCGGACGCGAATTATGCACCTCTCGCCATTGCGGCTATCCCCCCCACCTCTACCCTAAACACGTAGGCTTTTGTACGTAACACTCGGTTACGAAAATTTCACTAGTCAACACTAGTGAAATTTGACAAATTGTCTATACAAGAATACAAGAGGCAACCCTCTTGTATAGTATATTTCTTTAGCAGCTATGCCCAGAAATTTATGAGTACTTTATTGATCTTCATGATCTGCGTTTTGCAAATCATTGTCTGAAAATAAAAATAAGTGACTAACATGATGATTGAAGGCGTTTTTCCTAGACGAAGGCTAGTCGATGGAAGGTACAGTAAACCAAAACTAGTTTCACTCCATGGATGACGGGTTGTGCCGGTATCTCGTTGTTTTTAACTACACATGTCCGCTTTTGCGTAATTGCAGGCAGGTGCGCCGGTGCAGCTCTTTCGTTTGAGACAATTATAGGAAAACGCGTACCTTTTTTTGCCCATGTACACCGGTTTGATGCACCCAGTCAGTACCACGAAACAACCCCGGATGTTGGAGAAATCGCATTGGGTAAAACAAATTACTGCTGCTTGTCATAATTTTATAGTTAATACAATTTAGTGCACAACTAAATTATACTGTAAGTTTATTTAGAAATAATAATCAAGCAAACATTAAAATAAGGAGGCTTCATATAGACCAAGAAACAAAAGTGCCTTATTAAATTAAACATTTTAGAAATCCAAGAACAGGACTCCAGGAATTAATGTCACAATATTGACAGCGATCATTTATTGTTTAGCTGTTACCAAGTAAACTGGTAAAAGAGTAAACAAGAAGTGGTCGGTGCTGATTAAAAGTGATAAAGCTGTCTGGCATCGTCCTGGTAGTGTAAGGGCCTAGAGGGGAGTCGTGGTGCGGGGAGCGTCTCGGGGCGTCGAACCCGCGTGGGTCGGGGGTCAGCGGCGCGACACGCGTTCATTAGTGCATTTGTGCGCCCGCGCAGCCCTCCCCGCACTGCATGTTACAATATGTGCACTTGCATGACAGTTTACATTTCTTAGAACGTTGTCACGCGACTCCTTCGATTATCTCTGTTCAGGACCACCCGGAACGTGAGGTATTCCGTTGCGAGTGCCTCCTTAATCATTTATGTAGTCTTAGACAATGACCGAGTGTCTGGTATGATTTACATAAAGGTCGTTTAGCTGGATGTTGACGAAGGTTCCATCACGGAAGCTGTAAATTTTAATTTTCCGTCCTGTCCAAATTCCAGTAATATTAAAAGCTGTAAAACACACGAATGTTTATAGTGTCCTTTGATATGTTTACTTTTGCAATGTACAGTTTACGAACCCGGCCCGGTTAATTCGTCATTTCTTTGTCGAGTACGCACCTATTGTTGAATTAAAGGTTTTGCGAGGACATTGCGCTTTTCAGGGCCAACACGAAGTTTTATTGTGGTTTTATGTTTTCCGTTGAATTCGTACTCACTTAGGCCTTTGTCACTAAATACACGCGTCTGTTCACTCATTACTTGTTCTTTTGATTAATTCCTACCCGTTCGCCTACACTAGATTGTTTAATTTCAAACTTTCCATTTCATTTTACAATAATGTCTAGAAGAGTTATTTTGACTGGCGACCATAATAATGAAAGTTGGAGTATTTGTCAGAGGAAGACTGTGCTTTTGCAAATTGTTATTGAGCTCATTTATCTAATTCGTAGTGGTAGACATATGCAATGAATTGTATGAGTCAATCGAGAAAGTAAACCAGTAAGCATTGTTCCGAGTGGATGCGCGTTGTACTGAGTGCGTGGGCACAGGCAGCGGCGCGAATTAAAGCAGCTCTCTATTCATTACTCATCGTTATTGCTATCGCCATTTTGGAAGACGAAAGCGAGTGTAGGCTTTAACTCATGTTCTATGAAGCTAACTAATTAATTTTATTTTGAGATAAAAGGGTGTTTTTTTTTATATATTCCCACCACGGTCACTACTCACTCCACATGAGTGACTTTCCATAAATTGATTCACGCTCGATGAACGCTTATTTGAGCGTACTGAAGCTAACTTTAACAGTCGTGCATTTATAGACATGTACGATGCATTGAAAAACATATATGGTTCGTTTGCAGGAATGAGCTAGATTTTACTAATCAGTATATATATACATGTAATAGTAATAATAGTATACTGAAATAATCAGTGACCTTTTACGACACCTACAGGTTGGAAAGAATGATGATGAAAGGTCTTAAGGCTGTTGCTTTATAAATAAAACATTGTATACAGATATTAAATTGTGCGGAACGATAACATTGAACTAGAAAGTACATTGGAAGAGAAAGAAACGTGCTCAGGAGTTCGGACCTTTAGGAAGGCAGGTTGCGGGGATATCAACACCTTAATATCCCAACGGTTTCTAAACTATGCAAAGCGTTGACTTTGTCCGCCCTTGTTCGCTATTGCATCAGTGCGTGTCGGTCCAGGAAAGGTCCAAATGTGCATTGTGCATTCACATAGAAATACTATGAATGAATGCCGTCAAAAGACTTACTTGCTTGTGTATTATATTATTATTTGGCGTAAGTACTTAAATAGTGCATTTACTGTGCCTTGAGATACTTTAGTCACGTTAAGAAAATGAATGAAAGATCATTAACTAAACGAATTATGGTAGAAATGGAAATGGCGTCAAAATGCCAATACACAAATCTTATTTCAGCTTCATGATGTCGCAAACTAAAGTACACGCGAGTGCGTACAACTTTCAGGTGGAGTTTCTCTCGTTTCCGCCTACCCCCAAAGCTAGAATCAAATATCCCTATCGGTATGTATCGGAAAGTAATTAGATTCCTACGAATGTGACAGTGTAAGAAACAAAGGTGTTTACTTTTACTAATATACACAAAAAGTATAATAATGTGATTGTTCATTGTGGCAGACGAGTCTCGTAGAAAGTATCCGGCGCATGCAAGATGTGAAGAACGGTAATTGCGACCGTATTGTTATATCTCCACTGTTTATAATTACCAGCACTGCTGACACTATACGCGAAATTTGGATCCATTGTGATGAAAATGTTCTGATCTAGTTTTCTTGTACAAATCGCAACATTTGTACTAATATCTTTCACTAAGATTTGGTGTGATCTAACATAATCATTATCAGATTTTATCAAGTAACAGGTATTACTTGGGCAGCTTGCCATGTAAGTGAAATAACACTTTGCATTACTGTAATTAAAATTTGAAGTTATATTGTTTAAATAAAACCTGTAACTTGCCCCAAGATATTTAATACCCTGATAAACTGTCAGTGTTCCTAAAGTATAAGAGTACTTAATGCGGCCTACCCAAATATTATTTCTGTGGTATTTTTGATCGACCCGTTGAGCTACTTGGTTCTGAGTTGACCTCTTTCATTTCTGACAAATGCTTGCACTGACTGAACAGGTCCACTCATTATCTGTGTGTTTATTTATCAGAAGACCATCTCGGACGCTAATCTGCATGGTTGTCAGATGACCTAAACAAGATAATGAAATTTAAAAGAGACTGTCACCTCGGTGTTTCTTCTCAGTGTAGTGAGATAGGAAAACACCAACCTAGTTTAAAAAAATATTTTGCTTGTTGACGTGTAAAAGTGTTTGTAAAAACCTATTTACAGAAATAAATATCATTTATCAATTTAATGAAATGAGTAATAATGCTTTGGCACAGTTAAAAGTAATGCTGCTTGGTTCTTTTTATTTTACAGTATACGATAAACTAACAAACTAACAAGAGGAGCTCGTGGCTAAATAAAAACAGCCGCACGGGTTGATCGAAGGTTAAGCTACGCTTGCCGAGGTCAGTCTGTGGATGGGTGACCGTTCGTAACATATCGAGACTCCTCCGTGCCTCGGAAAGCACGTTAAGCCGTTGGCCCCGGTTGTCATTTGTAGATCTTTGACAGTCGTTACGGGTAGTCAGAAACCTGAAAGTCTGACAACCAGTCTTATCAAGGGGTATCGTGTTGCCCAGTTACTGGGTTGTGGAGGTCAGATAGGCAGTCGCTCCATGTAAAATACTGGTATTCAGCTGCATCCGGTTAGACTGGTAGCCGACCCCAACATAGTTGGGAAAAGGCTAGGCAGATGATGACGATAAACTAACAAGCACTATGCATGTATATGCATAGTGCTTGTTAGTCTATTAATACTGTAAATATTGAGATTAAGTTAATTAATTTGAAATGCACGCGACGACGATTTCCACAACCACAGACAAGAGCTGTTCGCCTTCGATTCCAATCGTAAAATTACAGGTTGAAGTTAATTTCCTTATGTTTTGATGATTGCTGGAAAGTGTAAGGAGATTAATTCCACAAGTTTTAATATTTAACGTATAAAAATTAAATTGTCATTATTTTAAAGAATGAAAAAGTGCTCATGTAACCACACTAATTATATAAAACTAAACAAGCCAGAATAAATTTTAACGCCTTCTGTCTCGTTTGGATGATAATATAAATGCAAGCCATATTACGTACGTATACGTACCATCATTACTTTTTAGTATATGTATCCAAAAGAGCCTTTCTCTCTCAAAATAACTAACCGTGACATCTTTTCACTTTCGCCATTACTGTGTCAATCAAATTCTGAAACAATTTACAGTTTGCAGATCCTAATTAGCTTAATTTTGTAATAAGATTAGGTGTTGCACCGTCTAGTCGTATTTGCGTTGAACTTTTCTTTCTAACACACAAAACCTGTATTTTGTGGGATCGAGCCCTGACGGCTGGCGGCTGTCAGTGGGCGTTCAGTGAAAGCTTTCAATGTGAGCTTGTTTATGTTTGTTAGTTAAAAACATTAGTGAATAAACTCTCCTTTTCGTAGAATACTAATAAAATATTAATAGCTTGCTGTCGCAATTACACGTTTATGTCCGTTTTATTGTAATATCAATTAATTTACCATCATAATAATGTATAATAATAAAAATGAAGACAAAGCATGATAGGCAAAACATTCGTAATCAATTACTAATGAAATAATTAACGTTAACGGTTCGGGTAATGCAATGTTGAAATCTGTTACAGCGAAGAGAGTCTGATAACGAATCTCCATTGTATTCATATGAGCACCAATCGATTTGAATGTACCAAATAAGTATGTGTTTGTAAAATATTAACAAAATCCGTTACGTTTGAGCTTCATGGAACTCATGGTACATAATGCTTTATTGTCTCGCCACGGGATGCGTGGGTGATAACTCGTTGTACAGTATATAGGTCAAATACAGTACCTACACACAATTAAGTACATAGATAATATTAATTTGTCGTAAAGTAATTGTTTCTAAATTTACCAACAGCGCCTGCACACATATGACCTAAAATACACATGTTTTTGTACAATTGTGAAGAGAAGACTGGCATAATGAGCTCTCAAGACGTTTTTGAATGTAATGCGATATGAAAAGATGTGGGGTACTAGAGCAAGTACGAACCTAGACCGACTACAGTTAGTTAGCTTTGGTTCTGACTCAGCATCGGTAAATGATCACGTTAACCCGAATTTTCAGGAACACTTACGTATTGTCTTCAATAGCTTTATTTACTCTGATTGAAATGTATCTGTTCTTTACTCAGTGTGAATGCCCGCCCGACTCGGTCTACCAAATTTTGCTGTACTTATGTATTTATTTTTTCTAAGTGACTTGCAGTAGGTATTCAGCACCTTTCATACATTATTAGAGGATAATTATATGTATAAGCTATCGACAAACGTTTTCTTGAACCATGACATTGGACCGCCGCCGCGCCGTCGCATGCAAACAAAGCAGTCGCATATAGGAAAAATAAACGTTTGTCTTTGAATATATTTAATGTACAGCGTACAGATATTTTACATCATAATGTAGCTTTATTGGTAATTTATTCAATACAATGTGGTTGCGCGTATGCGTGGTAAGTTTGTTCGTTAAGCGAGATTAGATACTATATAAAGATAGACCGTGACGGTTCTTCGTCGATTATGCAAATCGAATCATTTTATTTCCTTTTTCGAAGGAAATAAAAATTCTTATTGTAAACAACGCTGTCGGTGCACTCATCACGGTATTTACACGGATCACAATCAGGTGCGGGTCACGATTACGGAAGTTCGATACTTATTTGAATCATTTTCGTCAAGGACGGACTGGAAGCCGGCGTGTGTACGTACTTATTAAGTGCCAGATAAGATTCCTCACTGTACAACAGTGAACATAATGACAGGGGGACCTTGTCGCGCATCGATATCGGCTATCCTAAAGGGAAGACAAGTGGGTAAACAAGGTTTCCGTTTAAGGATTGGCAATGCATCGGCCGCCCACGTATTGTTCAGATATCGAAGAAGGCGTCGCACTAAAACATTGCAAACGATCATTCGGTAATTCGTTCGTTCACGGAAGTATTTAACAGCAAGTCGTTCCATGTAAATCGGTTTACTTTTAAGTCATAACTTATGTGGGAATATGATATACTCGACCGCTCGTGATATGTAGGTCTGTATCATGTATTAAAATGTACATTTAACAATAAAAAAAACGCCGGCAATCTTTAGATGAATCAGCGTTTTATGGACATGTACAAGTTTTTTATTCTAATAATTTTGGTCTACGACTCCACGATTTCAGTCTGAGACCCAACAATTTAAAGTTCCTTTATTGAACCTTATATATTAATCAGAATCTATGATACAACATAAGTAACCATAAATAACCAAGTAGGCGGATAGTTGTCAGAATCCTGACAAATCTTTTTCGGAGAAAGTTTTAGCCTAGTAACTTGCCTGTCATTGAATTGAATGACGAAAGCTTTTCACTTTCATCAATTAGCGAACAACACCAAGTCAAATGTCCTGAGATGAACTTTTGTTAATTATTGCCATTTCTCCATTAAGTTCAACTCGATATGGTCGTATCTAATACATCAGAATGCGGGCGTGGGTGATATTATTTCCTCAGTGGGGCGCGCTAAACTCGGAAAGCTTAATGTTTGCTTTACGCAATCAGATATTCGCATCTCGCGTAAACTTTGATCACTTTTGTTTTCAAACGTCTTTCGAGCTTTGCCGTGGCCCAGTCTTGGCGGCCTTGATTGTAATCCACCCGCACCGCTGCACATTGTCTGCAGTCGTTTGTCATGTGACGTGACATGATTTCCCTTTTATCAAAAGAAATATTAATAAGTGAAAGTTTCCTTTAAAGCCAGCTGCAACTATGAAGATTTATTACAAGTATTTTAAAGCAATTGACGTGTCGGAAAGTAACGTCAATCGTTTAACCTTCTTCTCGACAAAATACACGCTTCCGCGTTTCGAATACCTACTACGAAGCAATGTTTTTTACTCGTACGTGAGTCACGCGGTTCAGGTGCTAATGATGACGAGTATAATTAATGCCAAGTTGTCTGCAGCACCTAGGGCAATGCTACCGTCGTAGGGCAATCAATGCTAGTGAATTCCATAGCATTTACTCACTATACATTTCAAATAAAATAATGAATGTTTTTTTCTGAATAACGACAAGATGGTCAGGAGTATTTGATAATTAATCAAAAAATTGAGGGTGGTAAAGTATTCAAACTAATGTAATACAAGATGTAATATATAACACCAAAAGCAACTAGACATCCATACGATAGGCTTCATAAGCACCTTTTGTCCAAGGCAATGGTAATTATTAGAAATATTTTTCATAGGAATTTTTGAAACGTGGAGTTATGGGTAGGTACGATCGAAGGTTTAGCTACGCTTTTCGACGTCGGTCCGTGGATAAAATAGACCTCTCCGTGCTCCGAAAGCACGTAAGTGCACGCAGTCCGTGGTCCCGGTTGTCATTCGTAGATCTTTGATAAGCCTTATGGGGTAGTCAGAAGCCTGAAAGTTTGACAACCAGCCGAGGGTATCGTGATAAAAAGTAAAAAAAGACAGACGTAAAATTTCAACACTCTTGGGGTCCAGAATCATCCATTGAACTCATGGGATTAGGTAGGTGCGTCGATGTCCCTTCCACCCTCTATACGTATTGGTACGCATTATTTTCAATGAATTACATTCATGCTGCAGAGAAAAATCGGAAAATCATGTTTTTAAAATCGGACACCCATCTTGTCAATTTCCGACTTATGATTGATAGATCACGCGTTTCTCATTGGAAAGTTTTCCCCTAATCAGAATCGGGTATAACCACCCACATGTGGATCATTTCTACAACGCAGTACAATTGCCGTCTCCTTTCTAATCGCACATCACAAGTGTGACGGTGGCCCCGAATACAAATTATGGGAACAAGCAATTTCTTGTATGAAGGATGGCGAGCGACGGTAATGTGGCTGGCGACACCTACGCGCCTCCACTTCGAAGAATCCAACTGTACGACGAACTGACTTTCTGCCCCAATTACACGTGTCTCTATGCTAGTACTTACCAGCACGTGGGTATTGCAACTTTCATGAATTCCATCACAGCATTCACAACCTTTGTCATAGTAAAACACAAACAATGAAAAAGACACGTGTTTTGGATACATTCCTATCTGTTTCAGCTTTATCAACACCATATTACGCGATGTGTCATTATTTCTTTATAAACCCTTATCATATTTTTATTCGAGCTCGTATGTTTGTTACTGATAAACTATCCAATGCGTTAGTTATTACCTCGATTTGTGGTTTGTTTGGGTTTTCTTTTTGTCAGTGCCGAAGGTTGTACCAAATGCGTGAGTCACAAACATGTACAGGATCTTTGTTGTGCTTCCGAGAAGCTCAACGGGTACGTCTTTGTGGGAAAGGTGTTTTAATGCAGGTCGACGGACTGATTTCTCCTGTCCTGCTTACCGGACGATATAAAACTAAAAAATAATTAAATGTCTCGCTCGATTGGAAGCTCGCCGCGTTAGATTCTGTTTTATTCATGATCCTTAATTTGAAACGTCGGAAGATGTTCCCACGATGTTTTTATTCCTTGTTTGATTTGGTTGGTGTTGTTAATTAATAAGTAGTCACAGATGTTGGTGATTGACTACGTATTTCATAGCATGTAACAAGTCACCTTTATTATTTCGGCATTTCCTTTATAGGTATTGTAGAGGTACACTAGTGACTAAAACTGATGTTAATAAAAAGAGTACCTACTGAAACTTTCCTTGTTTATTTTTGGTTCTTGATTAGAGAATAACCACTTAGTGTTGTAGGGGCTTGCAAAGGGCTAATTAAATTCAAATCCTTAATTGGGAGGGCATACCTGCTGACAGTTGACGCATTTAATATCGAGCAAAGTTTATAATTAGCTTCAATAACTCATATTTATGTACACTTTGTTTTCCTTGTGCGCACAGTGATTTGACATGAACAGTAAACATTTAGCAGTATTACCTACCGGAAAATGTTGCTAATGGAACATTATAAATGGTACAAAAACCTGTGTTGACCGATATACTTAATTGAAGGATGACGAATCAATATCGAGTAATGTTCAGTTATACCTGGTTAGTTGTTTGACCCCAATGATTAATGAGGACCGTTACTTTTGACTCAGTTACTATTGCGTTATTTTTTGAAATACATACTCGTCTGCCTCTCATGTAGTTCCGTACAGTAATCATCACTGAGGTAAATCGCTGGAATTGTGACATCTTTCAGCTCAAGGATGATTTGACTAGATTGACAGTCCCCAAAAGTGATGATTACAAATATTTTTATTAACCGCTCGCTTAGACACGCAACAATAATCAAGCAGTGGCGTTGAATACCATAGCTCCAGGAAGTCTATTTATGGTCGGTATTTTGATAGGTATGTAATTTAGATTGGTGTTTGTCTGATTCAAACTCGTGCCTGCCCGGTAGATCAGGTTTCCGCCGTAGCACCATTTATGGTGTCGGATTAATTCGCCGTGGTCATTGCTAGGATCGAAGCACTTAAAACGCTCGACTAATACACAATTACACATGTTTACGGATTGTTTCGTGTGAGCACTAACCACAGGGATGGTTAAGCTCATCGACCTTACCTTTTATAGTTTAAAGTGGCTTTTAGTGTCGAAACCCGGTGCGTGACTTATGCGTTTCCATTACCATACACGTTGATCATACCACCAGAAATGCGGAAATCTTAATTTTATTAACTTCGGAAGGTTCAATGTCTAGAAATCGGTTTTAATCAGTTGACACTAATTGACAATCAGCCGGGAGCTTCTTACTCTGAGGCCATACTGAGAAAAAGTGACATCGTCTTGAGCTTGGCGGTGGCCGATTTTTCTTTCGTTAGTTAGTCTAGCCGGCCTAGTAATGAACCATTTGGGTCATTGGACCTCGCCGTTTGTCGGCTACTCGCCGCCGCCTGCGGTGCCATTATTTTTTGCTGCCATTTACATGCCACCAATTGTATAGAGTGACGCGGTCGCCTACAATCGCAAGTCGAACAGTGTTTTTGCTGATGACGAGTGTATGTAAATACGAACCATCAATTTCGCATGTTTTTCTTCTCATATGTAACGGAGATTGTTTGATTGAGGGCCTGTAAAGAATCTTTGTGTAGGATGTAAGGTTACTAACTGTATCTCACATAAGGGAATCCCAGCAATCACTGTCAAAGTTAATGACTGGGTAGATCATGCCTGTATAATTATGTGTTTCTACTGGAAATATGATGACGGTAGTGTCTGAAAATATTAGGTGGATATCGAGTAGGGCTTATTCATTTTCGATAACGTTTCTGGTAAAATATCAAATTCCGGATATTAACAAAAGTACTAAGAACCTGATGTTAATAATAAGCCTACAATTTTTTTTAAAGTCATACCTTCATAGTATGATTTTTTATTAAATTTTGTAGGCTTTGATGTTTTTATTTATATATTATGATAAGTACATGGTTAGTAATGTACCTATGCATGTAATATTGTGTGGGTAGACTTCATAATGAAACTATTTCAGCTCAACTATTTACAGTAAAGGTCAAGCAAATGTTGCAAAGCTTTAAAGCCCTAAGGGGAATGAAATCATACAAGCGCGTAATCGTTGGCAGTGACACACTTCACCACTGAATAAGCAATAATGTTCCAGTCTAGGCCATGTTTGTTTCACACATAAATAAATATTAAACGGACCGTGTCACAATATTAAACATGTACATTAAATAAGTTCACTATGTATTGGTGCTTTTAGGGTAAGCAAATTGAGAGACAATCCAATCAATCTAAAATGTGCGCCGCGAAAATGTTTTCAGCGTCACACATCCACAAGACACTAGCGTTCAGACCAGTCAGATCAATTTTATTTACTCTCAAACATATTCTCAGAACTCATGTTTCTTAGTAACAAAACGTAGGCAGTAAAAATTAATGTGCAAGTCTCGACAGGCTATTAATTCAATATCGACTCTCCTCAACTTTCACCCATATTCGGTAACCTGGAAGTTTGCTTCTTATTGTTGATCTCCGTAAAATTGAAATTCTTACTAATATTATGAATGCGAAATTAACTCTTTCTGTGTGTCTTGATTCTTTCTGGTTGGGTTTGGGACCTGGAGAAATAAATCCAATGCTCCTTTTTTTTCTGTATCACATATGTAGTCGCGAGCAACAGCTAGTTCTTTTTGTTTCTCCCTTCGGTATCGATATATTAATTCGTGAAGAGAAACTCACCCCTTTTGAAATCAACCAAAAAAACGACCATTGGGCGACCATTTTTTCAGTAATAATGCATGAAATCGTAGGAGTACGGAGTAGGTACTTAGTCACGGGATGGTTTTAATCGATTTTTAGTCCATAATGAAGTTTGTATGGGTACAAAATTCTAGGCAGCTGTGGACTAAAGACTAGAAATTAAGAAAAAAAACACATGTAGACCTACTTACATCGTTTTTAATAGTAACTGCTGTCATCATTTTGATTATAAAACACATTAAATAATAATAAAATAATAATTAGTTCTACAATCGCCTTGTTATCTAACATTTTATACTTTCCAGTTACATCTGTCCGATTGTAAAAAGTAAAAATATGTTGGTTGTATGAAGAAACAAAGATATACATTTCCCGTGGCGTGTGTCAAACCTGCCAGACACTAATGCTATTTTACACTAAGTGGCCATTCATTTCAACATCAACTTCATTATTAATGAAAACTGCTCGAGCAGCTTGTAATTGTATCCGCACTGATCCTTTAACATCACCACACATACCGTGATATTCTTTCGCGAAATGCTATTACAAAACATCAAATAAAACAGACCTATATTCAAACGCAGTACGTATAGTACCCCTATACGTACAACTCTGCCTAACCTTTAGGGGATTACAGGCGTGATGTTATGTTAAGCTAAATTAAACTATATGTAAATAGCTGTCATAAAACTATAGAGGTTAGGTTCAAAGTTCTAAATTCTTGAGGGAGTCAAACTGGGAGACCTTTCGCCAAAGTAATCAACAGCATTCTGGGAGAAGTTCGAAGACACTGCGAGGCCGAATAAGAAAAGAAAACGCTTTTTTCGAAACTTTGCCCGTGGTGTTAATTCAACGGATCGTGTTCGAAACACTGCCAGTGCTTCTAAACGCAGATCGTTGACGTGGCTAAGAAGGGCTGCCCAGCTTAAATGGGACTAGACTGGACACGCAGGCTTTTGCCCAGCTGCGGGACAGTACCGCTCGCTATAAATAAGAAAATATTGATAAGTGTGATTGTAGCTAGCTATGCCAATATTATTGTTTCCCGAGTTATATATCATTGAAATTGAAATATTTTCCATAATATTTCAAGTAGTGAATATCACATCAAGTATGTACGACTTCAAATAATTCACAGTGGCCCAAATACATAATAATGTTCTGTTAAAATGAAGTTATTTCGAAATCAACTTAACCTTCTGTACCCCGGTTGGCTTAATGTGATCATGATTTTTTTTCATTGAATGTTTGTTTTTATCATATTATCGTTACGTTTTATGGCCAAGGTTAATATAGCAGCGTTATTAACAAAATCATTTTTTGTTTCAGGTAATTATCAATTATATCGCTTAGCTGCAACGAAACGTTTAAGGTGAGATCCTACATGTTCCACGTCGCAAGGCCAGGAATGCAATCAACTTAAATAATAGCAGTATACAATAGAAATTTACTTGGTTTGCGTTATTTTTTCCAATTAATATAAATCCGTTTTTTCACATTGCGGTCGCCAAACAAAAGACAGACAAGATTTTTATGTGTAGTTAACGAGAGAAATCCTGCTATGCACAGTTGCTAATAACATCAAAATGTATGTATATTTTATATATATATTTTACATTATGTATAGTATAATGCGGCCCATTTTATTTAATTATTAATTCGTGTTGCATAATGTAGCAATTCATAATTAAATCAATCTGAAATGGATACGCATAATGTTAGATTATATTTTATAAACACAAGAGACGATTCGACATTCTCTCCCTGAAAACATATCTGATAAATAATACGTATCATAGAAATATCGTGTACGTGTAGTGCACTTTGTTTGGTTGGCAACTGTTACAAACTTGTACTGGAATAGTGCACTCGGTCGGTCGGATGCAAGCGTGTACTCGGGCTTGCCGGTCGCAAGTGTATCGGCATCTCGTCGTTGTTGTACCGAAGGTCAGTGCTCCTGCGATTCAGCCCGTAATGCTCTCGCGATAGAGTCACTAGTGGTGGACCGCAGGAGAGTGGCGGCGGCAGCGGTGGGGTCCTCGCATCGGGCCGCCGCGCGTTGCCTCCCTTCAGTCAGTTTAGTCGCAGCGGTGCACGCACACCGCACGCAGTTCTCGCGCTCGCAACGAGAAGGTATGCACGGACCGGCTCCGCCGCCGTCCGTCGCCAACGAAACGCACTCGCTTCCGGTGGCTGCTCTCCTTCCACCAACTGATACTTACAATAACTGTCCTATGAAACGCGTACGTGATGTTTTGTGACAAAGGCTTGTTTTTATTTCTCTCTATATAAAATATCCAGTGCTATATTCCACTTAGTTGGTAGCAGCCACCGAACGCGTCTGTGTTGAACGGTACACATGTTTATACTCAGTGATGTCGGTTACTAGCAGTGTTATGCGAAAATGTGTTGGACTAAATTAATGATGATTAAAAGTGTTGCTCTAATATTCTTCCTCGATATCAAAACAAGAAAAGCACGAATACATTTATAAACACCGTGTGTTATTATCTCGTGTGATGTATTCAATAATTCAGACACAAACCTAACACAAGTCAGTCTCTATACGAAGCGAAAACAAAATTAATGTTGTTTGATCAGAATGATGATCAGTGTGAAAACTAGTCTAAACAATTAATTATAACAGACAAAGTGTCTTAATTATGTCGAACTGGGTGCCTAATTGCTTGTTATAATATACAATACAATCAGACCTATCTTAAAGTAAATAACAGTCATAACATATTGCCCCAGAAAACTTGTTTGTACAGCGTACAGCGATATGTTTGTATCGTTGCAGCTGGAGTGGAGACAGGCTAGGATGTGTCGGCCGCGGGCCATATGGTAGCAACGCCACTAACCATATTAGGGACGCCAACCAAGGCGACACTTGTTGCACATATACGGCACAAATGCTCCACAAAACAAGTGACGTCTTATCACTATCTACCATTTAATAGATTACTCTATCACTGACTAATGTTCATTAATATTAACAACGTTTTTGTTACGTCTAATGATGTGCGTGCGGTTGGCGTGATCGATGTATAACTGCATAAGAGATAAGGTAGGGCAGCGGTTTGCGAGTGCGTTATGCAAGCAGGCTGGCGAGCTGAGCGGTCGGTGGCGCACGGGGCGGTTCGTTGACCAGTGCGTTGTCCCGCCGCTCCGCCGCGCCGCCCACCGCGAAGGTCGCGGCCCACAGCCCGCCGACACGGCCACGACATGCACCGAATACCAATACACGTGAAAATAACACATCTACTAGATGTACCTACCCCTGCATCACTATTATTGTTAGTTCAACACATTTTTAATTGCAACGCTCTTTACAGGTAGAGTCGATATGTGTTCAGTGTGCTCTGTGCTAAAATATTTTTTATTGTGAAGAATAATAAGTTTTTATGACTATTGCCTGGAAATTTTGATCTCAAAATGGTGACTTCGAGAATACCGGCTTATTCTCTGAGTTCGGAGTTCAACAGGGAGTTCAGAAGTTTCCGCATAACGCGAGCAACACCACGGTCGACTCTGTACGCTCCTGCTATTGTTCCTATACACGAGTACCCGAGGGTCAGCGTGCACGAGCGACGGGAGGCGCTTAAGGCTGCGCTGGCAAAGGCGTGGTCTTCCAAGAGTAGTGACAAGAAGAAGCATGATACGTGGACCGTTCCCACTGAACAAAGTAGAGCTGGCATCACGGCGGCCGATTTCACCGCAAAGTCACAGTATAAGAACGGCGTCAACGGCGATGCGTCGCGTGTTGCACTTGCCAGACACGAATTCGAGAGCAAGGATGCCGAGCGAACGGAAACTGTCGACAACAGAACAGATAGTGTCCAGCCTGCGAGCTTTACATACAGCCGTGTTACCGGGAACGGTATCGATATACAAGAAACACTTAAAAAGGGCTGTGATAAAGGTTTACACAATAAAGATTTAAGTTATAGCGACTACCTAAATAATGTTCCTAAATGTAAAACTAGTTTCGAAAATAACTTCCTCAAACAAAGCCACGAGGAACGTTATAGCAAACGAAATGGGTACGATGCCGCGACTAAACGAGTCGATAGAGACATCAACCTAAACAATGTCGAATATAGCAGCCTGAACGGAGACACGTACGATTCTTTGAAGTATTCGCGAACAGCGAACGGAACTGAATCGGTACAATATAAAAATTACGGTAAGGTAGACACCGTTAAAAGTAAATTGCTCAGCACAGATAGCCCCAAAAGCGTGACGTCTTGCAACGGAGAGAAATTAAATGGATACGGTGGTTTGGAGCGGCGCAGTGCAAAAGAGCAACAGCGGCCTTTGACGAGCGGTCCTAAGGCGCTCGTGGAACAGAGGCTGGCCGAGAGACTCGAGGTGAAGGTAGCGGAACTACCTGCTCTCTACCGCGGCGTAGACTCCTGGACACCTAAATCTGCTGCATTCCAGAAGAACATGCGCGACCACGAGTGGAGCGTTTCGTATGTACCTATATCACCAAAAACGATGAATCCTTACTAACTGACTCCTTTCACAAAATATTCATAAAACATCCATTACCATGTTTCCGTTTGTGTTTCTTCGTCGAGCGCGCCGAAGTATACTAAATACGTTGGAAACCGAGTTTATCCCATGCTCTTATAAATAGGAAAAAAAGCTAGCGCGCAGTCGACAGCTTGAGTGCATCGACTTGCCACTGGTCCGGTCCGAGTGCAGCGTAAGCAGGCTTTTACATTTTATATTTGTCAACAGTGAGGTTAAATTGAAGCTAACAAACCAGTCGAGTTTCTATGTACGCAATATTCTGCATAAATAGCAGTGTGCCAACGTGCATTGTCAAATCAGGTTGTAATGTAAACGCGTTATCGTAACCTTTCCCTTTAAATGTTATATGTACTTTGGTACTAATTAAGCTTACTCGTTTTTTGAGTAAAAAAACGAATGTACCTTGGGTAATCCGGATCATAATGGTATGTCCGACAGTAATTCTTATTTTGTAGACATAATATTTGTACCGTTACTGTACGGTTTACCGAGTATTCGCTAACTGTTTCTATGACATTGTAATTGTTCTAACTAGTTTTTTTCTGGCCCTGACCCTCATAATAGACAATATCATCATGGTATCCTTATTAATACATTTGCTCGTTATGTTATGAAGTATGATAGTAGCGGTGAGGGCCCGAGGACTGGTTGTGCAAAATCATTGCACAAGTCACCGTGAGTCACCATCGTTGTGCTTTATTTCTATCCAGCTAGCGGTTGCTTAATCTCATTGCTCATTAACGCCATTCGATAACTAAGTATAAATCCCACAGTACGGAATAGAAAACGGCTCAAACATCGAATACGGCATCTCCATATTTTTTATATTGAAACCACTGTCTGGCTGACTGCGACCTCCATTCGTGCAAGTTTAGGTACATAGAGGCGTAATTATTATTTTCAGGTCGAATAACAGTTCTTTCACTTGCGCTAGTATCTTGCAAACATATTCAAGTTAGTTGCTGTGTGTCGATGCCTAGATATTTGTGTAATAAAGTCAAACATAACACATCTAACATTATATATTATTAAACAAGTAAACATTCTACAAATTCGTGGGCGCCAGGCATAACCATAGCTTAAAAGATTCGTCTCGATAGCGTTCACAGTGAATGTTTCAAGGTCCTGTCCTGGTTTATGCGCTCGCAAAGGATTTGTCAACTTGGTAGGCGTTATGACGTAACAAGAACTTATTGTTTTTTGTTCCTTACTTCTTATAAAGAATGATAACACGACTATATAACACAAAAGAATGCGGTTCCGAGGTATTGTGAGATTAATGTAAATTGAATGAAAGAGAAAGTATTGCGGTATATAAAAATCATGCACATTATCACTCGACTAGTCTTTGATTTAAAACCTTATTATTGTCTAAATGTGAAGACACAATCTAGGCGTAAAATAAAACATTTAATCCCCGGCATTATTTGAGGCAAATAGAAACATATTTTTAAATGTGTGTAGCTACCTCAAGAATAAAGTAAGTATTTCGAAAACACATAAGCAAGCATGGTCTATCAATTCAAAAAAAGTAGTATTCAAGTAAAGGTAGCGCCAGTATTAAAGCATCGTCTTCTGACACCATTTTCTTCGACGGAACGCTGGTAGTTAGGGACAGTAATCAAAAACACATCAGACGTGCAGAAAATGTTCCATTCCTAGTAAAAATGACACAGGGGCCTTCGTTCAGCCAACATTTTTTCACGTGGTGAAACTTTTAACAATTTGTGACTGCGCGTGTAAAAGTTAAGTAATGTTTTGATGTCGTAACAATTTGCTTTTTATGCCGTATTGATAATATAATACTAAAAAGCAGCGTTAGTGTCCTGCTCACGTACAACAACAAATGCCAACATTACCTTAATGTTTTTATCCAACTTTCACTGTCTCTTTCTTGGTGATTACTGTTACAGCTCAGCTTCGTCCACGAAATACTAATATACATACAGGCGGCTTTCTTACACAAGTCTTATTTGCTCCACAACTAGACCGGGTCACAGACTGTTCTATGTTATATTAATTCTTGCATTAGATCACTCGTTTTTATATATAATTACCTGCTCCTGCATCAGTACTTACTGATAATATTAGTTAAATACGCGTTGAGAGTACATACACCCAAGTATAAGAACATCTTCATGTGATCAAATCCTTTGTAACTGATAACGAACATATCTGATCAGTGAATAATGCAACTGTTTTTGGAAAATAAAACATGCGGTGACTGTCAATGCTGCTTGATAGATAAAATAACCATAATCGTAATATTTTTCTGCTCTGATTTTCCGAATAAATAAGATTAGCTTGAAATATGCAAATACAACAAAAATTGGGATACTAATCATCTAAAATTATTCATTCACATGACGAGGTAACTTTCCTTTATCGTCTGTTTGGTGTTCTAATTAAGGCTAATGGTTTTTGGTTACACGATCAGGCGAGCCCAGTATGTTTCAGTAGTCTGTACTCTGAACGTAATGTATTTATTTTCCTATGACCTAGAATAAATCAGGTCGTCTGCCTCATGGGGAGTTGGATGCCACAAAAAGTTTCTAGTTTCTAGGCGTTTGTTTTTTCAAACAAATTAGGCTAAAAGAACGTTAGTTTTTTTGTTACTCTTGCTCGTAAAGAGCGAGAGCGACGTGTTTAGTTGTGCTTGTCATTGACCTGACGAAAAGCGGTGCGGGCGGGTGATTAGTCGTGGCTGCAGCGTTGACACGGTTCACAGTAATCGCTCATCCGGCGCGGCCTTGTCAGCGTGTCGACGTCGAGTGCCCGCGCTGTCCGAACACGGTTTAATTGTAACACTAACATAAAGTGATCACTTTTTACATGGAAACAGATTCAGATGGACGGTACGGATTAGATATTGCGGTAGGCTTTGCGTTTAAGTAATTGCGAGGAGCTGCTATAATTTCATTAGGTTGGTAACTGTCTGATTAATGGATAACCAACTAATATGGACTTAAATGCCGAGCAATGGATCCTTGACCGGGCACTGTCGTGTCACGTTGCAGACTTCGGCTTTCGATTTCGTAACCAAGCCCGCAGTCTGCACCGGCCGACCGATCGATTATGGTCATTGTGCCAGAGGCGTTCCACTCTCGCTACGATTTTGCGTGCTCCGTTGCCTCTCTGACCTTTGAACACCTTGTCGTTTGTGCTAATTTCCTTACTTGTAAAGTCACACGCTGTAAAAACAATAATTAAATCAGCCAAAACGTGTCGCTTTAACTTTAACATATCCTTACTTATAGGTTAAAGGAAAGTAAAATTACGAAACAAGTATAAGGAAATACCAGTGAAACAGTAAACAGAGAGAGATGATTCAATACGATACACGTGTTGGGTATTTCTAAATATAAAGAACCGTTGTGTGAATACCGTTGTTACTTGAACGTTGACCGCTTTGCAAATTATTCTTTCCCTTCAACGCTTTTTATAAAGTGTATTTGTACAATATCCGTAATGGGTTGCGTGCGTTAAGAGTAGTATTCAGCGGGCACTCCTAACATAAAATATGGCTTGACAAAGCAGGAAGTTTGCCGGGAATACGAAATAACAAACTTTCCCAACATTTTCTACCAATATTGACAAGTTTTGTTATCACGGGACAGCTGAGCGGTCTGCGTGGAACCGAAAGTACACGTTGTGAAGACAAACACAACGCCAGTCGTGAATAACGCCCAAGTTCGCTTTCACCTTCAACAGCCACCTCAGCTGGTAATTAAAGAGTCCTCGACTACCGGTCCCACTGAGAGGAAAGGAAAGCCTAAAAAGGAATTTCACTAATTAAAATTAAAGGTAGCAGTGGTTATTTAACTAGAAAGACGAATATACTACTAATTACTTGAATAAGTTTGGTGTCAGTGACGTGTGGTACTGGTTACACTGGTTTTAGATTTTTATGAAATAGCCGGTTCTCAGTAGCTTGCACATGTGGAGGCTTCGAATCTATAATGTTATGTCGTGGTTCGTCGAAAGTGAATGTTCCGGTGTTTGTTATTCGCGATGGAGTCCGTGTCGTGTGACGTGAGTCGCTTTGTTGAACATTGATACCACCATCGAGTGCCTTCTTTAAATAAAAGTGACACACGTTGTGCAATCATTTGATATTCGCGACGTTTACGAATCGGTGCGCTAGAAAATTGAGACAGGAAACTCTATATCTCTCAGTTATTCGAGAAACTGTTACCCACTGCAGTGTTCAAATTTAGGACTTTAGAGTAGTTTGATAAAAGGATAAAATAAGAAAGCAAGTTTGTTTTGTTTTTATCTGAAACAGGGAAGAAGTCTTAAGAAACCAGCTTCTATACTGTTGCCATATGGCAAGTAAAAGCTCCTTGTGACGTATAATAGTAGGATCATATTTTTATGTCGTGGAATAAGAACTCGAAGGATCTATATAACATTTTAAATATTCTAATCAATGAAATAATGTACTGAAATACCAGACTGTTGCAAAAAGGGGGAGGCTATAATTCCAATAAAAATGAGCATGCTTACAAATTGTAACAAATTAAAAAGGAACATGAGCTAAACAAACATATGATACGGCTAATGAGAGCGATCTCGTAGACTACGAAATGAAAAGACAGTGTAGCAGGAACAGCCTACCCAGGTAGAACCTACGTCGAAGGCTGTTTCTACTACACTGTAACAATGACATATTACGTTTTTTGACATAGTCTGACTGCCATAAGAAAACTTGTGTTAAACAGCGGTATTAAAAAAAAGTGAATTATTTAATTTGTATCACAGGGTAAAGTTATAGATGTCATAAAAAAACGGTTTTTGATCCATGCTATGTCCAGCCGGAAAGCATAAAGTTTTCACATCTATTTACAATAATAAAAATATTATATTCTACTTAAGCTCTAAGAAATGAACAGAAGAATTATAATAATGAAACCAAAAAAATAAAATTCTAATTGTAGCTCTTCAGCCTTTCTAATAGTGTTTCATAATGAAGAAGATTTTGGATCATGAAGAGAGATCTTCACCACTCTAGAAATCCACTTATTTTATCTAAACTAGGTCGTACGAAAACCAAATGCATATTTATGTAAACAAACATACATTTGCACCGCTTACATTGAACAGATACGGTAAAATAACAGTGAAGTTTCTGTCAAAATATATTTAAATTTGATGAACCACAGCAACGCATGTATGTTTTTAGTCACAAATAAAGAAGCCATCATTTAATAGTAAACATAAATATCGTCAACTAACTGGCCTCAAATAGCAACTGACATTATTCCTTACAAAGATATTGCTGCTGTGGTGCTGTAACATTCTATTGACGACGGTGACTGAGATGTTCACGAATCGGACCCGCGCACCGAGGGTTCCGTACCATGATATTAATTTCTGAAAATTGTGCTATTTAGAGACAAAGTTTCCTTTTTCCTGTAATCACATAGAATAATTTCAGAATGTACTCTTTTTCCAATGTCGGTGATAAGGGAAACGGGGAGTGTATTTTATTTTACAAGTCAAGAGTCAAAAATTACTATCCTAGTTCTTGGATATCCAGCTGTGACTGACTAAAATGTTGGTGGCACTATTGCCCCTTAAATTTAAATGAGGGATGAAAAAAAATAGTACGCGCAGGCGTGTGGGGTATAGTTTGATAGACAAATACACGTAGACACGCACTTGACCTGGTTTTTTAAACCAATCTAAGCATATCCATAGTACTTACTGATACTTTAAAATAAATACAATACGTTTTTAAGATAAACTGTGATGTAGTAAAATTAGATTTTGAAGATAAACTGTAGGTAGAGTACCTACACAAATATAGTAAATATAAACGTAAGTATTAGAGAAAAATAACTCTAGAATCGTATACAGAACTCATGGTATCATGTTGTTCGTCGATGACCCTTCCAACCTGTATTCAATCTCTCCTAACTATTAAACAAATAAAATAATTAAAAATTTCTATTTCAATTACGATAGGAATTTTGATACATATTATTGGAAATCACATTTTAAGCAAGTAATTGCTTGTATTAGAACACTCCGCATTTCCACTTGTCAGTTTTACGCAATTGAAATGTAGACAATGTAAACATGCAGAAATAAAAATCAAAAAATAAATATAAAGGGTAACTTTAAATTAAACAAACAGTTCTATGCTGAAAAAGGCCGACGAAAATATCTAACGTCCTTAGATTAAATTTTACCATCATTATCTTTCAGTTCTGCATTAACCTTGCCAAAAAGCCGCCTACCATCATTTTGCAATCCTTTAAAAGTTTTAAGTAAAGGAATAGTAGTGAATCTTGAACTTTAAAGTCGAAGACTTTGGAATCGATCTGAATTGAAAAAAAAAATGAAGATTGAAAGTTACATTCCGTAAATTTAATTAAAATACGTACAAACGCCCTTAAATGATATTTCTCACTTGAGTAATGTTCATTCGTATGAAACCTCCATGGTTTCTATGGAAAATACATAGTCCACAGTAGGATATTTAACATATGGTCTTAGCATGAGACTGCGAAGGCTCACAGCCTAGAGACAATCAAGTGTTCAAGTTCAACCTCTCATATGGCGCTAAACAATGTGACATTAAGCTCGACATATGAGCGACGCCCGCGCATCCACCGCGCCTGCGCCGTAACAACACAATCCGTTTAAGGATTTTTTATTTTAAATACGTCAATTTGCCTGTATTGATACAAAATTGTATTTGTTTATTGTCAAATTGCATAGTAAAGTTGTGTCATACAAATGAGTTCGTTCTTATACTTATAGGGGAGAAATTCTTATTTTTCCGTTAAAATGCTACCAAATAGAAAACATTGGACAGCTTGGTGCTGACTACTAGTGATAGTGACTACTCGAGAAATGAATTTACTTTGGTCATACATACCTACCTGCCTAATGCAAGAAGAAATTAGACAAAGTTACTCCGTCATTAAAACATTCTTTCTACAACGTTCTTAAGATTTTCACTACTTTCTGTTTTACCGTGTTATACATTTTTACTGGTGGTATGTTGTGAATAATAGTGATGATATTGTTAGGAATTATAATTGGTCATAAATTATTGCTGTGTGCAAACGCTACATAAAAATTTCGTTTAACTTACTTGAGTTACTTTCGCAACAGTTCCACTACTCGCCGCTAGATGTCACTAATGATTACATCGTTAAAATATAACTAGTATGAAAATATTCGTCGAAGTATACGTAGCAGTACAGTTATATCGACATTTATTTTCTGCATTATCTTGTGCGTATACATATTTATCTCCACTGCGACTAGGTAAACCAATTACGTTCATTTAATTCTATTAGCGGTGCCAGCGTCCCTCGTTCTGCATTCTTATGTTATTTTCAGTTAGTTGTTACGAGTGAAAAGTTTCACTATAATCATTTTAACCCATTTTTTTCCACGGTGTAGTGTGTCTTTTTAGTATTGATCTATTATGGTATTTTTCGCTATGGGAGAAAAGTGCGCGAGTTTAACATTTATCGACATTAGCTTAGTATCGAATTCTCAAAGTTTGCGCGTTTGCTGGTAAGTTTGAATAGATGAATACAAGCAAGTAAATTGCATGAGGTATTCTTACCATTTAAAATTTATTTGTGAACAAAATTCATGTGAATGCATAAAAAAACAGCAATGAACTAGAAATGTAAAACAATTTGTGTCAAAGTATACAAACGTTAATCGACCGGTGAATTCTCATAGACGATGACATTGTGTCAATGACGTGGAGGTTTTGATTGTTCGCTTGTTAGGCTGTGACGATGGTGGTGTTTTGAAACGATCACTTGATTGTACGTCGTTTTACTTGAGTCGGTATATCTTGTTCGCGAGCGAGCTGATAGCTCTGGCAGTGTGTTGGCGACCGCAGTTCGGGCCGGATCCTCGCGCGTCAACAGTCACGACAGTCATCAAACAGCTGCTCACAGATCTCGTAACACTGTCTAGTACCTATTGACAACTACCTGCCGACATCATCTGTGTTATGGCTGCTCGTAACGCTCGCATAAAAAGTGATTACTTTAATGTTTAGTGACCTTGACTGTGAAGGTTCAACCGCTGGTATTAGGATTGTGTGTTAATGTAATCGTAGGGTGCGGTAACTTTATTTATTTAGGATCAACTTCGTTTTGTTCATGAAATTTAATGAGGATGTGTCTGTAATAAATGAGAATTTCGACGAATCACCAAATAGACAGTTAGTACCAATGTTTGAAAAGCAATTGTAGAGATAAAGCACCGTCAAAGGCTTAGGCACGGGGCAGAGGCGGTGGGCGGCCGTGCGGGCGCTCTTGAGCGTTTGCTGCCTGCCGCCACCTGACCAACTCGCACAGCTGATAGATCCGCATTCTGCTCATGGAAAACGCTCGCCAACGTTAGTAACACTTCGGACAAACTCGCTCATCATCATTAAACACACGGACCTCACCTAAACGTTCGTTGCATATGTTGCACTATCTTTTCCTACTCACTAACCCTACAGCCCACCGATCGATGATTTCACAGCTCGGAGCATTCGTGGAGACGGCGAAATGAACGTTCCAAACGGTCACATCACCGGCGTTCGCCTACATCACACAGGCGGAGGAGACACCACCGCGACGAGTCTTCGCAACGTTCACCCCCTGAACAGGTCAGTCCTACAGTTTCTTTTTTATACTTATGAGGATGTGCGAAAGGATGGTGTGATTTGTAAAATCCAAAACTCGCCATTACCACAAAGAAATGTCCACCCGTAAACTTGTCTTTCCCTTACATCTATGATACTACGTCTACTGTACATCGTAAGCAAAGTGCGGAACCAGAATAAAGCGTAAAACGTCAGCGTGCCTGTTTGGGATTACACGGGGGACGGGTTTGGCTTGCGAGTGCGCGTGCGCCTTCGCCCGTGAAGATGTGCGCGAGAGACGGCGACCTCCTCGCGCTTGCGCCCGTTCTATTTGTGTTCGCCTTCGTCACTCGGAACGCCTTCAGTCAGTCGCAAAGCTGAGCCGGCCGCCCGGCGCGTCTCTGCCGCACCGAAATACTAGTCCACCGCGTCGGGCCGCGGGCGGCCTGCCCTGGAGCCATGGCTGCCCAGCCGCCGCGTCCACCCCCCAACAACCTTCTGTTCTGCGGACCCCCGCCCGCCCTTCCGCACGTGTTACTACTACCCAGTGATGCTGCATGCGCCAACAACGATGTTCAAGTTGCACCCAGTATTACCAGCCAAACAAACGATGCGGATGCCTTGCGCGAAATAAACAACGTGGGTGTACCCACTTATGAAGGATTGTACGATGACCAAGTAGAACTTATCGATAGAGAGGAAAACATAGAATATCAGTTTCCACCCGAAAGCTATTTGCGAAGAACTCACAGTTTTGACGTTTCGGATATTTACGCTGCAAATATCGCACACGAAATCGACTCCCGCGCATTCCGTAGACGATCTGAACCTGATTTATCTAAGTATGGATTGTTCGCTGAAGTGACTATGGAATGTACACCTATGCAACCTCCCCCTCTTGTGCTCAATAACCCTTTTTACGACGGTTCGTATGCACTGGACCCAAGTCAATTAAATCCAACCATGGTGATGTTACCTGAAAACTATTTAGCTTTTGAAGATTCGTTCGTTCCTTCATGGGACTACAAGCCAGAATATCTAATCGATAGGGACATGAACCCTGAGCTCTACTATGATGGATTGCCTTTAATTCCTTCAAATGATCCTTGGTCCATCTATTGCAATGAAAATGCTGCGTTTGAGTATTATTCTCCCAACTTTGAAGCACCTGTACAGGGGGATGGTGTTCATTACACGCCATTGACAGACTTAGATTATGCCATACCACAATATATGAGTTTACCTGTAGTAGAGCAAGCGAAAATGGAAAACTACGTGAACAACATTTACAAATCGGAAACAAATCAGACTAGTGTTAATGAACTAGGTGACAAAAATAACAACGACGAAACAAATATACATAAAACTGATGTTCCAATGTCAGCTGTCACAGTGAGCAATGTAGTTAGTGAAGATGAACAAGTTTGTGCCATTGAGGACTCTTCTGCTAATAGAGAATCGTCTACGCAAAGTGAAGAATCATTGAATGCTGATATTTCCAACGATGTGACATCTAGTTTAGCTTTTGTTCCTAGTAGTAAAAGTTCACAGGGACCTAATGATACCGACGATACCAGTGATGATACGTCTCCTTGTTCTACGGATTATCACGAAGCGTCTGCACTTGATTTAGTACAGAGTCTCGAGGAGCTCTCTTGTTGTGATAGTACAAATTTTTCCCAAAGTAGAGATGACGTCTCGCCGATTGCTCCGGAACTATCCAAACCTAGCAATGCTGTGGCTATAATAGAATACCAAAATGAAATAAATGCTGCTGTTATAGCTACTACTACAGCTTCGAATCTACCTCTTAGCCAATTGCCATCCATTCCATTTCACGAACAATCACCAACGCAAATACCTCCAGTAACAAATAGTAGACCCGAAAAAGAACCTACAAAAGCTACCGTAAATAAAGAACAAAGTTCGCAAAATTTAGAATCTAATAAGAAGGTAGTACCTGCCCCTGAAACAGAGGCAACGAAACCAAATGAAACGTCACAGTGTAATAATACGAATCAACAATTAACAGAACCATGTGCCCGTGACCATAGTACTAAGGTTAATGATATCGCGTTGAAAATACCTCAACAGCCATCTGTTGTGCCACCTGCGGTGCCCCCGTCTTGGCTGGCTCCAAGACCGCCAGCTAGTGGTAATCAAACAAATGTAGTGCATCCGCCACAGATACGCGTCCAGAACGCCGAAGGCATAGTGACAGATTTGCAGAAGAGCCCCAAGGTCGCCTCCCAGCCGCCTGTGAAAACACAGCAGCCTGCAGTGGAGTCCCAGCCTTCCTGCTCCTTCGCGCCACAGCAACCCACACAAAGCTCACAGCTCAAACCAGAGAAACAGTCCAAAGAAGTAGAGGTCAGCCAACAAATCATTACTATACTTTAACAAGTATTAAAACACTGTTACACTTGGTGTTAAATTAAATATGTTATATGAAAAGTAACTACACCACGCGCTGCCAGCGCGCGTGTATTGAGAGCAATGTGCATCTATTTTAGCATATATTATTAGGTCAAGGATTTAATTTATCACTATCCTCGGAACGATTTAGAAGCATTTTAAAAACAAAGGCATAGGACTTCCCCGTTACTGAATACTTGTTTGTGTTGTCTTTAACCTCTATGCTTTTGCTGTACCTACGCAGTTTCGCTGCACATTTTCTAACAGTACTGAACTTTACATGTTTTCGATGACGTGTCGCATGGATAACATGAATTACATCGTTTCAGAAATAATATTTTATAAATGACCTTAATTTGTTATTGCGCATGTGGCGAAAGCTCATGCACAAGTAACTTGAATTAATCTAATGCAACAACAATGACGGTACCAATCTGTAATAAACAACGTTATAATATGTGTATGATGTACCAAAATAGTATCAGCAGCTGGCAAATCCAAATGCAATCGATAGATGGCGCCGCAAGGCGTTGTTCTCACGCAGAAAACATGGACGGCGCATGCGCACAGAAATAGTAACGCTATGATCACCTTCACCTAGGAGAGACAGCCGTCATACATTCTGTTATGATAACACTCAATAGATTTCTAGCCGCGATAATTACATTTTTTGCTAAAATCATGAACATCATGCTTATAATTCAATGGAGCTAAAATAAGCTAGAAGAAAAACTTCGTAATGGTTTTTCAGAAAAACCGATAGTATATACAAATACATTCCTTAGAGGCAAGCAAATTGATTGCATGCGTGTTTGGATCAATGCTTATTATTATTAAAAATACTATCAGTGTAAAATACAATTTGTCATTTCCTAGTAAGAGAGCTTGTTGTACAAATCGTTGCGAGTCATACTTGGTACGTTGACTAATGAACACTCATCAAGAGGCGTGCTTCTCAATTGTTTTGAATTGTGAAACCAAAACTAAATTGTAGCTCGTTGAATCCGGATCGAGGCAGAAAATTATGACTGTCCGTCCACCTAGCTAGAAAACTTACACGATTTTAATTCCAACAAGGAAAATTATTGAGATAGGATTTATCGTAATCTAAAACGCGAAATAAAACAGCAAGTGGTCAATGATGGGCTCGTTTAGGAAAACTTGACTGCATCTTTGGCGGCAGAAAACACCAAATGGAATCACTTGTCACAGTCGCATTTTCTCGGACTGTTTTAACAGTAAACAATTTGAAAAGCTACACCATATGAAGATGCAAAACAACAGTAGATTTGTTTTAAAGTAACTTGTTTATATGTACCTGCATTATTCATGATGCTGATAATCTTCAAACAGTCAATTTATCGCCAAAATGTTGGTCATATAACTCCATTTATTGCACTTTCGTCATTACATTTACTAGTACGTGTTGGAAATTATTGGAATTATATGTTATGGAAAATAATGTATTAAGGCAACTTGTTTTTGCTCTTCATTTGCTTACGCAAAACTGATAAGCAAAGCAGCAACATAGAACTTATCACAACAAACTTTCATCCAGCTATTACAAGGCCGAGTGAAGTTTAGTCTAATTCATAATAAATGTTTAATTATACAGTCGAAAATATGCTAAATTGTAACTAAGGTTTAAATATCGCCTTAATTGTCAATTGAGTGAACCATGAACATGCCATCAGTTATGAAATAACATCATTATCCCTTATATAATAATGAATTAAGAGGAAGTTCCTCAATTCACCGTACAGGTACAGAAATTATTGATTTATTCGCCGATTTGTCACGTAGGTGTAGTTATAGTTTAATCACTGATGTAAGTACATTAATAGCTTAGCGTTAATCGTGGCCAGGGGTCAAGTTCATAGGTAGAGAATAGGCTATCGCGTATCATTAATACAATAGGCCGTGGCGTGTTGGCCGCGAGCAGTCGAGATATGGTCTGATAAATGCGGTACGCCCGTTGTTTTACCCACCTATCTATTTGGTAATGCCGGATTCCTTCCGGCCAACCTTGCCGATATCGCTCAGGTTGCGCCTCAAGTACGCGGTTGTGCTTCGTCAAATTACTTTTATTACACGTGCTTGTAAAGCTCCTTAGGGTTCGTCCGTGTCACTGCTTTCAGAGAGCCCTGACAACCCGCGCTACTCTTAAAAGAACTTAAGAACAAACTTAAATAAAAAAAACGTCTTTTCAAAATGAAGTGTTCTTTGAAATAATAAAAAAAAAACAAACAACTAAAATGATTAATGAATCTCAAGAATTATGCGTACAATTACTATACCGTCTTAATTTCTGAAGTACACCAAAATACTTTTCTATGTGGTTCGATAATTTCATTGAAAGTCTCAAAATAACAAGGCGATCACTGTAAATACTTTGAAACGTAAGTATTTGCTTTTGTTGGTATGTAAGTAATGAAAATTAAATTAAATGAATTATTTTAAATTACCTACATAAATTCAGTGTGGAAAATGCTAACATAGTCCAAGATTCCTTATCACACTCTGAGCCACATGCACTGGGTGCATTGTAAAACAAATCCCTATGTGATAATGATAACTTTGATACGTCGCTCACTATCAATAAATAAATTATATTTTTATTAAGGTGTTAGATATCCAAATAAAGTCACGAAAGGGTATTGAACCGCGGCAGTTTCAATCTATAGAACTATGATAGTGCAATTCAGTTTGGCATAAGAACTCGTTCAGTTTGGTTCTGTCAAATGTAACAAACAAACGAATAAGCAGTTTGTTTTCAAGTGCCTACATACCAAAAATTCCCTTCATGTTATGCCGTCGGAACGACAGCAATGTTAACGAGTGGGACGCGGATCAATCCTGTTTAAACCGATACCAAAAGCTTGAAATTGTTTGCTCCATTTGTGCATGCCATCTTTAATTAAATGCTATGGGACGGTGGACCCACGCAGTTTAGTCGCAGTCGTTGAACGAAATACACATTTTATTAATTGTTCTGGACCGTTTTTATAACATTTGAGTTTAAGTTATCTTTGGATTGTGTCATCTGTATCGTCCGCGTAGTTAAGTGGAGTCGTGGTTGTGGTATCGCGCGGCATTATACAGTTGTGTAACAACCGGCCGGCTGGCCACCCGCCCCACGACGCTGGCGGCTCCGTCGCTCGTGCTCAAAACTATAGTCACTAGACACAGTGCAGTGCGGTGCAGTGTAGTGTAGTGCATAATGGCCGAGTTATCAATAAAACAAGAACGCATACGGCTCCCCTTGCGGTTCGGCTCCTTTTATGAACTCTATAAGAAGTTCCTCAAGGAGCACGGATGCAAGTGGCACGATGTCTCGAAATTGCTCTCCGTGGTCGCGGAGATCCTTTTCGATGTAGACGGTGCTTGTAGCCGACTGGCGGGCAAGGTCAGTCATAAACATCAGTTTGACATAGAAATGTGGGGCTTCAAACTGCTGTGAACGTTCAGATGTTTCTACAAAATAAATGAGAAACAATACTGACATGTACGGCGTAGCTCGCAAAATATATAAGTACTTATTTATCTACGTATAGAAAGATCAGCTTGACCACAACTGATACTATATAGATTAGTATGATTTTTTTTCAATTCTGTCCATAGCAAAAAACAAAATTCACTAGAAACATTTAGATTTAATTTACTCATTATTATAATTTCTTTAATCAGGTGTTATCTTATTTACCATGAAGGTGTTATACTTTGGTGTAATGAAACCTATCGTACAATCAACTCATATATTTTAATTTATTCATTTTTAATATATATTTCCATCAAACAGTTACATTTAACTCAAGAAAACATCACTCAAAACCAGTAGTTCATTGTGGGTAACCCTCTAGTAATATGACGCGGCAACAGCGACCAATCCCGTTGGGGCTGTTTTTACCTGCACCCTAATAACAAACGACCCTAAACAGCTGGTCGTCAGATTGTGTCATTCAGTAACGTGCTACCGATGTGCAATGTGACTAATAATTCCCATGTGGTAGTTACCATGCACAAGTGCTACGATTACTGTGCTAGTGGCGAACGTCTTGCATCAGTGTTGTTGTTACTCATCACTACCTATCAGACCCTTCACAAAATGAAAACATTCAGCTTATTAAGTGCTTTGGAAAGAATCGTTAACTTCAACTATCCTGTGTTGGTAGACGAAAAAGGATATGCGCGGGTATGTGCTAGTTCGAAATCAATTCTATAGTGTACGTACAATACAAAATGTAGAATGTACAAAAACGGTTGGGAAATACATGCATCAAGTTAAAATTTGCTGATATTGATCAGTAATTAGAAGCAATACGGTACTTTGCAATAACGTGGACTGTTGAAAAATGTTTACCCGCCAAGTGAAAGTAGAAAATTACCAAGCAGTAGCTGCATGAATATGCTTTGCCAGTGGCGAAGTACGCTATATTGCGTAAAGAATGCAAGATATTTGTGTTTCCTCCGCTGCACATCCAGCTCTTTCAGTAAACAGTATTGTGAGGACGTTATATTATTGCGTCACATCATTAGTAATAAGAACTCACATGAATGCTGTAAATCCGTTGTTTAACCATAATTAAAACCAAACAAGATTTTAAGGAACATTCGGAAACAATCAAGGTTCTGAATTTAATACGCGTTGTTTGAGAGCGCGGATGGGGACAAACTACCAAACACTATGATAAGCGTGAGACAGCACGTAGCTCGGTCGTGTCGCTTTATCATCTCATCTCGACTCTGTAGCGCCCGCATCCGTCCTAGTGTTCGTTCCCTGAGAAGATAACGCATGTTTTGATATGCTGATTTGATAATTGGTAGAAATATGTAATGAGTGAAGCTATGGGATAACTATTATGATGATGCGTGTATATGATGGTATGGTTGCGTGACGGCCGCGTGTGCACGCGTCGGGTGTCGTCCGTGTCGGTCGCGGGCATCGTCGGCATTGTTCACAGCTCACACGCGCTCCACTGACCTGCTTACCTACCGCTTATTGACAGAACTGTCTTGGCTCCGCTGCTCACCGTTCAGAGAAAGGTTCATCTCCAACGCCACGATGTCATTACAAAGCTCAATTACCAACATGACCGTGTGAAATTTAATAAGTTTTGATGTTTGTTTACACTGATACAAACACATTTAGCACGCGATGACGTCCGTGATCAGACTATTGTCGGTGATATTATTTATAATTAAATATACTAATCAACGAAACTAGCCAAAGGGAGTTTAAGGGAATTGCTTTCCACATTTTTTTTGCAAATATTGTAGAAGGAATGACTGTTACTAATTTGGATTTTAAATATAAAAAAGGTCGATTGTTACTTTGCCAAAATAACGACGGGTCAAAGAACTAAATAGAAAATTAATGTTATATTTTAAATATAACTAAGGTCATTGACCTTTGTTAATACTAAACACCCCCAAAATAGTGATTCGTAGAACAGGCCTAAAATCTACATTTCAATTATATGAAAAAACGTAGTAAAGAGTAATGCGAAGAAATGTGTTCGCGGCGGGCACCTCGGAGTGCGCGGGAGGGCGCTCCCACGGGTTGCCGATATTTTTAGTGCACGACGATTACTTGGCACCGGCGGCCGCACTCGGTTGCGCTAGTGATCTTTCTGAAATTCGTTCGCGCTTAGGTACGCTCTCGATCTCGAGATAGAACCAGTCTTATGTCCGGTGGCGAAGAAGTAGCCGTGTAAACTAGAAAAGTCGCGAGTAGGCCTCAATGTTTCCTTGAAACTGATTCCATTGTGTAAATATGACGATTCTGGACTATTATGTGATATATCCCGGCTAAAGTGCTAGTAATAAAATTAAAAAATAACCCCTGCAAAACAAACAATATGGCAAGTTTGAGCACCAGTGCTAGTGGCACGACGAGTCCGCGACGTCAGCGTTATAATAGATCTTCAACCTCGAGCGTCACTCAACTGTTGTCAGATGGCTACTCCAGCTTTATCAATCGTTTAACACGACGAGGTCCCTCTGAGAAGACTGAAATTATTTCAGACACAAAGCTTTCAGCTGCTCGGCCGAGATTCGATGACAAACTCATTTCAAGCAATAATTCCGCGTTGGCAAATGTGCGGCGGTACGAGAACAATGGCCACATCTCACCGTACACATCATCTTTGACGTCCGGTGCGCCAGCGCGGAAGTTGAACGATGATCGTACGTACTCGAGTTACCTGGGCGCGACCAAGTCGCGCATCGATACATCACCTTTGCATTCTACCTCCGGAATTAGCGCGCTCGGACGCACTGACTCATTCCGCAGAGCTCACTTGAAAGATAATAAATCATCTCCGTTCACTAAACGGTATCCCCTGAAAGAGCCCAACAATAACATTGACAGCATTTTGTTAGGTAGTACGCGTAGTCGCTTGGAAGATAAGTATTCCTCAGTTTTAGACAGGATAGCAGTACAGAAGAAAGAGAGGGCAAGGAAAGAAAAAGAAGATCGTGACAAAACATTAGAACCTGAACCGACCTTGTCGCGGGGACTAATGAGAAGTTTAACGACTGCTGTTTTTGGGGAAAATTCGTTTAAAAGAAATAATTTTTCTCATGAAAAGATCAGAGAAAAAACCCCTTTTAGGAATACTGCTGACAGGCGATTATCTTCGATTAACAAACAAAAGGAAGAATTCAAAAATGGATTTGACATTCCATTGAAAGATCGGCCGTATTATGGCAAAGACAGAGATAGTGTGTATCGAAGACATCAAAGGAGATCTTTAAGAGCTGAAAAAAGCGAGAATGGTGACAGAAAAATGGGCAAACTGTCTTTGCGCCCTATCGACATAAACATAAACATACATCCTGCAGTTCGAGATTTAATATCACCACTGCAGCAAGGTGCAAAGGAAGCGAATGGAAAGTTAAAGACAACCAAGCCGGTGGCTTCACCAGTAAGAGAAGTAGGACGCCAGAAACAAATATATTTTCCATCAAGCGATGAGGACGACGACAAGACCCCGGTCGGAGACAGGGTGCTCAGCGAGCGGGAAACGAGACGGAAAGAGATCCAAGGACTCATAATGAAGTATGCTCATTTAGACGAAATGTATGGACGTATCGGCGATAAAGAGATCAACGACACTACGAGCACAGTGACAGTTCCTAAGAAAGTTGAACCTTTGGCTGTGGGTGATGTAGTGTTGCTGCCGCCCGAACTGCGCGCTCGGCAGCGGCCGCTGCGGCCCCGGCACCTGACGCGGCACGCGGCCACGCCGCCTGTAAGCACAAGCTAACCACCCGCCTGCGCACTGTGTGCCGCTAACATACACCTGGTCCGTGGTTTTCCACTATTCACTATTTTCATAATTGTACCAGCGTATGCATTGTTTCCGTTGTTACATTTTTGTTAGTAGCAAGTATGATAACAACAAAATGCTAAGTTCGCGAAGTATAAAGAAAAGATGATATGCTTGGGATATTTTTGCGATGACCTATTATTACAAACGTTACAATAAAAATGCATGTATTTCTCAACTATTGATTACAACGCGAGGGTACCGAAAGAATCTAAAACAACATTGAAAGAGGGTATCTTATAAAATGCTTAACTTAGTCTAACGATGTCTGACGTGACAGTTGATATAAAATACTAATAACTACAATGATAGTGCATGTCTTAAATTTATTTGTGCGTGGTTTAAAAGTTAACATGTCTCTTCTGTGTGTTAAAATATTCTCAAATTCAAGACTGAAAAGAAGTTCCGATGGTTCTTTTTCTCGTAAAGTTAGTAATGTGACTTAATAATTATTTAAGAGAGGTTCGGGTGGACATTTATCCTAAATTACCTGTGTGAACGTAGATTGTGCAAGTGATCGGAATGCGAGTGGTGTGTCATTTCCCATCCCCGGTGTTCCCGTCCCACTCCCAGGCCGTGCGGTGCGCGCGGGCGGCCGAGCGAGTCCTCGGCCGCCACCAGCTCGCCCCGCAGCAAAGCCCGCCCGCCCTCTAACAGCATGTACCTCCGACACACCATACCAATTGTCGCTTGTCTGACGGGCAACCGTTCCATTGTCTGATTGTTGGGTACAACACTACTCGGGTCGTGCGGATCGCGTGGCGCGCTCTCCGTGCATGTGGTGCGTGTGGCTGTGGCGTGATGTCTGCGCGGCGCGGTGCGGCTCGTGCGGCTCGTGCGGCTCGTGCGGCGGCTGACGGCGGCGCGGCGCTGGCGCATGCAGAGCTCCCGGGCACGCTCCTCCGTCAAGGACGACAAGGACGGACATCTGGTCTACTGGCCCGGATATGTCATGGGAGCGAGATGTTCGTGTCCACACCCATAACTTAAACAACCTATATTTACGCATATACACATTACACATACACAGTACACTACACATACATACTTACACATTACACAACACATACATAATATAATTAAACATTCATGACTCTTTCAGAATAACTGAAACCCAAACACTAGTTACATTAAATGACTCACAAAACATAACACCACACGACGAATGGCAGAAAAATCACCAAGAAAACGAGTTTTCTTACACAATAACCACCGCCAAGTCCTCGCATTCGCGTTTTGAAGATTTCAGACTTAAATTTCTGCTTTTTAATTGTATTTTTATAATTTTTGATAAAAATAGTAACAACATCACAGAGTCCATTTGGATATTAAACGAAGTCATGTCGGAGCCTCGGATGTTGGTCGTCCATCACTATGTTGCGTTTCGTGATACTTAAATAGTCGATATTCTCAAGAATTGTTCATAATTCTCAGAGACTGCTAACGTGTATCAGTTAACTTATAGTGAATGGTACACCAATGCCGATTCCATCATGACTTTGTGCAGTGTACATTTGATTAATTATGTTGCCTTGGTTTCATTGCAGACAAAATCATCGACACGCTCGGTGAGGGCACCTTCGGCAAGGTGGTCGAGGTGAAGGACTTAGAACTGTAAGTATCTTTCTTTACACGAATAGCACAACTTTTTGTGACCACTGCGATACTATCGGTACTTCGTGGCTCGTGGCGAAATGTATGCATCTGTTACTATTTGCATATCGCCTGCTCGTATTTTTATGCCCAAGTATATTCTGTTGTTTATTGTGTTGGCATTGCTAACAACTAGCTCAAAGTAAATTCAAGATGTGACGTTATGATGCGCTACCTGAATGACCAATTGTTGAATGAAATACTGAACTGTAAATTCCCTTATAACTAAGGTGATGTGGAGTCGTTAACATCGGCGCCGGATGATGACACGCATTGTTTGGCAGGACACGCCTCACTTATTATTCATATCTATTTCCATTTGTTTATAATAGCACCGACAAATTTCGATACTTATTGCCAAAATTCCGAGTTTTATGTACAGAAATAAAGCACGATATCTAATTATAAATTTCAGGGAGCACAGAATGGCTCTGAAGATAATCAAGAATGTTGAGAAGTATAGAGAGGCTGCAAAACTCGAGATAAACGTATTAGAAAAGTTAGCTGAAGTTGACCCTGATTGTAAAAAGTAAGTGTTTGTGTTATTATTGTGTGCAACGTCACATGTTGATAGTCGAGGCTGGTGCGGGCGGCGCGCGGACCGGCGAATGTAGCAATATTTGACCTTGCACGGTTATATGCGACGTTACTGCTCCTAGCTGGCGGTTCGCCAACGAAGAACCCGATGTCAACTCCTAACACTAAAATACCGTCTGCCGCTCGCTACCAACTTCACAAACTATTTGATTCCATGTAATTCATTGTATGACGTATATTTATTACACACACTCTTTTAAAACTTATATAAGAAAAATGTATATTTGCCGAAATCCATGCTAAAACTCTATTTTTGTTCTATTCCAGCTTATGTGTTAAGATGTTGGACTGGTTCGAATACCACGGACACATGTGCATCGCATTTGAAATGCTCGGACAAAGTGTATTTGACTTCCTGGTGAGTGTCAAGTTATTATTATCCTTACTTCTATTGTGCATGTTAATGTTCACTCGATACTTTATTCGTCATCATTATGATAAGTAATCAAGTGTACAATAATGGTTCTCTAACACGCGGGGTTTTTACATAGCCCCCAATCAATTATATCATGCGTTGAGGTTGAATTATTGTTTCATGTTCATGTTTAAATTGATTTCGACAATTTGAATATGACATTGAAACAATAAGATAATAAAACAGATGATAATAATGGTAATATTTTTTCAATACAATAACTTGGATCTGTTCTGAATAAAATATTTTTAGCTTGTTTTGCATCATCAAAGCCAATAAACAAAACATCAGACTCATAAGAATTTGTTTATGATATAATTTATCCTGTTATAATGACGCAAAAGTATAAAAATAACAGTATTCTAGTTTTTTCCATGGCCTACCCGTAAGTGTAATAGCTCGATTGCCTTTAATTACTGGGTAGTGTGTCAAGCATTGATAATTGAAATTGAAGCATATATACGTACCTACATTCCTCACGGTTCATGACTAACGTGAAAATTCGTTCCCCGTATCCCGTCAAATACGACACAGGAAATCACGATGCATTACCAAATAAAATTCGGTAAAATCAGAATTAGTCAAAATAAACCTACGCTCAGATTTATGCATTTCCCGCATTACGTCATAGTTTTTGATATCGAGCCAGTCCCATTCACGACGTCCTGTGATCGTTGCTATGTCATTCATCATACTCTTCGATCTGTGAACCAATCCAGCTAAATTGTTTCCAAATGGACTAAGGAGTCGAGATTTATTTCATGTTTAGATATCTTGACAATTCCTATTGTATCTGTAGACTCCTCAAGGCTAAAGTTGGCATATTATATAGTAAAAAACCACATGAATCATAAAGATGTGTACTTACTTACTTTTGCAGAAAGACAACAACTACCAGCCGTACCCGTTAGAGCAGGTTCGGCACATCGCGTACCAGCTCATATACAGCGTGTTGTTCCTACACGACAACAAGCTTACCCACACAGATCTCAAGCCAGAGAACATTTTGTTCGTGGACAGCGACTACGAAGTGGTCAGCGTCTACAATTCATCCAAAAAGGTCAGTTTACATGATGCAACTTCTTAAATTGTTCGACGCCAGTATCAAATACTTCTTAAATCAAAGTCGATAATCAGCCTGGAAAAGAGCGCGCCACAAGTCGCTAGTCCATGGCCTATCAACAAGAATGTAAAACAGTTTTGGCAGATGGCAATGCTCCGCTGACGCATTTACTTTTTTAATATTATGTAAGAACAGAAATCAAAGCATTGACGCTTGAATCCCAAGCAAAACAATAAATGAAATATATATTTTCTATTAGTTGGATCCAACGTAAAATTTTAAAGTGTAAACGAGTCACATAGCGAACCCTTACATCCCTATTAGCTACACCATCTTGAATCGGTACAGTATGTGATGGCCAAGTAGTGACTAATCGCCACCTCAATTTAGCGCACTTGCTATTTTCGTAATTCTCGTAAGAATCGTTTCTCTTAAAGCTTTTGACGTAATAGGGATAAGGTAATCTTATAGTTAACACATTTTCTTAGACTTGATAGTTGAAGACAAACACATTTTCTACCGCTGAAATTTTTGACTATGAAGTTAACGTTCTTTGTGTCCTTAACGAACCCGATTTGTGTAATCTAATTTAGTTTTTTTTTTTTTTACAGAAACATGACCTGATGCGTGTGAAGCGCAGTGACGTCAGACTCATTGATTTTGGTAGCGCCACGTTCGACCACGAACACCACAGCACCATTGTCTCCACCAGGCATTACAGAGCGCCAGAGGTTATATTAGGTACGAGCCACCAATCATACAACTCCTATAAACAAGTATTATTCGAATGGTTTTCTAAACGCCCGCGAAATACGCACAGGATCAGCCTATACCCCCTACACTAGCTTGCATACTTCACGCTGTCTTCACAGAGAATTATCTGTACTGCTGTTGAATAGATATATTTGAGTAGGCATCCTTGATTAACTGACAATAATACCGATTTTGAAATTCATTGTGCGTACTTCCTTTGTCGGAACACGTTTTCTATTCAAAATCAATGAATAGCCGCTTTATAACCTAGTCATAATATTCTGGAACAAATAGGAAATAATCATATCAGACCTCTTACTCACGCTGGTTTCTCGGACATACCTTCACAACGTTCCTTCGTAATGTTTACTATTTAATTGTTATTGAAGGGCTTATTAAATGAAACCTTTATAATGTAATTGTAATTATTATTTTTTCCAGAATTGGGTTGGACCCAGCCGTGTGACGTGTGGTCTATCGGCTGCATCATGTTCGAGCTGTACCTCGGCATCACACTTTTCCAGACACATGACAACAGGGAACACCTCGCCATGATGGAGAGGATCCTAGGACCTATTCCCTACAGGTTTGTAACAGCTATTGAAATTTCAGATCCTTTAACATATCGTTTAAGAAAGTAAGATTAAAACGGTCAGACAATTCATAAAGTAAAAACATTTTATAATGATCTCTGATAAATTTATCTAATTTCGAATTCTTTGTAATTTGTGTGATTGAAATATTTTTGAACTCAAATCTGTATTCTAAAAAAATGTGTTGTTGAATATATTCGTGAATGTTCTGATGTATGAATGCACCGTTCCACTTTACGAAACTCGACATGATCTAAGTACTTATAGACGGTATACCGGGCCGTTCAAATAAACACCACAATTTGTTCCGTACACATAAGTGCCGCCCGATATAAATACTCACGTCTGGTTTTTCAAAACTAGGGCAATTATTATCGTCACATACCGGCCCCACATTAAACTCGTTTAAATTGTCAGCTGAATTTGTGTCGTTTCAGAATGGCGCGCAAAACAAAAACAAAATACTTTTACCACGGCAAATTAGATTGGGACGAGAAATCGTCGGCTGGCAGATACGTCAGAGAAAACTGCAAGCCGTTGATGGTAAGTTTCCTTCGTGTTTACGATGTTATAAGCGTGCTATCATTGTTTATATCAACGTTTTTGACGTAAACAATGTGTTAGACATGCTGCAGTCGTGTTTATTTTCATCTTGATTGACCACTGTTTTTTTATGCTTCACCGCAGAGGTACCTACAAAACAACAACGAGGAGTCGCGACAGTTGTTCGACCTGATCGCGCGCATGTTAGAGTACGAGCCCTCACAGAGAATCACGCTGCGGGAGGCACTCAAACATCCCATCTTCAACAAACTTCCACAGCATCAGAGGCTCGGTCAGTACACTTAACTGTAAGCACTATTGCCTAATGAACGCGTATCATGTGAATAAGTCACTACTCTCCATCTTGTGATTTGCTAATAAACGTGAACCGTAAAGCCGAACCCAACCGAAAGAAACGGTCGAAAGTAAATTTTGTAGGAAAAACATTCTGACGTATTAATATTTATGATGAGTGATTTTTTGTTATAGGACACCAGTTTACAAGGCCATCATTCCTTAGGTCAGGCCTTTTTGTCGTTAGATGCTTAAAGCTTTATTTTTCTGTATTACACTTATTGGAACACATGTTGCGACATGGCCTTCTGATTAATTTGGTTTTATATTGTGTTGTTATTGTTAGTGTGCCGTTGATTTCTTTCGCTTTACTATATTCACATTTTGGTTCTCGTTTTTAACATCTGCTGTTAATTTTACTTTATTCTTGATACCGGGTGAATCTGATAAATCCGTGCCGCTCACTCGTTTGCATTTTAGAACTAAAAATTAAACGAGATTTCGCTCCCATAGTAACTCATTCATGATGCAGCCAACGTAATTTTTTCTTCTTTGAAATTGAAGTAATTGTAACGATGTGTATACGAATTACAGGCAATGACCGCTTGCGGTGCAACGGTGAGAGTTCAGGGTCCCGCGAGCGGTCGCACTCGCTCAGCAGGTGAGCGGCAGTCGGGCGGCGTGCGGCCCGAGCCGGCGGCGGCGCGTGAGGCCGGCCGGCCGCCGGCGGCACGCGAGCGGCACGCAAGCGGCACGCAAGCGATAGTCAAACGGCGCGGCCGCGTCGTGGCCCGCCGACCCTGTAAACCTGTACAGTTGTAATGAAGTGATAAGTGATAATTATTTTGTCGAACATTGTAATCTAGGTAATATTTTGTTGTGAATCGGTACTTCTCAATTTGTATTTATAAAGTAACTATTATTCGAAATAAAGACTGTCAGTCTGATGTTTTGTTTTTTTATTTTAGGGTCATATCATCAGCGACTCCGGTGGAGCTCGTGGCTAAATAAAAACAGCCGCACGGGTTGATTGAAGGTTAAGCTACGCTTGCCGAGATCAGTCTGTGGATGGGTGACCGTTCGTAACCTATCGAAACCCCTACGTGCCTCGGAAAACACGTTAAGCCGTTGGTCCCGGCTGTCATTTGTAGATCTTTGACCGTCGTACGGGTAGTCAGAAGCCCGACAAAATATATGGTGTTACGCAACGCTTACCGTGGTCGATCCTTAGATCATCATCTAGATCGTGCCTCGGGCAGCTAATATACTTGGGAAAAGGCTAGGCAGATAATGTACGGAATCCTCAGTGGGCGACTCCGACTTGCTCTTTGCCGGTTTTTTTTCCACTGCATTTTAATCGCACAACTCCGTTCGCAAAGAAAGGTCTGTAACGCTATGCGCATATCAAACCTGAATCGGGCCGCAGCGACCCGACTAACCTTGCAGAGTCGTGAGTTGCGGATATCGGCCCTAAGGCCGGCCATACACGGGCAGCTTGAAGCAGTCAAAATCGACTACTTCAAGCTGCGACTGCATAGTGAACTACAGACTTCTACATATGTACATACGCGAACCGCTCAAGCAGTTGCAACTGCTTCCGGCGGTTGGCAGCACGGTGAAATTGCATCATGCGGCCAAGCAATCGTCACACATTCACTTGACTGCTCGAGCTGTCGACTACTCTCGCGCAGTCACCTCCGCCCGCGCTCTTCATTCCATGTCGCACACGCTTCGTTTGTTTATTGAGAACAATAGACGGCAACATCGATTGTGACGCGCTTATAAGTGCAATATAATCACAAGAATCTATATGGAATTATAACCTTGATGACCACAGTTACAAAATAAAGGAAAATAATGCAAGGGCAGCTATTTATGAAAAACCAAATTGAAAACTTTAAAGAAAAACCGGTGGCGGATAAAAATAAAATCGGTGAGTTATTGATATGAATTTATATTTTATTTTCGAAGACAAACAAAAGCAAATAGATATTAACACAATATATATACAGCTAGTTTATATTATATTCCATTGCCAATCTAGTTATCCTTCTTCACTCATAAAGTAATTTGCAAATTCTTCTCTGATTGTTGTTAACATAGGTCAACCTCGACGAACATTCTGAGTTGATTATATTATAGAGTTTGGAAGACCCTCAAATGTGTCTTCGAATGTATGTCCGCCTCGTTGCTTTACATAGTTATGCAAAACGCATGCTGCTTTTATTATATCTACTGCAAATGCGACATCTACGTTAAGTGGTCGGTGGAATATGCCGCCACACACAGCCATTACTATTATAGAACAATATTTTTTGTAATTATAATATGGCGATCCACTTTGTGCGGGTTTTATTATTCTTATATGTTTGCCGTCCACTGCACCAAGGCCTTAATGCCGGAACTGTGCAGTTTTCATAAACCCATTTATTATTTCTTTCCACCTATCTTCAGTTAATGGGGCAATACACATATTTCATATACTTTCATATATTTTTACATACATCTCTCACTGTACCACTAAATTGTAGTAGCTGCAATTCTAAAACTGTATTGCTAATCCATAAATGTTTGTCCAGTGGCTAATACCCGAAAAGAAAAATAGCATTAGTAGTTTTCTTTATTAATGTATGTGTATTTCATTGTTACAGCTATGGTCATAACAGAAGAAATGGAAAGTATTAAGAGATGGGTATACCAGATATACGAAAAATTTTTTAACCAAAAAGTGTTTCAGCAGCCACCAAGATACTACCCTACCCATATTATGAGCAGTTATCATTTTTAAAGGTCATTGAGGCGAGACCAGACAAATCACACAGTTTGAAAGAAACATCTGAAGGGATCAATCATAATAAAGAATCTGCAAAAAAAAGGGATAGTGCTTTAAAAAGAAAACTTAATAAAACTGAGGAAGTCCTGATTGAAATATTATTTAAACATATTGATGAAAGTTCCAGTTCAAATCTTGCAGTAGAAGATGATGACAAATTGTTCTTACTATCACTAGCTGGAGAGTTCAAAAAAATTAAAGATCAATATAAATTAAAAATACAACTATTCAAGTTACAACAAGGGTTATCAATCTGTACCAGTCTCAGCTAATGATGAGTTTTCTCAGTCATCCTATGAAGACAGTCTTCCACCTTCGTCTGTTCTATCTGATGATATTATTACTAATATTTTAATTTAATTTTTTTTTTTTTTTAGAAAAAAAAAACAAAAAAAAATATATTCAATGAATAAACAAAAAAATTAAGTAAACCATTTTTTTTGCTAATCTTAGTGTTACAGCTAGCCTTTCTTCTGGTGGGGATACTTTTCCTCATAATAGATATTTATATATATTTATTTTGTTAGTTTTATTTTTTACGGTTTTCCGCCTGGTTATAAATTCAAACCTAGTGTTCTATTCAGATGTACTGGCATAGGGAAATACATTTTTTCAACACTAGAAAGGTTAGTCTAATGAAACTGAACGCCATCAGCACATCTATAGTTTTAGAGATTGCCACCATTGTTCTATAATATTGACGGTCTTATACGTGGTTAAGGGTGCTGACGTAGCACAGTTTCGGTGGGTACCTATTTATGCTGGTACTGTACTGTGTTACAACATTCTGTCATTCACGAACCTGGAAAAGTGAAGTGAAGAAACTTGTATATGTTTTGATTGCACCAAGTTTGGTGCTATGAAGCCCAAAGTTACCAAACAATGATGGATATCAAACAAATAAGTAATTATGTTATAATAATCAATTTATTTCAAAAATTTACATGTAAATACCGTACATTCATGGTTTAAGTTTAAACTTATACTATAATTTTAAAGGAACGTCATGCAATTTATTCTAATAAATTCTAATGTACACAGTCATTAGTTTTACATTTTACCGCCAACTGCCCCAACTATACATCGCAATAATAATATTATAATTATATGAACAAATAAAAAATCAGCTTGATACTTGAGAACTTATTACCAAGCATTAATTTTATTAATAAATAACACTTAAGTACAAAATATAACTAATTTCAAGGTTGCTTTTGGAATGGTGAATAAATAACAGTATAGGTGCTCACACACACGAAGCTTTTAAGTCTTTTATTTTTGTATTGTGCCTAATGTGACGTGTGACCGCAGTGAGTTAGTAGCGTGTGTGGTCGCGACCTTAAATAAAGATATATAACATCAGGTGGCACAATAAATGCCTCGTATTTCGTAAAAATATAATTTCAGTCACTTAAACCGCCATATACGTTATATAAGCTCACTTAACAAATCCGTTAGAACAGCACGTTGGTCATTAGTAAGATCTACATAAATAAATATTCGAAGCAAGATTCTGGGAATACACTGCAAGCGCTTGAAAACATGTCCGAATAACAAGTAGATTACACATTTAAACATCAAGATCAGAGTAGGAAGAAGAACAGAGTAGGTATGGAAAAATGTTATAGATATATGACGCGATAGTTAAATGCTCACTGATGGAACAATGCGAGGAGATATTTACAAGAAAGAGAAAAATTTCAATTCGGAATGTTTATAGAACTACAAATGAAGCAGTAAACAGCTTGTTGTATTATTTAACTTTATCAGAGTTGTAACGCTAGGTTCCATTAAAGTCACTTTTACTTATTACAAATTAAAATTGCGCTGTAGTTTGAGATGGCGTCGGGTGTCACATAGTGTTGAGACTGGATCCAAGCGCCGCAAGTGTGTATAGTGCGACATGGATCGAAATTAATATGACTTAATAGAAGAACCAACATAAATGACAGGTTTTTGACATGTTTGCAAGCAGTGGCGTCAGCCATTTTGATCCATGTCGCCCTTTAGGTGTGTGTGTTGTCTAGATCATGTCGACGCGCAGTTCTTTGTTGGGCCACGTGTACACCGGCGGCACGGCGGGCGCGTACCGCACGTCGTACATCTGCGCGCGGATGAACTCCTCTGTATCCAGCGGCTGCGGGAACACTGATGCCTTGCCTGTGTAACAAAATGGTAGGTCAAAGCGTTGTCGGCCCAAGATGTGGTCTATTAGCAGTCATAATTTCCTAAAAATGTGTCACACTGCTCCGTATAGGCTTAAGGCTATAGGAGATACCTCTATCCTCTCCTTTGAACCCAGTGTTCGATTCAGGAATTCAGCGCCCGGACGGCTCAGAGTCGGATATTCTTTAACCTCAATTGAGAGGAGGAACCTTTCAGATATACTTAGACATACTGGCTTTTTTGTCAAACGGTCGTAAACGGCACTGCTGAGCATGAGTTCCAGGGTTCCAATCCCATGCCAGACAGTGTTATTGGGGTTTTCGGGGAATATAGGTGTATTGTTATGCAATGTATTTTCCGATATTAGGTAAAATAACTTTCGTAATTAAAAAAGAGATGCAAAATCAACTTATTACTGATAGTCAATTAAAGAAACCTACTGTCAAGTTTAGAGAGCTAACTATTTATAGTAAACTTAACTGGAGAGCACTGCACGTTGAATGGTTTTGCAAAAAAGTGAGCAACTCTGCTTACGCACTGTTTAAACTCGCCCCAATAATCAATACAGGTGCACTTATCGCATCGATCCTTAGATACGGCTTTATTATATTTTCGGGGGAATTCTACAAATAAGGAAACGATTTTTTAAATGCAAAAGCGGTGTTAGATCCATGTTCAGACTTAAAGAAAAATTAAAACCACTTCTACCAAAATATACGAAGTCCATTCGAAACTGTGGATTTGTACAGTCTATTCCTGACCTATACTCAAAACTGTAGGTAGTTTCCACTCGTCCTCTCCTCAAAATTAAACAGGTATTTGTGCAAACGACGCATAAATTAGCTTCGTATTCATTTCATAGAGACACATTTCGAAATAAAAATTGTTATAACGCGATGACGCAAGTTCAAATTTACTGTCTCTCCCACGCGGGAATTTTTGTCCCGGTCTTTAAAATAATAGGTGGCCAAGACTGAATTTACTATAAATGATAGTGGTTGATTTAAAAAATATGAGGATAATTTAAAAAAAAATCGAGCTGTTCTTATCTACAACAGAACGACCACCAGGTGACAAGACAAATCACTTTCGTGTATCGACATCCCTTAGCCTACCTGTCCACTGTATTCTCCTTTTCTCCACTCTGCAGCCTCGCTCCGCTTAAATGGACAAGCAGCCGACATCTTGGACCACAAAAGTTCGCTATGAAAAAAGCTTCGTGTATGTCCGGAACCATTGGGTCTTTTCTTATACACTCAAGAACAACATTGCTATCGTTGCTATGATTGTCGGTGGGATTCTATATCTTCATGATGTATCTAGCTGTCTTATAAACGCAGAGTAAAGTTATGCCTCGGAAAATGTATGGTAACTCGTGAAGTTTATACTGGTAGTAAGGTAGTGACTGGTACGAAGCAACGTATCTATGACTCCTCTGTATTGCAGATGTATGGACAGCCGTGACCATTTACTATGTCATAATATAATAATGAGAGTCGTCTCGTTTACCAATAACACAAAAATAGTGCATAAATAGCCCTAGTCTATGTTCTCAGTGCACTCTGGTGTACTCACCAACTGCATAAGCGTGTTCGAAGACTTTCTTGGCGATCTTGACGGAGCAGTTTTGAATGTCCTTGAGTGGCGGGTACAGACTGCCCTGGTCCAGGTCTGACTGGCACACGATGTCTGCCAGCGCCTGGAGTTCAAAAACATATTATATTAAAATAAATAAATAAATAATGCTGGACAATCCACACAGCATCATCTAGCCCCAAGCTAAGCAGAGCTTGTGTTATGGGTATTAGATGACTGATATACTTAATACAATACATTACATAGATAGATATTTTTATTATATATAGCAAATACCCAGAACACCCGGAACAAATATTTGTAGATCGTACAAACATTTGTCCCAAGGCGGGAATCGAACCCGCAACCTCTTGCGTCGCAGGCGGACCTTCGCCCGCCGCGCCACATCGGTCGTCAAAAAATGCACTTGCCAAAGACGTCTTTCAGCTAAATGAAGATGAATGCTGAGCATCATAAGGTAGATAGGCGATTTTTTATCATCGAAAATTAATAAAACTATCAATAATTCTGTATATATAGTGATTTTTTTCTCTGATGGAAGACAATACTTACGTTACTGTCCCCCATTACAATTAGTTTTTTTTTTTTTAATTTAGGTCCCTAAGCCCTAAGTCTGATTTTATGGTCGGTTGCTCCTGAGACATAGGTTAACTACGAATGAAATATGTGGCCCACTACATCTACACTTCAGCATGCCTTGTGAGAATACAGCCGTGGAGTTACAATATAAGCTTACCTCAGCGGCCAAAAGCAAGAAGTCCTCGCTGATGTCGATGATGCCGGCGCAGATGACGCCGAGCGCGAGGCCGGGGAAGATGTAAGAGTTGTTGCCCTGGCCGGGCCGCAGCGTGCGTCCGTCCTTGGTGCGGTAGTCCGGGAACGGCGAGCCCGACGCGAAGATAGCGCGGTCCTGCCATGGACACGATAGGATACATATTGTGGTGTTTCGCATAGTGTACTGACATATTTTATTAAGAGATAGTTAGATGAATATCGAAACTCTTGATGTACAAACAGCATTACGAACTGGTTTCGGTGGTATGGTATGGTTTGACGAATTAGAGGATTAGTCAGGAAAGACCGGAAATACCAATAAACCATATAGGTGCATCTGGTTCACAAGTTAAAAAAAAAAATCTGTCCATTGATTTGAAGTTTCTTTTTGTCTTCCAAGAAGATTAAAATTCCCTACTTTTCTAGTTTTACAATATGCTACAATACTAACATCAGTGTTGGTGTAAGCATCGATGGCAGTGCACTCTGCCTTGCTGGTGGGGTTGGAGAGCGCGAAGATGACGGGCTTGTCGTTGAACTGGCCCATCTTGCGCAGGATTGAAGCAGTAAACGCACCGCCGATGGCCGCCGCACCTGAGGATAACATTGAGATTATGAATATTCTGACACAATTTATGAAATAAGAAAGGGTGATACTGGCGTGATCTTATGTCTGTAGGATTTCGAAGTAACAAATATTAAAAGAATTAAGGGACCTAAAAGAGATAAGCATTGATTGCTTCCAGATCACTATCTCCTAAAATTAGTACGTGCCTTTGGCATATTCCAAACCAAAGTCCCAATAAAAGTAGGTACCCTAAACTAATCCATGAATGTTGCCACAAAAACGTTTCCAACAAGATAAAAATACAACAACGGCAAAAGCAAAATTGAAACAGTTAATCAAACTCACCGATAAGCACGGAAGGTTTAGCAATGTCCACGACCTCCTCCAGCGTGCGCACGGGCGCGTGCTCCTTGGCGAACTTTTCCTTGTGCTCGTTGAGACCTCCTTCTGGCCTGTTCTTCACGATGAGACCTTTGGAGTCCACCATCCAGATGCGGGCCTTAGCCTGGGCCTCCGGTGTACCCTCGGCTTTCATGGCCATCAGGCAAAGAGTCGCAATACCTAGGGAAGCCTGTGAAGTAATTGGAACAGGAGTTCAGTCATGATGCTGGTTGAGGTATCAGGTAGGTAAATCGACTGTTAACTGAAGGAAAACAGTATTCAGTCACATCAAGGAAAGTTCTTTTAGAAAACGGTTAAATCTAGTAAAATAGATTAATGGTCTTGCCCGAATTGCATTATTCTTTTGTCGGTTGTTATTAGAAGACAAGTTCTAAAGTATATATTTTTTTATTCTCTTTTTCAAATGCACCTATTCTCTTTTCTTTTTGAACCACCAATAAGTACATATAGATGACAATGATCTTTTCCAAGTTCCGTACCTCTCCAGCTCCTTGGAAGACGATGGTGTTCTCTGAGAGCTTCTTGCCTGTGATGCGCAGGGAGGCCAGCAGACCCGCCACCGCCACCGACGCTGTGCCCTGGATGTCGTCATTGAAAGTGCAGTATCTATAAAAAAAAAGAATAATTACATGACTGCGCTGTTTAGTCTAGTGGTCGGAGCACGAGGTCCTGGGTTCGATTCCCGGGTTGGGCAAAGTGATATTGGGTTATTCCACCTGGAATTTCTCAGTAGCAACCCGGAGTCTGGATTTCTGCTCGGTTGATGTCAATAGACTCGCACCCTATTACATGTGACTTCAACATAACTGGCGAAATGTGGATGTACTATAGAGGTATGCCTCTGCCTAACCATAAGGGGATTACAGGCGTGATAAGATGTTATGTAAATGAATACTTAAATGTAGATTGGGAGTTTTTGATACTAGAGATCCTAGAATAATTTTCGTCTCGTTTAAAACGACGACGTAACTACGTTCCTTAACCAAACTATAAATAAATAATAATAAATAAATATTGCTGGACAATCCACACAGCATCATCTAGCCCCAAGTTAAGCAGAGCTTGTGTTATGGGTACTAGATGACTGATATACTTAATACAATACATTACATAGATAGATATTTTTTTTATATATAGCAAATACCCAGAACACCCGGAACAAATATTTGTAGATCGTACAAACATTTGTCCCAAGGCGGGAATCGAACCCGCAACCTCTTGCGTCGCAGGCGGACCTTCACCCACCGCGCCACATCGGTCGTCGAAACTCAAATACCAATCCAGATAATACTCACTTTCCACGATACTTCTCCAAGAGCCTGAAGGCGTTAGCATTCCCGAAGTCCTCGAACTGTATGAGACAATTCTGTCCGTAGCGTTTAACGACAGCCTGCATGAACTCCTCGACGAAGTCATCGTACTCCGGACCGCGCACGCGGCGCTGGCGCAGGCCGATGTACAGCGGGTCGTCTAACATCGCCTGGGTGTTGGTGCCCACGTCTGCGGAATGGTATAAAGATAAAATTAATAGGGATATATTATATAGTAAATGCTATGGCAATGTTGATTTAAAAAGAAAGTTGCTGGATGGATGAGCAGAGGATACTTAAACTGGCACGGTTGGCGCAGTGGCTGATCGATCGACTGCTGCGCCGCGTGTCATGGGTTCGATTCCCACACGGAACAAGTATTTGTATTGCCTACAGGTAGTTGTTCCGGGTCTGGCTGTTTGTGTATGTGACTTTAAATGTTTGCACCCACGACACAGGAGAAATTCCTAGTGTGGGGAAACGTTTAAAAAAAAATTACATACAAGACTAACAGTAGTCTGTTGCCTGGGTGCTCGCGGTATTCCTGCAAGTACTTAGTTCAAAGGGAACCTACTGCATCCATGTACCCGTATAAAAAGATTCCTATGTGTTATTCCAAGATGATATTGTGGACTCTGTGTGACAGTCATATTACAACCTTATTTGCATCATCGGATAATGGCTATCAGTAGACTGATGGAAGTATCAAGTGGATTGTATTGTAAGTTTCGCCAAATATGTCAGTATTTCTGATTGGGGATTATTGTGATGACAACCGAGTTATTTTTAAAAACAAAACGATATAATTGGAAACAAATACAAACGTTGATTACCTACATTGTTTGAATATCGTTTCCTTCCTGCATCGGGAAATACATTTGATAGGTACCTATCATCAATTATCGCCGCTGTCCATATGCAAACACGCCATGATTGCCTTTAACCCGAAACTCTGAATTGTGCCTATATATTAACACATAGGTACTTACTTTCATATTTTAAGAGAATAGCTCATGGCGTGATAAAAATAGGTACGTATCTGTCCGTTAGCAAGGTAGTGAAACTGACTGCTTATAATTGTACGCCGGACATAGGTACAGAGGCCAGCACTTCAACCTACAACAATCTGTCAAATTTCTTTGATAGTTTTTCATCTTCATTACAAAAGAAGAAGGTTCATGTTCAATTCGGAGAATTTGACGGTTTGGTATAGTTTGATGTGCTGGCGTCTGTACATACAAGTACATATTGAGTTATAATGAATGTATCCCTGAAAAATACCACAAATGACTCCAAGTAGGAAATGTTTTGCTTACCCAAAGTGATGGGCAAGCACTGGTGCGGCTTGATGCCCGCGAGTGCGGTGTACAGGGACAGCTTGCCCACGGGAATACCCATGCCGCAGGCACCCAGGTCACCCAGACCCAAGATACGCTCGCCGTCTGTCACTACGATAGCACGCACGTCGCTTTCAGGCCTGGTGGACAATAAGAACAAATTACGTCAGTTATTATTAGGATAGCTAGTTTTGTGTATAGCGTATGATTCGAGAGCTCTAAATTTCTAGCGTTGGACTGCTATAGGCTTAATATGTTGAAGATTTTGTCTTTCGAAGCTGCCTAAGCTCGATAAATGATTTTTTCATCATCGAGTTTATCGTAACTTTAAAGACAGTATAAATTAATTAGGAGTGATTTCCAATATCTCAAAATTGCTTACTATAGTTTCTTCCTATGGGTATTATTATAAACTATGACATTTTTTCAACAAGTTACTAATAAACGAAAACCCAGTGTAACTCACCAGTTCTTGAGAATATCGTAGACGTGTCCCTTGTCGTTTATGGTGATGAAGAGTCCCCTGGGCCGACGGTACACGAGGCCAAACTTCTGACAGGCCAGGCCGACCGTGGGCGTGTACACGATGGGCATCATATCAGCCACGTTCTCGCCCACGAAGCGGAAAAACAAGTGCTCGTTGCGGTCCTGGGCAAATATGTAATTTTATCATGATTAGTTTATAATTCGAATATCAATGTATCAATGTTTCTAAAAACAATGTCCGTACAAAGTAGCTGATATTCCATATGTTTTTAGTTCACCTCTTCGTTTGTCATACCATAAAATACGATTTGCGGATTGAGTAACGCCTCATCATCATCTGCCTACCCTTTCCCTAACCATATTGAGGTTTATCCAGTCTAACCGGGTGCAGCTGAGTACCTACCAGAAGCTTTACACGGAGTGACTACCTATCTGACCTCCACTACCCAGTCACTATTACTAGTAGGTCCTTCAGTGTTTTGGAGTCTCCTTGAACAGCCTTGAGAAATGCGGCTATAAGATCAAAGGACTATGTCGCTGAATACGTACAAACGGCTTTATAAATCTCGAGATTTTCTGACGTGGGTACTGCTTGCTCGCCCTAAACTACAGCGAACAACTTCGAGCCAAAGTTTATAATTACTTTAGTTAGTAAAGTTGGCGATCATATTGTACATCGGCTTGTCCGGTATTCACAAGGGAATTTAATATGTGGTACAGGATAATATTTCCAAAGTTACTGGAGTACTCCATCAGAATTTTGAATCTGTTCCTGTCTGGTTTTATCGTTAATATATATAAAAGTAATCTCCTATTTCCAAGTTTACAGTATCATGGATTGATGTCACCTTGTTTCATTTATGCGGTTGACAATGCCTTTGGGTAGGAGCCCAAAGTTGTCTGTGCTCATAGGTAACTACAACTACCTATCGTTGAATTTCTATTTTTGTAGGTTAGAAACAAGACAGTAATAGCTAGCTGGTTACATGGTCTAACCTTGCATTTGACGGGATTTATGATTCATGAATCCCTTCACTGCGGTATGGCTAAAGTTTGGAGGTGGTTATTGGTTGGTTTCGTTACTTATTACCGTTTTTATTGCCAAAGAACCCTATGTAGACACAGATTTCCATAGTTTAACCGGATTCTTTGTCTCAGATATTTTTGTTCCTTTGTCATATCCAATAAATATTTGATGTGGGAATTATTGTCATCAGCATCATCTAGCCCCAAGCTAAGCAGAGCTTGTGTTATGGGTACTAGATGACTGATATACTTAATACAATACCTTACATAGATAGATATTTTTTATTATACATATAGCAAATACCCAGAACACCCGGAACAAATATTTGTAGATCGTACAAACATTTGTCCCAAGGCGGGAATCGAACCCGCAACCTCCTGCGTCGCAGGCGGACCTTCGCCCGCTGCGCCACATAGGTCGTCAATTCGAATATAGGTCGAATTCAATAACCCTGCAAGTTGCACGGCAGTTTTCCAACTTGAGCCTATAATATTTTGTTCGAAACGACTGAACAACCCCTCTGCCAGTATGCGTAAAAATTTAAATAACGCAAAATGTTTAATGGAGTTATTAAGGTAACAAGCAAGATACTTATAATGTCTATCTGTCGTTTAGTCACTGAAGACTCATGAATATTCAGCATCAGTGAAGCGAAAGATTTCTCTCAATTTATTTATTATCAACTGAAGCCATGTTTATAAATATGAAATGAACTTGAGTTCTAATAATATTTAACGAACTGAATATTATTAACATTAATTTATTGAAATAAATAATTCATTTTTTTTTTTATTTAGTTTATTCCCGTTTACCGTGTAGCCTAGTTAGAATGTTATAACTGTGCTAGTAACATTCCCTTTATTTCCCGCATTTACTCTCATTTCCACATCTGCATCAATCCTTCCATCTCTTATAAACAAACTCCCCAAATATACAAACTCATTTACTTACTCCACATTCTTATCGTCTGTTTTCACATCACACACCGATAACACTGCACTGATAATATTGAGAGTGACTGCAGTTTTACAGATCGCTAAGTTTGACATAATTTTACTCTACACATGCGAAATCTTAAGCTAACACTTATATGTACAGTGTAACTTACCAATAGTCCCATAAGGTAGATGTATTTGTTGAGGGGGTCCTCATACCGTTCGATAGACAGCTTGCACATCTGAACCTGCTCCTCCTGGGTCTTAACCCTGGCTGGTAGCAGACCGTGGATGCCCAGGGTCTGGCGCTCCTCAATTGTAAAGGCCATGCCCTGGGGACAAAACGAATAATGACGTTAGAGTATGTAGGTTTAACTGCAATCATTAGAAAAAAAATGGCGTGTTATCCAGGTACACCTAGGTATATCAAAGAATTATGTTAGTATAGACTTTGGTCTAGCAATAGACTATCAAGTACAGGATGCAGGTACCTATGTAGTGATTAAAGCATCACGAAAATCGGTAAATTTTCGTTCCGGAATCTTCCATCCGAAATTTGGCGGTATGCCAAATTCCAGCTCAGTATGAGCGCTATTCGGATTATTTCCCTCATTTTCAACTATATGGTAGATAGATATGTACACGACAAACACAACAGCTGAAGTATTTGAAGTATTAGTACAAAAGGACCAAACATTAATATCGCAAACACTTATGACAACGGTTGTAAAAATAACGCCACAGATAACGCACGCCCACGTTGTGAATCACAGTTAAAGGTACTTATACATTTGTATTACTTAACATTTTAATTACTAACGCTAATAATAACATCCCCTGTTGATCATTAGCACAAATTCTATATTGTGGAACGCAAATGAATGAATATGAATGAACTCTTGCTGAACAAAATCCTCTGAAATCATTCATCTGCATCGTGAGTTTCCCAATTTTTGGTAAATGCTTCATTCAGCGTTTCTCCCAAATTATCTAATCTATCTTTCCTTGATGAGCCTGTTACCATAAAAACCCAACCGCACATTAATGGATAGGTAGGATGAGTTAATAGGTCTCAATAAATTAGCAGAACTTGCAAAATTACAATTTACTTTATTGTTTAAGTACGTGATTGACTGCTTCCTCCCCAGCTATCAAGCCAACGCTCCAACTGCGGTATAAATTTACCGCAATGGGCAATGCACTACGCCCACACACAAAACACACTTTCAACACTCAAAGATAATTATAGATAACGACCAGTTTGTAAATAAATTGTGTAGTAAATGGCAAAAGCGTGAAATAAATAAAATTCTGAGTACATTGCGTGCCCGGAAGTGTTCGCGATCGGCTATCAGCTGTGAGTGACGTAACGAAGGTGACCGCTTCTTAATGACCTTCGATTCTGCACCACGAGTTGTCATAACTGTCCAACTTTATTTTCATACTAATAAAGACTACTTTTCCTTGGCTCGGAATTCTTGGATTAAATTACGGTGCGTAAAGATGTTTTGACAAACATAATCGGAAAGTTTCCGCTAAATCATTACGGATGTGTACCAACAGTGGATTAGTGTTGGCCGTTTAGATAGAAAAACGCATATTTACTGGCTATCCACTAAACCTCATCGCTTTTAGATTAGGCGCGCTTTTAAGGTTTCTTGGCAACGTGAAGCCAAGAAATTCCGGTACAATGATTGTGACCACTTTACCTCAGAAGGGACACTTAAAATGTATGCCCAATATGTTCTGAGGTTTTTGAACCTATTGGGAAAAAGTTAAAAAAGTTACTTATTAAAGGAATGCCAGTTTTAACTAGTTAGTTACATCCAGGTGACACCTAAATAAAAGCACAGTGTTTTTGAACTGCGCAGTACGAAAATATTTAGGGATTACATTTAGGTGTCCTGCTTGTAAAAACGGTCTTAAGAATATTGGGAATATACATTTGTATTTGGAAACATAGGCGGTAAAGAGTAGTACCTACATACCTATATAGTACTTACGAGTATACCTATTTTAGAGCCAAAGTAAAGAAAACAGTTTTCTCGCAAAACTAGAAATTATTCCTGTGCTTCTATTTAGTTAGCAATTCTCCCGGTTTTCGCTCCGAGCATCCGTGGTCACAAGAAAAGTTTAAATGAAAACGTAACTAGACGAGATGAATATGGACAAGAAATATACAATTCAAATTATTCCAAATGAAATTCTGTTTTCGAACTAAGGAACTGTCCTCGATTTTTTTGCGTCATGTTTTTTTAAAATTATTTAATGGCTCGCGTTTGCCCCTTATTTGATGCTCAGCGATAATGTGGTCGACGATGGAGCCTGCTTGCTTAGTCACCTTTTCAGTCCCGACCTAAAGAACCCAAAGGTAAAGCTAACGGGAAACACAAACTCTGGCTGGGAATTCCACTTTAGCTGGGCGCACAATAAGCGTTAGTATTGTGCGTAGATATTGGTGGGAAGTCAACTATGTAATGGTAGGACATCGCCGTATTTCTTGTTGTTTGTTCATCCAATACATTATCATAATAATATAAAAAAGTCAATGTAGACTACCATGTCATAATATGATTTAACAAAGTAGTAAATAGAATAAGTAAATAAAATAATTGTAGCATAAATAAATAAAATTTTGCATGCCATGAGGCAGGATCATAAATATTGTAACGCCTAATTGTACTAATTACCTACATTCTAAGCAAATAAATAAATCTATCTATCTATCATAACTGTCGTCAAATCATTGTTCCATTTATTTGGGTGTTTCCGAATGAAATATCAATTTAGGAACAAACATCGTCATCGAAATATCAATTGGTTTTATTCAATAGCATTTCTCGATCATTGTTCTATTGTCAGTAGGTATGCTAACAGTAATGAGTGTTACTGAAAACATACTCTGCTCATCTATGTTTATAAGAAAATACCAGAACCCGCGCATTTAATAATATTTTGCGGAAGTCATGCATGAATTATAAATACTTCAAAATAAGTAAATACCAATATCGTGGGAAAACTGGTTTGAAAAAAAAAAGAAAATCTACATTCACACGAAAAGAGACTGCTCATAATTAATGTTCATGGTAGATTATAGAAAAACATTGTAGGTATTATTTTATACTATAATACCATACCAGACTACCCTCCCCCCCCCCGCACGTCTTTTCTCCTTCTATATGAAGTCCATCTAAATATCGTCCGTAAAGGGCCCATTGTAGCACCCTATGTAGCTTTTAAAAGTTATTATTTTTAAGCACTAAAGAGAAAGTAATATACATATATTCTTGCATATAAACCTCTGCCCGTGTGTTCGCGTGAGTAACGTAACTAAAAAAAGTAAGCATGTCTCATAAACCAAAATAGGTTAAATGAGATGAACCCTCCGCTTTGAATTAATTAAGGAATTATACAGCCTGAATGATATTATACATTAAAGAGACGAATGAGAGATATGACTGCAATTAAAAGTAATGACGTAATAAAAGTGTGCCCTCAACACAGCTCAAACAAAACTGAAATTAATGAACGTCAGGAGTCGTCTCTCACTGGAAACTTTAAGAGCTTCTGTGAGCAATTTACTGCGACTACGAGGAACACTCCCATTCCAAACAAATTTAATCCATTAGGTTTGTGCTAACATTTGTAAAGGACAGTAAAATCAATTTATTTCTACTATCTTCTTTGATATTCCCTGTATTAGCCATTAAATTCATAAAAACTTCTCGTTCGTACCTAAACTAATATAACAAAACAATTTTCTTTGCCAGTAGTGAGAATTATTACCCTTTATAATGTAGCATTATGTCATCTCTTGTGAAAATGGTTATCATTGTTATAGAAGTAGCTGGTTTGCTTTCAGAACCATTAACGGGCGAAATTGAGTTTGAAAATGGCTTCCTAAAGTTATGACAACACGTTGTAGGAAACGTGAGATTACTGAGAAAAAGGAGTCTGTAATAATACGCTAGTTGAACTGTGCCACGTTTCTTATTGATTTTTGTAAGTATGTTTGTTCTTGTTCTATAGAGTTGGTAGTAACAACCCACTAAAGCTCCAAGTTGCCACTTAAGAGGATTGCTACCTACCTAGTACTTACTCGTCTACTGTGTGCACAGCAGCTTACATATTTTATTTTATTCTTAGCGCTTTGCGACTCGCAGTTAGACGCAGTTCTATTTAAATTGTCTATGTTTTAAGACTTTTGTAAACACTGGTGAATAACACATGAAAAAAGAATACAAATGCAATGCTTTTTCCGTTGTAAAAAACTCAACCAACTTACAGCGATAGATTTGGAATATAAAAAACGGTAGATAGTTATCGAACCTATGCCACTCCACGCTAAATCTAGAACATTGTTTTACTATCACATACAAAAGGTCATAGAACATAAGTTAAGTATCATACGGTCGTATCCTTATTACCCATTTAAAAACTACAATAAATAAAGCGGTAGAAAAGTCAACGAACCCTTGAATCTAGAGCAGCAACACATTCAGACACCGTAAACAAATCCCTGCGCGGGGTCAGGTGCCACCAATCCCTTTCCATTTTACGCTTCAGTCCATACGCAATTGCTCACTGTAATACCACCATCACTGAACTACCAAGGCCGCACTTAACTTCACTCAATCAAAACCACTTTTCAAACCGAGGTCATTTTTATTGGTCCTTAAACGATTGTCATGTCATTGAATGAATAACTCCAGATAGATTCCACTCTTGAAAATTTCCTTTATTACTTTTTAGTTTAATATGGGTCGATAAATTGAACCAAACACGTGCATAAAGCGATATTTATAGAAGAAGTTTCAGAGGAGTATAAACGTTAGAACGTTCTACACTTTATCTAAATGGAAAACGCTTTTCAATTTTCAGCTTCGCTGGCGGCGACTGCATTGGAAGTGAAAGGAGCGGAGTGGCGGGAACCAATACTATTATTTATTAGGAATGCGGCACCTCACGATCGATACTCAACAGCAAACACTTGTTTATGAGGTTCTTATTGACGGGTTAAAGAAGGTCATATGGCTCCGTATGTTTTTGCTTTGGGCCAGCCCACATGATTTCTGTGTAAGTTTGACCCTCGTCTGTTTTTGTTGGGATGTTTTCTGACCCGTTGCGCCCCGTTGGATTATCATAATTTGAAGCCTAAATAAGTGTGTGTTAGTATGAAAGGGATGAAACCTCTTTGAGGCTAAAAGAATGGGTCTTAGTAGCCCATTTCGAATTCACGAAACCAAAGGGTTCGCATTTCATAATTAAATATGCTTCATAAATAATACTTTATGTTATATTTTTATTATTTCATAAATATGATATTCACATATATACAATTATACTATAAAACTAACTAGGTAAATACATATTTACAAAAACAAAAAAAAAACAAAAAAAAAGCCGACAAGGACACTCAGGCGTCAAAGTATTCCTCCGCATCGCTGTTTATGTTATTAAACTGCTGGAATACAGTACTCAGCAAAAGATTCTTATAAATTCTTACGGCTGAATGCTTTCACTCCTAATTACAGCATCATCTTCAATATTTTCATCTATCCTAAGGCAATGAAGGTTGCGATTTGCACGCACGCATCCAACATTTAAATCTCAATACTTGGTCACGACATTCAAGGCATATGTCATATGTAAAATCAATTAACAACAACGTTACTGGTTCCTAATTACATCCGAGTCTCTATTAGCATTTAGCATGTCGACCGCGTTCAATCCCTCGCGGGCTTAGAGCAAGGTCCTACAGCAATATTATCGGAACTAAGATCATTACCGCCGTCGTCCGACCCGATACGATCACAAATTGTCCCAATTACAACGAGTAATCATCAAGTAACCTTCAACTTGATGTAAAGTGCCGACGGCGACAAATCTTGTAACGTTACGTGCCGTATTTGGTCCGATCGATTCAGTTTTTACGACTATTGACGTGGTTCCGGTTCATTAGAGAGGTTTCGTAAAGTTTGTACTAGCATTGACACTAATTACATCGTCATTGACAGATCTTAGTAACAGCTAATGGGATTAGTTGTTTAAATAATTAGGATTTCGTGTAAGGAGAACTAGATATATGAAAGTAAAGGAAGCAAATGGAGTACGAGTACATATATAGGATTCGTAGGTAATAACAGAATTTACAGAATGCCACATTCTGTAAATTCTGCCTATTCCCATGAAAAAAAAACCATCAGAGATGTATGTATCATGTAAGACGAACTTAAAGTAGTAACAAGTCTAAATATGAAAAATATTTTATCGTTAAAACGGGCTATCATAATGCGCATGACCTGTGCTGTTTCCGTTGAAGAATTCCCTCGTCGGGAGCTAATCCTGGGTACAGAATCAGGTCATGCTTTGCCCTTGGAGCTGAACCAACACGTAAAATTACAGCTCAACCGGGAACCGGGAAGTGGGTCAAATTTAATTTGCAAGATTTCATTACTGACAAACACCGGAACAGATGAAACTAAATAAAAGCTTGTAAAAATCTGCAGTCTCTATTTAAATTCAAGTCTAGAAAGTCCAGTTCGCTGTCGAGGTCTGTTTATGTAACAAATAACAAACATGAAAATACGAATGTATTCGAGGAATTCTGCAAGCAATCAGGTAAAGCTAACAAAACGGGCGGCCCTGTCAACATAATAATTTTCAGAGGAAATAATTCACAATTCCGCGCCAACATTTGTAGGCACGATAAATCCGAGATACGAGTAGGTAACTGCCGTAACAATCCTGACATTAACGTCACAATCAATAAAAGCTACGTTGTAACATCATTTTATGAAGCGTTTAACAATGAGGATAAATGTTAAACGCAGTACTTTATAGGACAATTTTCATTTCTTAGAACTTAATAATTTTCCTGAAATAAGCACACGAGTCGGTACGACTGTGTTTACCATAACTGGGTTTTCGGTGAGTATTGAACGATAAAACGTCTTTTCAGTGAGTATATATACATATAGGGCGAAAAATACTTAGTAACTACCTGCCTACGTTAACACTTCACACGCAAACATCATCAATCTTTTTCGATCCTTTTTTATTCAGTAACGGTACCTGGTGCCGAACGATCTTTTCAAGGTAGAAAATGTATTTACATTCTAACAAAGGCGAGCAATATCTACATTCTACATTAGTGTACGCAAACAACGTTCGAAAATAGCAATCATGGAAAAATACGAAATTGGAGTATATGATTAATAAATTATATATCCTTGATACATATAGAGGATTTGCCAATATGGAGATTCTATCTTAAACGTCAACATCATTAAATTGTCTTACGTAATAGCCAGGATAACTCGACAACAAATGGCTTGCCTGTCATGGTTACAAATGGCTCATTTTCTTGGTCAATTAATCCACGGAATAGGCAATTAAGGAGACCTCTTTTTTGGAATTTAGGACTTAATAAAGTAAATGTAGCGGAATTTTCTCTTCAATTTTTCTTTGTGACCCAACAGTTTAGAATAGAGGGTCTAAAGTCCATTTGCCATGAGAATACTTTGCATAACATAGAAGCAGAAATGTAACGATGGCTCTGTCTTGGGCCCTTTTTATAGTGCACGAGACTCCGGATTTAACTGCGGTCCCAAAGGTACCAATGAGACCTTTTCAACACATATGTCACGTACTTTTTACAAGTTTATCTTACACATTCACATCGGGGAAGTAAAACATCGTGAATATCCTGAATATAAGTCAAAATCAGCAAGCGTGGTGATTAATGCTCGAGCCTTCTCTGTGTGAGAAGAGGCTTTTGCCCTGCAGTGGCATAGTAACAGGCTGGTATTATTATTTTTACTTAAGTTTATTGTATATTACCAGACATGATCAGGGGAAAGTGTAGGTATCCAATCATATTAAATCGTTTAGTATGATTACTTTCATCCCGTTTGCGATATCCATAACCGTAATAACCTTGACAAGCATGATCATAGCTCTGTTAATCCTATGACAAATATTGTATTTAGGTCATTATCATATCAAATACATGCACCGTTATTGAGTCATACGGATACGGGTCAATGACTTCAGCAAAGTAACCTGCCAATCATGATGAGGAGTCTTAATTTCATACATTTTTTCCTCTCTTATTGTTCACTAAAATATCTTTTACTAAATGCTCGTTTTATAACAAGTCTAGCATGAAAACACTGACCTAATGACCACAAATTAGTATTTTTTGTTCCCAACAAGTCACGGCCAGTTTTTGCACCCAAAATGAACTAAGGCAAGTCCTAATTACTTGTGAACTTGGCTATTATTGCATGACGTCAACCATCTGGCGATATTTATTATTCCGTCTAGTTTACCTTACACGTGTTTTAAAAATGAATAACAATAGTATAAATAACAAAATATTATACAATGATTCATCATTTGAATGAAAAAAATGTTAAGTAGTAGGTCTATGTTGACGTTTTTGCGTCTCGAAATAAATGTGCTTGGCGAAATAGGTTAATGAATATGGCGAATTGGCACAATGTATTCTTTTCGCTTCGAATTCCGAATGAGCTTCCGAGGGCGTCTCTTAATTATTATTCCCCTCAACCTGGTCGATCTTCGCTACGCATTCAAAAATAATATAGCAAGCAGCTGCTGATATACACAGCTCTCAACACATAAGATATACAGCTATAATCGAGTGGCAGACTTCGTTGAAAGGATCGATTTGACAGAAAACTTGGTAAATATCGACAAGTTTTAGAGTCATGCTTAGTTGCATTTGAAACAGTGTGTTAAGTTTCTTATTTAACGTTAACGTACACGTTCAAGTAAAGTGACGCAACCCGCCCATAGATACAACCTCGTTCAAGAGCAAGGACGTAGTATAGCGAACTGACAGTCTAGCAAGGGTGTGCGACTTGGCACCGAGTCAATATTCTAAATATTCATCTAACGCACTATTGTAGGAACATGCAGCGCTGCATCGCTGACAAAGGAATTTAATCAAGCTAGACGCATAGTGTCATAGGTATTTGTTGACATAGCAATTGAGGATTGTTTAATTGTTACAGCGTTTTAAGTGCTAACCCATTAGCACATAGAACGGTTTTACGTGACAGTGGAAACTTTTTTGCATTGCTTCCTTAATTAATGATAATTTATTCACTATGCTTCCATTATTTTATTATTATTATTCCACTATTCGTCCAAGTGTTACGATCTTTATATAACTTACGTTGGTTTTTTATAAAGATATTTTTATTAGAGAGATAGTTTTCGGCGTAAACATTGAGTCATGGGAATTTCTATTAGGCTGAAGGAAAATAATTATAAATTAAATATTGCCATAGTAGTCGAATCATGTTATTCACTTCCTCAACTGACGTTGGTACTTCGTAGGTTTATTGATCAAAGTCTTGTGGTTTCAGTGTGGAATTTCCTACTCTTGGTGTTCAAATTGGATAATATTTACTTGTATCTTGACGGTTCTATATTAAAGGATTTTGTGTGTACCTAGCAATCTTTTTAACAGGGCTTGCACGTTTTATATAATACATGTAGGTAGTTTTAATTGGTAGGTTCCAACATACAACTTCCTGTTTTAGAACGAACCTATTTGGTACAAGAATTCGGAACGTATCTATTTAATTCATCAAATTAATATTTATAGTAGCCGTCTTTGAATAAATATTTTTTTCGGTACCAACCGACACTTTAACTTAAGCTTAACGTTTAGGTTGGTACATTATCATTGTGACTTGTGAGATTTTGAAGGTGACCAGAAAAGGTGGACCGACAACGATCTGGTGAAGATCGCAGGTAGCCGATGGATGAGGGCAGCGAAGAACCTTTCGTTGTGGGAATCTTTGGGGGAGGCCTATGTCCAGCCTAAAATGATGATGATGATGATGACCAATGACTAGCACATACCACTCACTAGTGTAGGTTTTATTAAAGTACATTTATCCCCCCCCCCCCCGACGTCTACCAACGTGAAACTTCATTGAGAATGATAAAGCGAAAGCTACAGTTTAAAAGCCGGCTTTGATCAAAGCCAACCTATTTCTGAATAATTAAAACGACAATTTTGTTGCAAATGGACGGGAACAAAAATACTTTGTTAGGCTGTGCATACTTAGATGTATTTATGTGTGCGGAGGAAAACAGGTGGACGATAGAGATATCAGATAGAATAAGACAAAATAATATTAAATCGTAAGTTAGATTTGTGTCACCTATTGTATGTATGTAGGTGAATATTTATCCATATCTATACTAATATTATAAAGAAGTAAATTTTGGATGTAGTAGGTACTCTCCACAACTACTAAATCCGATTTTCGAAAAAATATTTCGCTATTGGAAAGCCACTTAATTGAGGAGTTATATTTTATCATTTATAAAGATACATAGGTACGCAGACGAAATCGCTGGTGGCGACTAATTTAAAATATAAACGTCAAAAGACAAAAATAGTTCAAGCAAAACCTTCACCAAATTTATACCTTTTGCTAAGTTCAAAATTTTCTAATCAAAGTTTCTAACGAGCTGGAAATAATTTCCCAGTCGTAAATGAATAATATTAATCAATTATCGCTTTGTTATAAACTTCTATTAAAATACTTAAGAGTCATGGAAGGAATTTCAATTTCGTAAGGAGTAAGAATTTCAGTAAATAGGTAGATAATGGCTGTTCAATGGCTCCCAATTCAGTAATTCCGAAAACAAACCCTCGTTTCGTTGTTGGAGAAATCCTAAAGCCTCCTAACAACGCAGACCAATCGAAAGTTCCATAGAACTGACGTACAATTGCCAAGTATGGAACTTAATTATGTAATCGATATCAACTTTCATGTAAGCACAATGAGCGACAATGCAAGGATATATGTGTCGGGCGTGCCGGCTAGCCTAGCTCTTAGGACGCCTAGAATGGGAACGAGGTTAGTAACAATAGCACAGTGAGACAATAACCTACATTTACACAATACGAAGCTAGGAAACCGGAGAGCTTTGGAAGTAAATAAATGATAGTTGGTTTCGTTGAATCGCACCTTTCTTGTGCGGAGGTTGCGCTTGCAAAATAGTATCAAAGTATCAAATTCAAAAATAGTATCGCTATTTACGAATACTTTCGTTTTTTAATAGAAAAGGTAAGTAATTCTGAGAAAATATGTGTAGATTAGCACTGTAACCTGGGTTTTTACAACCCAAGTTACAGTGCTAATCTACTATTCTTTGTGGTATTGACAAAGTTGACGAGATTGGGTCAAATTCACCAATATTCTCGGACTTTGATAATCTTTTTGTTTTCATCAATCACATTATGTGAAGGTCAAAATGCTCAGCATATCGAAATTCCTTCTGGACATAATAAAGTAGTTCACGTTACGGCAACGAAAGGCCACATTCCCAGGTGACTAATTATCACTTTTCCCACTCAACGCAAAAACCGCGCCAATTTGGCGAACCGCACGAAAATGCCACCACAACAATTATAACTCTGTCCCAAACAGCTTTAAATCCGCAAGAATCACACAAACACCACTTCACACCGACTGCGTGAAGGTTTCCCGGTTTACATAGCTTTTATAACACCGTGGTAGCAAGTTATCGCGTTACCATGGAAACGGTAAGCCGCCCTACAAACTAAGGCTTAGGGATTACCGAGTCGATGATTCAATTAGCTGCGACATGCAACCACCCTTAACTGAATCTACGCACACAAAAATAAAGGGTGTTCTGGTTGGGTAAACATTCGGGTTAGTAGGTGAGAACTGAAATATTTTACTTTGTATCCAGTGCTTCGTAGATACGATTCTGGCGAAAAAAACAAAGGTACGATTGTCCTTTGTTAAGACTAAATGGTTATTTTGAAATGAAAAGGAGTGCCGAGGTGCGTATTATAATGAAAACATTGAATGAAAATGACACCATTTACCGACTGAAAGGTTTACTTTTAGGTTTCCATAAAATTACTTTTTGCGCAAGAGTAAACTCATCCGCATTTCATTTCTACCCGAATGAATTACGGAATGGAAATTACGAGTACGCAAAAGGAGCCAGAAAGAACTGGCTATTTGTTTATGCGGCAGATAGTTGAGGAAGTAAATATTAATATCATTCGTACAACTTACTTTCAAAGGTAAAGATTTAAGTATTGAGCTTAAAACATTATATTGGTCCTAAAATGTAACAAGTACTTAAGTATAAAAGAACTTTTCCGTCTGTTATAACCTTTTTTGCAAAATTATTTATTATATCAACACACTCGAAAAAATCCGCTTATCTCAATGCAATATTAATATTACGATAACGTTCGCTTTCCGATGCGATAATGGAATGCAAATTTTTATCTCCACCTCGTTACAGTCGGTACCTATTATTGTGACCTACTTTGATACGCGTCTGAAAGTCTAGGCGCCAAATGAATACGTAACTTTTATCTGTGCTACGGATGTTATTAACAAGGTTTTCTTGAATGTTTGTGTAAGATAATCGTTTTAGTAACACTATTTAAATAGCGTAAAAGTTATGACACCGATTGGCCGATGCGTACATCTTAGACAAATCCTGCAGCAACTAAATTCAAATAAAATGTACGGATACCAAAGTTGTCTTAAACCACAGACAAGTATCAAAACTGCAGATTTCAAAGCTAATGAATTGCCTACTGAGGAACTTGAGGGAAGGGTGTAAAACAAGCCTATTTCCACATTATTCCAATTTATACAAAAGCTCCCTCATTTTCAAGTCACGACTGCAGATGTTCATGTACCTACCCGCTTGATTTATGAAGGTATTCCAAGTAAAAAATAATGTTACCCCTAACCTCATCAGCCTGACGTAGCAAGAAAAACAGGGCACTTTACCAGTCACTTGAGAAAACACTTCTACACCCAAGAGGGCGGAGGGCCTCGGTAAGTTATCGGTGCCGATTATTATCTAACGACAAGCAGAGTTAACTTCCAAACGTTTTATTTTATTTTCTCGTCGCTTAATGCTGAGATAAATAGAGCTTAGTTTTTCTGAACATTTTGATGGAGACTTTTTTATTACAGTCGCTTAAATTATTTAAAGTTAGAGGTTGTTTATCACAAGTTTACCAGTTTACCGATACCATCTATTTCAGTACTTAATAATAATCTTAAAATTCATCCATTTACTGACTGCCTAAAATGTTGGGCATTGAAAGATTAAATTTTGCACAAGAAATCTTTATATAGTAAGTATTCAAACTGCTACTAAAGATGTATTCAAAATCTTTCATTACAAAGGGGGTTTTATTTTTTAATTCATCCCCTAAAGAAAGTGGTTAAATAGGAATAAATGGCAGTTCGTCATTTTTTCCCATCGGGTACACGGCTTGTCAAAAATATAAAACATCAAAGGAAAGTAATAAAATCCACTTCCGCAAGAAATATAAATTGACAGTCGACTTTGCGGCTCACTGAAAATCCTCAGAGATTTCAGCGGAAGCCGCAATATCTTTTGATACGACGTAACCAAGACAAGAAATAGATAAAACGAAACATTGGCCAAATTCTGTGTACAATCGAGGGCAATAGAATGTACCTAAATGCCGACTTTAATATTACATGGAAATACATTAACCCGTGCAGCCTTGTATAGATTAAACAATAAGAACGTTTATTTCGCTTGAGGACGTGAAAGTGTCAAAGGAAACTATTTCTCTGAGGCTAGAATGCGAAAGCATTTCGCATTTTGTATGAAATGGGACTGTAGTAAGTAGGTATGTATAGGTGGGTACAAAGGAAGAATGCTCATCCCCCGCAAGGCGCCAGAAAGCTATACAGGGATAGGAATGACGTCATGTTCTAACCCTGGACGTTTTATGTCGTAGGTATCTTGAAGTGTGGATTATTGTTCATGTGCTACTTCTTCCATGCCAAAGCAAGGATGACGCAAGTAAAAAAAATGCTCAGTCATACAGTTAACACTATCGATCGACGTCGAGTACGACAAACACAGATAGATATCAAGATACCTACGTAATGACTACCTCATCATTGATAGCAAACAGTTAAAATGAAACCAAATTCGACGATGTTAAAGTAATTTCAGTTTGGTTTACTCAGTATAGTCATAGAACAGAATAAATTAATTGTAAAACATGAGTAGGTATCAAGACATATGTGCAAGGTCTTAAAATAATAAGTGGATCTGAATAATATTTTGCCACTTATGGCGTACAAAAACGGTTTTATTCATCTTCAAGGAAAACTTTTGTGATTAAGAGACAATTAAGTTAGGTACCTAGAAAGTTAATTTACAAGTTAAGTAGTGACACATTAGGGTAACTTGTCAAACTTTACTAATGTTAGCTACTCTGGAAAACTTAGTTTTACGTTCCGCGGTTGGGATAATGTTACTTCTGGGAATTTGGTCGGCGGATGAATCAGAAGAGTTGACAATTAAATTCAGTTGTTTATAGGATTCAAGTCACGCTTGAACACTTATCAAACTATTATGGCTCATTACCCTTAAATTATTCGAAATAAATATAACTATTGACCCTCCTGGGTAGGTCCCTTGGTTTGCATGGATACAATCTACATATTAATGAGGCGCCATTTGTCAAAATGTCGAGATTTCTGTGCCATATTTAACTCGTTTTAACAATATTTTTTTCTACAGTGTTCAAGGCGTGTGTTAAGTAAATTGTAGTGTTTTATACCCATATACCGTGTGCAGAATATTTTTTTCCAAATGGTATGAAAACCCCATCAAAATCCATTGCGTAGTTTGGAAGACCGAAGCGGTCACACAGACAGATACGAAAAGGGACATTGTTTTATGTTAGTTATGAATATATGTAGGTAATACGAGTATTTGTTTTTGAATACCAATAATGACCTTTATTATTCTAAAACATTAAACGCAACACAAGGTCTAATGACTTGATAAAGTTATTGTTTATCACAATTAAAGATCAAAACAAGATAAGACACACAATCAGATAAAACAGTTAGTTTATCTCTTAATAGCCTTGTAGGAGCAACACTGTTGATTACAGATTACATTGGTAAAGAAGAACACAAACAAAATGTGTTTGTGAATAACAACATAACTAAGAGGCAGTCGCCAAAATTATATCAATTTTCTTCAGGGTATTCTCATATTAATTATAGTTCTAACCTAGATGTCTGGACTTTAAAAGAGACTGTGGCCCTTTGAGTTTTTTGCGGTGTTTCTTCTCAGAGAAGTCGAAAGAAAAACACCGATCTGGTTAAAAATACATGTTTTTATTGTAAAAGTTTTTGTAAAAAACTTATTTAAGTACTGAAATACTCATAAAAATATAAAAATAACAACTCTTTATATTAATTTACTAGACATAACTAACATATGCTAGCTGGCTGTAAACAATATAAGGCGTTTGAGGTAACCAAACAGTTACCTTTTCTATGAAATATACGTGAACGAATCATTCCCTGCACTTAATTGCCCCGTTTTACTAGAGGCCACAAGCACGGCTGGTGAGCATGAGGTCCTGGGAGCGGTTTCCGTGTTAGGTAGTGGTATTTGGCTGAGTAGCAGAGCCGGAGTTTTTGTACAGGCACAACTGTTGATGGCAATAGGCTAATGGGTTGTTGGTTAAACATAACTGGCGAAATGAAGGTATGTGTACTATAGTCTCTGCCTAACCCGTCGAGGAATATAGGCTTGATATTAATAACTGTGCTTAAAATAACATCTGATCTCAAATAATATAACTACCGTTATAAAACATTACTTACCACTGGAATGTAAGCACAGGTGTATTATAATTAATTTTGAATTCGATCGTGACATTCGTGACACTGCAAGGCCAGGGTCAAAAGCAGACAAAATAGATATTTATTTTCGTTAAAAACCTATTAGATATACCCATTTGTGTACGCATTTATTTTTTATCTGCAGCGGGACTAGTCTATGCCAATTTGGGAATATTGCCAGTAACATGATGAAAGGTTTATTTGAGTAAAATAAACAAACCGAATAAACAGTCTACTGAAAATATTTGAAGACAAAGCTACAGCTACATTAAAAAAAAATGATATGTTACCCAAAAGTACATTAAGTTGAAAGAATACGTTTTCTTTTTCCAAAGTTATGTCAAGGAATCTGACGACAGTCATTTGTTATATCCCTTGATGGATGAGACTAGTTCAGCGACGTAGCTAACAAAACATAACACTAGGTACGGTAGTAGTCTGATCGTGGCTCGGTGGTAACACTTCCACCTTGAGCTGCTCTGGCGTAGTAACGGTGTTCAATAGAATAAAGGGCCAGTTTATATTGGTTTTGTTACCTACTGACGTGTGGCCCTACCGTAGCTATCTAGAGCATAATTTAATACAGTTATAAATAACAATAGCACTGTTTATTCAACAATAAAGAGATTTCACTTACTAATGCTAAGAAACCATCAATAAGCTCAAATTAAAACTACGATTAGTTTAGAAATAGAAACATTAACTCACTATAAACTAGCGGATACAAAATATTGTTTTGGCTGCACAATATTTACCTAAAGAGCCTGTTATTTCTCTTTTATATTATAGATCTATTTAACCTACGTTTCAGGCTAAATAGCACCTTTAATAGGACGATAACTACAGACATAAAGGAAACCTTACTCGTTAATAACACGATATAAAAGTAAACTACTAAATCAGGGCTGTTAAGTACCGGCCGGCGGGCAGCAGACGGCAGGTAAGGCAAGGTTTTGATCATGACCAAGCAAATAGCGGTGACCTTGCGTCTTACGTCACGACACACCCACCGCCTGAACGTGTGTAAATGATTGAACGTGACAGTCTGAGTGTGTGACCAGCGATAGTGCAGATAAAATATTGGAATGTATCGAAACTAAAAATGCAAAAAAAAAATATACGAAGAAGTTTTACAGAAAAATATTCTTAGCTGTACCTAATCATTAAACTCGAATACTTAATTGCGTAACAGAGAAATACTCTATCACATTAATTTATATGTTCATACCTAGTACCGTTGGGACTTGAAATTATTTTTTAAGACTGGACTGGACTTTTTTCTTTTATTGTTCTTTTTTATAACTAGTGAAATGTGTGCTTAGGCACTCCTCTGCCCAACCCTTAGGGGAATTGCAGGCTTAATGTTATGTTTAAGGTTACTTCCGTCTGCTTATTTGTTTGGATTGAACCGTGTCTTCTTCTTTCATCAATCTTTAAGTATACCAGATGGTAATTAAAAGATTTTAATTAACTTTAAAGGCGGTATTATTTTGATTATTAATAGTATTTACTCGTATCGATATATGTTTTCAGTGCTGTCTATAATTTATTATTTTATGGGCATTAAATTTGCTCGTAAGATCACGCACAAGCACAACGAGTGCGTTCAACCACATGCTACAGTTACAAAAAAGTGGTATACTTTTACTATTTCATAACTGAAATATACGATCTTACGGTATCTAGTTCATAAAACTGGTTCAAGCGATATTATAGCTTAAGAGCTCTACTAGTTGGTACCTACGTTAAGGTATGTAACTTTATGAAAAATTCAACAGCAGAGAAGACAGAAAATCCAATGAAAAGTGTAGCCCGCTCGAGTACCTCATATTTCTAAGTAAGTATATTTTTACAGTAAGCTTGAAAGTGTAAGCAGCTTATACGATTTTCCTTTGAAGACACTTGGCGAACAATAGAATCTACTTTCTCTACCTACTCTCAAGATATAAAGAGCAGCTCAGACGATGAGGGTATTGTATTACACGGACATGGGTTTCTTCGATCGAGACATATATCTTGGATAGATCTTATACTGCACTTATTTTCTATGTACCTACAAGCCGAACCCTGCTAAATAGCAATGATGTAATGAAGCAAGCATTAAAAGCAAAATCTGTCGATATCCAAGTGATTGAAAAGTTATTTAAAGTTTACAGTTTCCAGGTTCTGCGTATGATAGGTACACATTCAATAGCATAGTACACCCGATATTCATTCACGTCGCGGTACAGTTCACAAAATCAATAATATAATTGACTCTTTAGAGCTGACGAAATGTTTACTTCGTGTTGGCACTGGTTACTTGGTAACCGAATAGTCTGGCTTACCGAAATAGACTAATATATTGATTGAATGTACCTCCGTCGTACATTAATGAGTTGTTTCAAAACTTGGATGCTTCCAAATTTGAGAAATGGAAACTATATATTTTCACTAAGATAGTACCCAACCCTCCTATTAATCAATGTGATGTAAAGTTACAACCAGTATTACTTTCAGATTTACCATATATTTTGGTTCGGTCACGAATGAAAGACGACTAACAAAAGGTAAGGCAGATGTGAGCGAAAATGCCTGAAGGGGACGCCGTAGAAGGATATACACGGGCTTTATTGATGATGTTCTTCAAAAAGGTCAGGTGCGTAATACTCGCAACCTGATCGCGTGTATGGCCAGATGTACGAGTATGAACGTAAACGAAGCAAAATACCGTGACGTTCTGTAGTTTCTGCCTACCCCCATGGAAAAAAGGGGTGACTTTATGTATATATGTATGAGACCATACATTTTTGAAAGTACAAGTTTTGCTGGACTTTAGTCCGCGTTTTTTAAAAAGGTAGTGAAGATTATGTAATCCCTGGTTCATTGAAACCTGATTAATTTTCTGCCGTCTGAGAGGTAACAAATGAGATTGATTGTTGATTTATTATGATTACAATGATTTATTAAACACATACTCTGGGCCTGAGTAATCTTCACCGTTATTAGCATCGTAAATTAAATAAAACGTTAAAGTATTTCAGCGTTAAGTTTCTCACTTTTACACTAATGAATTTCGGAAATTGAAAAAAATATTTAACTATCTGACGAAATCACGTTCTCTTACTAAATATAGACGTAACGATGAATTTAGAAACTAAGTCGTAATTGGCTGAGAAATGCAGTACTTATTAGGAATGCTAATTACCTAGTCTTAATTAGAATTTAATACTTAGTTTCTACTTTAAAAAGTAGTCACACTGCATTATTAAATTGACAACATTTAATTTTTTCGAAAAACTTTCTTCTTTCTTTCTTCTGCTTCCTCGTGTTTTTTTTTAAGTGATTTTCCCTTATGTATGGAATCCTATATAATAGAACAATTTTAAGCCCGTATGTGTTCAGTCTTCAAAATGCGATCTGTTCTAAACAGACGTTAAGTACCTACTTAAAAACAAAAATGTATGAAGCTTTATTTATAGGTACTTAACCAGCTTTTTCCCCGCTTCTTCGTCCGAATCTCAGTTATCGCGGATTTAAAACTATCTTGTTGTTCCCAGGGTCTCAAACTATCTCCATACCAAATTTCATATAAATCGGCTGAACGTTTTAAACGTGAAAAGGGAACGTTACTATCACATTCATGATTGAATGGATTGACACGAGTAATTCTGATAACATGTCTAATTACTATAAAGCTAACAGCTTAGCAAAACAGTTTTTTTGTGCCATTTTGACGACTAATGCTAGAGCGCGTAGATTTTGAGTAATAGACAAGCAGCGTTTATTTAGTTAAGCGACTTTAAGACCTACTTCGTTAATTTTCCGTTCACAGTGACCTAACGCTACTCTGTTTTGCCAAGCTGTAAGTACATAATTACAGTACATTTTGATGTAAATAAGTGTACAATGACTAGTACCATCTCAAATGTATCAAGCGAATATTCTAAACACTCGGTAGGAAACAATAAACAATAATAAAATGTATATTATTGTTAACTGTTATAAATAATTTAAATTAATCATTTAATATTAATTATTTCAATGATTTATTAAAATAAATATTTATTATATAACTTTAAATTTATTTATTATTGTTAACAAATTTACATTTATATGTCTGAATTTGTTGTTTCTTTGCGGGGCTTATACATTTTGAAATGATATCAATTGGTATGTTTTTGTACACAACTCCGGTCCATTATACATCCATTGGTTGGTATCCTTTGTTAAATAAGCTATGCGAAGCTGTCATCAGGTATTCTATTGTAGGCTATTACGTAGGTACAGGTGACATACTATACTAGCACATATATACAAGTGCCAGACTATTGTTACCTTAATGTGAATTAATAGTTACGACATATTGTAATCTGTAACATTGGCCATTTAACAGTTATAACATCACGTAAAAGGTGTTACAAGTTAATAATAAATAGGTAATTTATTCTCCTGACTTGTATCACCGCTTGATCTATGACCATTTTTAACCTCTAGTACGAGTGAAAAAAATACTGTTTGTGACAGAGATCTTAGTATTTTTAGAGTGTATTGACGCTAATTAAATGTGAAGGTAATTTATTGAAAACAAGTTAATATAAATAATAAATAATGGCTTTACGTTTACTTTAAATTATCACCACTATCGACTGCCAGAAAACTACTGGAAACATTGATATATTACATCGATGAAAGGAATATTCTAGATAAGATTTTTATCAGATGATGTTTGGATTTTCTTTCTAATAATATTTCAGAATATTGTCGTTGATCATGAAGCTACCATAAATGAGAAAATAGATTAGTAAAACAAACTCTTAATACAGTTAAAAATATTTACAAACTAACATAACAAGCCGTAACTTAGTAACCCGTGACTCAATACAAAAAGGAAATTCGTCAAGTCATTCTTTGAAAAAACATCATAGTCATAATCTTTGTGTGCGATTTTGAAAACGGGGTGAGTAACATAGGCATAGAAAATGTACGTGCTCGACTTACATCGCGTTTGAAAGATTGTCACCCCTCTAGATGAATCGGTGACCTCTTTTAGAACTCGTTCAATAGTATACCTAGGGAGCCCCTATTTGAGAACAGAGTAGGGAAGTTACGAGAATGAGTCCCTCGCTTCCCCATGCTTTTCAATTGTTGGTAAAATGCGTTGCTTGCTAGTAAAAACAACGTTCTTAATGTGTATGTGAGAATGTAATGTATGGCAAAGAAATGTAGCCATAATGTATGGCAAAGATGGGAATGTAGCCAGGTAGGTTTTGGTTAAATTGAATTAATAGATTTTGCATTATCATGCATGTCATGCAAAACTAAGACATTGAAAGACTATTGCATTGTAGCCATCTAGGAAAACCTATTACATGTTTTCTATTTTCAAAAATGATTTTCTTTCAATAGAAAATAGAAGAATAGTTTTTTTTTTTACGTTGCTGTAAAACTTTAGAAGATAACATACAATGCATGTTTCTTTGATATTTATTTACAACAAAGGTAAGAAAATGCAAAACAGAGTAGTATTGTTTGCACAACGTAATTATGTTTATTTTTTTTTTTCCTTCTTAATATTTAATTTTATCTTACAATATTTTGTCTCGCCAAACTTGGCAGTTTGATGGCGAGAAGCGCTCGTATGATATTCACAAAAACTAAAATTAAACTATACATTACTATCGTAACATTTCATTTCATTTAAAAATATGTATCTAAAGAATACTTTACACACAAACGAAGTGTACCAATGTCAGATTGAAAATATTTCCTCATTGCACTGCGCTCAGGATTCCCTTGCCATCATAACAAGGAATTATCTAACAACTGTAAAATTCACACATAGATGTGTACAATTATTTATTTTACTAAACGAGTGTTATTAAAGCCTATGATTTGTACGTTTTCCTTAGTAAGTTAGGAATTAGATATTGATTTAATATATGAACGTCATGGTCATTCGCCATCGTCATAATATTTCAATGTCACGCCTAGAAACATTTTTCATCCGAGTCCACTCTGTAATACCAAAATCAAAAATGTTTTTTTTTAAACATTTCCACCAAAACGTCGAAATGTAACGGAATCCTTGTTTAGCTACCGCAAGTTTGTTGACATTACGTACCACGTGAACTTTGACGCCGGGTGTAAAGTTCAAAACAAACATTTACATGACAATTGCAGGGCGGATGTGCGCTGACACCGACATTGTCACCTGACACTTTCGTTTGCCTACACAAACTAGACCGATGCACACATGAATAATACGATTTGCCGTAAGAACTGAACACTTCCGCCAAGTCGGAACCATGACCTAACCAAAAATACGCGGTCATCGATCTCTATTATGAAATATACAGTTTAAACATTATGAAAAGTTACCTTATTAAGTCCTGGGTGGCGGAGACGGTCCATGCCAGAGACCTGGCTGGAGGCCGTGCTGTCTCCGGAGCCCCATAGTCCGATGCGATCGCGTTCCATCTCGTACGTACACTTCCCTGCGCTTGCCGCGTACGACTGCTTGCCCGTGCCGAGCGTGGCGCTTGTTTTGTCTCGTTGGGCGGGGGGCGCTGGACTCATCGCGGTCTCGCTCCTGGGAAAGCAGGAAAATTTTTCAGCGATAACGTAGTAACCGCAGTGTGGTCTCTTCCGTTAGATAACAGATGGCGCTCATCCTTCAACTGTAGCGTGGGAATTGTGCAGCAAGTAAATGATAATATAATACAGGTCGCTCAGGTACACTGTATTTTTTATTGTTACCGGGGGCTAGAAGTTCAATTTCAGAATTATTCAACTGATGGACAATGTATGTATGTGTAGAAACGACATGAGTACCTACACGAGTATACATGACATGTGTAATGTACATATTATTATATCCAGCGGTAGACTAGGCCCAGGACGGTAAAAGAGGGGATCCCCCGCCTAAAAAGGTTGAATTCCCTTTTACCTTCCACACAGAAATAGGAGTAACTTTGTCGAGTTACCCAGAAAAGTTTAAGACTTAAGGTAATGTAGGATGCAAGAGCAAGCAAAACGAGCTCGAAAAGTTAACTAACCCGTCTCCGATATTATAGGTTTTCTTTAGAACATTTATACAAATAATTATAGCAGTTACTTTGTCGACTCATGAGAGAAGTTACAGGAATCAGATGATGAATGCTATGTGCTGATAATTTTAGCACCCCACGTTTATATTTGCATACGTACGGCTCCCAACTGTTAACAGTTTTAATTACTGAATATGTCTTGCAACCCTGTTTTGGATTTGTTTGTTACAAATATTCTTAAGAATTTCACTGGGACCCCTAGAACTAGGGGCCCGGGGTGGACCACCCCTGCCTTCCCACTCACCCCTCTTGACGCTATCTATTAATCAATAGTCAAACCGCATTGCAAATATGATTATTATTATTGAGGTCATTGACATTGTTATGACTATCTGAGGAAACTGCGGTTTCATATATTATTTTTATCTATAATTATCTTTTGTTTTAGATGCTAGTCGCTTATTTATCAATTAGTTTAACTTCAACAGTGTAGTAAATTACACGTAGTTAGAGTCGTCTCTCTAAGTTATTTATTTAAACTCAAAATTAATAAAATTGTAAGACTATATGGAGAAACTATTTGTTCAGACTAATACTATAAATACTAAAGTTCTGGTTGCTATCTCTCTAGCGTACAATATAGAAAATGAAAAAAACACCCCCTTGCGAGTCGGACACGGAAGGGTTCCGTACCATGTCGCTGAAAAAAATCTCGTTTCTTGTAAAGAAATAGAAATACCCACTATGTAAATTATTAACTGCCTTTCTTAATAGGTAACCGTAATCAGTTCAAGAGGTACAGACCGCTGACGGACATGACGAGCAGAAGGACAGTTCGACAGACGGACAGACGTATGGACGGCAAGCGGATAGGGTCCCGTTGGCATCTTGTGGATATGAAACCGTAAAAAGTAAAGGGATCTCCCTCTATGCGAGACGTATTAAAATGTACAGCACATAAAGCTACCCAAAACTATCACATTTTCTCAATTGAACATGAACCTTATTCTTTTGTCATAAAGTTGAAACCCTATCAAAGTTTCTGATACATTGGGGGAGCTTGATGTGCTGGCCTCTGTCCTTGTGAAGGTAAGTTTTAAACATAAAAACTTCAATTATAATTTCCTAACCGACGCGTGACGTCTTGTGGCCGTTGCCTAGTATTTCGTATTAACCAAGTACTACCGAAAATCACTACTCAGTAATCTTTTCTAATAAATTGCCTCTAACCACCACCATATTCTAGATCTAATTACATATTTAATCAGTCCTTGTAATGTTACTTGTTAAGTACTACTTTCATAATTAACTACGATATATAAAAATACTCATGAGTATGATTTAATGGTTTCTTTTCTTTTTTTTCAGTGCTTTTATCTTTTGTTTAAACACGGTAATACAAACACGTAATATATATTGCAGTCATATTATAGTTAAGCTCAATAAAACCTTAAATTACATAAGACTACTAAAAGTCAAATAAGGGAGCACCCTTATTTGACTAAGCATAGTCATTGGTCCGTCGTGGGGGTAAGGGTGCTACGCTACTTGCTACGAGGCTACGAGGCTACGAAGCTCTACGGCCTACCTACGCCTCGCAGGACAGGAGCGACAGTCTTTCTCACAAGGACAGCTCATAAGAAAACACTATCTGAAACAATTTATTATTTCAGAGAAACGGTTCCTTTTAATCAAATTTTTGCGTAATATAATTAAATTACTTTTCAGACGCCCCGCTATCATAAAACACAACAAAATGAGATATTGAAGTTAAAAGTATAAAAGGGAAAAAAGCCCTTCTTGTTGGTCGTATTTGGGTAAAAAGATACTCTGTCGCGCAATTAAATATTTTTTCAGACAGTGTTTAGTATGATGCTTCCAATAATTTCCGTCAAACTGGGTATTCAATAGAAATGGGAAATTCCAATGGTAATTAAAATAAAGAGCATTGGAAATTAAATAACGAGGAGATATAAATCATTCAAATTTGTAGTTAACAAGAGTGTAATTTTAAATCTCACGCTGAATACTATCAAACTAAAGATAAAAGATAACGAAAAGATAATTTTGGTTGGAACTGCGCGTTTATGACTTGCATATTTTCTTGATAAAAAAATATTCAGCAAATTACAATGCAGTTGTCTAATCAGACAAGTCTACAAATCGCAAAAAGGCTTAACATTTTAACTGGTGTTTGTAGGTAAGTACAAATACAAGAATAGCAACGTAACGCATCAATACATTCTACTTTCTATGTACAGATTAAATAGAAACTACTATAGCATTAAATTCCCTACTAAATAAGTGAATATTAACCTTACTGGATAACGACTGACATTCAAACTCTGTGTCGTGCTGAGGTAATTGTCTGAAGACCTCACTATCTGGGTAACTACTAAAAAAAAGGAAAAATAAAATCTGAATAATTTATCATTTGATTACCTATTGGTATGTGATATTGGTAATATGTTCGGAGCATAAGTTCTAGTGTACTTAATGAATAAATTACAAGACAGATCACTGTTCTCAATAAAATATTAATGAGGTGTTCAGTGAATTAATATTAATTTCACACCATCATAATTTGAATAGCCTATTCCCAACTACATGTATGTTGGGATCGAGTTCCAGTGTAACCAAATGCAGCTGAATACCATTATTTTACATGGAGCGACTGCAACACGATACCCCTTGTTAAGAAGTGTTGTCAGATTTTCCAGATTCTGACTACCCGAATTTAAAATAATATTAATTTTACACCAGTCTACATTATAGCAATCTTAAATTCACTTAATAAGACAATGTACACACCAATTCGGTCGGTCTAGAAGCTTGAAATTACACAGTAGTTTAAATATAACGAATATGAGCAATACAGTTTAAATTTGGTACATCCACTTCTATTTATAAGTAAAAGCTTTCTACTTATATCACTAGAAAAATCGTCATCCGTGGTTCCTGAAGAGTTGGCCATGGGAAAGCTCATTGACACACGTCATTGGCGTCTACTACTAGATTACTGAAATATTATAACATAAATAAAACATACTTGACAGCAATTTTTTGTTGATTCTCATATTTAGTCGTTATCAATGCGCTACAATTAATTTTACACAATTTATACCTTACTTATATAATCGGTATAATTGGTATAATTATAATTGGTGTAATTTAATATTTATTTAGACTTTGAAATGCTTACCGCTTTTTGGTAGTGTCACCCGCGCCGTTTACTTGACGTGCGTCAAGTTGACCATGTGACTTTACTTTGCGAGACAGGAATTCCATTTTTGAATTATACGTTTTTTTTGAAAAAAATATAGTTCGTAATTCAGAAAATAGGCTTCATTAATTTAAATATAGTCTGAATATTTGTACAAACTTATGTTAAAGTTACAGAATTTAATTAACACATATTTTAAAATAAATAATAAATTAACTGATTGTCAGGGAGCTCTTGCGAACTCTAAATGACAACTAAAGGTTGGAGAATGGTGCCACTGAACATAAATGAGTTATCAATATCAATAAGATGATACTGGACCAACTGTGAACCTGCAGACATCACGCGGCGCAAAAATAAATAAACTAAACGCGCGTGATCGCTGATTACATATGTTTTTGTAAAAATGGGCGCTAAGTAAATAATGATAAATGTCAATTTTGCTAAGCCGTAGTTGAAATTATTTAAAATGTATTTTTCACACTCACCTGTTTTAGCACTGAACTTTTATTTCCCTACTGGGATTATTGATAGCACAGTGGGTCAGTACGTACTGGCCGGAGTCATAAGCAATAAAGTGCTGACTTTGAGTTGACTAGTGTTTATAACGGCGACACAGATCAATACTATAATCATCTCTATTGGAGCTTAGAATTATAGTATCGGTGGTGTGATAAACAGCTCATTCAGATTTTTATCGCAGATGAAAATGACGAGTAGATATAGAGATTACTCTTTTGTGAACTTATGGAATGAGTCGGCATAACGAAAATAGGTAGGCATCAGAATGGGAAGCTAAGTGAGTCAAAATAAAAGTTTGTTTCCAAAAAAGGAGGCTTGTTTGTCAATAGGCCGTTGTACACAAAATTTGTGAACCTAATAATGATGTCGATCACATCGATAGTTTATCGAATCGTGTATAGTTTCGTTGTATGAGCATGCGAGGCTAAAGTGGGAAATTTCGACTTTAGATTAGTGCACTTTCATAGCAAGTATCTCGATGATCAGCCCATGAGGTTGTCAACTGCTTAACACGCTTAAATTAAGGAGATGCCCTTCCCAAAAAAAACTTTTGCAAGCTGAATTGGGCTTCGTCAAAGAAGAAATTGTAGAAGTTATTCTTTGTTTGTAAGTTGCGTACCTAACATATAATGTAATTAGGTCTTTTACTAACCAGCCTCTAAAATTTCTGGGAAAGCAGTGGTAGCGGCCCCGACTTACGGCCCTAGGTACAAGCAGGCACTTAACTTTACTTCATTTAACTTCTACTCTCGAAACGGTGAAGGAAAATATAGTGGGAAAACTGACGTGACTTAAAAGAATCTACGGCATGTGAGGGGCTGAGGTTGGCAGCTTTTTGGCTTCGCACAGGCCTAACGGTACCCTATTATTAAGCCACGCCTGTCGGACCGTCCGTCCGTCCGTATGTCTTTCAGAGGGCTGTATCTCATCAACCGTAATAGGGAGCCAATTGAAACTTTCACAAAGTGTTCTAGATTGTATTGGCAATATTACAAAAAAATATATAAAAAAATAAAATTAACCCCCTACAGGAAACATTTTCTAATGTTTTTATTGTTATTCTTGTTAGTTTTAGATTTTGTCGTTTGTATTTCCTGCACGTGTCCTAAATAAGTGATTTTCTTTCTTTCTTTTTTGACGGGTGGTAGATGCCTTCTCTCTCACTCACGGAGAAAAAGCCCATATCTCAGCAATGGGAACATTACAGGCTGATAATGCTTATGCTAAGTGACTGATCAGACAGTACAAAATGACGCAACACTTTAAATATTTAAATCATTAATGGGCGAGCATATTCGCGTGATAAAATTAGTCATTGAACATAAATAAACCTTCTGATATATCAGTAGGTCTTAAAATGACCTGGGAATGTTATCGATAAGTTAACGGAAATTTACCGGTGATACCGATCATAGATAGAACTCAAAAAAAAATATCAGCCCGTTACTGTACATTGGATTTTTTGAGTACCATCTATGATCGGTATCACCGATAAATTTCGAGGGGTGAGGCCTCTTCTCATACAGGGAAGGCACGAGCATAATTCACTACGATTGCTTTAGGCGCTTTGGTGATTTCAAATTTAATTTACTTATATATTAGTCCAGTGTGTCTAGCACGAAGTATTATTGTTTTTTTTTCAATAGGAATTTTCCCATTATCAGCGCGAAGTCTGGATTTGTGCCCGGTTGATGGCAATAGGCTCGCCCCCTATTAAAAGGGACTTCAAACATAACTGGCCAAATGTGGGTGGTACGAGAACCTCTGCCCAACCCTTCGGGTAATACAGGCTTGATGTTATGTATATGCCTAGCACGAATATTTGTCGCACGTCAATTCGAACATTTTTTGTTTTTTATGCGGCAAGTACAATAAGTATATCCTATAGCCATGATTTGATAAGTTATTGCTCTGAAATATATTTTGCAGTTTTATAAGGTCTATTTCGTTCGTGCTGTATACAAGATACCGTAAGACTATACAGTGTGCTTTTATAGTACGAGATGTTAGGAATAATATGTGGATGATATTTTTTTACCCTCCTTTGCAGTTTAGTAACATAATGGGGTATTCGACTACTATGAAAAATATTCATGAACGAATGCATATTTAATACGTTAATCGCAAAGTTACCGACAAACAATACATTATCTATTGTGTCTCGTTTTCTGGCAGTTAAGGTGTTAGTTAATAAAGGCTTCTAGAAAATAAGACTTGTCAAAATATTTATGAAATCAGTGGAAAAATGAGATAAAAAAGTTTTCTTCAATCCTTGTTTGTACTGAATGACGAGAAGTCACTATGGCGTTTTTGTCTACGACCACGACTAACACTGGACTGACGTCAGACGCTAGCAGTGGTCGATGTAAACGTTTTGTGAGATATTTCAACATTTCTACATGACTGTGGCTTTTCGTTTTTTTTGTTTCGATATTTCTTTAAACAAAATCTAATCCTCAAACATTATTGTGGAATTAAAACTTTCACACCGCATCAACTTAAGAAAGGTTATTAACCATAAAACTAAGATAGGAGAGGCTATAAGGCTCATTCAACTCAATTTCCTATATTACAAAAAGCCATACAGTCTTCCGGCCTAAAGAAAAGGTCAAAAGATTAGTTACAATGTCACTAATAGAGAACGGATGTAATAGAAGTTTATTAAATGCGCGCGAACTGTCATGGCGGACATGACATGACGTACGCATGACCTGCGTATGCGCTGGCCGATCAAGATCAGGCCAAGGGCAGGACAAGACGCATGTTGTAAAGCGTGATAGGGCAACACCTATTGGTATGTTATATAATTGATAATTAGGTACAGATTTACATTTCATAAATACACTTGATTATAAACAATTATATTTGATTTATATCATAACTGGAATAGATCCGTCTAATCTGTCCGTCTGTTTATGAGTTCGTTACATTTTTAACTAATAAACCCGATACGTTATCCTGCCCTAACAGCGCCATCTACTGGGTAAAATTGTGAATCTAAACCAGGCAGGGACACGCTCAAACCAAAAAAAAACATTTTCATTTATACGAGTACAAGAAGGACATAATATGTCGAGACCCCATAAGAATGAAGGCTTAAAATGAAATGATTAATTCTATGTTTGGGAAATACTGGTTTAACAACTTAGAAAGTTCTCGAAGTGATTCCATTTTTGTCCACACAAGCATTCTCTGTGTCGCATATTAAATTGCCGTGTCTATTTAATAATAAAAGTGTCTAAGTAGTTTTTATACTTGCAGTTGGCGCGAAAAGATAAGCGGAATATATATGTCTTCACGTGTTTTGATAAGGTTGAGGCTAGCCTTTACTGAAAGAAAAAGAAAGGCAGCCTCCTTAGTCGAGTGGTTCACGCTTCGGTCTACGACGCCAAAGGTAGTGGGTTCGAATCCCGTCAGGGGCATATGTTTGTGTGATGAGTACGTGCATTTATTCCCGAGCCATGGATATCCTACCCATATTATAAACTAGCATTTCTCCCGCGACTACGTCCGCATGGATTTCTTTATTTTTCTTTCGGACTTTAACATAACCCTCTCCCCCTTTCAAAGAGTATATTGTAAATATTACTCAAGGATAATGTTGCATTCTAATCAAGGTGAAAGAATTTTTGAAATCGGTTGGTACTTTTTGTCTTCATACGTTACAGACATACAAATCTTCCCTCTTTATAATATTAGTGTAGATGTGAAAGTTTGTGAGGATGTATGGATGTTTGTTACTCTTTCACCTAAACACTACTGAACGGACTTTAAATTTTCCACGAAACTTTGCAATATTGTAGCTTACAGCTATACTTCAAATTAATACATATAATTTATAAAGATACATTGTACAATGAGATCATGAAGATTATTAAGCTTAGCTATTAATGAAGACCAAAAAAATAGATCTTACTCATTTAGATGTTACCAATTTTTGTTTTAGATTTTACAATGTAGATTTTACCCATTTAAGATTAGTTTCTACGTACCTAACCTAACCTTGATTGGGTAAGTAAACAAAATGGAATTTGAAAGTATTAACTTGTCCATTTCTCTCCGAATCGAATTATTCGGTCAGAATCGAGGAAGTGTCGAATAAATGAATAGGCACTGTAGTGCAGCTGATTACGATTATCTTGATGTCTAGTGCATACCTAGACATTTAACCTATACGAGGCATATCACTATATGTGAGGTCAGCGGTCATGATACCTACGAGTTGTATTGAAATTCTTGCTATATTATATATTTTTGGATTTATTTCGTTAAGTAACTATAAAGCTGCTACTCCACAGTCAATATACGCGGATGCATTAGCTATGGCGTTAGTATGTGACACCTACTGCGATCACATCACATCATAAAGCTATGAAGCTGAACTAAGATGTTATGGAACTCGTTGCTAAATAAAATCAGCCGCGAGGGTTGATCGAAGGTTAAGCTACGCTTGCCGAGGTCAATCTATGGATGGGTGATCGTTCGTAACATATCGAGACTCCTCCGTGCCTCGGAAAGCACGTTAAGCCGCTGGATCTTTGACAGTCGTTACGGGTAGTCAGAAGCCCGAATAACTGACAACCAGTCTTACCAAGGGGTTTCGCATTGCCCAGTAACTGGCTTGTGGACGTTAGATAGGTAGTTGCTCCGTGTAAAACTTCTGGTATTCAGCTGCATCTGGTAAGAATGGAAGATGACCCCAACATAGTTGGGAAAAGGTTAGGCAGATGATGATGATGAAGCTATGAAAGTGAAACCTACTTCTTTTTTTAAGCTACCTTAAAAGTGCCGGTTCCAAAGATCTGGTACTGATTATGCCACGTTGCTCTAGTAGCTGCAGGCGCTACTCTGGAACATGAGAGTCGTTAGGAACCGCTGTCAGAATTAATACCTACCAAAATAATAAAAAAATGGTCGATCCAAAAAACAAAACAAGATGAAGATTTGACTTTGTAAGGAGGAAACTCTTGATCATCATACACCGCCGTATTAAAAATAGCAAGCCTTCGCAGTTATATTTTTTGTTCGTACAATAGTTATTTTAGCCTATGTAGCTGATTCAGCATTTAAATATTGCCCAGTCATGGATATATGTATAACGTTGTCCTGTACTACGAATTGTGTTTAGAAAAAACATTTGGAATAAAAATCTGATTTAAAGTTATTATAGGGACGATAGCCCACCATCCTCGATGACGTAAACATTTTCTCACAATGATTTCCTTCACCGATGTAACTAATGTCTAAAATATATTTAATAAAGTACATCATCATCACCTGCTTAGCCTTTCAAACCGACTTCAAAAAAGGGGGCGGTTTTTTTGTATTTTAGTTACGCAATCGTTCCACTAATTATGAATTGATTTTGATGATTCTTTTTTGTTTGGTAGGTATACTTCAGAGGTGGTCCCATACAAATTATCGAAATCGGTTCAGTGGTTTGGTATTTAAATCCAAATAGGTGGAAATATGTCCTCGAAGTAAACGAAATTCACATTTTTATTTGGGGTCGGCACAGCATGTTTTCTTCTTCCATACATCTCTGGCATTCCAGGCAATTGTGATGCAAAAAAAATGCTTAAGGGCCATATTTGGTCTTAAACAAACTGATTCTTGTCGTCCGTTCTTTAAGAAATATAAAATATTAACATTGCCCTGCCTGTACGTGCTGGAGTCGTGTACAAACATAAAGCACTTTTTCAACCAGTATTTAGCTACTACACTCCTAGATCTATGAACGCTAACAAGTTGTATAGACCCAGAACAAACCTAACATTTACATCTAATAACTGTTATATTATGTGCATCAAGTTATATAATAAGATCCCCAATCCCATCAAAACGCTTCCGTTTCCTAAATTTAAGCTTTCCTTAATAAACCATTTGACAGAAAGATGTTATTATAGTGTTAATGAATTCCTAGATTATAAGTTGTAAGTTCTCAATGTGATTGTCCTTCGGTAGAATTATCTTGTCTGTAAAAGTGATTCATTTATTTGTTAAATAGCTTTAAGAAATTTGCACGCCGTAATAAACGGCAGAATAAGAGATTCCATTATTTGTAAGACCTTTTTATATGTACTTACCTTGTTCAAGCAAATAAACGATTTATTTATTTATTTCAAGCCATATCATCTTTTATACAATCCATCCATATTTTCTTTGTTCTCACTCTAATCTTTTAACTCTCCACATTTTTAATCAAAACATTCCCCACGACATGGTTCTCATTCCTTCCCATCACGTGCCCATACCATGACAACCGGTTTCCAAATAGGCACCACATTCAGACTTCCTCTTACATAGTCATTTCTAATAATTCTACATCACATCCCCTTCACCATTCTCATTTCCGCTGCATTCAACTGCCTTTAATTAATCCCTATTGTGACCCAACTTCTGACACATACAAGACAGCAGCGTCAGCAGCTTATCATTATTTTAATAAATCTTTCCCTTAAGTTTAAGGGTAATTGTAATTTTGGATTAATTCCTCCAAAATTACGTAGTGAGGTACTTAAAGGTATCATAAAAAGAAAGGATATCTACAACCACATAATATTGTTATTTACAAATTAAGGTAAATTTGTAAGACACACAGTTCGATGTAACCGGACATCACATATTTTGTTTTGCAAGTCAGACATTGGACAAAAAATAACCGTCATAATGACTGCGCGACGACGTTGAGCGATGAGGCAACTCTTGCGCACCGGTGATGACACCAGCAATCTTGACTTTCATTATGTGCGCTTTGTAGTAAGTTTTTGCAGTACTTAGATACCAGTATGTGTTTTAGGACAGGATTAAAGGCTTAGATACGGATTTCAATCTGTATGTCATGTCCTAATTAATTTTCTCTTGAATGGAGTATAATGGATATAGTTTACAATTACCATAGAGTTAGTCCTTGTGTTCGTAAGCTCACTATATTTTGCCCTGAAGTTTGTATGTAGTTTGGGCGAAAATGATGTACCCTCTTACCAGTTTTCCACTAGAAAAACAAATTAAAGTAAAGGAAATGCATGGTCGCCAAAATATAGCAATAAGAGGAAAATAAGTGAAAAAAATATTTTGACTTTTTTTTGTTTCGATATCGAACCGAGTGGAGAAGCTTCAAAGACTTTTTTATATTATGTGGCATTTACTGAAGCCAATCTTTGGAATATTGCATGTTCAGCAGGATTGGTAATAGCAGAAATAAATATTAATGTGCAACTCACTATTGTGAAAGAAATTCGTGATTTAAATGGAATAAAGTCATAAAAGATTACAATATTAAATATAAACAAATATTAAACAAATGCAGGTTATTCCAAAACCCCACTTCACCATAACAGTTAGTCAAATGACTGTGTGGTAACCACACCAAATGGTAGTCGAGTGACGTGCAATTTGCAACTGCAGTGCGTTGTGACGAAATTACGCAAATTCCTGCGTCTACGCATTAATCATATACATAGTCTCATACGAAAGAGAGAGTGTTCCATGCCTGTTATGGTAGAAAGTGAAAATATAATGTGACTTTTCCACACTTATTTTGTTCGGAAAATAGCGGACGCGTTTGTTGGATATTTTCTAAAGTAGGTGGAGATAATGTGTGGTTATACTTCAGTTAAAGTAGTGATATGTTTATAATGAGTGTGATACTGACTTGACTGTATTGAACCATGAGTTCTGTGTCAGGGTTGACACGCCGTCAGATAATCTCATGAGAACACAAATCATTTTTAATTCGTCGCCGATTTGCTTTTGTAAGGCAAAATGATTAAGACATTGTATCTTAACATTCTGGCTATTATTATTTCCTATGATTAACTTAGGACCCGTAACCTGCATCACACACCCAGTACCTCTGTACTAGGTGAGAACGACGCTAACCAATATTCAAACTGCTGGATACAAATTACTATTTAAAATAATAATAGATCTAAAAACTACATAGTATTTTGGGTAATTATACCTATTACAGCACACGAGAATTTCAACACACAGTTTCTTTGTTTCTTAATTCAGGTAAATATGAATGAACGAATATAACATTTTGCACAATCATTTATTTGCTTTGTAATGTGCATTTGGAACATAAATCTTGATATAATAGCCGATATCTCGCGCAATGGAAGTCGGTGTGTCTACCTGGCGGAGATAATTCGAGGCCGAATTAAGACACTGTAGATTGTTTCCATAGCGTAATTACCGGCTGGTATTATATCAATCGAGTGCCTACGTGTAGTTATAATATAAGTTCCTGGTACTATGTATAGACCAATGCATTATGTACATAACGCAATCTCAAGCTTGTAAACCCTAAAGTGTTGACCAGAAGTGTACGTGTAGTATACCGACATTTCATTACGTTTAATTCCCATGTAATTAGGCTCGCCTATTGCCGTCAACTGGGCACAAATCCAGTCTCCGGGCTGCCCAACCCAGGAATCGGACCCAGTACTTCCTGCCCAGCAGTGGCGCTTGCGACCACTGGTCCAACGAGGTTGCTTCATTCTGTTGCATACGGAAGTTTTGCTGGTAACTAGGTCACGTCCTACCCATATATCTAGATATAATTGCAAGTCTGATAACTATACCGAGGTTACTATTGATACCGGAACTTATGTTTTATACAAATACCGATGCCGAGTACCGAAATACATTCTAAATGTTTTTATTTTTATTATGGCATCTCGCACGTCAACCTAGGAGATTGTCGGCTGCTTAACTAGGCTATCCAGTGGATTCCGATTATGGCCCCCAGCCAGGGCATAAAAACTTACAAAATAAGCGTCTATGCGCCAAGGGCAGTCCCTGTGGAGTACGGACTAGGATTAGGGCCTATCCTAGGGTTTTCTCATTAAATGTTCTTATTGTTTATGTAAGTGTTTGTGTATATGTTTATTTGTGTATATATTCTATGTAGGTATTATATTTATAGTTTATAATAATATATATATTTCTTTTCACTTTTCTTTTAAGAAATTGCACCTGCCACTGTTTGTCTCTGCATCACCCAAAGGTTGACTGGTAGAAAATGCCTATGGCATTAAGTCCGCCTCTGTACATTTGTGTGCTAAAAGCTTAAATAAAAAATAAATAAATAAATAATAAATTCAAAAAGCCCTTCCAGCGCTGTATTAACCAAACGATGCAAGTCTGTCAAGGCTGCAACCGGCTACACTAGAAGCCGGCCCCAACATAGTTGGGAAATGGCTAGACAGACGGTGATGATTGATGCAAATCTTTCAATGTCAAGGATTTTCTAAAGGAGTTTAATAAAAAAACTAGTGTTACATAAATCTAAAATGACGTATGAAGGATGACATGTCAATACACATTCACTAGCGTCTAATAAATTTACACGTCAATGGAATGAAATCGAAGGGCACAGTTATTTTTATGCTATAATATAAATAAGTGTAAGTATAGCAAGTTTATATATTATCTAGTGTTATGTGTGACAGGTTTAATTAAATAAGTGAGGGTGCTAGTTATAGTTTTATTTTTTATTTATTTTTCTTTTTCAATTTTATGTTTTAGTAACTAATAATTTTGAGTTGTAAATAAGTTAATATACACTTATGGACCGCACTATCGCTTTAGTTACAACAAACCTGTCATGATAGCTATAATGGAGATTATAATAAATAATAACTGAAAATTCTGCATAGTTATATGTTACGATCGTAGCAGGTCTATAGTTCCTGCCTGCCTCCAAAACAAAAGACGGGAGTTTATCTATCCAAACCTACATGGCTATATCTACTAAAAGCAAAAAAATACTTTAATCAACTTTAAACTTTAACATTTAACACATAAAGATGAACTAAACAACAATCTGGCTAATAAAGGCGGTTATGTCTTTTAATGTGTTGGGTGTGTCTAAATCATCAAGGAAGTTATTCATTAAGAAAACACACATTTACAACACACAAATTTACACACGCCCAAACACTCACACATTTTAAAACAAAATTGAGCCTGCAGTGGTTTTGGCCAGAAAATCTAAAACAATAATTATTCGAATAGTCTATTAAAACACGGTACCAGTATTCACGAACTTAAAAAAGAATTCGATTGTAGCACATCACCTGATCTATCGAACTCTGAAAAACTGTGATTCCCAAATTTAGATTTCAATGTTGATTCTGAAAACTAATCAAAGTGTACTGTATTGTAAATATGTTGTAACAAAGAGGACTCGTCTACGTACGTGAGCTATTTATGTGTCTAATGGCCCATGATTAAATATTTAAGTGGCCCTTTTACAATTTCATCGATCGCTGGATTACACACACACTAACAAGCAAAATGTGGAAAGCACACAAACGATACAGTAGCTTCAGATACTTATTTATTTATTGTGTCTATGGTAACATACGGAGAGATACTATATGGCATGTTCTCTAAGTATGTACTGCATGATTCGCATTGAATAATACCAATAATAATAATAGGCTAGCCAAAGATATCATTACGAATTTCGCCACTCACATAAAGCCTTTAAAAACCATAGTTTTTACGAGGTCAAGGAATTTTCTCGGTCTGATTACTTGCTTACCTAATGTGACGATGAGGATTCCTTAATTGTAAAACAAAAGAAAATGATATCATCAGGTTTACGCTGTTAAACATATGATTGGTTGCAGAAAGAAATTGTATTAAGAAACAAAGCATAGGACTATAATTAATTATTTATTTATTTCCAAAGTGTGGTACAGTCTGTTACAACAAATAGATTTGAAATGGGTTGAAAGACTAGGGCCAAGGGGTCCGTGAGCCCATTTGGTTTTTCGAGACATCGCGAAGCGTTTGGTTGACTCTTCACTTGACATTGCCATTCAACGTGGCAATGCTGCCAGCCTTCTGGGCACTTTTCCCATTGACAGTGATGGGGATGAATTTTTCTTTATTTTCTTTGAACAAATACTAAAATCAAGAATGGCTCTCTTCCAAGCTAACCTGTATATTAAGGTACGCCAGCCGGATTTTGAATACAAAATTAAAAAAGAAACTGCCTAGGACAGTGATATTATAGTACAAATTAAGTTAGCCATCTTATGAGGCGTGTAAAGTGTAATTATGTGTGTGTTTTGTATGTTTAAGTGTGGTGTGTGTGTTAACAGAGGTGAAATAGATAAGTTTAGAAACGGAGTGTTGGACAATGTAGTACTTGTAAAGGAAAGATCGTACAATGTAGGTGTAACACCGTAGCTGGTAGATAGATGGTTCCACCGTATATGCGTAAGTCAGCTGGTTAGTGGTTTCCATGCATCGTTTACGTATTTAGCACTTTTACTTTCGACGTCACTACGCACTGTAGGTACCACAAACGACGCAACTTCATTGTACGATTATAATTCATTTATGAAACGCTAATGTTTAGCAGTTTATTTTAATTGCTTTTAAATAGGTATTGATCTCCCTGGTATTGATATTTAATGTCCACAATAATTGCTTTTATGAATAAGAAATGTAATATGTACTTTGTAATTTAATTTACGACGGCACGGTAAGCGCTGTGGCTAAGCAATTGACTGCTGCGCTGCGTGACGCGGGTTTGATTCTGGCATGGAAAAAATATTTGTATAGCTTACAGGTAGTCGTTCCGGGTCTGGTTGTTTGTGTTTGTGCGTTTTTTTTTATAAAATCACCCACGATACAGGAGAAATTCTTAGTGTGGGGCAATGTTTTCTAATAAAGAAAAATAATTAATTAATACTAAGGTGACGAAGAATGAGGAACATCTCGTGAGGAAATTTCTGAGCATGAATTCATATGGATGGTGATTAGAGTAGAGGAATACCTAAGAAACGATGGATAGATTGTTTAAAAGGTGATATAGCAAGGAAGAAGGTGCCTATTGAGATGATGGCACATAGAAAAAGTATGGAAGAAGACTCCAAATTAATTTGGATAAGGGCAGGAGGTTGACGATGACGAAGAATATTGTAATGTTTTAATATGAAATATTGTTAGGTAAATGTGGTCAAAACATCGTGGTTACTGTGCCTACTTAACCCACAGTTGCGTTGGGAAAAGTCTATTAAGGCAATAGTATATTATGAGAAGAGCTTTCTTTTTTATCTGCTGCTTTCTGTGTAAAAATACATAACACTTCGTTCGCTGATCGAGTGCATCTTAGTCAGATGTTAAGATCAGCATTGTTTCTAGATTTAATTCCCACTTTGTTCACATTAGTTCTTAAAATCAAGTCTATATTCCTCGAAGGATTAGGCAAAGGTTTATGAACACCCAGCAGTGTCGAGGAGTCAGTTTTGGAAGAAGGGAAGCCGACAATTATTAGGAATCCCATGAGGTTTTGCCGTTTCAATGTTATGGTGTAAATCTTATGCCAAATAAAATAGGTAGTTACACTAAAAGTATATTAAATTTAGTGTAAATAACCCATCATATCGCCATTAATGTAAGCACCCATGGCCCATGGGGACTAGGGAGTCGTGAGCCAGCCTATTTGAGAAAAATAATCGCTTCATTGGAGTATTCTGAGCAAAGAGTCTAAGTCTTAATATACTTTTCTAACAATACTCTTTACACACATTACGTGTACAGAGTACCTAAATAATATAAATACATATATGGCTGACTTGTGGTACATAATGTTATCACTACAGTTGTCGAGATAAAAATCTCTGACGAACAAACTGCAGAACAATGCATCTCTAACGGCCGTAGATTATAGTGCAACTACAGTGGGTACTAACTTTTATTTTAATGTTACCCATGTAAAACATACACGTAACCCTTGTAACTTCTTCTAGTACTTAGGATAGGTACTTATTTCATACAGTCATCCTAATACGCAGAGATGAACCTATAGTACAGACACCAGCATATCAAGCTACCCCAATCTGTCAAATTTCTTTGATAGTTTTTCAATTTATTACAAAAGAATAAGGATCAAGTTCAATTGGGAAAAAATTGACAGTTTGGGTCTGATCAAAACCTACACCCACGTTTCGCCAGTAATGCTTAAAAGTCCCATGTAATAGGGGGCGAGACTATTGATATCATTTCGGCACCCACTCATTGGGTGATTACAGGTGTGATGTTATGTTTAAAATTCTAGTAAAATAGATGAATGGGTAATCATGAACAATAATTACTTTCCATGGAGGCGGTTCCTAGAAGTTATTTTGACTATACTTAACTAGGTTATTTATTCCCTACCCTAAGCTACTCCTAAAATCCAGACGCAACAGCGACCACAGACTGCGCCTTGGGTCAAATGTTTGTACGATCTACAAAGATTTGTTCCGGATGTTCTGGGTATTTGCTATGTATAATAAAAAATATCTATCTATATATAATGTACTGTATTAAGTATATCAGTCATCTAGTACCCATAACACAAGCTCTGCTTAGCTTGGGGCTAGATGATGCTGTGTGGATTGTCCAGCATTATTTATTTATTATTTATTCATAACGAGTACTGGAGAAACGATTCAAAATCTTGGATCCCGCAACAAAATTAATCAGAAAAGAACAGAGAACTTAGAAAAATACATGGTGTCCATTTCCCCCCATATCAAGCAGTAGACAGAACAGTTCTATTAGGCCAATAGGGCCGATTCGAGAGGTGCCGGAGAGACTTCAGGACCAACGGCTTTACGTGCTTTCCAAGGCACAGCCGGGACTTACTATCATCCAAGCTACGGGGTGCTACTATGAAGTTTCTTAATAAAAAACCAATAACAATAAATATGTAATACATAAGTAGCTAACTGGATCTGTGTTTTGCCTACCGTAAAATATTTTATTGTGTGCCTCGTTTTACTAGATTTCGTTTTATACCTACTGACAATGAGCATTGTAGGCTTACATACCGTAGCGATATATACTTAGGTAATATAAATATGTATTAAATCAGATAACCATGGAATTATTACTTGAAGTTGTAACTAAGATCTTAAAGACTGTGTGTGTTACTGGTAGAGAGTCATCTGGGTAAAATTCCACACCAGTGGGCCGTCTAGCTCACAGGCATACTCAGAATGCTGTTGCTACTCCCACGCAATCTGCTTAACCGATTCGGTAGATAATATCGTTAATACTTACGGAATTAGATATATGCACAAACAAGCATTGTCATAACTTCATATTTATAAACAAAACAGGTACTAAGTACCTATACAGCTCTGACGTACATAGAACACTATTAATGAAATAAACTGTAGGTACGTATTTTAATCTCAATAACATCAAAGGGTAATTAGTGCTTCGTTCTAACTTCAATTAGGTAAAAGCTGGTTGAACGTCAGAAGAAAATAATATCCAATTCACTGTTAGGTGTGACGAATAAACTTCTCTCAAACGACTAACAATATTAGTGGTTTATTGGTTTTCTTAATTAATTATTAACGAAGTCAGACAAACAAAATATAACTTACTGCCACCGCCGTTTGTCGTTCAACTTGACAGATGCCGAGTTTCCCATGGTCTCTTAACAATAGTTAACACTGAATACTGACGGACGCCGGCGATTTAGTAAACAAATGAAACGTCCACAAACGCGTCTAACCCACGCAACTACCAGCAACACTTTGCTTTACCCAACGTCAACTTAGAGAGCGGTGGCCATGACTTTCCCTCGCTAACTCATAACTTAGGACACGGCGTCATTTCCTTTAATTGTTTGAGAAAATCTTACGACGGTTGTTAGAGGAAAAATCGGGATGGAGAAAAAGTGTTCCCGCTCAATTTAGTTTAGGCTATTCGATAATAGATGGCGCTGATAGTTAACAGTTTGCTGAGCCTAACATTTTACTTATTTGCATGTTTTACAAGTTCCTTATTCTTTATTTTTACTCATTTTTACACTTAATTTAACAAAAAAAAACGAAATTACAAAAAATATATCTCATGTATCAAAATAGTGCTCCACCCGCAGTGAGGTGATAAGACCCAAGATAACGGCGATTAGGGATCTAAAGGGTGGCTCCTCACAATGTTCTGAATTTGTTATTATTAGTGCCATTTTTTATCTAGACATAATAAATCAATTCAAATTCTTAACAGAATACTACAGATACACCATATCGATATCTGTAGTCTTCTGTTAAGAATTCGAACGTAGGTATTAAAATTCTTAATAGAACAGCAGAATCCATTTCGGTTGTTTTAGGATTTTTTGTCTTGACTTGCTCGTGGTCGTGGCCTTGGACTTGGACGTGGAATTGTTCGGGGATTAAAACTTGGTCGTGGTTGAGGTCATAGACTTGGGCGTAGACTCGGTGGTGGATTTGGACTTGGTGGTGGATTTTGGACTTGTCGTGGTCGGGCACTTGAACTTGCAGACTGACTTACTGACGACTTCTTTTCTTTTGCCTCTTACATCACTAGAACGAAATCTTTTGAATGAGTAAGCCCGCGTCAGATTTAGCAAAAAATATTGTTATCTAATACGACGAACGACGGCACGGTTGGCGCAATGGCTGAGTGATTGGCTCTGCGCTGCGTGTAGCGGGTTCGATTCCCGCACAATACAAATATTTATATGGCTTACATGTAGTTTAAGTGCCAATTTTCTCACTACACAAAACCCACTAACTTTTAATGAAAAGGTACAACCAATATAGCAAAGTATAATTTGTACTAATATGTAGAAGTACTTTTAGAAAACAATTTAACATGATGTTTACGCGTCTTCTGCCATCAGTGGTTGCTTGATTGTAGTGTCGCTTTCACTATAGCCATATATATATATATATCCCATATTTCTACTATCTGCTGTTTTATTTTATTTTTGTGTGCTGAATATGAATGTATAGATCATCATGCATGTATCATTATATGCAGGAATGAAGGTGTTCATTTATTTATTAACTAAACATTAATTTATTATTATTATTCATTTATTTCAGACAATGTCCATATTACTTACACAAAATTAAATTGAAATATAATATTAAAACTACTATACATTAAAATTACATACACAATGATACACACAAATAAATTAAATACACAATGTCATAAATACAATTAAAATTAAATACATAATGTCATACATAGAATTAATTAAATATAAATGAAATTATACACAATACGGTCAAACAATACGAGGAGAAACGCTAGTATGAAGCTGCATCCACCTCTGCAACAGGGACAGGTCCCACCGCTCGGACAACACCATCAGGAGACTGTTTGAGCTACTTCGTATGCGACTTAATAGAGAGGCGCTCCGCTTTCTTATGATTGCGAAAAAATCATCCGTCCGCGTCTCAGCAAACATCGTCGAAGCGCTACAAAACCGCGGAAGCCCCAATAGTATTTATATAATAATAATAATAATCTTTATTGGAACAAAAACACAATTTTACAACTTATTTGCGTACGTAAATAGCTACATTAGTTAAATAACTGTGTTGCAGCCATTAACGCGACTTTAGTATCCTAAAAGCATTGTTGTACTGCACACGCAGTGCGCTGTACGCCCACTGCGTAAAGTGATTTGATATTAATGACTGTGTTCTCAGCATTGTATAGCTGAAGACTATAGTAATGAATCATGTTTTACAGGGAAGTGTAACTATAAACCTGAGGTATACACCTAAGCACACTATTTTAATTTTTGTACTTAGTACTATTAAAAGTAAATTGTTTAGTTATTGCGTAAATATCACAACAAAATTCTGTTTGAAATAAATATTACGATTTTTAACATGTTGGTATTGATTGTAACATTTAATTATATTAAACGAAGCCTAAAAACCAAAAATCCGAAAGATTTTACTATTATAATTACGATATGTAGAAGTTTTATTTTTTATTTGCATAATTTGTAAGAATTCTCTCCCTAATGGTGTATTTAAATTATAGGACATAACCTTAACCACGTTATAACTTGTTAAATCCGCACGCAATGAGAACGCAAATCTTGCGTTATTATTATTGTTGTTCTTAAACTCGTTCTATCCGTTTTGCGAGTATCGACGTGAGTTTGCGGGCGCTAACCAAAAAGTCGCATGCCACTACTCACGCGTTAGCGCACGTGGATTATACTTAAAGCTGTAGGATACAAGCTACAATATTCTATGGTTGTAACTTCTAATCAATGACAGAGGGACTAGAGTAGAATGGAATGGATTGACACTGGTCGTGACACTTGACAGTGACAGCTTAATGACATTGATTTTCATAGAATAGGTTATGTTGTGTGTGCTGTGTGATACGTAAACAAAACTAGTTTTCTTTAAATTAAATTCATAAAGTCAATCACTTTTAGGCAACAAAATGAAAAAAGAAGGTAAAGTATTATAAATTCTAAGTAAAATTTACTGTATCACCGATTAACAATTTTTTACAATATATTGTCTTATATTACGTTTACAGAAGTTCAAGAAATATTTCTAAAGATTTTGAGAGAAGAGGAAGATGTATCAGCTGGTGTGGCTGCTATTAGAACCCTTTTATCTGTAATTGAAAACTACAAAGGTTGGTATTTGTGCACATACTACATAGAACCACTCTTGCATCATCCATTTGGTGGGGCAGTTTTATTTTAAAAAGCTGTTGCAGTGAATTGCTATTCATTGACTTTACACTAGCATAAGGAATTGTACTTTTTGAACTACTACTAGGGGATATCAGTAAATCTATATGATGTACACTAAAGTGACCTAATTTAAAAAAAAAAGTACTTGTTGATGTGTAAAAGTGTGTAACACCTTAACTGCCACACAACGAGACACAATAGAAAATGTATTGTTTGTCAGTCATTTGGCGTTCAACATGTTAAAGTTAAATTTATCATTATGATCACCATTTCATCTTTTATAGCACATATTATCATTCTTTCTGTTACTCTCTGTGCATGAGCACTGTCTATTAGTCAATTTTATAACTCTCTGAGGGACAAGAGCATAACATTGCATGAAATATTTGAATGTCCCATGATTTAGGTATGTTTAAATATTTATCCTACCAGTGGCAACAGTGAGAGAGCTGGATTTGAACCTGCAGTTAGCCGTAGATGCAATGAAGCACAGTGACCAGCCGGTCACAGCCATCTCCTCAGGATGTGAACTGTTCATGAGATTCATCACATTTGCCAAACTTGATGTTAAGGTAATTTTAAAGAACAATTATTATAATCCTGGTCTTATAACTTGTAAAAGATACCACTTCTCCATTTTAATGTCTGCTTGTCTATCTGCCCAAACGTCTGCATAATTATCACAAAACTCTTTGCATCTAGTAATCAATAAAAAGCAGATAGCATCTTTTGCAACCATAATCAATAAATTGCAAATAATTAAATAGTCCAGGCCACTAAAAGCAACTTGTAATTAACAGAATTTCATTTGCTCCATAATACAATTCTCCAATCTCCTTTATTTTATTTAAAATGTAACTTAATAATGACCTTTTCATGCCAGTCTTTTGAAGAGTGTGAACAAATCATGTTGCAAAGAGGGCACATATTCCTCAACACCTTACTAGAAGCAAGAGGGAAGGTTGCCAAACAAGCTATGCTACCTATAACTGATGGAAGTGTAAGTAATATTGATGAAATTGCATGTGACAAATACTATTGCAGTGCCCGACATGGTCCACAATGATCATAACTTTGTAAAACCTACCATCTAAGTAAACTTGTGGAAGCAATAAAAGTATTGACATTAAATTCTTTAATTTTCGTGCTTTGAACCACACTATACTTTTTATAACTTTGATGAGTGAAATACTTAAATTTCTGTTTTAGAAAATATTGACCCACTCCAGGTCGAGGGTCGTACTGCAAGCCATGTTAGAAGCAGCTAAATCCAACAAAAGATTTCAAGTCTATGTCACAATGTCTTGTCCAGACAATAGCGGGTAAGATTGTTCTGCTTAACTGAAAATAATTACATGTTTTGTTTTATTATCCATGTTTACCGGGTCTGAAATCTTTATGTAGGTTTAACACCTTCAAGAATAAATTAACTGGTCAATTCTATGAATGCAATGAACTAATAATAACCCATTGTAGATTGCGAGCTGCATTTATCTTGAGTAAAATAAAAAACCGGTCCAGTCGGACTCGCGCACGAAGAGTTCCTTAACATAATCTATATAAACGGCAATAAAATTACGTTTGTTGTATGGGACCCCCATACAACAAACGTGTTTATCATGATATTAAATATTTATTTTATTCTTTTTTTTATTATTTGTTGTTATAGCTGCAACAGAAATACATCACCTGCGAAAATTACAACTGTGTGACTATCAGAAATGGTGACATGAATGAAATGACAGACGGACGGACAGCAGAGTCTTAATAATAGGGTCCCGTTACCTTTTGGGTACGAAACCCTAAAGTCACTTGAATGTTGTATTTCCAGTGTTTTGATGCACAAGCAGCTGGTCGAGGCAGGTATTGACGCGACGCTCATCCTCGACGCATCCATCGGCTACATAATGGAGCAAGTTGACCTCGTCATGATCGGCGCTGAAGGGGTCACCGAGAGCGGCGGGATTATTAATAAAGTAAGTAAATGAAATATTAATTAGGCTGAAACACCAATAAATAAACAGTACAGCTGTACAGCCCAACAGCACTAACCCAAGATTCGAAAATGATTTCTCATAAAGTAATCATAAATACTGCAAACAAAATATTATCAGCAGCATACTATTATTAAATAACTTTGACCTTTGTCCGCTATTGCGCTTTTGAATATCTATTATAACTATAATAACTATTTACCCTATTTTGACAGTGACTTTGGCCGTAGATTTCCTAGTCCATACAAACTTCAACATCCCATTTCACCCATTTAGTTAATTTGCTCTAGTCCATTTAGTGTTCAAGCAATCTCTACCAGACACTTTCGCATTTGGCCATTATAAATTTGAATGATTCCTATAAGATTTCTACACATACATACATAACACCACGCCTATATTCCCCGAAAGGTTGGGAAGAGGTGTACTGTACATTGGTACAATTTATTGGAAAGGCGATCGTCATACCATTTCTTGTCTTAGCACCGGTATATCTTTTACCTAAAAGGAGGTCCCTATGTAATATTTACTGTAAAGTTGTATAACTTTCTGCAATAAACCTTTATTTATTTCTGAAAAATGCTGTAAGAGTCGGGTTGCTCTATTTGAGTCGGGTGCTACCGCCTGATGGATTTCTGGCATACATTTCCTTGAGTACCTTTTAGCGCTTTGAAATTGCAGAATTATCCTTCGTCTTTTTATTACAGATTGGGACTTACACATTATGTGTGGCAGCTCTAGAACTTAAAAAGCCAGTGTTTGTACTGACGGAAAGCTTCAAATTCTCTAGGATATACCCCTTGAACCAGCGAGATTTACCAAACGAGTTCAAGTATTTGTCCAGCGTCATCAAGTCTGGAAAAGATCTGAGGAAAGAGCATCCCCTAGTAGACTACACGCCACCTGCATACATCACTGGTTTATTTACAGATCTAGGGATATTTACACCGTCGGCAGTTAGCGACGAACTTATTAAACTGTATTTGTAAATACATATTTTCTTTAAACAAATAATTGAGTTTATTTCTGGGTCCTCTATGCAATTATGAATTGAAATTCCATCTATTTAATACTCCATGGTGATATCGGTGCTACCAACATATGACCGGATAAAGGTACTGGCATGTTCGTTGGTGCGGGAGGGGTGTGTGACATAATCCGTCTGCTCAGTTACTCGCCCCCAGACTGGCGTCAACTGTCCCGGCACCTCACATTATTTCCCATACACATATTTATGTTTCATAGCGTAGCAAAATAATTCTTAAGGTACTCTATCATACACTTACTCCAGATTAATGAACACAATGTGCAAGTTTTTGTGTTCATGTCTGTACTCACTTTACACAAAAATGGCTTCCTTTGTTCCACGACTTGGCTTAAAATCAAACTGGTGGCTGGAAGAAACTTTGAAGCCAACAGGTGGCGCTACTTGTCATTTTACTCATAACACCGTACTGAAAATTTCGTCTCTCTATTTGTTTTGGGGTTTTAATAATTAAAGCATAAACTAAAATGTGGTTTCTTTTATTGCGGTAACAAAAAATGAATTAAACGTGGGTTTTATCTCACTTAAAAGGTGAACTGAAGCCCACTCACTAAGAGGCCGGAAAGCGAATCTGGTCAGCAGGTATTTCTAGCCTACTTTCTTTTTAACAATAAAATACCAAATAGCCAATTTCATAAGTAGCTTGTGGTCGTTCGTTACCTACTTTTACGTAGGTACTTACACAGCCATATTATTACAATGTTCTATGTTCATAAGTTAACTTAACCGAGATTTCTTTCTTAAAACTAAACCCAGAATTGACCAAACTCGTGTCATTTGATAGTAATTAAAATGTGGGATACCTTAGTCCCATGAAACTAATTATACAAAGATGGGTCTTCCACTACCAATGTTAGATCATACCTACCTACTCTCAGTGTAGATAAAAAACTATTCTATTTAATTCATATTACGTTCGAATATTTGGAAGCTGTAAAACTGCGTATCTTAGCCGCTCTTTCTCACAATTTTCTTATCTTACATAAATCTTTAGAAAAATAATGTTTTCCATTGTTATTACAACCGACTTCCACATATTATGATATCTTTTATTAGATGATGTCTAAAACTTATTTGCTTAACATTTTTTTGAATGTTATTTCACATTGTTCCTGGGTCAACGATAGCAGCGACACCTGTTGGCAAAAGTGAAAAGTTTTCTTCCCATTACATATTTTACTGTCTGCATATTGTATCAGCACCTATGTGTTTTTGTTACAGATTGGAACTTACTCATTAGCAGTGGCAGCTCTAGAACTTAAAAAGCCAGTGTTTGTACTGACGGAAAGCTTCAAATTCTCTAGGATATACCCCTTGAACCAGCGAGATTTACCAAACGAGTTCAAGTATTTGTCCAGCGTCATCAAGTCTGGCAAAGATCTGAGGAAAGAGCACCCCCTAGTAGACTACACGCCACCTGCGTACATCACTTTGTTATTTACAGATCTGGGGATATTAACACCGTCAGCAGTCAGTGACGAACTTATTAAGCTGTATTTGTAAACGTATTGTTAATAAAAAATAATTTATACTGAGGTAGTTGAATTTTGAATTTACTTAGCTGTTTCTTGCTATTAATAAGCATATTGATTCGTTTTATACTCCATAGTGTAATGGTGAATGCAATTTTCATCATTACATCACGTCTGCATTCTCCGAAGGGTTGGACAGAATTGCAATTATAATAACACCCACATTTCGCCAGTTATATAAAAAAATCCTCTTGCCCTTATCCCAATATATTTTGATTCTATTCTGTTGAATGATAATTTTGATTTTGTTATATTTAATTTTTAACAACTATTTTGAATTTGTTTAACTTTTAGTATTATTATGATTTTAATTCAATTAAATAAATAAATAAAATAAATAAATAATGCTGGACAATCCACACAGCATCATCTAGCCCCAAGCTAAGCAGAGCTTGTGTTATGGGTACTAGATGACTGATATACTTAATACAATACATTACATAGATAGATATTTTTATTATACATAGGAAATACCCAGAACACCCGGAACAAATATTTGTAGATCGTACAAACATTTATCCCAAGGCGGGAATCGAACCCGCAACCTCTTGCGTCGCAGGCGGACCTTCGCCCGCCGCGCCACATCGGTCGTCAATTAGGTTTTCGATAATAATTTTTTTCGTCCTCAACTTTGTTTCTGTCTGTGATTTTAATGTTTTATTTCAATTTTTAGTTTTAATTTGGCCTGAGGAGCCCGATTCCTCTGTTTGTATCAAATTATACATTTAATCAATATGTAGTGCATGATGTGCTTACCTGTAAGAGATTGATACACCTGACCCGATTTGATTTAATGTAACCCATAATTGTTTGAGTGGACTCAATTTTTGGTGAGCCAAATAAATAAATATATTTGGGGTCGGCGCAGCATATCTTCTTCTTCCATACTTCTCTATTTCCCGTCATCTCGAATTTTTCTAAATGACAACCACTACTACACGATAGGTTATGCGGACGACCTCGCAATCCTTGTGTCAGGGAAGGTGACAGGGACGATCTGCAACCTCACTCAACAGGCACTACGCATCGTTAAACGATGGTGTAAAGATAAAGATAATTTATTTGTTCAAAACATGAGTATACACAACACATGGCATGCAAGATGTTACATCAATAATTATAGCAGACAGTCATGTTTTGCCTGAATGGCGTGCAAATAAGAGAAGCAGGACGCTAGACCGCATTAATTAATTTTAAAATTGCCCATTATACACATTTATAATTAATCATTTAAATTAGAGCATTACTAGAAATTAGACGGTAGGTACAATAAAATAATGTCAGCTCATCATCTTAAAATAGAAATAAAAAAAATCAAATGTCAAATCAGGTAATAGTAAAATAAAATAAAATTAGGATGTCAACAAACAAGTCAAATTAAATTGTCAGATAAGAATTCGTCAGTGCTATAATAAGCTTTCTCTAATAAAAGGCCTTTTAATTTATTCTTTAATTTGTCGGTACTGTATTCCCTCCAATGTTTTGGCAACTTATTGAACATAATTGGCGCCATACAGAATATACTTTTCCGCATTAGTGTCGTCTTGGATCTCGGAATACATAGCTTAGTGTTGTCGCGTCTATTTCGAACAACTTTATCTGACACTAAGGGGAATAAGTGTGGGTTCGATTTGACGAACATAATGGTCTCCAAAATGTACATTGATGGAAGCGTTAATATTTTGTATTCTTTAAAAAATGGTTTGCAGCTCTCTGTAACATGAAGTCCAAACAACAACAAGTGTAGGGAATTTGACCTTTCCATGAACCCCACTAAAACCGAAGTAGTCATGTTCACCAAGAAAAGAACACTAGGCCACTTTAGCCTACCAAAACTATTCAACACAGAACTCCAACTAGCGAACGAGGTCAAGTATCTCGGGGTCATCCTTGATAGTAAGCTAAACTGGAGCAATCATCTAGACAACAAACTAAACAGGGCCTGTATCACCTTTTGGCAGTGCAGGAAAATGATAGGCAAGAAGTGGGGCCTATCACCCAAAATCATACTTTGGCTATACAACACTGTTATCCGACCAATGATCGCATACAGTGCCGTGGTCTGGTGGCCCCGCACCAAACTAACTACAGCCTCAAGCAAACTTCAACGCATGCAGAGGCTAGCTTGCATGGCAATCACGGGCTGTATGAGGACTACTCCTACCGCAGCTCTTGAAGCAATGCTAGTACTCCCGCCCCTCCACCTGTTTATACAATAGGAAGCGACGATGGCGGCGGTACGCCTAAAAACACTAAATCTCTGGAGTAAAAGAGAAACACAACACTCCGCGTTACTTGAGGGACTCTACAAGGAGTTCCCCTTGACTAAAGCCATAAATGACCTGATTCCCAAACAATTTATCTTCGATAAAAGATACAAAATCCAACTCCATGAGGATCACCGGTACGAGGGACAACGTCCAGCAGAGTTGCGTATTTTCAGAGACGGATCCAAGACAGGTACCGGCTCTGGCGTTGGCATCTTTTCGGAGGACCTCAATATACATATAGCCACACCTCTAGGGGCCCACAATACGGTGTTCCAAGCAGAGTGTATGGGTATATCCCTAGCAGCCTCAGCTATCGCAGCCAGACAGGTTCAGGACCACACTGTCCGTATTCTATCAGACAGCATGTCGGTCCTGCAAGCACTAAAATGCTACACAACCAACTTTGGGCTTTTATACGAATGTCATCACCGCTTAAATCAGGTGGGTATTCTAAACAACATAACCATTCAATGGATTAAAGGACACAGCGGTTCTCGTGGCAATGATGCTGCAGACGAACTCGCAAGAAGGGGATCTAGCATTGCAGTAATGGGACCGGAACCCATCGTACCACTCCCCTTTGGGTATATACGCACTCTGGTAAGGAAACGCACTAGGGTTCAACACAACAAAATTTGGTCAGACCAAACAGACTGCAGGCTGTCCAGGGAGGTACTCCCTGCAATTGACGGCCGCTTTACAAAACAGGCCCTTCAACTGACTAAGCAGCAGCTGCGCACAGTCACAGCCGCTGCCACAGGTCATGGGTCATTTAACAAGCACCTATTTACTATAGGAGTTACAGATAGCCCGCTGTGCAGAGCATGCATGGAGGTGGACGAGACGGCGGACCACGTGCTTCTCCACTGTCCAGAGGTTACTGCATACAGGGCTAAATACTTCGGTAACCCGGTTACTCTCCGAGAGATCGCCAGTACCTAACGTCAGGGCGCTGCTGGCCTTTCTCGGGGAACTGGGGTGGATCGAATAAGGTATTGTCCCACCCTTTACGCAAAATACGCGCTACTTCATGGAGTTGCGGAAATCGGCCCGTCTAACAATACAATACAATTCCCGTCATCTCAGAAGTCACTTTCTTAGCCATATATAACTTTCACACAATCCATCCATCGTTTCCTGGGTCTCCCACTACTTTTATAACCCACCTGTAAAGTTTTGAGTATGAATGTGGAGACATTCATACTCAAAAGTTTCCTCACAACATGATCCTCATTGCTTTGCATCACCAGTTATATAAAAATGGCATGTAGTAAGGGCGAACCCATTGCGCCACTCCAGAAAATTCCTATTGGAAAATCTCAATAACACTTTGCCCAACCTGGTATTCGAACCCAAGACTTCACGCTCAACAGTCGCCCTTGGGACCACTACACCAATGAGTCAGTCAATATTCATGAATCATCATCATCTGCTTAGCTCTCTCTTGACTATGTCGAAGTAGGTTTCCATTCGGATGCAGCTGAGTATTTTCAGTTATTTACATGGAGCGAATGCCTATCTGACCTCCACAACCCAAATACTGAGTAATACCGGTTGTCAGACTTTCTAGCTGACTACCCGTACAGACTGTCAGAGACCTAAGAACAACAGCCGAGAGTAACTTCTTGACGTTTTTTTCCGAAGCGCGATCCCTGTATGGGTATGTAACATACCTAAAAAAAATGAGCGAGCCAGTAGTAGTCGCATAATGATGTGTAACATCTGACATCTCGGCTTGGTAATAAAAGCAACATTAACATTATATCCAGAAAAAAATGCTCAATTCTTACTTGAAATGATTTTACGTAACCGCGTGCGCTTATTAGTCAAATCTAGGGTTGCCATCCGTCCGGGTTTCCCCGGATTTGTCCAAGTTTAGAGGACGAACGGGGTATCATTTATTGTCCGAGTTTTTAGTTTAAATTTGTTAAAATATTTTTTGTTTCATTTAAAGAAAACTGTTCAACTGCGAATCGTTTCTTAAAACTTCACTTGTTACTTAAGAAGACCTCATTTAGTTTAAAATTGTATGCAGTTGATGTCAACTGCATACAATTTAACTATGTAGTTATATCATGATTTGTCCGGGTTGTAAGCTCAAACATAAGGGGATTTTGAGCTTCTTGCCCTGGTCGGTAGATTTTAGAGTGTAACACACTTCCGTCCCTTTTCTCGAAATCACTCCCACATATTGCAGGAAAGCGAGAGGAAAGATGTAATACGTCAATAAGCAGGATTGTAATGATTACAGAAAAAAAAAACAGTGAATTCATAAATGTCTGGCACTTTAATATTGTACGAAATATATTTACATAGTTTTAATAAAATGTTGAATTAAAATACTAGACTGCCTATACATTAATATCTCACTTTGTGTTAAAATATCAATTAATTATATCATGCACTTATACTAGGCAAGAAATAAACATATAATTACTAAACATATAAAATTGTTACACTATTCTGTGGAAGCATTCAACATATCACAAACATGTCCTTTTATTGCCAGAATTAATTAAAATTAACTTTATTAAAGACGACATACTTATTACAAAATATTCAAAAGGCATTATGGAAGCACAGTCAAAACAGTATAGAAACTTACTTGTAGATTTCACAATAAAACATCAGGCCTGTTTTTCCCGAAGGATTTGGCAGAGGTGTAACTCATAGTACACCCACATTTGGCTATTTACGGTTATAATGTAATACGGGTGAGCCTATTAGGTACCATCAACTGGCCAACAATCCTGGATGGGAAAACTCAGTAGCAGTTTCCTCGACCTGGGGATCGAACCCAGGATCTCGTGCTCAGCAGTAGCACTTGCAACCATTACCAACGAGGCGAACTCAAATTTCCTTATATTTATTTCTTTGAAAACAATTTATAACTCTCAACAATAACATAAAATTCTGATTTATATATATCTTAAACAATTAACACGTTTGTCTATTTTACATTCGCTAAATATTACAGAAATCATAATAAGAATTTATTCCTTACAACTCGAGTTAAAAACATAGTTACAAAGTCAGTACCTATAGAGATTACGTTTTTAAAAACTTGCATAGATAAGACCTAATTAATGCCTCTTCCGTACCATAATCTTTTATTATTAAAAAATCAACGGTATCCAAATAAAATCATACATTTGACGCCCACTATACACACATAGACAAAAATAAACGTTGTGTTTGTATTATTCTTAAAATCGTGCTTGAAATAAAATATACGTACATCAGTCAGAACTGATATTACATTGTACTTAGACACTACTATTTCCATCTATCGCTAAAGTACCATTCGTAAGAGATCAACGCTTCAACACTACTTATAAAAATCACTCACCGGCGCCTTTATAAGTAGTGGTATACCAAAAGAAACAAAGGGGATCAAAAGCTTGTCGTTGGTACCGGTATCATTCTTGTTTTGTTAATTTAGGCAGACCATAGACTCCACAGGGTTATAGACTAAACTGCCGCATGCCAGCTGGTTTGGGCAATCTCATATCCTCCAGTGTCTATGATAGCTGTTATTTCAATGACTACTTAGTACCAATAACTTAATTTAAAATGGGGTTTCGATTTTACAATAACACCAACAAAATGTATTTTTCAAAGGGAAGCTATGCGTTTAGGCGGTATAGTTTATTTTCATTCCCCTTTGCCACTTCTAGGTATCTCAACACTTCCATCTTAATCATAACATTGCATAGATTACAAATTATTACAATATTTAATTAGCACAGATAACAATTACCTATATTTCTACAAATACTTAATTAAAACAGTTGAAATTAAATCAGTTGCCTATTGTATAATGGAAAATGAGTAGATACGCACTTAACATGACATTATTAGGTACATTATGAACCAAATGATTAATATCATAACTGGTAGAAATGTTAAATAGATGCCTACTTCAAAAGATGTAGATGTAACTGTCCAGTATAAAGCCAATCAATTTTATTTTCAGTGTCGTAAAATGGGGTGAACAGAGATGTAGGGGTTAGTTTGAAACAGAATTCCAATGCCCCTTTTGCCCATAAAGACAACCTCATGACAAATGAAAATTCGCACCACATCATACCTAAGTCCACCGAGGAGGAAGGATGGTTCCAGATTAATAAAAAAAACATGTTACTTAATGAATGGACGTTCCACAATATTAATACAATGTTAAAGACGCTTTCAAAATGTTGCCTTTAGTCACCCCTTACATTTCGTTTTCTTAGTAGGTACATGAAGGTTTTTCATAGTTATACTGGCGACCCGCACCTGCTTCGTACGGGTGCAATGGCGACATCTCAAAATATAGTTATTCCTGTGCTATATCTAAGTTTAATATCAATGAACTATACATATAAACCTTCTGGAATAAATGCTGTAAATTATCATGAAAACCGTATAAAAATCCAGTCTCTGGAGCACGCAAAGGATACCAAAAAAGTTGCATCATTGAGACAAACCTCAATCATGTTACCTTGACATTTCTATCCATATTACATTGTTGACGTCATAGAAACCTAGCGCTTTACAAAACAATATAATGATGACGTCAAAATCCTGATCCATGCAGCATTCGTATCGTAGTGTTACCTATTGTAAATGTTGTCGATAAGGGTGTATATCTGGTGGAAGTGAGGTCGCTTATCCGCCTCATACTCCCAGCAACGCAACATTAAAGCGTATACGTCTTCTGAACAGCCTTCCGGAGCTGGCATCCTGTAACCTGAAGAAAAACGGAACTTAGCCAACTGTAACTTTTCCTTTGAAAACGTTTATTCGTCATCTAAATTTATTTAAAATAATATTTTAAAGAGGTAAAGTTTGTATGTTTAGATGAAGTAAACTTCGAAACTACTCAACCGATTTTAAAAATCTAATCATGGGCCGAACTAGGCCTGAATATTTTAGATATCCATGGCAAGAATTATTGAAGGCATGATAACGATCCTCAACGGAATTGATGAAGAAAACAATTACAGTTTCATAATGTTTATGCTATGGATGAAAGTGTCGATCCTCCCTAGGCACAAAGCAACGGTGACGTTGATGTCAGACTTCCATCCATAGTCAGCAGATGGGTATATTGTAGATATACATACCTGTATCAATTTTCTCCCTTGCGCGCGAGTTGCTCATGCCTGCGTAGGGGGTGTCGCCCTTGGAGAATATCTCCCACATCAGCACACCGTAGCTCCACACGTCGCATAACGATGTGTATTTACCTAAAATATTAATTATACAATTATTATACTATCCACTTAAAGTCAGTTACAAACATTAAGGCTTCCCGTCACAACGGGTCCCCGCCTGCTGCAGACTGCGCAAGAAGCAAGTCTTCAGGGTACCATTGCGCGAGGGGGACCAGTTACCAAAAGTATCAAATTTAGATTGACCACATACCCTCTCTCTGATAGAACATCAGATTTCAGTATTTCAGATATCTTGTCAATCAAAACAGTCGACTGCCTTTCCCAATTCCCTCAAATCAACTTACCAAAATTAAGTGCTTCTGGCGCCGTCCACTTTATAGGAATCTGCTTCATGCCTCCCGACACGATATACTCCTCTTCCTCCCTGGACATGCCGAAGTCGGATATCTTGACGATGTTGTCGTCTCCCACGAGGCAGTTCCTGGCTGCCAGGTCGCGGTGGATGCAGTTCTTGGACTCCAGGTAACGCATGCCGCCGGCCGCGTCGCGGCACATGGCCAGCAGAGAGCGAGCGCTGAGCGCGGCGGCTCGCGTGCGTAGGAATGTTAGTAGGGAACCACCTAGAAAAAAGAGTAAGGTTCGTGAGACTTACTCACAAAATTAGCGATTGATTCGTTTCATCGTCTAGCGGTGACGTCTTGTCCGGTACAACCAATTTTGACGTCTCCGTGCTACAGCACAAGCTTTTGCATATATCATAGCGTCTTAGATTGTGCTAGTTTGAGTAGGTAAGCCGTTGTTGATTCAAACGCGTCACTGTACCTAAGGAATACATGTACGCGTGTCTCCTAACCCACCACATAATTTATCCGTGTCCTAAAACTAAAACCTCATAATAATATATAAAAAATTAATCATAATACCTAGCTGATAATTTATTAGGAAAATGTTATTTACGTATAGAGAAAGCTACCATAGCTTAATTCAAACGTGTGTTACACCCACCCAGCGTGAAATTGGTCTGGACACCCACATGCTTAGTTTTATAAACATGGTTCTGACACATCACACGGTAAGCCATGCTTGTGTAGGTGCAGTTTCGAAAATACATTTCGGATTAACGTTGCGTTTGTAGATCCAGTTTGAACTATATACTTACCTACCTACTAAAACATGCAGACAAAAATAACTCAGTAGGTACTTACCTGTTTTCGGTAGGTATTATAAGGTTGGTACTGGAACCCAAACTAGCTGTATTATGACTCTAAATAAAGAACTGCTTTTTTTGTTCAAATGAAGAAGGTAAGGACCATCATCAAGGCTTACGGACAAAAATATATGTAGTTGGACTTACATCTTCAAAGAAAATGATAACTAAGGAATTGGGTCAAGTGGAAATGAATCTGTCAACCGAATACCTACCATGTCCACCGACTTTTTTATTTTTTATCTAATGACGCAAGTCATTGTATAAATAAATGCATATTTTTATAACTATGAAGAGGTGGCATTTGTATTTTTGTCTTCATTTTTAATGAGAAACGAACTAAAAGATCGTTGCTATGTTTAGCTTAGTTTAAACGCAGGTCGCCTACGCGGAGTTAAATCTGGATGCGTTCCTTATTGTGTATTTGACTTTAACTAACAGCTAGAGAAAATTAACAGATGTTAGGAAATCTGTTATCATTCACTAGCGTTTTAATGGATGAATCTTGAACACAACACGTACAATGAACCTATCCTGCGTCTATATTTTAGTTCCCAAAAATTTAAACAAATGTTTCTTTAATAGCTTTTACACCCACTCATAAAGTTTAGTTTACGCAAAAAATTGGACAATTGTGTGAAATTGACTTTATGTACCTACAGGTACACTAATATAAGGTTGTTACTTATTTAAGTAGAAGTAACATCAATTGGAAATATGGATTTTTAAATATGTAAGTTCAACAGCCTATTCGCCTATTGCAGACTTGATGCCAAATATATATGGCCGCAGCCTAAAATATGACAACTCATAAATATAATATTGCAACTACCAAAAGTCAAGAGCCGGAAAAAAGCATTGACTGTTTTATACGGCTATAACGGTTAATATATTAAAAAATAATTTAACTCTTCTATGTATTTAGTTCCAAGATAAGAATCTTACCAGGCACAAGTTCCATGACGATCATGATAGGCTGCTTCTGCACCGCTATACCAATAAGTCTCACGATGTTGGGATGTTGGTACTGCTTGAGAATCCGTCCCTCTTGCAGGAAGGTGCGTTTCTGTTCATCGGGCAGCGCCACCCGGCAGGTCTTGACTGCCACCTCTTGACTGGTGCTCTTCAGACGAGCCTTGTATACGTCACCGAAGTTGCCCTGGTGACGAATAATGGTCTATGAATTCGAGGAATATAGCGGTACAAAAGTCACAGACGGTGAGTGGATGGTGGATGTTCTATAGAGGTGTACCTCTACTAACCCTTCAGGGAATACAGGCGTGATATTATGTACAGGCTCAAACAGTACTAAAAGCAGAACACCTAGTTATAGAAAGGACCAAGATCTTAGAAGGTAGACATCCCTAGAGTCAAACCCCTGGACAGATTTTGTGTACAGTGTCTACACCACTTCTAAAAGAAACCAAATCAAACAGATCATACTTTGCTTACTACGAGCAATTACGTCCTCGTTAATAAAAACACACATAGGTATAATAAAATCCTTATCTTTGTGTATTTATACGCAAAAAATTACCTACTATTATTTAATTAAGCACCAAATGTAATGTGACGCATTAAAATTAATAATCCCAATAGTTGGTTGTAGACTACGTCACAATGTCAATGAGAACACAGTAGACAATGAGTAGCTTAATTCCGGGAAGTTCATGGTAACCGTATGCCCTTCAATAACACATACAGTAATCAATTCATTTAGGTATCCATAGTAACTCAGTATTGATCCAATCTGACATAGTGTAGGTTGAAATAAACAGACCGAGTACTACCGAAATTGCTGACCCGAATACCCGTCCCAGCGGCCTTGCCAATTGACCCCAAAAAGTTCCCAAAGTGATCTGCATTGCGTCTTTGATACGGCTAGGTCGTATTTTCTTTCTGTCTTGTCATGAGCCCTTTCAAAATGCGAAGCTACTTCAGTAATATGTGATTATGCATCATGATATAGTTTCGGCCCTGGATAGCCAATGCACCTGTAATATTTCTGGTAATACTGTCCATAGGGTGCTGTGACCTCACCTATGTTGGGGTCAGCTTCTAGTCTAATCTGATGCAGCATACCAGTATTTAACATGACGTAACTGCCTGTTGCCGCCACAACCCGGGGTAACGCCATACCGATTGGTAAGAGTTGTTTCCAGACTTTCGGCCTTCTGACTACCCATAACGGCTGACAAAGATCAGCAAATAACAGCCGGGAACAACGTGATTTCCGATTCACGGAGGGGTATGAAATTGATGGTCACCCATCCACTGTCCACCCTCGTCAAGCGTTGCATTATCCCGTGCTGCTGTTATTAATTAACCACGAGCATACACTACCTTCCAACTGGCCCGCCTACTTCTTTGTCATCCAACCCACTTACATATATAAAAAAGTATTTCTACAGCTTGCTAGTATTATTTCGCTTACCCTTCCAATCTTGTCCAAGAGCTGCACGTCATCATTGTTAAGCTCCCAGTTCTCCCTCGGAACAGCCCTACGCAGCAGAGCACCTGATCGTGCAGTGACAGGCACTCCGCTTGTTCGCTGCCATGCTATCAGTTCTGCTACTGAGGGGAACGCAGCTCCTTCAAAACGATAGTGACCCTGGAAAAAGAAGATATTTGTAATAATTGAGACTATTTCACTTTCAATGGGAATGTCCTCTATTAGGGGTACAAGGGGCGCAACAACTTTGTTTCCACTGATATTTTTTTGCAATTCCAGTTCAACAACCTGTAACTAACACAACCATGTTTTCTTAAAAGTTGATCTCTGTATTTGGACCGACCGGCAACAATCAAACCAAAACAAAAATGCATTAAATAAATCAAAATAACCTATTCAAAGCAGAACACGTTTTCGCCCAATATTCCCAATGATGTTTTTAAGTTCCCATCAAATAAATTCGCGGATTATGACATAAGAAGCACCTCGAAGTTCGGAGAAACCGCTAGAGTCATTAATTGACACAAAGCAAGCTCATTTATGAATATATGAATCATATATATCAGCACACAAACGAATCGAGGAAACCATTTCATTCTATTACTGCAGAATATTAAGAATCCGTATTCAAAGTTCGAAGCATCCATTTGCCAAAAATGTTAGCCGGAGATTTGCATTCAATTAAACCGGTTTGAAACGATTCTTGATCCATATACTTAACACACAAAAAAACACTCCAAATAACAGGTGTAACTAGTAGGATCTTTTTTGTAACACTACTTTTAAAGCCAGAATTGTTTTACGAGTCTAGAAAGGTCAGGGGCCTAGGTATTCGGAACATCTAAGGATATTTCTTAGTCTTGTTGCTAGGCGCATATATCTACATAACTAAACAGTAAGACAAGACCACGACCACACGGTATTTTCCCCAAAGTAGTAATGCAATATACCTAATACCAATGATTTCAAAAGTACAAATACGCAAAATTATACATGATTTAAACCGGAAAAGTTGAGATGCAATTTTGTATGAACCTGACCTAATTATGGCAAAACATGTTAAGGGCAACGCTGTGTAAACGACCTGCAAATAAACATTTTACACAATGAAGTAACAACACTTATGAATTCACGATATAATACGAACCTCGGGAGTAGTCTGTACAATGAAGTGTTTGTGCTGCCCCCAACACACGGACAGCACCAGTTGTCTCGCATGGTTCCTAGTAGTTTCCCGCACCAGATAGTCGCCATCGGCCCTCAGCAGCCTCACCACCTCTTCACGAGGAAGCACTCCGTGGAACCACTCCTGCTCGACCAGGGTTCGCTCTGTCTCACTCACACTCACCTGCGGAGACAGTAGTATAAATAAAACAGGTAATTGGTGTGGCATCTCACGTGCCCCAAGCATGGTGACAAGATCAACGTTTGGTTAAAACTAGGAATAAAATAGAGTAGTAAAAAATAGTTTATTATTAGTTTAACACAGAAATTGGTGAAAACAAAATATCCATTTCATTTCATTTTAAAGTAACGTAGTAATTTAACTTCTTGTATAATATCATTTATCTGATAGTCTAGTAAGCAATGTCATAAAAAATACAAAATGGTACAGTGTCATTAGTAAAACGATGAACACATCAAGTGAAAAAACATTAATCCACGCAATGCACATGCGCTTACCTTCTTAATTACATAATGCTACAAAACACACAACAAAACGGAACATCGAAAGCGATAACATACGTTCTCTCTCTCAAGTTCAAGTTGTAACTGCTTCAGACGCTTCTTCCTCCGCGGAACCACGACAGGCGGAGGCAATTCGCTGTGCGTGATATACAGCGAAAATGGATCCATTGCTCAACCTCATCGGCTCACAACACCGCAAAACTAACCAACACTACTTTATTATCTCTTTTATTTCACCACATGAAGCGAACACTGCCAGAAACAGGATGAACTTGACGTAAACCTCACGACTGAGACGTACACAGTCTACGCGTATACACCGATACATTTCTAAAACGTCGCAAGCGGCTTCACCTTGATTTTGAAACTGAGTTTTAAGGAGAGCCAGTGCTATTTTCATTTTATTTGAAATCTCATTCCCGACAGAAGTTCGTGCGGTGCACGGTGACGTGTAGTGTTTGTGCTAAGATTAGCACTGACACGTTGAGAAACGCTCATTTTAGAGCGAATAAATCGTGCCGTTTCCAGTGGTGTCGTGGAAGATGAAAGCTTCATGCATCGTACTAATTCCATGCCATGCTTCGGTTAGTGGCACTCACCACACTATTAGAACAACTATCGAGTACAACACGGCTTTGTCTCCTCTTTTTGAAGAGCGTTCTGTTGTGAACTCGGCAATGCACATATATATCCACACGTTTGCGCAAGCGTCGCCTCAGGACTCTGATCCTTCTGCGATGTGGTACGATTACCGAGTCAGTGGGGCCTTCGCTGCTGCTTCTGTAAGTCTTGGGAGGTAGCGCCGGGCTCGAAGGCGCAGACTTGCGTCGGAACGGTCGGGTGAATAGTTTGAAGAAGGGTCTCGCCGGTATTATCGAGTGGAGATGCAATCGTAAGACGTCTGTTGATGCTTTAGATCCGATTGAGGAGCGATCCTGATAATCGAATGTCATCTTTAGCAAAGCCGCTAAATCCATAGAAGAATCTATACCAGAAATACCTAGACAAGTTAGTTCATTCGTTTCACCTCTACTTCTTTTTTGGCTTGTATACGAGTAATATAGGTAATTTATTTCCCCTTAACCCTTTAAATGCAATACCTAAAGCATGCAACCAACCCTACCTGGTGATCAGGGGAGCTGCCATCCAGACTATCAACGCCAACCGTCTCCGCAGACAGATCTGGACAGCCACTAGGCGCCTCCTCGCAACCCAGTTCATTCAGAGCGGACCTGATCATCTCTGCTTGTTTGGCACATTTACGTTCTGCTACACGTAGCTCCAGCAGTTTGATGGGCTCTGACGTCGTCACCGGCAATGGTGGCGGTGAATGCCTGTGTAAATAGGAAAAAACTCTTTTGAATAAATTAATTAGTGGACATGAAGAACGGTAGGTAGTTTAGATTTATTCCTATATAGTTGTTATTTTTTTATTTATGTTTTTACCGTTTTGTTTTTCACGGCCTCTCTTTAGTTTTGACCTTTTAAGTGTCACACGTGTACAAATAGTTTTGTGTCGTGAAGGGATATATAGGTTTGCTACTTTATATTTTATTATTGAATGTTTATTAAGATATTAGGATAACTGTTCTTTTACTCGAATAAAATTAATAAAGAATATTGAAGACATTTTAATCCAGGTGAGAGAACAGCTTATAAATCGTAAGGCATATTTCAATAAATAATAAGTTTCAATACTAGTCTCTGAATCGCTTACCCCATGGAGCCTTTCAGTAAACTTTCTATGCTAGTGACAACATGTCCAGGACTGTGAGAAAACAATAGCCTGTTGACAATGACAAAGTTCTTTTATACTGCAAACAGACTCACCTATCAATCCCATTGACTCCATTACTCAACCCCGTATTATTGTTCTTGCAGACTCCATTCCCTATGATCTCCGGACCCTGCAGCGCTGACTGCTTCTCCCGGTTATCCTGCAGGGTGTTCTCGAGCTCCGTCAACTTCTCCTTCAACCATTCCACTGTCAGGTTGTCCACGGTCAACTGGTTTGGTTGCAGCTTCCCGCTTGTATCCTCGACTAGGCTCTCGTCGAAGTTAAACGTAACTGGCGTTGAGGGTGGCGATCTAGAACAAATTGTATTGGTTTAATTTGATTGAAAACTAGGTTTTGACAGCGACTGTTTGCTTGCATTTAGAATGGTAAAATGGAGCCTATATTTTAAGTTAGACCCCTAGTAATAAGTCGGTGAAAACTGCATTCAATTCCGTGCAGTAGTTTTTACATGACGCGTGCACAAACATACAAAAGACACACAAAAAACAGACAAACAAAAGTCTTCTGTTATTTTGGCTTCTGTTGCACTAATAAAGATTAAGCCGATTTTTATTAGATTGATTATTAGATTTTCTTCAATGTCTATAATGTACGAACATCAGCCTGGAAAAATTGTATTATATGTATAGATAAAGATAACACGAACTCATATTGCAGTTGGTATGATCCTCCTGCCTATATCTCATATTTTATGTATTATTCCATGTACCAAAGTATATTAAAGATCAACCTGTAAGTAGATTTAAAACGTACCTTAAAAACGTACCTTAAAAAATGTTATTTTATTTATTTATTTAACCATATTTAAGCTATGTTTACAGGCAACCCAAGACGATAGTTAAACATACACACTCACATATAATATTCTACATTTCACTAGGTACAACATACCCTATTAACACATTGCCACCTTTGTGAATTCATTCAGAGTACAGCTGAATAGATCTATGTCCCCTGCTATAAGGTTGAGAGTGCGCAGGTCGCGCGTCAGAGGCGCCTCGCTCAGGAGGTTAGTGCGCGCGCGAGGCTCCGCCAGCAGCCGCGGCAGCCTACGCCGCCATACATACCTATCCGGCACACACAAACCCATCAACCCCAATATATCTGCGTTATGCACCCTTCCTCTAAGTATTTTGAATAGGTATGATAGGTATAATTCTGTATCAGATTTTTTAAATGATATCATAATATAAAAAGTTAATGCAGAATACAATGTCATAATATTAATTAACAAAGTACTCAATAGAATAAGTATGTACAATAATTGTATCATAAAAAAAATTGCATGCCATGAGGCAGAATGTATATTATATGGATCAAAAATATTGTAACACCTAGTTGTAATAATTACCTACATTCTGAGCAAATAAATAAATCTATCTATCTATGTATGGGTTCAGCGCAGTGAGCTTAGTCTTCTATCACAACTAAATCTCTATCAGCCATCATCTCACCCGGAATATTCAGATTCACCCCAAATTGTTACCTAAATGACCTAGATTTTTATTTAACAAAATGATTCAATCAAAACGATTAAGAAAATAATAAGGTCCATCCTATGTAGTCTAAAGAAACGAGTTACCTTTAGGCAAAGATTAGTATCATCATCATCATCAGGCTATACTAGTCCACTGCTGGACATAGCCCTCTCCTAATGAGCGCCATAGCGCCCTGTCTTCAGATTAGTATAGAGAACATTTAAGTGCAGAACAGTTTCTATACAAATGTATTGCCTGTCGATGCTTATTTATTAACAAACCTACGCACTGTAATCTGGCTTAACACTAAAGAAGCCATAAGTATTGGTTACCTGGTACCATTTTATCGTTTTGTGATTAGTAAACCCTAATTCTTACTAAAGACATTAAAAAAGGATTACGAAACAGGTACAAAACTATCAAAGGTATCAACATTAAGTTCGGATAGCAGATGTAGCTATGCGGTTTATGACTCAGTGTCAACGAATTTGTAAACTACTTGGACCCTCAAAAATTCATTTGGAAGTGATACATTTTAATGCGGTTTTCCCTAACAGTTGTGACTGAAGATAAGTAATAACAAATTAATGATTGTCTGTTTAAAAACTAACAGATAATAATACACGAAACGTGTTTAAAGTATGTAAGGTACTTAAACAAATATATATATGTAGTAAGCTACTAAATAAATACCTACACGATGCGCCACAATCACCAAAGTGACGTCACGTGTGGTTTGTACATTATTCCAATGACCGCATTATGTGGTTTCCGATTTAAATATTTTCGGTAATGTATTTCATTCATAGAAATAGTACACCTCTTGAGTTACAATTGAGTTTTATACTATTGTAAATCTTAGTATAATTTTATTTTTTTTAAGAATCTGCCATAGAAAAGATAATAACCATGATAATGATGAAGTTCCGAGAGATTAAGAATCCCAACAATAAAAACTAGAGCGTATTTAAAGAGACACATGAACCGATACCATGAGTTCAGTACATTATTCTGGACCCCTGGTTTTTTCAAATTAGAATTCAAGTTCAAAATATTTCATTCGAGCGGAGAGTCATATAGGGTTAGTAACATAATCCTTAAAAACTAAGTGTTAAACACTACTGATTTTAAATTTGGATCAGTTTTAACTGATAATAGCGTTTAGTATCAGCGTAAAGTAATCAGTAGCGTAAAATAGCGTTAGTGGTTTCTAAAATCTTCCACTCTCTACTTATTTAAAAAATTTCTGTGCCCGACAGGGTCCATGATTGTTTCTATTAATATTTCTAATTTTAATTTTACCACCTGTAAGTGTATATCATGAATTGCAATAAATTATTTGATTTGATTTGAAAAAATAAATAAGGAGTTATGACCGTAAAAGTCAGACAGACTTACAAAGAGGCTCAATTAAAGAAAAACAAAACAAGAATAGTTTTTAAATGGCCTCCAAAGTAGCCTTTGAAAGTAACGGCCAGTTCCTGAATGCCACTGATTCATGCCTTACCTTCGTGGCTTCGAATACTCATCGTTCATTGTCACAACGATCACTTTTGAAAACGAATCGAAATTGAGTTATTACTTTATTAGTCATGAGCTCGATTTCTTTGGTATATTAAAACTGCAGTCTTGTTTCCGTTATCTTCGAGGCCTGAATCCAATTGAATTTGATGAAAATGTATGGTTTAAGAAAGGCAACTGAAGATTGTCGTAAAAGGAGGAGGGATCTGTAACATCTTTTGAGAAGCTATCTGTGTTCATTTATTAGGAGCTTAACAAGTTAATTATTTTATCTCAAGTAAAAATGCCTTTTTGAATACATCTGCCTCTATAAATTTATAGGTGTATCATCTTCTTATGTTTGAAACTGTCTTTGCTTTTTTATGATATTTCCAGCATCTTCAGATGTATTTCCAGAATTAACTTAACTAATCAAAATATTAGCTAGATAGCTTAAGGTACACCTAGTTTATAAAACTATAAGTAAGTACCTACTAGTTACTTACTCTACATATAAATTACCAAGTTGAAAGTCTTCGGTATCATTTTACTTTCTATTTCTTTCTTGTTAAAAGGCTGTTTCAATAATAACTTATGATGTTGCACATTTACAGTTTGCTGATGATTGAAATTGGAGAATGATTCGATATAAAAGAAACCTATTATAAATATGTAATTGCGAAATGTTAATAACTCGTAGATACGCGAAATTATTTACAACCAACTATTCAACTTTTCTTTATTATTCACTCGTGACCATCAATTTCTTCATGAATTAGGTTTTTGGGTTTCACGTCTGATGGGAACTTCCACAATAGTTAGTTAATTAGCTTCAGCTAAACCTTTCCTTTGTTGAAGTTTACTTCCAGCCTTGTGTCAGTCCTTATTGCACCTTCCGGGTTTTTGGATCTCTAAAATCCAAATTTCGAATGCACAAACATCTTAAATAACCTAGGCGTAGTACTTTTTTATACCGGGCTGCTATAGAGAAATTTAAAAACACTTAACCCAACCCGGGAATCTAACCCAGGACCAGGTTCACCAGTAGCACATGCAAACACTAGACCAACGAAGCAGCAACTATCGCAAATGCTATCAAATAAAGCTGAAGAAACTACATGATCAGCGTATTTCGTTCCCACTGCTTGAATTTGTGCCTCCATCTATGAGGGGAACGGACCGTCATTTACCACGCGGGTCCAGTGGGAATTGGTTATTAAATAAGGCTGCCTGTCTACCATATAAATATTAACCTATAGGACTGCATAAAATGCCCAACTGAGACTTTATGCAATCCTATTGGTTAATATTTCCCCGTGTCTCCGCTCCGCTTCAATGGTTAGGCAGCCTAAAGCTAGACATAACCGAGTTGACTCACTTGTACTTTTCAATAAACTCCTTGTATTCATCCTGTGGCCTCAGGTTCTGTATGGTGGTCTCTATTTTGGTCTGAATCTCCCTGAACTTGTCCGTGCTGAAGTCTGACCTCTGCACCACCTCCAGGAGCACACCTTTCCTGTTGACAAGATGGAATTGTTTATAAACGTTCTCCATAATTAATTTCAATGCAATAATTGCCGGTAGAGTTTCAAGGTAGGTACTGCAAAAACCCAATGGTTTTCTTACGTGTATATGTGATATAGTTAAAGCGGTTTGGTCTTTTTGAGTTGATCATAGTAGAGATCATATAGTCTTATATGTATTTAGTAGTAAAATTCTTAATGTGGAAGGCAGTGGGTAGGTAGGCAGGCAGTAGTAGGTAGGCATACAGTGGAAAGAAAGGCAGGCAGGCAGTGATAGATAGGCAGGGAGTAGACAGTGGGCAGGTAGGTAGGCAGGCAGTGGGCAGGTAGCCAGGCAGCAGTGGAAAGGCAAGCAGTGGTAGGTAAAAAGTGTTTATGTTTATTGAAATATTAACGCGATAATCCGATTGATTGTGATAAATTACAAAGATAAAGATAGCAAATTATGTACCTGGTATTGCGTTTTACATAATCAGTTAGTAACTATTGTATTTGTACTAATTTTGATCGATGTGCATTATCGATTAATTACTGTAATTCAAATAACATTAGTAGCTCTTTATCGATATTAAATACATGTGAATAGTTAATAACAAATAAGTAGCAGCATCCTACATTCAATTTATATCGCTAAGGACCTAATTCCATCAATGATCTATATATCCCTATCTGTAACATAAAGCATAAAGGCTTTGATAAGTTGTACTTATTGCTGCTTCCGATTTTGAAGGCTCCTCAACACCGCCGCAGAATGACCAGTTTGCTGATAATTATGAACTTGAATGCAATGTAGCAAGTCCCTAACCTTCTTCAGTATAAAATAATTCAAATACTGCCACTGAAAAACAAGTTACTGTTTTCTTTCTAGCAAGAGTACAACTCAGGACTGGTGATGAGCAGGACATCTACACAACAATCGTGCAAAACTAATAAGCTCTGCGGTTGCTTAAATTAGCGAAACGTGAAGATGAGTACAGCAAGGTGGGTAAGTACACCCATATTTCACCAACGCCCGCCACACTATTCCCAAACCACTGCAACTCTTGAAAACCAGAATCAATAGTAGCGACTACCAGAAAGGCGTCGAAATAATGAAGCTTGACGATTCCCGGAGAAGCGATTCAACTGTTGTAGATGAAACAACCCACAACGAAATTTATCAGAATAGAACACCGAAGGAGTTAAGATAAGCAGGAGAGTAAGAGTTAAGGAAAAATACATAATTTCCACTTCTCTGCATATCAAGCAGGAGACAGAACAGAGCTAGGCCAATAGGCACAAAGGAACGTTTACAACTTCGATATTTCATCAGTCATATAACAAATCCCAGAGATGAAGAGGCCCATTAGTAGACAGACGACAATAGATTACCATAAGCAAAAAACATTAAAAGGATCCCTAGACTCACCAAGACGTAGCAGTGGCCTCTCCCTGCCGTCTCTGTTGGTCCATCAGCGTCGGTAATGCAGCAGTCCGCAACGCCCTCTCGCACTCTGTGGCCTCAGCCAGCAGCAGGACATACTCATTGTGTGCCCTGTGCAGCCGTCTGCAGGCTTTTCCATATTTGTCGCGGGTTTCGTCTAGCTTGCGACCGCCTCGACTCGTTGGACCTGGAAAATGAATGAGAAGAGAATGAATATAATGATTAAATAGGAAAGCTAGGAAAAGATAAAAACACCGTTGAAAAAGTGCAAGGAATGTGACATAAGTATGGCGCAACAGGCGAAGGTCCGCCTGCGACGCAGGAGGTTGCGGGTTCGTTTCCCAACAAATGTTTGTACGATCTGCAAAGATTTTTTTCCGGGTGTATAAATGTAAAAATATCTGTCTATGTAATGTATTGTATTAAGTATGTCAGTCATCTAGTACCCATAACACTTGAGGCTAGACGATGCTGTGTGGATTGTCCAGCATTATTTATTTATTTATAATCAATGAAATATAATTATTGTTTATGTGCATGTGCAAGTCATAATAGTCAGTTAAGATCAAGTATAAGTCATTGTACAATCGTGATACTTAGCAGACGATCTTGATCGTCTTAGCAGACATCGCTTTCATAAGATTATTTTGCTAGTTTTCCAAATTAAGATCATCCGCTTAAGACCACCCACGGAGTGTGTTGCCACGTTAATAGCACATGCGAATTTTGTTTATAGAAACTACGAGACTTTATTATTCTTCTTAACGATATTAATAAACAGTTCTTACATTTGAGGTAGTTCTCCTCGAACTTAGCCCTCATCTGCTTGTAGGACTCTAGGCACTTTTGGTACTCGCTCTGCTTCCTCTGCACCTCCTCAGACAGCTACGGACAAAAACATAATATCAAATAAGTATTATATATCATTATTATACTAATGACAGCAATTTGCAGATGCTTAAAAAAAAAGACTAACTAACTATACAAATCTGCGAGAGGACAAAAAAACACACCATTAAATGATAACACAAAGAGCATAAAACTGTATCATCTAGAAATACTGGTAATTTTAAACTCGAACCAAAAATAATCATATTCCGGGATTTTACAATCAAGGCCCAGGTGTTTAAACTGAGCGTTGATAAACCAGTCAGCCTGGATATCTCTAAAAGGACATGCGTATACGCAGACAAAAGAGTAACCTGTCGAGCAGGAAAATTACGTACCATTTGTGTTTTCCAAAAGCGAACCAGTTTTTGCATTTCAAGTTCTCAAGTTTGATAAAACTCGTCAATAAATTCCCACGTGGAATTATTTATCTGTACATCTATATCGAACTATTAAATAAAGCGATAAATCGCCAATGAAAACAGATGCGTTTGAATAATAAATGAGTGAAGCGGGAGCGGCGCGGCGCGCGCGCAGGTGTGGGACGAACAAATCATGCTAACAACGAGATTTATTCTCTTATCGCGCCCTCACGTTAACGCCTTGGTGTTTAGTTGGTAACAATATTCATCACCAAGCTATGTGTTCAGATTCTATAACTGTAGCCTAGCCTAATAATACAAGTAGGTACCTACTGCTGGTGCCATCATCGCCTAACCAATAATGCTTTCGATACCAAGACATGAGAATCATTCGTTAAAAACATCAAACAAACATGTAAAGTATGAAATCAAAGAATCTAATCATCAATATTTATTAGTAAGAACCTTATCCGACAGTAATTTCCCGGGGAAACATATTCGCGTATACATATGGCCATATTAAAAACCGTTATCGAACTAAAGCTTCTAATGTTCTTAATAGAGAAGAAAACGCTAGTAATGGATGCAATACGAAAGTTTTCTCACGACTATACTCGTTGCATACGTGTTAATTCAATAAAAATTTAATGACAATGAACTATGTTTTCTTCTCTTCGTATGACCGTGTTTCGTAGGTACCGCACAGTTTTTAAAACAGCGATTAACAATCAAATGGTAATCTCAAATTGCTTCTTTATTATGAAGTGGGTAAAAAATGTCTTCCTACTACTACATAATTTGTACATTCATTTATGTAAATGTTTTGTGCATGACGAAGCCATGTATTATGCAATGTGTTGCTTACTGGAGCTCAAACAAATCATTGTTTACTACGGCCATTCGAGATTTGTCAAACATGTATTTGAAGAACCACAGAGAGTTTGAAAATAAAATATTATTTTATAGCCAGAACTAAAGTATTTTATCAAGCAAGTTAACAATGTCCCATTATTGAACAAACGTCGCAACAATTTAGCAAGAAATAACCTGTTCCTGGAAGGATACAATACAGTGAAACTAGAAATCTCGAAGAAACAAAACAATAATGAAGAAATCATAAATTTCACAAGACTACAGCTCTACTATCAAGCATAAATAGCACACAAAACATATGTTTTCTGTCAAATAAAACAACCATGGAAGTTCCACTTAATGGCACTATAAAACAGCCAACAATATCAGTTGCCAACTCATAACGTAACATTACGAATGTGTTAGGTAGAGGTGCACCCTAGAGTACGCCTACATTTCGCCAGATATGTTTAAGTCCTATGTAATAGGCGAGCCCATTGCCATTAATCGGGCGAACATCCAGACTGCGGACTGATACTCAAAACTATTCTAGATAGAAAAAGCCTTCGTCCGACCTTGGCATCGAAGCAAGGGCCTCATGTTTCGCGCTTGCGACCAAACTAACGAGGCAGTAGTATTACAAAAAAAAAAGAAAAAAAATGCTTTTAATCAATCGGTGTATTTATGGATGCTTCGGGCATCAATAAATCATACACACATGGGTTATAGCAAAATTAAGATAATGCTTCCAACATTTTTATTGCATTAGCCGCGTTTGATTCAACAAAGAATCATAGATGAATGGCTAATGGACGTTTAAACAATATCAACCAAAACAAAGGAGATCACATCTCGCAAATAATGTTGTTTTAACATTCTTTTGTTTAAGTACCTACAAGCATTTTGTGTGATGAAAATTTTAAGACAATACAAAAGCAACGATATAAAACTTTGAATCATATGTCGTTAAGTTTCTACCTAATAATTTTGTTAAAACATCCTCCCCTGAAACAAATTGTTTGAAGGAATGAGACTTTATTCCCAACAAACATAATTGTCTCACAACTATGTTTGCCATGGAAGAGAAATCTATACATTATACCTGAGCTAATAGCTTGGTTATTATATATTTTATCAGGCTTATGATAAGTCTAGCTGAGGCTATCATTATCAGCAAATTAATGCCACTGAAGATCCAGTTTTATCCAAAGTGGGGCCAACGATTGATCCTTGGAGAACCCCAAGTTTAATCATGATGATATCTTTTAGGTATAAGGTCGCTACTCGCAACACATGTCCGTAATAGAATACAAAACGCTTCAAACTCCCTGCAAGGCATTAAACAGTCCTAAAACGTATCTTGCTAATCAGTTTGATCAATAACACATTGTCGTTTGTGTTACCAACAATTCAAAAGTAAGCATCATTTATTCATTATTATATTTATGTAGGTGCCAATTTGCGCCTGCGTTCGTCATCGACTCGTCCGGAAATGTTTGGCATAACATCACCAAGTTTTATACTATGCATATTGTTTAAAGCTTTAAGCTAGTATAAGATAAATTAATTATAAGTAAAATAAGATAAATTAAATACTAGCAGTAAGTAATTTAGCCCAATACCTAACCTTAAATACCAAACCTTAACAGTATTTTCTAACAGAGAGCATATGGTTAATTGCATTTGGACATCACATAATTTGCAGCCATTTAATACAATTGTACAAAAAAATATTATTGTATGTAAGAGACCAAATGATCATAAGAAATTGTAACACATCAAATCATCATTAGATGAATCATATGAGCCATTATCGCCCTGAGGAAAAACGCAACAAAATTAATTTAGGATTAAATTAAAATCATATTAAATATAAATGAACAGACAGCGCGGCTGCAAACGTGCGAAACTTTTAAATGCAGCTATCAATCTTATTCAAGCTAAGCCGGAGGTATTTTGGAGCCCTTAGTCATCCATCTATCCAAAACTTTACTGGGTACTTGCCGTTTTAACATTTCCCACCTTACTATAACCAAATAATAAAACATGCATTCAATAAATGTTCAGTGAAAGCATCAGACTGTAGGTCTTCAGATCTACAGTCTGAAGGATAATCAAATGAGGATCAGGACTTTGCTTCTATTTCGCCTCTCGAAAATCGCGAGTAAGTGAACACTTCAACCACACTAATATTATAAGGAAATAAAATTTCTTTGAGATAATGTCTGGAAGTACTAATCCAACCGAGCACAAAAAAACATGTTTTGCCCATTATGCCTCTAATAAATAAAACTAGTACGATGACGGTATCACAGGCTGAAGTTAGTTCTAAATAAACGCAAAACAGAAAATGACATTGACATTCAAGGAGCACTTGGTAGTTATTCAAACTATAGTTCGACGGTAGACAAATTAATCAAAATAACAGTATCCGGTCGTCCGCGCATATTTCAAGAGCTAGCATTTCATGGCTGGCCTCTCATATCAACCAAAAAAAATATGTAAACAGACAGGTTTGGTCCAGAAAAAACCTTGCAGTTTTGATCTTAATAAAACCATAATTTGAGCTTACTATCATTAAAGAATGCAATAGTTGCCAAAACACGAAGCTTGTCTATGGTATTCTAGACTTTAAGTTTAAATTAGTCTGAATGTGATGTAAAATTTTTTAACTGACAAACTCATAATGGTCTTGTAAATCCTCATTCGATATGGTTAATCTCAAATAAGAAGTGGTCGGCCATCAAAATAGTTATCACCAAACGAATACTTGAGACCAGTCCAGAGATACCTGATAAATTAACTCGTAACGTGAACACATTACATATTACAGCTTTTTATGCAACACATTACACATGATAAGTTTTATTTGATTGGCTGTAACATTGTTTAGTTAATTTTGTACCAAGTTGTTCTCTGCTTTTGTTGCGAATGCACTATCTCACACTAAAGCATTCAAAGTAAAAACCGGCGGGTGCAATAATATCCACCTTTTGATGAAGTGTACGTATTGACAATTATATTTATGTCCCTGAACTGATTTACAGGTCAGGCTTTCTAAAATAAACAATATGGGTTTCAAAATCATCTGCCTATCCTATTCCCAATGCTGCCAAATACCCTATGTTGGTATCGACATCCAGTCTAACCGGATGCAGATGATGAATACCAGTGTTTTACATGGAGCGACTGCCTATCTGACCTCCACAACCCAGTTACTGGGCAACACAATAAGCGTTGATAAGACTGATTCGTCAGGTTTCTGGCTACCCGTAACGACTGTCAAAGATCTACAAATGACAACTGGGATCAACGACTTAACGTGTTTTCCGAGGCACGGAGGATTCTCGATATGTTACGAACGGTCACCCATCTGACCTCGGCAAGCGTAGCTTAACCTTCGATCAACCAGTGCGGATGTTTTTATTTAGCCACGAGCTCCTCTAATATGGTTTTCAAATAATTAAATTAATAGCTGAATCTAGCTTTTAATCGACCAGTGCGGCTGACTACTTCTCCACGAGCCCCTATATCTATCCTAGTATATAATGAGCTAATGTTTACTCAAATATTGTTGAGTATAAAAAAAACATATTAATAGGGTGAATGGGAGAGATAGTCTCACTTCTCAATTCAAGTGATGAACATTAGTTCGTAATTTAATTTTAATTAGTAGTAATTTAATCGTGCGTGATCATTAGATCAAGCACGATTAAATTAATACGCCATACATGATATAACCATCGTAAAAGAAAAGTAAAATCGAACAAATATAACAAACACTGTAAAACTTCTTCGAAAAGCCGTAGATAATTATAAGAATTCGAAGTATGTGACTTGCATTACCGTTAAAAGTGGACAATGAATACGGTAATTCGCTCAACATGATTGTCATGCTAATGCTCTCTTCAGTGAAATAAATCTTGGAGGAGGCTGCCATACTGAGATAGGTACCGTTTGATATAATACAGGCATGTTAAGCGAATCATATTGGTAATACTCTAGAGTAATAGGTAAAGACATAACATAACATCAAGCCCGTATTCCCCGCAGGGCTAGGCAGCGGAGTGCCTATAGCAAACCCACATTCTGCCAGTTATTTTGAAGTCCCATTTACCAGAAAGCGAGCCTATAGCCAGGAACCAATGGAAAAACCCGATCATAACCGATCCAGGAATCGAACACAGAAACGCGTGCTCAGCACTGCCGAACTGACAACGAAGGTTTTTGGATTTTTTTATTCAGGTGAAGACCGTGGTTCATGCGGATTTATAGTTTCAAGATAAGGACCAAAGTGCCATAGAGGACAATACCTACTATTTTCTAATGCTATTAATAAAAACATAATAACGTATCATAGAGCAGACTTATTTGAAAATATCACAACTCATAATAAACGTTGGAGACTAGCAAAGATAATGATTGGAATGTTAACACAAAGAAAAATAAACAAAAGCTATGTATGTTGGAGGTCCTAGTACAGCGCCCTGCGGTAAACCACTAACAACGCACGCAGTTCATTGACTGAAACACTCTCGCTCTTAGGAAATTAGCGAAGATTTGCCATCATCAACACGAATGAGTACCCATAAAAGATGATCAAAACTGATATTTAAGATGTATGTTTCATCAATGCCTTAAATTGTGTATCCACATTCTAAATACACAACAGTTGTTGTTAAAATCTTTGAATAAACTGTGTTCTGCGTATTTATAAATACAATAAGAAATAATCACTACGTAAAGACTAATGCTAAAGCACGAAGTGTATCGAATAGCATTATCTTGAGTCATACAGCACAATAAAACAGCAAAATGTTACTTATTAGATATTGTGTTCTTTGAACATAAGATGATATGTAAGATTAACAGTGAAAACGTTAATATTTATGGATATATCTGAATAACTGACAATAGAACTTTCGTATCTACCATCTATAGAGAAACTAGGAGTGCAATAAATTGCAATAATATTGATTGTACAAGCGAAAACCTGCCAGACTTGAGAACTATTATAAGTGACACAAGTAACTTCGGTTAGTAGGTGTCGTGAACAAAAGCAGAAAGTAACAATGTCGCCTGCACGGAAGGGGACAAAGTAACGGATTCCAAGAACGGTGTCTGACAACGTAAAACCCTCATTTTATGTGGACGTTAGTTAGATAAGCAGACAATAATTTTACTTTTACGATAGAAATAAATCTACAAGTGTACATTTGTAAATGGGCTACCTAACTGTTTGTGTAAGGTTGCACTCAATTGTTTTAAGTGTACAGTAAGTGTCACATAAACGCTTTTTCTTGTTAAGAAAGCTGATAGCGCATAAGACGACAAAGCTATTGCAGCTAGAGAGATCTAGTCCGTTGGGTACGTTCTAAGACTACCACGCATTTCCTATATTGGGAAGAATCCTATACATATTAGTAGATAAATCACTATAATTTGCAAATGGAACGGAAGCATCAAATTAGGTCGGCATAGAATTAGCATTAAATGAATCCCGAATGGTAACCGTGTTCAACTCCTGTAACTAAGAGACATTAGCAAGAATGTGTGCTAGATATTTATAAACATATAAACATACTACTCTATTGTCTGTGACCCACATACATGAGATGCGGCAACTCACACGCATGCCTTTGACTCTTGAGAATATCTTCATTTGTATGGTTGCCCATCGACACACGTCATCGACACTAATCGACAGAATGGCAAATTGACGTCATAAGTTAAATGTAATTCAAGGCTACCAAAAATCTTGTGATTGTACACAATATTGTCCATACCATACATGATTATGTTATGTTAAGTAGGTAATCAAATCATCGGTGGTTATACACATTTTTGTGTTCGAAGAAGAAGTGGGTTTTATGTCTTTTTGGACGTCTTCTTTATTCTGTCAATATATAAGATTTATCTCTACAAATAAAATGCTGTAATTCTAAATGAGGTTCTGCTCATTTGTAAGGAAGTATACTCATTAACCCCGGCTAAATATTGACGAATTGTGATATTAACGATGAAGGTGACTTCGGCGCATTAGACCAAATAATGCCTTTTTGTATTTGACTTCCAGGAAGCGTCAGCATAAGCCGGTCCCGTGAGAAAATATGTGCATAAAGTAAGGCATGCCGAATAACTGCCAGTATTCATTCTTTTTTATAAACAAATAAGGTAACGGACGCCATATTTGACGCGAACCTCGACTCGTTTTATGTCTCGGAAAAGCTTTTTCTTGTTATATTGAAGAAAGACGTCAATACTAGAAAGTAGACAAGGTACATGTTCGTAACAACTTCTTAACCTTGCTATCATGTAACTTGAAGAGTTGCTTTAATATATCTTAAGCGTTTATGTGTTCTTGAGTGGAGACCGCGACTCGGCAAACGTAGTGTAGGACGCCCTCTGACCAGGTGGGATGACGATCTGCGAAAGACTGCAGGCAGATGCTGGATGCGGCAAGCTGAAGACAGGGCGCTATGGCGCTCATTAGGAGAGGGCTATGTCCAGCAGTGGACTAGTATAGCCTGATGATGATGAAGCGTTTAAGGACCTTTAAGGATCTAAGGACCAAATGCATAAAACAAGTAATATAATGTGAACAAAAGATATAAGTTCACACTTAATAAACGAAACTTCATAAATACTAAAATACATAACCACCACCAAGGATATCTACTCGTAAATAGGGCATAAGGTAATAAAAAAGGTGTGGCTCTCAGTTTATTGATAAGTAAATCATGCAACTAAAAAGCTAGACTTTTTTGTAAAGCACCGAAGATTGCTCAAAATACGTGGAAGAGAGAAGTTAAAATTTAAATGGTGTGACAAAACCCACTGTACCAATACCAAGCTGTAATGACATTAACCAAGATTCTTTGAGCAATACCGCTGACGGTAGAGAAAGCGTTTTTCGTAGAAACGATAAAACATGTACTTTTTACGTCGATTCTTTAGGAACCGGACTTAAATACATCTCAAACAAAGAAGAGTTAATATTGATTATAAGAATAATAGGGACACAATGAGGACGCATAGGTAATCTTGTTTTTCAATATTTTTGGTTGGACTTTTCTTAAGCAATTCTGACCCAAACTCAATTTGTAGTTTTGCTTTAAGTTGCTCTCATTAACTCATTGGGACAAGAATTAACTTTAGATGTTCATGGCATCGTTTAGTTGGCAATCTTAATCGGATCAACATGAAATCTTAAAAGGTAATTAGATATGTTTACTATAATGTAGGTAGTCCGTCTACTTGATCTTCAAGTGCCCTCTAACGACTCTTCTGGGAAAATGGTGGGAAAAAGGTGTGTACATTACCGGCGCCAACTCCAAAATATATTAACATAATATTATATAATATAATCAAACTTTGTCTAAACAAATAAACTTAATAACACAATTTATATTCAAATGCTTGGATTTTATAAACGTTATGACCAATATCACTTCGTTTTCAAACAAATGTGAGGTCGGTGGTAGGTCGCATAAAATTCTCATTATTTATAAACAATACTGTGAAGTGTAAGATATTGTTCAGAGGAAAAATGTTAATCCTACCCATCCAGTTATACCGACAAAGAAACTAATACATTAACAACTATAGATTTATACGTAACAGATTGTGAGAGGTAACCTTTTTACTGTAGTTTCCAATATGCGTTTAGCCTTTATGTTTTATTTTTTTGTGTGTTTTTTGCACATTTACAGTAATAGATTAAAAATATAACATATGACCTAATAAAAAGAGCCAAGTTAAGCAAGTTTTACTTTCTAGCTGTTCCGTCATTACAAAACCTAAAAATTGCAGCCTCTGCAGTATTTAATTAAAACGATAACATATCCGGTCATAAAGTTTCAATACTTAGGATGAATCAATAATTCAGTAAAGCACTAACTAAGTACATAATATTAACCAGAGACCAGTTTATTTTCAACCTTGAAAAAAATCGGTCGCAGCTAACGAAAAAATCGAAAAAGACCACGTTGACAATAAAACTGGCTTTGACCACTGAGCGATAAATGTTTGCGGTAACGTATGAAGCGGGAAACAATTCATTTCACATTATATTGTCTACTGCACACCATGCGATGGGTATTCTGTGGGCATGGCTCCCACCTCACCATGTTTTGCCATTGTTCACTTCAATCATATCCGACAAAGCTTTTTATTTAATTGTGACATATGCAGAAGGGCTTACTGCATACCTACTATCCATTGCTCTTAAACTTTGATTTCAATATTTGATAACAAACATGTTGAGTGTCTGAGTCATTGTATGATCATCGTATCTATCGATGAACGTTTCCTTGAAGACGGGTTGAGTCAGCCTCAGCCAGCTTTTGCTTCGACTTTGGAGCTTACACAATATTTGGGCACATGGAAAACAATTTACTGATATGTCCTACTCGTATGTTCACTGTTTCTATTGAACATAAGAGTTGTTTGTTGTTTGGTCCAGTTTTGACTAAAGCTTCTATGTTTTTGAATTTGTGCAGATAGGTAGTTACATACACGTAATCTTTTACTAGGATTTAAGTAGACCCCTGTCCCAGTTCTTTAAAAACACTTTTAAATTTAATTTGGCCTTGACTTTAGCCACATATTAACAGCATTTCAATATTAAAATAGGAAAGGGAATGACTTCACAAACAAGAATGTCGATCATATGTTCTGAAACACGTCTTTCTACATTTTTTTTAATTGGACATTACCTATGAGTCATCGCCAGGTCTCCGGGTAATTTCGAATGCAGTCGTTGGGCATGTTGCTCTTGCACATAGTAAGTGAAGGGATACGCCCGGGAATGACCTCAGGGCTGGTGACGACACCGTGTTTAAAATTCCACGCTCGTTCTTTATGCGAACAGGACTCAGGAGACTTGGTGTTTACTATAGTCTATAAAACAAATGAACACGCATTATAATACTGAATAATAACGTGGTGTTCATGTACGAAGGAACTCCCTCTGCTTTATTGTTTCTGAGCCATATTGCATACCTACATGTTTGAATAAAAATCAATGACTGATCGGCAGATATTTGTAATATTGCATTTCTATCTCAGAACCAAAAACATAAACGAATAATAATTTCACATTGCACAAAAACTTTGTATCTATTAAACAGCTGGAAAACTTGCAGTTAGGTGTGGCAAGCGAGGCTGCTTTCTCTAGTCAGCTGGTCGCCCGCGCCTTGCACGTGCGGTGCGCACGCGCCGCGACGCCGACGTTGACAAGTGTGTGATATGCTCCACATCAGCCCAAACCTTGTCAATACCAAGGTGACAGACTCTATTTTGTAATTTGTGTCGGTATAAACATATGGAACATAGCTGGTTTTGACTTGGCCACGGACGAAAATATGTACGCTAATTTTACTGTACTGTGTACTGAACTTAATTTCGATATTCATTTAGATTTAGGAGTGTAATCGCTTTGATATTTTTTATCCTTATCCTGAATTTTGGTTTCCGACGAATACAATGCAACAATTCTCAAGTTTGAATGCGCTTTTACAGGTTTTACAGGCTTGTACCCGAAGGGCAGCTAAGGATTATCTGGTTCCGTGCGACCGAAGCCCTGGCCAAGAATACATTGGAAGTTTTGTGATATTTTTCCATATGGAAATCGATATAAATGATAGAATCATTGACTTGTCATGTATCTGATGTACACGCGACAAGATAAGACATCTTAACTAGTTCTATTCATTTGCCTTCTAATCATTAGATACGTGACATCGATAAACTGATAGGAAAGTCAGAATATAACTACTGTATCGCGATTACTTCTAGTATCCCGCTTTCATCTTACATTAGGGTTTCGTACTAAAATGGTTAAAAGAAACCCTTTTGGTGCGAATTCATCTGTCTGTAAACACTGCAAGCTCACGTATCTAGCAAGTGCAAGAATTTTCTTTTCATTAATATCACATAACTTTATTTATAATTGTATTTTTCGAGAAAACATACATAGGTATAAATAACTAAATCATAATAAACGAAAAAAACGATGTCTCTCACTGGCAGAGTATTTTAAATAATCAGCAGAACCCATTACAAACTCACGTAGTACAGAAACCAGCACATCAAGCTACCACAATGTGTCAAATTTCTTCGATAGGTTTTTAAAAATGAAAAATGTTTATCGTACAAGATACGGAACCCCCGGTATGCAAATCCGACTAGCTTTGAACAAGTTACTACTGTAATCTAAGTCATACTTATCATCAACTGGTAGAATAGATCTCAACTAGTGCTCAAGCTAGATAGGTGCGTTAATGTTTTCCTAGATTATTAGAAATTGCAGTTGTCTTCTCAAATTATTCCTCGTTAGCATCACAACTGCGAGAAGAATCATTTACCAGCTTAGCTGTTACTTTGATGTCAATTATATTAGCTATTCGATTCTCGGTAGTCAGGACCAAAATTGCACCATTCCAATTTAGTGATTTAAAAATGATTCTTTAATTTTATCGTTCCTTTTCGAAGCAACATTGCTATTTTGAGGAAAATCGATTGCAACCTTTGTATAAGGTATCTTAACATTCTAATGCTAAGCACGTGTGTAGGGTAGGCAGTTACATCACGACGTCAGGTATTTAGGGGAGGGGAGAAAAACGCGCCAACCACTAACTGTGCAATTTTCCTCATACCATAAATAGGTGCTTATACAAAGGGAATTTGTTGAAAATAAAAAGTAAATCAAAAGCCAAAACAGCATTCTTTTTTCAGACATCTTTTTCTACCAACTTATAGCAAAATAAATACATCAAAATATAACATCAGTCGGCAATAAAATCTTTGAAAATTAGTTACCATCCTATAAATGCGTTCAAACTCTTTCTTAATGAACATCGAACTCTTAAATTACGCGTTAATAAGGTAAATTGCATGGCAACAATGGCTTTATTCACGGCCATGCTCAGGTTCATTGAAGCACCCTGGCAGCCGCGGGCGGGTTCCCACGGCTCCACTCCTGCGCACCAATTAGATACACCAGGCCTACGCTAAGCTATACTTAGGTGCCAATTTATTGGTGCAAAAAATCTTTTTGAACGACTTTTTTGTAAAGGAATGTTTAGTTTTATTTAATACAAAAATCAAGCCGTAGGGTTCCATGATCGGGATGAAAAAAATATTGTAACCACCCCTAATACAACATAGTTTACATAGTAAAAAGTACACAAGTCTCCGATTAACACACACTGTTAGACAGGCAGACCGGCGGACGGACAAACGGACAGACTGAAATTTTAAGGAACACCTTTTTGCCATATTTTAGCTACGGACCCTACAATAAGATAACGTTTTTATTTGTGCTTTAGTCTGCCAGCCTGCGGAGAGTAAGGGTGGTGATCGATGCTCGCTTGTTTAGTGTGCTTACTTCTCATAATTTAGAATTAACATTAAGAATCTTTACAATGCGTGCACAATCACATACTGTTCTGTTTACCTATAATTAACTCATTAATTTACAAATAAAAAAATGTGAACTATCCTATCTAACTAAACCTTACAGTAAATTATAACATATTGCCCAAAAAATCTGACATTATTGGCATTGAGATTAAAATTCTCAGGAAGCCATAGCGATATATGATGTACACAGATGCCAGCAATTCAAGTTACCCCAATCTGTCAAATATATTTGATAACTTTTCCACTTTATTACATGTTACCATGTTCAATTGGGAAAAATTGTCAGTTTCTAGATATAGATATACAGGATAGTATTACAGTAATCTGTACCAAAGATTATTGTAATACTATCCTTAAATACAATCCACCTAATAATGATTATGGTTACAAGGTTTATTTTAAATACATTATCTGCTTTTCGGTATGAACCAGTAATAATTATGACGTAAGGTTGAATCTGTACCTTTGATCCTTGTGTACGAAGTTCGTAATGATTTCAACTGTTTTTATCTATCCATTCAAACTAATTTTTTTCTAATAGCTAAGTCACACTTTGGTATAATGTATTCTTCATCACATAATATAACAACTACATACTAGTTTTTATTTACTAATACGTTATGAATATTTTAAATTCCTAAATAAAAATGCTTATGGCATTACCAGCCAAGACTTGGTAAACACTGCGGCACTGTTTTATGATTTACGTCAACGGTCGTGGTATTCATAAACATAATTAAAAATATTACGCGTAATAAATAAGATATATAAAAATAGAATGTAGAATGATCTAACTACACATCCAATTTGTCATTCATCATTTTCATCAAAACTATTTAACAAAAAAATATGTATGGATTTTTTTTCAGTGAAAACAGTAAAAAGACATGAGAAAATCATAATTTCTATGTAACCCAATTATGTTTTTAATTGAAAAGTTATTTTTTTTCGGTATCAATTACTCGTAACAACACCCGAAGAAAACGTAGAAAGAAAATCGGAGGAAAAATTCAAAGTTCGGGGATCCAGAACCAGTACTAAACTTATGGTATCAATTCGTAAGTCGATGTCCCTTCGACCCTGTAGGTATATATGCGTCTCGCCGGGCTAAGCTAAGTTTTGCAAAATCAAAAACACATTTTTTAGTTTTTTTTTCTAATTTTCTAAAACTACATAAAAGAGCAGTTAGATAAATTTCAGTTTTTTACTATCATCCATAACGCAGCTATGACGGTACGAGAATGCGACATAACGTTCTAGTTGGTATAACATTATAAATAGATTCAACATAAGCAAAGAAGAAGTAACCACGAAAAATGGCAAAGTTCATAGTAAGTAAACACCCCAATAAAGATACCTGACCTGAATACTTCCCTCTGTAGTAGCGATTTATCTTTGTCATATACAGTAAACAATGTAGAGAGGACGTTGACTGTATATATATGTACGTGCCTGCACGTCCGTGATAACTAATACTGCTATGCCGCTGAACCCTTTGTTTTTGACATGGGTGGGCTGACACTACTACGCAGTATTTTAGCATGTTATATCCATAAATATTTTGCCCACCATTTGCTCAATAAACTTTTAAGAATGGTAAACGTTTAAGAACTGCTCCTACGGTTAAAAAATCTATTGGAGATATATCTTCATCACGTCCGTCTAATAACATTTATTATCATGTTTGACAATCAAAGTACAAACCTTAAAAATATTACTTCGACGAAAAGGTGTAAGCAAACAACATTATCAGAGTTCACATCCGTAGGTGACTTAATAGAAATAACAAAGATAAATATAATTTAAGTACAACGGTAAGTAAACGAGAAAGTTCTCAGTATCGCGCGTGTTGCTACCAAACCGACTCTATTTGCACAGCTATACAAACTGCGTGTTGTTATCGGTATCCAAAGTAAGCAGAGCCTCCCCGCCCTCCGCTAGAGAGCAATAAATGGTAATTTAGAATTTTATGAAGGCTCTCTGTAAGATGGTGGAATTGTATTAAAGTATGATGACGATGTTGCGCCAGCTAAACTACCTAGTTCTTGTAGAAAACGTCGCGTCGAACAGGGACATTGTTTGTTGTATTCTGTACACTTGTGCTAACGTCACCGCATCTGTTTGTTCGTACTCTTTCCGAAAATGGAACAACAGTGCCTCGGAACCAATATTAAGACATAATATATCTTCCATTCTTCCTCTTCGAATCTTTATTTTCTGGTTTATTTGTTCTTCAGTCATTTTAAAACCATCAAATAGCGCCGCCATCGAATCATTTTTTAGTTTCCAGACATCATTTTCCTTGTCAAATAAAAGGCTTACTTTACCTTCCCGATACTTACATCGATGACGGGCCAACAACTTTCCACTACTTATACGTTAGTGCAATACATGGCTAATGTCGCAGCGACGCACCTTAAAAGGGCCCGAGGTGTCGGAAATTCCATAGACTATAATGATTCCTGACATTTGCGAACATTTTACAATACACATTCAAACCAAACTTCTTGTACAAATTAATTCGCTCATTAAGAAAACGAGTCCAAGCTATAAAACACGTTAAGGGTGAACTGTGTCTAGTAAAACTACATTAAAATAGTACAAATAAGTCGATTATGAATATTGGATAGCAAAAACACATCAGAACTCTCAGCTACTGCCTTGAATGTACAATTTTTAGTTGATAAGTGATAGGTGTCTTAAGGCTCTCTCAGTTCCCATAATTTATGTGCATGCAAAATATTCCGTTCTACATAAGAAGTGTTACTACACTTGCTGAATTTTTTATAGATTATAATAATTTTAATATCCGGAAGTGTAGTCTACGCATGATATTAGTTAACATCTTTGGCGGAAATGAAACTAGTTTATTACACAATCGTACTTCGATCCTTAATTAACACAACAACTAGGTTTATTTCCATACTCTTATCACTCTTATCAAAATGTTACTGTTGTGTTAACACGTTGAACGCCAAATGACCGACAAACAATACATTTTCTATTGTGTCTCGTTGTTTGGCAGTTAAGGTGTTAATTGCTAAGCAGCAAAGCGTGTTAGATGTGACTTTGTTACAATCCTCCTGTTGGATTCAGAACTCTCGTTTCTCGTCGTCGTAATTTTTCGCCAAGTTTTCCTCCTACGGTAACTCAATTCTGCAGCGCTGCATTCACGCATGTCCCTACACACATTGCATTGCCTCTGAGTCTATATTGCACAATAGGACATGGTTTAATATATCTATTTTATATTCTTTTCACCATCAGAAATGGTGTAATTATGCTTTAGATTCAGTTCACAACTTGTAACGTTCATACGTAATTCGCATAACATATTATTACGCAAATTAAACTACTCAAATACAACATAGAAGGCACTTTTACTTTTAATCGATCAGTATTCAGAAAGTTTAACTTTCCCTCGCTCGTGCTGCCGATGTCAGAGTCAACACGGAAATCTATGTTTATTAAACAAGCTTTCGTTTAGATTTATACAATCAAGAATGAAGTAGTAAACTTCGCTTGATTGATAGCAGGAGTAGTAGAAAATACCCAAATACTCGAACATGTAAATGTAGAAATGGCTATAAATAAGTCATCTAAAAATTAATTTGAAAGTCAGTACTTTTATAAAAGACCGACCCATAATTCTCAGAGGAACGAAGAACAACAATAAATATACAATAACAACTGTTAAAGCTAACGAAACACGTTGGAGAGCGGCGCGGGCGCCGGCGAGCTTCTAAACTTACGAGTGCTCACAACAAATAAGTGGCTGACACAGACGCACACACGAACACAGGCAGGTCGTGCGCGCCCGCGGCGCAGTGCCTGCGCAGCCTGGGACACAGGTTTACTCAATGAACTGTACGCCTCAGGGATGGGAGAACTCGATCCATATTTATCGAATGCAATAATATTAACTTTTATCATTTTAACTACTTACTCTAAGGGATCTATCCAGTCCAGTTGACCCTGACAATATTTAAACAAAGCTGCTTCATTGGAATTAATTTTTATTTTTAAATTACGCGTGGTAGATATGTACATATTAATGTTATTTATTGTAACGATGTCTGCCAATATAAGTATGTATTTCGATAGATGCGTCATCTATTTATAATGTGGCCACGACAAGGCAACAGACAAGTTCGTTTACGATCGCTCTAATGTCACTCACTTTTTTAATTTATCGGTCCAATGCGTCACCGACTGAAATATGCAGTAAGAATTATCTGAGTAGTTCGTCAGCGACAACTGTTCCAACTAGAAACTGATTGGTTGATTGTAAATAGAATAGGAATAGAAGAAAATAATAAGCCTGGAAGTAAATACATATACTCTTATACAATAAATTCAATTTATTTTTGTTTCAATGTACAACCAAGAGGTAAAGGTTGACCTGGTCCAATAGTCGCTCTATTTTCTCTAGAAGAAAAAACGCTAATTTTGGTCCACTCTTGTTGGGACACCCACTGGTCCTGAGATTATAATTAGTAGACCGTTACAGTTGCGGAAGGCATTGTTTCAATATCGATGCATCGATGATTTTGAGATTGATATTAACGACAACACTATTGTTGAGTAGAGTAGACATTAAGTAGGCGAGATCGTTGCACTGACTAGCGGTGCAGTCTTCCATCTCACTCGAACACACCATCTAAATCTAGCGGTGCAGTTTTATCTCTCCTTCGCACACTAAAGCAAGGCTCTAGGGTTGCTTATTGAAAGTGATTCAAAAAATTTGTAAATCGAAGTGTTAACAGGCTGCTAAAGAATGAGACGGGTGTCCTTCAATCAGGGAATTTATGAGTACAGCGGCGGCTGTTACCAAGCATAAGTCAAATGGCAAGCGCGGGCAGAAACCACAGAGCGATTTATTTCACTGGCAACAGAAACTACAACGGGTGGTCTCGAGTTGCGATTTCTTCGCCTGGGGACTGTATCTGTAATGGTGTTTCTAGTCATAAATACAGGCGCGATAAGTATCGCCCAGGATGGAGCGGGGCGATGGGTGGTCGACGCGAAATTCGGCAGAGCGCTGCCCTCGGGACCGGTTCCGAGAAGGCTCGGCGCGTTGGCGGCGGCGGCGGCTATTGTGTCTGCCCTCTGCCACACGCGCCGCTTCATTACCGGCCCTCCAGACCTCCCCTCCCACCCTCCGCACATGTGTTAGTGGTCAACTAACCCAGGCGCCAACGCTTCGTGATATTTATGAGCTGATTTGGATCACTTGCTACTATTCAATTAAAGATAAGCGTCATTTTATTGTGTGTACCAAACACTCATAGTGGTTCGTGAAACAAGAGACGTCTAAACATCAATTGTAACTTTAAAAATGATCAAAATTGGCAATTTAAACGAGTTTCAATCATTGTAGAGTAGAATGAAATAAATCTCACTATATAGATAAATTAATTCATGAAATAAGTTACAAAACATCTACTTTATGCTTATTAATCAAATCATAATTATTTGTTATGTTAATGATATATGATGGATGCTATGATATCCTAAGAAAACATCTAACCTTCGTCACAGCTTAACAGGTGATTAAAAAAATAACACGGTAAAATGCATTTGAAACGGCAAACAGTGCCGCTCCGCACCGATAGACCACAATAGACGAGAAATAATATCGTCCACCTAATCTCTTTTTCGTTAGAGGCGCGCCATATTTCATTCTGGCAGCCATTGTCAATAAGAGCCGAGGTCAGAGGCAAATAGGAGAAAAGAACGTCCACACTTTTGTTTTCTTTTTCGAACACTCAAACAAAATAAACTCTAGCACAGTTGCTTGAACGCGCCGCCTTTTAAAATTCGAATTCTAATATCTTTTTTCTATCCCATCTTTTCATTAATATATTACGTTGGACGCTGGCTGTCAGTTTTGTTTTTTAGTCAAGTTCGAGTAAGGTACCTGAACGGAGTGATGTCTACCATTTTACGGTGGGAGCTTATCGTGCTGTCGGTGCCATCGTGTGAAATCCCATAAAATATAAATAAATTGTTAAACGCCCATGACTAATAACTAATTTAATGTTAACAACAGATAATGGTTCAGTGTCAAACTTTCAACTGCAGGATGGTTATCGACATATGATATTAATTTTAATAATGAATACACAAGTCTATTCAAATATAGCTAAGCCACCAAACCATAGCTGAAATTCTTCAAAAACGAAATTAATTTAGCCATAACTAAGGTAAAGATCAAAAATGGAACTTTCAAAACCCATATTAGACTTTAAATTGCTAAAAATATCATATTACACAACAATAAGTGTTCGCTACACGTGCACAAGGATTTATAAAAAACGTCGGTTCTACGAAGCAAATTAACTTTTGCGGGATCTAAAAATAAAACACGAAGCACAACGGATGGTTTTAGGGAAATATATTTACACGATACAGAACGTACTGGAGATCTCATAAATATAGCTACAGTTTGGTATACAGATACAGGACTAGGTATATATATACCTTTTATTCCACTTCTGGAGCAGAGCATAGATCTCCTCAATAAGCAATTAGCCACTGACAATCTCAAAGGAAATTGGCAATTGACCTTTTACTTGAACTTTAAATTGACGCCAGACTGGTATTTATTAAATGCAGTAATCACTGGAACATAGCACATTTTCATAGAGGATTTGTGAGTGTACTTTGGTATAGTATAACCTTAACTTTACGATGATATTCAGAAAGTACATCATTTAACAATATTCAGAAACTGAATATCGCAAAAATCAAAACTTGTATCTTAAGTGTCGAAAAAGGAAATAAATATCTACCAAAATCGAACACTGAAAACCTAGATAAAGTAAACTATTTCCTCCATTAATAGAAACGAGGTGGCGTCCATAATACAATTGTATAACGCGTTAATAACAAAAATATTTCAGAAAATGAGTGAACTAATTGAAATTCGTATTCACACGGCACTTTAGCGCAACCCACTTATAGTAACTTTTATTATATCACACAACACTTAACGAAAGCAAAAATTCACAACAGCTTTGTTATGTTACGTCATCCGTAACAGTTGTAACCACTTACCTAATTATGCGGTATGAAACTAGGTAACGTAGATTCTAAAGTTTTAGATGAAGTTCATATGTATTTTGGTATAATTATAAAGGCAAATGCTTGGTACAGAAGGCAGTACTCCTCGATACTTTGTGAGGAGGTTCCTGTCTCTGCAACCCTAACCACCGCCACCGGTAGCTTAGACCCTACCCCCGCCATCGGTGGACCACTATTTTTTTATATTTTTAATCGTTTTTATATTTGATACCTAAATATTTAAAAATGTAATTTATAAGAATGTTGATTGAACAAAGGAGATAGTAATAAGCTTTATTTAATAACAAAAAGTATTTAGATTACTTTACGGTCCAGTGCTATGAGTAAATATATAATATATGATAAATATAAACAAGACTACGCAAAAGTTTTAGCATCTGCAGCCGAACTAGGAGGAACCTGTATTTTCGGCTAACAGCGCCAATCCTATCGAGTTACATTAAATCAGAGTTCTTATATATAGAATTTTACAAAACAAAGAAATAATAATAACCTAAGGTTGTATTAAGGGTCTGATATAAAATAAGTGAACGCTGATTACGACTTTCTGGAACATCGAAAAGGAAACGAAGTAGAAGATAAACTAAGACGTTGATTGCATCGTAGTAGAGCTAGAGTTACATTTTAATAAACTGAGATAGATAGATGATGGTGAAACAAAAAAACTATGAACATAACAGACCGCATGACCCCAGAATATCAGTGTTAAAAAATCTAATCAAAGACCATGTTTTGTCCAAAACAGTAAACAGCATAAAAAAACTACACGTGGTGCAGTTAATTGCAATAACAACAAGCTATCACAATGACATACATTTCTCGATAAGACTACTTTTACTTTCCTACTTGTCACAAGTGACACTAATCATTAGATACTGAATTCAAACGGGTCGTCAGTCGTCACTGACATGATCACGACTATGCTATGTGGCTGTGTCAGCACCGCCACTGACACGCACCCGGGTCAGGTTGCACAATGTCTATTAAGTAATTACCAAGTAACAAAGGTGAACGTGGTATTTATGTCTATAATTACAATTTACAGTAAAGCTCAACTATGTATCATGATTGAGAATGCACATTGCTGCAAGGTTGATGAAGATTTTTCTTTTATTTATGATTCTACTACAACCTAATATTTGATTTTTGGACCTAACTACTCGCCAGTTGCACAAAACTATGGTGAGCTAAATTCAAATTAAAAAAAAGGATTTTTAATTCATTTTTTATTTATGAGAACGAGGAAATTTAGGAACGCCGTTCACCACCTACTATAAAGTGTTTTGGCTAGTAATAAGAAGCTTCGTAATAAACTCCCCAGTCTGTCTGTTTATAAGCATACGATCCTTTTCCATTTCATCACTCAAGGAGTTTTTCTTGGTAAATCAATCAAGCGTGGCACTTTTTAGCTCTCCACAAATTTGCAATTAAGATGCTATCAAGACACGCTATTTAAAGCAATCTCAACGTCATATTGAGTAACAGAAGGCATTACTTCAGCATTAAGAAATGAACTAACAAGTAATTATTTTTAACCAGTGCCTAATTGCAACGTTGAATTATCAATGAACCGAGAAAAATTGAATTACTTGCATCAGTAACCGCACGCTACAAATATAGACTTCCAACAAGTTGCACTGACAACAAAATTGTAATTGATATGATTATAAATAAAGCAATCAACTGTTATAATTTGCAGTGCATACAACATGATATTAATATCTGTAGTGGGTCAATAGAAAGAACAACAGCGGTCTTAGAATAGAACAAGGAAGCAATGGAAAAGCAAATTGGGTTTATAAATTAAAAGTCTAGTTATTGCTAGTTTTTTATATGTATAAGATGATATAAAACTATCCACGTGGTCTTGTTTCGAGAGAGGTCAGTATGGCTGGATGCGAAGACATGGTAGTGCAACGAACTATTTGGAGCGGTGCGACATTTAATTCCAAGAAGCGCGAGTCGGCGACTCGGCCGAGAGCCAGCCGAATGTCGATTGAAAGCACGGACTTTGTTACCCACACACTAAACCGCCATTTTATTGAATTTGCAGTTATTAGCGGAACTGTTGTTTTGAACACCTCATTTGATTTGCGTTGCACGAATAGTAGTGACACAGCCAACAATTTACAATTTGCATTTGGCGTTCACGTTACTTGGCTTCGAACAGAAACTCCATACAAACAAATCAAGGTTTTTACAATATTTCGCCTATTTATGTCGCTACGCATGATCAAAGCGGTCGGTCATGTTTTAGCAAAGATGTAGGTGACGCAATATCAAACGTAACGACTTTGTTTGCGATAACGTAACGTATTATAGCCTTTATGATTCAGTAAGTAGATTAATGTGTGTGTGTGTGTGTGTATGTAGAATAGTAAATCGAGAACATTGTCAAAATGTTCCCAGTATCATAACTCTAATGAGCTATTGTCATTTGTTCCCGTCATCATCAGCCTTCACATAATTTCGTCAGAAACATAGGGTCACTTGCCTTTAAAATTATAATAGTCATATTTCAAAATTAATCACAAAATGTTGCCCTTACCTCATCATTAGTTACTCTTATAAAATTCTAGCTCAATATTATAAGAAACTTATTACGTTTAAAACCTCAAGGTCAACAATAAATGCATTGACGAATTCTTTCTCCATACACATTATCTTTCAATTCGTAAACTCTTCATACACCTTGCTACTCGTACACATTGCTTTGGCATGATGTCAGGCTTAAACAAAACGTGTATTACAAATGCCAAAACAAAATCAAAATTTAATTAAAGGACTTGAACAGATGCGCTTGTGATTGCACGCATCAGACGCGCATGAGTTTGATCTATTTCTGTTCAGCGTCTCGAATAAATATCCATAATTGATGTGTTCTGCAGCCAGATAATAAATGGTGGGGCAGACGCGCTGCCAACAACAACGCGCTTATTATTGACTAGCCTAATGAGCTCGAATATAATCAATAACAGTGAAACGACTAGATGGTATAAATGTACAATTAGCATAAAGCCATGCCCTCAAGGCAGTTCCTGGAATTTAGCCTTTATCGACAACTCTGGAAGTTAGGGCTATTCCCTTCTTTAAAGTAAAAGGCAACTGCTTTAGTACTATTCGTATTGTTATCGTAGATGATAAAACAAATTCTAATCCCACTACAGCCGATAAAATCTGCCATCTAAACCTATCAACTTTTTATCCAAATAACATATTATTCATACGGACACAAAACAAGTTAAAAGCAACGATCAAAAGGCAATTTCACGCAAGATGAAAGAGGCGTTCTAGAGTTACCAATAGTCGGATGCGATTGTCGGCGAGGCAAATAACAGGTCCCGGTGATCGTCTAACGAGCAGCCGCCTCCTCGCGAAACTAAACCCGAACCGAGACGGTTATTCTCGACCAAATTAAAATGGCGGCGTCGTCAACAAAGGCGAGTATAGTGGGTAATTTGAGCATATCGCTGCACCAGACGAAACAGAATACATTAACACGATAACGATTGCAAATTGCTACCACGCTGCTGTTGTGATTTCGCTGAAAAATCCTCATTTTTAATCATACCATTATGACAGTGACACCGTACATGCGGACGTTGATCTATTTTTTTTTCAGCAAACCTAGACCAGCAAAACCATTACAAAATATAAAACTCACAAATTAATCATACAGAATCAAAACTACCACCTCGAATCCATTCAAAACGTAAGGTTGACGACGTATGGCGTTGGATCGTACTGTCGTGTAACGTACACGTCTTCTTTTTATTCTACATTTGCCTTTTTCATCAGCCTGTACTTCATTAGCGTATTACCGGCCGTTAGCAGCCTTCTGTTTGAATTTGTCCGGAGAGCCTCTAGACACCTCAAAGTCTTGTTATCGAAAACATTACCTTTATATAGGTGTGAAACCGTCGATGTCGAACCAGATTAACGGCTATTTTATTGGTCTGCTAAATCTGTGCCGTCGTAATCAATACGTCTCGTCGGACAGAATAGTTCATAATGATCCCAAGATAGGTATTACGGACGCGGCACCTGAGGTTGGCCGGCCTCCGACGCTCACGCATGTTGACAATCTATTGAAACGATTAACGACACGTCGAACCCAAGTTATATGGCAGTGACAAGATTTAACCGCTTTAATGGTTTAATATAAACACCATGCAAATTGCCTATTGTGAAATATGAACCGCAGGGGTGCTATGCACAAGCAACAATGGGATCGTGGGAAACCATACAAATTGGCAGAGGTCAAATCCGTAATTTGTTTGCTACGAATATGATTGAGTAAAACAGAGAGATTAGAAGCGTAAAATATAAACACTAATGTTATTGAACACACCGCGATGATTTCATACCGGTCGGCGGCATCTTATCGGGGATTCACCACCAAAATGCCCCGACTCGACCGAGCGACCGCTCGAGCTCCAATATAAGAGGAATACAACTCAATTGATAGTTCATTTGTTAGTTAATGTGGTGACGGACACAAGTAACAACATTAGAATTATGAAGAAATATTCACTGATCGGGAACAATTTGAAGATGGAAATAGAGGAGAACAGTCATCGATTGACGATTATAGGCAACAACAACTACATAAAGATATGCAGGAACGTGGGAAGTGTTACGATCATTGGTGACGAGTGCAGTATAGACGTTTTTGACAACTATGGAAGTGTAGAAATGAACAGTGCCAGTAGTACAGTGAAAATAAATGTGTGTACCAGTAACAGTGAAACACAAGTTAAAGATTGTAGAGACTTGCCCCAACAGACGATAGATTCAAATAAGAAATCTAAGCAGAAGAAATCTCTAAAAGTAATCTTCGAAAAGTTCATTAGTTTTTGTATAAAGAAAACATTTAAATCGAAAAAGTAGAAATACTTACAGTAGCTAAGTGAGCCATAAGACAATTTGGATGTTGGAAGCTGTGTCTAAGAATGAAAAGCATTTTATAAATGTTTTGGAACTGACTTTGAAGACGACGAGAACGAGGACGAGGACAAGGAAAATGAAATGAAAGGAAACTCGATAGATATATCCAACGTGTGCGTGGATTGCGGGGAACTACTTGTTTCGTACAATACTGTGACGTGTGTCGTTTTGTGGAAGGCAAGCTGCCTATAAACTGTATCATAGTTATTTATATGAGTTCAGTCATTCACCGGTACTTTTTCACTAACTACATTATAAGCTTCATTTAGTTTTAGGTAATCGATAATAATTTCTGTTTTCTGTTTAAGGAGTTCTCATTGTCAAGAAAATCTCAACCTCAACAAAATTTGTGAACTGTGTCTGTGATAGTAAAAACATAATTGTATATTTATGTGTTTATTGATAAACCCTTTTATGAATGCCATAGTTTGCCTGTTGTAAAGTAAAACATCACAACCACGTGTTTCAGTGCTTTTAACAAGTATTTTGTCAAGGCTTGATGAAAAACAAGTCAGTCAGTCAGTTTTGTCAGTTTGGCAATAATGCCCCTATTTCTTTGGACTTAAACGTAATTGGCTAACCCTTCGAGGTACACAGGCAGGCAGGTATATTATATTTTCATAAGGAAAACATAACCTATCTATCTTTTGTGTATAATGTACAAAGTTTGGAATTAAGCTGAAGGTTGTTTGAAACAGCATAATCAAATTTCATCAAGGTCGAAAATGTACCTTTGGCCGCACAAATCGATTGAAATCAGGTTTATTAGAATATTTACTTCGGACCAAATCAGTCAAATTACAAAGGTCGAATCGCAGTCCTTTTATAACATATTGAACAAGACAGACTATATATTTATGATTAGGTATAGACCGAACATAAATCAAAATTCATTCATTCAAATTCGGTTGAGAATAAAAACTTGTTGAACGTCATAAAATCTAAAGAAGAAATATCTAATGGACTTGATAGAGAAGATGGTGAACTAAATGAATTGGAAGCACAGGAGAGGCTTACCGTTGCTTTGCCAGATTAGATTCTTGTTAGTCTGACAATTACACCTTTCGCAACACATAAAGAGTTGAGTCAGTATGAACAAGAACAAACGATTTCAAAGAAAAGTTCTAAACGATGTAATGTGGTGTTGTTAGAAGAACGTTTCTGGCAGCCAGCCATGCTGCTTTAATTCATTGCCTGTGACTCCATTACATTGACTAAATACTTACAGGTATGCGGTTAAAATTAGTGCTTATTTAAATGTATAGCCCATACGTTGTATAACGTAAGAGATCAAATAGCTAAATACATACATGTGGTAAAGAACACCGTACAAATTGGAATATGACCCATTTGAAAACCCAGAGATTTAAATAAAGTACGTGCAAAATGTTTTTAATGGGTAGAATTTCAAAAAAGTCTATTGCAAAATAACCGAAAAGTAAAATCTCAAAATTGAGCTAACGATTTAACGACTGATGCTTCAAAAATCTTTGACTTCTCAAAGCCCGGCTCTGCGTTTGCTATCAATATTATTGAATAATATTATATTATTAGTAGTTAAGGTAGAAAAATAATCATTCAATCAATGGACGCGAATTGCGATTTACGGTTGACTGATTAAACTCAGCAACTCTTATCATAACGTGGACTTAGTCTCCTACCAGTTCATAAGATAAGTGATAGTAATAAATCTTCATAGTATTCCAATAGAAAAATAAATTATTTCACAATAATCACACAATCACACCCAATATTTGACACACTTGTTTCAACACAAACAAATAGGTTATGTTTAAAAGGTTAAGTAGCAGTTACAATAAACGTTTCTGCCATCGCCCTGACGTCATGCAACGGGTATTGGAGATATGCCACGTTGTTGTCACGACATATTACGTTTCGCGTTAAATGCTGATTTTCACACAACATGAGCTCATACATCATACTCCACCCAGGCTATGTATATGAGCTCATGCAACTCAACCTAGGTAAAATGTCTATTAAACCCTTTGTCGAGTCAAGTAACATCATCAGACGTTTTACCTTCTTAAGTTATGGTGAGTGGTTGTCAGACCATTCTGCATATGGCTAAGGGGAACCACAGCTTGATTTGTAGATCATCCATTTTTAAAATGAGGTTGTCTGTCACGTTAGTAACAAAACTTATCTCGATCTTGTCAGCAACACACGCAAAATCGAATTTTATTCAAATTTTAGCATTTACATTCTAGTCTAGTCTAGACCATACATCACTAAGCAACAGAATAGGTTTATTTTTAATAATATTAACGTAAAAACCAAAATATCCGTATTATCATCACGCGTACTCGGAGGCAGTGACCTTGATATTTGCACAGTAATGTCAGAAGATAATGTTATCTGTGGTAAAAGGAAATTCCACTCAATAACGATACAGTTGTTCGGTATCTGTAGAAACTCGTTAAGGATAACAAAGACTGCCCATTGACTCAGCGTCGGAATGCAATTTCTTAGATAAAGCCTCATTGTCAAGTGTTAATGCAGTACCGTTCATCACTCTTTTCAAGTCTTTTTAGGGATGGAAGTTTAGAAAGATGTTGCATCTTTAGTTTCGTGCTCTTGTTTTGTCCTTATTGCATTACTTTCCTAGATTATACTATTCTTTGGACTGTTAACTCACGAATCTAATGAATAACTACCTAAAAACAATAGTTGTGTTTGATAACAATGATGACTGACGTCAAACTACGATAAACACAGATGGTTTTATACTTTTTGTTAAGTGATTCTAAATAGCCTTAAACAGGACGAACAGAACTTAATACTACTGGGAAGGAGCACCTTGATCTACTTCGGTGTCGGTTAGAGAATGTCAGTCAAGTAAATCAGTGCGGAAGAACTTACGAGTACATATGAACGGAAGTGATAAACTAATTGGAAATCTGCTCCAACCAGCACAGTGGTATGTGTAGTTACTGTAGATGCTATCGTAACCCGTCTAATTGATCTTCCCTAAACTGGTCCGAGATCACCCACGGCTAGACACGTCATAATCACCAACCTGCTATCAAAATTAAATAACTGTCATTCAGACTTTCACTGATCGTTGGTAGATTTCACTTTCCCCGCTCGGCCCACTAATGAGACGATTCGATTCTTGCGCAACAATGGGGCGTCTTAGGCTCCCATCAGGTCGAAGTCGAACCGGTCATGTCATGCAACTGTCTGAGAATTTGATTAACATTGCAAACATCTGGAATTATGTCGTCCGAAATCTATTTCGTATAGGGTAAAGGTGAACCAAAGTTTACGTTGAAAGTAATATCAATAAATACTCTTATCAATCGGATTTCTATGCTATCTATTCTGTTGTTTATAAGTATTTTTTTTAATACAACAAGATTGACTAGTTCTACATCGAGATGATCGGACTTTAGACTCAGTTCAAATATATCCATTTTGTCAGTCTCAACAGTACCGTTGATACTTGGTATTTTGAACAGCCAGACAGCTTTCTGAGATAAAAATACATTTGTCTCTAAAGTATGCGTCTTTCACTACTCAGTAATGTGTAGAGAAAAAGTGAATAAATCTTTTACTTTGCCGGAAACGCCGACTATCATTTACAAGTCCATCAACTTCCAAGCCCCAACAATGTCTTCATCTGTACCTCGTAATACCATACGGTTACCAATTGCCCATTCAATTTATATACATATACAATTTACTCAGACGGTTTCATGGCCGTTTATACAAACTGTTATATAAATTGCTTTCGGCTAACAAACGGAGCGGCTATTCTGTGTTTTAGAAAAAATATTTGCTCCTCTAGTTTTTTGGCCAGCACAATTATTTTAAACATAGGCACATCTAAATATTTTGATATTGAAGACAATAGGTTCGCCACGTCACATGGGACTTGACACATAACTGAGGAAATGTGTGTTTACTATAAGTGCACCTCTGCCCAACCCTTCTTCGAATACAGGCGTGATGTTATGCTAAATATATTTATGATACAATTAGACCGTACTCTATTGCTGAATCCTATCTAATATTGTATGAAGGGAACGGCTAAACCATCTGTTTAACATCAAAATGTTTGTTACAACGTAAATTATTGGCACAAAATCAAATATCTATGACAAAAAATTAACTCCAAAGATAAATATTACAAAACGAGTTATTTCCGTAGGCTTGCTGGTAGAACGGATATTTTGCAACACGAACCAGATAGCTATTTACAGCCGTATAAGAAATAAAATGTCGTACACTGATGTTCACACGGCAAATTGTAGGTTACACATAGTCTAGAAATACTTGCTAATTATTCCACGTGTACGTACATGACCCAGTTAACATAAAATACGCACTTTATGAAATTCATAAAAATGTCATGATGGCCCAGTGGTTTAGGCCTCGCCTCTTGTGCACGAAGTTGTGGATTAAAACCTGGGCAAGTACCAATGTGAGTTTTTCAATTCATATGTACTATCTAAGTTTATCTTGGACATCACTGAAGGAAAACATCATGAGGAAACCTGGGCTTATATAATTAATATAAGTCTGAAATCGCCAACCCGTCTTGAGCAAGCGTGGTGATTAATGCTCGGGCCTTCTCTGTATGAGAAGAGGCCTTTGCCCTGCAGTGGGACAGTAATAGGCTGATACTTTTTTTTTACGCACTTTGTGTGGTACCTACTACTGTTACATATTTATAATCAATTTTAATAAAGTATTTATTCTGTGACCTTTCTACTAAGCCAACATCGTGACCTATACAAACGTAATACCTATCTACTTAGATTTATTGCTATAGCCACGTCCTGACTTACTGCACACTTCATAAAGTTGATTTACACTTATGTTTTAGTAAAAAAATATAATTTGATACAGTTGACAGCAAATTATAGCATACTAGCTTCCGCCCGCGGCATGGCATTGCGCTTCGTTTGTTGATAAAAAAGTATCTAACCTATGTCTTTTCCCGGGGAGCAATCTATCTCTCTGCCAAATTTTATCAAAATCCGTTCAGTGGTTTAGGCGTGAAATACAGACAAACAGACACACACACTTTTAACACTAACACTAATATTAGTATGGATTTACAAAATGACATAATGGAACGTTGAACCGACAGTAATGCAATGACGAGTTAATCTACAGTATTATGTACAGACGCCAGCACATCAAGCTACCCCAAACTGACAGATTTTCCCAATTGAACATCGACCTTATTCTGTAGTCATAAAGTTGAAAACCTATCAAAGAAATTTGACACATTAAGGTAGCTTGATGTGCTAGCCTCTGTACGTTATGATATTAACCTCTCAGCTTCCAGGATGTTCTAATTCCTTCGACGTGAGAAATATTTCTTAATAATAGCAAAAATTACTGGGACATTTATAAAGTCATCAAAATATCAACAATAACATATCCGAATCGATTATAATTATATAATTATGATATTTAAGCATCCGGTATTAACCAAACGAATGAACAAATTATGCCCATAATTAGAAGGATAGTATCTACTATTGATATAAAAATTAGAGTGTATGTCTTCGGTTATAGCGAAGAGGAATGTTACAGAAAGCCGTTTTCTTCATCAACGATATCGTCAAAACTGGGCGATTGAAAATTATTAGCGGTCACTAGGGAAACTTGTAACAAGAAGCACGCCACGGTTCTTTTGCCCCAGTTTACTACGTTTTATTTGTTTTGTAACGCAGACACGGCAAGACCCTAGTTTTCGAATGCGATTTAAGACCTAGTAAAAGCTACATCCGGCACAACGTGCAATGTGAAGAATTTGTGTGAGAATTTAAGTGTTCGTGATTACGATATTATTCTTCAGTCTTGCAAAGGCGTATTCATCTGAATTTAGTAGGCCGGGATTTGGGAAAAGGCTAGACGATGATCATACTGCCAGATTTTGACATAGGTACCAAAACCTTTATGTTATATACACGCAATGTCTGTCCACAGATCATAGAAATAAGTGTTTTTGATCTGTGTGTCCATCCTAAAAACGCGAATTGAATTAAAATTCGTATAAGGTAAAACATCAATGTTATAGTCCAAGGGAATTCTAACTCATTCTCCCATTCCTGATTTAGATTAGATACTCTTGTTATACAATCTAAATCAGTGAAATCCCTTTCAATGAAATGACAAGATGGCCACTTTTGTATCCTGTTACAAACTCCAATTTAATTTAACTAATGCAAAAATAATGGCCAAAAAGGTGAAACCAAAAAGAAATCAGTCGTGCACGCGCCTCAGCGCAGGCGCAGGGCCAATGAACGTTGACAGGTGCCGCGCAACCAATCCCGATACAGAATCTCACTTTACGCGACTCAGTTCAAATCACGAAATTATGTCTACATCCTTCTCTGATGCATTCAAATAATGCCGTGTGAAAGAGAGACACGGAGGGCGAAGGACCTCTCGCCTTACCTGGGTTGCCTTTGCACAGGCTTTGTTTACCGATCAATCTTAAGATTGCTTAACTTATTCAGTCCTTCATTATTAAACTTCCATTTCATTCCCTTTCGTTACTATAACATCTAACAAAATTATTAGTTCTTCCAAAAGTTCAAAGTCATCGTTGTAAGCTTTGATACAAATTCTTACGTAATCCTTTGTTAGCTGAAAAAGTTCAAGTAGACAGTAATCTGTGAACGGAATTGTAATTCTCTGGGTATCGTCCCACGCATTCCAGGAGGTCGTTACTGTGCGGTCTAATGTCAGTCATTCATTAAAGCGAGTGCATTCCCTGGCATACAAATGTCCTTCCTGCCGCTTGTAGCTTCGAACCATGACACTACTCGGGTAACTAACTTTCTAACATTTAGTCACACCGCCTCGCGCTCAAGTCGTTCGACTAGCCAGAAAGAAACCTACAGTTTCTGCAAAACATAAATCATTTATTACCAGTAAGCATCGGTAAATAGAGCGCAACCTAATTTATGGTTCCAGATAAAATGTTAACAGATGCGTGTATAATGGTGGTGGTAGGCACGGCCGCACGGGTACGACTGGGTGCGACGCACGGCACAACGGCGCCAATAATGCTTGTTTTATTTACATCTCAGGCAAAAAATTGGCATTAGTCCAAATCCTAAACGAGATGACGTCCATAATGATATCTGAGTATTTCGAAATCCTAATCTCGATAAACAGGTTTATGGTTTAACAAGAAGTTTAAGCTGCAAAAATACACTTCACAAAACTGGTCCCTCCTCGAGATTCGATCCGGTAAAACGTTAGTTTGTATCGAATAAGAAACCGATTTAGGTTATTGCATCTGGAAATCAGTCTATAAAATCGTATGTTCTTTCGTGCAATTTGTTGATGATGGCGTGTCATTCATCAACAGTCAGTGGTACTAGTCATTGGCTGACGGATAAGATCGATTAGCCCACATCGGAGTGCAGTCGTATTGGCAACGTTAACATCTGGTTGTAAACTGGCCTCGACATGGTTCTTTCGTTTGCACCGTTCGCTAAGACCTAATTACGTGGATCAGGACGTACTGGGAGTAGATCGGCGATAGGAAGCGGACGAGGAACTACGAGGCTAGCCGAACCGGTCAGTAACGGGCCGCATGTGCCGACTGTTCGGCTCAAGACATGGCCATTTAGTAAATAAATAAACATAGACACGATATGTGCAAACGGTACTATCCGATTACTGAGAACATTGTACAATGCAATCACACGACACCGGCGTGTTTATTTGATTTTATTTATTTATCCAACTTACAACTATCATTACAGGTTTACAACTTTAGGCGATGGTGTAGGCAATGCTTATTCAATCTTATCCTTAAACTTGGAAACGTATGTCAAACATGGCGTTCTTTGTGAATTCACTCAGAGAACTATGGAATAGCTCCGTGTCATTAGTTTTGAGAAGTAAGTAGTTTTGTTTACAATAAAAAATCCACTAAAATGTTGATTTTTGTACAGAAGCTGTAACCATAACTTCGTATAAAGTTATCAAAGCAAACAAAACATACGTGATTGATGTAAAAACTAGAGAAATAGTCAAAGAGGGCGTGAGTCAGAGCGTTATCGACGTCAGACGTGATCCGATACGGTGATACCACACGTGATAAGAAAGCTACGATGACTTATAGTTCAGGTAAACAGTTTAAAATGACTGCCAAGTGCCCGGTCATTTTATTATAAAGAATAATGATATCCATCAAGTAAATGTAGTTTTCATATGAAGAGCACGAAGACAAAACGATAACAACCAAGATTTTGATATGGAACTTCAAATATGCATTCCTAATTTCAGACTATACAATAATAATTTCAAAGAGTACAATGTAAATAGACTAACGACGCCAAATGGAAAAGTCAAATAATTTAACACTACCCCAATTTATCCTGTAAAATAGATAATTGATACATTTTTATGAAACACTTACTTAAATTGTATAACATACCTGTGTAAACTGCGAATTGATTTTCGTATGGTCCTCCTGGTAAACTTTCCGTGACTTCCGTCGCTCCGTCATTAGAGCTGTCAGTCTGTCAAGTGCTTTTGATTCTAGAGCCTCAGCATTGGTCCTGATAAGCCGGCTGATGTTCTCCCATTCTTCAGTCATTGCTCGCCAGGCTGATGCTATCACAGAGCCTGGAACAATAGGACAATTATTTAATAAGCATGAATAATAGTTGTTCCTTACATGCTTGAAAAGTTCATACAGTTGACGACGGATTTAATTGCATCTTGGACGAAAAATAACTGGTTCGTGTTAACTTTTGGGACACACTTACTGTTGGAGTTGACAGGTATAAGGAGGGCTGATTATCCTCAGTAAAGAAGATAAGTAGAAGATGTAGACCTATAATTCTAACCCCTTGAATAGTGAAGTATGTTTGCGAAGGGGAAAATGAGGTCACTAGAAATTATACAAAGGCCAAATGCTCCATTTATCTCAAAACATGCATGGGCGTAGTCGGCCCATGCATGTTTGTGTAATGTTTAAGACATTGGTTATTGACGGTAATAACGTTATGTCTAGACTAGACGCATGTCGAACCTGATGAATGATTTCTGGCACAAAATCAGACTGAAAGTCACTTTGTATAACATTAGCTTTTAATTTTAAACTCTCTCTATTTTGAAACTCACAAGAAGAAGCACTACCATAACCAAACACAATGATTAAAGTTCGATGATATAATATAAGTTCACTGCGGCTAGCTGGAACTACTATAAAAAAAAGTAAAAATAAATGTGAGTTGGGATAACTCACATTTATTTTCACTTTTTTTTATAACGCGGAATGCCATTTATCCCGTGATACAGTTCTTCTTTAATTAGTACAGGATGTAGGTGATCCTCTCCACGAATATAAGCTTATTTTTGTTGTTATACTTGGTAATTATTAAATTATAAAACTATAAAAAGCTAAAGCTAAGCATCTCGGGGCTTCAAAAAATACCTTCCATATTTGTCTATCGCCAAAAGTTTACTATAGGCAATGAAATATTGTGTACCTAATTTTTTATTGATATATTGTCTAATTTTATTTTTCAGTTAGGAGGATTCTCTTGTGTCCTGAAATAAAAGCGTTGGCTTAGTTTAGACTCCAGTCTTTCACAAAATATACAATGTTGTACCACATAAATGATAAATCTAGGTTATTATAAGTGTTATTTGTCATACGAAATGCATGCCTTATTGATTGGGTCTCGGAACTTTTAAAGGCATACGATTGACCGAAGCCAACTCGCAGAACAGCCAACCGACGATTTTCCCTGCTATCTATTCAAGTATCTATTCAAGTGCTCCCAAGGACATCCCCCGGTTGGTGCAGGACTATTTCCTATTTTCGCAGGACATGAACATAATTTTTTTTGGACTATGTTTTGATTATCTACAGTAAACTGATAATTAAAAGCTATGTAAGAACTATGGCCCCTGTCTTGACCAATGATTTAACAATACAAGGATAAAATTACAGGGGTTGAATTGCCCAACAATAGGCCCCAAAACCTGCACATAGCGACGTAGCAACAAAGAGGCAACATATCTAGAGGTGCTTGAGGAATGAAGAGGTATTCTACGACCACCAGTACAATTCTGGAACTACGGTCAAGATCCCTACCAGCATCCTATAAGAAAACTTCCTTCCTCCGAGCACATTTGCTCGCGCAAATCTCCACTTCGATAATGTCAAGAAAGAACTGGAAGCTCTGTTTCTTGTCAGTTTTCACTCCGCGGCCAGTCAATAAAGGCATATTATAATTATATTCTGCATGTCGTTGAATTTGCGATATCAAATATTCAACTTCGACATAACCTTAATCATCATTATCCTCATCATCCTGCCCTTATCCCAATTTATTTGGGGTCGGCGCAGCATGTTTTCTTCTTCCATACATCTCAACTTGCCGTCATCTCAATAGTCACCTTTTTTCTAGCCAAATCATCTTTCACACAATCCATCCATCTTTTCTTTATAATAACATAACATAACCTTAATGACTAATATTCTATTCCTGTTATCTTTTAAATTGAATATCTAGCAAATCTATATCAACAAAACTTATCGGCTGTTGAATGAATACTGAAGCATGCTTTATTAAAATGCGGAGCGACTTGCGATAAAGCCTTGCTGATGGATAAGATGAGTTGTAAGTGCTGTCAATAATATCTAGGCTCTACCAAAATATTAAATTAATGTAACTTTTTGATAAAGTTGTCATCAATTGCCATCATAAAGTTAGGTGCAATTTCGTTTTCAATACTATGTTTCAACTGAATTTCTATACATCAAACCAATATAAATAAAACCAACTCAATAATAAATAAATAAATTTTATAGTAATAGTATACCAATTTGTTGAACCTGAATAACAGCCTCTGAACATCAACGCCAAGTAGACCTAACGGTGTAAAGTTAAATGAAGCTACCTGTAGTGCTTACTCTCGGGTTTCTTCAAACAAAAGCATTTTTTATTCATGATCTTCAAAAACAATAGCTAGTGTTACCATATGGTAGGGCCAGCCCACTATGGAACAGTTATGGTAAGAACAATGATAGCACCCACTGTCCCACCTACTATTTGAAATATTGATGAAAATTGACATAATTATTAAGTAAAATTACTGATGTCATTATAATAAATATAGGAAGAATAAATAGAATAATGGCTGCCTATGATGATGGATTATTCAGATCGTTTCATTTATTTTTTTGATTCGTCATAATTTTAGATTCCTTGGCATATAAAATGATTAACTTAACATAGACAAGGCTTTGCATCCGTAACTCTCTCTGATCACATTTGATCTTGCATTGTTAAAAAATAACTTCAATCGTTCTGTCGTAATTATCTGTGAGATTTGTGTCTGCTTCTTGGAATTAACCAACTCATTGTCAGAATTGTGAGGGTCGATCTTAAATCACTTCTGTCTGCTATGAATTATTAGTTTTAATTATGCAAGATACCTAATTAATAACGCTTCCTTCTTCTAATTTGACAGAGTAAAAAAAATCCTATACAATCAGGAAATAACCTAGGTCTGTCTGTGTTATTTTGCCGTTAATCTTAAGTACTCGTTTCATTGCATATTTTTTTCAAGTAAACAATAGGTACTTTTGCAATAGGTACACATACAATCATATTTTTGAATGCATTTGTGAATACCAAGAGAAAATCATTGACTTGACATGAAATTGAGTACATACATAACAGATTCTTAACAAGTTCGCCAGATTCTCAACCTACCTACATGACAACAAAGGTTTCCGAACTTTCAACCTCAGTTAAAATTACAAAAGAGTTTCCCTTAACATGAGGTGCAATCATTATAAATTTCAATTAGTCATATCTCTCTTGATGAATACTAATACAAACTGGTTGTTAGTCAAGCCTAAACAGATTCAGCAATTACCACATCACATTTAAATGCAACGGTTTCTTAGTCAAGGATTCGCCTAATTCCTGGAATACACCATAGCTCATTCAACGTTCTGCCAGTACCTATCACAGAATAACAGTAAAAAGCTTTAATGCATGTAGAACATTCAGTGGTGCTAATAGGTTTAATTCTCGTTAAGTGGCTCTGTTCTTTTTACCGTTAAGTTCTTCACACTTGTCCATCTTCTGGCCTTGCGCGGCGGCAGCGGACAGCGCGAGGGCGTACTCCCGGTCGCTCTTCATCTTGGCCTGGAGGCTTCGCTTCATGGTCTCCATGAGCCTCAGCTCGGCATCCTGGCGGGCCAGCAGCGCCTCGTGCGCCGCGCGCCCCGCTCCGCTAGATGCGTAGCCCATTGTAAACAACCCACGTCTACACTAAACTGCACATCACAAACATAAACACAACACTATTCACATAATTCTCCGTTATCACCGGCACAGTGTTTATATGTCTAACGTCACCTCGTAACAAAATTCAATTTATTGGCAAGCACAACGGAGAAAGGAACCCACGATAAAGCTCTTAAAAAAAAACTTTTTATTTTTTCTTAGTACTAGCACCCGCATGGAAGACTAACAGTAAAGACAAAATAAAAACTTTGCAGCAAAAAACTTTCGATAGAAATGTTTAACGATCGAGGTGAGCGCGCTCGAAATATCAGTACGCGCGTCCGCACACTATCGTCGCCCGACCTGAATGCCATCTATCGCGAGCACATTACGTCTGCTGTGGCCGCTGCTGGTGGCTGGCCCAGTCACCCGCACCGCAGCCGTTGTCCGTCGGCAAGGAATTGCTTGAGAACAAGATGATATAAGATCCAGACGACATATTACGAATGGGCATGAGACGGCACAACGAAGCGCTATTCTGTTTTCTTGAACTAGGCGCAAGCTTTTGATTTTAGTCGGTTTCCATTGTCTACAAATTGTAAATACCGTAGTAAATCGCGTTTCCTTCAATATTTGCTCTTTCGATGATCGAATCCAATATAAAGAAAGAAAATATTAACAAGACGAATCGTTTGGTAAGGATATGAACGCTAACACTGTTTTTTTATAGGTAGATTTTAACAAGGCGTTCCTAGAAACAATAAGCGCATAACGACTAATCGACGAGCAGTTTTACTAACGACAACAATGCAGGCTAGTTTCCGATAAAGATTAGATACCGCAGATACCGTGACATATTAGAATTGATGAAACCAAAGAAATCAAAAGACAATTGAGTGTGTATGACGCGATTTGAACTTAAAAAGTCATCTTAGCAAGGCTGCGGAAAGAAATCAAGCATCAAGGCATGAAATAAGGCCCATCAACCTTGCTTTGTCTACAAATGAAGGTGCAGAAAGCATTTTACGTCATCTGAAACAATAGTATTAGCATAGCAGGTACTGATACAGTCAAACAATTCAGCGCACTATTTACAATATTCATTTACAATTGATTAATGCTAAACAAAGAAGAGAAAAATTGGTCGTATTAGAACGCTTTAAAGCTTTTAAATAAGCATAAACATGAACGGGCACATAATATTGCCAAGCGGAAACATCTACGAACTAATTGAATGTGTATTCAAAAACGTATCTCAAGTTAATTACATAATTTAACTGTCAGGTACTTTAAGATAGATAAATTCTGCTTCAGTGTCATACAGATACCAACAGTGCTAAATCATAATAATTTTCTTGCTCTTATCCAAATTTATTTGGTATCATTGCAACATGTCTATCTATTCCATAGTTTTCTATTAGTAGTCTTCTCAATAGTCACCCTTTCTATCCATACCGTCTTTCAGACAATTTAATAGCCATCAACATTCATGGCCTTTTTCTCATACCTCAGCTTCACATTCCCATACCGCGACAATTGATTTATTTAATTTTAATTTAACACGTTTTCAGATACTGGTGACATTTTCAGACGTCCTCTTAAATAAGTTATCTTTTCTTATTCTAGTCATTCCTAACATCTCTCATGGCATTGTCATCTCAGCTGTGTGCAATTGCCTTTCATCCATTTCATTTCATAAATTTTGTTGCTCAACATTCTGATCCATACAAGACAGCAGGTCTATCCATGATAAGCTGACATTATGAGCTATTTTATGAAATACGTATCAGCTCATACGGTTTTATGAAAATTTTCTACAAGTTTAAGGGGTCATTACACGATAAACATGATTTAATAATTATAAATTTAATAATCATGAAGAAACTAAAAAGTGGAACTTTTTGATTCTAGGTTATGACTAGTTCCGTTAAATAATAATAATAATAATACAAGCCTGTTATTGTCCCACTGAAGGCCTCTTCTCACACGGAGAAGGCACGAGCTTTAATCACCACGCTTGCTCAAGTTGGGTTGGCGATTTCAAACTTAAATTAATTATGATTAGATTTCCTCACGATGTTTTCTTTCACCTGATTTTGGACATCACTTAGATGTCCAAAATCACTACATACGAGTATTACAAAATAAGATCCTCAGCCGCGTCTGACAATGTGTCTGTTCGCGATAAACCCAAAATCGACTGAACGAATTTTCATGCGGTTTTCACCAATAGACAGAGTGATTCATGAAGTAATTTTAAGTGTATAATTCGTTAAGGCTTTTTGTCATCTGGCTGAAACTATATTAATTCTTATTCAGAAACGTTACGAACGAATACATTAAAAACCTTTCGAACCGAGCGAACGACTGCTCCGCCGCATGTCATGGGTTCGATTCCCGCATGGAACAAATAATTGTATGACCTACAGGTATGTCTAGCTGTTCGTGTAAGTGACTTTAAATGTTTGTAAACGCACCCACGACACAAGAGAAATATCTATTGTGTTGCAAAGTTATGAAAACAAAAACTAATATAGACCAGTTTGGTTCCTAACTATCAGTCTCATGTTGTCTTGTTTACATCTTTTTAACAGTCAGTCGGGTTTTTAGGTTTATAAACACGTTGAACATTTTATATTGTGTCTCGTTGTTTGGCAGTTAAGGTGTTAAAAAAATCTTTAAACCACCTACCTCGGCCTTTCCCAGGTCGGGCAAAGTGATATTTAGTTTTTCCAGACGGATTTTTTTCATTAGCAACCCAGAGTCTGGATTTGTGCCCAGTTGATGGCAATAGACTCGCTCTCTATTACATGGGACCTAATCATAACTGGCGAAATGTGGGTGTTACTATAGCTGCCCATGCGTTCGGGTAATACAGGCGTGATGTTATGTAAATTTTTAGTTTTAGCTTTTTTAGTCGGAGTGTCAGTCGGTACCCAATAGGTAGGCTAATGATTCTGTAAGTCCGTTAATGCTGAGACTCCTTAAGAAGATTAAAACCCCGTACACAAAATCGACCCAATTTGGTCATTTTTGATCACTATTTGTGGGGAAAAGGAATCAGAATTTAAACAAATTGTTTAAAATGTTAAAATAAATGTTCTTATTCTTACATGTGTGTTGAAGGGACTTTTCAAATAAATTATAAAATGAAAGCAAATCACCAATGTTAAAAACCGATTTTATGAAAAATCACGTTGGAGGGACGTTTGACCATCGATTTACAAGAAACTTATATTGATTCTGAACAATAAAATGTTATTAGCATAATTTTATAATCCTATGCATGTGGCTTGAGCGCTTTTTCAATTTTCATACAAAATATTGCATAAAATAAATGTTGAAATAAAGTTTTTTTTTAATCTTAATCTTAATAATTTTAATCCTTTCTCAAATGTATTTATTTCCTATTACATTCTAAAATCACACATTAATCTTCAGTTCTTCTCGGAATAAGAAAAAATATATTGGATGAAAAAACTGACAATATCTTCATCACCTACATAAATCAAAGGCGCAATGTTTCTCTACTAACGACAACAAAAATCTATAAACAGGTGATCAGACTGGTATGAGTGTTTTTACGCCACAAAAACAATGAGTACTTCTTTAATGACACAGTCCTTTATTTTTATCTTTCGCACAATTAAGCAATAAAATCGTCTAAAGTTAGTTTTTTTCGTGTACGGACCCTTAAACGACTTAAGTTTTTTTTTTGTATTTTGCACACAAAGCACAAAATAAGTCAGAAAAGGTCACTTTTTGCGATTACAGCTCTATAGAATAAACATTAAAACCATTATGTAATACAACTTTATAATATATTATTTGGGTCGCGAATAACTTTTTATTACCATACCATACAACCTAATGTGCTTATAATACTTAGCTACAAAATGCAAAATATTTGAATTGCGCGGTCTAAGCTGACAACCCTGGCCAATGCATGCGTTCAAAAACCTGTGAAAAAGATATAACTGTACCTTCATGTTTCATGTATTGTTTTTTGTTGCGACAAAATTGTTGATGTTTTATGAAAACTGCATTGATCTCCGATTCATGGTCGTACATGGTATATACCAGGCCTTAAATTGTCGTAATAATACTTTTGAAATCATACGGCAGGCCACACTGCTCGGATATGTATGGTGCTCCCGTGACAGGTCTCATATGAAGTCCGTGTTTATAATAGGTACAGTAGGTAACACTTTGACCTTGAGCTGGTCCAGTGCAGAACCAACTTTCAAAGAGGCCAATTTAATTCTGGCTAGATTCATAAAATTAAAAATAATTTTGAGTTGGCAATGATAAAAAATGAACTAATGATGGTTTATTTTAACATCCATCGAAGGATGTCTAGTTGTGTTATTAATTTTTGTTGAACATAAATATCGCCATGGAAATTACAGTGTTGCTATTGCTAGCAACCCAATGTTCTATTGCTGTGTTCTTCATTCCATAACAGCATCCAAATATTATATTTGTTTTCTTGAATTCACAATAATAAATTAGTGTCGCTCAAAAAAACAGTAAAGTATAATTTAAGAGGTTAAAATTTGTAATAAGAGACTCTTTCCGGTAAAACTTTACAATACACAGTGTTAATTTGCTGTTATATTGAGTTTAACAAAGTTTCTATCTATACACAAAATCACATGCATTTTATTTTAAGAGAAAACATTTTTTTTTACTTTAGCTATAAATATACAGTTTTGATACGATATATTTTTTGGTAATACATGGCCATAGATGTAAACTTTGTAAACGTCTTTACGTCATTGGCAACACTGACCCCAGCCTTGTAATATGGCCGCTACAGGTTAGTTCTAGTAATTTTGTCACGTGAAAAAAACTCTAGATTTCGCTTATTTTATTGTTTATCACCGTATTTTCATACCTAAATTAGTTTGCATGTGAATCAGTTACCCAATGCATCCTTTTTGGAGGCTATACAATGTTATCTAATAATGCTAACGTGTCATCATTTCACCTCTGCGGACGTTTGGATTTACCGCGTGGCCACATTTCTCAATACTCCCAATCAATTTATTCCCCGTATAACCTAATTTTATGTTTCAATTATTGGCATTACTTATTTCTGAGAAGGTGAGGAAACCGAGATGTGTAACAAAATGCTAAATAGTCCTTTCATGTGTCCGCGAATAACCGCTTTCCAGAATCGGAGTAGGTCGTTCACTTACTATGCGTCATCATTATTCATTAACTTGTCCTCTATTTTTCAAGACTTCATCCAGCTGTCGCAAATGTTTCACTTAACATCATCCGATTTTCTTGTCACATTTTTACAGGCAAGAAATCAAAGAAGGCAAAATGGATTCCAGCCAGCATCACAGACATTATTGCAGAACCGACGACAGTTCCAGCAACACACAACTGGGCGGACTCCGTAGATGAAGAACGTAAGTGATAATAATTCTCTCTTTGCAATAAATCCTCTGTGAATAGTTGACCCAATGATGATGTAAAGGGTAATGGCTTGCCAATGTTAATCTCGTACTTGGGGCGCACTTACAGAGTGCTTGTCACTCTTTCCGCCCCGGGAAGGTCTGAGGAAAGGTCTTTGTGTTTGAAACATTCTAGACGGATGCTTCTCTCATAGGGAAGGCAGGGGAACCAGAAATTATAGTGTGATGTTAAGCCTGTGAGGCCTGGCTTGTGGGGCTAGGTGGAGGTGTGAATATTGCTCACTGTTGGAAACCCTTGTGACCAGCAATTTTAGCCTAATCTACGAGATGACTCTGGTCACAACTCAATTCAGACTAGTCTTTCATTGGCTTGCTCCCAATTTTTTCTGAGGGTCCTAGTATATTTTTAAATTTATTTGGAAAAATTATATTCAAGATTATTCTGTGTCAATGTGCGGTTCAACCCTAATGTAATGCAGTATCAGTTAAATTGGGGATTTCCTTATTAATATTGTATTCTCCTTACAATGAGCAATACATATTTTAAACTTCAATAATATTGTACAAGCATTAGTTTCTTGTCAATATTTCCGGTTTAGGTAACAACAGCTTGTTCAGGCATCATTATCAATTGATTACTATTTGTTTAATAACACTGATAATATAATGCATCTAACATTCTTGCATGCTCAAAATTGAATTTATCATCAACCACAGTAATGTATCTTAAAGAAACATTTAATTAAAAATTGAGAAAAGAAACATTGAGTTTTCTGCACCAAAAATATACCATGGAATCTTAATAATTCTTTATTTTATTAAAAATCATTTATAATCATCATTATCTTAGTAATTATGGAATTTTACAATAAACACTTATGTGCATTCTTTTTTCTGTATGTAGAGTGCTAATACTTACGGAAAATGTGCTGTACTTATAAAATAAATAATCCAAAGGCGTTTTTATTTACTCATTGTTTCAACTAGACAGTAGATACAATGAGTAGGTGATGTAATACACTTATAATAATTGCTTGATCAACATATCCCACACCTTGAAAACAGACATTTCAAAAAAGTACATATTTCAGTACTATTTAAAAATAATGTACTTAAATTTTTGTTAATTAAGGTATGAAATGGAAAATTAAATTAGGTCATAAACATGTTGTAGAATGTCACTGTATATTAACTAGGGCTAGAAATCAATATTTTTTACTAACTGCAATTAATAGTATTTCACTGAATACAATATTAATTCTGGAATCAGTAACCTATTTATCCATGGTAGTATTTATTTTATTCCTTTACTCATTGGAACAGTCCATATAAGAAGACGTTGGTAGTGATGTTTCATAAAAGTAAGCAAAACAGTCCCAATGCTTAGCAGTTAGGCTATACATTGGACTGACTTTCACTAACAGGTACAAAAAATAGAAATTTTGAAATATGTACTATGTGAATTTTACAATAAACGTTTCCTTTGATCATATTTTAATCTAATTAACAATCTCTAATGAGGAACCAATGGCATAAAATCTTTGTCCAATTGTGATTAGTTCAGACACTAAACATATTGTGTATTTAAACTTATCAATATGTTCCCAGCTGAAAATACATATGGAGGAGGTGGGTACCAATCGCGCCAGCGTGCGCCGGTGGTGCTGCCGTCGGCTTCGCGGGCGGCGCGCGGAGGCTTGGCCGTGGATGACGAGTCTATTCCTCGTCGCCCACCCTTCACCGCGCACATCTCCAACCTGCCCTATGATGTTGACGAAAGCGCTATCACTGAGCTCTTCACTGGACTTAAGGTAATGGAATTGTCTTCTTCTTTTTCAGCGGTTGTCATGAAATAGTCTTGATTTTGAACACTCCATTTTGGAAAAATAGTTATATGTTTTTTGACCTATACTCAGTTTTCATTGTAATTAGTACAAAGATAGTTCAAAGCTAAATATTTTTGCCACACTAAAGCTACTGTGAACAAATTAATTTGAGGTAGTTAGCAATGTGAGGCTAAAAATAGTTGAATAGTCAAAAATCACATGTGAGTTAAATATATAAAAATGAATTAGAAAGTAATTATCTACAAAATAGCTGAACAGCCTTGAAGACCAAATTAAACCAGTTGCCTTAGAATACGAGTTTATGATAAGCTTACATACTATTTGAATATAGATCTTGTTTCTGATATTGTTCAACAATTTACAGTGGTGGCTCGCATATCAAGATATATATATATAGTAGCTATAATAACAGATTTTATAGTTTCACCTTTTTATGCAAAACTGCATGCATGCAAAAATGATTAAATTACAGGGTGATGAATTAATTATGCACAATATCATTTCGTTTCTTACTTTTGGATATAGTTTTCCATTCCTAATAACCAGTCTCCACAATTTCATGCGTCCCTCAAACAGGTGCTACTTTAAACATGTTGTCAATTTCATGATAAAAGGATAATGTAATAAAATTTTCATTTAACAGATAACCAACTTGAGACTGCCCCGTGAGGGTGATCGTCTCAAAGGCTATGGATGTGTGGACTTTGAAGACAGGGAGAGTCTCATCAATGCTATGAACATTCCTGACCTGGTAAGAATCTTGTTAATCACTATTTATAAAACCATTTTCCTTTATCTATACATATCAATTTTTTTTATGTTTCATGTTTAAGTTTTAAATGACAATTTTATCTTTGTGCCTCGCGATTTCACCCGCTCCAACGGGTTGTAGTGTGATGTTAAATAAACCTATACACCTACTTAGAGTTGAGCTATGAAATGCAAAATAATTATTTTTTGGTGTTTCCAGTAGGTAGAGAAACAAAAATAAACTAGCTCTTGAACTTTATTATATTAGAAGAGATATCAGTAAAATCCAGACATCATCATGTCTGGATTTTATATTCTTATTATAACCCCCCTGTTGGTAAGGTCTATTCAGAAAAGATCGAAGTAAGGATCAAGAAATAACTGTACTTACACAAAGTAGTATAAGAACACCCAGCTGCTCTATAGAAAATACACCCCATTTATACACTTTCTATTATTCTGACATTTTTTCTATTTAAAAATGAAACCAAAAGCAACCTTGTGAGTCATTGAAAAGGGGTCCTATTGTGTGTACCACCGATTGAAATCTAGTTTCGTTGTTAATAGACAATAGGCGGGAGACGCATAAGAATAGAGGTGTCTACCCAGGACAACGACCGCCGAATGGGTAGGGGAGGCAGATCCGACCGGGACAGGTAAATACACTCAATTGTTACTTGTTAAATGTATTGAAAATTATTGTTATTGAAAACACGCAGCTGGAAGTCCAAACTGGTTGCCAAGAAATTACTTTGAAAGCTATATTAAAATATTATGGAACTGTTTAAATCATGTGAACTATTTTATCATGAGGCAATAAAGATAAGTTATATAATACAAAGAACAAATCAATTATCATTAAGTTGTTCTTTGTATTATTATAAGAAGTAAGAAGTGACCGATTCTTTTATGTTTACTGTACCCCAGTTTTTTTTTGCTGTTTTCGAATTGCGTGTCAATTTACATGATTGGCTTATTTTAATATCAATCAAAAGCTATCTTCAATGAGTGTAATAATAACTGATCTGTATCTGTGAATTAGTTGTGTTATTTTTAGTGCAAAAACTCGATGGTGTTCCTTTGTCATCTACTACATACAAATGTAATGTTTTGTTTAGGGAATATGACCCAGAACGCACAATGGGTGATTGGCGTTCCGGGCCGCGTGCCGTGCCCGACACCGGCGGCCGGGAGAGGCCCCGAGCGGAGCGCGGGCCCATGGACCGCAGCAACATGGACCGCGGGAACATGGACCGCGACCGGGACCGGGAGCGAGAACGGGATTGTGAGTACCACATTATCATAATCTATCGATCGACACAAATTATATGAGAAAATTATGCCGTATCAAAAATTTGTGTAGCCGGTTATCGTCCGACTGCAGGGCAAAAACCTCTTTTTATTCAGAACTGCACATGACTATCAGTCACTGTGTATTAAGGACCAGATAATTGAAAGGATTATATTTCAATTTTTTTCGCTAGCTGCGGGAAATACTGTGATGTCACTAAAGCACGTATCCTTGCGTAACACGGCTGTCTATGGGTGACGTAATATACATTTGTGTAAGCCGTGCTCCCTGTACTCAGCCCCTTGTTGTTGGTTGTAGACGTTGTAGTTGATGTATTCATACATAAATGTCTTAGAAAATGCTATTTGTAAATGCGAGCGAGTATTTTAGGAGTAAATTGTATAACGTCGTTACAATCAGAAACTTCATAAATTGCTTGTGACATAGTTATGAATTGTGTATATAAAATTTTATATTCATCAGAGTACCTATAGGGAAAAATATCGCGTTTTTTATGTTTCCTCAGTAGGTACTAATTCACGATGATGATAACCTGACAGTCGGGGCTAACTGTAATGTCACACTTGGGGCACACTCGCAGAGTACATGATCGCCGATTTATTACCTCTTGTTGAGTCGTCATTGTTGTTTGTGCCAGTGCGCCGTTTAAAGCTTTGTCATCGTTTGCTTTACAATGCATTCGTGTACATTGATACTCACTATCTTTTATTAAGAGAATAAAATCGGCAATCTGAGTTACTCAATACGTCTCGGGAAGGTCTGAGTAAAGGTCACGTGCGTGTTAGCACTTAACCCTTCAGCGAGGGGTACTGCTTATAGTAGTAGGAGGTAACCAGAAACTCGGGCTCGAAGGCTCCGTCGAGGACTCCGCACGGACGAGACTTATCCTTCTTAGCCCTTGGCAGCTCCTCTTGACCGGCTGTTTTAGTTCAATCTGTGACGTAGCGTAGCTATAACTCGATTCAGACTAGTCTTTAGTTTGCCCCTATTATCAGGTACTGAAATCTGAGTGATGTATGAAATGAGTTGTTTCATCACCTTTTTCTGTATAAGGCTGTAATCAATAATTTGTGTGTAGCGAGTGCGGACAACCGGCCGGGTGGCTGGCGCGACGGTGAGCGGCCCGCGGCCGCAGAGCCCGCGAGGACGCCGTATGGCGGACGTGACTCATTCGGACGCGACCGTTTTGAGTAAGTTCCATACGCCATCAATCTTGTACAATCATCTAGTAATTTGCCCTGCTCTGTGTATCCTCTATTGTTCTGTTCGACTTAAAACACAAAAGTATCCAGTGTAAAAGTAAAAGTTACGACACATGCGCGGCAACAAGTTAATACTTTTATTCACAACCAGATGGCTGTGAAATACTAAACTACTCCAGCACGCTAAAAAAATAGCGAGATAATAATATCTCGATATTTATGAGGTTATATAATTTATTATGTAACATGGTGCTAGATTGAATTGGTTAACTAGACACCGGCTCATGCTCTGTGCTAGACTCGGTCGCTTCATACCTACATTTGTATCAGCTGTTAATATGGCACTTCGTATTTTAGACAGATTTCAGCTTTGTTGACTGTTTTGTCGATAAGGCCTTCCAAAACTTGATCTGTCATATTACGTCATAGTACATCCGAGTACTGGTTTTTATGACTACGGTATAGTCATAACATATTTTCAGTGAATATATTTTGAACATGTCGTATTCTTACAGAGGTAGAGAGCGCGGTGGTGGTGGTGGTGGCGGGTTTGGAGGTCGCGACCGTGAAGACCGTCCCGAGCGCAGCGGGTACGGTGGCCGCGATGGATTCCGCACTGCCGAACGTGAAGGTGGATTTGGGTAAGCGTAATATTTTATTATCATTACAGCCGAAAGATGTCTAGTGTTAAATATAGGCTTCTCCCAAGCATCCCCGCATACATTCTTCGCTGTGCTTCTTCCTAGAATCCAGCAGATTCCCGTCAACTTCACGAGGTCACCAGCCCACCCTGTATCACATTTATTAGAAACGTTTTACAACAACTCCTATAATACATGCAAGAACCAAGCTTATTAACATCATAATTTCCTATGTCAGCATGTTAAGATGTAAAAAATTTAGTATCTCATTGTTTGTTTAGAAGTCGAGAGGGCAGAGGATTTGGTGGGAGAAACTTCGGCGACCGCGATCGTGAACGCGATGCTCCTCCCAGAGACGGTAATTATGACTCAGTATTTATGTCGATCAAACAAGCGTTATTACTATTTGGCGTCTAAGTGATTAACTACACTTATTCAGCTCTTGTCCATAGAAAACACCAGTTTTGTATGATATGCGTACGCGTCCTTTCAGCTGATCGGATGCGTACGCGTCTTCATACAAAATCGTTGTGTTCTATGGTCATAAGCTGAATAGAGCTGAATAAGTGTGAGTAGGACTACTCACACTTATTCAGCTCTATATCATACTAAAGTGATAGATATCGCTATTGAACAAGCCTCTTTATAACTTATCAGTCTAGTGCCTATATCAACAAGTTCTCAATTAGTTACGACAAATAAGTATGAACTAGTTTCCTCAGCTCTCACATATTCCTATTATAAACATGTCTCCTATTCTTTAGACACCCTATCTTATCTCAAAAGTTCTATTGTAATTTTTAATGGTGTACACTTTTCTTAGATGGAAAACCTCGTGAACGTCCGAAGCTGAATCTACTGCCGCGTACAGTACCGCGCGACTCCGAGGTACCTTCAAAGCCCGCAGATGGCGCCGGCTCTGACGAGAAACAACCCGAAAAAGCCGCACCTAAACCTGTGTCTGCTGAGAGTGTATTTGGTGCCGCTAAACCTGTGGACACTGCAGCAAAGTAAGATTTACCACTAGAACAGTGTCTTGTTAGATATTACTAAGACTTCAAATAAATTAGTGTAACAGTTCATCATTTATGTTCATCGTTCATGTATCCCATTGTATTTATGAAGCACATACTATAAATGTCAAGATATTTATGCCTTGATTTTTATTAGGTTGTTATCACAACATGTGCAATATTAAAATTGGTCAACTAGACACCGGCTCATGCTCTGTGCTAGATTCGGTCGCTTTATACCTACATTTATTTAAAACGTTACTCTATATTTCACACTAAATTGTTTCTAGCGTTTCTAAGTAATTTTGTTTGTTTTGTTTCGTAGGGAACGTGAAATAGAAGAACGTCTTCGTAAGCAAGAAGAGGAATCCAGACGTGGCGGTGAAGACAAGGAACGTTGGGGGAGGAGGGTCAGTTGATATTGAAATATAATACAAATAATCTTATTACATTTGTATAGCAAAAACAAGGAATTTACTGACAATTCTATCTTTACAGAACGATCATTCCGGCGAACGTCGTGCCGCTCCAAAACGTGGTAAGTAATAAATTGAATACGTAGCGCATCTTCATAACTTACTTTATGTAAGTATATTGGGGTTAATAAACGCCATTTATTCGCAGATGACCGCCCCAGAGATTCGCGCAGCTATAACAGAGACAGACGCGACTACTCCAAGGAAGACAAAGACAGACGCGATTACAAAGACGACCGAGACAGACGCGACTACCGGGACGACAGGGACCGCCGCGACCGAGACGACCGCGACAAGCGTGAGCCCGAGCGCCGCGACTACAAGGACGACCGCGACCGCCGCGACTACAAGGACGATCGCGGCGAGAGACGCGACGCGTCCGGCGAGCGGCGACGCGACTACTCCGGGGACAGGCGCCCCAGGCGCGACTACTCCGGAGAGAGGCGACGCGACTACTCAGGCGACAGGCGACGCGACTACTCTGGTGAGAGGCGCGACTCGCGAGATGATAGAGAACACAGAGACGGCTCGCGCGAACGTCGCCCCGATTCTCGCGAGAGAGAGAAGGATAGAGATACACCCAAGGACAGAGAAATACCTAAGGATAGAGACACACCCAAGGATAGAGACACACCCAAGGATAGAGATACACCCAAGGATAGAGACACGCACAAGGAAAGAGACTCACACGAAGAGGACGAGCGCGACCGCGACGCCAACCCGCACGACGAGCGCAACGGACGTCCGCGACCCAGCCGCTCGCGTGACAGGCACGACGACATCGACGAAAAAGCCATGCCCAAGTTGAAAGAACAGGAAAAACCGGTATGTTGAACCCTTCATTCTATTCGTTTGAAATATTATATTATATGAATACAAATGCAATTTTATTACAAGCGTATGTTGTAATGGTGTTTCCGTTGTTACAGAATTTCGTTGCATCGAATAAATTCAGCTTCTTAGAGGACGCCGATGACGGCGTATCCGATTAGCACGAACATAAAGTTTGTGTGCGCGCTACAATATTAGTGTCCATTTTACAGTTGACTCGAGTGTAAAGTGTAAATTTACGAGTATCAAGTGTCTAACGTGTAGAACGGACTCGATAAGCACTAAGACAATCTAAAATTGTGCTATGAAATAGAACTCGATTGATAGTCACTAGTGCGGTGTGGATATACGTGTATATTAATAGGGTTGCTATATGCTCACACTGCTTCGGTGCCGGCCCCAGTCTTTTTTGTGGTTTCTCATATAATGCTCTAACACTTTGTTCAATTCTCCGGGTCGTATGTACACCCACATCTGCTTATGCTAAGTAAGATGCCACATTAAAGACTGGGGCTCGTATTTGTGACCATGTACTGATTTGTGTAAATTTTTCTATGGGTTTGTTACAATTATAATGATAATGTGAATGGTTGCTAACAGCCGCCAGGTTTTGAGAACTGCAAATATTCCATTAAATTCTGATATGAACAGGTTTAGGTCAGGTGCTGCACTTTCATGTCTTTGTTTTTGTGAATAATTAATATTTCATAATTTTATATTATTGCAATATTGTCCTTTTTGAAGGAAGTTTACTGCAGTTGATTGCAATGCCACCATAGGGAATCTAATTTCTATATTTTAGAATATGTCTTTATGTTAAATATTTAGTCGATTTAGGTTATTAGAACGTTAATTGTATTATTTATCTTTACACTCAAAATTCGTTAAAATAATCAAGTGGTAAGTTCTTAAGCTGCAATATTCCTATATATTTTGCAAGTATGCATACAGATGTGCCTGCCTTGGTCGTGATGAAATATAGTTGTTAACTAAAGGTACCTAATAAATCTGATAAGGGTTTGGTCACAATATAATTAATTGGTCAAAACGTTCCATGTTTCATTTTGTAATATTGAAGAATTTTTGTTTGATACAACTATGTAATTTGTGAATTATAAATAAATAATTACCCTTTTTACAGTATCAATTATTTTTATTCATAAATTCAGTAGACGCCGAGCCGGAACCAAGGGATTTTTATGGCGACGCTGCCTCTACCATGTTTGAAGTTGACAAATTCTGCCCTATTATAGTTATAGTATATCTCAATCCATAAGGCAAGGTATGGTATATTTATAAGAGCAAGGAACAGTTTGCAAACCAACTCATCAAATAACATGAACGTGAACTCCGACCCAGCGCAAACTACCACAATGTTAGATGAAAGTAGGAGTCATGTTTGCAAACAGCCGAGGGATTCCCAGAAAAAAGGACACCTACGTCGCACGTCTGTGGTAACACTGACGAGGTCGGAGATGGCCTAGCGTAACAAGTAGTTTTAATAGAAAGTCAAAGGGAAATGCATAATATTACTGTGGTCACTGGACAGCTTGACAAAAATGCGAACGCAACTATCGCACTTAGGTTAGGATAAAATATTAGTACCAAAAACAAATCATTAAAATAAATAACACTAAACTCCGGCTGTCAGGGCGCTGCTGGCGCTTCTCGAGGAATTGGGGTGGATCGAATGAGGTATGGTCCCACCCTTGACGCAAAATACGCGCTACGTCGTGGAGTTACGGAAATCGGCCCGTCTAACAATACATTTTATACAATACAACTCCGGCTTGTCAATTACTCAAAATCTAGACATAGTAGTGACTCTACTATAACAATATTAAGTTCTACCTGTTATCGAGTTATGTAGGTACTTAGTTTTACCTAGCTATGAATGGTAAAGGATGTTTTCGTGTGCGAAAAAAATCGTAAAATACTTACGCCCTAATTCTAACACTTACCCTGTCCTGTTCCAAAACTATTTGATGGTAAACAATTGGGTCAGAACCGGCACCAACCTAAAACTGGACGTACCCGTGGATGCTAACTTGTACTTGATGCCACTTAGGTACTTACTATATCCATATAGAGTCCTTTGATTTGTATATTTGGATACCTACCGAAATTTTAATATCAGATGAATCACCTTAGAGCTGTCATTTGACAAACAAGGTTATTTTCATAACCTAATTCTCTTCAATCGTCGAAGAAAAAAAAATCACCTCATTTTGACGTAATATCGAAAAAGCACCCTTATTTGTCAATGGAAAACTCTCCCGTCAAAATACCTGGTTTTTTTTTAAAGTCGATGGGCCTTTTGTTCTTTAAAATCTCTACTTTCTGATGGTGTAAAAAAAAATATATCGTCAATGGGGCGAAGACCGTCAGTCGGTTAAGATCGTACAGTAAGAATAAACGACGAATACTTATTAGCTACAAAGAAAGCATGGCCTAAGATACAAAAATGTAATGTTTCTTCGTCTTTCTTTCTTAACGATCATAGCCTATGACACACAGACACAGACGATCGTAGGTTACTGACGGTCTTAGCCTACTAACTACTAACGGTCTTCGCCCCATCGACCTTAGGTACCTATTTTCTCAGAAAATACAAAAGACAACAATAATAACTTAAATCCGATTTTATTTTAAATCATAATGTACAAATTTTGAGCAGTTTATTAAAATTGACACTTCACTTCTTCGAAAAACATAAGATTCATTATTTCATTGATAAAAAATAAAATACAAAACGAAATGTACAACCCCCACCGACTTATAACAACCGACTAAAAACATATATTTTGTTAATTTGAAAATTAGGGTGCTTTTTTGACATTACGTCAAAATAAGGTACCTACACCTAATTTATTTTTCCTTTATTCTCTTCCTTTTCCAATGGGTTTCATCCTACTATTATTATTGTTTGGTTTCTAAAATGATCGACCCTGGTCTACACGAATTGTAAAGAAAAAATCGTGAGAAAATCTGGATAGACTTATAATCAATTAAGTCTGTAATTTGCTGTACCTACCTACTCGCCAACCCGCTTTGAGCAAGCATAGTAATTACTGCTCGTGCTATCTTTGTATGAGAAGAGGCCTTCGCCTTGCAATGACACATTATCAGGCTGGTATTATATAAGTATATATTTTTTAATATAATGGAATAATAATGGTCACCGCGGCATCACTTCCAATCCCCGCATACCTGACGATCGCGCCGCGCATCGCTTTTGGTTTAGATTCCATTGTTTCAACATGTTATTTATATTTTCTAATGGTTGTAAGGAGATTTAAATGAATGCATCCTATGGTGGTTTATGAAGATATGAGCGCGTGCGAAGTGTTTTATCTTTGCCAGGGGAATTCCAGTTGGATCTAGAAAAAGTCTTCCTGAAAAACCTGATACTTACATGGTCGCCAACCACGTTTCACTTTTCAACGAACCTGGTTTGAAGAGCTGCGCTAGCAACAAGGATGTATAGAGGATGCTGGGTCGGAGGATGCCAAACGCGCAAGTTTTTTAAGTTTACGTAGGTAGGTAATAAGGAGTGTGAAATAGTGGAAGAAAAATAACTTTTACTTAATTCAATAATTATATTATAATTTTATTTGAATTCATTGTGTTTCCATGGCTAAGTATTTTTGCCATGCCATTGCATGTTGGCGACCATTTAGTTCAAACAGCCCTGCCTCTTATTACCAATTTAGCTTCGAGCCTGTCACAGAAAACAAAAAAATAACCACCCAGTAGTCAATATTTCACAGGTTTTCCTGATTGCAGCTTTCTAAATAGGCTTTTCTACTAGTGCTTTATTAATAGTCTCTGAGAATAGCTAGAGACAGACGGACGGACATGGCGAAACTATAAGGATTCCCCGTTTACTACGGAACCCTAAAACGTACGTGGTATGATGTAGGTACCTACCTGGAAAAAGATTGTGAAGGAAGGTTATATCTCTATGATGCGCACGCGCATCTTAACCTTTATAGGTTAGGTTTGTCTCGTGGTTCGGTTTAGCATAGGTATAAACCTATGCTAACACGAAGCCATACCAAAAACGGCAACATTGCATGCATTTTATGATCTTTTCATTATTTAAATTTATTTTATAGGAATTTCCATGAATCGACACGAAAAGTAGGTAAGTATAGTTAATTTAACCCTTGCTAGAATAATATTTAATGGATCTCTACGCGAAGTACCTACTAGGTGTTCCTTTTACGAAATTTATTTTTCCTTTTGAGAACTGACTAATGTCCTAAGTAGGGGTTGGGATCGATAAATTGTAAACATTTTTAGAAAAATAACCCTATTTCTTATCATATGAATTCGGCCATTTTGAAATGAATTGACTTCGGCCATTTTGAGACTGTAGATAGCCATTTTGCGAAATCGGCATTAAGCGTCATGTTGCCAAATGCTGTAAGATAATTTTATGTTTTCGATGAAAACGTAAGGAGTGTCACAGAACTCCGAAATCAATCACATAAAAATATTTGGTTCAGCACAATAATACACAAAGAAATATAGAGGGTAGCGATCGCTTTAAGCGACAACTTTTGGTACCTATGTATAAATAGTGTAATGTTTTCAAAGCAAATGTTACCAATCGAATCCGGCTGTTAGTGCTGTGACATAGTATTTGGGGTAAAATAATAAAAAATGAGGATTTTATTACAACAATTTATTTCAATTACAATTTATAACGTACAAGACAAATTTTAATGAAAAAATAAACTTTAAACCATGCATTTAACTAATTGATTGTAAATTAATTACAATATATTACATATTTTTAAGTTTAAATGTTTTTTTATTTTTTTTAACATTCATATGTTTTATAGACCATAGATTACAACTAATTGAACTGAAGAATTTAAAACTACACGCTCTTACTTAAATGTAATACAGCATCTAGCATGCATGGCAAGATCTTTGTACCTATAATCATAGAAATGAACCTAATAACCTTGCTCTGATTAAGGTCACAATTTGTACTTAAGCACATCTATATGAGTATAGATTTAACGAACAATGAGACATGAAACTCAAGTTGCTCAAGACTGGGGTCACAGAAGAAATCCAAGATATTTGCTCTTCACTTACTCTTCAGAATAGCAGACATCAATTCATTCTTCAGCCTCTTTGTCATTTCTTCTAGGATATCAGCTCTGACTCTTAGCTTTTTATTCTTTTCTTCTAATTCATCAGCTAACTGTTCCATTTGTAGCTCCTTGAGTTTTCTGTTCATTCTAGACCTTTTAGATGCTTCATTATTCTTATCTCTTAATTCCCTATATTTAAACTCTTGTGTAGAAATATTTGACGAGTTGTCATCTACACTACACACCGAGGACACTGTACTCTCTCTTCTCTTAGGAGGACGTCCTCTTCGCGCCTTGGGTTGACCTTCTAGTGCCAGAATCATATCCTTGATGGGAACACTTGGTTTCCGTTTTCTATATTTTCTTGATGGTTGTTCGGAGTACGGCATGTAAGTCTCATCGGATTCATCACTGTCCTGGCGTCGCCTCTTGCTTGCTGTTGATTTGACGTCATCGTTGTCTGATTCCATGTGAGATTCGCTTTTAGGGGTAATGGGCTCATAGTCGACCGGCGGTGGTGGTGTGTCCACTTCTGTGAATGTTTCTTTCGAAGTGGAGAAGGAGAGGTCTGTGAACGTCTCTTCTGAAGTGGAATGGGAGACATTCTGGGCTGGCCAATGCTCAGGAGGTTTCTGAAACAAGGAGAAAGCAAACATTTTAACATCTGACAAATGACAATTTAAAATCTATCTATCTATATCAACAGTCATAACTGAATTTGAAATTATATGTTACGCTTACCAATAGCTGTGAGCTTTTTTCTTTCTCCAACTGCTCGACAAAGCTGAGAACCTCCGGAGTGCTGATGGTGTCGTACGGCCAGCTCGGTGCCCGCGCCGACACATCGACGGACAGCCCCGCTACCCTCCTCGGCATTGCTGGTGCTCCCTCCATGCCCATTAGATTTTGCTCTTCGTTGATAATGAACTCCGAAATAACTACGTTGTTACTCTCCACCTCCCGTGGAATGACGGATCCAAATTTAAGATCAAGGGAGTCTTCTGCATCGATGAAAGGCGCTGTGTTTTGTGGTGGATTAGTGTACATATGATAATATTGGGCGTCATGTGTATTGGTCAACTCTACTGGATCCTGGACTTGCCACGGATTAGTATCTGCAACCATCTCTGACGCTAAGTCTCCAATAACCACTGGCAGTTTGCTAATATCTAAGAATGTTTCCTTAAATTGCATGTTGTTATCTTTGTCCCATTCTGGGAAGGTAGGCATGTTGGTGTCGTATTGCGGGAACTTGTCGTTCGGTGACAGCGGTTCGTGCGACGAGATGTGGTTGTATAAGCCTGCCGCCTGTGGAAACTGGGAGTTAACGTCTAGTGTTTCCCAACCTTGCGGTGAGAATGGTGTGTATGGTGTGTCGATTTTAAGTGCCTTTTCTTCAGTTTTCTTAGATGAATCTGTTTAAAAAACAAAAAAACAATTAGCTTAGGATATTGTCTATAGTTAGAATTTTTGTTGGTAGTTTGGGACCTAATTTTACGTGTGATCATCAAAAATGAATATCCAGAAATCTATTTTTTATCTTACATTTACTTTTAATTTATTATTATGGGTTGGTATGGTACGTACAGAAGAAAAAATTCTTACCAATGGTCTGTGTTACTTCTTCCTTTGCGGGAGCGGAGGACAACGGAACCAGATCTTGGAAGAACTCGTAGTCCAACATTGCGCTCTCGAACAGGGGCTCCGGTTTCAAGTAAACCTGAAATCAGAGTTATTTTATGTTAGCATGTATTTCAGATTGTGAGGAGAAACTAATAATAATCTTATTCATAATAGTAATGCATTATATCTATTAGTACTCACGGTTGCGCGTGCCATTCTTACCTCTGCAAAGCTGGTTGTAGCCACTGGAGAAGACGGTGCTGTGTTGCTTGAATATCCGTCGGTAATCACTCCGGTTTGACCGTTTACGTAACTCTTCTTCTCGGTCTTTAAACGATCTAGCTCTACCACTTTCAAAACAGTTTGAGTATTGAGACTCGTTTGCGAAAAAACCATGTCTTTTGGTGTTCGTATCGTACTGATTTCCGATATCGTCGCTCCGACTCGGACAGGTGATCTTTTGAGCAACCATTTTGAATAGAACTACAAACAGAAATGATACGACGTAACATAATGTGTGCATACTCATATAAAGCAGGATATGGGAGATGGTAGGACAACATACAAGGGTTGTGAGGGGAGTTGCAGATGATAAACAAAAAATGATTTTGGCTTTATATATTTTGCCAATGTTCGAAACATCACACGAATGTTATGCTCCATCATCAGTAAGCCAATTAAAGTTGTTTTAATTTGCATGAGACAAAAAGAATTTAGAAGCGATCAAGGATACATTGCCCACGAGTATGAGGTCGTGTTCAAGTTCAACGACTACCGTGACGTCAACGACGTCCGTGATGTAAGGTCGAGACCTTGAAATCGAAATACCAATGAAAATGGGTTTGGAGAATATGTACATAGCATACGTGTGTTACATAATGGAGTTGTAAAACAGCATTGAAGGAATGATGATTGCATAAATATTTAAATACATTAAATATGATTATAAATTGGAAATTCGATAGAAAACAACATATTTTTTTCAGTTGCCGCCGTTATGCAATCAACATAATGTCACCTGCCCTTAAAATTTTCTCGCTCTTCTGAATAAATAAGTAGTGTTGGAAGTTAATTTTTTGCTTTCGGTATCTCGGTAGCTATCTTTTAGCGACTAACCGAAAGTATAATTCCTGTAAGATTCCTGTTAGTAAAAACTATAATTATATACAACTTATCTACATTAAAAATTAATTGAAGCGTTATCTTAATGATAATGACTGGAAACTGCGGTTAAATGCTTCACTGTAATGACGAAGCCAAAACTTATCTATGTACCTATTGTATACTAAGTAAATTAAGAACTATCTAAAGCTATTTTATAATAATTTACTAAATATGTCTTAAATCTATTGTAATTAACTAAATGTGACTTACAAATTATTAATAATGAAAATAAATATTTAAATAGGTACTTAGTATACGTTCCAAGTTGAATCGAACATCGATTAGAACATTTTTATCTCAATGTCCTTGGAACTCTGCGGGCTATCTCAATTATCTGCTACTCGGGCACGTACCTACGTATTTACTTTTATCTTTTTGAGTAGGTAGTGTTAGAAGTTTGTAAATCTGTGGTTTGTTTCAAATGTCGTAGAACCGATATTTAAGAGCAGGCACACGTGCGAGTTATTGGGAAAAAGGCCAACATAAGGAATGACAAGATGGTAAGTTGAATGGAGACTGGAACATTGTGGTATAAGAAAATTTGGATGTGACATAATTAGACACATTTGAATTAGCGATCAAGAAAACAAGATCAGTAATTTTTGAAATAAGGATTTGATAAATAGTTAACCAATTAAAACTTCTTATTTTTGTTTAAATACAGAAGTTAATATAGTCTAAATTTAGTCTTTTTAGACTTCTTGCAAAAACAAGGAAATCCACCAATTCAATGTGAAATTAATTTTGTAATTCTTCAGTGTCTGGAATTTTCCGATGGTTCCTGTGAACAAAAACTTTAATTCGGAAAATAGGGTGAACGCAATTACTTACTTCTTTGAACTCTTCTTGAGCTCCTATAGAAATTTTAAGTCTCTAGGCTCCCAACCAACTAACGGTGCCGAATGTAGGCCTGGAACAAACATAAATCATTTATTAAAATCGTTGCATTATCTTTTATAGCTTCCTGCGGACAAGTTATCTCGTTCTAAAGCGTCACTATCTCTTTTTATCGTGACTATCAATCAGAAAAACATTCTACGCCGTAAGTGTTCATGTCTGATAACGAAATTGGTAGGTACCGCGCGTTTTTTGTATTGACGTAGGTAGTTGTCGCTGTACGAAATCAATGGTATCATTATTATCGTAGGTGGACGCCTACGGGAAATATTGATCGGTGTTAATCGCTCTTTGCAAGGACATTTGGTTTGACTAATGTACCTGATACCAACCTACATACTCTACAAAATTCGTCAACTTGTGTTTAGACATTGTTATAAATATACCTACGATAGAAAAACTTGTTTGTCTCCACTAAATACATCTAAAAGTCAACGTTTGGCACTTTCCCAACTTATTTCAGAACAAAACTAACCAAAGGAAACGTTCGAAGTAGGTCGGATATTAAATAATGTGTTACTAACTATAAATTATTAATTTGGTGGGTTGTACTTCTACTAATCTAGATAGATAAACCCATAGAAAAAACTAGACTCAGGTTTGAAGAACCTACAATCATGGAATCTATTAGACTCACTGAATGAATTGGCAAGCTGCGTGTCATAGAAAAAAATAAGGACAAAAACTTGTGAATAAGGAAAATGGCCCCATAAGCGCCAGCGACGATAGGTACTTCGGATGAATAGCAATGTACGGACACTATAGTATTCTGTATAAACATAAAATGCTAAATTGAATGGGTGATATGTCAGCGCACAGCCTAAACCGCTGGAACCACTAGGATAGGACTAGGATTTTTGTTAATTCTACTCCAAGGGAATAAAATAGGGGATGAAAGTTTGTATGAAACTCCGCCAGTTTCTAAGTTAGGATCTTCATGGAAAGTTTTACATTTCCAAAGTAAAATCGCAAAATTTAGTATTTAGGCTTGTGGTTACAAAATAAACGCAACGTAGGTACATTGGAAACAACCTTTAAGGGTGTTCATAACGGGGAAGGGGAACACAATCCACGCGGATGAAGTCGCGGGCGATGTGCTAGTTATCTATAAATGCGTCATGCCCTCGACATAGAACTCTCAAGACCACTTTGGAAAGTGCCAACTAGAATTGAATTAGTTAACCATCAAACAATATACCAATAAAAGCGCCACACACCACGCAGACTTAAGTAATTTTTTGGTAGGTAGGTACAGAGTACAAATTAAGTACCTACATTATAGTAGAATGCGTGAGTTTCAGGGTTACAAAAAGAAGTCCCAAAGTTGTTCCAAATATTCCAAGGTTATGAATGGAATATGGTAATGTCATTAATAATACATTAGATTGGGCGAGCACTCATTTCAAAACATCAAAATGTTACGCATTTTCTAGAACGAAGGTGCCGCGTGCGAGTCGATCGACTAAGCAACGTGACCGCGGGGCTTCTCGACAGGTTGAAACACGTCTCTACACTTAGGGCGGAAATAATCATGGTGCAATAATTCACTAAACAACGAAAAATTTGCTACGCAATTTACAAACATCTTAGGTACACTGCTTTAAGACTTTCTAAGGCAGTCATTAAAACTTCAAAAGCTCACAACAACAAAAAAGTCTTACGCACCAAATTATTGCACAAGATTTAATTTTGTGACATGTTACACATTTTGATATAAATTAAACTACGATTCTTAAAAGAACCCCACAGCAAAGAAAATATAAATTCTTGAATCCTGGTACCTATTGCACAATTATAAAAATACAGATACCAAACTAAAAAACTCAAAGTAAAGTATAGGTTTCTAAAACTCACCGTGTTACAAACAGATTTTGTAACGTCTCCAGTTATTTACTGATAGTATTCGCTACCCTCACAACAAATGAAGAGGATAATTGGCGAAATCTTCTATTAACGCGTCAACTTATATAGCGTTGTTGATTAACTTTAGTGGACTAAATAAAACGCGAACCGCAAGTAGCGATACGTGCACTGCGTGCGAACACAGAAAATATTGTGCAATGTTCACGGCAGTGGCCAGTGGCGCGGACCCATACAGTTTTCCTAAATCCCCACTACTCGACATTTGCGTTCTAAAAATAACTTTCCTTCCACGCTATTGGTCGTCTCAAATGACGTCAACTCAGCGAGCCAATAGGATCGCGCATTTACCACAGTCACGAGACCGTAGCGCTACACGTTATTGTACTGTAGAAAGATTGGTATTATACATTGTTGTATACGTATGTAGAGTTGGGGAATCACACCGCACAAAACAAGCGGGATACTGTTTTTTTTCAGCATGAGTCACAAGTATAACGCGACTGCAAAACAAGTATCTAAGTACTATTTTATAATATTATTGGCATAATATAACATGAATAATATAGTGACTATAGTTATATATCATGGAACAACAAAAGGTTGAACATGCTATGATAAAAGAGGTTATGTTATTTAATAAGGCATAATATTAACAACACATTATAAAGACATAGGTTAGTAACAAAAAAAGAATTGCATCAATAACACTGGTTTATGTCATCATTAAATGTTGTTGTTTTTCGAAGAATCAATTGTGCAGTGATTGGCCCATTTTAATTGGTTATGCATAAATGTATCTATTATTATAATTTTGATACCGAAATCTGCTTCATTGGAGTCAACTAATGTCAGGACAAGAATGAAAGTTTTCATCTACTGTCACAGTTTTTCCTGTTGTCTTCGAGAGACATCAAAGAAAGCGGAAATCATTTAATGATTCATAAGGAGGGAAATAAAACTAGCTGGTTAGCTAATAGGGTCCAAGAGATAGGACCTCATCAAGAGAGCATATTCAGCAAAAAAGGAACTAAAGTAGGTCTAGTAGATAGACACTCGGATGCTTAATTTCAATAGAATTTGAACTTGCAGTACCTACTTAGAAACGTAGTACCTCGTACACCTTAATAGAAGGATACTTAATAAAAATAAGAATCTTTCTGGTGCCCTAAACTTTTGAAAGAGCTTTGCTTTGGAAACGTTTTCAAACAGGAGTAATTAAATGGTACATATGTGCAAACTAAAATGGACACCTTCTTGCTCTTTAGAACCACATTTTGTAAATTCTGTCTCGGCAAAGAAGAGTTCTCTCATTTTAAGTAGCAGAAGAAAGGTGGCAGGTTACAATTTGTATCAAAATTTGAACTGCATTATTATTAAAAAAAAAAACAATTTTAACATTAAAAATAACTAGTCCTACTACAGTCAAGGCTACCGACCATACAAACTACTAACAAACATAATAACAATATATGACATAATCTCAGGATTTCAGGATTATCACTATTTAGACAAAGTAACAGTATTTACATTATATTTTCCCTGTCTCCATGTAACATGTACCAATGAGTACCTGAAATCATCAAGTACGCAAATCGATGCAAGGCGGATTGAAACGCACAACCATCATAATCAAATACTTTATTTTCGCATGTTGGTAATGACTCATCCTCTCCTGGCATTGAACTAGGTTGAATAACCTCTTTTTTTCTAATATTGAGCTATTGTTGGAGTGAAACGTATTACCTTATTTATCCACAATTCCTTAATTTTCCTATTTGTAAAGATTCTATTCCTATACCTATACAGCCTTCCTTATCTGATTTTTATAATAGAGGAATTTTCTTGATTGACCCTGATCGACTGATTTTGATCACAAGTAATCTCATACACTTCATATACCTAGATGTTCTACTAAAAATGGAAGGAAACAAACTGCTTTGTACTTTATAAAAAAAAATAGATAGTTGTCCCTCAAATGTGTTACAAAAGGACCTCTAACAAGAAGACGCTCTACAGGTCCGTGTTGGTCCATGTTAAACGGTTTCGCCGTATAATATATGGACCTGTAGAAATCAACACAAATGAATGACTACATTGAATATCGCCGTAAACAGACTGTTCGCCCGTTTGGGCCTCCGAGGCGCGCTGTACATAGGTACCTACGTCATGGTTTAGATAAACATGATAAGAATGACTGGCAATTTTTCAAAGTTTTTTATGTTCTAGGTTTTAAGTAGGTACCTATCTATTTATATTATACACTTAATATGGATCAACAACAAAATAACAACTTGTTTTGTTTTCTCTTTAAATATTTGTATGAATGTCCATGGCGACACAAGATCATAATTCATAATCCTAATATTAAGCCATTATCGTGCCATGTTTTAATGCAAATAAATATCTTCTATTTTAGTAAACTTATTTTTTTCTTACAAGGACTCGGAGCCGGTAATCACTGGATTATATTATGGAGATAATTTTGATGTAAACTTATCTGAAACACTAAAGGTGGGCTTGGAAATGGTGAAGTTAGATTTTGAGCTATAAAATAATAGTTTCTAAAAGCTGATGACTGACTCACGAGTAGTCACGGGACAGTGCACTATAATTTCCATAAGGACATACCAGCATTATCAATACCTGTAAGATTTACTTTATGATTACGCTATCACGTCTTTTTCAAATTGCTTCAGACTACTACATTTTCCTGTTCCAAAAGTTCGTTAATTTATTCTTGTTTCTGGGTATTACCAATGTCAACATTCTCTGCGTGATTTCACAGCTCACTTTCTCCGAAAATATTCTGTAGTTGAGCGTGTTTAACTGTTGAAAGTGTTCCAACTTTTTCATTAATTCCTTGAATAGAAACAAACAGCCTATGATCTAATATCTTTTAACGAAACAGATGCAGAGGTTAGAATAAATATTTACAATTTCGTCCTGCTCCGGTTTATAAAAAAAGTGCAGGTAGTGCACAGATTTATAGGGTACGGTGACTGTATACAATACAGCATATTTTTCCTCGTGCCTATGGTACTTATATTGTTTGCTTTTGGCGCCAAACCATGGCCTTTGATAGAAGTCAAGTAGGTACGCCAAAACATCTGTCAATTATTTACGTCCATCATCTGCCATCTAACCAGATGCAACTGAATAACATATCATATCCTTCCATAACCTAACTAATATTATAAATGCGAAAGTTTGGATGGATCGATGTTTGTTACTCAATTCCGCTCGAATGGCTGAAGGATCTCGATAAATTTTGGCACACAGATAGATTATACTACTTTATATCCCGAAAAAGTGAAGTATTCCCGTGAGAATTTCGAATCGTCTCTAGTTCAATTTTTAACCCCGGGTGTCACCGGGCCGCAGCTAGTAATATTATCATAAAAGTGAAAGTAAGTCTGTATTTCTATCTGTTAACATTTCACCTGAACCGATTTATGCGAATTTGGTATGGAGACAGTCATAAGAAAAATTTGAATCTGCGACTTCATCTATTATTGGTTATCCGCGATAACAGACATTCACGAGTGAATAAGTCGCGAGCATAAACCAGTTATTTATTATTCATTATCATGATTTCAGTTTGTAGTAATCTTAGTTGGTAAAAAATCTAAATAGCCGAAGCCAATTAAAACGAAACTCAGTGAAGAATAAAATTTCATTGAGGTTTGCCGTGTAGGCAAGGACAATGAAACGCTGTGTTTTCGTAGGTAGGTACTTACCTACTTATTGTTTGAATACAACCTTATTTTATCATAACCCTAAAATGTCTGAAGGGGTCATTGTACTCATCATCATGAATAACTTTTATTACGGGACCAATGCCGAATTCGGAAAAAAGAGATGTTCAGTAAATTTCCAGTTTCTGAGATCGACAAATGTGTATAATTATCGGCAAGTAACTTGGCAAGAGTCGTTAGATGCGCACAAGTCGTTTTTTAGGTCTCTTTGGTAGTCAAGCGGGACGCGGGGTATGAGGTACGTCAATCCGAGCGCGCGATTGGTGCAACAGTCGACAGTTGCCTCCCGAACTCCCGATTGTACTTGCGTGCACGAAAATTGTACCCTTTGTTTTTGTTGTGTTTATGTTAAAGAGTTATTGTTTTTAAATTTATTTTTTGTTACGAGTTGATATTATTGTTGTTGTTTTAAATTAAAAAATTAAGGCAAAAAAAGGTATGCCTTTTTTCGCATAGGTACTTTCCTCGTATGCATATTATTTATAACTCCCAATAAACTTTATGAATTCCACTCCCTTCTTCAACTTTCTTCTAATCAGATATTATTAAATATAAATGATGGCAATAACCATAAAATAATGACGATCAATAAAAGTCATCACTTTTTTGTTCCACTAAGTGCACGATGCGCGAACTTACCCCCACTACGCCAAAACCTTGCCAACTTACGTGCTGATGACTATATGGAGCAGCAGATTTTGTTTTCGCGTTTTCTGGGTTGGTCTCATATCAAAAGTACATCGTAATTATGGGTACAATGTGTACCTAAAGTAAACAAAAGATAATGTTTTATGTTTAGAACGAGTATACGATTTTGGAATCATCGCTGTGACCTAAGGACACCAAAATCAGGCTGCTATAATTTTATTACGAAGTAAAGTGGCATGTTACTGCAAATTGCGATCAATTTTATCTACTACTACTACTACTTCAATCAAATATTGACAACAAGTACAAAATAAGGTCAGACTGAACACTCAACTTTCCTACACCACTAAATGAAGGCGAGTAGAAATGGTACTTTATCAAAAGCATTTCGGGAAATCCCACATTAAGGGCTCGTTTACACAGCGGCAGACCAACTAATAACGCACGTGGTTCTGAAATAATAATATGATCTAGCCAACACTAGAGCAGTATATTGACCACTTAGAAATTAGTGAGCCACCCTAGCTCCACCAAAATGTAGAACATGTGACTAAAAAACACGCACATTTCGTCATCATTGAATGAACGACGAACCGGATGAACAGATATTCAGAGAACTAACCTTTGTGTTTTTACTGCACCCAGTGCAAGATAGATGAAATGACGATCATAAGTAAAATTAAATGGCACTACCAATTATGTTAGAGGTTTTTTTAGTACTAGCTACATGAAATGAAGTGTTAAAATAATATCATGACTATAACATTAAGACGAAAAGCAGTAACTTATTTAAATACCTACACATAGACATGCAAACTACTTTATGACGACAAAAATGCAAAACATCGACTTAAAAAATTAGTAGTAGTAGATATGGAAAGATGCAATGCAAAAATAATTAATAAACATGAAAACATAAAGTACTACTTACATCATTGTATGGCTTCTGGAATGCACTGTTCTAAACTTCTTTACTTTGTCTTTTCTCTGACAACAATAATTATTGCGGCGCAAAACGACCTGCTTGTTATTAAATCTATTTACTGGCCCGTAAGAAACTGTATTTAACAGATTGTATAATTGTAGGCAGTCTGCGTTGATCATGTTATTTAAAGAATACTTTTCTCAGCCCTTATAGCTTTCAGTGTGCTTTAAATGATTTACCAGAAATTATACGGACGGCGGTCTTAACTTTAAGACCAGAGTTAAACTAAAACAATAAGTTATTTCAGCCACAATTCCGCTAAATTATGCACTGTATTTTACACAATAAACTAAGTTTCCGACGTAGATAGTTAACTAAGAAATTATAAGTGGCAAAAACTTGTGATACGTGTATTTCTCTGAGGGTTTAAGTAGGAATGAAATTAACTGGCGCCAACCAACAGGACATGTCCCCACAAGCTTATTTAAAATTGCCTGACGCAATAGTTGCCTACGTTCCGTTTCATCGTCGAATCGGTCGCGTCAGCCTAGTTTATTATTGTTGTTTAATTTTGTTCGGTTTGTAGATTATAAATATTATACAGACACATTTGATTAATATTCATATTATTTTATTCATCGACGGCAATTTTTAACGACCTGTCAGTAAAAAAATTGATTTCAATCTAAAATTGTCACGTTCAAAATTCTGCGTGGAACAAACACATGAATACATTTCATTCGTCACAACCTCGATTTAGTTTTTCTGTTTCAGTCATTTCTATGGCAAATAATATATCTTTCTCTTTCGTCCCAGAAAACAATGTTTTCTTCATGTTTACATTTAATTTTTCGTATTATTTTTTCTTTACATAAGGTAGTTTGGCTACCTAAGTTTGGCGTAAAAATAACTTATGATACAACTGATGCAATGTATTATCTTCCAATAGTGATTATGGATACCACTACAGTATGATGCAATTCTGTTTTCGATGAAGCGAGATCGCAAAGTGCCACATGGGCCCTACTAACTTTCAAGACTACCTATTAGATCAGTTCACATATCAGATTTTTGTTCTAGCTATATAAAACCTGTTATGGATTAAGTTCACCTAATACTTAACGCAGAACTTGTGATTTATAGGTACCTACTTTAAAAAAGAAATGGACTAACTTATTAAAGAAAAAGTTAAAAGTGCAAACCTTTATGAAGAATTGCAGTATAATCACCGGCAAATAAGATGGCAAAAGTCGTTAGATGCGCACAAGTCGTTTTTTAGGTCTCTTTGGTGGTCAAGCGGGACGCGGGGTATGAGGTAGCGTCGATCCGAGCGCGCGATTGGTGCATCAGTCGACCCTTGCCTCCCGCACCGCGCCTTCGTCCCGTTCGCTCCCGATTACATTTCAGTGCACGAAAATTGAACCCTTTGTTTTTGTTGTGTTAAACTTAAGTGTTGTTATTGTTTTTAAATTTAGGATAGAGTTCCTGAAAAGGCATAGCATACGAGGAAAGTATGCTCAAACAAGAGTTATACAAATTAATAAAATTGGAAAAAGAACAATTTAAAACATACAGCATTGACCAAACACTTGCAGAACACAACCATAGTGTTCTGCGATTGCGACTTTCAATATGATGCCAAGGGTAGTTTTATTAACGGATAGTGACGACGACTAGTTATTTTATTTTTTTTATATAAACTTTTTTGAATTTTAAATGCACGTTATTTATAACTCCTAATAAACTTGAATTCCTCTCCCTTCTTTAACTTTGTTCTATACAGACATGATTAAATATAAATGATGGCAATAACAATAGAATAATGACGATCAATAAAAGTTACCACTTTTTTGTGCCACTAAGTGTACGATGCGCGAACTTACCCCCACTACGCCAAAATCTTGCCATCTTATTTGCCGGTGACTATACCTAAAAAGGTTTTTGATTTAGTTCTTACTTCTGACACAATTCTAATGAATCGTTTACAATTGGCATAAATATTTTTATTTCATTTAAGTCAATTACCTACATTTATAAGTTATTTATGCATCTACCTACTAAGTTAAATATTTATTTATGTAACTTTTATCTATGTAACTAAAAAAAACCTTGGGTTGAGCTTTTATCTATGCGTTATACAGCAGATAGTAATAGTTCTGTGGGCAGACAGAATGGTAGAATAATCATAATTTACTATTAATGGTCACTTAGCTGTACTATTATTTATTTAACAGCTCAACTGCCAATCAAGCACAGAATAAACACAGGGTGGATGAAATGGCGGCAGGTAACGGGAACAACTTGCGATTCCCACGTTCCCCTTAAACTTAAAGGGAAGATCTATAAGTCAATGATAAGACCTGCCGTCTTGTATGGATCAGAATGTTGGGCCACAAAAGGACTGAATGAAAGGCAGTTGCATGCAGCTGAGATGAGAATGCTAAGGGGGATGTGTGGTGTTACGCGAATGGATAGAATAAGAAATGAGTATATAAGAGGAAGTCTGAAAGTGGCGCCTGTGACAGAGAAGTTGTGTGGAAATCGGCTGTCATGGTATGGACATGTGATGCGAAGGAATGAGGATCATGTTGTTAGGAAAGTTTTGAGTATGAATGTAGAGGGTTACAAGAGTAGAGGGAGACCCAGGAAACGATGGATGGATTGTGTGAAAGTTGATATGGCTAAGAAGGAGGTGACTTCTGAGATGACGGGAAATAGAGATGTATGGAAGAAGAAGACATGCTGCGCCGACCCCAAATGAAAAATTGGGATAAGGGCAAGAGGATGATGAACTGCCAAACAACAGGACACAATAGAAAATGTATTGTTTGTCGGTCATTTGGCGTTCAACATGTTAATAATCTAAGCACAGTAATATACAGTCACAGACTTAATCCCTTAAGCATTTGCTGACAGACCACCTAGGGTAATGCGGAGACAAACAAAAAACTATGTAATCTAAACAATATTTACCTAATTTAATAAATAAATTATTATCCCTGTCAATATTTTTAGAACAAGCAATATGGCAATATTTTTCAAACTACAACACTTATGTGGTGTAGTTTGAAAAATATTTTAAGCATTATAAAACAGTCAAAAGTAAATAAGTAAGTATTCTTAATATAATCATTATCATTACTCCACACTTGCATCTTCAGATTTGAATAAATATATTTAGTCAATTATTATATTATACATATATGTATACTTAATAATCATAATAGATTAGAGGTAGGTAACTTCTATAAGTTGTGATTTGGATATCTCAATACAATCATAATATTGGAAAAACAGATGTACCACATACCCACGAAATAATATAGACCTAGGTACTTAGGAGAAACAAATACTAAAGAATTTTTTTATAGAACAATATCACATGGAAATTAAAACATATTACTGTGGTTCAACTGTTCAAGTACCTATTTACTCACATTTTCTTCGGCTCAGTCAGTATTTTTGTGTTCACTACTGATGTTTATTCTTCTAATTTGATGAAGTGGTTATGGACAAGTTCAAACGTGTTCTCTTTTCTGAACGTCCGCCTCGCCGGGACGATCAATCAATAAGTAATCCGTAGTTCGCGTAGTTGTTGCTGCTACGTACATGCATGCATACTAACTAAACAAAACCACAACCACAACAGTGAGTCATATATTATAATATTTTTACAAAAGGATGAAAGTACCTACAAAACATAAGAAAAGCTCACATAGGAATAGCTATAAGCACGTGAACCATACCAATGCGGGTAAGTCAAGCAAATTTTAATCAACTACCCTCAACAATAATAGATAAGGCTGAAATTAAGTAATAATTAATAGAATATTTGGAGACTAGGAAAATCGTTTATTCTCATTCGCGTCTTCTGTCAATTTCGTAATAAGGCGCCAAAGTTACCAAAACCATAAACCATCTCTCTAAAACATAATAAAGTAGGTATATAAAACATTTTTATAGTCTATGGCCTAAACCATAATCTTGTTTCTCAGTGACGGCAAACAGCCCGACTTTTATAACTTTTCTTAGATAAGAGCTTTTTGGCACGCGAGTACATTTTAGTTTTTTTTAACTCTTTATATCATACCTTTTTACTATGGGGTGGGCAGAAACTGCAGAACGCCACCTGCTACGATCCCTATACTTATTTTACTTCGTTAACGTTCATACATCTGGTCACACACGCAAGCCACCGGTTGCGAGTACTACGCACCTGACCTTTCTAAAGAACATCACCAATAAGGTCGGTAAGGTGAAAACTATGTAGGTTGTTGTATATTATGGTTATTTTTCATGTTAATTGAAAATTTAGCCAAAAATGACACTGACCAATACGCAAATATCATCAGATTGAAGTGAACAAGAAGACACAGTGCTACAGTAATTTACATCACTACATAGAATAATGTGAAAATCTATCGGTTGGCGAAAGCCAGCCTGCTTTGCCTCCCGTCAGTGGCGGACTAACAGGGGGGCGGAAGGGGCGGCCCGCCCCGGGCCTCCGGTCTTGGGTGGCCTCCAAATGCCTCCGCATTCCTCTGATCAAATCCTAACCAAGACTTTAAAAATGTGCTAAGTACCTAACCTACATAATTTCATCACAGCCATCTAGACTTTTTACGCGGTGGGTACTAATATTTTTTTAACTTTGCTGAACCCATCCAATACGATGGGGGAATTCCGGTCTTTGTAGCGGGTACTTTGAAATTAATTTCACTAGCCACATATTAACGAAATAAACATAAACACTACATACAAATGTGAACTGAATAAAAAGCTTGTAAAACTACATTTTTTTAAAGCTGGGGGGCCTCTTTCATCTTTTCCGCCCCGGGCCTCATTCAGCTTTACCGCCCCGGGCCTCTGACGGGCTTAGTCCGTCACTGCCTCCCGTGTACTGGATTTTAGCAGATATTCCAAAAACTCATTTTTAAACTAAAATGGTGGGTATGGTGATTCAGCAATTCTATTCATTTTTACTTTTCAATGATCCTTCTGTTAACAACTGTTTCGGACGACTTTAATTTATTTGAAAAGTACACCAATATAATACTAGATACTTTACATAGATAATATACTGGTCAAACTGAACGTGAAAACCACTTGAATTTGAAACCAATCATTTTCATTTTTAATCTGTGGACACGATTTTCTTCAATTTTGTGGTCTTGATTCGACCAAATGTCGGAATAAAAAATAAAACAAATTTTTACACGTAAAACAGACCATATTGTCGTCACATTGTTGAAGATTGCAAGTGAAGTTGTAATTAATTATTGTGGTTTGTGCTTCAAGTTTTGGTGTGGCTTTAGCTATTTTCGAAATGTTTAATTACCACGGAGACATTGAGTCGCAATAATTGTAAATATTTGCCAATTCTGCTGTTTGCTGTGTGCGGAGCTCTAACAAAAGTAGTGCGAGGTAAGGACTATTATATATACGTATTCTGTTTTAAATGCCATCTGACCTTGGATTTGGTCTGATCTAGAAAGGCGACTCTTGTAAAATGTTGTCTATAATAGTTGGCCGTGTATCGTCTGACGCACTGTCTACCTACAGAACATTCAATATTCTATAGGTATATTAAGTGCCTACTGGTATTAATTAATCTGTTAAGTTTGCTTTTATTATTGCATTTGATTTGATAACAACCTGTTACAGTCTAAAATGTGGTGAAAATGTTACACATTGTATGTGTGTTTTTACTCGTGCAGTAGGTAGTCAGTTTTGAAAAACAAAAGGAAAGTTTGTTTACGCATAAATCAGAGGCATATAAACTATCATACTCTGATAAACTCAGGTGTAGCAGGCAATTTGAACAATGTTTACGAAAACAGGATTGTGCAACGACAAACCATTCAATACCCAGACTGGCTTGTTTGACAGTGAAGTGAGATCATTATAAATTTCAAGAGCACAAACATTATGAATATTAATGATTTAGAACTCAAAAGATTACGATTTTTTTTAATAGAAACAATCTCGATATGGAAACACAACAGGTGCATTCAGCATTTTTCACACTCACTTACACTAGGTTGACAGTGTTAATGCCATTAATCAAACAAGTTGCAACAACTGCTTAGCCAAAATTACCTACATGTAGTTGTTCCGGGTCTGTCTGTTTGTGTATGTGAGTTTAAATGTTTGTAAATGCACCCACAAAACAGGAGAAATTCCTTGTGTGGGGCTACGTTTTTAACATGCTTTTTATTAAAAAGAAAGAATTGCCTTGGCAAAACGCAACAACCCACTGATGCAACCAAGTCTCCATCGGCACACCGTTACAATTGCAGGTACACACGCAGGCATTTAAAAATAAATTAAAATTTCATTGTCATTCTATTTCCATGCTTAGTTTTGAAAGGATAGAATACTCTTATTTTCACACCAAGCAAAGCAAAAGAAAACAAAGATTATAGAATGATGATATCATTGCCATCCTGAGCACAATTCTTTTGTGCTGTTAAGTCATCTAGTGCTGTCTTTGATGCTTTGTCCCTTAAGCACTGCCATAGGTTTCAGAGATGTGAGCACACATTTAAAATCATCATAACTTTTAGTTGTGTTCACGCATGAACTTGGCCCTCCATGTACCATTCCAGAATAAATTAATTCCACAGTGTGCAGTGCATATAATAATATATCAGGTAAAGCATCAGTTGCAAAGTAAGATATTTATTTGTGTTTTTTTGTTGTTTTAGACTCCAAATGGCTTCTATGTCAAATAAACAGCCTTAAATCAACATAAATGGCAAACATTGAGAAAGTTTTGTACTTAGTTCCACAACTACGCACAGTGCCATTTTTATGATTTATAGAATCTTTTTTTATATTTTTAATTATTCTCAACTCTGTAGTCTTGTTAGAGCAATAAACAATAAGAGTATGTTGCTTACAGAACCAATGGCCATTGGGGTGGAAAGGTTCTAGTGTGACTACCGCGTACCGGAAGACACAGCCCCCCCACAAGGTGGACCGACGATCTGGTGAAGATTGCAGGAAGCCGATGGATAAGGACAGCGCCAGACCAATTGTTGTGGAAATCTTTGGAGAGGTCTATATCCAGCAGTGTACGTCTTTTCCCTGAAATGAATATTTCTTCAATTGCTGTTGATTTTCACTTAATAAATAAATATATTTTATAATAAACTAACATTTCATACAAGGTTAGTTTTTATTTATCCTAAACCTCTCAAAGGGTCATTGTACACATCATTATGAATAACTTTTTAGTAAGGGACTAACACTGAATTACGATAAAAAGCAGGTGTTCAGTACATTTCCTGCTGTATGGAGCAGCTGATTTATTTTCGAGATTTGAGGATTGCTCTTAATAAGTTGATTGCAATAATGAGCTCAATGACCCCTTATGAGGTTTATTTATTAAATTGTTTACAAAAAAATAGATTGAAAAAGCAAATACAAGTGAGTGGTTAAGGGTTAACAAATATGAAATTTGTCAAGTACATAGTCTTATCCATGGAATTCACAATCAATTATTTATAAGTAAGGAACAGTTTGAAGAAATAGTTTCAATATAATAAAATAGTAAAACAACAAGATAAAGAATGAATTAAAGTTAGTACATATTTACAGATCCTTATTTTTGATCTCTAAGTATTATTTTAATCTTAATTATGCCTTAGGGTCATGCCCTTGCTGATAAATGATAATTAATTATAACTTTGTATTTCCCTTGCATGCAATACAGAGAAATTACTCTGAATTACAACATATTTACTTTAATTAACATAAGTATGCTACTAAACTATATTATTTAGCATATTTATGTTAATTTTACCATGCCGCACTTACAACATAAATTTGCATGAAAATCTTGAATAATGTTATATTTTTGCAAAGGGACTGCTTCTTTACTTTTACTTGAAATATTTGCCATTGCATTTTTTTACCTATATATATTTGTTGCTTATTACTGAAAAATTGTACATTCACACATGTGTTTTATTATTTTCATTCATAGGCTGTACTACTCTATAATTAGTAGCAGTACTTATGATGATAACCAGACAGTATATATAATGAAGAGTGCACATGTAAATTAAAATGATATATCAAGTAAAAAAGTTAGCTCAATGATGCCATCTTGGCGATTTCGGTCACAGCTACTGCATTCAATCTCTTTGTAGGGTGTTTGTTGAGAGCTATGGTATGCTGCTCTTTCATTTACCCTCAAGTGGTTAACATATCCAACTCTGTCCGAAAAACTTCGAGCACAGAGCAGACATGTCAGAACACCATTGACAATATTGTATTCAAATCTGTTAATAGTGTATAGCTAAATACTCATTACACCACACGGCGAGTCGTCATACGCCGAAAGGCTCCAGCCTTTCGGAACAGATAAACATAGAAAATGAAATTATGCTAAAAACGGATTTGAGTGCCATTATGGTAAAGACGGAGCTGTCGATACTACAGTAACGTGTCACCATCATTTGTTTGTGTCCAAGGAAAACTAATGTTGATATTTGTGGCTGGCAGATCTATGGACAAAAATCACAGATTGCACTAACTTTTTAAGTAAAATTAGCGTTTGTATAAATATAAACAAAATAAGGTTCAAATTCCCATGAAACGCTTGCTTAAATTCGCTTATACGAATATGAATATTGTTTATATTTAAGGTTCATATTGGTACGAAACGCTGAGTGCAATCCATGATTCGTGTGCAGTAAAGTTTCCTCATTATATTGTCCAGGTGTCTCAGGATGACGATGACGATGATCGACGGTTTTGGTGACGAAGTCGTGCAATTTGTACTCGTGCTACTAGTGGTGGTGGTGGCTGGTCTAGCTTGGTGGTCCACCAACGCTCAGCCGGATCGATACCGAACGGTACTGGTGATGCGCTCCAGAACACTACATCCTGTCACAGTCAGCATTCGGACTAGTAAGCATCTATCTATTCCATTACACACAGTATACTCTTTTTAGTAAGCAACATTGTGCCAGGATTGAAATGAACATGAGGAATAAGATTTTTCATACATGCAAAATCCCTCCTTTTCACCGCCTCTTAAGGTTGAATTCTCAAAAGCCCATTCCTAGTGCACCACCTATATTTTAATAGAAAGTTTTGTGCAAAATTTCACGTTAATAGTCCAAATGGCTATATGATGACTATGGCTATGTGTGTCTAGATATTTATGATCTATAAAAAGCAGTTAACATAAAACAGCATTATAATATGTAATATTTACATATTTTATTATGTTTTAATGTTTCCTGCGTTAAGTATTGTGTCGTTGAGTGCCTGAGCCTGTGATGAATAAATTGTTTTTCTTTATTGCTTTCTTTTCAGTTTCTGATATAAATACAATAACTTATTGCTGCCTCATGCGACCATTCTGACGTCAATCGAGAAACACGATATGTTAAATCAGATAATTGATGCAGAAACCCAGTTCTAACACATAGTTTGTTGTTTTGCAGGATCGAATTTAATGATAACAGCTGCTCCGACAAGCACTTCGATACAAGCTGATACTGCAAGTATGTTAATAATGTAATTTATAATGTATTGGGATTTTGATTATTGTCATAATAATGAGTTTAAACAGACATGCTGAACAAGCACTGTAGAGTATTGAAAATGTAATGCTATGGCACCGCGTAACGTTAAAATAATCTCAGTGAATATCTTCGAATGGTGGACCGCATCAATTGTAAACTTATAACACACACTGCTAAGAGATAAAGGAGGTGTAAATTGCAAAACGTGCTTTCGTAAATTAAACAACACGTGTTTAAATTAGGTACCTAGTCAAATTAATACATTTATTCGTTCACTGAATAATTAATCAGCACACTATCTTGCTATTTTAAATTTGAGTATATGTAAAAGTAATGTAATGTTTGACCAGTGTTGTATTATGTGGGCACACCACATAATGCAATACTTAAGTTTTACAAAAATTAACTATGTATATAATAAGTAAATAAGATTGTTAAATCTAATAACTTATACAACAAGGTCTCAATAATATTGCAGATACATGATGACCAGTCACATCTATTCATTATTTTTCTTCTTACTTTGTTAGTCATGCTAAACTCAATGTAATTAATGTGTGATTAAGGTCTCTTTTTCTTCCATGTAAGTAATTGAATGAAGTCTCAATGCGCATTATACTCGTATGCAATTCTAACGGTATTCAGCAACTCGGTACGACTATGAGTGTGACATTAGTAAGTCATAATAATAAACATAAAGAGTGCAGATGACATAGTCTGCGCCTGGGCATTGCATTGTAATTCTTAGGAATTGTATTATACACGTACAAGGCAGTGACAAAGACAAGATAGTACTTACCTACCTTTCTGTGTTACTCATCGTTAATTAATTGGTCAATTGCAAGCATACCTGTGAGTATTGATGTCACTAATCACTAACCTCAAAAATCAATATGCTTCTGTATATTTCGGATACGGTGGTGAAGATAGGAGAATATTGACATGGGTCATGTGCTCATAAGTTAAGAGCCTAGCCTGTAACTGAGTGTACATTATGCAAATACGTACATAAAACCTAGACTCTTACTCTAAGTATGAGGCTCGTGTAATCTTCGCAAAAATTTTGTTCCTACTTTTGTCCCTGAAAGTGAATCATTGGGGCTTGTAAAGTACAATAATAATTTTATTAAAGTATCAATTCTGAAATGTGAATTACACGTGAAAACTCAATTAAACGGTAGTGTCAACCAAAATACACCGACCACGTCGGCATAATTCTCCAAAAAGGTCGAGCTCATAATTCCGCAATGGCATTGGGAAAAAAAACCATACAAATGTGGAATTATCTATTCTAGTTATGCGAAAATCTACGTCTGGATATTAATGACTTTTTTATTATCAGTCTAATGCCTTGAACTCGCGTGTGAATAGTCATGTGCATCTAAGATGTATAATTATCATGTCTTCAATGTCAAATCAATAAGTTAGAGAGTGAGAGGGTAACGTGGAGTTGTGTCCGGTTAATGGTTTTAGTTTCGCCCGGTATTACATAAACTAGGCTTAATACATAACTGGCGGGATGGTATGACGTAATAAACCATCATTTCTGGTGCCCATAACACAAGTTGAATCTTAGCTTGGGCACCAGAGTCCAATATAATCTACTTACTTAGTTTTATATAGTATTATTTTATTAGAACATTAGTTTATAAGTGGTACTGTACATCTTTCGGAAAATAAAATATATTATTATTATTATTATCTCAGACACAAATCTGCATGGTCCTCATATCATCTATCTGACCAAGATTATGTTTGAACTTTAAAAGATACTGACCTCTTAGAGTAGGTAGCTTGGAAACAACGAACTAATCTATTTATTTTACGATGTTTTAAAGTATTTTTTTAAATCTATTCACAGAAATAAAGGTCATCCATTATTAAAATTTATCAATTTGGTCGATCGATGAGATAAATCTTGCCATGAACCTCACTGGATCGATTTGAACATTTGATGTTAACGATCATCGTGTCGATTGATTGCAATCCAGATATTACTTAAACCTTTGAGGAATACAGGTGTGATGTATGTGTTATTGCGCAGTGGCCAGAACTGCGGAAACGACAGAGGACAGCAACGCGAGGGTGATCCCCCTTCAAGAGATGGACAGCATAGTGGACGCTGATATGGCCATGCTGGATAATAATCGGCTGCATTTCTATAGGAGAGTTGATAGTGAGTTTTTTTGTAATATATTTTGTACTATTTTTACCATTTCAAATCAAATCAATTTATTTGTCAAACATAGGTATTAACATTTTAGAGTGATCTTAAGAACTAGATAGTGCGCTATGTTTTGTCAATTTTGACATACAAATATGTATAGAAAAAATATGCATGCATGCGTAGTTATGAACTTTAAATATGAAATTAATAACATATTGGAATTGAATAGAATAATTATTTTAGATTAAATTACAATACTTGAAATCGTCTTTGGTATTAAATTATTATCATTTAAAAAGTCTTCAATTTTATAGTAACATTTGTCAATTAGTAATAATGTGAGAGCTTTTTTAAATTTTACTAGAGGCATATTTTTTATATTGTCAGGTAATTTATTGTAAATTTTTGGTGCAATGCCAAAAAAACTCTTTTGCATTAAAGATGTCTTGCATTTTATATTACATAACTGTGACAAATATTGAGAACGTATTGGCATTCTTTTTATGTCAGACATTTTTGCGAACAAGTGCATTTGCACCAGTGGCGGTCCATGGGGGCTTGTGAACTCCCCAAAATCGTTACGTAAATTAAAAGACCAAACCAACCAGACCTATCACCAATCGTGACTGACATCTCAAACAAGATGAGCCCATTTTGCCAATAAGAATAAAATACTTCCATTTGTGTTGTGATCTCTTCTGTAACTGAACTCAGTTGCCAGCTCCGAACCCTCCCTATAATCCTTGGCTGCCACCACTCCTGACTTGTACTAAAGTATTACTGCCCCAACCTGCGTTGCTGTTTTTCGGTTTGAATGGTACCACTGTAAATTCCCACACATTGTTACCCTACTGCCCCAGAGAGATGAAAATACTTTGTATTATTAATCCGTAGCAAGTTGTTGTTTGATAATTTAAATAAATTGACATTAAAATCAACAATCTCTCGAATTTTGATTAGGTCTCATATTGTCCGGGACCAATCTAGTTCTATTAACCTTTGTAAAATGTAACTGCAATTGATATCTTGGCAAAATTTACCCAAATGTGCATTCAAGGTAAACATGGTTCCGTTGATGTCATTGCTTCTGGTACTAATGCAAAATCATCGTAAAAATGCCATCTTAAGTTCTAAAAGTCATAAAGAATATTTATGTTACTATTTAAAACAAACACGTTGCAGTGAGTTGTCTAACATAATTTACAAGCTAATTTAAATGGAATCAAAAGCGTTTTACGTCGAAACATATTTACGTAAGCAATTTAATGGGTAAAGGCAGGGCTTATTTTACAAGATTTTCCTAAAATCTTGGTACTAAACTATAATCACTAATGATTTTATACTAGCTATCTTCCTGTGTTTTGGTTTATGATGCGGTTCTGTTACAAGAATTTATTTTTATACCTTTTAAATAAAAAACCGGTTTATATTGGAAACTTACTAAGTATAGCAGTAATAAAGTTATTATAATAGCATGATTTTGTTATAAGCCCTAGAAGGACAAACACTGACCTTATTGGTGATGTTCTTCTAAAGGTCAGGTGCGTAGTAATCGCAATCGGCGTGCGTGTGTGACCAGATGCATGAACGTTGACGAAGCAAAAGGAAAGGAGTATGTAAGGATCGTAGCATGTGGCGATCTGAGGTTTTTGCCTACCCCCATGGGAAAAAGGCGTGAGTTTATGTAAGTTTGTGTAATTTGGCCACCTATCCAACCATGTTTTTTACCCATCATGCCTGTTCCAGTTACTACAATTTGACTTTTTATTATTTTGTCTGTAGCTTCAAACAACACACACAGTGCACCAGAGTCCACAAGTGATGAGAGCGAAGTCCACGAGGAGGTTGAACCGGCCAGCAACGCGCAGATAAGAGAGATGGACAGCATCGTCAGCGCCATGGAGGCTGACGTCACTGCGGGCTGCGACTTCTTTACACGAGCCAATGGTAGGACACTGCCTTGAAAGTTGATATGTTCTTCATCATTACAGCCAAAAGTAAAACAAAGGCTTCCCTAGGGATCGCCACAACAACCATTCCTGTTCTCAGATTATAGGAACCTGCACTGAATCTTCGGTGGTTCTGCCTTACAATGTTACAATACACGTTCTGCCTGAAGGGCTCAGGTCCCTAGTCGCCTGGCTATTTGTTCTAAGGCAAACTGTTACAATAATTATATTAATTGTTCCAGGATCAAACCCTTCTACAATTACACCGTCAGCAGTGACAAAAGAGGATAACAAAGGAAAAGGTGCCTCTTCAACAGCTAATGTAGATAAACAGCTGGATGTGAGCACAGGTAATGCGCAGCCTACAGAGGGCACTGGCGACGCGACGGCGAACGAACAAGCGGAAGAGAGAGCGAGGAGGAGGATTTTGATTAAACTGAAGTATTTGAACGACACCTTGAAAGAGGTTGAAGGGAGTCTCGATGAGTTATTGAAGGATTTTAAATGGTCAGTATTTTTTTCTAATTATTCACACACTAGAAAAGATAGATATTAAGTTTATTTGCGTCAAACTTGACGCATAAAAAAAAAATCTGGGAAAAATGCCGCTGTCGCTCAGCATTACGCTGCAGCCAACGTGCCACAACGCTGATTTTCAGCAACAGCCGTCGTTGACCGGCTTCATTTCTTGTTATATAGTGAGCCAGGGTTATATATATATATATCTAACCGGGTTCCGTCCTTGCCCTTTACGTTCTAGGGTCACGTAAATTGTTTCGAATATCCCACAACCCTGGCAGGCATCTCCTTGAGGCAAGACATCTCTCTATCACAATATACAACTAGGGGCCAACATCCTGCCTAACCGAATAAATTTTAATTAACATTTAACAACTGCCTATACACTTTTCACTTCACAACCCAGTTACAGTTACCGGCATGGATCTTGAGCGCTGACCTTGAGTTGCGTGAGCCTATGCGCGTACTTACCTCTACTGCATCCAGCGCTCAAGATCCGTGTCCGTCCTTATACATGGTAACTCACTTACACATCATCATCAGGCTATACTAGTCCACTGTTGGACATAGCCCTCTCCTAATGAGTGCCATAGCGCCCTGCCTGCAGTCTTTCGCAGATCGACTCACTAACACAATACCCGGTAAAAGTGGCTGACAGACTTTATAGCTCCTGATACCAGTAACGACTGTGAAAGATTTATCGATTCTACAGTTAATATGACCGACCCAGCAGCTACACAAAGTACTATTACACAGTTTTTATCTTTAAGCTTGTATGACTTAGATTTTAACTTTTTGCTGTGTACAGGGTCTACAACGACTGTTAGCTTTAAGCCTTTTATACCTTCTGGAACGCAAATAAATGAATATAAACTATTAACGTTTCAGGCGTCACTTCTCCACGGAGCTAACAGCAGAATGCCGCGTGAGATTAATCTTCAATGGACGAGTATTGCTAGACGACTCGGCCACGCTGCGAGCTTGCGGTCTTCATGACAGAGCTGTTGTACATTGCCTCGTACACCCCAAACGCACTGTCAATCAGGTGAGTGTAACAAGCTATGGATGTCTTACTTAAGCTGGATTTCTATTAGAGAACTAAGCGGCTATTCTCGCCAAAGCCATCTGGCTTTGGCGAGAATAGCCGCTTAGTTCTCTTTTCGTTTTTATCTAAAAAAAGGAACCCATTTGGTGCAAATTCGTATGTCTATCTGTCTGCCACAGCTGCTTTTATCCGGAATCATTAATGCTATCGACTTAAAATACGAAGAATTTAATAATACGGAAGCATTTAAAACAAAATATTTGCAGATATATGGGGATTGCTGACAAAAGTGAAAACTTAAAACGGATTAACTGTCAGTCAGGCGCAATACGTGACATTAGCATGACGTGAACTCATAAGTTTTGCCCTTACCAAAAATCGCTCAACGCGGCGAAAGAAGTTTTCATTTGGAAAAAAATATTGTTTTTTTCCACTGCAATAGCAGCCGAAACGGGGGACACAAACAAAAACAAACAATTTTGTTTTTAATATTGGCCGCATAGTTTGTCTTATGATGAAAAATTTCGGCCCCCAGAATTAGTCTTGGCCGGTTTATTTTTATATTGCCTACTTCCGTTCGTCTAGCTAGGATGATTTTATATTTTTTTTACGTACAATTAAATACGGTTGAGTCCAAAGGCATTATTTAAAATGAGTGGAGCGTTACGAAAAAACATTGTAATTTGACTAAATGATGTAGGTGAAAAAAATGGTTAGCAAAAAAATTTTGCTCGTAAGTGAGCTTATTCCAACCATTTTTTACGCCTGCGGAAAAAAATCTAATAATGTGTGTTCTTAATGAGGAAAAACACAACTTTGCTTTACAACGTAGTCTTGTTATTGCTTTATAAAAAAATACCAAATTATGACAAACGAGTTCTATTATTACTCGATCATAGTGCCGACATCGAGTATTTTAAAACCTTGTCAACTGATTTTTGCACAGCTGAAAATCAAACCCATACCGCTAAAATTGTATTAAAATCCTTACCTATGAGTGACAGTCACGAAGCTCTAAAAAGCCGAACGCTTTCTTAAACTCGGATGTGCCATTGTTTTATATATTATACAATATATTGTATTATATAAAGCTTTGCCTTCCCTATATATTTGTAAGCTTATGCCTTGGTGAAAATAGTCGACTGAGTCAATTTTACTATTTGTCTAGCTGGACATTGTCTCTTTTGGAATCTCGCAGTTTAACTGCTTAACCGAACTTTCCTGTGGGTATCCATAAATATTAAGGCCTCTAGCCATTAAAAGCTATACTACCACTCGCACCCCCTGCGGGGTACGAGTCTCGGCTTAGGGCGTCGCTGGGAGAGGACAGCAAAGGGACGGTCTGATAGATGTGCATGCACGAATTCGTGTATTTATATGTTCAACTTTTCAGCATCATGGCATGCCTGAGGAAGGCTCAATGAATGCCACACACGAGCTGATCACGGAGAGGGCGCAGCCTGAGCGCGCGTGGGACCTTGAGAACATTCTCATGACGCTCGTCACCGTCGCACTTACCGTCGTCTGGTTTTTCAGGTGTGTATATTATTGTGATCTTGTTATCCACTTTTTAACCCAACATCATCATCTGCTTAGCGTTTTCCCATCTTTTTTGGGTCGGCTTCGAGTGTAACCGGATGCAGCTCAATGCCAGCATTTTACATGGAGCGACTGGCTGGCTGTCAGATATCAACAAGACGGATTGTAAGACCGTGGACTTCTGACTACCCGTTGCGACTCAAAAATCTACGAATGACAGATGGGGGAGCAACAGCTTATCGTGCTTTCTAATGCACGGAGGGCTCTAGGTATGTAATGGATAGTCACCCATCCACGGAATGCCCTCGGCAAGCGTTGCTTAACATTGAACTTCGACCAATGCAGCTGTTATTATTTATTCTCGAGTTATACCCAACTGCGTTTAAAAAAAAAACCACGACTATCATGATTATTGTATTTGAATTTGTTTAACATATTCTTTCCAGATGCGAATATTCAAACCTATTCACGGCGAGTGCAAGCCTCGCACTATTCGGTTTGACAGTGTTCTACAGTGTCGCGATATTCGGCTTGTATCTGTCCGACACGTTCCAGTTCGACAGAAGACCCCCACAAGCTGTGCCCGATAACTAAACTACTCCTAACGTTTGTAAATTAGAGATATACCGCCTTTTCTACTGTGTTAAAAAGGTAGCGTTTGGTTTTTTGCGTACGCGAGTAGCATGGCGGACATAGATTGTCTATGGAAAACAAAACCTTATTTCACAATGTTTATTTATTTTGAAGTAAAAGTTGACGTCATTTATGCCAGGTATTAGAAAGAAGCATTTGGAATACTTGGCCTACTCGTGACTGTGTTTGAATTCACGATAAGCATTTATCGTAGAACTAGAATAGAAGGTATTTCTATCAATCGAAGATTTTATACCGTATCGTGTGTTGGTTGTAACAGGTATAAGTTGAGTTGAAGCCGCCATGCTACTTGCTACAGCTATGTAAGAGCTCTATATGCAGGTCATATTGCTGTATTATCCTTTGAAATTAGTACCAAGCGCTTATACTTTTAGTTAAAATGTAAATCTTTATTGTAATTGGCTTAGCAAAGCAGTCATGTATATAAATAAATGTTGCATAAAAATAGTGTTAAAAATAACGAAATAGTAAAAAAATGGTAATTTGTGAATGTAAACAAAATCATTTGCATTAATTATTATTATTGAAGGTTTAAATGTGAATATTTTTAAAGATTTAGTTCATACCAAAAGTATAATGTCACGGAAACTAATATCTTGATATCAATTGGACATGTGGAAGCAAAGAGTATTGAAAAACAAAATTTAATTATTTTACACTGTAAATACATACAGCTGGAACTAAGTAAGATTTCTAGTTGATGTAACAGATATAATCCATATTAATCATCTTCATTCATTGCTAAAGACATAATGGTATTGAGAAATTAATGAGACTTAGTCTTACCATGTAACGATTTTTTAAACCGTCCAGTAATAGAAAACGTAGTCTAAAATAATAACACGTTTTGTTAATGATTAGATTGGTTAAATTACTGGACATAAGCATTTCTACACAAGATCTATGATTCAAAATTTAAATTGGTTACTTGTTTAATTCGTATCTCAGTCAAAAGATCCCTGTGGTAACAAAAGTTGTAAATAATGGTCGTAGGTATAAACATGTTTTATATTTATTTAGATGTAAGTTCGGACCTTTCTTTGATTCACTTTATCATCTTCATCAATAGCATCTACAAGTCAGATGTTAAATTAATATTTTTCTAGCATATATTTCTTATCATTATCATTTTAGTAATCAAGCTTATAAAATTCTAGTTATTATATTCGGGTACCTAATCGTTTTCTACGCTAATAAACGTTTTATTGTTATTTACTTTTAAGGACATAGATATATTAAAAGTAAATTTTAATTGAAATCTATTTGGGATTTTGATTTTTTCAGCCCCTTTTTACCGATTACACGATTTATGATGCAATCTAATCTTATGCCAGGTTTATATTCCAGTCCAATAATCCAGCATGACTGGACTAGACTGGATGATATTGGCTACAATACAAATGTCAATAATTTAAGTTTATGATTTATAAGTTAGTTCTCTGCAAGAAACACCAACACTCGTTTACTGGCTTAGCACTGCATTGCAAGTCTTCACTATTCCAGCGGCGCTGGAATATAACGTACACCAACTACACAAATATGTAACAAAAAATTCGGTGCACTATAAGTAAACGAAATAAACAATTAAATCATTACTTTTGTGTTTATTTACATATCTTAATTATTGAAACTCCCGTACTTATTGCATGATACAATATATTTTTGGGGCCATTTAGGTAGGTACCAAAGAGGCGTCTCTTTGCTTAATTTTAATAACATGGGGGGAAGGAGGTATGGATGGTGATTACTTCAGCAATATTTTTTAGGTTTTCCTGTTTGAAAATTATATTATATGGCAAGCCTACTTGTCTATACTCGAAAAGCATAAATTCCCCATACTAATTAGAGTTCCGTACCAAAAAGGAACCCTTATGGTTGACTCGTCCTGTCTGTGACAGCTGGATATCTCAAGAACTTCTAATGCTCTCAATATCGAAAACTTGAAATTTGGAATAGTTTTAGATGTAAGTTTGCTCAACTATTTTGCAAATAAAAATACATATTAACTTTTTTTGCAACAGGCGCTAAAAGGGGATCTTACATGCACATTCTCAAAATATTTTTCGTTTTTTTTGGGCGCATAGTTTTCGACGTTGACAAAAAATGTAAAATAAGATATGTGCCAATATCTCCTAAGTTTGCATAGAGACTAATCTGAAATTATTCGATGTGATAAAAGTTTAAGTTAGTTTTATTTTTCCTGTGATTTTGTAAAGATCCACTAGCAGAATAGCACTTTTACAGAAATAAGCGATGGTACGGAACCCTCGGTGTGAGAGTCTTACTCCTGTATAATTATCGGCTAGTAACTTGGCAAGAGTCGTTAGATGCGCACAAGTCGTTTTTTAGGTCTCTTTGGTAGTCAAGCGGGACGCGGGGTATGAGGTAGCGTCAATCCGAGCGCGCGATTGGTGCAACAGTCGACAGTTGCCTCCCGAACTCCATTTACACTTGCGTGCACGAAAATTGTACCCTTTGTTTTTGTTGTGTTTATGTTAAAGAGTTATTATTATTGTTTTTAAATTTAGTTTTTGTTACGAGTTGATATTATTGTTGTTGTTTAAAATTAAAAAATGAAGGCAAAAAAGGTATGCCTTTTTTCGCACTTTCCTCGTATGCATATTATTTATAACTCCCCATAAACTTTACGAATTCCACTCCCTTCTTCAACTTTCTTCTAATCAGATATTATTAAATATAAATGATGGCAATAACCATAAAATAATGACGATCAATAAAAGTCACCACTTTTTTGTTCCACTAAGTGCACGATGCGCGAACTTACCCCCACTACGCCAAAACCTTGCCAACTTACGTGCTGGTGACTATAACACAACAACGGTAACACCGCGCGCACTATTTACTTTTCTAAAGTGAGACTCGTTATCAATGTGGAGCGAGCGCCTGCGACAAGCATCCGTCACGTCACCACGCGGATGAATTCCGTGGGAACGGAATGGTGCCCGGATTATTTTATTTATGCAAATGATATTGAATACACCATAGTGGAATGATTAAAGTGAAAAAGACTGACTTTTCATTTCACTCAATCTGTTCAATTACTGGACTAAATAGCTCACTGGACTTAGTGCCGGCTTAGACTATTCCAGTTTAGATCGGAATGCAATAACGGCAAGAAATATGTGAATGGAGCTTATTACAAGATACAATATTTTAGCAAAAAAGGTCGGGCTCGTCACCTGGGGTAGAATGGTGGTAGTAAATGTGAGCAGCAGGATGTGTAAAAAAAGAAACACATTTTTGGTTTACTTGTTTATTGTAATCATCATAACTATGACAAATCCAAGCAATGAAGGGACAGTGGAGACAATTCTTCGATTGGGGTGGCACTTACAACATACAATGAAGTTTAAGTTGTAATTTACCTGTAAAATAAGAAACACTAGTTAAAATAGGGCTTACAAATGGGTAATTAATATTAAAGTATATTTTCAAGATATTATTTGTTTCTCGCCGGATTGAGGTTTACCGAAAATGTGAATAACAGTAACCTCACCTAGACGAGATTTTGATCTTTCCAAATTCGTTTTCTCGTTAACACTAGTAACTTTAACAAGCAATCGTATACGACTTTGGGATTGTAAAATATAAACCAAATTAATAATTACCTAAGAAATTGGTGCCGGTGCTGTGTAGTATGCATCTGTGGGAATAAAAATCTTGTTGAAATATAATTTCCAAAGACAATAATTATTTAAAAAATATTTCATCACGTTCAGCCATCCAAGGAAGTTTAAAATGCGTGGTAATCAGGGTTGCGCATTCATCAAGCATTGTATCATCATTCGAATTTCGATTTATCTTTTTTACCAATCAATTTAAATAACAAATAGTTCATGTCAGGATAAATGAGGACTTTCTTATATGCAGACATTTAGTATTGGACTTCCTGGATTCTACATACAAAGTTACTTCAGGGATGAATAAAACATTTAGTAAATAAATAATTACCGCTGTTTTGGAGAATGAGGTAACACTTTTCTCTCATTCCTAACATGCACAAAATTCAGCTTTTATGATTTTTTATGAATTCAGCATGAATTAAGATATGATTGGTCAAACTTGTAAGGTGCTAACTAGGGATCAATCAATTCAGGCAATAATGAAGTTTTGCTGATATTTACCTGTTGGATTGATTTCTGTTATGTAATCCTTGCAGATGTTTACCATCCACTTGATCTTCAGACATCTGAAGTAATACTGAAAAGAAAAGAGTTCATGGCTAAGTAATTTGTTTAGGAAAGTAATTTTTTTCAATATTTAGGATATTAGAATCAGATTAAAATGGTAGGTGAAGATTCAGCAAAACCTTTCAGATTGGTGCATGACAGATGTTCATCATTTAAGTTTTTTTTTTCCTAATTATGATTGGAAAGAGGTGCTGGTCTCCTAAAACATGCACAAAAATCCAGCTCTTGGTTTGACATTAAATTTAAATGGGATTGGTCAAAACAGCACAAGAGCAAATCATTTCAGATACCAAATTATAGTGATATTTACCTGAGAGTTCCAAATGAGTTCCGATACAACTGTAACAATAAGAGTTTGTGAGTACATCTGCTTTGAAATAATACAAATGACAAAACATCAATGAAATCAATACTTACAATTCAATATCTGGCATGTGAGGGATATGAGAGTTCTAAATAAAAATATAATTTGTAGTAAGATTTTATTGGACACTGGCTTTCTATCTGAGAATATTAAAAAAATCAAATAGAAAGTCAATGACTTGTCCTATGCAACATTTATCGCTTGCGGTGGAGCTGCAGTGTGTTGCGGCGGATCCAGGATGCACGGCGGGAACCTCCCTTGGTCTGTGAGAAGCGATGACCCTTGCCAAGACCACGGGAACTGCGGCCAGCGGATGTGAGACCACGCATCTCGCGATGCTTGTGGACAGCATTTACTATCCAGTTGATCTTGGGGTCCCTGCGGATAGCCTGGGAAACAAAGATCATCATTACCTTTATGTAGTGGAAGGCAGTAATTTGTCATATTTAACATGATGGTATCAGATTAAAATGGTAGGTGAAGATTCAGCAAAACCTTTCAGATTGGTGCATGACAAATGTTCATCATTTGAGATTTGTTCTGAACAAAAAGAATACAGCCTAGATAATTACCTTGTGTGAAGGGTCAACCAGGATAACTTCAAAGTATTTGTATGAAGAGTCCTGAGCCACCCAGTAGGAGTTAAGCACACGCAGACCACCACAACGACGACCAACACGCTCCTGAGAATGCAAGAAGTTCACAATATAAGTAATACAATAAATAATTATCTTAAGCTAATAGTTGATAAACTCGGCAAAAATTTTGTTTAGGATAGCAGTGGATCGAAATCCTCTGAAATAGATATATTATTCACACATGTAATAAATAAATGTGTTAAAAAAGACCATGGATTGCATCTTTAAGAATTCAATATTTACACCAAATTAGGTGGCTAGAACATTGTTGCAGAAGTAGGAGCACTGGGTGTTCTGGCGCAGGATGGGAGGTCCTATAGGCTTAGAGGAGTTGATTTTTAACAGATTGAATGGAACTAATAAGTACATAACCTAAAATTCAACACGAACTAGTTAGAGAAACTAACCTCAGCAATGGACTGGAGGTTGCGCGTGGGCTTCAGCTGGTTCACACCCTGGCTCTTGGGCTTGCCGTAAGTGGCTCCCTTAGGCACTGGGCGCTTGCGGCCACCGCGACGCACGCGGATTCTGAAGACAACGAATCCTGCAGGCAAAAATCACATCAGTATCCCGATTGTAGTTTTATTACACCACGTGTATCATTCAACAAAATGTCAAGAATTCGAGTCAATCCCTTACCCTGCTTAGCGCGGTATCCCAACCTCCTTGCCTTGTCGGGCCTTGTAGGCCTAGGGGCGCGATGCATACGAGTCAACTGACGGTATTGCCATACTCTGACACGCAAGAGGAAACGCATCACATCGCTTAACTTTTTTCTGTACAACTCTTGGATATATCTGTAAGCTCCCATCTTGGACAGGTGCCTGTGGCAGACCTAGCAACAAAATCAATACATATTGATCAGAAGTCACATCATCGGTCTGGCCACAAATAGAGCGATTCTACACCCATCATGTATGCCATCACGAAACCACTGAAATATTCGAATCAAATTATAAATACACTGAAAAACAACAACTCTGAACTGTTATTTCACTGTTTGTATGAATCAATACATAAAATATTGAATGATAACTTAAATATATCAAGATATAATTTCAACGTACGTCTCGCGTACTCCACAGGTAAACCGGAAAAGAAATGATCTGCTAGTATGAGTTTGACAACAATGACAGCAAGCAAAGTCGGCACTCGGCAGCAGTGTTGCCAGTGGCAGATAGTCAAGTAAAACATGAGACTGTATATTATGTCCATTGTAGAGGGCGCCATTTTTAATTTATCAGCGCACGAGGAAGACGCGTATGAGAAAAAAGATGAACATTATACATATAGGTACCGGTCAAAATTATAATCCTATTTTTTGCGTCGCCGTAGCCAGATAAAAACAAAGACAAACTGAACCGAACTCACACGGAGGCCAAAAGGTGCTCACTCGCACACAGTCAGCGTGGCGTGGCGGGGCAGCGACACTACGCTGGCACGGCGGCAGAAATCACACTGCGGGCGCGATCACGTCTCATCCCGCCGTGCCACGACGCGATTCGTTCATCAAAAAGATGTTGAGCTATTCAGACCGCTTTGATTTAACTCTCTTCCTATAGATTCCCAAAAAATGTCTTCTTTTTGTTTTTTTTAGCGTTAGCTTGCACACAAAAGTGCCAAAGACACTCCTTTGTGAATTTTATAAATTCGCCATGACGTCTTTGCTGCTCGAACATCACGACAGAATTGCATGTCGACGACCGTATAGTTGAAACCACGACTGCGCGTAAAGTTGCGGATATTGGCCCGTCAAACAATACAAGACAACGTAGTTTAAAATTTCCTATTTTTTTTTAAATACACGTCAATAGCAAAGTCTTACTTCAAACAAAGTTTTAGTTTTTGCAGCACAACTACTAGTACAGTCACTTGAGTGGAGTTGAGTGTGCAAAATGAGATGCTCAAAATCTTGGTGAAAATATTTGTCGTATTTCGCCAACACTACACTTCTTAACTGGTTGCGATATCACTAGCAGTTTGAGCTCGAAAAATTATATTAAAAATTGCGTATTTAGATTTTGTATTAGTAAATATTGTATTTTGTCCAAAAACCTTCAGGAAGCCCTTACCTACATCAAAAGATCAAACAGAAGCTTGCAAACATGCAAAAAATTACAAATAAATTTGTTATATTATGTAGTAGCGTATTATAGAAGGGCCCCAAAAAATATTGAATCGATTTACTTGAAATGTAAGGAGTATAAAATAAATGGACCAACTTTCTGGCAAGATCAAGAATCTTTACATGCAAGCTTTTATGGGTTTAAAACTCATATTTTGCACACTAAACTCCATCCAGCTTGCGCTACTACCCGTTACTGATTTAATTTGTGAAGTTATAATTAAATAGAAAGTTCATCTCAACCTCTCAGTACAGAGCAGTATATTCTTTAGTCTACAGTTCTAGAAAAAAATCTTTTAAACTTTTCTTGAGTGTGTATCTTAAACGAATTGGTGGTTTATTCAAAACTTTGTTTTCTTCTTACACTACTTATCTTATTTTTAAATAAAACTATATCTTATCAAATTCATACAATCCGAATGATCCAGTCCCTATCTCCATTTATGGTATCCGTGATAATTTCTGAACGAAAACAACGGTTCGTATTTTGTGGTTCGTAAACTTCGTATGTTACGCCGCCATCTTGAAAGCGTAATTGTTGTCATGTTTACGTTGTGTGTGAAAGGTGAAATTTATGATATTTGATAAAATATTCGGTAAAACTCTATGAATTTACTAGTAAACATATGCTTATAGTGGTATAATTCGTGAAAATTGTTATTATGCAGTTAGAGAATATAGGCGTCTCTGAAAATTGTGCTTGCAGATTAGGCGCCAAATTGCTCATAGTCGTTACCAATTAATGTAATAAACAGCCCCTATGGGGCTATTTCGTCTACTCGTGTTAATTTGGATTGCTGTGGTCGTTAGTGAGGGTGCTTAATTCATAGTTTATGTTTCAGAACAAGGTTGATGTAAGTACAAGCCGGAAGCAGTAAGCCATCACAATGTTTTACGCACATTTCGTGCTGGCCAAGAAGGGCCCCTTGGCCAAGATTTGGCTGGCGGCTCACTGGGACAAGAAGCTGACGAAGGCCCATGTATTTGAGACTAATATTGAAAAGTCAGTTGATGGTATCCTGAAGCCCAAAGTAAAGATGGCTTTGCGTACTTCTGGCCATCTGTTGCTGGGAGTCGTGAGGATTTATTCCAGAAAGGCCAAGTACTTGCTCCAGGATTGTAATGAAGCCTTTGTCAAGATCAAGGTGTGTTTATTTATTGCATATTTTGACACACTAAAATAGCTTGTTTGTAAACTCCAGTAGTGAAGCTTACTGTCATAATTTATTATGCTTTGTTTGACTTCTTTTTGTTTTATCAGGACTTAACAGTGCTTTAAGATTAACATTCTTCTTAATGGAACTAATAGTAACCTATGAGTGTTACTTGAACTTACCCTGTGGCAAATCAAAATGCTTTACTATGCAAATGAGTTCATGACATAAAATGTATGAAGATCTGATGTGTTACTTGTCAGAATATAGTATAAATGTATTTCATGTTTGTTGTAGATGGCCTTCCGGCCTGGCATGGTGGATTTACCTGAAGAGCACAGGGAAGCTGCCATGAATGCTATTACCTTGCCGGAAGTCTTCCATGATTTTGATACTGCCATGCCCGAGTTGAAGTAAGTTATTTCTGTATTATTATGCTTTTTCTATTCGGTTTTTGAACTATCACAGTCTTTTAGCATCTGCAAATGGTAACCCAGGTGACAACTTATGGTGTCTGTAAAGAATCAAATAGAACCTAATAAAAATAATTTATAGAAATCATAACCTAATATGAAAAAATATTATAGAGCCCTATTTCATCTCACTCCGCGCTATGAGTTTATGGGACACAAATATTTTTATAAATAGTCAGAATCAGGGCTCCCTTTACTACGATGATGTCTATTACATCATAAAATAATACCATTATCAGTATTCTGTGCCTAAATTGATCACTTATGACTATTGTTGACTATGTTATACTATCTTGTCAGTGTCTCGTAGGCATTTATACTAATGGAGAAAAAACAAAAATGTTGCTGACATAACAAGTGCACTAAATTTGAATTTGTACTATGATTTAAAGACCTGACCAGAGCTTAGGTTGAGTTTTTCAAGTTAGTAGTGACAGATGCTCCAATGATAGGTTTTATAATCCAAAATAAATTTTCACTGCATATGTCTTTATTAAATCTGATAGTAATGTGCATTATGACTACCCTTTCATTCTTAAATCCATAGGACCATTTAGATTTGAGGTTCTTAGTCATTCTAATGTTTTGAATACAGGTCATTTTACTAGTCTTAGTAGCCCTAGTGGGTAGCCAGCTATCTGCCTACCCACTGTTAAGACTTGTAAGAAAAACTGCTGTTTAAAACAAATGTGTGAAACTAATACAACAACAGATGTATGGAAAACCATTTTTATGTATCGGTATTGATCCCAGGACGAAAGTTCATATCCATGAGTACTACGGACTGTTAAAGTTTTAACAGTTGGTAGTCAGACACCCTGTATGAATATCTAACATTTTATATAAATGTTTAAAAAATATAATGCCATGCCGCTGGAATGCAATTTTGATAAATTAAATAAAATAAGAAAATTTTAGTAACCTGTAATGCTATCTTGGATGGTTATTGAGAACCTCGTTAAAAGTCACTATTGTGAAAAGCTGTGGTAATAAAGTTTAAAAGGTTGCAGTTTGTTCTTTCTCCTGAAAAGTTATCATTTCACGGCCTAATGAAAATCTAATGCATGAAATAAATGGTCCATTTATGAGGCTTTTGGGGGGTTTACATCCACAGACACACCTTCATGCCAACTAATTATGCCAAGTTTTGTTTTTAACCCAGCTCCCCAATGGATGAACCGATTTTGAGCTTAAGTTTCTAACTTTTTATTTCACCAACAGTAGGCAAAGGTAATACTAACTCGTACATCTATTTATCTATCTATCTTGGAATTGTAATTTAAAATTATTTTTTGGATCCATTTCAAGGATTAAGTGCAGAAACCTATCCTTATCGATCATTGGTTCCCAACCTGTGGTCAACGGACCACCAGTGGTATGCAAGAGCTTAAATAAGCATAAAAATACAAAATGTTTAACTCGAAAATCACATAGTTGCAAACAACTGATTTGATTTTATTGAAATACGCTTGGATATGTTGGTTCCAGTAGTCATTCTTGAGGCCATGCACAAGTCTCCACGGACTGAATAGAATAAATCTTTTCTTAATTTTTATTTGATACTTATTCATTTATGATTGTGATTTTAAATTTCGTTAATATTCACAAATACTAGTCTTTGCTAGTCTTCAATAAAAGTATCATAAAAAGTTTTTTTTTCTCGTTAATCCTACACGTTTACAGTCCAAATAGAAGTTTTGAAGAATCTCGCGTGCGTTTAGGGGGGAGTTGAGGAAAATCTTACGATATCTCACCAAGGGGGGAGGGGTGGTCGAAAAATTCTCAAAAACGCCTCACGTAATTAATGGACGCTCCCTAAGGAACTCTCGATTGTGGTTGCTACTAGTCGTGAGCTCAAGACCGGTATAACGTACCACGCAATTTGTAGGAGTGTGACTGTTAAATTATATAAATATGTATTAACTAAATAAAAATAAATATATCAGCTGGTTAGTAATAAAAAAAAACAGTTAAACAGTATAGTCACCGGCAAGTAAGATGGCAAAAGTCGTTAGATGCGCACAAGTCGTTTTTTAGGTCTCTTTGGTGGTCAAGCGGGACGCGGGGTATGAGGTAGCGTCGATCCGAGCGCGCGATTGGTGCATCAGTCGACCCTTGCCTCCCGCACCGCGCCATTGTCCCGTTCGCTCCCGATTACACTTGAGTGCACGAAAATTGAACCCTTTGTTTTTGTTGTCTTAAACTTAAGTGTTGTTATTGTTTTTAAATTTAGGATAGAGTTCCTGAAAAGGCATAGCATACGAGGAAAGTATGCTCAAACCAGAGTTATACAAATTAATAAAATTGGAAAAAGAACAATTTAAAATATACAGCATTGACCGAACACTTGCAGAACACAACCATAGTGTTCTGCGATTGCGACTTTCAATATGATGCCAGGGGTAGTTTTATTAACGGATAGTGACGACGACTAGTTAATTTTTTTTTTTATAAACTTTTTTGAATTTTAAATGCACGTTATTTATAACTCCTAATAAACTTGAATTCCTCTCCCTTCTTTAACTTTGTTCTATACAGACATGATTAAATATAAATGATGGCAATAACAATAGAATAATGACGATCAATAAAAGTTACCACTTTTTTGTGCCACTAAGTGTACGATGCGCGAACTTGGGGTAAGTTCGCGCATCGTACACTTAGTGGCACAAAAAAGTGGTAACTTTTTGTGCCACTAAGATCTTGCCATCTTACGTGCTGATGATTATAATAAATATTTAAGAATCATCAAATCGACATATTGTATCCTTGCTACTTCTGTTAGCTACCACAATAGGGAGATTTTTACAGGAAATTGTTAGGCGTCTTATCAAAATGAAGCTACTCACGAAAAATTAGCTTGATAGTAATCAAGTGTAAAATGTACCAGGGATCCTGGACTATAATATGGTCCCTGTCGTCAACAAAGAAAAAAATAATTGAGTACCACTGGTATAGATACATTAAAACTTCTCCCAGTCCTTTTAATATATTTTCGGCCAGTGTATTTAATTTCTGAACAATCCAAAGCCTGTATACGTTTGCTAAATTTAATGTCTGAAAATGAAGTCTATATATTTTACTTGTATAGTATTTCTTTTTCAGAATTCCGCTATGTCAGATACCTCTATGTACTTTTTCATTTCAGTGAGGTAGACATAGAAGCCCAGTTCTCTCTTAACCAGTCAAGAGCTGAAGAGATTACGATGCGCGAAGACTATGGCTCCTTGAACCTGGTTACCCATGATGATGGATTTGGAGACATGGGGTTCGATACAGACAATCCCGATATCATGCGTGAAGCTATCGGCAATGAAGGTGGACTGGAGCAGGTATGATAATAAGTGAAAAGCAACAGATTAGTGAGCAATGTTTCTATTTACTTGACAGATCATCAATTTGGTTAATGCTACATCTCTTTAGTCTGAAAAAAGATGAGTGTTTACGTTTTAGTTCTGCTCAGTTTCTCCTGATTTAACACAACATTATCCATCTTCCAGAGTAACTTACTCTTCGCGGATGGGTCATCCCTGGAGATGGCGGGTAAAGACGGTGGTGTGGGTAGTTTAACGGGTGGAGTGCCCACTCTAGAGCCGGAGCACCCGCGTCGCATGGAGGCAGCTCCGCATGCACCCATGGATGATGGCTTCGGAGGAACTATTGGAGATGTCGCAGATTTCGGACGTGAGTAAAATACCTTTTACTGTGACACCTCACGTTTTGACGTCTGGCCAAAACCTGTTAAGGATTTGAAAATGTATAGTCATAAAGGTTAAGGTAAGTCCAAACTTACTCTTGGTTCTTTGCTGGCAGACAGTTGGTATACTTATAAACTTTTCCCCAAAAAACAATGTACTTTTTACTGTGTTTCATGCACAAGGTTGTGGGTTAAAATCCGGGCAAGTATCAATGTGACTTTTTCAATTCATATGTACTTTCTAAGTTTATCTTAGACATACTGACATTGGTGAAGGAAAACATCGTTAAAAAACCTGGACTAAAGATGAACATTGTTCTGAAATCGCCAACCCGCATTGAGCATGCATGGTGATAAATGCTCTCTCTGTGTGAGAAGAGGCGTTTGCCCTACAGTGGGTCTGTAACAGGCTTTTATTATTTATATATTGTATTTCTAACCTTTACCAGTCCACTTGACCAAGTTGCTATGTATTTTGTATAAGCTGATTTTCTTTAATATCCTATACTAAGTTAGCAAATAATGTGTTTAGACGCTGGTGGTCTATTTGAGGGTGATCTGTTCGGTGAGGTGAGTGGTGGCAGTGGCTCTGCCACTACTGCATCTGGCATGCCTGGCACGTCGGCGCAGCCGCAATCGCTACAGGTAAATATGATTGCACTTTATTCTCAACTTACTTAGTGTTTACATAGGCGTTTCTAAATGAAGTTGAATTGAGAGACTTAAGCAAGTAACACAGATTAAATAAGAGTTTTCGAAGAAAATGGGCGCTGTAGGGAAATCGATTGACGCCCAGCACCCGGCTCCCGGGTCGAAAAAGAGTTTGTTTATGTCCCAGAACTCGCTTCCCGAGTCGTACATGTAAAAAGCTATAGATGAGATGTGAACATGCCCATCACCCTCTACCATGTACCTACGCATAATTTGCCGAACATCATGACATACGAGTTAAATCGTGTTTTAGAACTGGGCAGCGAAAGGGTTAAGCCAACTACTTGTACTAGTACTACTACTACTACAACTACTAGAAAGAAAAGACTACTAACTCAAGTGAACGAGCTTAGCGATTAATTGCTTCTCCCTCCGTAAAGAAAAGACAAATGAACCATTATACTATTCACTTCTAAGAAGTCTTTGCCAAGCTATGGAAGAATACAACATTTTTCAGTGGTTTTTATGGTTGTTACATGACTGCTACTAAAGTATGTTCCATCAGGCTGAGATAGACGCGGCAGGTGTGAGCGGCGGCGACACCGGCGGTGACGTGGCAGCCGCCGACGCGCCCGACTCCGACGATGACATGGGAGACCACTACGATGCGGGCAACTCACCACAACACAGGTTAGTTCATACTAAAATCATCTAATGAAAAATGTATTACCTCATCATCATGGGACATGATAACACAATGAAGCATTCTATGGTGATGGTTTCCCTAGTGATTTTTATCTCCCAGGTTTTAGTTAATGGAGTGATATTGGTTGGTCGAATGAAGAAGTGAGCACTCCATTCATAACTCCTCTGTGATCACTTTTGAAACTAATAGGAACTAATGTTTCTTTTACCATGGATGTGTGTGAGAAGTTTGACGATGTGTTTTTTTCCAGTTGGGGTGGGTCCCCAGTGCCTGACAGCGTGCCTCCGCCTCCTATACCCGCTTCACCTTCTCCGAGCCCTCACGTAGCTATGGTAGGATAACATTTTACATATTTACTTACATTTAGACAGTATTGAAATTTTACGTGAAGTTTACCTTATACTATAATTTTACCGTTTTTGCCTTGTGCAAAAACCTGACATGGATTCATTTTATTTGTCCACTGTCCGCAGGACGTAGACGTGGTCCCCGAGCCCGCCGCGCGGCCGCCCAGCGCCGAGCCGGCCGCGGGCGGCACGTCGGAGCGCGTGGCTGACAACACTACACTGCTGCACAACGATGAGGAATCTTTCGCACTCGCACCTGTGGACGCTACTGTGCTTAAAGGTAACTGACTATGACTCAGCTAGACTCTTGGCTGTCAGGATGATGGCTACAGACCTGACTTTCGCATAAAATGCTACGATTTCATCTATATATACTGTGTATCAAAGCATGTTTAGTGTTACAGACAGTAATCCATCCAAAAAACCAAATCATCACTGATGGTTCTCTTCTAAACAGAATTGATTTCGAAATTTTGAGGTATGATATCATTTGTCCCGGATTCCAGCAAAATTCGACCCTCGAAACCTCCAATCATGTTGCTTGCAAATGCAATATAAGCTTTCCGTAGTGTGTAAAAATCGGTATACCATTAATTACAATCACATTCCTCAGGAATAACAAAAACGAAACGCAAACGTAAGCTGATTGTCGACGAAGTCAAGAACATATCCGGAGAGGAGATGAAGAATCAGCTCAGCAACACATCTGACATTGTAACTACATTGGATCTCGCGCCGCCGACCAGACGACTGATGCATTGGAAGGAGACTGGCGGCGTCGAGAAACTGTTCACCTTGCCAGCCAGGCCGATACCTTCAAGAGTACTGTTTAAGGTATGTGTGATGTTACTTAGTTAGTAACCCTTCAATTTTTTTTCTATTTGTATCTGTCCAGAGACTTACTGGCACCGTACCTTATTTTACCCCCAAGCGGCTTTATAGCATGAATTCCGGAGAGAGACTAAGCAGGTCTCCTGCGATACCCGGGTATTACAGAAATCTGTCAACAGCAATAACCACTTACCATTAGACGGGCCAGCTACATGTTTGTCACTCAAAGAAAAATCCAACGAAATCCATGTGTGTGATTTTCTAAGTTTGTAAACATTCAATATAACACTTGTTACAGAAATACCAGCGCAACATGACGCTGCGCAGCGAGGCGGAGGAGGGAGACGCGGCACGCTCGCCCGATCCTGCGGAACCCGCACGCCGCGCCGGCCGCAAGCGGAGGCACGAAGAGGTACTGCTCGGGTTTTGGACCATGGTTTGAATGAGATGCGACAGTACATCGGATTCTGGAAGACCCTGAACCGGTGGCCCTAGTGCTAATTCAATCGTGTTAAAGTAAATTTCAATATGTGCTGAAATTGAATAAGCGCTGTCTGGCGACAATAATAGGAAACACATTTATTCGGTAGCGTTAACGCGATTACGTAAAGATTAAAACTCGCACTGGGCCCGCGAAACTGAGTTGATGGAGTTTTAGAGTTTAAATGAAAACTTTAAAACTAAAATTTGTCAATACCTAGAGTTTTGTTTTTTGATGTACAACTTTACTACTTCAAGAGAACATATAGTTTACGTCTTATTTAAAGAAACTCCAGTGATGAATCGGCTTTGAGCTCAGTAACGTAGCACAGCTTTACTACTCCTCACTTCTTAAATACAATACAAAGGTAAAATGTGATATAAACTATAACATCTGCTGCTTTTATTCCAGATGTTGCCACCAGAAACTCCAGCGCCACTACCCTCAGCCGAACTAGAACCTCCAACACCAATACCTCAGGAATACGAACCTTCAGTCGGTAAGTGTACACCTGCCTTTACCCACTGTATATCACTGGGATATGGTTTGCAATTCCAATGTTACCTCCAATACTTCAGCATGAATCTGTTGGTTTGGTTACCTTCAGCCCTGTATTTATGGCAAACCCTAGTTTCTTGACATTGTTTTACAAAAAGTATTGTATTGCTGGCAACTTGTTTAACACTCGAACTAATTAAAATCTTGCCTGCATCATGTTTTCCGCTACACCGAAAACTTGCTGAGCCTGAAACAATGTTTTGTAACTTTTTTCCCATTAATACGGGGCTTTCATGAGATCAAAACGCAATCATTACTACATTTTGCATAATAAATGTCTGACCATTCTTATCTTAATAATGCTCATTTATGCTTTATCATAACCATTGCAATAAGATTCAATATTTGACAAAGATTGATAGAAATCATGATCCCAAATGAAATGGAAATCCTGCTATCATCATTATTAATCCATTGGAATCATTCTGAAAATGCTGATTGCACTAATAACAAAAAACAACCAAATCCATAATAAATTTCATAATAACTTCATGGGAAATGTTTAATGTGAACTGTAGCTCATACTCTAATCATAACTCATTTAAACTCCATTTTCATTGTTACAAAACATGCTTATATAGATCTTATTTACGCAGCAATAAGACCTATTACGCAACTAACAGATATTCATAGTAAACATTTCTTAATAACTAATGTACATAATGCTACCTAACCGCACTCAATTAACACTGGATCGTATGGTGCACGGTTAGACTCGGATGCGGCGCCGGAACCGGCCGTGGTGCGCCCTCCGACGCCCCGCCTCGACGTCGACGTGGAGCTACCTCCCACACCAGGTACTTACAATTATAATTCTTAGATGGTTGTTCGAAAATTCCTTGACTTCACGCAATGAGATCAGATGCTGAACGAATGTATGGTGTGCCCAAATTCTGGGATAGTCTTTTGAATTTCTGAATGCAAGCTAGCGACCAAGCGTTAATGGGATATATTTTCTGTACTTACTTAAGAACTGACTTGAGTAAAATTTGAAGTTTTAAGAATATGGGTGTGTATTGCAAAATCTTACTCTTTTTGGTAGTTTTACCAATGATGGATAGAGGGCTATTTTGGGTAGTGGACTACTAAAGTTCGATACTGAGACAGTGACAGACAATGGGCATGGTCACCTATCAAAGGTGGGGTACCTAGGTCACTTGTCAAACACCAAAAATGCATTTGAGTTGTTACTTATCGTCTGCTTGATAGACAGTAGTTTATTCGCTGTTTGCTAATAACAAAACAGCAAAACTAGCGCGTTTATTTGTAAATCATCTTTTGCATGGCTATGACTATTCAGAATCAAAGTTTCCAACTAAAACGTATTAGTTAATAATAACAGTTAACATTTTAAATCTGTAGTATAGATGACAGATTATAAATTTTCAAGAACTAATGCGTTTTGCGCAATATTTTTTTAATCAACGTGCGTGTCGATGTTGTCATGTCCTTAACAATAAAATATGATGTAAATAGTAATAATATTAATTTATGTAACACTACTTTTATACCATAAAAGTAATAATTTTGTTGCGTTCCCCATGAACAAACCTCACATGTTGGTTCGGCAGAGAACGTATGGTTGTGATTAGGTGGGCTGATCACCTAATAACTAATCTACTGTAACTTGGCAGGCATGCTGAGCGCACTGGGCGGGTCGCTGACGCCGGGCTCGCTGACGCCGAGCTCGCTGGGCGCGCTGACGCCGGGCTCGCTGGGCGCGCTGACGCCGGGCACGCTGCTGCAGGCCGGCCTCACGCCCGCCGGCCTGCAGCACGGCGCCATGACTCCCGGTGCGTATTGTACGTGACCTACCGGATAGGCATTCCGATGTTTTTTACAGTGATCATAAACGGCAACACACGTGCTAGTGCCGGTCATAATACGTGCGAGTCTTTACTACTGACCCTGAATTCTTAACTGGGTCTCGTATCATCTCGCTTACGCTTTTTATGACAGTTGGCTCAAAACTCGCCATACTCGAAGAGTGGTCTTGGCCTAGGTAATGGGAGAACGCCACTCTGTTTTGTATTTGACATGTAAATACATAGTAGAAGGTATAGTCACCGGCACGTAAGTTGGCAAGGTTTTGGCGTAGTGGGGGTAAGTTCGCGCATCGTGCACTTAGTGGAACAAAAAAGTGGTGACTTTTATTGATCGTCATTATTTTATGGTTATTGCCATCATTTATATTTAATAATATCTGATTAGAAGAAAGTTGAAGAAGGGAGTGGAATTCGTAAAGTTTATTGGGAGTTATAAATAATATGCATACGAGGAAAGTATGCGAAAAAAGGCATACCTTTTTTCGCCTTAATTTTTTAATTTAAAACACACAACAATGATATCAACTCGTAACAAAAACTAAATTTAAAAACTATAACAATAACTCTTTAACATAAACACAACAAAAACAAAGGGTACAACTTTCGTGCACGCAAGTGTAATCGGGAGTTCGGGAGGCAACAGTCGACTGTTGCACCAATCGCGCGCTCGGATTGACGCTACCGCAAACCCCGCGTCCCGCTTGACTACCAAAGAGACCTAAAAAACGACTTGTGCGCATCTAACGACTCTTGCCAAGTTACGTGCCGGGGACTATATGTATAACAAGGTACCATGACCACAAAAGTTTTGAATTCGGGAATCCACCACTTTATTACTTATGAATAATCCTCAGATCAACAAAAGTCTAATAGACTAATCATATTATTTGCAGTTGGTCTACAACATGGCGGTATGACGCCAGCGGGTCTGCACCACGGGGACAGTCATCATGTCGATTTAGGACTCTCAGCGGGCGGCATGACCCCGGCAGGATTACACCACGGAGGTTAGTAACTATTACTACTCACGACCCAAGCAGGTATACCCGCACCAGCTACATTCTGACGTTATAGGATGGTGACGATGTTCCGCTAACAGCTTGGTTAATTAAAAAAAAAGCATTGAAATAAACTTGGTGACTATAAAACAAAAATAGGCCTTTTAACGACATGGTTTCTTTACATAGGAACAATGCAATGATCAGCATGCGATGTAGAAATAATCGCAAACGTTTGACTCTTTTATTTTATTTTGTTTTTGTGCAGTTGGTATAGTACAGCAATTTGTACAGGGGTAGGCACTTACAATCTCGACGAGAATGACAGAGCGCTCAATTAATAGTTTATATATTTTCAGGCATGACTCCAGGTCTACTAGAGAGTGGCATGACGCCGGCGGGCCTGGGGCACGGAGGTCTCACTCCTGCAGGGTTACATCACGGAGGCATGACGCCAGGTAAGTTTTTTACACTTGACCTCACAGTCTAACTTATTCTGTTAGCCAACGTTTTGAACGACTTTCAGTGTTAAGTCGAGCGTTCATAATACAGGAGAGCAAAAAAAATATGCTATTTTTGAATTTTCAACTCTCGGTGCTTATTCCTGCATTGCAAAGAGTCCATAGTTAATTAATAACAATATTGCATTATCAATAATTATGAAGGTTATCATAAATAAAAATAAAAGATTATTAAAAATTATGGAAAACCATTAATATTTATGTATAGTTATAGTTATGAATACTGACAGTTTGGCAGCGCTGTAAAACCTTAACTAATGAATATAATTTAAAATGTTAATTATTCCTTAAAACACCATCTATAAGATAGTCTAATGTCATTTTTTGTAAAATTATTAGAAAAAAAATATATCGACCAGTAGATTTTTTTTCTCAAACTTCCATGGATTTTCGCTAATATTTTTTTTTCATTTTTGGTTCTAGGTATAAAGTTACTTGATAAAAGTTCTAGATAATATTATTTGCAACAAAAAATGATAACTATTTTTTTTTGTGAGACTCCTATTGTTAACCCATAAAAACCATTTGAACCCCTTTTTCCAAGATCCGGCCATGGAACAAGGGTTACAACCTCACAATCTTTGATTTAACTTTAAACTGGCCTCCTCTTGATATCTAAAAAATAAAATTGCTTCCTCTGAAAAATGCAACCCCAAACGTAACTTTTCAATGGACTATTTGGCGAAAATTCAGAATCTGTTTGTGACATGACATGGATACTAATAAGATAAGGATACATTGAGATCGTGGTTCGTGCGAAACCAATGCTTGTATTGAGCGTGCCTTTTGATTTATAGATATAGCGTCAATTTTCCGAGAACACTCGTCTTGCATAAATCTTATTATAATACCTAAATCTCCGTTCCAGGTGGACTGGATCACGGCGGCATGACGCCAGTGGGCTTACAACATGGCGGCATGACTCCAGCAGGACTACAACATGGCGGCATGACTCCAGCAGGACTACAACACGGCGGTATGACTCCAGTTGGACTTCAACACGGCGGTATGACCCCAGCAGGGTTACAACACAGTGGCATGACGCCGGGCGGACTGTCGCACGGCGGGATGACGCCCGCGGGACTGCAGCACGGCGGGATGACGCCTGGAGGTAACTATATACCACCATTTTATATTCACGAACAATTCACATCAAGCATCCCAGTGCAGGTGCATTGCCATCTCAAAGATAAATACCACATCCACGTTTTGCCGGAATTCAACAATGCTGCCAGCTACTGAAATTGGTGCAGTGGTAGTACTTCCCTAGATAAGAGTTATTTTTATCACAATTAATGAGTGCAAAATAAACGCAAATTAGGGTTGCTAGACTTGTTCGATTCAGCACATTCGCCCCCACCCGAAGCAATTTAATTACATAGTTTTCGATTTTGCAGTCAGCGGTGCTGACACATACCGACTTGAACGACTGTGTAGCACGTATCAGGCTGTCTATTTCATTTTCATTTGAATGCTCATGTACACATATTTTTGAAGCATTTAGTTCAAATCAAATCACTTAATCTGGACCAAACATGTATATACATTTCTTAAACCCACCAAAGTGCGAGTCTATCATGGTAATTGAGATTATTATCATTGCGTGAATAACGTTTGAAAACTTTATTTTTTAATTTCTTTCGTATTATTCTAGGTATACAACACGGCGCGATGCTCCAACACGGCATGGAACAGTTGCCCATGATGCCACAACTGGGCGGCGACCACATGACGTCACTGCTGAGCAGCTCGCTGCCCACGCCGACCGCAGACCGCGCCTCGCACGACCTACCACACACGGTACCCATGGAGCCGCTGCTGCATGGGTTAGACGACCATGGAGATTATCAGGTATAATGTTCAAACTTGAATATGGTCGGCATGTCGGCACAAAAAGAGGAGGCATGATGACCTAGAGCGGAATGGTTCGAGGTTACGCAAGAAAAAGATTATCTTAAAGAACTTCAGACTAACAAGGCACAAGGTGGACCGTTGACCTGGTCAAGGTCCCGGGAATCAGTTGGGTGCAAAAGCACAAAACTGGTTAATGTAGCGACACTTAAGAGAGGCATATGTCCAGCAGTTTTCCTCCTTCGGCTGAAATTATGACTTAAGCTACCTATCAAAATAATTATAAATATAATGTGATCTCAACTTTAACCGAATGTCACATCACAATCTCTTGTTGCATTAAGTGAAAGCAGACTACATTTTCTCCCATGCAATTTTATCAGCATAAATATGTCATTTGCGTTTGTAATCATGTTCACCAACAAACTTTGTTTTTCCAGAATGGAATGCAAATGACAAGCTACGGATACGACGACCAGCATGGGCATCACAGTCCACAGCACGATTACGATTTACCTTTAACGCCAGAAAACGTAAGTATAATTATCGGCATGTAACTTGGCAAGAGTCGTTAGATGCGCACAAGTCGTTTTTTAGGTCTCTTTGGTAGTCAAGCGGGACGCGGGGTATGAGGTAGCGTCAATCCGAGCGCGCGATTGGTGCAACAGTCGACAGTTGCCTCCTGAACTCCCGATTACACTTGCGTGCACGAAAATTGTACCCTTTGTTTTTGTTGTGTTTATGTTAAAGAGTTATTGTTTTTAAATTTAGTTTTTGTTACGAGTTGATATTATTGTTGTTGTTTTAAATTAAAAAATTAAGGCAAAAAAAGGTATGCCTTTTTTCGCATACTTTCCTCGTATGCATATTATTTATAACTCCCAATAAACTTTACGAATTCCACTCCCTTCTTCAACTTTCTTCTAATCAGATATTATTAAATATAAATGATGGCAATAACCATAAAATAATGACGATCAATAAAAGTCACCACTTTTTTGTTCCACTAAGTGCACGATGCGCGAACTTACCCCCACTACGCCAAAACCTTGCCAACTTACGTGCTGGTGACTATATACCATTTACATATTTAAATACGTAAAAGCCTAAATCTACCTTCACCGAAAGATAGTATTGTTATTAAAAATGATTTATCTTTGATCAGGCGGAGGAGGGTGAACGTGAAGCAGGTGAAACGGACGAGCAGTTCGAGGAGAGAGTGTTAAACCGTCGGGCGGCGCAACTGTTCGCCGTCATGAAGCCCAAATTGTCCGCTGGACTGCAACTAACCTTCACAGATCTTGCGCCCAGACATAATAACAGAAAACAGGTAAGTTTTTAACTATTTACCATTCAAATACGCTCACTATCTATATTTACCTTCCTTATCAGTATGTGACATTCCGAATACTTATTTAACCATTTTACTTAATTGCAGGTCGCACAAAAATTCTACAGTTTACTTGTTCTCAAAAAACATCAAGTGCTGAAATTAGTACAACATGAAACATATGGACCTATCACCATAAGCAAGGGAAATCAGTTTGAAACTGAAGCGATTTAATACTTTACTAACCGTTATTTATAATAGAATGTAATATAAAGAAAATATCAAGACTAGTTCATAAAAAAGATTTTTATGGAGGTGAAGAAATGATGTTTAGTTGTAAAGTTATGGAGTTCACGGGGAAACGCGTTGAGCCAAAAATAATGTGTAAGTTTGATCTGGTAACTCGAATTCATAAAGACATTTTATTTTTTAAATATTGGACCAAATAATATTACGAGTGTTGATCTCACAAAAAATCTAATTGCAATGCGTTTTGATAATGTGAAACAGTAGTTGTTCTTATGAATTCGATTTACTTGTGATGAGCAGTTTCTATTTGGATAATATGTTTGATAGAAATGTGTAGGAAAATGCCTTATTTTGTTTTGCTGTAGGCTAAGTGAAATTATTGTGAAAATGTTTTACAAACATTGTTTATATAGTCATTCATAGAAAGAAATAGTACCTATTTGCTGTATTGTTAACCCCTGACTCCCAATTTAGTAAAAAGTATGCATATTTACTGATGCTGCAGCCACAAAGATTATGTTATGCCTTAAACATTTATTTGAAAGTGTACCTCTCAAGGAAGTGTAGACATTGAATTTAGTTTATTATATAGCTTGTTGTCCTTCTATTGGGATTAAGAGATTTAGTGACTGTGTGTTTACAAATGATGTAAAATATTTTAATAACAGACTGGAGTGATTGAGAAAAATTATGTAGTTGAAATCGAGTGATAACCTCAACACCAAATAAATAAAGTGTTATAACTATAATGTTTCCCTTATGTGAGTTAATGTGAATTTGGTTTTTACATTTCTTTGAGATATTTATTATAATTATTGTTTTATTGTAATGCAAAGTGAATGCATACCAAATACGTAACTGAGTTTTGGTTTGGATTCATTTTGATACGCTAATTTTTTTGTAAAATTTCTCGATCTAAAGCATTATGAATGCCTCAAACAATTAAGTGACTATTATGTATGTTATTTGGACATTACTTCTGGAAATTTAAGAGTTTACCTCCGCTATGATTTAATTCGTCAATTTTTATTTCCCCTATGTTCGGAGGTATCCGCTTAGATAGTTTCATTAAAAAAAAACATATTTGCAATAAATTTGTTGATATAATCCTGTTTATTTTATTTTTTTACGTTTTGCCGTATTTCGGTACTCATGTACCCACTCATGTAACCATGAAGCTTTTGGCGGAAGTGTTTGAAAAGAAAGAAAAGTATAGCTGAAAAAAGAAAAGCGAGAAATGTACAGCTGCTTCCACCAAAATAATTACAATTTCCTACTGTAATTCATATAATATGGAAGCACCTAACATTCTGGCGAAAAGCTAAGTACATACTTAACTTTGAAGTTGTGACAATGTAATCTCATACATCGATATACGTCATGGTCTAGCAAGTACAAATGTATGTTAGTAGTCTTAAAAAATATTATTATATGTGAAAAACGATTAACGGACTTATTTCTTTACTTGTGCTGTAAGACCTTGCTTCTTGCCATATTTCATGATTCTGGGTCACCGGGAAATACCCTATAGGATTTGATTTATGAGAGTACCAAAATAATTATGGCGCATAAATGGCCGTATTTTTTATTGAGTTTACTTAGACGTTTGATGTTTTTTAGACCTCCCAAGGGACAAAATCTACTTATTTTATATCACAGCAACACGTGTTCCGGAGAAAAAAAGGTTCCTGGCAGAAAGTGACGTGATCTTTTGTCAAGTTCCGTTATTTTCTTGAGGTACGAAATCCATACAAGGGACATAATGGCCGCGTATACTGGCTTCACCCTTCTGAAGTCGACGTACAATTCTTCAATAATTTATCATCCATCAAGAACCTAACCTACCAACCAATAGGTACTACTATAATTACAGGTAGGCAACTTGTTTCTCGCTAACCTAGCCATTTTTGTCTTGCGAGTTTACTATATAAACATTGTTGGTTGGTTTACCTACTACAATTTCTTGTTCCTTGTACACACATAATTGCGCAGATGTATACCCCTATTTGGCCGATTTCCAAGATCAATAACGGAAAAGCTGCATTTTCTTCACAACCCTCAATTCTTGAAATTGGTATTCCCCTGTCACTGTTAGATTGAATAGTAGTTTGGTCACGCAAGGGGCGTAACCCTTGTGTAAGAAAACCCAAGTCTAGACATGCGAGGTACTTGTATTATACAAGATACCTACCCCTACAACCCTCGCAGTCTATTGATTTTCCTTGAACTTTTGCCAAACTGAAGCAAACTGGGATGCGGAACTAACTTACCCCGCAACGATAGTATATTATGAGTATAGAAGGAAACGAAGCAAAAGGAGTAGGTGTGTATAGATCATAGGTTGCGCACTGTTCTGCCTTAACCCATAGTAAAGGCGTGAGTTGAAGTTTAAACAGATACCTGTTTAAACTGGCCACTAATACACGATTACATAAAACAAGTTTTTTCTTCAGTTTTACACTCCCGTTCTTTTGCGCTTCGACTGCATGCACTCGAAAACTAATTTTGTCTCAGTTTCCTCATAATTAGAAAGAGCTGTGAACGCGAGATCCCCGAGCTTTATTGTCATAGTAATCTGAGCACACTCGCGATGTTACTGTAGACCAATATTCATGAAAGAATACGAAGGATGTATTTGTTTAGCAGTTGTAGGTGTAGGTTGAGCTTATCCTTCAAATACTTTTGCCTACGTCTAGTTTCCTTAATATTTTACCGCAGCTTCTCAAGCATCCCAGCCCTCAGGTACCTACACGATAGCTATATATTGAATTGGGACCAGTTCTGCAGGTATATTTTCTCATTTTGAAAGAAACGAGCATGGAATTATTGTTTTGGTTTTCTTTATAATGTAAACGACGTTATGTTTAACGCCTACACACCCTAAGGGGTACTGGTACCAAAAAGTAGGCACAGTAAAATAATTAGGTAAATATGACTTATGCATACATAAAATTGTAGCTCGTAACTTTTTTATTGTTTTTCTAAAAGAAATAAGAGCTATGACCAGGGTGGTATTTACAAGAAACGCTCGTGATTTTGGTTTTGTATCATTTAATCGCCCTAAAAATGTACAATACAGATGCCGACATCCTTCAACAGGATCAACTCATACTTCAAAAATCGATGACAATACTCACGCAAATATACGCAGTCACTGGCTAACTATAATATTGTCGCCAACTTTTGATTTGAGGCTAAATTTGCTTAACATGATTCAGAACATTCTACAAAAATCAGGAATAGAAATAACTGTAGCATCAATGTAGTGTTTTACGTACAACATTTTATTTGCTTTTTTATACTACATAATTAAATAAATTGCATTCCTGATGACGCGCACTGGTAGTGTAACACTTATACACATCAGTCCATGCATCACTATGATGAGGGTGAGGTTTCCACACATTCGATTCCATGGCCGTCCACTCCAGATAGTATTCACTGAAACCTCGTCATGTGGGATGGCAGTAGTAGTGTTCTTAAATTAAGTAGCTTAGAAAGCGAACAACAGCAGGAACGCCATCATAAGACAGAAAAGACCCATAGCCTCAGACAGGGCGAAACCCAAGATGGCATATGAGAAAAGCTGCTGCTTGAGGGAGGGGTTCCTGGCGTAACCGATGATAAGGGAGCCAAACACCGTTCCGATTCCAGCACCTGTAATACATAAATAATGCATGAGTATCACAATAATGTTGATACAGTTTAATCTTAACTACCATTGAACATTGTAACATTAACACAAAGAAAATTCTAATTACACAAGTTCTACATCTAACTACCAAGTGCAAGAGAATGAACCTCACCTTTTATTCTGATTGTCAGTAAATTGAGATTGATTAATTCCCCCATATAAAACATGCATTTTCATTTGTATATGACTATCTATATTAATAACTTTCTTCATCATAATAATAAAAGTTACACTTTACATAAAATTGGCTTAAAAAATAACTAGAAAGCGAAGAGCATGAGGAATGCAATCATTAAACAAAAAAGTCCCATTGCTTCAGTTAGTGCGAACCCTAAAATTGCATATGAGAAGATCTGTTGCTTTAGTGAGGGATTGCGAGCATAGCCTATGATCAAGCATCCAAAAACCACGCCAATACCAATTCCTGTAGATAACACAAATAGTTAGTAATGGCACATGCATGGCAAGCATTCAAGCAGGGAATGTGCATTTATATTATGGAACACTGAATTAAGAAATTGTGGAATGAAACCATACTTTTTTATCATTTTTTTTTGAGATAGTGGAATTCAGGGTGGTAAAACCAATTAAGTTGATTAGTGCTGTAATAAAAGATTGATGAAATTTGAGGTAGATTTCAGCATAATAATTTCAAGATTTTGAAAAGACTACTATTTTAAAACTTAGTAGGTATATCATTACTCACTTTAAAGTAGTTTCCCATTATTCCACATTTCCTCAATACACTTTGAATTGAACATTTAACTACTTATGTAAGCATGGTTAGCCCTCCTCTGAAGAAAATCAATAACATGCTGGTTTTCAGCTTGTGTTATGTAATCACACCATCTTGCCAAAAAATGAAGTGTAATGGCAGTTTATCAGATAAATCTAGTTGAAATTTACTTAGAACTGTTAGAAAAGTCATTTAAAGTTCACCCTATGTTATCCCTAGTGAAAATATGACTTGAGACATATTTTACACAAATTTTTTAGTTAAAGGTTCAATTCCTGCTTTAACAGATATTTAATTTGATTAAGAACACCATAAAAATGTTAGGACATTACAAGGGAAACAAAACCGTGATTGCTTGGTACATGAAGGCTAGCTTACCAGATCCAGCTACTCCTACTGTCGCTGCACCAGCACCAATAAATTTGGCAGCAGAGTCAATGTCCTTGGTGACAGCGGTGGTTTGGAAGGACCGCACCGCGGACAGCTGAGCTGGTACAGCAGGGACAATCTGTGTCTGCGTGGGGATGGCAGCAAGTGGTCGCACAAGGGCTGTGTTGCTGAAGATCTATAACATACAAAACAACTTGCTATTAGACACCCATAGTATAATCTTTTCAAGGGCTACACCCTAAAAATCAATACTGCATTAATCTGAAAATAAAAGATCATCAATTATTTAGATAGCGACGGTTCCGCGGCGCTTATCCATTCCATTTGAAATTCAGATAATTATTGTTACCTAATACTGGAACACAAGTTGTATTATGTAATGGTTTACCATCCATTGTATGGACTGTCGGATGATAAATTCACTAATAATATGGAAAAAAATGACTGGAAATTTTCTCTTATTAACCTATAGCACCGGTATGTACACCTTACAATGCTGAAGGAACTTACCAAGGTCATATAATATACGTTCAAGATAAAAAATTACAAGTCCTGAAGGGACGGCCAAAAAGGGGTTTAAATTGCAGAAAATAATTAAAAATCCAATGCGGACGGAACTGTACTTACGGCAGACCTGGCTGCAGGGGCGATCAATCTGGCGGCGGACAGCATTTTGTGTTTTATTTGGGTGCGGCGAGCGACAACTGAAATAAACCGTACGACTAGATGAGTTAGCTACTCGAGACTAGTGAGACTATAAGCCTACTGATAGGAATAAAGTTTATGTGAAGTCACTTGACAGTTTGACCGACGACCGCAGAATGTTACGTAATTTACGGTGCTACGTAACGGAGACTGAGGTCGATACAACCTAGACGATCTTTTATAGGTATCGATTTTGGTAACACCGTAAGCACGATTTGATAGGCAGAGCTACTGAATGTTACCTCTAAACGATTTATTTGAACGTAGAGCTATAATGGCCGAATCGGCAACCTAACTTTAGCTGAACGGACTGATGTTCGTCTATGACAACTTACGAGTTCACAAATAAATATTTCCACTATCACACACTATATGCTCGTATGCGCGATTAGAATCACTTTTTACTGAATGATGGCTTCAAATTATAACACTTTTTCACGATTAGTTTATTCACGAAATTCTGCCGCACTTACCAAAGAACACCGAGAGGGAGGAGACCGGCCTTTGGAATGTTCAATATCTGAGTGGTGAAGTGAAACAGAGTACAAATGCCGCATTGCTATTGGTCGATACAGCAGGCAGTTCCGTTCAGAGCTACCAACTGTCGATCAATATGCGCGAGTGACAGAAACTTTCAGGACCTTTTATTATAACATTGCATTATAATGATTACGAACTGTACAATATTATCGAACCAATAAATTATATGTGATTTTTCACTTTAGTCTTTTTTTATCCAGTGCTAACTAGTATTCAGTATGTAGGCATGTTATTGATTACGGCCTGAATGAATACAGTTTTGTCTTTGACTAGTACATTACCATTGTACGACATGGCCGTCTTCATGATAAACATCTGTAAATTTAATGGCTGTGGCATAACGTTTCCAAGATTAGCGGACTTAATTGAACACATCGAAGATGTACATATCGGTAAATATAAAATATTAATCTTCATTACGAGTAATTGTTCTTATTTTAAGCATGTAATGTAATCCATGACCCTCCCAATTTACGTCTTATCAATGTGCCAATGTTGTCACCATTGGAGGGTATTTTTGCGTCAATTATAAATAATGAGTAGGACTACACAGCTTTACTATTGTTATTTTAATTAATGGTTTGTTTCATTTCGTTATAGACTACTGCATACAGATACGCGTTGCTATTTACATGCCCATTTCCTCTTTATCGTCACAGGGCGACGAAAATAGTTCTCTCGAATCGAACAGCTGATCAGGAGCGGCTGATATAAACATAATAAAATTAATGAAGATATGAAATTAAAACTGAAATTTCTTTTTCAGATTACGATCCAGCTGTAGTAGAACAAAAAGAAGCATCGCAACCAGCATGTATTCCGCTAAGTTATATCATAAAATTCATCTCCGAGGCTTCGAGAAGGGAAAACCAAATCGCAGCCCCCGCGCCCGATGTCCGCCGGCGCCTCCTGTCCGCGCCCAAAACACCTTCAGTCCGCAGCAGCACACCTACTGGTACCTATTATAATTATGTACTGATAATATTTAATTTATTGTAGAAGGCTAAATTTCACTGATATTTTCTTGTAATTCACATTTTGTCGTTTCTGCTAGTAAAAATACAATCTAATTTAGCACGATTTGTATAATAAAACAAGAAAAGGATAATTCGAATTTTAAGGGCAATTAATTTCTGTAAATTACTTATTATATTATATATTTAAAAAAATAGTTAGGTACATAATATAAAATTCATAATTTCGTGGGATCTTGGCTAACTAAAGAAGAATGCTCATTTTTTACCGACGATGAAAAAGGAGGAGGTTCTTTCGACCGTATAAGTTTTTACAGTAAAGTCCGATTTTGATGATTCTTTTTTTATTAGATAGAGTTTAGTTCAGTTGGTCCTTTTTTTAGACATTTGAAATTAAAAAATCAACCCCTCCTTAGTGTAGAAAATAGGGGATGATTTCATTTTCACCTACCTACTGTTTTTTTCTAATAAAACTAGCAGATGAAATAAGGCTATTGTAACTTAAATAAATTATTAACTGTATCACAACAAAAGCGAAAAATAGAAACGTTTTCGCAAAAGAAATCATTCGACTTCAAAAATATATGAGGCGGTGGCAAAAAATGAATTAAATAAAACAACCAAAGACCACCGATTTCCGAAATTATAGTTATTTTACAGTTTTTAGTGTTTTCTTTTGTTGACATTATAGGTCACCCGCCGCTCAGTCGCCACTTGCAAGACCCAGTTCAATGTTCAATCAAGCGCTGGATTGAATCGGACTGGATGTCGTCGACTATACTATTCTACTAATTTAGAAGTCGTTGAATTATAAAGGTCTTAAGTAATATGTATTGCAAATTTACAAGAATACTTCCACCTTATGATCATTATTACTTATTTGTAAAACTCCTAGTACTAATGCTAGGCATTGACAGTTTACTTCATACTCACTTCAACCAAGTATTTACGTAGAGATTTTTCTAGAATCGAGCAGCTGGTCTAGTCGGAGCAGGCCCGATAACATAACTCAGGCAGCCAATATATTTATTTTGATAGATATATTTTGATTGGAATCAGTATCTATCAGTAATAGAATAGAATATATTATTTTATTTTAAAACATGATTCAACAAGGTCTTAAAATAAGAGAGATTCTGTATGTTTTGCCATTTATGATGTAAACAACATATTTTTGGTTTAGAATTTACCATAAGTTGCCGTTGCGTCAAATTTTGTGTTTGTCGTGTTTCCTATTCTCTTCCTATTTCCTATTCCTACTTATGTGAAGGAATGCTATGGGATAGCACACCTACGTGTCACCCGAGGCCATGTTTTAATTGAACGTACAAAACTAAAGATAAGCAACGCTCGCCTAGTTCGGTCCTTAGATGCGTGACTCTCCATACCATACCGAGACCCTTCCGTGCCTTTGAGGTCAGTCTGTGGATGGGTGACCGTTCGTAACATATCGAGACTCCTCCGCGCCACGAAAAGCGTGTTGAGCTGTAGGTCCTGGCTGCCATTTATAGATATTTTGCCAGTCGTTACGGGTACTCAGAAACCCGAAAGTATGTAAACAAGTCTTACCAAACGGGTATCGCGCTACCCATAACTGGGTTGTGGAGGTCATATAGGCAGTAACTGCATGTAAAACACTGATATTAAGCTGTATCCGGTTAGACTGGATAGTTGGAAAAAGGCTAGGCATGATAATAATGTTGGTTATGTATGTTCCAGGGAGCGAGATGGATGAAGACGAGATGGTTAGTCCATCTGAAGACAGCAATGACTCATGGACGACGGCCGAGGAGTACAGCTCTGAGTTCATACTGCGATATGGCGTCAAGTAAGTGCAGCCAGCATCACAAAATCAGTGCCACACTATCAAAATTAAAACGTTTGTTAGCGATATGAACTACATCAAGTCACCGACAAGAAATAGTGCAAGATCAGTAGATTTGTGTTTTTTTACATGTTTTGCCATCTAGTGGTTTTTTGGGGTTCTGTACCTCAAAGGATATAACCGGACTAGTGCTAGTGCATGCGTGGAGAGGGTTCCGTACGAGTTGTGTTTTTGTCTTAAATCAAGCAACAATCTTATTAACTATTAGATTAACATTTTATTATTTAACTATTAGTTTCCTAGAACCCTAGGCTATTGAGGAAAATACTCTTGATAAACTGAAAGGAGATAAAAGGGGCGGAATAGTCGAACAACTTTCTTAAATAACTTTAAAAGAATCATTTTAAAATTACACACACACAAGCACACACTTCAAGAGGTACCCTCAGGGCGCGAGTTCTGCTCTCTCACTCTTGTCTGGTTTATTTGGGATGGGCTTAACGATTTCTGTTGTTAAACCCACTTAACCATAACCTAATTATAAGTACAGTGTCGTATTAATCAATTTAAAAGTTTTGTCCTTTTTATGACTAGTAGGCGACATGAAAATCAACGAAACAAGAGACCTTCAAGCTGTGAATGAATCCTCAAACAACTTTTCAGTCAGCATTTTCATACTTTCATATCCACTTTGTATGATAATCCAAGCTGTTAGTTGCAACATTCCGAGCAAGTTTGATAGCACAGATAGAATGGCAAGTTGATATCATATCTAGAAACAAGGGTAGTTTTATAAGCATTTTCTCTTGTTCAGAATGAACGCTAGCGCTTCATCCGGGGCCCTCGGTCCCGCCGCACAGGAGAAACCGTTTGCCTGTCCGGTGCCCGGTTGTAAGAAACGATACAAAAATGTCAATGGCATCAAATATCATTCGAAGAATGGACACAAGAAGGACGGGAAGTGAGTATATTTATATTTTTTGCATGTCTGTTGTATGGATGGCAGGTTAAAGCAACTGGATCGGTTTTATCAGACACCTGTTTGACTCTAGAATAATTATTATTAGGTGTATTAGTTATTAATACCTGAAGCGGAAACTTCGGATCCATTTCATAATCAGATTTGGCATAAGTAAAGATTATACGGAAAAAGAGTGCAGTAAGCAAATACAGTCGAATTTCGGCCACAGAGCGGCCATTAGTTGTCTTGCATAAACTATGGCCTTTTCCCACTTGGTATTAAAATCGATAACGATTGAAAGCGTAAGTAGGTAGTCTATAATAAAACCAAGGTTTGTGTTGGGTCGATATCGATTCATTTCTGCGTCACTCATGTGAACAGCGAAGTTCAAAACATGCCTTCTCGTTATGAATTCATTACAGCTTGTTTAACGATTGATGTTATGACCTACTGTATGCCTTTAAGTGGGCACTTAGGCGGGTATCATACTGGAACCATCCCGATTCGGTTTGCGTTCGACTTCGACAGGCGCGGCGGCCCGGCTGCTCGGCGGCGACGCCTCGTCAGTGTGTTACATAATGTGTGATTTTATGTGTTCCAGTGTGAAATCCGCCTTACTCCTTAGTGGCGTGCATGCTACGCTTATTATTGGTGTATCACGCATTTATACACGCACGCATCTAATCTTGAAAGATCTAATAATAATTGAATTCAACAGATTATTTGATGGGTAGAAATATGTCTATGTAAAACTGGGCTAGTGCTTAGGTGTACCTATGAGCACTTTACCAAATTACGTCAAATTGTCCCATAAATATACAGAGTCTATAATTTGAGAATAAATCGTTGTGTTTACTGTCATTAGAAAATATCCGGCCTTGTCAAACCCAGAGCAGACTAGTAAAAAGATTTTATCTGGCCCCAAGAAACGCCTCTCTGCCCAAGAGTATTTCTGGAAGAAATGGGTACATTTATTCACGAGTATTTGTAGTTAGAACTAGAAAAAAGCAGTTTTAAGCTTTGTAAATTGTTTCGCAATTGGATAGTTGTTGCGTTTTAGCGCGAATTGGATTTTTTTAATTTCAGAAACAACGTAAACATCATGAATCAACGTCTATCGTGAACTCTCCATTTTTATTAATGAAAAATGATATATAATGAAAGTAGAATGGTTTGGGGGCTATTAGGACTCTACCTACGAAGAATATTAGGAATAGGGCAATGGCCACTAGTGCTAAGCTACAAACGCAACAATTATAGTAAAAAGTATTAGTCTTGCGTTAAATTTTGTCCGTATTTTGTAATAGGGTATTTGACTGTATTACAAATACGGAACTGCTGATTCATAACTGAAAACCGCGAAATAATATACTGATTTCCTATAAAATACGAAATAAAAACGATAACGGGCGTCTTTCGAATCTCAAATGATGTCACAAGGAAATTAAAAAACAAGGTTCAATTTGTTTGACACCTTGTCTTTTAGTTCCACTTGTTACTTTAGTAATTTAAATTAATTTGTCGATTTTTAATAAGAAATACTGTAAATTTATGAAGATTGAAACAAAACATTACTTGTAAAATACTAGACCAATTGAGATGTGTTTTCTAAAATATGTCAAATGCCCTAATAAATGTAGGTAATAAGTAAGTATACAACGTAAATGATAATGTAACTCCTATTGGAACTCGATAATTTAATAGGAACTGATAAACTATTTTAAATATATTGCCAAACGTTTAGACATTTGTGGTCGACGTTATCGGAGAGTGATTAATGTGACTAGAACATTATTTGTATAAATCAACAGTAGATATTATATGTGTCGGGTGATATGTTCCAGGGTAAAAAAGGCGTACAGATGCCAGTGCGGCAAAAGCTACAAAACGGCACAAGGGCTTAAGTCTCACTCGGTCGCTCAGCACATCGCGGCGCCCAGCTCTGAGCTGGGTCACAAGTTGCACGCGCCCAAGATGCCCGGCCTCGTGGTCACCAGCTCGCCCGCGCAGTCGCGCACTCTCAACTTGCTCGATGCTGTCGATGGTAACAAACTAGTCCGTATTTATGACAACATCAAGACCAAGGATCTGCCGGCCTTCACTATCCCCAAACATGGCCTGGCCGGCGTGAGCGTGCTGACCGCCGGGCTGCTGACGCCGGCCTCCACGCCCGGCTCCAGCCCCGTGGACAAGCTCAAGTTCGAGCGCTCGCCCAAGGTCACCGTGCAGAACTCGCACCTGCCGCGACTCACCTCCATCTACACCGACGCGACCGACTGAACTCTTCACGAGCGCGACGTCAACCAAACGAATTTAAGTCACTAGTATAGTTTACACATGCAGTTCCTATATAAAAAAAGTGAAAAAAAAAGTTCATTTTCATCAAATGATTTTATTAATTTATTAACTCTCATTATATGAAGGTGTCTACGTATATCACTGGTTGAGCTTGTGCATGCTTTTCATTTATCATTCGTTGCACAAATTATTCACACCTTCGTCTAAAGAGGTTATTATATTATTATTGTTTCTCAGAGATAGGAGAGTTATTTATTTGTTTTTGTTTTTTTTGTTTGAGATTTTTTATGTTGATTAGTGCGTATGTTTTAGTTATTGGAACGCTAATTTTTTTAGTATATTTTTATTTGTTACAAGGAGATGCGGTGGAGCTAATAGACAATTTAATTGGTGAATATACAATTTGACAGTCGATTATTTTAAAATATTCATTGTTCTTGAAGTGATGCAGACGATGCACCCTACTTGTATACTATAGAATATTGCAAAAAAATATGGTGTAATTTGTGACCAGATTGTAATTATTGGTCTCCGCTGTGTCCCGCGTACCGCGACGGCTGTGTGACTTGTTGTCGATCATCTCATGTATACGTATCGTTCGCACGACAAGTCGTACAAATATATGTAACGTAATCGTCAAATGTATAAAAAACGATTTTATGGTAATATAAGTGTCTTCCCCGCTCGATTATTATATTAAAATTTCTGTGATCTCTATGCGGGGTGTTCTGATGATTGTGTACTCTATTTACTTGGACACTTGCGTCATATGTGTATGACATCCCTTCGTATCTCTTTGTGCCATTATTTCTAATATGTGTACTTAAATCGTATAATTCACGCGAAACGCTTACGTTCATATTATGGTTTCTCGTAAGAATTCACTATATGTTAGATTTTGTAAATTAAGAGAAAAAAAAAACTAAAGAAAAAATAGCGTTCACCTAAGTATCTTTTAAAATTAGAATAAAGATCGTACTCGTAAATGTGATATGGTATTTAAAAAATGTAAAAAAAAATGCTTATAAGCGTACCTATTCGTATTTAAAATACCTAAGGCTGGCAATGTTTGATTGTGATCTGTTTGAAAAAAAAAGGTGCGTGTTGAAGTGTCTCGGTGTTGGTGCCTATTCGTATTTTTTATACGACTATTTATATGTTTCGCGGTGTAAGTACTGATAAATTTGTTTTGCTGAACACTAGAATAATGTGACTTCCCACGGTGGAGTCAGTTTGTGTCTGATAACGTGTATATACTCCACGGAAGGTATAGGAGTTCATAACTTAGTACCTCCCACTATTAAACAGTCGGTTCACAAAAAGGAGCTTATTGTAGAGTAACCTTGCTATGATTACGTGCATCTAAGCTAGATTTTCTTTCACTTGCCATAGCGCTTCACATAGAAGTGTACGTAATAATTTAGTATATAACTGCTTTAACGTGTTCCTAATGCTTAGGTAAGAAAAAATACTACTAAAATAAAAAATGAATGTTACTGTTTTCAGAATTGCAAAAATATATTTTTTCAGAGATGAAACGTAATCGTAGCAAACGTTTGTAAGACATATAGTTAGACAGGAACTATAATATCCTCTCAAAGTATTTCTTCGATTGAAAAGAATGTTTGGCTGGTAAGATAGTTAAAAAACGGTTGAGGTGCTAGTAAAAATTGAGAATTGGCGCGTAGACTACGAATGATGTAAAATAAGTATAATATGTATATGTATAATGCCTGTTCCAAAGCGAAATTATAATAGCTAAAGATAGATAGTACGGCCACGGTGCTTAAACGGGTAAAAAGTGTGATATTTGGATTAAAAAGTATGATATAGAGTGTGACTGCCAAAGAAACGACATTTCAAATTACGATAAGTATTTATTATACTCTGTTTCACAAAACAACTTTCTCTCTCTCTCATAAAGGACATAATTTAAAATATAACTTGCATGTGGGATAGTTGCAATACACCAAAAATACTTCTTATACATTATCTACATCACTGGATTACTAAAAACACTGAGTTTGTAATCATTCTCACAAGATTATAAACTTTTAATAAATTATGAAGGAAACATTTTATATAAAAAAAAAACCCATTCAAATTCGATGGTTTGTAATCTTTCCGAGATATTGTTATCGAACTCGCGACCAATCAATGCACAGACCAAGGATAGGTTAAAAATAATTGAATATGAATGTGTTTTTAGTGTGAATTAATTCTGATCACAATTATTCGGAAGAGTATAACCTCGCGAATTTTATTACAAACTCGAGGTGTTTGTAATAATCCGGTGATATCTACAATTCGAAAATGTGTTATTTGATTGTGGCTGTACGAGTAAAATATGGATGGTGGGAAACATTGAATGCAAAAAATATAACAAAACTCGTTTGGCAAAAACTTTGCAAAGCTCAACGTTCCCCTAAATTTAATGGTGCGCCCATGAATGTGATGGGAATGATATGACTAGGGATTAAAAGGCTGCAGAAAGGGTTTTCGCGCAACTATTAAAAGATAACTACGCCAATCCGCCATGTTGCGGTAGACTGGGGAACTAACGCGTCGGTTACATCCAAATTATTGTACTACCAAAAATAACTTTCTCCCGTGGAAAAAAATATACGATTCCTTGCAGTATCGGCTTGTAAGTTTTTTATAACGAAAACATTTTATTTTTTCTACCTTAAAACTGCAATGCCCCATCTCTTGCAATCAATATTTTTTTCTCGACTGACAGTTGTTTGGTTTTCTTTGTAAAGTAGTACATCCAAATGATTGTATCGCTATCACTAAGTTAGATATAGTATGTGTTGTGCTACATACCATTGTACGAGGTATGTTAATATTAGTGACGATGTGCGGAGAGGGAGCAAATATCTCATTATTTTGTCGTACCCAAAGATTATTTTTATTTATACCCCAAATTCAAATAAAATTGCTCCTACCAGATATATGTAAGTATGAGTATTCAATTTTAGTTACTTATAGATGTTTCATGTCACCAAGGTTGCTTGGCCGTTTTGTGTGTCTGTTGTACTTACACAATGTTTCTAGGCTCGAGAGCTCTCAGTATTGGCGGAGACGCCTTCACGCACACGGAAACAATGTGTACGTACGCAACTAAAAACCTATACACACAGTCAAAAGTCAAAGGCCACGTGCCTTCGTGAGATGAAACATTTGTACATGACTACGATCCGTCCTCACTAAAAGATCCCCATTAATTCTACAGCCTGTTTGGTTGTGTTTCAAAGTACTCTTTAGTTTTCGACATAATGCGTTCCATTACATGTGTGTAGTTTTAATGTAAACGTATTTAATCGTATGTAAACGGATTGGATGTTCTAGTTATGTGTATATTCGATTTGCTTAGAAGCTGATGCGCTGGCTTCGTAACATTAGCTTTGTGTAGAACATTGAATGTGGCATTGTATTGAGTTTGTGTAACTAATAAGTTATTGCACTGTTTGGTAGATCTAGCGTATGATGAACGCTGTCTGATTTTATGTATTTTATGTGGATTTTTTTACCGTCGTCTTATGATATGCTCATTTTATTATTAATATCTTTGATATAGTTTCAATGAACATTGATAGTCATGTTTAATTTAAGACTGATAGTTGGATTATAGAATATTGTCTCCTTAATTTATTTTGTGTGCATACGTAGAAAGACATTTTGTATTGTGAGGAGGATTTCAGTGTAAATGAGAAATGTAACAGATAACCATTAAAACCATTTTAAAAATGATGATATGTGACTTGTGCCGACCACTTGCTAAATAATAACGGTCATGTGACCACACAACACCTGAAATAAACAAACACATTTGTTTATTCTATTTTGTATTTCCTATGGGATTAAGAATTTATTTAAACTAAAGTTAAATTTTCTGTTCTAAATTATATGTCTAAAAGACTGGGAGTGGTCGGCACAGTTCCACAGATGTAACTAGGAGGCATGCAATGTCTCTAACGTTGGTTTCGAGATTTATTTATAAAACTAATTGTTGTCTAGTCTCCAAGAGTAACTCAAAGTTGATAATTGTCAAAGAGATTGGAATCTGTGTGTGTCAATTAAAGAAATGACCAATTTTGAAATTGTTGAATTAGCATGGATAAAGGATGTGAAGGAAATTTGTGAAATTGTGATGTAAAACGCGTGTTGATGATTTCCTCGTATGTTATTATTATTATTATTTGACAGCTCAAGAAGTTTTCCATTCATTTTATTATTTATATCGATACTTTTGATTTGGTTCAACGATTATATTTATCCGTTAATGGTTGTGAATAATGTGTAATATTGTACGGTCGGTGATGCCGCCATGTTTGTTCGTGCTAGTCGGAGCGACACCGTCGGACACAGTCCTGTATTAATTATTACAAAGTGTTGGAAAAATTGGCCTTATTAACGACATGCGTGTTTCAATTATTTCTGCTTCTGATAACAAGCTTTAATAGTTGATGGAAATGCAGTTAAATGATTGATAATCACTAAGAATTGGTACGGTGTCGCTCCACATAGATGTCCACAGCTCTTACGGCTGAATGTGTTGCTTATAGCCATATATTAAGCTGACATACATACATAGCTCACCGACTGTCACCGATTTAAGAAACATAATATAAATACACATTGATGTTATGTAACTACTAATAATATGTATTTTCTCAATCCAATTTGTAATTCAATATTTTAAAACCTTTTGACTGGTAGGTAAGTGATAACTTTTTGCAACCTACTTGTTGCATTAAACAATTATATAGTAAAGTTAATGCTTGTTTTCACTAACATTAGGCGACGGCTCTTACACTTTGCCACACTGAACTTGATAAAAAAAACAGACTAATGTCAAAAATGTAGATTTCGAAGCTTACGAGATGCCTACTACTAAGCGAATGGTGAAACGAGAGCTTACTAACATTGTGCATGGTACTCAACTAGACGTCGCCTTGCTTGACGTTAGTGAAAACGGCAATAAGTGTCTTTAATCTTATGTAATCTACATGTAATAAACTTAGTTCTATTATATGCGAGGTTAGGACAGTCAAAGGGTTATATATCATTCTGATATAAATCTAAATGTTGTCTGTATAATATTGTGTATCGAATTGGAAATCGTTAGTCTGTTGTCATCAATACCATCTTCCTACACGCTTTCTATGTAACAGCGGGCCTAGTACGAGTTTGTATACTTATTCGACTGCATTAGTTCACTTACGCCAATTTGTATGGAATAATCGTGTTTTCCAATATTTTCACCACGGGCCATTCAAGTATTACGTTTACGTATTAGTAAGCAGAGTTTTTGTAACTTCCCTCCCCTCCCCCTTGTTAGCAATGGTAAGCAAAAGTCTAACCTTCCTACATGCTTACGTAAACATTAGTTGTAACATTAGGTAAACATTTTAATTGAATCCGTTCAGGTCAGTTATTGTTTTTCTCGAGTCTCGAAATAAGGAATTTGTAGACCAACTCGGATTCGACTATTTTAGGCGGCATTTTAAACCATTTCTAAATTAGATCAAGATTAAAAAACATTCACTTAGAATACGTCATATCCAATGGTAACGAGCCGAACCAATATGAGGCCGAACAAATTTAATCTGTTGACCACCACAGTGTAAACGGTTCGCCGTCCCTCCTACGCCAACCTACAAATTCAGCGCAAATACCTACGAAAACCACGGAACCACGGAAAAATATTATCATTGTTTTTCGTCCGGTATTTTTAAATGCCGTTACGAATATTACCACTTATCATAATATAAAACATCACTAGCAGTCTCCCGTAGCGCTGTCTCGCATATTGCTGACGTAGTAACCATCCAGATCCCCCCCTTTCGTACTTACGTAATACTTGAATGCCCCCCTCAGCCGCGCTTATCGTATAGGCATAAAAACTTGCACTGAGGCCACAGTTGTGTCAATGTAAAAGAATGCATGATTCATGTAATGCGTATATACATGATTATTGGTTTCCTTGTCTTGGTAATAAAAGCAAACAGCAACCATTGATAACTTGTTTTATTTGAATATAAAATGGTTTTACGTTTACATGCTTATATAATGATTATTTATAGAAAACTAAATACGTTATAAATATATTATGACCAGAATATCTGCAAATTACAACGGTCAGTATATCCATGCCAATATGCATCATAGAGTCTCGAAATTTACAACGAAATTGCCAAAAAGTCATCATCTGCCTAGCCTTTTCCTAACTATGTTGAGTTCGGCCTCGAATCTAACCGGATGCAGCTGAATTCCAGTATTTACATGGACCAATTGCCTATCTGACCTCCACAATCCAGTTACTGGCCAAATTGCCACAAAGTAATAAAACAAATAACTTTATTATTAAATAAGTTAATTAGGTATCAAGTACTTGATCCAAAAGCTCAGTAGTAGCACTGTCAGTTAAAATCACAATAATATTATAAATGTGAAAGTTTGCATAGATAAATGTTAGACGTAAGCGTAACGTAACGAACGATTTTTAAATAAAAAAAACAATAATCCTGTAGTATTCAGGTTTTAATTTATGAGGTAAGCACAATCAGAAAAAATAAAGAAACTTAAAAAAGAAACTTAAAAAATAAATAAAAAATATATTCGAAAGGAGTACTTTTAATTTTAAAACCGTTCTAATTTACGTTACGTTTACGTCAAGCATTCGTGCTAGGTACAGTCGATGACAAATAGATAGATTACACTCCGGGATAGCACATACAGGAACTCCGAATCGTCTCATCTTGACTTTTAAACCGCGGGACATTGCGGGGCACAGCTAGTATTTTTAAAATTTGAAAACGATCGATCATTCGTCTTTGTCGATATATATTTTTGTATTTTTCTAGTTACATATCAACAGTGTAAATAATAGAAAACATGCCTACATAAATGCGAAATCATTAAATATTTATTATAGTCTCTAATTATTATTTTATTGAATTTGGAATCAAACATCTCACTGATATAACAATAGTGAAAGTTTGTGGGGATGTATAGATGGATTTTCGTTACTCTTTCACGCAAAAACTACTGATCGGATTTTGATGAAACTTTACAGCATTATTACTTATAATTCAGAATAATACATATGCCTTAATTAATAAAGATAGGTACATGCGCAGACGACTGAATAAAAAAAACAGCTGTTCCCCACATTTTAACGAGTTAAGCGAACATAAATGTATGGAGCAGCTGATATTTTTAGCCATTTTAGTGTGTTGTTCTTATTCACCAATTACGCCTCAATGGCTGAATGTATTTAGAAAACATTTGGATAAGGACATGAAAGTATCCCGGTAGTACGTCCCTGTGAGTTAATATTCGTTCACAAGAGCAAGTACAATTTAAGTATATTTACACTCGAAGACTGACATTCTTTGTATGTGTTCGTGTAGTTCACAATAAATAAACACACCACTTGCTATAAAATATTCTTATAGACAAACGTTCTGCGCAAATATTTTTTGAACTTGTACAAAGCCCATACGTCTGTACAATTCCAATACAGAAAGGTCAGTACAATTTGAGCTTAAGCTGGCCTGGCGTAGTTACAAATTTCGAATAGAATAAGAGGCTAGCTTATACTGGTTTTGTTACCACTGAGGTGCGGCAACTAAGGAGTGCAGCGATTCAGGTATATCTTTTGAGTAAACCATAATACAAATAGGCTCGCCCCCATACATAGGTCTAGTAATAACATCGCGAAATGTGGGTGCACTACACAACTGTTTATCCACAAACGAGATTTCACGTTTATACATAATATATTTCAGTCTATTATACCTATCTATTCACTTTTTGGTTGGTAATTTTTCAATCAGTGACGCGATCTTGGCGCGTTTCATTGACTCGTTCAAGGGACATTTGTTATGCACGAAGAGGAGGGCACTCTCGTCTTTCTGCTCGAACGCTACTTCTGCCGCTTCTTCATAGAAACTGTAAAAAGTATACAATAAATATAAAAAAGACGATCGAGATAAAAAACTTTGCCGTTTATGTCGCTGAATCAGTTTCTATAAACATAATATTGTAAAAATATAGGTACTTAAAAGTGTTGTAATTTATCACAATAATCAATCACTGGTAGTGACATCTGTTGTTATTTTTGATTAGTTTAGACAGATGGGACAGATAATACAAATTGTATTACCTGTGACAGTAAGAAATAAAGTTATACTCTAAAGGTTTAGGTAGTTAAAAAAGGGTAAACAAATCGTAAAAAGGGTTTTTTATAGTTGACACTATCTTGTTTAAAAATACGTTCTAACAAAATTAAATTTATTGTCGATCACACGATAGTTTCCTCTTTTATTATAGTATGTTCAACTTTACCATTTATTCTTAAACTACTGTTCGTAGAAATAACTGCTTGAGCACAATTTTTTAGTTTAATTTATTATAATAATATAATATTTTGTAATCTGTCTTTTGTAAAGAGCCTAAAAAAACAGGTTCCCCAAACCTTTTATAAAATACAACGAATTAGATAACGTTGCTAAATTGAAGAGTACAACCGTGGTGTAGTTTGTCAATTGAAGTGTGTAGTATTACGTTTTGTCGGTTAACCAGACGCCTTTGTTGACATGACAGCGCTCTCGACATTTGCGAATTTATGCAAATCGATTTTGTTAAATTGTGATATTATTCGCTTGTTTCTTTGTTTTGTTATTGTTTTGTTTTTGTTATTTAGTTATTGTTATTTATTATATGCTATTTATTATACGCTTTATTATTAATGTGACAGATAGTTCATCAGATTCAGAATATAGCCTTTTTATATGTGTCTCTAAATAATATGATTTTAACAATTGAAAAAAAAGGTTTTGCATCTCTGAGTCACGTGGTTTTTTTTGTTTACGCTTTTTTAACTACCTAAACCTTTAGAGTATAGTTCTCAATAAAACACAACTGGGTTAGTTTCATTATAAAAAGGACTAAGTTTGAAGTGTCTTGCTCATTTTCATCCAAACGAAATGACATTTTAATGAGAGGTACAACTAGAGTATTTTTGTTTTTTTCTAGTAAATTTTGACGTTCGAAAGTGCTCTTGAATGTTCTAATTGAAATAAATTATTGGACATTGATCCCCAGACGCCATTTTTACACAGACATCTAAAACTACTGAGAGACTTCCCAGATTCACAGCGGTGCGTTTTATATCACTTACCCAGCTTTAACATAATACTTGACTTTGATGTCATCGCTACACCGCGGCAGGTACTTGAGCGCCTCGTCTTGCTTGCAGTATTTGAGGCACGCGTCCACAAACGGTTCGTACCCGACAGGTGACTTCTTAGATTTCGAGAACCGGTCGAGTTCTGCCCAGTCGTCCTTGTCAGCTAATGTTAGGATTCGCAGCCACCAGTATCTGTGAAGGTTAAAAAGAAAAGATATTAAAACCCCCCCCAAGTCTACGTCTCGCGCCACTTGAAGTCAGAGCTCGCAGTGCGTGTCCAGGTCGTCTTGCACCCTCTTTCTGGGCCGACTTCAAACTTTACGGACTCATTGTGTGGACTTTTGCTCAGCGGTGACTGCACTTGCGGCTGACGTGACCCATCCAATCCCATTTGAACCTGGCAACAGCCTTCTTGCCTACGACTAGCCTGATTGACAGCAAATAAAATAAGGTAAAACAATCAAATCAAATAAAATGTTAAATGTTTGTAAACCCACGATACAGGAGAAAGTATGGGGCCACGTTCCATGTTTTTGTTGATAAAAAAAATACGTATGATTCAGTTTGTGTTGTTCCCACTGACCAGACCCAGACTCGAATCTTCTTTTCCTGATAGAAAGAATCAGCCATAGTTAACGTCGTGGGCCAGTGCGTATCAGAGTTACGGAGACTTTTGGGCGTTTCAAAACAATAGATCGACGCTAAAGCTATAAATAATTATTCAGTTTTAATTATAAGCGACCCGTCCGGCTTCGCACGAAAGCAAACAGTTTTTTTCGATATTTTCATACAAAAATGCCGTACGAATTTCAGCCAGGTTTAAAAAAAAATGTTTTATAAATAAAAAACTTTTTCTGACAATTACGAAAACAAAAAACAATTAGTCGAGCCTTCCCAAGTGATGATCATCAATACATGCAGCAATCGATTTTTATTTGTATATAGGTATAGAATCACCTTCTATCAGGCATCCTGTACTCCGAGCGCAGTTTGTCAGCCAGCTTGACTTCTCCTTGGTCGAGCAGTTTCCTCACGGTGTCCTGTAGCGACAGGCCTACGAAGCTGCTGCCGTAAGTCTCTTGGAGGCTTGATTGTTGCTTGCAGAGCTTGCGCGCGTCTTCGCAGATTGAGACACCTGGAAGTTGATGATTATAAAATAAGTTTTGGGTGTTTAATTGTATGTGTATTGTTCCATAGTTATGGAAAACTACCGGACACTTTCCAGTTAAAGCTGGGTGTGGGTATTAAAAGTAAATGAGTTATTTTTCGCAGAAGATAGGTACCAATTTGATATATCTTCGCCCTTTTCAGTACCATAAGATTTCTCCAGGAAAGGCATCCTATTGATGGTATGGTTGAGGTACACTATCATTAAATAATCTCAACAAAAGTTTCGCCACTATACCCAGTACACTTAATTTCCGCACAATAATGACGTTTTCTCATTAGATTACTACCCAAGCAAGCTTATGCGATGACTCAATGATGCAAAAAAATGAAAGACCAACCTAAATCATTCTTCCCTTTCTTATAACACTCCCTGGCCGATATTAGGGATGCCTCTATACTGCCCGGGTTGGTCTGGTCGATGGCGTCTCGTATGTGCGTGGCGGCCTGTCCTGGGAAGTCGTCCTCTTGTACGTACACCTGGCGCAACGCCTCGCGGTTGTTGCTGCCGCAGAACTTTATGTAAAGAGCATGGGCGAGGGAGAAGCTTCGGATCGTTAGCTGGGGAGGTAGAAATTATATTATTAAATAAATAAATAATGCTGGACTATCCACACAGCATCATCTAGCCCCAAGCTAGGCAGAGCTTGTGTTATGGGTACTAGATAACTGATATATTTAATACAACACATTACATTTTTTTTTATACATACCAAATACCCAGAACACCCGGAACAAATCTTTGTAGAACGTACAAATATTTGTCTCAAGGCGGCAATCGATCCCGCAACCTCCTGCGTCGCAGGCGGACCTTCGCCCGCTGCGCCACATAGGTCGTCAAATATTGGAGAAGTTTTGTTTTGCCTTATCTTATAAAACGTGTAACATAATAAACGCAATACCTCTTAAAGGGTCATTGTACTCGTCACTATGAACATTTTTTACGATGGGACCAATATTGAAATCTCGAAAATATCGACTCCCCATACATTTATGTGCGCAAAACTGGGTAAAATGTACTGGACAGCTGATTTTTTTCACCTTGTATACAGCGTTAAATTTAAATAGTTGTTTTGCCGCGGCAGAACGAAAGTAATCATGATTATAAACCAGCTTCACAGTGAGAATTTTAATTTACATAGAAAATAATTCAACTGCTTCAGACAAAATGAAATATTGTCGATATCGAACACTTTGTGACTACAAGTAGGTAGGTACTGCTTATCTTATTTCCGAAGACCACAGTATACTTACTTCGAATTCGCGTTTGCCCATTTTCTCCTTGAGATGTAACAGTACTATGTAAATTAAATCCGTATCACCACTGGCCGTCGCTTTCAGTAAAGCAGTTGGTCCCTCTCCCAAAGACAAAAGTAGAGGAACTTGTAGTTTACTATGAGTTTCATATTCCAATATCTGAAAAAAAAAACAATGTAAATGATTAAAAAGCAAAAAGCCAACGTCACGCGGTGTTCCCAGGCGGTCACCCATCCAAGTACTGACCGCGCCCGATGCTGCTTAACTTCGGTGATCGGACGAGAACCGGTGTATTCAACTTAGTATGAACGTTGGCGATAGATAAGACCAAATTGTGATACTGAATTCACAGTTAAACGAGTGGCGTTTCGTAGTACCAAGGGGTTCCATTTAAAAGTAACCACGGTTCCGCGAAATGGTTGTTAAATAATACCACAGTTAAGAACAAATATTATTTGGAAAAAGTGTGATGAGAAGATACCAAACTATAAAGTTAGATAGTCAGTAAGAATTCAGCCGGACTATGGAACAGCGCGGACGGATGCAGCGCATACAACTGTCGGACATAGTACCAAACTACAAAGCAATTATTATAGACTAGCTTTAGAAGTCGAAAATGGTTCTAATAGGATTTTTAATTGTTTTTTTGCGTTACTAATTATGTTATAACATAAAAAATATTTTCATTTGAGTACTTCTGCAATAGGTAATCTGAGTATCAGGTATTTTTTTCATTCAAGGACAAATAAAATTCAAATTTCGAATTCTAATCCGATTTAAATATTTATTTTTTAAATTGTACATTCCAATTTTAAAGAGTATTGCATTGCACTCAATATTTTATGTGAGTTCAACGTTTTTTGAATAAGATGGAATTTAGTTTTCAAACATGTGTCAAAATAAATGTAATTTAAATCAAAAGCACTAAGAAGTATCGAAAATCCTCTCTTATCGGGTGCCTACGTTATACAAAGAACACACCCTCCAAGTTTCAGGTCTCTACAGTCAGCGGCTTGGGCTATGCGTTGATTACAGTTAGTCCTTCAGGACAAAGCATTTTATTTGTATAGATAAAACAGTGAAACAATTTCAATCGTCACATTAAAAGTTAAAGCTAAGACTGAAACTGTTTCTCTTTCAAAATTTGTATTTCTATTTAAAAAAATGTTCTTATTTAAATTACAGTGTCTTTTGATTTGTTATCATTTGGTAGAGGTTTTGGGGTTCCATGAAACAAATTTGCAATTAAAAATAGTTTGAAATCCTTTAAATAATTTTTTGTTGGTAAAATTAATTTTCTAGAATTACCTTGCAATGTATGAAGTATAAAATATCTGTATAATTTGAAAATAGGTCAAATTATACAGATATTTTATACTACATTAATACAGAGGATAAGGAAAAGTAACTAATTTATGGGTAATCTGCCTGATTTAAGGAAAATAAATTAATAAACGAATAAAATAAAAAGTAATCAGTAAAACTAATTGGGAAAAAGATCATATTTAGAGAATTAATTATTAAAATTACAAAAAGCCAACGTCACGCGGTGTTCCCAGGCGGTCACCCATCCAAGTACTGACCGCGCCCGATGTTGCTTAACTTCGGTGATCGGACGAGAACCGGTGTATTCAACTTAGTATGAACGTTGGCGAAGGAAGACTCGAAATTACCGAACTGTATATAAAAGAACAAACAGTGACTTAATATTTACATTACTTTTTATCAAATGTTTGGCAAATTATTTTTAAATATATCAAGATCGGTAGCATTCATTTGAAATCCTTATTTTTACTGATTGAATTTATTTTCCTGAAGCAATTTTCGAGGGCGGCATTGGGTGAATTTGCCCTATTTTCGAATTAGCAGATATTTTATACTACATTAATTATTATAAGTAATACTGACATAAAACAAAAAAAAAACCTCTTTTTGTTTTAAAAATATTATTTTAAATTACAAAAAGCCAAAGAAAGATTAGGCTTCACCAGTCTTTATGTATTCATCGGCACGTTGACTGTGATTCTGTAATATTTTGTTCGATAAAAAAAATATAATATACATTGCTTTCAACAATTAAAAAAATGAACATTCAATTTTAGTAATATAAACAATTTTATATTTATATACGAAAAGCAAAAAGCCAACGTCACGCGGTGTTCCCAGGCGGTCACCCATCCAAGTACTGACCGCGCCCGATGTTGCTTAACTTCGGTGATCGGACGAGAACCGGTGTATTCAACTTAGTATGAACGTTGGCGATAGTTAGTCCAAAATTATGAACCACAACCTATGAAAAATGACGTCACAAACATTAAATATAAAGAAAAAATTAGAATAAAGTGTTGTGACTGAACATTATTATATTTTTTTACTTCTAATATAATACATAGTTTTAACCGCGTGAATGTCGGTTGTCGCGTATGCAAATGAAGTCGTGAGCACCCCAGGTACTGACTGACCGAGAACTAGTGTATTCAACGTAGTTTGGATTCTATGGACGTTGGTGGTTAACGAGCCAAATTTATTTTCTACTAGCTGATGTCCACGGCATTGCCCGCGTGGATGTCGGTTATCGCAACCAAAAGTGGTTATGAAATTTTCGACGACACCACCAACATATATCATTATATTTTAGCCAATGTAAACAAAAACATGACAAATTACATACTAAATCCTCCATCGATAACCACTCTATCCATTTGTGAAAACAGCATAAAAATTCGTGCAGTAGTTTTTGAGTTTATCGCGAACAGACAGACAGACGCGGCGGTCGTCTTCGTTTTATAATATGTAGTGATTACGATGTGCTTACTGACGTAATTTGTAACTTACTTTGATAGCAAGTGCTTTACGTCCCTTCTCAGCAGCTTTCATGGCAATAGTAGTGTAAGATATGCCAGGCACGTTTTGTAGTTTGGCCCCAATCTCGCGGGCAGCACTTTCGTTGTCCAAATGAGGTTGCGTCACCTGGAAGAAGAAAGCCAGTACTTTTCAATTTCATCTAAATTGTTTGTTTATTTGTTTGTAAGAGGTAATCTCTAAAATCACTGATTTGGTTACTAAAGTACTTTCACTGATAGTAAGCTACACTAACGTTGAGTGCTATAGGGTAGTGTTTCGCAAAGTGTGTGGTCATTGGTCGGTGACGCGGAAAATTGGCAAAATTTGTCAGAAAATTACAAATTCTAGATACTTGTAACTTTCTAAATTGGAAATATTTCGAGAAAACTGAAGCTTACCTTATAACAAGCCCAATGCGAGAGCACCCTCGTCCTACCATCCTTCAGCTGAAGATAGGAGGCAATGAGACCAGCTAAACAGTGCAGCCGACGCCATATTAGACGGTCCAGTAGAACTCGTTCACCTAGGTTAGTCATTCTGGAGTCTGGTTAAGGCACTGATTATTATGTTTTTTAATTATTCATAGTTACTAGGATTGAAAATAGAGATGAAAAAATTGTATAAAGATTTAGTACAAAACTATAGTAAAAATACTAAAGCATTTCTTTTTGTCAATCACTTCACATTTTTGTCAGTTAGTTTCATTTCTGCTTCCTAAGTAAGGTTTTCAGATAAACTCTTGTTCTCTAAACATTTCCAAAAAACAAAAACAAACAAAAAACAAGCTACACAAGTTCTAAATTTAAATATGAAATCGAACCAACAGCACTGTCGCACAAGTTATGTATGATTACATGTTCAATTTTATATATTTCCAATTGGTGATATTTTCACATACTCTACATTTCTATAAATTAAGTCAATTGTGCAATGACTACTTCTATTGAAGAAGTCAACAATTGCTGAAGTTTTAGCGCAAACTGACTTTATGTGAGGGTTTTAAAGTTAATATTTTCCCAAAAACATTTGCTTACATCATTAACATGGACGTTCAAAAAATGTAAAATGGACGTTCTGACTAAACACAGATCAGCTAAAGATTTTAATAAATTCTGGAAGGCTACAGGTAAGCATGATATTAAGCCTGGCCTCCCTGTAAGTGTGGATGGGAAAAGCGAACCGGCGCACATCGCTAATATGTTTAGGGACCATTTTAAGGTGCGCTCCCCGCTTGGTCCGTCAGTGTCGTCTTTTGGTTCTCATACCAGATGTGATGGAGAGGAGTCTGATTTCCATGTTACTGCTAGTCAAGTAAGACTTGTGCTAAAGAAAATGACAGGTGGTAAATCTCCCGGTCATGACGGGCTCAGTGTTGAGCATTTGCGGCATGCGGGGGTTCACCTACCGAGGGTCCTGGCCATGTTCTTCACAATGTGCATTAATCACTCATATTTACCACATAACCTAATGAAAACCATCGTGGTGCCCATTGTTAAGAACAGGACTGGGGATATATCGGATAAGGGGAACTACCGCCCTATATCTCTCGCAACTGTGATCGCTAAGGTGCTGGACGGTGTGCTTGATTCTTGCTTAGATGATTATATCAAACTGCATGACGCTCAGTTCGGGTTTCGGCCCGGGCTATCGACTGAAAGCGCAATAGTAAGTCTCAAGCATACCGTCCGGTACTATACCGATCGTAGGACGCCGGTGTATGCTTGTTTCCTTGACCTCTCCAAGGCTTTTGATCTCGTGTCTTACGATGTGCTTTGGAGAAAGTTGAGGGACAGGGGTGTGCCGGTGGCCGTGCTCAATATATTCAGATATTGGTATGGGAACCAAACAAATTTTGTAAGGTGGGCTAACACACTTTCTGAAGCGTATAGGTTGGAGAGCGGGGTGAGACAGGGGGGTTTGACATCTCCCAAGCTCTTCAATCTATATATAAATGACCTCATCGTTGAGCTCAGTAGCAAGCGCGTCGGTTGCTCGATAGATGGTGTATGTGTAAACAACATAAGCTACGCGGACGATATGGTGCTGCTGAGCCCGACGGTGGGTGGTCTCAGTGAGATGTTAGAGGTGTGTGAGGACTATGCGGATGTACATGGTCTTCTGTACAATGTAAAGAAGAGCGAATACATGATCTTCAGGGCCGGCGGTGGATGTCTTGATACTTCACCCTGTGTTACCCTAAATGGCTTGAGCGTAAATCGTGTTACTAAATTTAAATATCTGGGACATTTCCTTACCGACGGCCTTGAGGATGATGTAGATATTGAGAGGGAGCGCAGGGCTCTAGCGGTCAGTGGTAATATGCTGGTCCGCAGATTCTCCCGCTGCTCTGTGGAAGTTAAAACTACGCTTTTTAAGGCATACTGTCAGAGCTTTTACACGGGAAGTCTGTGGGTCAGTCACACCAAAAGATCGCTGGATGTCCTGCGCATCCAATATAACAATATCTTCAGGATGATGTTGGGGCTGCCACGATTCTGTAGTGCATCGGGGATGTTCGCGCTATATCGCACTGACGGTTTTCACGCCGTTATTCGCAAAAAGACGGTATCCTTGATCTGCAGATTGCGTGGCAGCCGGAACAAAATCCTGGAGACTGTAGCGGACAGAATCTCATCCCCACTCTGGAGATCTTTTGTCAGAAGGGTGATTTAGTGTTTTATTATTTAATCATTTGATATTCTTGACATTGTATTTATTAATTATTATTTTATTGTCGATTAATTATTATTTTATTTATTATTTTGATTTAATTTAATTGTAATTTATTTGTAATTTTATTGAACTTAATTGTAATTTTATTTGATTTAATTGTAATTGTAATTTTAATTAATTTAATTGTAATTTTTATTTTATTTCTTGTGTCGGTATTTTTCTGTGATGATATGGGTTGTTTTGTGCCTGAAATAAATGATATTTAATTTAATTTAATTTAATTAACAAAGCAAATTGCAAAAGCATTAAGAATACTTAAGATCTATTATTTATTGTATGTTTTCAAGGTGTACAATAAAGAGTATTCTATTCAGAAACTGGGTGTTAGACTGTGTAAGTTACTGATACTGATACCATGAGTTCAAAAGGTGATCTGGACTCATGGTAGGCGTCGATGTCTCTTCCACCTGTATTTTATTGTATTGTATTCATTAATTGAAAAGGATACTGCACAGAAGTAAGCGGGATAGCCACTTTGGGGTCCCGAACGGCATTTAATACTCTGAGCCATCTGCAAGTCTTCACATAAAGGTCCGTCAACTCAGGGTCCATGATGAAACACTTTCCAAACTGTGCGGCCCTTATCAACATCTTCTGAACCTCAGGGTTAAACTCGAAGGCAGCTGCCTCTATGCAATCTTGAACAGCGGTCGAAAGATCAGGCTTCACCAGTCTTATGTATTCATCGGCCCGGTGACTGTGATTCTGTAATATTATGTTCGATTATAAATTAAAAACATTGCTTTCAACAATAAAATAAAATTTATGTTCAATTTTAGTAATAAAAACAATTTTAAATTTATAAATGAAAAGCAAAAAGCCAACGTCACGCGGTGTTCCCAGGCGGTCACCCATCCAAGTACTGACCGCGCCCGATGTTGCTTAACTTCGGTGATCGGACGAGAACCGGTGTATTCAACTTAGTATGAACGTTGGCGATAGTCGAGCCCAAATTACCGAACTGTATATCCACGAACAAACAGTGACGTCATATTTACATTACTTTTTATCGAATGTTTGGCAAGTTATGTTTAAATATATCAAGTTCGGTAGCATTCATTTGAAATCCTTATTTTTACTGATTAAATTTATTTTCCTGAAGCAATTTTCGAGGGCGGCATTGGGTGAATTTGCCCTATTTTCGAATTAGCAGATATTTTATACTACATTAATAATAATTATTATAAGTAATACTGACATAAAACAAAAAAAAACCTCTTTTTGTTTTAAAAATATTATTTCAAATTACAAAAAGCCAAAGAACGATCAGGCTTCACCAGTATTATGTATTCATCGGCACGGTGACTGTGATTCTGTAATATTATGCTCGATAAAAATTATACATTGCTTTCAACAATAAAAAATTGAACGTTCAATTTTAGTAATATAAACAATTTTATATTTATATACGAAAAGCAAAAAAAGCCAACGTCACGCGGTGTTCCCAGGCGGTCACCCATCCAAGTACTGACCGCGCCCGATGTTGCTTAACTTCGGTGATCGGACGAGAACCGGTGTATTCAACTTAGTATGAACATTGGCGAAGGAAGATCCGAAATTACCGAACTGTATATAAAAGAACAAACAGTGATGTAATATTTACATTACTGTTTATCAAATGTTTGGTAAATTATTTTAAAATATATATGAAGATCGGTAGCATTAATTTGAAATCCGTGTATATATACTGATATATAAAAATACTGATAAAATTATTTTCCTCAAGCAATTTTCGAATTAGCAGATATTTTATACTACATTAATTATAATACGTAATACTGACATAAAACAAAAAAAAAACCTCTTGCTGTTTTAAAAACATTAATTTAAATTACAAAAAGCCAACGTCACGCGGTGTTCCCAGGCGGTCACCCATCCAAGTACTGACCGCGCCCGATGTTGCTTAACTTCGGTGATCGGACGAGAACCGGTGTATTCAACTTAGTATGAACGTTGGCGAAAGACGTAACAAAATTACCTAACCGTATCCACGAAAAATGACGTCACATCACACAATTCTCAACGTGTTCGTAGTTGTTTTGCAGTCGGATATAAATAGAATTTTGATATGAATACCAAGACCCGCTTGGACTACAAATCACGAAATGCGTTTAGCGCTAAACATATTTAAAACATGCTTTTGTGTTTGTCGTTTTCACAAGCTTGACAGAAACTGAACAACGTTTTTAACGTTTTTAACATCATTGTCACGTATACACGACAAACGAACGCATGCCCTGTAAGCCAACGTCACAAATATGTGGTAATATTTGCGATATAAGTACTATAGCACGAAATAAACAATTAAATCACTACTTTTGTTTGTGTTTATTTACATATCTTAAAAATTGAAGCTCCCATAGGTATTTCGTTGCATCAATTAAATTAAAAATAAAGGTGTATTTTAATTTATATATAGAAAAAATCATGATAACATAGAAGAAATTAAACGTTTTTGTTAAAAAGACTTGGCGTGGAGGACACGCGCGTGCGTTAATGCTCTGGCGTTCAAAAGGTTGAACACATTTAGCGCTAAACGTTGCACAACCAATCATTTAATAGTGATTGGTTGTGCAAGAGCGCCTGGAAGTCTTTCAGCCATTCGTGGCGGTCTGCGCTGTATGATATCCGCTTGATCAAGCTTTATTGTGCTGGCCAACTTACCTGAAATTGCTTTGACGCTTCAAGCAAATACGACGCAGAAGCAACACTATTAATCCTGAATATTTTCTCGACGACAAATGGCACTTTTTGTATGAGTTCGTGTGTTAATTCGGAGACAACTCGAACGCAATCTATGTCTTGTATGAGGTGAAATGGTCCGTCATAGGGGTATTGTACTGACTGGCCTTTTGTGCCGTATATACACATTGTGTCGTCCCAATGTGCTACTACTGCTTGAGAACCGCACCTGGAAATTATAGGCAAGTGTATAAATATGAGGAGTTTTGATATGTGGTAGCACTGGCAGGTGAAAAATAGTTAACATTTTTTTAAATTTACGTACCCAATTGTAAGGCTTATGCCATGAGAGTTTTCTACCAGTCAACTTTCGGGTGATGTAGAGACAAACATTGGGAGGTGCAATAAAGTTAACCGGAAAAAAAATAGATACGTAGCCATGTCCATAAATATTATAAAGTGTGAATAAAATACTAATACATATAATATACTTAGATACACTTTTATTACCAGCTTAAATTAAATTTCATCCGAGATAAAAAATGCTAGGCGAACAATGATGTAACTACCAGTACCAGTATATCCCTCAGTTGGTGTTCCAAAAATTATAAGTGTTAGAATTTTCTGTACACTGCATTTAAATTCATATTATTCAGCTGCAACAAGTTCCACACTAGGAATTTCTCCTGCACCGTGGGTGCGTTTACTAACACTCAAACACACACACACAGAGCCAGACCCGGATCAACTACCTGTAGCCCATACTAATATTTGTTCTGTGTGTGAATCGAACCCACAACACGCGGCGCAACAGTCAATCGCTCAGCCACTGCGCTAACCGGGCCGCAAAATGAATAGCCGAGGAGTTTGTGAAAAGTGTTCTTAGAAAAAAAATATTTAGTATAGGTACTAACTAACCACATCAACTCCTTAGGCTGTTTGATAAAACCGGTGTCAATCTCGGAGTAAGCAGGTGTCAAGTCGGATGAGCCAATCCACAGCATGCCGGAGTCGGTAAACAATGCCACATGCATGCCATTCTGTGATGCAACTATTGACAGAATTTGTGTATACGGACCCTTTATATCAGGAGTCTGGAATAGACAAAAATAAATATTTTATACAAGTGTAAGGAAAAATGTTGATTAGGGCGTCTACAAAATATCTTGTAATACGTAAACAATCAAAAGTAAAGTTTTTTATTGATATTATAGAACAAAAAACCAACAAACCGTTTTAGGATAATAACTCTGACTAGTAGTAATGGTAATTAGAAAAAAAAGAAAAAAAAATTGTTATATTAACGAAAAGTAGGTACACCTGAATGATAAAAAAAGATTAATAATAACAGAGTTGCGTGTAATAATAAAGAAAATGAAATTTTAAGCAACAAAAAGACAAAGAAAGATCAGGCTTCACCAGTCTTATGTATTCATCGGCCCGGTGACTGTAATTCTGTAATATTTTGTTCGATTATAAATTAAAAACATTGCTTTCAAAAATAAAATAAAATTTATGTTCAATTTTAGTAATAAAACAATTTCATATTTATAAATGGAAAGCAAAAAGCCAACGCCACGCGGTGTTCCCAGGCGGTCACCCATCCAAGTACTGACCGCGCCCGATGTTGCTTAACTTCGGTGATCGGACGAGAACCGGTGTATTCAACTTAGTATGAACGTTGGCGAGAGTAGAGCCGAAATTACCGAACTGTATATCCACGAAAAAACAATGACGTCATATATGTATATTATACGAATGAATGAAACAGGTTGGCAAATTATTTTAAAAATATCGGTTTCGTTAACATTCATTGATAAAAACTTTGAAATCCTTATTTTTGCTAATAAAATTAACTGTCCTGAAGCACTTCGAGGTCGGAATTTGCTCTATTTTCGAATAAAGTCTTAGCCATAACATAAAGATATTTTACACCACATTAATTGAATTCATCAAAACTAAATAGAAAATAAAATATTCTATCAATTTGTATAGAATTATTAATTGAAATTACAAAAAGCCAACGTCACGCGGTGTTCCCAGGCGGTCACCCATCCAAGTACTGACCGCGCCCGATGTTGCTTAACTTCGGTGATCGGACGAGAACCGGTGTATTCAACTTAGTTTGAACGTTGGCAATTACCCAGCCAAAATTGTGAAACCCAATCCATGAACAATGACGTCAGAGCGACCGATTGCGTGGAAGTCTATTTTTGTTATATCGTCAACGGTAACACTGCTAACTACGCTCTTATACACGTATAATTCACAACTGATCCAATCAACGCAACCTATCGTAGTTTATTGCTGGAAATAGAACTCTCCCAAGTTGCGCCAGAAGACTCTGTGGTGCAGGAATAAGGATCATTTTATTTTTAATATTATTGTCTACCTGTGCCTCGCGGGTTCACTTGCTCATACGAGCCGTAGCGTGATATTAAGAATTGGGTTATTTAATACATTTTTTTTTTCAAATTTGACTGGTAGCACCAGATATTAGCGTGTTTATATATATAAACAAACTCTTAACCTTTATGATATATAAATAAGTTTTAAGTGTGGAATTTAAATGGTTTTTTGCCTGCAGCGGAACGATAGTAGTCATGATCACAAACCAGTTTTATTGTAAGAATTTTACTTTATACAGAAAGAAAATCAACAAAACATACAGAAAAACAGTTATTATGTTTTGTATTTCATACTCGGTCTCATAGTAAAATTTGTTTGAAATAATCATTTAAATTTCACGCTGTATCTGCCTAGGCTTTTCCCATACTATGTTGGGGTCGGCTTGCAGTCCAACCAAAAAACTGGGCAACACGTTACCCATAGGTAGCACTGGTTGTCAGACTTTCGGGATTCTGACTACCCGTAACGACAGTTAAAGATCTACAAACGGGTTAACGTGCTTTCCGAGGCATAGAGGAGTCTCGATATGTTACGAACGTCAGCCGTCCACAGACTGACCTCGGCAAGCGAGTTTTTATTTAGCCACGAGCTCCACGAATTTCACGTGTACACCATGATTTTTTTATTAATTTATAGCAAATAGTTAATAAAATCAAGGGGTGAAAACATTTACCATAAGAACGGCTCTTGACTCGCCTAGTTGACATTTGTAGATTTCCTTGTCTCTGCATACAAGGAAACCCGAACTGATGACGCACCAACATGATATTGCTTCATTAGCTCCTGGAATTCAAACAAAGTTTATTTTATTCTTAATAATTTTAACAAAATTGCTACTGGAACAATGAAAAAAGACTTCAGAGTTCGTGGATAAAGTTAGGTAATTTTATTACGTCTTGCGCCAACGTTCATACTAAGTTGAATACACCGGTTCTCGTCCGATCACCGAAGTTAAGCAACATCGGGCGCGGTCAGTACTTGGATGGGTGACCGCCTGGGAACACCGCGTGACGTTGGCTTTTTGCTTTTCGTATATAAATATAAAATTGTTTATATTACTAAAATTGAATGTTCATTTTTTTAATTGTTGAAAGCAATGTATATTATATTTTTTTTATCGAACAAAATATTACAGAATCACAGTCAACGTGCCGATGAATACATAAAGACTGGTGAAGCCTAATCTTTCTTTGGCTTTTTGTAATTTAAAATAATATTTTTAAAACAGAAAGAGGTTTCTTTTTTGTGTCAGTATTACTTACTACAGTAAATTAATGCAGTATAAAATATCTAATTCGAAAATTGGGCAAATTTACCCCTCGAAAATTGCTTCAAGAAAATTAATTTTATCAGTAAAAATAAGAATTTCAAATGTATGCTACCGAACTTGATATATTTAAAAACAATTTAACAAACATTCGATAAAAAGTAATGTAAATATGACGTTACTGTTTGTTCGTGGATATACAGTTCGGTAATTTCGGCTCTACTCTCGCCAACGTTCATACTAAGTTGAATACACCGGTTCTCGTCCGATCACCGAAGTTAAGCAACATCGGGCGCGGTCAGTACTTGGATGGGTGACCGCCTGGGAACACCGCGTGACGTTGGCTTTTTGCTTTTTTCGTGGATTTGTTTATTTACTACTATTTTTTTTGTGTTTATGACCATACAAGTGACAAAAAGATATTGTAAACTATACTTACTTGGTAAATCAGGTACGGATCTCACTTTTGGTTCGGAGACATTGCTGAGAAGGAACATGCGGTTTGTAGTCGTGATGACTGCTAAGCCTATCCCATGGGGGCTTGGAAACAGCTGTGCTTTGCACACCTGGAAATGCATAACACAATACGTTGATATATTTAAAAAAAAACCAAGGTAGGAAACTGAAACAGGAGGAAATTTCATTAAAAAATATGATTGTATCCTTTAATCACATTTAAGTGTATGTCAGAGCAAAATACTAGTTTTAGGTACACTCAACTAAGTTCTTGAATTTATTTTTTGTATTTTTAATTTTCAAAAATACGAATTAGGTAGTTTTTGTAGTAACATGACGAAAAAGAACCAAAAATATTGGATCCCTTTTTAGAACTATTGCACATGCCGAGGAGTGTAAAATTTGGCATAGTTAAAGATGAAACAAAATGTGAATATGTTTGAATTTTGATTGACAGTGTTCCATCTTAATGTAGTTGCTCAAACACCATTCTCAGTGTTGCTATCATTTTGTATGAAAACCCAACCCACCTTTGTATCCCTGACCTCCTGCCCCATATTGAAAGTCCGCTGATAGGCTCCAAACATGTCATAGACTAGAACATCACCACTTTCTTGCACACATAACAGTTGCTCGCTGTCTGACCACCCCATGTGGACGAGTTCGCCACTATTCCACTGAAATATATAAAATAAAAAGAGTTTAAGAAACAGCATGGAATGTACCAAAAAAGCTAAAAAATACTCACTACTCTTATTACAGATCATTTGTGATAGATTCTATGAACTCAGATCATGCAGTGTTTGAATATCTCAATACAGATATGCTTGTATTGTATATTGGGCTGGTATCAGCAACTCCAGGTCCTACTTATGTGTATTTTGCACATGGAAAAGGAATATCCTTAAAAACTTAAAAAGTATAATAAGTGATAATTGTAAAGATCAACTGATTAGTCATTATTTGAATATGAAAGCTTCACGGTAAGATTTTTTTTATTTATAAAAAATGTTGCCCCACACTAGGAATTTCTCCTGTATTGTGGGTGTGTTTACAAAAATTTAAAGTCATACACAGACAGACCTGGAACAACTACCTGTAGGTCATACAAATATTTGTTCCATGCAGAAATCAAACCCATGACAAATGGCACGGCAGTCGATCGCTTAGCCACTGCACCAACCGTGCTGTAAGATGACACTCAATTGCAGAAATAAGGCATCGTATATCCACCATTTTTAGCATGAAGGCAGTAAACTCACCAAAATCTTTGAAATAATAGTTCCAACACCATTATACAGAGTGATCACAGGTTTGGCGGTGCCCATGATGCGTACAAACTGTTTCCTATCTCTCACTATGGCTATAGGACCGCCATATTGCGCTCCGCTTACGATCATGTTCTCTAGCCCTTCATCCATAGACCAATTCATGGTATACAGGTCGAACTTCCTGTAATTTGCCAAAAATATATATATTATTACCATTTTCAAAACCATTTGGAAAGATTAGATGTCTCATCAATAGGTGCGTAGTTGGTTTAGGAAGGAAAAGTGCTGTGTATTAGCCACAGTAACGAATACGGATTCCAATAATAACAGCTGTTAATATTTTCATGTTTTTGATTATTATACTATCTAAGGGCATTCAGTATCAGATATCATGTGAAAGTATTATGTCTAAACAGAGGTGGTTTAGACATAATACTATTTTGTCTGACAACAAAATAGTAATGATAGTAATGTTGAAACACAACCAAATAATAAATAATTTATATTATCATCATACCTGTAATAGGAGTCCAACTGAAACCAGTCTGCAGTTAGCAAAGCCGACATTTTGTAATATTAATTACACTAAAACAATATTAGAGAGCACTGTTGATAACAGATTTATTTGATTGCGTTTTTCCTGCTTTATTTTCGAGCCATTATAACGATAAAAGTTAAGCAAACACGGTACTTTTAGTATTTAATTAATCCAAAATCTTACAGCTAACGTTTATGTTCTGGCTAACACTTCATATATTCCACTTTACTGAAAATTAGTGCAACAAAATAATACTTTTATTTGGAAAATAACATGAATCAGTTTTGGGAACGAGATGCAGAGAATTTATATTTTGATTTTTCATTTCACTTATCCATAGTCACATATTGTTAAAATCGGTCTCTTTTACTCTAGCTGAAATACCAAACTTGACATCTCGACTTACAGAAATATTATGCTTTAAACTTGTTTTTTTCTGTAGCGAAACGCAGCTGTGGTTGACAATGACATTGACATTAGACAATACGTTCAGAAATATTACCCCTGATTTCAATGAGAAGGTCGCGAATAACATTTGTCTTTAACATACAACCTAATTCTAAGCTCAAAATTGCAAAAACCTAAGAAAAATTGGAATTCCGCGGGCTGCCTCTACGTATCCGCGTAACTTCATCACAAAAAATTCCACTTGAAAACTTCTATCTATCTTCTAAATATCCATTTTAAAAGAGCCTAATGAATAATGCCCTTATGCATATACTCGTATATATTTTGATTATAGAGATTCATAGGGAAAAGATGTGATTGTTTCTAAAGGATAAACTCAGTATCATGATCAAATCAGGATCACGCCGCATAATCAGCAAGTTACGTTAAGTTAGGCTATAATTAAATAAAAAAGTATAAGGTATATTATAAATTAAATAATGTACTTTATATTGGTAAGTACCTACTCATTATTACCGAGCAAAATGTCCGCGCAGCTACATGTCTAACTATTTATCCAATCATGTAAATAGTTTCATAATCAAGGTTGATTATGAGATCCTTTAAATTATTCGAATCGGACCTTTTGTTTAGAAGTTTCAACGGGTATACATCACATAACATCCCGCCTATTTCCCTGACAGGTTAGGCACAGTTGTGCCTACAGCACACCCACATTTCACCAGTTATGTTTTTAAGTCGTCTTGTATTTCCTATCTTTTCTAATAACTTCTATTTACATTAATAACCCTTATCTGATATATGTATTTGATTGAAATTATTATCACCATCAGAAACACTTCCTACTATCTCTTAACACCAATGGCAGTCATGGGCTACCACTCCTAGAACTAAAACCGCCAGGAACGTGAGCAGGGTTAGTTGAAAATCCAGGGTAATACCGAGGTTTTAAGTAGTGACTTTTTGCAACTTGGGACAGGGACGGTGAGTGTTATGAGGTATTGGACAGGTATGAGCGACGGTAGAAAATGGTTGAAAACATGTTCAACAGCTGTACTTTAAAGCAAAAGATGAACTCGGTTTCATCATTTAATTTAAAGTTAAAATGTTAGTTTTTACAAACCTCGACACGAGAGCAATTTATTACATCTTTGCAAAACTAACGCGATTGCAAGGATACTCTTGCGGCAGCTTACATAATCTTTATAAACTGGCAATTGATTTCCTCCAATACCAAGACTCTTGAGTTTAAGTAGTAAAATTTGAACCAACCCTGCGTCAAAGGCTTTTTCGAGATCTCAGATGACGGCTATGGTTTTTTGTTGTCGTCTAAGTTATGAACAACTAAGTTAGTTAGGTCATACACAGCAGAATCCTTTTCAGAAAACAAACCCTTGTTGCTGAGAAGTTGTTTGATTAACAGAAGTTGACCGATGAAAAGCGGTAAACCGGTCAAATCCCGCCTTCCTCACTTCTTTCTTTTCTAATTTTCTTTTATGGTTCAAACAAAATATTAATCCTAATAATCTTGCACGCTTAGGTAGATACGCTTGGTGGAAGAAAATGAAATAGATAAAATACTTCGAGCTTATTAGTGAGATGCCACAGCTGCCGCTTGAGTTTCCCGGTTTGCTTGTTATTTTCATAGTAAAATAATGTAAATTGTGATTCTATTATTTATGATTTAAAAACAAGTTAGGTAGATTAAGTGTTTTTCACAATTAACACGAACACTGAACAATCTTTCAAGTTGGCAATTTGGCGTTTAATCATCGTAATAGATATACGATTTGATTGCTGTCATGGTCAACCCTGGGTGTCTACTCTAAAGTGACACATCCGAATGTTCGGTAACGACCGAAACGCGACCAAAGTTTGCCTTGTTGCCTTACTATGTACAAAGTTCGGATGGGATATGTTCGATCGGCACCATACTTAGTCAATAATTAAAAAAAAAAAATATATATATATATATTCAGAAGAGTACTAAAGTTGAACGTTTGATCGATATGTTTTATTAGTCATTAATATTAATTTCGATTCAATTTATTTAAAGCTGTTGAATTACAGAATAATATTATCATCATATAGTCAAAATCTTTACCTATAAATGTTTATTTTAGACTTTAAAATATATAGCATATCAACTTTGTGTAGGTACCTACATAACACATAGATACCATATGAAAACAAAACCTATGTAAATGACTATCTAACTAGTTCTTCAGTCACATACATATGTGTATTTTTCAGAATTATTCAGTAAAATAACATGCTTTCTGCATTAGGGATTCATACATTTCTCCGCGAGAGGCGAGGCGTTGACACTGACATGTTAGTTCTCCAGTCGCCGCGCCACATTTTCGCATGGCTGACTGCAAGCCACCATTTTCTCACGCCGCTTCTCGACCATCCATAGACTATTAAGTAGTGGAAGGAATTTGCATCCATAATGAACGACACAGGCTATCTCTGTCGCACTGTAAGGAGGTTCTTATATAGAAAATGATTAAACTTTTTAATTATTATTTTTGCCTTTTTAAGATACAGGTTCTCAGCGCTCATCTTACCATCTTGTTTCACTCCGTAGAATTGTGGGTTCTTTAAATAAGCATAACCTATGAACCACGAAAATAATTATAAATATAATGATTAAACACGAAACTTTATCGTCTTCATAAATAATGATAAGACGCATCCCATTAGCTGTTAAAAATAGGATCAGCCGTGAAAAGCAAGGTGAAGTGAGTATGAAGTGAACTGGTAATACCTAGCATAGCACAGCAGGTATAATTTCAGTGTGAACGTCCTTTACATATATTTTTCAAGATGCATAAAGAGAACACTGAAAGCAAAGAGTCGTAAAACATTTGTCGCGCAAAATCTTTCCTTTTGCCATGTCGAGTCGTGCCGTGCTCACAGTGCCGACTTCCTTAGCCACGCGTGAAAGAAATATTAAAAGTCGCGAAAGCGTAGCCTTCTCGACCATTACCGGCTCATACTCGCAAGATATTTTTATAATACTAGTTTGCAGACCTAACCATCTATGTATACATTAACTTGTTAGTTTGCAGTCTGATTATTTCGTGGTTTGTGTTCGAATAAGTTCTTAGTGAACTAATAAATGGTTAAGATGGTACTTAACACTCTACGAACGTTTGGTTAGTTGTTATTTGGATAATATAAGAAAGTGTTTTAGTTACGATAGTTATTAAAAATGACGAGTAAAAGTCGTGTTATCGACAGAGTTAAAATTTTAAGTAAATTGTTAATTAACTTCACTTAAAATCACGTAGAAAGGTAGGTACTATGTGCCTTGTTTAAATATTCACAGACTATGTATTAATCTATAATCCAGTGAATATTATTTCATCAATCAAATCCACAATGTACCCTAATCAATCTTATATTGGATTTCTAAGCAAGAAAAAATAGCGTCAACACTATTAAAAAATAAATGCGAAGGTGTCGGAGGCACGTGCCGGGTAGATCCATCATGAATTCATGAACGAACCAAGGCACAATAAACAACACCAACTTTGGGACACGCCTAAGCGGTTTTAAGAAATATCTAAATCACATTTTTATCAGACATCTAATGATATCGCTAGCCCTTGATCAAGTCCTATGTTTAGTTGAGTCACCTCAGGGGATGTGTCTTATGCGAATGGATAAAATAAGAAACGAGTATGGAGGAGGGAACCTGAAAGTGGTACCGGTGACCGACAAGTAGTGTGGAAATCGGCTGTCATGGTCTGGAGCAATGTGGATCATGTTGTGAGGAAAGATATGAGTAAGAATGAGGAGGGTTACACAAGTAGAGGAAGACTAAAGACACGATGGATGGATTGTGTGTAGATGATATTATGGCTAAAAAGGAGGCAGCTATTGATTTTACGGCTAATATAGTTCTTTTGAAGAATATATTGGGATAAGGGCAAGAGGATGACTCTAGATACTCCAATTTGCTCATGAGTCAACCCTACCCTCTTGCAAACTGTTGTAAATATATCTAAGTACTCTCTACTTATTGTGGACTTAAACTTCATTCATTACTTATCTGTTAAAAAAAAAAGAAAGATCGCCTTAAGGAAATGGAAATCCGGGAAGTCTTATTTTATGCTGACTATTTTCTTTAATGTTTCTGATATATTTTCTAACGGGAAAAGGCCAGTTATAAATACATTAATTCTCTATAAGAGTTCGAAATTAGTGCCGGTATCAGAAAATCTGAGATGTAGCCGATTGTTCTGATATATGGATGAATGAGGAGCATGTGGCGAGACCAAGAAATGTTTAACATATCAGAATGAAAAGATGGATGGATTCTGTGCTTGTAGATATGCTAGGTAAGGGTAGGAAGAAAATGAACACATACCTACCCTCTAAAGTAGTGGTCGTCAAACTGCAACTTTATTACACTATAAATAGTAATAATGTAAACTTTGTTTCGTATAGTTATTTCATAAACATCACATTACGCCTCTAAGCCTCGAAGGGTTATGCAGAATCGTACCTATATATTGCCACTTATATTTTAATCCCATGTAATAAATAGGGGGCAACCCTATTGCCATCAACCGGGCACAAATCCAGACTCCGGGCTGCTAATGAGAAAATTCATATTGGATAAGCTCAATAACACGGTCCCAGACCTGGGAATCGAACCCAGGACCTCAGCAGTCGCGATAAGAACCACTAGACCAATGAGGCAGTAGTTATGTCGATGTACGATATTTTTTGTTTCATTAAGTGTAAGGTTTGTGTGATGAAAGTACCGAATTAGGTATTGGCTTTTAAATCGTCATATAAAAAACGAGGAGTTCTTAATTGAAACAGCAGATTTTTTTTTCTATGAACGATGCAATCAGTTCAGGTTTCGTTTGCTGGCTGGATCTGTATTTAAATCATCAACATATAACTTAATTTACCTCACTGTACAGGATAAGTTTCTTTACAATCCTACACAAAAAATAAATAAGATCCAAACTAGACAGATAAATTGGGACAAGTTAGGGATTCCATCAAATAAGATACCACTTTGTCCGGTTTTTTTCAGGTAAGCTTCTGTTATTTAATTATATTTTTAGAGTTCCGTAGCCAAATAGCACAAACGGAACCCTTACCCTCATAGTTTCTTTGAGAAATACTTTTTGAAATACAAACTCATGTTTGCTGTCGGTAAAATCAATACTATTACTGTATTTGGTTCAAAACGCCTTGGACAGTATTTCGGTTATTTTTTATATGTTTCGCCATTTGCACCACAATCACGTAAATATATATCAATTACCGTGTTTGTAGTACTGTGGCGAATCGCTGTCATCTGGGACTGTGGCCAGAAGACTGTCAGAGTTATTAAATGTCAATGCTAATTCTTTGTGGCCAAAGAATGAGCCAGCCGTAGTAGGTGGTTAAACCCTACAACTATTGCAGAATCTGGTAAGACCTGTCTAGTAACTTTCCTAAATCCGAGTATGCAAATAAATCATGGATAAATAGAAGGCCCATGTCAAGATCTAGTACATGATTCCGTACGAGATAACACAACCCTGTCACGAGATAACCCAAGTCTTGTCACGACATTAGACATGTGATTATGAGATTTATAGCCCAAGAGCTCGTAATATAGCGTGAACAGCTTTAGTTAGCAGGAGCTACTTTATTACGATCGTAAACTGAATAATTTGTCGTTTTATGTTTGTAGACTGCCTATTGTGAAAATATTTATCGCGTGTCAAGTTAGACAAGTAGAGAGTACCTACGCAACAGCGGTATATCCCTTTGATGGATTATGAAGTAAGTTTGCTTACTACAAACCTTCTAAAATGACATCGTGACCTCTAAATAGACGTGTTCTTCGAATAGGACCGCATGAAATTCTTGCACTCCAACTAGAAATGAATGAAACCTTTCACTCGATGTTTTGCATCGTTAAACAATCCATCAAGGTAATCAACTGCTACCATTCCGGCCGAATAGCACAGCAGATCTGTGCCGGAGCAGCTACAATAACAAAAGCGAGTCATGGCATCGATATGAAATAACCAAATAACTTAGAAATGTCAAAGCCTGCCGGATTGTCCGACCTCGCTCCCACTCTCGGAGCAACGGTACTCGTGTCTCGGCAGTCGGCGCCTGCGCCGCCACACGCTCGAGGTCTGTGCCCTCCTCCCCGACAACTTGCACGCGTCATTGCGCTCGCGCACACTCCCTCGCAGCAAACACTGGAGTTTTAAACGAATATTCACAACTAACGAACAATCCGATCGCGAAGTACCAGGTCCTAGTGACAAGTCAGGTGAACGAGCCCAAGTTTGCGCCGACAAGTTTGAATGTGCCACATTACGGTACGCAGCAGCATGTGATAGAACTTTTATCAATACAGCCTTTTACAAGCTCTCAACTCTCCGCGAGTTCAATGTGATTTGTGAAATGTTGCGAATTATGGAAATTTCATGTTTTCATATCGACGTGGTGATTTTTTCTCGTGCCTGAGGCGTAAAGTGGAAGTTTGTGAATTATTGAAGGAGGAACACTTTCGGAGTTAAGGTGCGAAGCGCTGGAAATAGCATCAAAGGTGAGTTTAAAACGTTCACAATTTAAAAGGGAAGTTTCTTTGAGTGTGAATATAATTTCAAGTTTACCGGGAAAACATAAGAATTTCTTAAGATATTACAAGTTGATCTCTTTAACAACTTCTGACGGCGAACACTTGAATAAATGAATACATTTTGTTGATAATGATGGGGAGGATTTTGTAGGAGACAAGGGTGCTTACTGCTTGATCCACTCTAACACGAATAAATAATTATTTTGCAATAGGTTGAGCTTTAATTTGTGTAGTCACTGTTGATATTAAAGATGGTACACAATCTGATTTGAAAAAGGTTTTATTCTTAATATAGTTGAAAGCTTGATAATCTTGAATTAGTCTTCGTTTTTTGTTGATTCACGATCAACATGCCGCGTATGCAGGGAGCTTTGTAGCCACCTGCATCAATAATAATAACAAAGATATAAAAGAGCGAGATTTTAGATTAATATTTTGAACTAACGTCACATCATACCCGTATTCTCCGAAGAGTTAGGCAGAGGTGAACGTACACCCACACTTCGCCAGTTTGTTTTTTATTTGAGTTATATTCTTTTAAGAATATTTATGTGCCATTTTCTTGGGTAAACACGATAATCTGTTTTTACTTTGACTTTCAACATACTATGTACTCATTTTTGAGCAAATGATAATGATTTTTGATACCTATGTCTAAGTAAAGTATCTCAGAGAATACCACAACAGACCAATCTCTTTCTCTAATAGTTCGCATTATGAAATTGCTGTATTTGCTCCGCTTGCATCACTGGTGGCAATTTCTGAAGGTAATTGAACGCAAAGCAAGAGTCTAATAATAGCTTGACAGATTGCTTTTAGAATTATAACAAACGATCTAGATTTGTTATTACGCTATGATTTTAATTATTTTGTTTCTCTGTATGAGCACCTTATTCATCTATGAAATTGTTTATGGCAAGTTTTGAACCACCATACAAATTTTCACAGGATATTCTATTCATGAATATGACCAGCTTTCACTATGGGACTACTTTTATATATTTTAGTCAAGTAGGCATCGAATTTTCTATGAATCCGCTGATTATATTTTTAATTCTTGATTTCAGAGTTGTTCCCTTATTGAAAGTTGTTCATATTTGACGACACGGTTGGCGCAGTGGCTGAGCGAGTGACTGCTGCGCTGCGTGTCGTGGGTTCGATTCCCGCACGGAACAAATATTTGTTTGGCCGACAGGTAGTTGTTCCGGGTCTGGCTGTTTGTGTATGTGACTTTGAATGTTTGTAAACGCACCCACGACACAGGAGAAATTCCTAGTGTGGGGCAACGTTTTTATTAAAAAAAAATATATATATATATATATATTTATGGGTAGAACACCCTGTAAAAATTTGAATGGTGATTAAAAACTAGCCCTGTTGAAACAAGCAAGACGAAAGGATCAGAAAAATACGCACCTATTCAATACTATTCCTAAATAAATATCTTCTAGCGATAAGAGTTTTGTGACACAGGTGACAAAATTAACTACATTAAAAAAACAATTGAGAGACTGAGAACATACTTATCTTCTAACAAACATACCTATACATGTCATATAAATGAAATGAATACAATATAGACATTCTGCTGAGGCACCATCATCGGAATTTCTAATAGGTAGGTACTATCAAAAGATTATCGACCCTAATGACAGGTAGAGCTAAAAATTGGATATTCTTTTGTTCGTTATGAGTAATACTTCACATAAAATTTGTTATCAGAGTCTTCTTTTCTTTAAGGTTTTCTTTGTTAGATTCTGGTTTTTTAACCATTTGGGGCTCTCAGTTTCAAGGTAGGTATTTAATAAAACCGACTGTTTGACAGGCGACAACTTGACAATTTTGATAAATGACATTTTTAAGTTTCTGTCATGAAAATGTGACAGTTATGTTTTTTGACGAATCGTAACTTAAACTAAACGCGAAAGTAAGTTTGTTTTTGACTTTTTCACGCCTAAACCACTGAACGGATTTCGATAAAATTTGGCAGAGAGATAGATTTCATCCAGTGAAAGGACATAGGCTACTTTTTTAAAATCAGCAAACCACGCGGGCGAAGCTTCAGGCGGAAGCTAGTAATTATTATAAATGTCGCGTTGTCGCGTAAAACAGGGCCCTTATAATCTTTAATGCCAATAGATAGAGCCGGATATTTTAGTTACGGTAATTTGATCTAAGCTACTTTACAGTTAATCGATTGTCACGGAAGTTAATTTTCTTCAAAAGACACTAATTAGACATTAAATTGGCCAATGTTAATTATTTGCCACATTGCCAAAAGTCAACGAACTTTTTACTCAACATAACGTAATTTCAAAACTGGTTTTCTTTTGATAACAGTTTTAATTTAGTTCCTAATAACTGTAAGATACTGTTACATTGAATTTTGGGACAAATATTAGAATACTGGACGAACCTGATATTTCGTGCTAGAGTATCTTGATTTCAAACACGTAATTTTTTAATGATGAGAACTTCACATAAAAGGCTGATTTAATTCTTTATTATTATATTAGTTACATTATACTATTTCTGTTATTATTATATTAGTTTTGCATTATTGTATCCTGTAACGATCATGATATACTTCTTGAGTTTTGGTTATATTTTTTTTGTACCTTCTTTTCCTCATCATAACTTACCTACAACTGGTTTTCCATGTATTTTTTAGGCATTTCTCAATTTACACTATTTTTTTTAATGCCAGCCTGTTACTGTCCCACTGCAGGACAAACGCCTCTTCTCGTATAGAGAAGCCACGAGCATTAATCATCATGCTTGTTGGCGATTTTTGACTTACCTATATTGATTATAAGTCCAGGTTTCCTCACGATGTTTTCTTTCAATGATGTCGGTAATGTCTAAGATAAATTTAGAAATAAAAAGATATCGTTTCTTAAGGTAATCTTTTTTCGGGTCGTAAATGAGCATCTGCAAATGAATTGTGTTCTTCCTTGGAAGATTTACCGTCATAGTTGGGTAACGCTGAATCTACCAGAGGCTCAAGATGCTGAGGCAGTAATAAAATTGTTGTGAAGCTTAATAGGTCAAGTTTTGAGAGAATCGAATCACGAGAAAAGGAAATTACTTACAGTTTAGTTTACTTTCCTTCTACTGTGGTTTTCCTTATGCATTAAGGAATTAATGTATAGAAACAGTTGGAAATTGGCGTATACTTGGAGAACCAAATATATTTGCAGTAATACTTATCAGTATTACCACTGTACGGCTAGTCCGTGTCAATCTTAGAAATAATAAATGTATGTTGAGAGAAATAAGCTGTATGGTCAAATTGATTATTTTGATACTCTCTAAACCTACATATCTTATTATTTCAAGAAGAATTCGTCGACGTCTCTCAGACGTCTGAAACTCCACTAAAATGAACACAGAGGTTTTCGAGATCAAGAGGTTAGGTAAGGTTACCGGGACAGACAGACAGGCTACTTTCTTTCATATTTTGTAGTAAAAAGTAGCTACATTCACTTATGATATCTACACACTTGCGAATGCAAAAGTGACTCAGTACCTGTTTGCTGCATCTGTGGTATATTTTGTTAGAAAAGAAATAATATTTTAGTTACAGTACAGATCTGGCCATGATGAAATGGTTAAATTCAATTGTTACCTAAAGTGTAAAAAAGAAACAAATAAAAGATATATCTACTTGAGGAACATCATAATGAGCACTTTCACTCTCTTCAATTCTAATTATTTTGTGATGATGAGTGGCAAAAATAAATAAGTGGTAAATATTATACCAGAAAGTTACCATCTTCACACAGAGGGATGATACTGAAATGCAGTTTATTGAAGAGCACTGCATCACAGCATCGGATTTAGAGCTAACAACTATAAATGATAGAGCTCCGCTGATTATATTGTATTTATTTAGAGTACGTCTTTACGTTAGAGCTTCTCCTGCTAATTTCAATAACGTATCCAAATCTAGGGATCGATTTTTTTTTGTAACCTATCAATGACCGAGTTTGTAACATGTAACTCTGAGAGGGCGAATCAGAAGCAGCTTTAGATCGCAGATTAAGATACGTTATTGAAATTGGCAGAATCAATGCTCCGCTCTTCTATATTTAACGAATTGAACGTTCTATGTTTAAACTATTCTAAAAACATCCTGTATGCCTTGCAGCCTGTATGCCATAAGGTTTACTTTGGCATACAAACGTCACAAACATGGACAATGACGTCTCCCAAACTAGAAACTTAAGCGCAGGCAAAATGAATGTGTAATTTAACGACACATTTGGCGCAGTGGCTCAGCGGTTGACTGCTGCGCCGCGTGTCGTGGATAGGATTCCCACACGGAACAAATATTTTTATGGCCTACAGGTAGTTGTTCCGGGTGTGGCTGTAACGCACCAACGATACAGGAGAAATTCCTAGTGTGGGGCAACGTTTTTTTTTAAATAGAGAGTGCAAGCAGTCAGCAGTGCAATAAATTCGTTTAAAATATACATTGTTTATCCACGTTAACGCACGTTTGCGCGTTAAGACATTGTCCCACGAGTTTCACATGAAAGCAAGTAAAAGCGTTGTGTGATAACTCTTCTTAGTCCGAGGCGAGAGTTTGAAATATTACACGCTTGACGAAGGGGATAGGAAAGTACCTGTAACGTTAGATGGGTGTCTGATACGGCTTGTTTTCTTGATTAAATTGTGGATATAGTATAGTGTTCACATGAGGAAGATGATAGGTTACATGTACTAGTGGATAGAGGGTGTATAATAGTGATAGTGGAGGATAGCTTATAAGTACTAGTGGTCGCCCAGTGATCGAAATTTTACCGTTTTTGGCTTTCAGCTCCTTCTCCATATAAACTTTAACTACGGAATATCGCACACTCTTCTGTGATAGCAATGATATAATATCTAGACTAGATAACTTGTAAGAATTGGCAGATTAAGTCTATAACTTAATTTGTTTGTTAGAGTATTTTTGATAAAAGCAGGATTCTTTGAAGCAAAAAAGCTATTTTGGAAAGGGTTTATTTAATACAATCATGATTTAGAGCTTTTTTAATTAAAATTGGCAATCAACCTTGGTTGGATGTAAATGATATACTCTTAATGAACCTTAGTAAGTAAGAAAATAACTTCTTCTTTAGCTAATATAATATCCCATCTCAAACCGACTCAAATCACTGCCTCATTTCTAAACATTATCAGAAACTAGGAGAGAAATCTCCTTACCGTTCCCAATCGTTCGTCTTGATACTAAAGGTTATAATTATGTTAGAGAGGGCACGGTTATTAGAGCGATTATAGAGGTGCGCACACGCATTCCAGCCGACATGACCGGTAGTACCGTTAAGTATGATTGCACCTTGCGGTAATTAGATGTATGTCAGTTTTGTACTGATGTGTGAGTACTTGAGTAGATAATCTACTTGTATTTATGTAGGTGAGAGAATTATTCAAATCTAGATCACATATGCATATGGACTCCATCTAATGCCTCTATAGACGACACGGTTGGCGAAGTGGTTGAGCAATCGACTGCTGCGCCGCGTGTCGTAGGTTCGATTAACGCACGGAACTAATATTTGTATGGCCTACAGGTAACTGTTCCGGGTCTGGCTGTTCGTCTTTGTGATTTTAAATGATTGTAAGCGCACCCACGACACAGGAGAAATTCCTAATGTGTGGCGACGTTTTATTTAATAAAAAAATGTGACAAACTGCCAAATTCAACAACCTTCTCGATCCCAATCTCAATCACTGATCATAACCTGCTGCTTCTGATTCGACCTCTCAAGGTCACATATTGCAAACTCGGCCATTGATGGTTACAAACAAACATCGATCCCTAGATTTTGATTGAGATTATTTATTGAAATTGGCATCTGCTAATTTATCGACTATCTAGTCGTGCACAGTTTCTGAAGTACTTTTAGCCGAGGCTTATTCTATTCTATCTATTGGTTAGTGTGATTTGGCGCAATGAATTTTATCATGTATCTTTTTATTTAGTGTTGTGTACCTAATCCTGTGTTCAATAATTGGTTTATATTTCTTTATTTCTACTGCGTTCCAATATCTTGACATATTTCATTTCTGGACACTCATGGAAGAACTTTGTACTGCAAAGTTCTTCCATGAGTGTCCACACGGGGTGAATCGAAACAAAACTTTAAATGTGATTTAATCGCAGATTCAACATTAACATTACTGACAAGGTGTTGAAATGAATCATTTCAATTCCTTAAAAGAAATAAGAGTCCTTAGCAACATACAATGTTAAACTAACTCGAAAACGCACTTCAAAGTATTGTTTCTACTCACCCCTGCGTTTCTATTCACCCCGTTTTACGGTACAAATAACTTGGTCGTATTAATGGATATCTCATTTATCAGAATATGAGAAGATGAAGAATTCTGTATACTGAACAAAAACCTCTAGTTTTAGTTTCTATGTAAAACACAACCAGATAATAAATAAAAAAAATAATAATAATGAAAATAAAATATAATAAATAAAGTTTTCTAATAAGTCACGTCTCTATGAATGCTCGGTAAAAAATAAACTTTCCATTTTATTGTATTAGTACAATGACAAAGGGAGATTATTCCTACGCCTCTCGCTTAGTAATGGTAAACGTCACTGCCGCGTTTATGAAACTTATGGCCGTTTTCACAGACGTCAAGCAAAGCAATGTCTAGTTAGGTAATGCTAAACGTTAGCAGTTTCCAAAAGAACCGCTTCCATTTTACCGTTCGTTTCTCAGGAGGCAACTTGTAAGATTCGCAATCTACATTTTTTAACTTGTTTGTGGTTTGTTCATGTCTAGTTCAATCATCATCTGTCTAATCTTTTTCCAAATATTTTGGGGTCGGCTTGAAGTCCAACCGGATGCAGCTGAATATATATAGAGTTTCACATGGAGTGACTGCCTATCTGACCTTTACAACAATTACAACCCAGTTACTGGGCAACACGATACCCCTTGTTAAGATTGGTCGTCAGACTTTCAGGCATTCTGACTGCCCGTAACGACTGTCAAATATCCACAAATGACAGCCGGGACCAACGGCTTAGCGTGCTTTCCGAGGCACGGAGGAGTCTCGATATATTACGAATGGTCACCCAACCACAGACCAACCTCGGCAAGCGTAACATAACCTTCGATCAACCCGTGTGGCTGTTTTAATTTAGCCACGAGCTCCTCTCTGTCTAGTTCAATGTCTGTCAGTATTGTTAGAAATCTGTTGCTAGGCAACAAGGTTCTTGCGCTAAATCACTGCTTAATTAACGCAATACATCGAGATGTCGCTTAGTGTTAGTGAAAACGGCCATGGATTTAGTAAATTAAAAAGTAATCTTTTTTAAATTCCAAGTTGGACAAATAATAGGTCTTTACCTATGAAATTGCCGTTTTGTATGAAAAAATTTAAATGAATTTTTTTCATGTATTTTTTATTTGTATTAATCGAAGTAATCACCCATGCAATCAATGCATCTTTGCCAACGCAGTGGCAGTTTATTGATGCCCTTCTTAAAGAAATCAGCTGGACGGGAGGCAACAAATTCTTCAAAGGCATTTTGTACTGCCTCTCGGGTATTGAATTTTTTTCCCGCCAAGAAGTTATCCAAATTCTGGAAAAAGTAGTAGTCTGTAGGCGCAAGGTCTGGTGAGTAGGGCGGATGACGGAGAGCTTCCAACCCCAGTTCTTGCAACTTGGAGACCGTCTGCTGTGCAGTATGAGGTCGCGCGTTGTCGTGCAGGAGCAGCGGAGACGAGCGATTGACCAATGCTGGTTGGAGATGTGCCAGCTTCTCCATCATTGTGTTCAATTCTTCACAATACACATCTGCAGTAATGCTCACCCCGTTTGGTAAGAAGCTGTGTTGAATCACACCGGCGCTAGACCACCAAACAGTGACCATCACTTTTCTTGGGGTAAGTTTTCGTTTAGGGCATTGTTTAGGTGCTGAACCAGGATCCAACCAACTTGCTGAGCGCTTGCGGTTATCAAACAGAATCCATTTTTCATCGCACGTAACAATGCGGTTCAAAATTCCTTCATTTGTGTGTCTGTTGAGCAGTGCAAGGCACGTCTCGACGCGTACTTCGCGCTGGCGATCATTGAGTTCGTGGGGCACCCATTTGTCAAGCTTTTTTACCTTGCCAATTTGACGCAAATGGACCAATATTGTTTTGACGCTAACGTCGAAAGCTGCTGCTAATTCAGCCGTAGATTGTGTATCATCAGCTTCCACAATCGCCTTTAATTCGTCATTGTCGACCAAAGTCTTCGGACGACCGCGAGGTTCATTTTTCAGGTCGAAATTTCCAGAACGGAAGCGAGCAAACCAATAAAAGGTAGTGCGTTGGTTTGTAGTGTTACCTCCGTAAACGTCGTTGATGTTGCGTGCCGCTTGTGCCGCGTTGCTGCCACGACGGTACTCATATTCCATAATTACTCGAATTTTTAACGTATCCATGATGACGAAAAAGATTTAAATGCGATGAAAATGTAACACTAATCAATAAACAAATGACTACTTTTGGAAAAAAAAAACCATGTTTTTAAAATAAAATTAATTTGAAATTAGAATTCTTAGCCAAACAAAAAATATTTTGATTTGAAATGGCCAGTACTGCAGAACGGCAATTTCATAGGTAAAGACCTAATAATAGGTCTTTACCTATGAAATTGCCGTTTTGTATGAAAAAATTTAAATGAATTTTTTTCATGTATTTTTTATTTGTATTAATCGAAGTAATCACCCATGCAATCAATGCATCTTTGCCAACGCAGTGGCAGTTTATTGATGCCCTTCTTAAAGAAATCAGCTGGACGGGAGGCAACAAATTCTTCAAAGGCATTTTGTACTGCCTCTCGGGTATTGATTTTTTTTCCCGCCAAGAAGTTATCCAAATTCTGGAAAAAGTAGTAGTCTGTAGGCGCAAGGTCTGGTGAGTAGGGCGGATGACGGAGAGCTTCCAACCCCAGTTCTTGCAACTTGGAGACCGTCTGCTGTGCAGTATGAGGTCGCGCGTTGTCGTGCAGGAGCAGCGGAGACGAGCGATTGACCAATGCTGGTTGGAGATGTGCCAGCTTCTCCATCATTGTGTTCAATTCTTCACAGTACACATCTGCAGTAATGCTCACCCCGTTTGGTAAGAAGCTGTGTTGAATCACACCGGCGCTAGACCACCAAACAGTGACCATCACTTTTCTTGGGGTAAGTTTTCGTTTAGGGCATTGTTTAGGTGCTGAACCAGGATCCAACCAACTTGCTGAGCGCTTGCGGTTATCAAACAGAATCCATTTTTCATCGCAGGTAACAATGCGGTTCAAAATTCCTTCATTTGTGTGTCTGTTGAGCAGTGCAAGGCACGTCTCGACGCGTACTTCGCGCTGGCGATCATTGAGTTCGTGGGGCACCCATTTGTCAAGCTTTTTTACCTTGCCAATTTGAAGCAAATGGACCAATATTGTTTTGACGCTAACGTCGAAAGCTGCTGCTAATTCAGCCGTAGATTGTGTATCATCAGCTTCCACAATCGCCTTTAATTCGTCATTGTCGACCAAAGTCTTCGGACGACCGCGAGGTTCATTTTTCAGGTCGAAATTTCCAGAACGGAAGCGAGCAAACCAATAACAGGTAGTGCGTTGGTTTGTAGTGTTAGCTCCGTAAACGTCGTTGATGTTGCGTGCCGCTTGTGCCGCGTTGCTGCCACGACGGTACTCATATTCCATAATTACTCGAATTTTTAACGTATCCATGATGACGAAAAAGATTTAAATGCGATGAAAATGTAACACTAATCAATAAACAAATGACTACTTTTGGAAAAAAAAATCCATGTTTTTAAAATAAAATTAATTTGAAATTAGAATTCTTAGCCAAACAAAAAATATTTTGATTTGAAATGGCCAGTACTGCAGAACGGCAATTTCATAGGTAAAGACCTAATATTAAATGTTTAAGTGTTTTGGTCAAACTTAAAAGATAGCATAGTTTTTATTTCGAGTATTGACTTCAATATATTTTTTTTATTGCAAATAAAATGTTCCATACATTTCTAACAGATGGCAGTGTAAATTTAACTTTTGAGGCGGTACGCAGTTCGTCGGGACAGCTATAATATATATATTCATAGCTACTTATTTGTTCTACAGTGTAAAAGACACCAACGCGTGCGCATTCACTGTAAGCATGCGGCGTGCACGCACGAATCGGAATCTCGGACAAATAAAAATTCATGTTTTTAATTACCTGCGGCTGTATTACTGTCGACTGTGTTCCGCTTCATAATTGGTTATACGTCAGCTGATCACTCAGGTGTTGTTATTCTGGTTGTAGTGATTTTTAACAACTTCAAACACAATGCACTAAATATTGGCTTATCTGTGCGTGACTAAATTCACTATCTTCGTTTTATGAAACTAAATGACATATATTTCTGTACGTACTTAGGTCTCTTTAGAAACTTTACACATTAATGTATAGTCACTATTTGAAACATACAATATTTTTCTTGGCTGACTTGGCTGGCACTTCAAAAAATGCTGATTCTCAACCTAATTTGAAAAAATGAATTTTGATTTTGATTTTGTGAATTACCTAATACGAGTAGTACATGGTATTACGTCAAAATATTGAATAATCTCGTCGTGGTCTAGTAATATTTTTGATGATCTTATGTAACCGAAAACTGAATTAAAGTTTTTATCTCTAGCAGTTAATCTGCATACAGCAATAACTTCACTTTTTAAGATTACTTCATGTTCAACGTTCGCTTCTTTTTACACGGAACTTTTGAATTTAAATTTCTTCAAAACCACCAAGTTCCTTAAAAACTTAAAGTTAAATTTAGTTTATCTAACTAGGGTGAAGTGTTTAAAACGTTTTGTAAATAAGTCGAAATGCTGGTTTAAAAAAAAAAACTTACTGAGTTTTCCTATCTGGGATTTCCTAGTAGCAGCCTGGAATCTACACTAGTACCGTAGACGGTTGACATAGATAGTAGACCGGTTGATGGCTAGGTTCATCCCTTATTACATGGGACTAAAACTTAACTGGTGAAATGTGGGTGGACTATTTGTACCTACGTATAATTTATAGAATCACTGAGTAAAATCACACAAGTATAATTTCAAAACTATTACAAATTAAAAAACAAAAATATAACCCAGAGTTAAAATTGCTCTCTTTCCAAAACAATTTGGGCCAATTAACTGCTGGGCTACGTGTCTTCTAAACAGGTTCTGCAATAAACATTTCTCTGATACAAATCTCACTATAATTAAATAGTTTTCGACTAATTCGGAACACATGGCTATGAAGGAGAGAGTTTTTGAAACAAGATGATATAACAGAAGGTGCTTGTGTTAACTTTTGATGCGATCATGGTGTTTCTTACGGCCGTCATTTAGAAAGTTTTTATTTTTACGGGTAATTCTCGAGGTGTTGTATGGTTCATTGTGTTTTATAAACTGTCTATGGCTTTGAAGATGCAGCTGTTGTGCTAAAAAGAGTACTTTTTTAAAGAGCAAAAATCTACCTAATATAAATCTGAAGAAATATCTAGAATTCTAGATATAAAACAAATTGAGCTTTAGTTGTCAAGCTGTAAACATGGAAGATAGGTAATCCAATTTAATGGTGATCCATTAAGAGGTCAATCCAAAGACTTTAAAAGAGACTTGGGGAGAGAGAGAAAAACAGACACTAAATAAAATGAGCATAGTTTTTTTTTTTTTACATTTTTAATAAAACTACACATTTTCTTATAAGCCAGCTAGAATCCATCAACGTTAATATGCTAAAATAAAATTCTAGACAACGTTTTTGATGTCATGTTAAAAAGCTTTACCAAAGTTACAACTTGGAGAACCTTAAGTATTTTGTCAAGCTAAATTAACGCGTTTAACGTTGGTTGTCATGTCAAAGATTTGCATTAGAATTAAGATATTATGATGGACGGCTTTGTTAATGTCACAGTAACTTTGACATTATTTTGTGTAGACACTTTAAAATTTTACAAATTCGTGTTTACACCGTTTTGAACAATCTGGGAAATAAATTGTTTGTCACAGGGTGAATGTCACTTTCAAGTCATAATACGATGAAGTCTATTTGTTTATGTTAACTTAGTCTAGCTCTGTACTGGGAATTGCTATGGGCAGTGGTTTCTCTGACTATGCTTAAATAATTTATGTGAGGTCCTATTTTAATTTATTCTTAGTTTGAATGTAAGCTTTTAAAGAGTAGCAGGAAGACCTAAGAAATGATAAAACGATTGCGTGGAAGACGATATTACTAGAAATAGGGCCTTAACAGTATGCAATATTAAATTAGGTACAGTGGATTTATGATGATATTAATTTAATTTAACGTAAACTATAGAAGTGTTGTTACAAAATAACATCATCTTATCCGACTATTAAGTTTCTCAAAAGTTGTTAAGTTGCCTTAAGTTGGAGTAACTGAAAGAGATTTCCGACAAACCCTTTGTGTTTTACTTATCTATAAATCATTCTGAATAGCCTGCTGTGTCCCACTGCTGGGCAAAAGCCGCCCCTTTCTCCTTCCACTTTTGTTTTACTTAATCAAAATTCATTTATTCAAATTAGGCTGAGAATCAGCACTTTTTGAACGTCAAAGACGTTTACATAAGACAGTCCCCCAAAACGCCCACCCTTCACCACTTCCTAGTGTTTTTGCTGGGAAGAAAAAGTGGAGGAACAAACTCCCCAGCAACACGTCTGTCTGATAGGTTTGAAGAACCTGAAGCTATACAACACATTATGTCAAAAATAATAATTATGTCAATCATCTTTATACGTCATTCAATTAAATAATTTGCTACATGTTAGCTAGCACACACCAATATGCCAAAATAAATAAATAAAAAGTTATATATACAAAAATCGACAATTAACTCAAGCAAAGCCTGCTAAACTGAATACATAAAAAGCCTCCAAGGCAGTCCAAGGGCGTGCCCGCTGACATGTGCAATGCTGAATTATATCAATACAACTCATTCATACAATGTAATGAGAGGATCATGTCAATAACATAAAAATAAGGATAGTAGAAGAAACATACACAAAAATAAAGAACTATTAAACAGTAAAAGAACATAGTAACATTGTCCTGCGTTCAACAAAGCGACCAACTATTCTTGTCTTCTAAATAGTCGTTGATCGAATAATATGCTTTAGAACAAAGGTTTGATTTAACTTTAGCTTTAAACGCGTTAAAAGGTAAATCCAGCAAAGAATGAGGTAGCATGTTATAAAAGCGGATACCGAGCCCCACAAATGAGCTCTGGACCTTATGAAGCCGGTGGAAAGGAGCGTACAGTTTGTGCTTATTTCTGGTATTAAAATTGTGGATGTCACTGTTTTTAGTGTACATATGTATATTTTGCCTAATGTATATTATGTTGGCAAAAATAAATTGAGAAGCCACTGTGAGAATACCAATCTCTTTAAATAGATCTCTTAAGGAGACTCTGGGCCCTAATTGGTATATTGCACGAACAGCTCGTTTTTGTAGCACAAATATATTTTGAATATCTGCAGCTTTGCCCCATAACAGCATACCGTAAGACATTACGCTGTGAAAATAACTAAAATAGACTAACCGAGCTGTGTCCACGTCAGTGTATTGTCTCACTTTCCTGACAGCGTAGGCGGCAGAGCTGAGTCTCCCTGCTAGGGTTGATATATGAGGGCCCCACTGCAGTTTGGCATCCACTGTTATGCCCAAAAAGACTGCAGAGTCCACCGTATCAAGCACCTCACCACCAATGCTTATATTCGGTCCAAGATTTCTAACATTAGGTAAGGCGAACTTTATACATATCGTTTTCTTGGCATTAAGAACTAGGTTATTTGTCGTAAACCAATCCGTGACCATTGAAAGTGCAAAGTTAACATTATCAAAATCTTGTCTATTCCGTTCTACTTTAAATATGAGAGAGGTATCATCTGCAAACAACACAACATCACAGATACCGTTTAAATAGAATGGCAAGTCGTTAATATAGACCAAAAATAAGAATGGACCCAGTATTGAACCTTGAGGTACACCTAATAGAACTGGTAGCCCGGAAGATTTCACACCATTTACATCTACACATTGAAGTCTAACTTAGTTCTTAATGTCTGATATATTTATGTGATTATTAAGTGGTAAGTGACTGCCTATTTGGTCAAGTGCCCCAAACGCGACTGCTAAGCATGTGGTCCTGGGTTCAATTTTCGGGTCGAGCAATGTGTTATTGGGATTTCTCAGTAGCAGCCCGGAGTCTGGTTGCGTGCCCAGTTGATGGCAATAGGCTCACCTCATATTACATGGGACTTAAGAACATAACTGATGAAATGTGGGTGTACTGTAAATACATACACCTCTGCCCAAACCCTTGGTGAAATCAGGCGTGATGTTATGTATGTATGAAAGTGACCGTTTTATTTATGTCCACAGACTTATCTATCTATCTATCTGTCTGAATCGGTTTCCGCACTAAATCCTTGGAATGGACCATATTTACAAAGTAAGACCGACTGATACAAAATAAAAATTATACAAATATTAATAAAACAATTTATAATTATAAAAAAATCTCTTGTACAAAAACATTATGTTTAGTAAAAACATTTTCGACAAAGACAATGAAAGAGCACAAATATCAACATGAAACGTTGAACATAAATATCCGGTTAGACTCTTCCAATTTCCGTTCCCATTTAGTTCTTGTTTTGATTCGATTGCTCTCGTTTTTAAACAACGACGACAGACAAAAAAGTCTTTGAGTAAAACCGTCACAAAAGACCTTTTCTAAATATTGGCACGCCTACAAGGCTAAGTTATTAAAAAACATCGAAGCCTGAACGAATGTCTTCGGCTCACATTTAAAGACAATTTTTTCCGCACTTTCCTAATTAAAAATACATCAAAGAAAAAAAATACATTATTAGCTACTGAGCACAAAATTATTGACTTGGCACTCATTCGTGATAAGAGGATTGGATCATTTTGACGTCACAGGGGTTTTGTGGAGCAGCCGGCCGGAGCTGGCAGGCTGCCATACTCCCACAAAGCGTTCCAAACGTCACGAGAGGCTGCGAAAGCATAAAACTCTCCTTTTACTATTATTTTCATATTCCCTTGCGCTTTTTATACAGTCTTCATAAAAGCTGTTGAAGATATCGAGATGACAGTGAACTTTTGTATTTTTCTTTAGTAGTTTTTCAGTTACGTGCCTATAAAAAGAAGATGGCGACTATTCCCGCGTTTTCCGCATTATACACGCATCGGTTGACAGCGACGTGCGTGAACTGATATTGTTCCACTCGTTTGTACAACTTGACAGCTTTTCATTTATTTTTTGCATAAAAACTAGGTGTTTTTCTTTTTCAGTCAGCGATTGCGGAAATAGTTTCTGCCACGCTCTATAAATTTAGATCAGGCAGGTTCATTGATTATCAGTGTGAAACTGCTTAGTTTGAGACTTGAAAAGGCGTTACTTTCTTAAAAGAGGCAATCGTTTCACCAACGGTACTATTTATGGTGGTGCCTGTACAACTACCACATTGTAAAAATTTTACAAGCTTATCGATTAACTTATAGTTCCAGCGGTACTACATTATAACTGCCCGTAAAACAGTGTAGGATAGCATCTGCTTCCTCACATTGAGCTATCAATCTACCTCATCCCAACTATGTTGTGGTCGGCTTCTATTAGAGCGACTGCCTATCAGACCTCAACAATTCAGTTACTCGGTAACACGATACCTCTTGGTAATACTGGTTATTATCAGACATTCGGGCTTCTGACTACACGTAACGAGGATCTACTCATGACAGTTAGGACAGCTTAACATATTTTCCGATGCACGGAAGGGTCTCAAAATGTAATGGCCCATCCACGGATCAACCTCGGTAAGCGTATCTAAACCAACGACGTCACAAGCTACCATTCAGTGCCGCCATTGTATTTTCCCGCCGTAGGAGAATTACCCAGTTACAATAAAATCCGCACAATACATTTTTCACAGAGGCACTTAATACCATAATTTTTTGGCATTCAACATTGCTCAATTCAGGCCGCAAATAAGATTTTAAAATGTTCAAAAAGTTCTTTATACTGCTCCGTTCGTTAGACAATCTTATTGCAATATTTACGGCTGTGTGAAATTAACTTATTTTTTCATAATATCGGTAAGAATGCTGAGCAAATGGTACTGAATTACAAAATATCGTGGGAGTCACAGTCAAAGTGACCATGACTTTTATTAAAGCCATTTTAATATGGCCAGTATTTTTACAGATATCTATGATAATATGATTACAATTGTGAATGGAATCGAAGAGAACTTTTGAATAAGATTATGTCAATACATATTTAAAGATTTCTCAATTTGATTACTTTTATTCAGTTTTATTATCCTTGGTTTACTGTTAAGTGTAATGTCAATGAATCATTGATGTGGCTGGCATCCATTTTGAAATAACTTTACGTGATTCGGCTACAATGATGAGAGACTGTGGACTGTTGCACTAAATCGATCACAACATCAATTAATTATACCAGGATATGGATAAAGCTACATTTTTGAAAACACATTCAATTCAGTCGTAAATAAGTCCATCATCCTCCTGCCCTTATCCCAATTTATTTGGGGTCGGCGCAGCATGTTTTCTTCTTCCATTCCACGACCTATGTGGCGCGGTGGGCGAAGGTCTGCCTGCGACGCAAGAGGTTGCGGGTTCGATTCCCGCCTTGGGACAAATGTTTGTACGATCTACAAAGATTTGTTCCAGGTGTTCTGGGTGTTTGCTATGTATAATAAAAAATATCTATCTATGTAATGTATTGTATTAAGTATATCAGTCATCTAGTACCCATAACACAAGCTCTGCTTAGCTTGGGGCTAGATGATGCTGTGTGGATTGTCCAGCATTATTTATTTTATTTTATTTTATTTATACACCTCTATTTGCCGTCATAAATAAGTATCGTCAAGCAAAAAGTTAGGTGAAGTGAGAGTGAAGTGAACAGTCAATCCCTAGTACGGGACGATAGCTCACTGCACCTACATGCTCCAAGGAGATTTTTACATAATAACACTGACTTTCTAAAATAAGTCAAAATACGAAGACTAACACAATTAGCAAGATGAAATATATCATTTGTGAGAACCGTTTCACTCTCAGACGTTGTCTAACTTTGTTTCGTCAAGTTTGATTCTTGCACGAGTCTAGAACACCTAAAGTTAGGCGAAAACAAAGGGATCAAGCTGAAATTCGTTTAGATGAGTCGACTTGTAAGTTCTGTTTTTTCATGAAACTCGATTAATGTTTTTGTTTCAGCAAGTTTTAACAAGGCTATGCGTACCTTAGCTTACGGTAAGGAGTAGGTACTTTCGTGTGATTTGTAACGCTTAGTATTGTTTCAAAAGTTACTGGAGTACTTACTTAGGTCTATTATTATTATAGACGCGGATTGTGCTACTACCAAGTCAACCAATTGCATAAACTCGACTCATTTTTTAGTCGCTGTTAAGTTTTGTGTTGTCCTTAGAATTTAAAGGACAGCACGAACTCCTTCTTATTATGTCGATGATTATTCATATAGAATCGGCCCAGAAATTAACTTCGAGTTTGGTACCATCAGTAGCGTCCATCAAATCCTGCAACGAACAGGAGTCAGGGCACGTAGGACACCTTATCAGGTGGTCCCATCGTTTGTGGAGCACCACCACACTGGTACACCAGGCTGGAGCCGTCTATCAATTTGCACCTGAGTAGGTTTTCCCTGCTTTGATCAACCTGTAAGTTGTACTTACAGAAAGCCATTTAAGAACGTCTAGTTAGATTTTTCGCAAATATTAAACACACATATATGAATAAATAACATTCCTTTATGGGCAGTTCTATAATAAAGCCTCTCATTCATAAAACCATAACACCCCAGAGAATAATTCAATTTTGTTTACAGCTGAAGCCTCTGTTACACGAAGCAGTAACTCGCAGTATTGTATATTTAAATGCACCTGTGTCGTCTTAAAATTAATTAATTTTCTTAATGCAACTTCAGACGTAGCATTACATTTTCTTGACAGCCGTAGAGCCATTGCGAAAAGATAATAATATACGTACCCATATAATATTCTTGTAATAACATGCTTTGGCCTACTGGTCCTAAGCGCTACTGTTGAGTCTGGTCTGGTAAGCTGGTCGTGGGTTCAGTTCCCGGATCAGACAAAGTGTTATTGGAATTTTCCTTCTACAATTTCTCAATAGCAGCCCAAAGTCTGGGTATTGCGTCCGGCTGATGGCATTAGGCTCGCCCACTATTACTTGGGACTAAAATATAACTGAGGTGCGAAATGTGGGTGAACTATAAGTACACTTCTGCCTAACCCTTTGAGGAATACAGGCGTGATGGTATGTGCTGCAACATGACAACGAAGTTTCCTTCAATTTTTTTAAAGTATGAGTCATTGCACCTTCTTATCGCTATGGAAATCAGTGTTGTGATCACATTTATCTAGTTTGTACTAGTCCAACATACATATCGGTCATAATATTATAAACTAGTTACCATATTTCAGAATTCTAATTGGTTTAGGAAAAAAACAGTTTTGATTATCGCGTATGAATTCAGTTTAGAAGCGACTAAATAAAAAATCTCTTTAAGATGCCTCAAGCAAAAGTGTTTCTTAGGTTTCGGTCCTTTTGTTCTACGTAATCCAATTTAAGCTCCATAATATTGGTGAGGAGTAGACATTTTTCGTCAGCTCCATAAAGCAGACGGGACGAGACAAAGGCACCGGGGATTTAATCATTTTATCTGATAGGGAGAGATCTTCAAGGAATTTACGAGTAACAAAAGCGATGAAAGACTAGGGTATCTCGCAACTGTGTACTAAATGAAGATGTGTTTGATACCTATCTTTTGTTTGAAGGATGAGTTGGGAATGTAAGGTACATCTACGTAGTACAAATAAAACAAAAAGTAGATTAGGCATTGGATCCCACTTTGTGCTATATATTTTTGGTGTTTTCCCAACACACTGTACGCCGGTTTTTGAGCCTTGAACTTTCAAAGATCACTGTAACACATTTGTTCGTAACTTGGTTTATGTCAATCAAATTTTTATTTTTCGTATAAAAAATGCACCACGATATTGTACAGTTGCGTAAAGGCTCTGTGGTCGTTTGCTTTTTTTTTATTTGATTCCTGATACCATCAGCCAGTCATATTAACAATATATGTATATGCATGCATGCAATATATATGCCACTGGTTATACAGTTTATTGGGTATACAGAGGCCAGTACATCAAGCTACCCCAATCTGTCAAATTGTCCCAATTGAACATGAATCTTGTAAAAAAGTTGAAAACCTATCAAAGAAATTTGACAGTTTGGGATAGCTGTGTGCTGATGTGCTGGCATCTGTACTACTACAGAGCTGTGATAATGGAGATAAAATACGTTAATTATGTTCTATTCCAAACAGTTGAGAATTGTATGCTTACGTCACTTGACTTGACAGACACACAAAAACAAAACACTGCTTTGTTTTGCTTACATGTTCTGATTACAAAGCAGTTTCAAGTCTACAAGCTTTTTTGCTTCGCATTCATGACAGCAACAGAGAAGCCTTGACATATTGCAGCATTGACACTCAAGTGTAAAGTCAAGACTCATGCTGGTAACACAATGCATAAGGCTTGCGACATGTTACGCAATAATGTGCTGTATTGAGAAGTACTTATGGATTACAAATTCTCGTAAGTGATTGATTGAAAATGATCTTTTGGCGAGGTACAACCACGATTTTGTCTAAGTGCCCTGTCTTTACAGCTGTTGCGACGCAAAGTAATGTGGGAACAGTGTTAAGTCAACCAGGTGTTGCTGATGAATTTACGCTTGTAAGAGATTCTTTTTTATATTCTATGGCACTTTTAACCTCTTTATTTTCCTCTTCTTAAAAAGGTCGAATGATGGATACGGGATGAACAGAAACTTCAGAAAGGTTGCTCATCACCATAACCTCGTTTATACAAAATAAATTGAGGCAGGATCTAATCTGATGGCGGAATATTAAAATTTAAGACGCATTACATGTTTACGGTAACAATACATCGTAAAGATAGGAAGAATCTCGTCAGTCAGTCATGGCTCGTTGACGTAAAAACAAGTTTATCTTGGTTGCAGCCACCATGATGACACTTCATTGTTTTTTTATGTAGAAACTTGTCTCCCAAAGGTGTAGTATACCTGTATTTCATTATCCATGTTAAAGTTCCAAGTAATAGTTGTCTATTGCCATTAACCTGCACATCTAAAACTTCCTCACATAACATCACGCTTGCATTCCCTGAAGGGATGGGCAGAGGTGCACCTATAGTAACACCCACATTTCGCTAGTTATGCTCAAGCCTCATGTAATAGGAGGCGAGCCTATTGCCATCAACTGGGCATAAATCCAAAAACATCTATTTGGAAAAACTCAATAACACTGCTTGACAGGGGAATCGAGCCCAGAGCCTCAGGGTCAGAAGTCGCGCTTAGGACCACTATAGCAACGAGCCAGTCTAAAACTTCCTATTGGTTTGAAACTCTTTCAAATAGACCGAAAGAATGTACTCTATTCTTTCTTAATGTCACATACTGGAGCACTTTTTGCCACTAATGCATTATTTGCAGCCTGCAGCATTTTAACCATACAAACGGAAGGTGTTTTCGATAATTAGTCGTTTTTCATCTCCGGAGTATTGGTCCGTTAATGGGTTTTCCAGCTCGCTCGATAGTTCAAATATTCATTCGATCGGATTTTTAGAATGAGGATTTCCAACTGGGATATAATTACGTAATTAAGTACGTGGTGGCGATTAAGAGTTAGCCATTTAAGAATGCGCTTGTTGCTCAACACTTTGTGCCCCCTATGACCTTAATTTAAAGTTTGTATATTTTATGCAGCGCGATTTTATGAAACATTTAGAACTTGGAAACCATTGTGAAATATTTATTCATAAATACTAAAGTCGCAAATGTCAGTTTTAAAATTTAATTCCTTTAAACGAGCAATTCTTGTGTATATGTACATATAATATAATCTGAATATCGGAAACGGCTCCAACAATTTTCATGAAATTTAGTATGCTTATTAATAAATTATAAATATAGATAAATAATAAAAATATAGCACATCTTTTTATCGCCCCCGAAACCCCCTGTTTCGGGGGCGATAAAAAGATTCTGGTTTCATTTTTAGAGAACAAATTTTAGTTAATTAGTTTTATCCGAACAAAGCTCGTACATCCAGGTACTTATCATTAAACTGTTAAAGGATTAACAGCCGATTTCCGTTAGTTAATAAGCTAAGCAGCTGCACATCTAATTGCATGGGTTTCTTCAACTATAACGGAAACTAATTGAAAGGTGATAAACTAGATGAATAGACTGACTTGGAACGTATAGGCACAGACGTACACAGATGGTTGTTACATATTATTGATTTACTCGATAGAATAGAGTAAGATTATGAATAATTTGGAATAAGAATAATTATTTATCACAAAAAAAAAACATACAGGTGGTTTTCATTCCTATACCTCACACTAGCATTCCCTGTATTATTAGATACTGGCTTCCTTGGTTTGTTGATAAAAAGTAGCCTATGTCCTTCCCGGGGTACAATCTATCTTTCCACCAAATTTTATTGAAATCCGTTCCGTGGTTTAGGCGTGAGAAGTTACAAACAAACTTACTTTTTACAATATTAGTCAGGATGTACACTAATGTACAGTCTCCAAAACGCCTGCCCTTCACAACTTTCTAGTTCGATTTTCAAACAGTAACAGTTTTGGTCCATAACTAGGTCCAAAAGGTGATAACTCTCAATGTCTTCTGCCCCATATCCTCAATAGCGTATGACGCAAAACTAGAATAATAATATAAATTATGATTACGTACGAACGTTCTTCACGAAGTCGGCACATTACAGAAACTATTATTCACGGAACATTATTATTGTTGATGTAATAATAATGGGCTTACAGACGCTCTTTAGTCTAGTGTGGAAGAACTTTGTTGTGATATATTGAGCGAAAGTAATTGGGTATACTGTGAGAGCTGTTGTTGGGACTAGATTTTGACTAAGTATTGCTTGTTTATCATTATAAGGACTAGGCAGTAGGCAGTAGACTAGAGGGTAGAAATCGATGACAAGTTTAACAGTAGGTAGGTAACTGAAATTTTGCGTCTGTGAAATTAGGCCAAGAACTTACCTAGTTTTTAAATCACTTAATTAAAACATAACATTACTAGTTATCTCATAGTGTTTTTTCTACTGTTTCTACTACGAAAGACATTAAATTAAACCATCTGGAATGTCTCAAACGAGAAAAAGACATGAAGATTTCTGATTGAGATGTTGTTGATAAAAGTTAGGGGCTCGTGCCCTTAAAACAGCTGCCTTGAGCAACATGTCGCTCAAGGATTAAGCTACACTTGCCAAGGTCAGCCAGTGGATGGGTGACCATCCATTAAATAACAGCCAACCGCTTAAAGTCCTTTCCGAGGCAAGGAGGGTTCCTTGCCTCGGAAAGGACTTTAAGCTGTTGGCTGTTATTTGTAGATCTCTGACAGTCGTTATGGGTAGCAAGAAGCTCGAAAGTCTGACATCAGTTAAGACCAGTTCTTAATTAGTTACCTGGTTTTATCAAGTAAATGGGTTGAGGAAGTCAGAACGGCAGTCACTTCCTGTAAACTACTGGTATTCAGCTGCATCCAGTTGGACTGGACACCGACGCTAACATAGTTGGGAAAAGGCTATACTGATGATGGTGACATTGGTAACAGTCATCTGTCTTAGCTTAGACCAGTGGCTTATCGTCGTGTCGTGTGAGAATATTCCCATCATCATCATTCTTGAATAATGTTATGTCAAGGTAAGCATGTGGTTGTTTTGCTACTTAATGGGTTGCTAATTCAGCCGGAAGACATGCATTACCGGACATTGGACATAGCTTAGAATTTTTACATTTACGTCTAAAACTGACTGTAGCCAAGGCATTTTGAGACGTCAAATAAAGTGTAATTATTCCACTACGACTTTTGTTTAGCTGCAGTTACTTGAACGGATCAAATGTCACCTAAGACACTAAAACATGAAACAAAAAACTGGTGTGACATCTACAAAATAGATTCTAGTAGTCCACCACCACCATACCAACAACACCACCACCACCATAGTTCAGTGTTTTATCTGACATTAGTTCTGTCAACTTATTGTATCGAATCAAAAGTCGTACTTTAGGTATCAAGCGAGATGAGCCATCAAAAATTGTCATTTAGCCGTAAAAACGCACCAAACAAAGAAACGTGTTCGTCCAATATTTTTTTATTTATATCATTAGTCTGAAAGGAGTTTATAATGAACGCCTCTGAGCCTTATGCACTTAATGGCTTCCCCATGGCCTTCTCTTCCTTTTCAATTAAGAGATGAATGGGTATTTTAAACGGCTCTTTTACCCACATTATGGTGAATATTTCATAATCACCATAAAAATGTGTATAACTCAATATCTCCTTGTCAAAGATGTTACTGATAAAAATACTAAAACAAATGGCCGCATAAACTTAAGAGTTTACATATATGCTAGTATTTAATAGAAAATGAAGTTCAAATAAAGTAGGGCTCACCGTTCTAATATTTTACGACTCCGTCATACCATAATCTCATCTGGAGCAATATAAATCGTGGTTGTCGCACCCCGCGCACCCCGCCTTCGCCCCTCCGACGCCCTCAGAATAACCTAATGCCGTTTTTACATTATCCTCATCAAATTAAGAGTCGAGCTTCAAAGAAATATACGACACAGCAATCTTACTAAGTATTAAGTCTTTTTGGCGCGCTCGCCGGTAAATCCTATATTATTTTTCTAGGAACAATTTATTTTTTCTTCGTGATGATAAAAGCACGTGGTACAATGAAGTCGAACGGTCTCTTTTGTGCGAGACAATGGCATGAAATGATGGAATCTGCTGAGTTCTCGGTATCATTTGGTGAGCTTCAATTAATTTAAGTAAGACGAAAACAGCGGGGCGCTAGCCCCGCTGCTGCGGAATTGATATAGGGATATTAAATTCTGTTTTCTCCTTGTTCCCGATTCTAAGGCTTCATTAGAAATTTATTATAAGTTATAATTAGGTGGCTCAAGGCTATTTTTTTGCTGCCAAATGAAATCCCATGTTTTTCTCTTATATTTACCCGACTCTCTCAGAAGCGAGATAATGTATTTAGCCATTCCCATTTGTGACAAAACAAATGTTCCATTCCAAATATTTGAAAATCACACAACTCACTTAACCATTTGTAGAATAAACTGATTCATATTTATGGATGCAGTGGTTTAATTCATAAACGTAATAAATAGGTTTTACCTTACATCTCCTTTTCAATATAATCGAGGCTGCAATAATGTTACGGAACGATCTATATAAATACCTACTCATTACGAAATGTTAAAAAAGTAATGCTGAGCTTTTGACGCTCGCATTTCCACGGTTTTACGAGTAACAATTTAAACATACACCTTTGTCCACTAGATGCTTCTGTAATATTTTTGCAGTTCGTTGTCGAATTGTAAACACGATATGCTTCCAAAGAATCTTTATACCTGATGGTAAGATACAAATAATAATATCTATTGTATCTGCCTGTTATTGTCCCATTCCAGGGCAAACGCCTCTTCTCATACAGAGAAGGCACGACTATTATTCGCCACGCTTGCTCAAAGCAGGTTTTCTATCAGAAGTGTTTTTTTTTTTAAATTAACGTGTGAAATAAAAATGTGTGGCGGTATGGCGTACATAGAACGTTAGTTATTATATAGTAAACACGCAAATATTTAGCAATTTTCATCACTTGCAAAGAGAAAATCATTAACGGGTTCTTATACGCGATGTCCAGGTAAAATTACATTAATAACATATTTATTATTAAACTAACTCACAGTAGCTTGCAATTTGCATACATGCAGCGGTTTCTATCATAAAACAAGGTATATATGTGTAAATACATAATAAATATTTTATCGTTAATACTGAAGTAATAAAAGACGTGGGATGGAGAAAACAAGTGTGGATGACCATAAAAGTATACATATAGACGAGGTGTAAATAAGAAGATATATAGAATAAAAAGAGACAAACAATGTATGGATTGTGGGTGAATGGTTGGACGACCGATGTGGCGCGCGGTTGAAGGTCCGCCTGCGACGTAGGAGGTTGCTGGTTATATTCCCGCCCTGAGACAAATGTTTGTACAATAATAAAATAGTATAATAAAAAATATCTATCTATGTAATGTATTGTATTAAGTATATCAGTCATCTAGTACCCATAACACAAGCTCTGCTTTGCTTGGGGCTGCTTATGCTGTGTGGATTGTCCAGCATTATTTATTTTATTTATTTATTCAGTGAGAATAATGATATAGGTCACTCCACATACAGAATTAACTTATGCTGGTATGTACATATTCCTTAAATCTGCAATTACTTAAAATAAAACACCAACGTCACAACATGGGTAGTTACGGAGATATACTCGTAAGAAGACACTTTTACGGAACAGCCTCTTTCAGTGTAGTAACACAAAATCAAAATCAAGTAAAATAGGTGTCGTTAAAACAGTGGGCTACAATTCTACGAATAGCAAACAATTACATTCTACAAGTACCCAAATAGTTATGTAGTATATTAATAACAACACAAATGAAAAATAAATTAATATTCTTGCACATTTTCACAAAAAAAAATTGGAAAATCCAAAAGTGCACGTCTCAACGCTCATTTTATGACAAAAATGACTTGATTGAATTAGACGGTCATTTTCAATAGGCTATTACTCAGAATGATACTGAAGCGGATGAAAAAAAATGACTCAAAAAGTGAAGTTTTTTGGGCGATATCGTGACCACATACATCATCCGAACATACAGACAACCCGACGTCCACTGAAATAGTTTTTCAAAATGGTTTTTTATTTACTATCTAGCAAAAATAGTGTTTTTTAAAAGTATCTACTGTCATAAAAAAGTGTTATTGTTGATATTTGTCAACTCATTTAATACTCAACGTCCAAAAGGATCGGATAAAAGCAATTTAAGCCGAGATAATTGCTTGACCTTGAGAGAGTGAGAGTAAAGCACAACTCACGCTTCGCGTTGAGACGTGCAATATAAAATATCTTCGAAACTAAAAACAGTCATAAGGTACTTTTTCTCGTAGACACATATAGTCAGGAAAGAGGTGAATACCACGATAGCAAATGAAACAAATGTTCTTAGAGACATCACGTTATTACTTTTAAAATAACTTTAATACATTCTCATTAAGAAGCAAGTTACCTCAGACACAAACTGTCGCCGTGTCCATATAAGACTGGTGTGATATGGTCACTACCGTGGGTGCGCCGGCACCGGTCGGCCTCTGCGCAAAAACACGACACCGCAAAACTTTGGACGTCTCAATGCGGATATCGTGACCCGTAATTCATTTTTATGAGTATTTTTGCCGCCTTAATCAAGTTTTGTAAAATCAGAATCATTAAGGGCATTTATTTGGCCACTTTAACCTTTTGACTGCCAGAGCATAAACGCACTCGAGTGCCCTCGTTTTATTTATTTTTGTTTTCATGAATTTATCAATATCCGTGATGTATTTTAATGCTATTTAATAAGCACGAGAGCTTTAACTTTTAAGGTATACAAAAAACACACCCACAAAAGTAATGATTTAATTGTTTAGTTTGTGTTATAGTACTTAGAGCGCACCGCATTTTTTGTCACGTATTTGTGACGTTGGTGTACAGGGCATGCGTTCGTTTGGCATGTATTTGTGACGATGGCGGTAAAAGGTTAGCTGTGCAGTTTTAAACACGATATTGGCAACAAAGCACAAAGTGAGATGAGTTTAAATGGTAAGGGATCGTTATCAATATAGCCTAGAACGCTTACCTTTTGCAAGTCTTCTGCCAATTTTAGACGTCGCTACGTCGCCTACAAAGGCTCTTTATCATCCGTTTTTCATCATTTAAGTAGCAGAAATAATGTGGAGAACATTCACTTAATTAAGTTCTAAATTAAAATATTGTTCTAGAATTTCTTTCTTGCAGAAATAATTACTCTTTCAGCGACATTTTTCAGAGAATCCCTACATGAGTTCATTATATTTTTAATATAAACACTAGTGGAGTCTGTAGACTGCTTTTCTTTTACCATTTCTACGATATAATAAAGTATTACTATTTAGAAAGTTTTTTTAGAGCGAGGTAGTTCTTTTCTCTCATGACATAAAATAAAAGTCTAAAAGGTGCCTATTAAATCTTCGGACAGAAAAGCCTTTAGGGCTTAAATCGTTTTTGATGGAACAATTTCCCCAGGTCGCCTCAGTGATGCTGCTCCGATTATTTCACTATTATCATCATTAATTTTGAAAACCTCTGAAATGGTATTTAGAAATGTTTATGTTAGTTTTTACTTTTAGAACCAAATACAAAAGAAAGTCTAAATTATTTGAGTTAACGGTATCAAAACATAAATTATTATGTAAAAGTCACATCATCAAAAATAAAGCTTATAGAAATTCATATTAAGAACAAAATAACTCACTTTTAAAAGAACAACCTTCAATTGTCTTTTGGCCGCTGACAAATATCCATAATTTAAGATAACACAATCTCATTCAAACCCACAATCTTGACAAAGTACCCGCATTTAATGCATACCACTTATTTTCAGGAGACTTATTTAAGGGTTTCATTTGACTTAGATAAGTTTTCATCAAACATTTGACGTAAGCGTTTAAACTTATGTGAATATAACATTTTTGATTACATTTTCACGGGGTCGTTTATTAGTAGTTTTTACAAGGGCTATATTTCAGCAGAGTGAAAAATATGTAAAAAGCCTACTAGCTGCTTTATACTCTATATATTACTAATAATATTATAATTCTTTTTATTACTATTTTGACGACCGATGTGGCGCGGCGGGCGAAGGTCCGCCTGCGACGCAAGAGGTTGCGGGTTCGATTCCCGCCTTGGGACAAATGTTTGTACGATCTACAAATATTTGTTCCGGGTGTTCTGGGTATTTGCTATATATAACAAAAATATCTATCTATGTAATGTATTGTATTAAGTATATCAGTCATCTAGTACCCATAACACAAGCTCTGCTTAGCTTGGATTGTCCAGCAATATTTATTTATTTATTTATTTATACTATACTTTCCAAAATTGGTACTGTCGTTAGTCAACCGCATATAAGTGGGAACAATTTCACATTAGCAAACCCATACATCGTAGTAGTGAGGGCGATTCTTGTAGTGCTAATATACCCACTGATGTGCTTGACTGTACTTAAAAATAATCAAAACATTTCTTATTGAGCTACAACATTGTTCATCATCATCTATCAAGCCCTTTCCCAACTATGTTTGGGTCGGATTCCAGTTTAACCGGATGCAGCTGAATACCATTATTTTATATGAAGCGACTGCCTATCTGACCTCTACAACCCAGTAACCGGGCAACACGATACCCCTCTAAGGACTGCCAAAGATCTACAAATGAAAGCCGGGACCAACGACTTAACGTGCTATCCGAGGCACGGAAGAGTCTCGATATGTTACGAACCCATCAGGTCATCCATCCACAGACTGATCTCGGTAAGCATAGCTTAACCTTCAATCAAGCAGTGCAGTTGTTTTTTCAACCACGAGCTCGTACCCTCATGTGATTGAATGTACATACTTACAAAATAATCAAGACCTTCATTTCACTCAAAATTTGATGTTAACGCCTAAAATATTTCCCAGCCCGTAAAAGATTGATGATAATAGACTCACCCCCTATTACATGGGACTGAAACATAAATGGCGAATTGTGAGTGTACTATAGGTGCACTTCTGCTTAACCCTTTGGAAATTACAGGCGTGATGTGTTAACTCCCAAAAAAGGAGTCTTGTTGGTATAAAATACACGTCGAATGAAACCTAATCGACGCTTTCGATTTTGTATCGCTCCCCTAAAAAACTGTGACCCAATAAAAAATCCAGCAACTTTATCGTAAAACGTGTTTGAAAAATGTGTTGGTGAATGCTTTTTCTATTCTCGGTTGTGGAATTTACAGACAGGGGAAAACGGGGTATTGACGACCGATGTGGCGCGGCGGGCGAAGGTCCGCCTGCGACGCAGGAGGTTGCGGGTTAGATTCCCGCCCTGGGACAAATGTTTGTACAATTTACAAATATTTGTTACGGGTGTTCTGGGTAATTGCTATGTATAATAAAAATATCTATCTATGTAAAGTATTGTATTAAGTATATCAGTCATCTAGTACCCATAACAAAAGCTCTGCTTAGCTTGGGGCTAGATGATGCTGTGTGGATAGTCCAGCATTTTTTATTTATTTATTTATATACGCGTGTGTCTGTTTGTAGAGCTTCGTTTGTGTCCATTTTAAGTAAGTACCCTTTGCTGGCGTTTTTGTAGGACATCTATTCTGTCCTGTTCAGATTTGTCGAAAGTTGTACTGGATTGAGCAGTATCTGTGGAATATTTTGGAGTCAGAAGTTTGGTTTTAAAACGAGACCCTGTTACATGATCTTTTTATTCAATCATGGTGATTACGTAACATACGGTTGATGACATTAGACTCGCCCCTATTACATGGGACTTAAATATAACTGCCGACATGTGGGTGTACTATAGGTTCGCCTCTGCCTAACCCTTCGAGGATAATAAGCGTGATGTATGATACGTTATGGATGATAAAAAAAAATCTACACACAAGTACAATTTTTTAAAAATTTTAATCTTGTACTCGATTATAAATCACAACCCATTCTGTCTCCGCAAGTTTTTGTTTTAGATTTTTGTACAAAAATACCGACATTGACAGTGAATTTGCCAAATATAAAACTGTCAGAACAACTGTCAATTTTATGTTTTACAAACACTATTGACATGATCCTCTCATTACATTGTATGAATGAGTTGTATTGATATAATTCAGATTGCACATGTCAGCGGGCACGCCCTTGGACTGCCTTGGAGGCTTTTTATGTATTCAGTTTAGCAGGCTTTGCTTGAGTTAATTGTCGATTTTGGTATATATAACTTTTTATTTATTTATTTTGGCATATTGGTGTGTGCTAGCTAACATGTAGCAAATTATTTAATTGAATGACGTATAAAGATGATTGACATAATTATTATTTTTGACATAATGTGTTGTATAGCTTCAGGTTCTTCAAACCTATCAGACAGACGTGTTGCTGGGGAGTTTGTTCCTCCACTTCTTCTTCTCAGCAAAAACACTAGGAAGTGGTGAAGGGTGGGCGTTTTGGGGGACTGTCCTATGTAAACGTCTTTGACGTTCAAAAAGTGCTGATTCTCAGCCTAATTTGAATAAATGAATTTTGATTTGATTTGATTTGACTGCAAAAAACAAATTGCCAGATTGGTCGCGCCATCCTAGTGATAGTTTGCCATTCAACGTGGCAATGCTACCACGACCTTTTGTGGGGCACATTTTCCTTTGACAGCGACGAATTTTTTGATGATCTATGACTCTTTCTTTTGAAATGTACATAATAATTACAGAATTAAAATTATTTATAACTAGTTAAGTTATAGTAAGTTAGTTCTGCCCTTATCTCAGTTAGGGATAAGTGCTGAAGGACGATATTAAGTCTCCAATCCACAAGTAAGTAGTTTAACGAAGTACGATGAGCAGAGGCAAAGAGCTTAGCTACAAGAAATTCGGCATCACAGTACCAAGAAAACATGAAACAAAACAATTCAGACATTTCTTGTCTGGCCGTGAGCGCTTGAGATTCTTCGCGAATTAACCGCCTCTGGTATTCACAGATTATATTTTAATTCCCCCGGTTCCCAAAGTAACCGCAATGATTATAAATCGCTTATCAAAGAATCCCGCCAAGTTTACGTAGCAATATTGGGAAAGTTTTAGCGTTCTCGCAATCTGTAAATGTCTGAGATATCAGTCACAAGTCTTTGACTTAACGACCAGTATTCTTTCCAGAGTTTTGGGAACTATTGAGAATCAATAATACTTACATATGTTTTAACAGGGAAAGGAAAATTTTTCTCAGTACGTGATCTTAGAAATGGGTCAAATTCGAGACGATTAATAAATTCACAGCCATACGCGAGTGAGCCTTATCGTGGCTTAGCCTTACAGGCCAATCTTCAACGCTTGGTGGGGTCAGTCTATGCATGGGTGACCATCCATGACATACGGTGTCCCTTTCGTACCGCGGAAAGCACGTTGAACCACTGGTCCTGGCTGCCATTCGTAGATCTTTAAGAGTCGTTACGTTTAGTCACAAGCCCGAAACTCTGACAACCAAGAGGTATCGTGTTACCCAGTAACTTGCATTGAGGTAGTAAGATAGGCAGGTAGCAGGAGGCGTTCTGTTTCTCCTCTTCTCCGTTTAGTAAGTAAAGCGTATATATCATCATCATCATCATATTCATCATCATCCTCCTGCCCTTACACCAATTTATTTAGGTTAGACACAGCCTGTCCTTTTCTTCCATACATCTATTTCTATTTCCCGTCATGTCAAGAGTCACCTCCTTTCTAGCCATATAATTTTTCCCACAATCCATCCATCCTTTCTTTGGTATCCCTCTACTATTGTATACATAATATAAAATAATAATACCAGCCTGTTGCTGTCCCACTGCAGGGCAAAGGCCTCTTCTCATACAGAGAAGGAGAGCATTAATCACCACGATTGTTCAAGACGGGTTGGCGATTTCAGACTTATATTAATTATAAGTCCAGGTTTCCTCACGATGTTTTCCTTCACATCGTATATCTCGTATCTTCTTATATATAAAATTCTCGTGTCACGGTGTTTGTTATTAAACTCCTCCGAAACGGCTCGACCGATTTTCGTCAAATTTTCTGTGCATATCGGTTAGGTCTGCGAATCGGACAACATCTATTTTTCATCCCCTAAATGTTAAGGGTGGTCCACCCCTACATTTTTGATTTTATGTTTTGGATTTTTTTGGCTTCAAATGGCAAAACAACGTTTGCTGGGTCAGCTAGTTGTATATATGTATATTAATTAAACCTGTAAGTTAATGTTTGAAAATCCGTAGTTTCTCAATAGGTCTCAGTGCTCTCAGTCCAACAAAGCGGTCAGTGGGCACACGACCCGTTTAGACTCAATGTACTGTTGCAATCTTTAGTTCGTTCAGCATCCGAGCTGAGTTTAACTGCGTCTCGTGCGTACTGTACCGTTGTGTAATACTAGATGTTAGAAAATACTGTGTTCATGCTATTGTAGGTGTGTATTGTATTGGTAAGTTGCAAATACATGGTCTTGCATAGAAATATGTATGTAGGCCATTTTTTCAAAATCGAATTTTAAGAGCCCAATGAAAGTATACAGTTCTATGAGGTGTGATAGTTAGTAAGACCCATTTTGTATACATGAAACTACCAATAATTGTTAGATAGTGCAAATAAAATTGAAGTTCACAACTGATTAATTCTTTTTTTTCAATAATTTATTCAATTGTTTCATTTAACTGTTACATTAATTAATTATTGTATTATAGTTACGTCAGTAATTGAATATGATTGACGCGTACTTATATGATTTCATAGACAAACAAAAATAAACCATATACATATACAATAACACACTGTTTAAAGTAAAAAATTTCTTTGATTGAACAAAAACAATGTACCAATAACCAATTGTTGAGATTTATCTAAAAGGAACTCAGAGATTTTTTTTTCTTTTTTAGAAAGGTGATAACAAATTGTAACTCCCATTATGTAAGCATTATTGCAAAATAATTAAGAGTTTCTTTAAGCCAAATATAACTTTAAAAAGACTTTATTTGCCTGAAAGCAACTCCAAATAATTTGATGATCTAGTTAGAATTACCAGGCAAGATCATCTTCATGTGTTTTAAATCCGCTATGATGTTTCAATATAATTATTGCGTACTCTGTTTCTACGATTATTGAGCTATTGGTCAGTGGCAGGACGCCCTCTAACTAGGTGGGATGACGATCTGCGTAAGACTGCAGGCAGATGCTGGATGCGGCAAGCTGAAGACAGGGCGCTATGGCGCTCCTTAGGAGAGGGCTGTGTCCAGCAGTGGACTAATATAGCCTGATGATGATGATGATGATGATGATGATGATGATGGTCAATGGCGAACCATATCGCGGTAAGAAACAGAGATGGCGGAATGAGATGAGCCACTCTAGATAGAGAGAAGGAGAAAGACTGCCCTGCAGTGACACGATTATGAGCTTAAAATAATTAAGATGCCCCAATGATATTGTCCAAAATCGTGATATTGTGTATTCACGATATCGTGTATTCGTGATATTGTGTACTATACAGACGCCAGCACATCAAGCTAACCCAAACTGTCAAATATCCCCAATTGAACATAATAAGATAAGATAAGATAAGATAATTTTATTGGTCAAAAACATGTGTAGGTTGAGAATCAGATGGAAAGATTACAAAAACAAATTAACATGTTTTGCCTAGGAAGGCGTACAAATACATAATTACATAATATTAAATTGAAAGTACAGAAATCAAAATAATAATACAATCGTCTAAATTTAACCTTATTCTTTTGTTATAAAGTTGTAAAACTATCAAATATGTATATTTGATAGATTGAGGTAGCTTGAGGTAGCCTTATACAAAATCGGCATAGTAACATAAGTATATCTTATAACGTTTCCCTAAGTCAGGATGTTAAACTAATTATTCAGTTGGCTCAAAGTGGTTGGCAACAGTGAAACTCCTCTGAATCCTTATCGTATAAAAGCTTCAGAGAAACAAACGGAATGAAAGACTTGACATGTCCTTTGTAGTCGTAAAATTCTAACAATTAGGTATGTTATTAAAATGAGAGTACATTTTACCGTCCATTATTTAATATATTATGTACTTATGTACATGGTATATAAAAACAACACGCAATTGTATGCTAAAATATTATAGGGTTCATGAGGGTTAACGCCTGGTGATTTTATAAATAAAATACTCGTTTTTGTTTTTATTTGCTCGAATAAGATTCCTTGGAAATTAGACTGGATTAACCAGGAAAAAGGTTCTTCGGATAAGCTTTTTTGTGTTAAACCTCTAGAATATATTAGCCCTTGAAGTAAGACCTAGCCTTATTTAAAGGTCCGATTTCGTGAATAAATACGACAGCGAATATGTTTTGTAAGTTTGTATAATTTATTAAAACTTATTTTTCTTAATTAACATCATACATGATTTTACGGATTTTGAGAATGAATTTTGTTGAACTGATTTTAATTAATTAATTTTGACATGTTTTTACGTAACATAAAACTGTTTTGCATGCCTAACCTAAGGTTGATTGTATAAAGATCATCAATCTGTTACATGTACCTACTCTCAGTTCAAATCAAGAACTATTCGATTCTATTCTAACACATAATATATAAAATAGGCAATACGCTCGTTGTTTATACAATATAAACACAACTGGTGAAATGTGGGTACTGCAGGTACTCTGCATAACCCTTTGTGGAATACAGGCGTGATCGTATATGAACAAATAGAAAAGTTCACTAATAGAAATACAAACTAAAAGAAACCTTGCAACAGCAACCGTGACCTGAATAAATTAATTAAACACAAGAGACCAATTTCGAATATGTAGACGTTATTCTAAGAGCATAATTTGTAGCATCAAATCTCAAAACACGACCCAATTACAAAGTTAAATCAAGTACTTCACGTGTTTCGATCAGACTTTCTAGTGAAACTTCACTTGTGTCCTTGTACCATAAAACCGAACCCAGGGCGTGGCCTCTATTTGTATGTAGATAAACCACTTTATTTGAAAGAGGGAAAGTCATTTGTGCTGCAAATGTAAACACGGGTAAAAAGAAAAAAGGCGATTATGCGCAATGATGTTTACGATGTAAACAGTGTTCGGCCGCCTCGCCTCAATCTTTGCTTTGCAAATACTGCTTCAATGGGGATCGACTGGGAGGCTATTCTAGTATTTTCGTAACTGCTTTTTAGATGAGTGTGCTTTATTTTATTTTCTTAATCTCAAATGTTAGTTTGTTTTTATGAGAATTATTATCATCATCGTCTGTCTCTCCCAACTTTGTTTAGACCGACTTCAATTGTAAGTCGATGCAGCTGAAAGCAGTGCATTACATGAAGCGACTGCCTGTCTAACCCCCTCAAACCAGTTATTAAATATCGATATGGATGGGGAACAATTATGGTTTACTAGCTTTAGGAAGTGGGGGGTTAGAAAGAGACAAAAGTAGCCTATGTCACTCTCCATCCCTTCAACTATCTCCACTTCAAAAATCACGTCAATTCGTAGTTCCGTTTTGCCGTGAAAGACGGACAAACAGACACACACATTTTCCCATTTATAATATTATTAATTAATTAATTAATAGTATGGATTTGAGTATTTGTTTCAACGTTACTAAGCAAGACTTACTTAACTTCATGAGTTCCTAAGTGCACTTTTGAAAATATTGGATTTGAATGTTTATCCGAAAATAATATTAACAAAATTTAATTTCTCTTTAACATTATCGTTGGTTTGTCAAAAAATATTTCAAAATAATCGTTGGGTTACTATTCTATTTCAAAACTTCACAAATTATTACTAAAAATATTTTACTGATTGAAAGCTACTCTATCGCTAAGTGCTATATGATATTCTTGCAAAAAATGCTCAGTCCTTTTCGGTAGATCACAGGAGCGAAGCCGTGCGAAAAAAACTAGTTCTATGCAAGTTAAAATTTCCAATAAAAGCCGTATCTTATATAAAACATTGCACTATAAAGTAATCTTATGTAGAAAGTTTGTACCAAATAATCACCATGTTTTATACCTAAATTTTGGACTTTCATCATTAAATCTCATATAATATTATTTGTTGACCAACTCAATCTTGCATTTACTTACTGGTTATAGTTTCTTTAAGTTTGTCATTAGGAAAGGCCTTTCCTCATGACGTCCAGCTGTTCTTGACCCAGTGCTAACTGTTGCTGTCATGCACGCACGCCGATTTTGAGAACTACCCACCTGACCTTTCTGACGGAGGTACAAACCTGAGAAAATGCAATTAACGTAAACGTTATTAACGCTATTTTACATAAAACGCAATTAAAACCGTATAGATATCACTTAATGTTCCATGTTTTACTTTCAGTATTTCATTTTGTTCTTTCCCCATGTCCCCACTTCTGCGAACACCGTTCTAATACTTGCCAAAAATATCCCCCAACATCTTTCACACAACACAGATGCATCTTTCAATTCCATCTATTTGTCAAGCACATAGCAGCTTCCATTTCCTGACGGTAACATTCCAAAAGGGATTTTTCAGTTCGTGCCTCGTTGGCCCTCTATCTATCACTGTCGTTCGTTCTGCAGATTTTCGACGTGTTCCATCTTAACTGGAAATGATGATTGGTTGCATACGAGAACTTTTAATGAATTTCTAACGTGTCTTTTGCAGTTATAACGAAATTTTCAAGTTTGTAACACGTTCACTAGCGCAGTTTCCAAAGTTGCTGTGCTACGGTGTATAATTTTTATTTTTAAACTGAACATTTTCAAACGTGGAACACGGTTTTTTTTTGTTCGCTATATCCGAAAGCTGCCTACATTACCGGTAGTTGCATTTTAATTTTCATAAAATTCTTTTACGAAAAATTGTGTACCAAAAACCTGTTTGAGGACAAAGGATACTAAATAAAAGTGTCGCTTACTTCCAAAACATTATTATAGTATAGTCCACAGTGGAATGACACAGTGGGTGTAAATGGTTCAATCAGTGCTTAGTCTAAAAACATTGTCTTGTGTTATCTAGAATTCTATATCGATATGAATAGGATCTTAACGCCTACATGTTATTTGAATATGATAATTAATTCACGCTTTTCATTATAAATATTATTAGTCAGAAGTTCCGCCATTCCTTTCTGTTGATATGATTGTAAGATATAATGTTATCTTAGGTACACTACATCAATCAGCCTCTGGGCTTTTCCAGTTAGGACGTTCACCTAGTAGCAGCTTTGGCGTGCAGGTAGTTGTTCCGTGTCTGTCTGTTTGTGTATGTGAGTTTAAATGTTTGCAAACGCACCCACACACCACGATACAGGAGAAATTCCTAGTCTGGGGCATCGTTTTTTTTTTAAAGAAAAAGAAAGAAAAAAGCTAGAAATATACAGATACTTTTTGTAACTGATTCCGGAAAACACGGAATATTTCCTTCTTATTTATTGCAATTTTCCGGCTTATAACACTACCCGACAATTTCTAACCAAGGCTGGAACGAATACCTATCGAATTTAGCGAAACTCTATTTAGACATACGTGGGGGTAATGTAAGCACTTTACGGAATTGAATGGGTGGATGGGCCTACGTCAAAACGCTGTATCATAACATAACAGCTGACTGTTAAGGATTTGCACCGGGGGATATTACACTGTTATCTTTATTTAAAGAGAAGGAAGGTATACACGGTTTTTATAAAGGAGTTTTGTTCATGATCTTCTTTACAAGGTTTTAATAATCGCAAAATAATGTTTGATAGTGTGCACGTTGCATCCGGAGTTGTTTACTATACGGACTTTGTTAACCTCGATCAAATTCGTGCGTTCAAGCTTTTTTGCGTTTTTATTTAGCATTTTTTTTAAATTGTTGACTTTTATTAATTTCTTGTTTTGTGCTAATAGTTCAAATTGTTTATTTATTTGGTATAGGTACATGTAATACACTTCCTCCAATCTTCATCATCAACATCATCCCACTACGCTTATCCCAATTTATTTGGGATCGGCGCAGCATGTCTTCTTATTCCTCCATGCATCTATATTTGCCGTCATCTCCATAGTCACCTTCTTTCTAGCCATATCATCTATCACACATTCCACTCATCGTTTATCTGGTTTTCCCCTATCTACTCATATATCCGGATGGCTACCTACTATTGGAATCAAATGTAACAGGTCATCATTTAAGACCCATTAATATCAGTGTTAATTTTAAACCGTAGTGCTAGGCAACCGGGCCTAACCCAATTGTGAACGTCCTTTTGTGCCTATTGGCCTAGCTATGTTCTGTCTCCTGCTTGATATGGAGGGAAGTGGAAATTATTTATTTTTCTAACTCCTCCGCTGTTCTTTTCAGATTAATTTCCGCGCGGGATCCAAGACAGTTGAATCTCCGGGACTCGTCGGGCTTCATTGTCTTGACGCTTCTCGGTGGTCGCTACTGTTGATTCTGGTTTTCAGGAGTTGCAGTGGTTTCGGAAAAATGTGGCGAACCTGTAGCAATTAAAAAAAAAAGGTTTTAATAAAGGAGTTTAGTTCATGATCTTCTTCTTAGCGTGTCGATGGTTATCTATAAAGAATCGGCCTAGAAATTAGAAACGAGTTTGTCGCCATCATTATCGTCCATTAAATCCTGCAACGTGCAGGTGTCAGGGCACACATTCGTTATCAGGTGTCACATCGTTTTTGGAGCAGCAACACACTTGTACACCAGCCTCTATTAGCTTCCACCTGAACAGTTTATCTCTGCAGGTTTTTTGTTCATGTAAATAGATTTCATGTTCATGTATATTTTATTTGAAATTTTGTATTTTTATTCATTTCTGATTACCATACGAAACCAGCCTATTGGTGTCCGACTGCAGGGCTTGTTTACACCGAAATTGCTCAAGGCAGGTCGGCTATTCCAGAAAAATATTATCTACTTATGTTATAAGTCACGATTCTTCATTATATTTACCTTCACTAGTGTCAGTGATGTCGAATGTCTGAGATACATTTAGAAATAACATATTTTTGAATAGAAATACTCTATGTTAGTATACTTACTATACTTACTATACTTCTGGCCTGGATTTGAACCCACAACCTTATTCATAACACACGGGACTTAAACGAATGGGCCATTACGACTCCTCCACTTCTTCAGCTTCAGTTATGAATAATTGTACGGAAATTAAAAAATAAATGTTTCAGCTTGAAACAAATAAATAAGCCAACTTTCACATAAAATAACATCACGCTTATATTCCCCGAAGGGTTAGGCAGATGCGTACCTGCAGTACACCATTTCATCAGTTATGTTTTTAAGTCCTATTTAATAAATGGAGAGCCTATTTCCATTAACCGGGCACACATCCAGATCCGGGCTGCTTCTGAAAAATTCCCATAAACCAAGACCTAAACCCAGGAATCGAACCCAGGACCTCATGCTTAGCGATCGCGTTTGCGAGTACTAAGTAGACAAAAAAAATAATAATTGAGTAACACGAAATTTTTATGAGTTATGACGTCTTAACTGATACTTGGTATCAAAATATATACCTAAAATATTTCGACACTATTATTCGCAATGTACAAGAGAAATTGAGCCAAAAATGAAGTATCATACCATAGTTTAACAAAAGAGAAAATATTAGATATTTCCCGCAACTTTGATTCTAAATAGATCGATATATTTAGAGCTGTTATACATGGTTTTAGCAATTATCGTGAGACATATACATAGCCTGATAATGATCGATCACTCACCTCAACACAAATCTAAGATGGCTGCCTATTGATCAATTTTGATGTCTCAGTGTCCCTCGACAATTGTCAAAGTTTTCATGAATTTGATGAGTTTCTCACAAGTTTGTGTATTCTAATTTATTTGTACTAGATTATTTAGAATTTAGTTCAGGCAGTCTAATAAGTTTACGAGAAATTTTGTTAACATTTAAATAAAAACATAAAAAGCCGATCTTAAAACCAAAGAAAAGTATGTAAATATAAATTATATTTATTTCTGTAATTTGGTCCTTAGAAACACTTTTACACGCATATCTCACTACTCTGAAGAAAACGAAACAAACTCTAAAGGTTACCCAAAGGTCTCTTTTGAAGTAAGTATATAAAATTTAGACTATTTTCATCTTTTTCTCTCCTATCAAACATGAAAGGGACGGACTATAAGAGCTGTCAATTCTAGTTAAATTGAAACTTCCAAACAAACATAGTTGACATTTCAAAGGCATCGACCAAGGACATGGTCAAGTTCAAGGCATAAACTAATTTAACATCCCTAACTTGGTACATAACTATTGTCGTCCCTTTCTCGAGCTATCCGACAAAAAGAGATGTTAATTTTCTTATTTCAGTTTAGTTGGTGCACAAGGGAATCAGTGCCTATATCTTCATTAGATCATGAGGGGACCATGTAGATTACTGTATGAGATGGAATTTTTAGAAAATTCACGTTTGATTGTAAATAACTACAACATTAGTTATAATAGACGAACATAGGGGTCATTTTATAATCATCATGGGGCAAAAGTCCTGATAAATATATGAAGGTTTCTAAATATTATCTATACAGATAAATAAAAGAACATCACAACAACAATTTGAATGTTTAAACAACAGTTATTTACTAAATGCATATGAAAGTAAATACGGTAATCAAACTGAAAAATCAATTTTTAAAATGTTTGTCTGTCTATTTGCTTGGGATTATCTCCAAAACCGCTGAACAGATTTCGACGGGACTTTCACTGGCAGATAGTTAATGTTATAAGGAGTAGTTTAGGCTGCTTTTATTTTAGTAATAAAATTAGGCTTCCACGCAAACAATGAAAACCCATGTTTTGTAAAATTAAACGCGGACGAAGACGCGGCACCACTTGTTATTTAATATTATTACCTTGTGTTGTCCATTATATTTATTAGGCACCCTTTTCCAACTTACTACCTTACTAGCTTACTAATAGACTAAAACGATTGTTTCAATTTAGTATGACAGACACGACTAACAAATGAGACATTTGTATGCTCCACGCATGTTATTCGGGCTTATGTAACATTATTATTGAAATCAATGTCATGGTCACCATACATAATACCGACATAATACGATCTAGCGGGGTTAATAGCTTTCTTTCTGATGCAGAACTTTTAATCAGAATATATTTTCTTATTTGGGGGAGCTCGTGGCTGAATAAAAACAGCCGCACGGGTTAATCGAAGTTTAAGCTACGCTTGCTGAGGTCAGTCTGTGGATGGGTGACCGTTAGTGGAGGGAGGGGTTAGGAGACTCCTCCTTGCCTCGGAAAGCACGTTAAGCTGTCGGTACCGGCTGTCATTTGTAGATCTTTGACAGTCGTTACGGGTAGTCAGAAGCCCGGAAGTCTGACAACCAGTCTTACCAAGGGGTATCGTGTTGCCTACTGTAACTGGGTTTCGGAGGTCAGATAGGCAATCGCTCCATGTAAAATACTTATTATACATAAATAGTTGGGAAAAGGCTAGGCAGATGATGATATGGTATGAATGGTGATGACACGGAGGAGTGATGATATGTTACGAACGGTCACCCATCCACAGAATGACCTCGGTAGGCGTAGCTTAACTTTCGATCAACCCGTGCGGCTGTTTTTATTTAGCCACAAGTTCCTCATTTAACCACGAGCTCTTCCAGTTAATACCCGATGTAGTGGCTGAATTCGCAATGAGCGATATAACAATTACGTATTTTGTTCGTCCGACGATTGCCGCCTCGCTCGAATTACCCGCGGCTAGTGTAAGAGCGCCCTAACGTTCGCCGGGTCTAACCAAGCGATATTACTTGGAGTTTTTGTAGGGACACGTGTAGGTCTTAGCTTACAGGACTTATAATCAAGTTTCTTGCTCTCGTTCTTGTTGTTTATAAGTTATAGCCGGGGTTTCTGGGAAGCGAGCGGGTAAAAAGGGTAAAAATGGTGGCGGTTGAAAAGTTTTTTCAATTAAATGGTTGTGTTGTTAGACTGCCATGTCGGTTGCGCCTCGTGATCAGTAGAGCATGAAGTCCTGGGTTCGATTCCCAGGTCAGGTAAAGTGTTGTTAGGTATTTCCACCTGGAATTGCTTAGTAGCAGTAGAGTAGGTTGGTGGCAATAAGATCGCCTACATGGGACTTCAACATACCTAACAGGCGAAGTTTGGGTGTACTATAGGTAGGTACTATACCTCTCCTAACCCGTCGACGCGTACAGGCGTTATGTAATGATGAGTTGTTGGACTACTATACTAAATAGAAATATATCTTTTTGATATAATGTTTCCGAATGTCATAAGCAGGGAGGAAAGTGGAAAAGAAATATCAGCAAGGAAAATCACGTCCTTGGAGGACGCTCTTTGATGACGCGTTTGGCGCAGTGGCTGAGCGATCGACTGTTGCGCCGCGTGTCGTGGGTTTTATTCCCCCACGGAACAAATATTTGCATGGCCTACAGGCAGTTGTTTGGGATCTGGCTGTTCGTGTATGTGATTTTAAATGTTTTAAAACCACGCAGGAGAAGATCCCAGTGTGGGGCAAAGTTTTATAAACAGAAAGAAAGAAAGAGACTGGGTAGGAGAATCGAAGTTTGGTTTCTGTACTCATTCGTCGCATATCCCTTAAGTCGTGCATGCTGCTTAATTCAGAATATCTCTATAATTTTATACATTTATTTATCCCTTGCCAAGCACAATACTGAACAAAAACTACAATAAATACGCGTAATGTGAAAATATAAAATAATGAATAATGTAATTAATATCTACTAATACGTAAATTGAGATGTTAGTGAACGTGAAGTGTGTTTGAAAATAAAAATAAGGTAAAAATAATAAAAAGAACGGACGCACAAATAAACAAATAAAAAAAATATTGGACAGCAACGTCTGTTGGCGAAGTCATGATTTTAAGTAGATGCGAACATACACGTTTGTAATGTAATGGTCTCTAAGGAAATGTTTGCGCTGGATTACGTATTGGGAATAACAAATATCATGTCGAAATATTATGTAAAAGTGGTTACAGTCGTAGCTACGTCTAGAGGGAAAATATCCTTCGAGTCTGAATCACCTGGCCCACTGAACCGAATGTCACCTGATGTGAAATTGACAAATAGAAAAATAACGGTATTGTATATAAATGGGAAGGATATATACCAAAATGTTTCCTTGTAGGTAAATATACCACTTTAAAAAAGTAGGTATTTCTTCTAGAGGTAATTTCATGATTATAATAGGATATTTACCAAAGTGTGACATTGTAAGAAATGATACCACTTTTTTAAAGCAGTATTTCTTCAATATTTATATTCAAAAAGTGGGTATTTTAAAATGTCATGATGGCCCAGTGGTTTAGGCCTCTCCTCTTGTGCAGGAGGTTGTGACTTGTGGGTTCAAACCTGGGCAAGTACTTTCTAAGTTTATCTTGGACATCACTGACATCGGTGAAGGAAAACATCGTGGGGAAACCTGGACTTATAATTAACATAAGTCTGAAATCGCCAACCCATTTTGAGCAAGCGTGGTGATTAATGCTCGTGCTTTCTCTGTATGAGAAGAGGCCTTTGCCCTGCAGTGGGACAGTAATAGGCTGGTACTTTACTTTTACTTTAGGTATTTATTCTAGAGTCAATTTCATTACTGTAATATTCTTTAGGATTTATTTCACATTTTATAGTCTAGCAATATTTGCATAGATAACCCACAAGTCTAGATATCTTGTTATTTGAAATTCTCATTGGTATGCAGAATCCAGTGATAATAAAAATGAGATACCAATATTTTTATTCTTGATTGTGCATTCCGATAAGGCTTTTGAGAAAGTCTAATAAAGCTTTGTAAAATCTGCAATGAGTTTCATCAATAACATAGAATATATATATATGGAATATTAAAAATTCCGTACCGTATAATAATATGGGAATAGACTAGAGCAATAACACGAGCGTTCACACACTACGGGACATTTGCTCGGCATTTTATCACGGAGTCTCGCGTATATTTTACAAATGCTTTATAAAGCACGTCGCATACCGATGTAAGCCCGTGTGTCGTGACCCCTTGTGAAGTTATTCCATTGTGATGTAAACGTATTTTATTTATATTAAGATAATGTTAAAAAGTGCCACGATGGATACTTTTTCGTGAGTTTGTCTCACTTTCTACTTTTGGAAAAAATATCGTGATAAAACATTACATGACGCGTGTGTTCCTCGCAGGCTTAGGCAGATGTGTACCGATAGTACACACAAACTTCACGAGCTATGTTTAAGTCCCATGTAATAGCGGGCGAGCCTAATGCCATCAACCGGGCAGAAATCCAGACTCCGGGCTGCTACTGAGAAATACCAGATGGAAATATCCAGGACCTCATGCTCAGCAGTACCGGCAGCAATCACAAGACCAACGGAACACTCGTGATAAACTAAGAGGGAATTAAGTTTTAAAAACTTTGACCCACTTATGAAATTGTCTTATGCTTGCAATATGGTTTGTTATCAGGATTACAAAACCATATTGCAAGTATTTTTATTCAACGGATGAAAATACGCACGTTACTTGACGTTATGGAAAATTGATTTCGCAATAAAGAACAAAACTCACTACGTAACCATTACCCGTGATAAAACACCTCATACCATACATAGGACTTCCAAAAGACGTAAGCGGTTTTTAACCCGCATTTGATATAGGTATAATGGCACACGAGGCCTCCGCAACATCCTTTGAGCACAATACGTTTAGCAAGAGGTCATCAATCACGATCACAGTTTGTCATGGTACACCTACCTACATCGGTGAGGTTACGGGGTCTTTTCTTTTATCAAATAATTGCAGACTCCTTTTTTAATCTCCTTTCAAGGGTTCCGTACCCAAAGGGTGCCTTATTTAACTTAATTACTAAGCCTCCGCTGTCCATCCGTCCGTTTGTCTATCAGCGGGCTGTATCTGATGAACCATCATAGATATGCAGTTGAAATTTTTACAAATTGAGATTGAAATTGAAATTGTATATGTATTTGTATCGCCACTAAAACAGCAAATATAGTACATAAATTTAAATTAAAAATGAAAGAGTATTTTTTGCTCAACATGGTATCTCGTGTGCAAGTACGACTCGCACTTGGCCGCTTTGTTGAAAATTTTAAGGCTTTAGCGAAGAGGTTATTTGACCAGTAGGTACCAAATGAAATCACAAAAAACCTTTTTGATGGTTGACCTCCTTTGTTGCTTCAAGGTGTGGTCAGAGATGAGTCAGGAATTCGGCAGAATACACGCATACCTTTGCTCGCAGATAAGTTAAATTGGTTTATCATTACCATTTTTTTTACAAATAACTTAAAACCGGATAACTGAGGATGCGGTCATTGTTTATTTTTATAACTGATTGGTTGTCCTTGCTTATAAATATGACATCTTACATAATAAATTCGGCGGTACTTCCGAGAATACGATTACGGCAAGTCGGTTAAAATCTTGACCGTAATACGATGACCGCAAGTTAGCAACACGTAATAAATCAAATATGGTGCGCAAAATGTTTGGTCACGCACGAAACAATTGTTAAATGTGTTGAGAAACTGTGTTACTCTTAAAACATTGGTGATTGGATTAAAAAGAGTAATAGTTTGTAGAGGTACTGTATCTAGTTATCCATACTTATCTATAGTTCTATCAGATCATTTGAATTCACAACAGTCAAACATGTCTAATAATATAATAAAAGTTCACCAAACTTTTGTAGGTAACATTGTATTCACTTTTTAAATTAAGATAAAATTCTGGCCTTTTCCCGGTCGTAAAACTTATTTGTCAGTAGGCAGAAACTAAAACTAGACCATTTCTCTGGAATAATCCCTTAGATCCTTTTTTACGATGCCCATAGGAAACGTAGGGATTTGGTGCGGAACTATACAGTGTACTGTCATTTTCGAATTTCGAATTAGCGTAGCAACAAAACTTATCCTCCTTTTGCGGGTGCAAAAAAATGTTACCACCGTTTACAAGCTCATTCACGAAAGATTGATTATTACGTTCAGTGTTCTCCTATACCTATTGAGATGTGAGTGATCAATCAAATGAAATGGATATCTCATATTCGTTTTATTTAAATGGCGTACAGTACTTTCTCTTATTGGTCTCTGCGTATCTAAATAAGTGACAGACGACAGCCATTTCGTGAATTTTATGATTGAAAATGTCGAATATGCGAATAATTGTGTCTGAAGTACCTAGGTAAATATATTTTGAGCGCTAAGTTTTTATTCTGTTCATCGGCAATGTGTTTTACTTTCTCACGGGAGTACTCGTAGTTCATAACTTTAGTCGTTAAGTATACAAGTAGAGTTAACGTAAGCAGTAAAACGTTATGTAGTCTACCATTATATAAATAACTATCATTTTACCAACTTTTATCAGTAAAAGTAACTTGTTGCCGTGAAAATCTAATTAGATTCGATTTCGTTGTAGGTATCATTATGTCGAAGCCGATTTGATCTTATGCAATCTGACAATATAAAGAGTCATTTATTTTTCCATTATCTTTTGTATTAAAGATGGTGGCGTCAAAAGCTTTTATCGTTGTAAAAATAGCGTTACCGGTGAAGGGGGAATTAGGGAACTCGTTGCGGAGCGACGCGAAGCCTACAATCTTAACCAAAATGTATTTTTTATGAAAGCGGCGTACGATATTAACTTCCGGTGTCTGTCACATCAAAATTTCATTATGAATAAATCAAAAAATGTCAAGAGTTCAATTTGTGGTTGAATCACAAATCCCAAAAAGATACACAAGGTAACAAATTGCCAATAAAAAGCTAACAAAATGCTGTGGGTAAGCATTTCGGTCAAAGCTGTAAATCCCCGGGTTAGGGCAATAAATCCCTGGAAAAAATATCGAAAGCTGTGTAATACAGTTAGACTCGGATTGTGCTTGAATAAGGGCCGTAGGGATACACCGACCATATTTTGGGGGGAGTTTATCCGTCTATTCTGAATATTGGAAGCGAGTTTTGATGATCGGGCCTCTCATTTGGAATTTGTCGATGTGTTTGATTTTGCGGCTATTGTTTACACTAACCGGTTATTACGAGGTACGGTGTTAGCTTTCAACTTCTACGCGAAGGTAAATAATTCTAAAACGAAATATCAAGGTCGTTGAACACTATTTTTACGCAATTAATTTCTGGCCTATTTTACAAATGACCAGCCTGCAAGATAATTTCCAAGATGGCGTCTTTCAATATTAAGTACAACTAGTACGAAAGTATTACTCGGCACTCTCCGTGTCATCTGCGGCAGGGCAAGGTCTGGCAAACCGGTTGGACTCGCCTCCATCATAATGTGACCAGTTTCAATGCCAGAGGCTACGCCCGCTGTAACAGTTAGTTCTTTAAGCTCAATTTAGAGCTTCTAAGTCTTTTTAACCCTTTTGTTTCATAAGGTTTGGAACCCAGATCGCTCTTATGCTAGTTTTAGCCAACCTATGATCAATTCACGATACAAGGCCTAATTTAGTGTTATCGATCCATCGTGTCGTTGGTGTCTTTTTATTTGCTGTAACCCTGCAAGCCAACTTCTATTAAGAGACCATTGCTACACAGTTTTGAGCCGTTTGGGGTTGAAACTCTCGGGTCATGGTGCCCAAGTGCACGTCTCCTTTTCAAGGAAATTTCTCGACGACTGATCGACGTGTCGCGTGACCAGAGGGCTGGCTCATTCGTTGCCCAAATACTTAGAGTATCGCCATCCAACGTGGCAATGCTGCCAGTCGTTTGGGAACGTTTCCAGTTGACAGCGATGCGGAGGAGTACTTTGACGTCTGAGTGTCTTGATCGGCTTGTTATTTAATTTTGTTTTTGTATACGAGTATCTGACGACTTTTTATAATATAGTTGGTTTTATATTATAATAAGATAGAGTATGTACGACACATTATATTTATATCTGTATATTAATTTTAAGAAAAACTTATACTCGCCAAACAAGCAAAACAAATTATAAACTAGGTGAGGTTGGTGTTTGCTATTTGACCACTCTCTGAACAAACACCGAAGCAAACTCAGAGGTCACAGTCTCTTTTAAAATCCAGACATTATCTTTTAAAGGTCAGATCATGTGGACACCATATAGATACAGCAGATAGGCTTAGATGGAAGTGGTTGCCTGTAAACATTTTGGTAAATCATTAGATAGTAAGAGCTATGAGGTCAACTATCAGATAAACTAGTCAGAGACTTAATAGATTTTCTTTAGAGCCTACTGCACAACTTTATATACATGTAGCCTATGGACCAACTACACGCAGAGATCGTACGGCGCCCTTCGTGTCCAGTACAACAATGCGTTCAGGATGTTGTTGGGTCTCCCCCGTTACTGCAGCGCCTCGACAATGTTTGCAGAGGCACGCGTAGATTGTTTTTACGCTATGATGCGCAAGAGAGGCACTTCGCTGGTGCGGCGAGTGCGGGGGAGCTCCAACAGCATGCTGGCCGCGCTCTCAGAAAGGCTCGACTGCGCCTACATAAATCATTGCTGCAGGTTGCACATTGGATGCGGGTAATTTCATGTTTGTGTTGTCCAATAATTTAAATTGTATTATTCTTATTTTATCAATGTGACTGGTTATAATTATTAATAATGTGTATATGAGTCTTGGTAACTTGAAATAAATTATTATTATTATTATTAATTAGGCTTCTGATAAAAACGAGCAATTGAGCTTTGAAGTTTTACTGTCCAAAGAGGTTACCTACACCTGTGTGTCATAATGCCAGGTGCATAATTATAGTACATTATTTTAATAAACGTCAGATTTCTCTAATGAAATGCTCAGTGGAAAGCTGTTTTTATAAATATTATACATAATGATAGAGCTTTAAATAGGTAATTGAAGTCTTGTTTTTTGTGGGTCATTTTTATTAAAGAAAATGGTTGATGTGTGTGACAAGATGAATGTTCTAGAGTGGATTCTATCGTTGATAATGTAGTTATTAATCTGAAATGAAGGCAGACCATTTATTTTTTCTTTAAGAGCATGTCCATCATATTTAATAACTATATATTGCAAATAATACTTTAGGTTTGAATTCTGTAATATTTTCAGAATCTAATTTGATTCTGAGAATGCAGTGTTTTACTACAAAACAACTCAATTTACTTTAAGTTAAATAAGAGAAAAATGAAATAGCTTTTTAGCTCATTTGCTTTGTATTAAAACCTTATTGTTGTGAAACAACCAACAACCTGCAAAAGTCGTTGTCTTCAATTCGACTTCCATTAAAATAAACAAAAGGGAAATAATAGGTGGAATCATTTAAATTGGAATGTCTAGTGAACCGAAATATTTACAAAGCGACAGAAAACAAAATTTTCTACCAAGTGTTGTGAGTAAAAGCCAACACGCTCAACTAGGACATGCGCAGGGCTGCCAGTGAAAATAAAAAACCCGAAAAAAGTACTTAACGGCTACTTACTCTTAAAGTTCCTTCTTTATAGAAGCTCGGCAAAAGACTGCTCGGCTGGCGTAGTGGCTGAGCGATTGGCTGCTCCGCTGCGTGTCGCGGGTTCGATCCCCGCACGGATCATATATTTCAATTACCTACAGGTTGTTGGTCCGGGTCTGGCTGATTGTGTATGTGAGTTTAAATGCTTGTAATCGCACCCAAGATACAGGAGTAATTCTTAGTGTGGTGTAAGGTTTAAGAAAAAGAAACTTACTTGTCCAATGGAGTGGAATCGCTGTCTAAGATAGTAATAGGGGTACGTACTTCTGTGTCAGAACTTCAATTGTTTGAGCTTACAATCAGTTTTTTTCTTACTGACCTACTATTCGAGTTTCAATACACAATTTTGGACCTCTTCCCTTTTGACACAAACATTAATAACTACGGTACCTTTTTTGTCATATAGAACCGGTAGTAACTAGTTTCCGCAGAAGCCAAAAAGCTAATCAATCAAACTCTACACGTACAACAGCGAACAGTGTACAATTGCGTACATAATTCGTTTGCGCGCCATCCCTATTGGCAAGTGTGGCACTCGTCTCTGGTTTGAGCAATTACCGCTATTGGGCCTAGCCGGAGAGCGGACCGAGACCCTTGTTTGTCTGGGTCCGCTGTCTGTACATAGCGTAGCTAGTCTATCTATTGCCTAATGTGTTGATTGTACTTTGAGCCATGCAACTAGGGATGTGTACCTGTCGGTCGATTCTGCGAAAATCTTCCCATAAAGCGGTAAAGGGAGTGTCTCACACACAAAAATAACTAGTTACTGCACTCAAAACCAATTCATAATTCTGTATAACGTTATGATTAGCCCCACGTTTTATCCACACTATTTGTAAGTGAATTATACTAGTAATATGTGGAAACGTTGTTGATTGTAAGTAACCTACTTAATTGTATACTTAGACGTAAGAAAAAATGTACAATTGTTTGTTTCCCTAAAATAATAAAATAAAATAAAATAAGAAGGGAGCTGTCACTGTCATCTTAAACTCTGGTAACCTATAAATACATTTAAAGAGGTACTCAACGTTTTGAATGTAATTATTAAATGTATACGACCATTAATACGTATGACAAATCGCATGGACGACAAAGTTTTTGTCCGCTTCAATTAGTGACCCGACTTCAGCATACATTTTATTTTAGTTTTGTGCGACCTACATTTTTATTTTAGTGGTCTGAGCTAATTTAGATCGAATTGAAGTGCTGAATAAAACATGGTGAGTTTTTTCACACTTTTTTTGTTCTTGTTTGTGCGTATATGCCAGTAGACAGCTCGAAAGTCTGACGACCGGTCCCACTAGGGGGTATCGTGTTACCCAGTATAGTTACTGGGTATCTGATGATATGATAGCCAGTTGCTCCATGTGACCGACGAGGTCGATGACGACCCCAACATAATTGGGGCAATAGACACAGATGATGCTGTATCAGGCTTTAAGTTCAAGTATCTGAATGCTGTAAATACCAATGCTCCATGTAACTTAGGAACATGTGTTGTGAACAAATATTGTTCTAAAAAAAATTAGTAATTGCCTAGACTAGAGGTTTTCTAATTGCTACATTCGTGAACCTAAAATATTTTTTGTTGAATCGTAATAATCAACAACTTGATTTACAGGAAATGACGTAAACGCCACAATTATCGATCTATTATAAAAAAAACACTTTATCCGAAACGAAACATTAATTGGCCCGATTATTCATATATGTATGTATAAAGGTTTTAACTGTTGAGTCTAAGTTACATCGACGATTCAATTTTGCGATCGAACATTTCTGCTTCGGGTAATAAATGAGGGACATTTAAAAATAAGGAAATAACTGGATAAATTGGCACAAAACAGGAAGGGATCGTATGAAATGGGGAATAATGGTATAAAGCAAGGAATAATGGCTAAAAGGGTGTGTTTACACATACGGAGACTGATGAACCTAACAGTCTCCTCCAGGAGAGCAATAGGGCCACCAGCACTGTTCGTGAACACAGACCGCCGTCATATTATCCTCGCCGCCCAGGCCCGTCGTGACTACCCCGTCTATGCCCTCCCCCCGACCCTCGATCCAGCCCGTCTCTTTGCTGTCTTCTCCCAGCGACGTCCTAAGCCGAGGCTCGTACCCCGCAGGGATTGCCCTTAGCGGATGGTCGCTTAGCTTTTAAGTTTTTACGCTGGAGGCCTTAATTTCCAATTAAGTCCCCTATAACCCTGAAGGGTTAACTGCGAGATGCCAATTCAAAAAAATAAAAAAGGGTGTTAGAGTTAGAGGTGGTTTCAAATAGAAAAACATAGTGATGTTGATAAAAAAAAACACGATCAGTACCACCTCAACCTCTACAAAACGTGTTTCCAAATTCAAACAATACTCATTACGGGGCAAAAGGTCGACATCCAACCTCTTTACCGCGGTAAGAATTTGTTCGACCAACATTTCGTTTGCATAAAGTTAAATATTTACAAGTTCTGTGTCTACATTTAATACTAATTGTATACTTTGTATCAGTAAGTCTATGCAGCGGTGTCCGTTATGTAAAATATTTAAATTCACTGAATATTTAAGGCTGACGTTGCTGTCGCCGATTCTAAGTTGAGCGCGAAGTAAATTGTTGACTTCGTTTGAAGTATTGTGGAGTCGTTCTTTGAAATAACAAGGATTTAGAGGTTCTCAATTACTTAAGATATTCTTTAGGAATCGGACTTATTTTTCTGTTCTTTAAAGGTGTTGCTTGTTTGTTTTTTTTAATGAATTATGTTCTGTTTATTTAAACTTTGATTGCTTAGGAATTAATACTTGTTGGTGTGATCTGGAAATTGTGTGGAAATCGGTGAAATGGATATGTGATGCGAAGGAATGAGGACCATGTTGTGAGGCAAATTTTTAGTATGAATGTGTAAAAAGAGTAAAGGGAGACCAAACAAAAAGTGTGAAAGATGATATGGCTAGAAAGGAGGTGACTTTTGAGATGACGGCAAATAGAGATGTATGGAAGAAGAAGACATGCTGCACCGACCCCAATTAAATTGGGATTAGGGCAAGAGGATGATGATGATGATAATGATGACTTGTTGTTCAGTAATAACCTTTACAGCACACGACTAATTAACGCCACATATTACGATCAAGTCGTCAGACTAGGAGCGATAACATGACATGTAGTGACACGCGACGTTTTCATAGAAATTGCTCTACGGAAATTGGGTATATATCACAAAGTCGTGTCGCATTGTCGCATCTCGCTCTTCTGCCTCTTAAGTGACATTCATTAGGCTTATTTGTAGTCATACGTACCTAAATAAAAGACCGATTTAAACAAATTGGTCAATGAATCGACCTAAGCTCAGCTGTGAAAAGAAAGAGACAACGCATTGTAAAAATTGGGCGTCATAACAAATTAGAAAGATGTCACAGTGTTTCGTGCCACGATCCTGTATTTTAAACAAGTGAAAACACAGTTTTACATTTCGAAACCAGCTGTACATACATTAGCAAATTCCAAAATGCTGGATTAACAATGGTGATGAGGAGATGGACTACGTGAATGAAATGGAATGTTCAATCTTTGGCATAGACAATAGGGACCACCCATCTATTGCTAGCTGGTACTGGAATTACAGCCAGGTTGAGACTATTCATTTCATATGTGTAACAAACGTTTTTGGCTCATAACATCACGTCTGTATTCCCCAAAGGGTTGGGCAGAGGTGAAAGAAAGAAAGATAGAAAGAAAGAAAAAACATTTATTCAGCACAGGCTCAGGCACACAAAGACACAATACTAAACATAGAAAACAAAAAATGAAACGACAGCAATGTTTAAGTCCCATGTAATCCCGGGCGAGTTCTAGTCATCATTCGGGCACAAATTAATTGGCTCACACATGATATTATGCCATTTTTTAATTCAGATGTTTATAAGGCAGATGTTAGTGGAAACGACGGGAAGGAACGCCATAGAAACACAAACACTGACCTTATCGGTGATGTTCTACAGAAAGGTCAGGTGTACCAAAAGAAGTATGTAAGGGTCGTAGCAGGTGGCGTTCTGTAGTTTTTCCCTCATTTTGCCCCCTCTCATTCGTTCATTACGAGATCTTTTTTGCGATTAAGATGCTCATATTTAAACCTATTAGCATAGGACTGACAGATTAGTTGTCAGTATCGCTTGATTTTTACAAACTCAGCTGCCATGTTATTTACTATGAATTTACGTCCCATTGATTAACTGCCAATTTCAATAACGTATATCCAAAGCCAAATCTCAATCCGTAATATAAAACTTCGATAATAATATACAGATTTGCCCTCGCAAGTTTACAGATTGCAAACTCATGGTCATTGATTGGTAACAAACAAAAATCGATCTCTACATCGGGATTGAGATACGTTGTTGAATTTGTCAGTAAGTGTAAATACAAGAACATGAAATATTTAAGGTGTGAATTGTAAAGAATACAACGTTCTTGGCCTCGTCGGTCCGTTGTCCAAGAAAACAACAATACACTGTAATACGTTTGTAAGTTATGTTTTATTTATTTGAACCATTTCTGAAAATTGCGAAGGAATTGTCTTCAGAGCTCACTGTGCAAGCGTGTACTGCTGGCTGGAAGACAAATTACTTTTTATATGACATTCTCTCATGCTACAACGTGTAGCGTTTTTAAAATGTTGGTTTTTATGCTTCAATGTAGACTAAATGTGACATTCCATTTGGTAAAGCTCACAATACGACTGATGTTTAGTAATTTGACTTAGGAATGATATGACATTCTAATATACAGTCTCGATGACTGATTCGTCGTTCGTTCGTTAGTGGTTGCAAACGCTACTCCTAATCATGAGGGATCTGTTATCGGGTCTGACAAAGTCTTATTTTTATTTATCCATCTGAGATTTCTCAGTAGCAACCCGTAGTCTGGATTTGTGTACCATGTTACTTGGAACTTAGATATAACCGGCGAAATGAGGTTATGCTATAGGTACCTCTCTGCCCAACACTTCGAGGAATACAGGTGTGATGTTATGTTTTATTTTAATATGCTTGCCTAATATCTGTGTGTTTAATATAACACTCTTTCTTCCTTTCTTTTCGTTCTCTTTTATTTAAAAACGTTGCCCCAAACTGAAAAAATCTCCTGTGTCGTGGGTGCATTCACAAACGTTTAAAGTCGCATACACGAACAGCCAGACCCGTAACAATTACCTGTAGGCCATACAAATATTTGTTCCGTGCTAGAATCGAACCCACGACACGCGGCGCAGCAGTCGATCGCTCAGCTACTGCGCCAACCGTGTAGTCAAATGTCAACAATGTCAGACAAGTGTTAAGAAGACCGTTATGTTTCTGTCTTTCTCGCCATAAAGCGTGTCATATGTTATTTCTATATCATTATCATGCTCAATTTTAAGCTGTACTTAACCTATAAACACATTTTAGAGTATAATGTAAGGCTCAAGGGCTGTAACGGTTAACTCATCATTAGTAGAGGTACAGCTAGAGTAGGTAAACACTATTTATGTAGTCTCATCATCACACTTATGTAGTTAGCATAATTTATATATTATATTTGAGTATAAACAGGAAGACAGACTTTTATCACGGTCTTATTTACAAAATTAGCCTAAAACAAAGCTTATCAGGCGTAGCCTTTTCCCAACTATGTTCCAGTCTAACCGGATGCCAGTATTATACATGGAGCGACTGCCTATCTGACCTCCAAAACCCAATAACTGGGCAACCCGATACCCCTTGAGAAGACTGCTTGTTAGACTTTTAGGCTTCTGACTACCCGTAACGAATGTCAAAGATCTACATATGACAGCCGAGACCAACAGCTTTAAGTGTTTTTCGAAGCACGTATTGCCTAAGACAATACTTACCTACTTGTATAGGAAAACAACTATACTCAATTTATTTTTGTCAGAACTTGTTTAGTTCTTGTTTATTTATTTTTAAGGATCACCAACGAGAAATACAAAACAATTAAATATTACAAAATTTTAACTTATACAGTATACACTATCCTGTAATGCACACTCAATTACAGGTAACCACAGCTTACATTTGTTGCTATTTTTGTATAAGTATACTACTTATGTATTAAGTATGTTAAGTGCTACACATCCGTTCCCTATAGGTTAATTTGAAAACCAGCGTCAGACACACACGATTATTTATATAGCATGCCATTTATTCACACATATATATTTTCTGTGCGTGTTTTTAAATCTCATGCCAATTTTAATTTCTGACGACACGGTTGGCGCGGTGGTTGTGCCATCGGCTGCTGCGCCGCGTGTTGTGGGTTCGATCCCCACACGGAACAAATATTTGTATGACCTACAGGTAGTTGTTTCGGGTCTGGCTGTTTGTGTATGTGAGTTTAAATGTTTGTAAACGCACCCACGATACAGGAGAAATTCCTAGTGTGGGGCAATGTTTTTTAAAAAAAGAAAAAAAGAAAGAAAAAATTTTCTTTTTTATTTTTTTTCTTTGCCTTATAGTATATTTACAATATTTGACAAGCTGGACTTAATATTCTTCTCACGATACGCAGTGAGCATACGCAGTTACCATGCTCGTGCCTTATCTATTATTAAGATAAATACTTTTTTGCCCAGCAACGGTCCAGTTACAGGCTTATATTTTTACTCCAAGGCAATCTTAGAGGTTACTTGTGTACCTACGGCTTACATTTTGCAGATCAAGGCCGTAACGGTACATATCCGCACTGCTATAGCTGTCGATGGCTTGCGCGCGCGCACTGTGTAGGGACCCGCTCTTGCGCAGAACTTAACGGTACCGCATTTTTCTTGTTAAACTACCGTCTTGTTGGTATTGATTGAATGTACTGAGTGTTGGCTGGTTTGTAAATAGTTAGGTGATATACTTAGCAAATTTTAGTACACTGCTAGTTTCGAACATGGTTGATGGCGTGGATTCGCCCCACGACTTCTGTCATTTTATTATGACAACTATGAATGTGTCTGATATGGACCTCTTTATTTACGCCTACAGAGAATATAGGAGTAATGTTATATAATAATAACGTTATTAACTACCAGACGCGGGTTAAAAGGAGCTTGTGGGTAAATGATACTCGTAACAGACGTACATTCGATCGAAGGTTAACTTACGCTTGCCGAGGTCGATCCACGGATAGATGACAACCCTATATCAAGGAACCTTCTGTGCCTAACGAAGCATGTTAAGCCGTTGGTTCCAGCTGTCATTTGTTAATTTTTCACAGTTTTTATGAGCATTCAGGAGGCTGAAAAACTGACAAATCAATGTCACCAAGTGGTATAGTATCACCCTGTTACTGGGTTGTGATGGTGAGATAAGTCTGTCCATGTAAAATACTGGTACTCAGCTGCATCCGGTTGGACTAGAAGCTGACCCCAGAACAGTTGGGTAAAGGCTGCACAGATGATGATGTCAATGTAAAACATCATCTATCTTAACGTAGAGCTACAACTAGTCGTGTTGTGAGACAACATTCCCATAGTCATCATTTTTTAATAGATTTAAAGCCGACCCCAAACATAGTTGGGAAACTTCTACGCAAATGATATAACGTTATATGTAATGCAACCGACGTGTGTGTATGACCAAATGTATGAACGTGAGTGAAGCGAAAGGTGTGTAAGGATCGTAGCGGGTGGCGTTCTGTGAGGTTTGCCTACCCCCATGGGAAAAGGCGTGAGTTTATGTATGTATGTATAACGTAACAATAATAAATAACTTATCAGTCGAGCTCATTGTGAAAGACAAGTACAAGTACTCGTAATACTCCCTAGGGTAGTATTACGAGCACACCTTTTAAGTAGTTGTCAAGCTGCATAATGCACTAGTGACTTCGGGCTAAGCTCTACGTACGGTCGGTAACAAACAATTCCCAAGGTATTTTGGGTGTACACATTCTGTTAGATGGGCTGTCGGCCTATTTGCCTAACACACAGATGACCACGTAACGAATGACCTCCTCTGTTCGAGGTAGTCTAGGTGTATCTATTGTGGAGGTTTAGTGTTATAACAGACCTTATTTTGTAGACCGGGATCTTTAAGTACTATAAAAATAGAGCTTCACTGACTTTACGGCGTTTATTAATGAACGAACCTTACTTTTCTAAAATACAACCAAGAACCTTCCCTGAGATAGGTGACATATCCCATCTTCTAAGCTATTCTAGCCTTACTTGAGTGATTGATACCATGGAGAACCAGGGTTCTACCAGCCTGTATACAATAAGGTCTGTTATAACATTAACCTCTACACTATCAACTTAACCTATTGCAGTTTAGTTACCCGTAATCCAATCCTCATGTCAACATAATAAGTTGCAAACGGCTTGTGTGTTCAAAATATGATACGTTGACGATAAGATGTACGAATTGTTAAAAGTTCTACTCGTATATTCCAAAACTTTTTTTAACGTTTTTTTTTAGTGCGAGCATTTTAAAAGGTTAATCTAATAATACCAGCCTGTTATCGTCCCACTACAAGGAAAATGCCTCTTCTCGTATAAAGAGAAAGTACGAGCATTAATATTTTTTTTTATTGCACTTGCCCAATACTGATGGGCGACATGGAATTATAATCAATTTAAGTCTGAAACTTTGATTAATTTTAAGTTAAGTTTTCATCACGATGAGTGTGATGTTTGTAATGTCTGAAATAAAACTTAGAAAGAACATATGAATTGAAAAAGTCACATTGGTACTTGCCCAGGTTTGAACCCACAACCTCGTGCATGAGACGATGCTATAGCCACTAGGGCACCGCAACATTGTAATATAATTAACTGAAAATATAAAACGTGTCCAGTACCTACATTAATAATAGACTAGAAACCAGTGCCAACAATTGGCTTCAACGAGGAATAATTGCAGGAAACTTAGTAATTAGTTCAGAACCAATCTTCAACAACAAGTGTGTTTCAACTTAAAACTTACAATTCTGTTCGTATCCGACTCGGAACAATGGAATTTTAACTCAATTCACACTGACTTGCTTATTATTTTGGTAGTAATTGCTGTTACGATTTGAAACCACAAAGAGTATAATACGTACATCCTGTATGCAAAGACTCATAAGAAGATTTAGTAGGGGCGTACAAACATCTACGTTTGCAAAAGATCATGGGTAGTATATATATGAATGATGTCAAAGAAGCATCATCATCACTCTAGCCCATAGGATTGGTAAGAAATCGCGTCCCACTCTATAATCCTGGCGGTCGTGTTTTGTTTTCATCTAAACACGGAAAAAATTAGATGTATTCTAAACAGACAGCCCACATGTAGGTACATAATATACTCCTACATATTGTCAAATCACGCCTCGCAATACCAGAGGCACAGATTACCATATACCATGTATACGTAAACAGACATGGCCGTATAATAAAGTATTCAACGCGTACGTACTCGTACCTACGCGTCCGAAACAAATTTTCCAGTTTTCCGCACCAATGCTAAGCTAAATGAGACTGTACCTTTCTATCGTAATCCGTACCTACATAATCCATGTCCTATCCTATTAAGACTTCGAATTTGAATTTACTAATAGTGTCAAATATAGGATTTGTATGCCAAACGTGATAATCCTAGCTCCTACGTGCCCTTTCTGGGAGGATTAGGACGAAATGCAAAGTTTGATAGTGAAATGACGGTTGAAGTAGTCGTCGTAGGGTTACCTGACATAGCTGAGGTAGTATTTTAATCATGATAGGTGCGCCCGGAAGATAATGAACGTATCCTCTTTTGAGCGGTAACTCGGTCGGGTATCGCTTCATAATACTTAACGCTTGGTTGGCGAGCGTGGTATAAACTTTGTTACTCGTTGTATCCGCTTAGATAGTTGTGGTTTAAATCTTTAGTGAACTGCTATCTTTTAATTAATCCTTTGGCTTAACCACCACATGTATTGGTTCAATTAAATAGCAAGCTAAGTAAGATAGATGTCTAGATATCTGAACGAAACAACGCAAATTATTTAGTCTCATATACCAAGAATTGGCATATTAGAAGCTTTGGCTTTTGACAAAGTATTTAGGTCTCTCCTACATTATTTACAAAAAACAATCGTAATAAATATAAAATAGTACTGAACATGGCAGAGTTTGTTTCGTAATTGTATATAAACGTGACTGCTTTTAATTTGTAGGCCTGTGGCTTGAGCTCTAAATTTGTTTGGGAAAAATGATGATGTGTAAATTGGGCCTTTTTAAATGATGGGCCAAAGATATTGTAATTGAAAGTTGTTTGACAGAACTTTTATCAAAATATCCCCTTTTGATAAAACGTTGAACCTGTTAACTGTCATTTGGATCGTGACAAATTACCGATATATAATCTGTAGGCAAGGTACAGTACTTAAGTTAGTGAACAATATTGAGTCATACATTCAAGGAAATGTGATCAAGGTGATAGATAGAGACACGAACTTTATCCTTTCGGATATTATAAATGCTAGTGTCGTTCTCTTTGTTTTACGACCCGTTTTTGACGTTTCCTGGAATGACAGATTGGTTACTGGAAAAGTTTTGAATTCGTCTTATTTTTGAAGACCGAATCCGGGCAGATTTTCAAATGCCAAAACATTATGCACAGAACATAGTATTTACTTACCTACTGTAAACAAATAGAACAGTCTAACCAGCGAAGTAGGTATGTAGTTCCGTGTTTGAATAAACAAAGAAGCAAACATTAAACACAGCTCACGACAGGGACTCAATGACAGTCTGCAATCGACGTCCGCAACGATTGCGGCTGCAGAGTCAAACAGCTGATAATTGCACGCATCTGTACAATGAGAACTTCTGTTTGTCTGTATCTTGATGTGCTTTCTATAGTGGTCAGGGGTGGCAAGCATTTGATTTTATTATTGTTTGACTTTATCAGGTATGCTCGATCATATGCAACGCCACATGTGTTTACCATCCAGGATTCTAGGAATAGCAGTCAAACATGTATCCTGCTTTTGCAGTTCAGCATCCGATTCTTTCTTGGAAATACAACATTAATTCCACTCACAAAGTTCACTTTGCGCTACTATTTAGTAGAGTAAAAATATGTGACAATTATTTTAATTGGAAATAACATCGATAGAGATATAGACTTCAATATGGAATATCCGTTGAAGTAGGTTATCGCTTAAAAGAGGACTGTTGAGCAGATGGAAAGGATTACTTGTATGCCTTTGTCACCGGTATATTTAAGCGAAATAACGTTTGTGTAGTTAATATTGAAAACCATCGTATTTATTACGAAATAAATGGTATTATTACTGTATTTATAATAATAATATCTGTCAAGAGTCAATTTTCACAGCGGGTACTCGTGATTCTATTAACCCACAGTAGAAATTAGAGTTGATCAATTAAAACTTTCAATTAAGTCATGTTTTAATTAAAGTTTCGGGCTACAGTTTGTATTGTTTGTCAATAAGTCTGTGCCCTTTATTCCTTTCGACGGTTACCAAAGACAAAGGCTGAAATTCAAGGTCATTGACAACGACTAGAACAGAGAAAGTCGTGAAGTAGTATTAAATTAATTAAGGTTCTATTCACATATATACAATTATACTATAAAACTAACTAGGTATATACATATTTACAAAAACAAAAAAAAAAAAACAAAAAACAAAAAAAAAAAAGCCGACAAGGACACTCAGGCGTCAAAGTATTCCTCCGCATCGCTGTCATCTGGAAACGTGCCCAAAAGACTGGCAGCATTGCCACGTTGGATGGCAATACTAATTCTTTGGGCAAAGAATGAGCCAGCCCTCTGGTCACGCGAAGTGTCGATCAGACGTCGAGAAATTTCTTTATAAAGATGACGTGCACTCGGACCCCATGACCCGAGCGTTTCAACCCCAAACGGCTCAAAACTGTAGTTACCAATAAGGTTACAGTATTTGCGCCGTTTGAGGGTCTCAGCACCCGCCGCGGCAGCGCCAGCACAGCCTGCCGTGCTTGAAACATGAGATGGCGCAAGGGTATCGACGCAGGTTGCGTCCCACACCAAAGGCCTACCCATCTTCCAAGGCAACAAAGTCATGCCGTCTGGTCTCTTACCATCGTCTCGTACCAAGCCGTTAGGTTCTAATACAGCTGGTACGCCGGCGGTACCAAGAGCTCGACGAATAATATCATTGATGCTGGCGTGTCGTGCTATGCGTCCTGCGCTCCTGTAACAGGACAGGCCATGGTGCCCGAAGCTGTCGACCGCTTCACCACAGTGACACCGATGCGGAGCAACACAAGGGGCACCCAAGCGAAGACAAGTAGCGAGCCGAAACGATGTGTCATCCATCATAGTACCTATGGTGGCTGACGGGAGTGCCTGAAGCCAGAGGCCCGACTCCCATTCTCCCACGGCCAACAGACGGGCACGCTCAGCAGTACTAGGTGACGTGTTCAACAGAGAATTCCGTATAGTACTGCAGAGCGGCACGTCCCATCGCGCCTGGGAAGACAGGTTGTCGGGCAAATCCGTATTGGGACAAGCCATTTTCCAGGCGTTCAACGCATCGGTCAAACACGGTACTTCAAAATCAACCAGTGAGAAAGCTAAAATATTCCTGGTTAATCTATCGGTACTATGGACCGAGGAGAGGAATGCCGGTAAACTTATACTGGAAATTTTGCGGACGCCGAGACCACCCAGGCGAATGGGAAGTGTGGCTTGCTGCCATGCTCGGTCGTCCAAGGCCACATTTAGGATCGAAGAAAGAGTGTTTCTAATAATTTGGTCTACTTTTTCTAAAAGTTGTGGATGCTTCCAAAGATGGGAAGAGCGTAGGCTATATGTAAATTTTGGTCCAAAACAACAGTATCGAATAAGTGTGAAAGCCGAATGTATGTTAATTTTGTAAAGTCTTTCCGAAACATCATTAAAATTTTGTATTTTCTCCTCAATAAAAGTGGGAAAGGATTCGTCAAAAATTGGGGACCCCAGGAGGTGGAGAGAATTTTTCTCCATGATTTTGATGTTAGGTGCTACTGTGTTAAATTTTGCTATGATAGTCTGCCTGTCAGTGGCTTGGGGAAGATAAATTTCGCATTTCGAAAGATTAAGGTCTAGTCCAATGGAACTGAATTTTTCCTTTAAAAAAGCTAAATCAGTCAAAACTGTGTCCACATGACCTCCTAGGGTTCCGTCATCTAAATACCATACGTTGAATTTAGAATTTAGTTGTTGAATTATTGGATTTATTGCTAAACTAAAAATGACCGGCCCAAGAGGGTCACCCTGTTGACATCCAACAGCTGATTCTAAAATGTTGTCCTTATAAAGTAATTTAGAAGGGTGCCTGTAGCATTGATAAAGAAAACTGTAAATTTTGGGTATTTCCTTTTGAACTTCTGTCAATAAGGTGTCCCTATTTACGGAATTAAAAGCATTCTTAATGTCAACCTTAAGGATGACCTCACCTTCATTGCTATGGACGTATGATGAGAGTGCATGTACCGCAGCCTCACAGCCCCCTTTAGATCCGAAGCCTAGCTGTAGGGGCTGGAATTTGCTAGCCAAAGTTTCGCTGTAGAAAGCACAGCAAATTTTAGCTGCGGTACGACGGTAAGTGGACCCTACGGCAATGGGACGAATACCGCCATCCTTCTTGCGCAGGGCGCAAAGATTTGCCCCGTACAAAATATCAATGACGTCTTCGTTCACATTGCCGGAGAGCATGAGGTTGATGAGGGCCGTCAACTCCTTCAAAAGGGACTCACCAGCTTCCCCGGCGCTTGAACTCATCAGGTCCTTAAAGTGTTGTGGAGTTAAGCCGTCGAGTCCGCCAGCGGAGCCACTCCGAAAAGAGCCCACGGCCGCACTCACTTGTTGAGCTGTAATTACAAGTGAGTTGGATACTGGATCGGGGGGGGCAGGGAAGATGAGGTCATCGGCTGGCGCGGGGTGTTTGCTCTCCAGAGCTGTAAGTGTCTCTGGAGAGTACGGCGCAACCACATCGCTACTGAAAATTATCCTTGCTGCACCTCTAATGTCACCTTCGCCTAGTTTAGACTCGACATGGTGCAATAAACCTCTTTGAGGGAGGTGCGATGTTAATTTAGGGTCGAAACTTTGGGCCGAAATGTTACAATTGTCTTTTATTTGAGATGTTAAAGATTTTTTATCTGCCAAATTTTTTTGCACATGTAGAATTCTAAATGGGAAAGTGAGTAATTGTTCCCAAGCAATCGTAGAGTTCTCTCGGACGGCGAGGCGGATACAACGTGCTAAACTTAATGCCACGGATGGTCTCGCGCCACGAGGAACTCTCTTTAAAATCGGGGTTGACGTTTTAAATTTTGCTAGCGTTTTCCAAAAGGGTTGAGTGGGTGGATTGGATGTTGTGGAAGCGAGAAGGCTTGAAGGTACATTGTGGGGTTTATGTTTCTTACCCAAATGTATCTTCAAGCCCCGTTCACCTTTAAAAAACCTTGCTTGGGAACAAAGAGGACATCTCACGAGGAAATCCAGCGATGTGGTAGGTTGACCGGCACTTCGTTCGGCATCACTACTGTCGTCATTATTGCTCAGCATGGAAATATGGAACTTACCTATATTTTAACTTATATATAATAACATAAAATAATAAACACAATAAATAAAAAACACCAAAAGTGACTTAAAAAATTGACAAAAGTTTGACACAATGACGCAGTCGCACTGGCAGCCTGGGGCTCCGCGCCGCCTAAGATGGCGTTACGGCGCAGCCCTGGCAACCGTTGCCGAGAGACAGGCCGAAAGCGTCGCGTCCTTGGGGGTACGCAGAAACTACAGAACTCCACCTCCTACGATCCTTACATACTCCTTTTTCTTTGTTTGTTCAAATTTGTTGTTTGTTCAAATTTGTTGTTTGTTCAAATGTTCAAATTGTCTATTAATTCACAACTATATCATCATAAATAGTCCTCTTTAGATATGTTAACAAGCTATGTATTTTGATTGTTAATATTTATTTATTGTTTGTGATTGTAATCACTAGATAACAATGTTATTTGAATATTATATTTCACTTCCAGCAATAAGCTTATTTGAAGCACTTCATTACTATTTTACTTATTTTAATTTAAATACGGAGCTGATGATTTTTATTCACTACAAGTTATGTCTGAAAATGCTTTGGTACACGTGATTTTCACTGTATATTAAGTTAATTAGTTATATGACGGTAACATAATTATAAAACTTTAACTTTAAGGTTCTATTGATTTTGTTGTTTTATAATGTTGTCCAAATGTGTCAGACATTTGGCCAGCTGTTACTGAAATGCTGGTTGCATGCAACCAACATTTCAGTATATGTATATGCACTGTTTACATAGTATTTCTTGCTTGTTTTTGTTTTGAGGACAAAATGTCGTTGTATCAAGCTCATGGGCCGTTAAGTTTTAGAATTTAGTTTTAGACACAGTCCATTTGGATCAGACAAAATTGTACTTAGTGCAATTGGTTTACTACGAAACTTTTTAACGCATTCGCAGTAAGAGTTTCGATTCAATACGAAATATTATTTACAAGCCGTGTACATAGTGTGTACTATAACTTCTTCAAAAATATGATATAAGTAACTTCTACTCATAAACCGAAGAATAAGTGGCAACAAACTTCCCCGTTTCTAAGTTAAAAAATAACGAACATCCATACGAGTTTACAAAAATCTTTCCTTAGTGCTCAGCTTCGTTCTCTCGCGCGAAGTTTCTTGCTTCAAGACTCAAGTTGAGGCTATGCGTTTTATATTAGATTTTTTATTCATTTATTATGTAAGCACTGGGCTAGCTATTGGTAAATTAAGTAAAAATCTTCTCGTGTAAAATTCGGTGAAATGAGCGATTTTCAATGTCACACTGTTTAACCCTTCTTTGCATGGTGATGGAAATTTCAATCATACATTTCATATTATTTATTTATATTTGGATTTTTTAAATTATTTTTCCTTTAATCTAGAGCATGAATTACATCACCCTGATTTATTTCACAAAAATAGAAAAAATCATGCAAAGAAGGGTTAAGAAGTAATGCTTAGAGACTGAAGTACAATACTCGTTTCCAAATAATATAAAATATGATTATGTAATCTCGATTCACGACAATGATTGTAATTATATTTTTTTTTGTATTGAGAACTACATTACTACGGTCATAATAATAGTGAAGTGATCTGTCAGTGTCAGGGATTGCACTGACACTGATAGCTCGCTTCACGACTCACATCACCCATATTTTCACTGTAAGAATTTTAAAAGTGAGGCAGCCCTACTCGTGGTGAAGTGCGGTGCAGAATGAGAAGATGCCTCTGACAGTTGTAAACGATCTATTCTTCGATGCTAGTGTCGGCGATCTCATTTGATTTTGATCGTGAATAATGCTCCGTGTGTTATGTTTTATTGATGTTCCTCTTACAACTGCATAGACGACGTTTATTTGCAGTTTGCTGCGGAATATTCTTTGCTTTGTAATTTGAAGTATGTGAGCTATGGTTGAAGAAAAAAGAACTTTGTGTTCAGCCTGTTAATTTTCTTGCATGGTCGTTTTATCTTATAAAAAGGAGCCTCTTCCAGAGGTTCTAGAAGTCAATAGGCTACTGCCACTAATGTGTGATTTGATGTTTGCAGTAGGTATATGGCGGAGAGCAACGACGTGATTACTAACATAGTTAATTACTCTGAAGCTTTCCGAGACCCATTTACTATCACATTATGAAGATCTAATATTAGCAGGGCCTAAGAAGAAACAAGACACAATACTTTTCTAATTATTAATAGTTTTCTGTGAGAAAAATCTTTTTTGGAACACCAGAATGGCCTTTCGATACAACATGCTAGATTCCTCTTTTAGACGGTACTCACAGCAAGAGTGAGCTCTTGCTGTGAGTACCGTCTCTCAGCTCACGTCTTGGATTTGTTTTGCAAACATTCGTTTCATTCGCAAGCTATGTTACGCAATGAACATTAATGTTTGGTGACTACGTGAATACACGAAAAACAAATTATAATCCATGTGCACGCTTACTATGGTTAATTTAATGAATGAATGTTCGCCGCGTAACAAAATCTCGCGCAACGAATGTTTGCAAAATAAAATCGTGAAACAAATGCTCGCGGTGTGTACTCACCTTTTTCCTGGCAAATTGTTTCATATTCACTTGTTTCCATTAAAGATGAGACGAAAAAGTAGGACGCCTTCCCAATATTGATTCCGTGAAAGAATATAAGGAATATTTAATAACTTTTGACAAGTATCTGTACATAGTTGCAAACTACTTCACGAGGTATTTAGTTTTGTTCACGATACCTGCAGTACGTACTTAATTTGTTTAAATAGCCATTTTTTTGAGTAGCTTTTTTAAGGAAAAATGAAAGAAGAGTGACTGTAGTCTTGGGTTATCTAAGTCGGTAATAAATCCCACACTGCGAGGTTTACATAAGAACTTCTGTTTGTTACTAATGCTAGTCATTTGCCACAGGAGATAAATTCGTTCCACAGACTAAAATATTTTTTGCAATTTTCAAAAAACAAATTTCGCACCATAAACCTTTAATTTCAACCGTCCACTCGAATTATATGCGCTACAGATAAATTTCATACGAACAAACAAGTTCTAATAACATGTTGTTTGTGAGGAAACAAACTTTTTCCCTAAACTATCCACTAACGTGCTTAGACAAGTTTGATGCTTGATTGAGTCGAGTTCGTGTGTGGTACGAAGTTCGTCGGAGGATGTTCGCGCCCTGGAAGCGTTGGACGCGTGATTTGTGGTCATATTACGTCATGGTGCATTGCGTCTTTAAACTAACAGACCCGTCTATCGGGAATTTTGAGGCAAGAAAATCAAAGTGATTTTCCGTATTTATTCGATATTCAAGTTCTTGATTCCAATTGAAGTTTTTTCCTCGTAAAAAATCAACTTTGATTGACAGATCACATAAAGATGATTAAAAAAATGAATAGTAGGTAATTTTGATACGTATTATTTTTTTTAAAGCTCAGCTAGAAATTTGTGTGTCGGGCTTAAAGTATTTTTTTTCCAAAATCACATATTCCTGTGTAGTTTTTTGTTTAGCAAGTTTTTATAAAATCGTCAATCTCGCGTTTAACCGTTTCTCGCGTTTTTATACGTTATATTTATAACACTAATGAGTATTGTGACAGTCTCTTACTCGATGTGCCATATTATCGTTGGTACAGTTATAAAGATTACTTTTTCGCTCATGACATTACAGTAGCAGATTCATGATTGGGAGAACTCATCACATGGGGGAAGTTGATTCGCGGTTTGGCACATATTCGCGCCAGACAATTAACTGGCAACCACATGATTTAAACTTAGAACAGGCGAGGAACTCCATCATACGTTTGAAACTTATTTCATTTTTAAACCTGATTTCAGCGCTACGGTTTTTTTTATCGTGATTAAATACATACGCAATCTTTATTAAGATGTCACTAAAAACGACATGCAAGCAAGTCATCCCAAGTGATCGCCATTTTGGACTATAAATCTCTATTGCACAGGAAAAAATCGACACGTAAATTTTATACAAATCCGATAAGCTTTTAGAATGTCCGAAACAACGGGCTTCCACTTTACTAAAATAAAGGTACTCGTAGTTCTAAGTTTTATTCAACTTTAACTCTAAAAATGTTTCTCTCCAATTATTCCTAAAACATGTTGTAATAATGAAATACAGCACTACATTTATTTATTTCGCCAGCCAGTATTGTGATATGGATGGGACGTTAAACAATTCGGAGGCCATTATGTATGTTATACAGACGCACAATCACTAGCCCGAACAGCCAAGACCTTAGTTTCTGTACTTGTCAAACCAGCATTATTCTAGGTTTGGGTTAAAAGCATTGTTTATAATATTCTTTTAAGCTTTATACTACCGCCATGTACATTCCTTTGTTTAAAAAGCGTTTTTCATTAGATAAAATAATACACTTACTACTATTGTGGGAAAGCACAGTCATATTTTATGCAAATTCGAGTAAATTATTTATAAATTCATTTTTGTTGCAGATATACACACGGCCAGGCTGAACAAGAGGTCAGTTGACTGCTAAGTCAGGTAACAATGAAGTTTTCAATGCACTATATTTTGACGTGAAGGAATAAATAAAGTCCAACCATAAATTTTACGAGTTTTATCATTGTTCATAGATTCGCTGACAAATCGACTATTTGTTAGGCTGCCAATTAGTCGACTCGGCGTTCTAAAATCAAATTGAATTTATCGTAATGAAGCTCTGCTTTGATTCCTTTGTTTTCACGGATCATTGTTTTCCCGCCAATTGTAAATAACCCATACGGTATTTATTAAATTTTGCAAGTAGATAAATATTTTATTACATTTTTGATTGGATTATTTTATTAGTACCATCCATACCGTTACATATGGTATGTTGTTACAAATACATAGTTACTTGATTAGTTTTACGGAATAAACCGTGTAAATTCTAATAAAGAATTTTAATGATTTGTATTAATTACATTATAATGTTTTGGCCCTTATTATGCTAACCAGACCGGTTAGCAATTGTAGCGAACATTGCCACTATTTATTTAGGCGTCGATGTACCAATGTGTGTAAATAAATAAATAAATAAATAAAATAAATAAATATTGCTGGACAATCCACACAGCATCATCTAGCCCCAAGTTAAGCAGAGCTTGTGTTATGGTTACTAGATGACTGATATACTTAATACAATACATTACATAGATAGATATTTTTATTATATATAGCAAATACCCAGAACACCCGGAACAAATATTTGCAGATCGTACAAACATTTGTCCCAAGGCGGGAATCGAACCCGCAACCTCTTGCGTCGCAGGCGGACTTTCGCCCGCCGCGCCACATCGGTCGTCAAACAGTGCATTTCCTTTAAACGACTACAGTATTATCACCTGCATAACTGTTAACGACATCCGCAAATATAGGGGAAAGTGCGCCATTGACAAACGACGCGACGTAGGTATGCTTTCACGCACAATCGGAAACGAAAAGTCGTTAAATAGTTGACTAATAGTCGGAAGTGTACCTTGACTACAAGTCACAAATAGTCAGTAGAGACGGTTTCTAACTCCTTCGCCGTTCTTTTCTGATTAATTTCGTTGCGGGATCTAAGAAAGTTGAATCGTTTCTCCGGGACTCGTCGGGCTTCATTGCCTCGACGCTTTTCTGGTGGCCGCCACTATTTTGATTCTGGTTTTCAGAAGTTGCAGTGGTTTGGGAATAGTGTGGCGGGCATGACCCAAAAAAAGTGAGTAGAGATAGAGCAAAGATGGTTTCTTTTTTCCGGCCTGTTTTGCATTGTCGCCAAATTAAGAAGAAAAAAAAATAGGTCTTTAGTCGATAGGAGGATATATTATTTAGTAAAAAATGCCAGTGTTTATATTTTTATCTATACACATAACTGTTTATACATAAAATCACACGAACTTTATTTATTTCTCAAAGACAAAATAAGTCTCTCCAGCCCTGAAGCCATTGCGCTTGATTGCGTGCTCCTTCCGATCTGCTCCGACTTTCGGTATCTCGGTTCACTAGTGCAAAGTGACGGAGGAATAGATCGGACTGTCAAGCACAGAATAAACACAGGGTGGATGAAATGGCGGCAGGTAACGGGAACAACTTGCGATTCCCACGTTCCCCTTAAACTTAAAGGGAAGATCTATAAGTCAATGATAAGACCTGCCGTCTTGTATGGATCAGAATGTTGGGCCACAAAAGGACTGAATGAAAGGCAGTTGCATGCAGCTGAGATGAGAATGCTAAGGGGGATGTGTGGTGTTACGCGAATGGATAGAATAAGAAATGAGTATATAAGAGGAAGTCTGAAAGTGGCGCCTGTGACAGAGAAGTTGTGTGGAAATCGGCTGTCATGGTATGGGCATGTGATGCGAAGGAATGAGGATCATGTTGTGAGGAAAGTTTTGAGTATGAATGTAGAGGGTTACAAGAGTAGAGGGAGACCCAGGAAACGATGGATGGATTGTGTGAAAGTTGATATGGCTAAGAAGGAGGTGACTTCTGAGATGACGGGAAATAGAGATGTATGGAAGAAGAAGACATGCTGCGCCGACCCCAAATGAAAAATTGGGATAAGGGCAAGAGGATGATGATCTATATAAGTAAACAATCCTCTTTTAAAATTCAACGAAGAAAAAGCACTGCCTCGTTGGTTCGATTTCCAGGTTAGGCAAAGTGTTATTGAGTTTTTCCAATAGGAATTTTTCGTTCCACCCAGAAACGGAGAAGTCATTGGAGGATTTTCCATCCTTAAAAAAAAAGCCTGACGATTGCGACCACTTAAAATTTTACCGAAAATAATGACGAAATTCAGTTGGACTCTTATAGTCAAGCTGAAAGAAAGAAGCGCGGAAGGGGAGGGGCGAGGAGTAAACATTTCTTACTCGATAAATCACATTATTCGGTATTACCGTGGGATCTTGTGAGGTTGACAAAAAGTCTTAAAATTAATAAAAAAAACATGAATCCAGATAATCCATTTGTCAACGTTCTGTTCATCATCAATCATAAATAAGTAACGAACCATTTGTTGGTTGAAATAAATATTAAAATTCATTAATCCATTAGTTGATTGACGAGATATTCTCTTTTTTTTCTCTTTTAAAACAGTTGCCCCACAGCAGGAATTTCTCTTGTATTGTGGCTGCGTTTACAAATATTTGAACTCAAACACAAACAGCCGGACTCGGAACTACTATCTGTAGACCATTCAAATATTTGTTCCGTGCGAGAATCGAATCCGCGACACGCAGCGCAGCAGTCAAACGCTCAGGCACTGCGCCAACCGTGCCGTCAAAGAGTAGCGTAGTATTTTAATTATTTTTTCTGTTCACAATCAAACCATCAAGTCTGATGTCCATTTTTACGAAACATACCTAGGTAATTGAGTACTGTGCGAATTTTCCGATAATATCCTTAAATATTTAGTATGTTCATCAAATTTGTAAATAAATAACGACATTTAATTAATTTGTGATTGATCATGTTTCGAGGACACGGTCTCTATTTTCATGATATTCGAAATATACACAGAATGTCGACATGGTTTTCATACAGGCTGTTTATAATATCAGATTGTTATATTAAATAAAACACAATCTATTGACGGATTCTTTTGTTTTATGCTTACTCCCCAAAAATATTGATAAGTTGTACACACGGGTACATATCAAGCTACATGTTCCAGTTTATGCTGATTTCTCATTGTATAAGATTTTCATACAATGAGAGGTCAACTTATACTGGAAATATACATGACATACACATAGTACGTCCATAGTACACAACTGTGGCAAGATTTTTGACACATTCAAAAAACATCGATCTACTTCTGAAATCATCATCTGTGCACGATGCTTAATCTTGTCTATGAATGCAAATCTTATATATTTCTTTTTAACTCACCAATGTACCAACTGCCTCATTTACTCAGTAAATTAGGGTTCTTTGAACTTTGCGACTCACCAAGACCAAAACAAACAACATCGTCAGTCATCATAAAAAACTGTCAAAGAATTATTGCTGTCTTGAGAAATAAACTCTGAAAAATAAGCTAAAGAATTTTTCTTACAACGTTTTCTGAATTAGCATTTTATTATTAAAATTGCATCCATTGGCTTCAGGTATATTAACCTTTTTTATTAATTTTGAACTGCTGTATTTAAATTCTTTAATATCGGGCTAAAAGCTGCATAAAACGAGGACCATAACCGCGGCTGACTCAACAGATTAAATGAGTTATAACACTTTAATAAATTTAATTGAAACGAGTCGACAATTCAGTTCGTTAAATCGACGCTTAGTGTCAACTATTATCGTTATAAATCTACTGATGATTTATTTATTGATAAAATAATGTTCAATGAAGCTTTTGACTGCGGTGTAGGTTGATAATTCTCTCGATTTATGATATTTTTATTGCTTTTGTTTAATCGTATAAATGTATTTAAGAGCCTCGTTTCTGTTGTGATTCTTTATACAAGCACGAATAGTTTATAACGATCTTGAAATTGGTTTTAATAAATACAGGTCCGTGTTTCCCGACTACTCAGAGAAGAAACACCGAAATCAATTCAGAGGTCTCAGTCCTATCAAACTCCTGACATCTTGGTCAGATCATGTGAGGACCACGCCATTAGTGTTTGAGATGAAAGTTATTGGCTGTTCTTATTTTGGTGAATCATTAGAAACTAACAGCTGTGCGGTTAACCTACAGATTAATTGATAAGGCTTCCGATTAATACGAGCAATTAAACAGTATCTTGTAACGTTTAGGGTAATGTAACAACGAATATACACATAGCACACGACATATCACATCCGAAGATGGCTACCAAAGTGCCACTGAGAATACCAATAACTAGCCCGCGACTTCATCCATGTGGATTGCGTACTTTTCCCATCGAACTTTACCACCACCTTTGTAAGAGTTGTTTTGAAAATAAGATATAGCCTATGTTACTCGCTGACAATGTACCGTCTATGGTGAAAAAATGGTTAAAATCAGTCCAGCAGTTTCGGAGCCTATTCGGTACAAACAAACAAACAAAAATCTTTCCTCTTTATGATAAAAGAGGAAAGATTTTTGTTCTGAAAGATTCGGATTTTTTTTTACTTTTTTATATTTTTTGTTTGTTTGTTTATACCGAATTATTTATATATTTTATTTACAAGTTACATATGGGAAATATGTATCTTGTAAATAAATAATTCAGTAAATCTATACAAAAATCTTTTCTTATGTTTACAGTGTACACCTTTGAAACTATCCTATTCGACATATAATCTAGCATTTGAAATGGCAAAGATTTATAAAAAACCTTTTTCTCTCAAGCCCGTTTTCACTAACACTAAGACATCTTTATTTTTTTTACCAATACTACTATATACTACTGCGCAAAACTCATCTGTTCGTCTTTGTCTGCTGCAATTCCGGCCAATCAGTCATAAACGATTCAAGGTCGTTTCTTTAGAACTACCTCGGTGAAGAATAGAATAGAATACTCTTTCATTATCTTTTATTTTCTAAGGCGAAAGTCGTCAGTCATTAAAGCTTCTCAATCCACTGCACCGTACCTTATCTTGATAAAAATTCAATACTCAATACATTATTGCATTCTATAATGTTATATAAAACAGTTGGTATGGTAAGATATAGAATCAATTATGGACCCTGTCGGGCACAGAAAGGTTAAGATAGCTGGTGATAGGAGAGAAGATGAAAGCGCTTTTTTGTTTAAAAAATAATATTTTTTATAAGTTATGAAATATGGAATTAAAACAGTAAAATGGCTCTTGTGGTATTTACAATATAGATCATAATTATACTTAATTGAGTACTAATTTTATATGAGTCTTAAATGTAATATTTGGTTTTAGTTATTTTATTTTATTGGACCATTATATACTAAAATTATAATTTCTTTTTTATTTAAAATACAGAATATGTATTATATATACAGAATATATATTTTCAAACATTTCACGATCCACTTGCCATCTCAGATTTACATGCGCAGTAAACGCCTGGCATATTCGTCAAAACCGTTGTCTGAGAGTGAATTCCATATGATTCCAATAGCCGTTGGTAACACAATACTAAACTCAATGGAGCGTGGACGCATACGATATGATCTGAGGGCAAGACGGCCTCTCGGATTGTATGGCTGGTCAGGGCTGACCTGAACGTGGTTGGGGAATGGTCATTGAATATTGTCAATTAACACGTTTCTTTTTCAACACAATGACGTGCGAAGGTTATTCTGATGTAACTCCAAAGGGATTCTGAATCTTACCTATTATCACTTTGAGTTGAGTTTTCTCTAGTAATTTAAGTTTTGTTTGAAAACCAAATTATCAAAAATACTAACCGTAGTAAGTTAAATAGATATCATATACAACATCTTATAAAATTTAAATTGAACTGTGAATTATACCACAATATTTTCGAGAGTCTCATAAGGCAAAGCTTGATAGACAATCCAAGGAGGTGAATATTATGTTGGAGGGAGGAAGAAAGAACTCATCTTTCGTCGCATGTTGCGGGAACATTAAGCATATTTTTATATCAAATATCAGGTGTCCAAGAGAAATTGGTACAGATTTTTTCTATCTTACGCCGTCTGAAATGTAAAACACTTAATGTAGATAGGCACTTACGTATTTAACGAAGCAATCAAAAGAAACACAAGCTCGCTAAATAAGCATGCCTGTGTAGATGCAGTGCGATCTCATATTCAGCATGCATTTAAATTCCGCACCCTTCCTCCACCACAACGTAAGTCCTACGGAGGATACCTGAATATTCATTACGTCCCAACCCAGTCGTTTACGTTGCAGATCGTAGACCAGAACCCATGTCCACCATAATTGGTGCTGCTCGAGTGTTTAACTGTTAAACCCTGACAAGATTACAAGATCTACCGTAGCTGTTGAGCTTTTTAGGTTGAGCTACACGATAGCCTGGTTGGCTATCGTGTAGCTCAACCTAAGTGCACTGACTGGAATGGTCCATCTTTATCTGTGTGGTTATTCCCACAAAAATCCACTGAGATTTAAGTCTCTATGTTCCTCATATGCCCAATCTGATCAAAATAATGATAATGATAATGATAATATACTTTATTAATTCAGACCGTGGTGTCCATTTTGTTATTAACAATAAGTGTTATAAATGCTTAAAAACTGTCAACACAAACAAAATAAAAACATTATCTTGACATGCTCAATCACTGCAGCGCCATTCCATGACAAATGGCGCTGCAGTGATTGACGTAAGAACAGTCTAACCGACTAGCGATCATGCTAAGGATGCTGTTGGCGCTGCCACGTACTCTATGCACCAGGGATGCGCATCTTTTACGCATCGTAGCATAAAAGCAGTCGACGCGATATTCAGCAAACATCCCCGATGCACTACAGAATCGCGGCAACCCCATCAGCACCCTGAAAGCATTATTAAATTGGACTCGGAGGGCACTGTAAGACTTTTGAGTATAGTCAGCCCACAGGCTACACGTGTAGAATGAGGTACAATAAGACCTGAAAAGTGTAACCTTGACCTCTATCGAACAGCGTGCAAACCTGCGAGCTATCATGTTCGCTCTCACTGCCAGCGCCCTCCGTTCCCTTTCTATGTCATCATTGTCCTTGAGGTCAGAGGTCAGCACATGTCCAAGGTACTTAAATTTACACACCCTTCGCAATGCTGTGCCATTGAGCGTTATGTTGGGAAACACTTTACATGTAAAATAATGTTTAGACTATTAAATAGACTGTGACTTGTGAGTTCGTTTTATGTTTCTTTTTGTTAATCAAAGAACTCTTCTAGTAAAAGTTTCACTTTTAACCGATTAAACAAAATGATATCATTACTCATTATCATTTACTAAAACTCAAAATACTAGAGAAACGCCTGCATCGAAACCACGTTATCTGCAGCTGCAGTAAATCTGTTCCCAGAAAATCGATTAGTCGCCTTTGAAGTATCTGATCATACCAGCAGCTTAATACACGCTGTTGAATATCGAATGGACTCCAAAAACTGATGATACCTCAACACTCTAAGGTACATTTATAAGAGTATGAATAAGAGAAGGTTTTGATTGATACGACTTGTGCAACTTGAGGTGTCGAATATCCAGCATCTGCCTACCTTTTGCCAACTGTGTTCTGTGGCTTCCAATCTAACCGAATGCAGCTGAATACCCGTATTTTACAGTGAGCGACTGCCTATTTGACCTCCATAACTCAGTAACTGGGCGACGCAATCCCCTTTGGTAAGACTGATTGTCAGATTTTCGGGTTTCTGACTACCCGTGATGACTGTCAAAGATCTACAAATGATAACCAGGACCAACGGCTTAGCGTGCTTTCCGAGGCACGGAGGAGTCTCAATTGACGAACTGTCACCCATCCACAGACTGACCTCGGCAAGCGTATCATAACCTTCGATCAACCCGTGCGGCTGTTTTTATTTCGCCACGACCTGCCCCGTGCTTCAGCTTATTATATCAATAGGTATAGGAATAGGTTGGTACCATGTTAGTTAGAACGAACTATGTCTGTACGAAGGTCGTTAATAATAATCGTAAAAAACTGAACAGCGACCGCAAGATAATACAATTTAACTTAAGAGTAGTTATCTACAATAATAGATCTGGTTTGCTTCCATTCACAGTTTTACCCAACAGTTTTTGCTATCCTTAGTATAAATGTCTTGTCTTATGTATACTTTAGTACTAGATTAAAAGCAGTTATTTCTCGTTACAGTCTAGTCTAGAATATCGTGAAATGCCTGTATTTAGCTGTGGCAACCCTGAACATGTTGCTAGCGGCTAGCCTCAGAATGTGCAGCAAATTGATTTACCCCCTTTATCTCAAGACTAGCGTTGCGACCCACTGTGAGTTATACTTGTAATTGGTTTCTAGATCGGTAAATAGAATATACTCTATCAAAACTTTATAATATTATAAACTGGATAGATTTGTTTGTTTCTTTCTAATGGTAAAGCTCAAAAACTACGTAAACGATTTAAAAAATTCTTTCAACTACAGAAAGCTACATTATCAGCGATTAACAAAGGCTATATTTTATTTTCAAAAGAACGCTTTAAAGGGAGTGGGGGGAATGTTGGATTTCTAAGGGAAAAGTACGAAAATCCACGCGGGCAATGTCGCGGGCAATGTGCTTTGATTAATACGTTAGTTGGTGATGAGAAAATAAATCTACACTAACATAATAAAACTGAAGAGTTCGCTTGTTTTTTTGTTTGAGCGAGCTCATCTCTGGATCTACCCGTTGGATGTGAACAATTATTTTGTATTTGATACCCTGATTCCTGAAAAAGGTCTATTTAGGTTCTAATTACCTTTAAGTGCGGTAACTGGTAGGTAGAGGTATTCCCAAACTTAGGAGATACATTTTAGCAAATCTACGCGCGGTCACTGAAACTACACATAACTTATGGAAGTTCTTATAAATCGTTGTGTTGCTAATATGACAGAGACAGCAGACTTACCCATTTAGTTGTGTCGCTACTTATGTACTAGTAGAAATATTTTAAACTTGCTAGTTTAAAGACATTATTGGGCCTATAATGTACTACAAATACAGCTGATTTTAAGAGACCATTGTAATAATACAGTGCAAGGGTAGCAGACTACACGCAGTACTGATTGAGTCGAGTAGAGAAAGTTCTAGAACTGAGTAGTTAGATTCACAATCATAGTTTAGAGTCCAAGTTATAACTTCAGTTCTGATTGTTGGACCATTGTGTGCGAAATGACCCAGTTACATTATGGTTGGCTCTTCTAGGAAAAACCATCTGGTTTGTTAAACAGGCGAGCTTTCAGAACAAGCTCTTCTGCACAAGGTTATTACATGTTTAGGTACAAAACACAGCCTTGCGGTTAGAGCCTTATGTACGACGTTGGGAGTTCGAAATTAGGCAAGTACCAATGTGACTTTTTGAACTCTTAAGTTCTCTCTAAGTTTATCTTAGACATTACTGACATCGGTGAAGGAAAACATCGTCAGGAAACCTGGACTTATAATGAAGTCTGAAATCACAAATGAGCACTAAGCAAGCGTGGTGATTAAGGCTCCTTTTTCTTGGGCCGATTTCGATTGCAGGGCAAAAGCCTATTCATACAGTTCTCTGAATAAATAGGACTTTGCCCTGCAATCGGACATACCAGCCGGTGTTATTTTTATTTATTTGTTAGATGTGTGATTATGAAGAGCTTCCATTAGATATACTGGTAGTGAAGAGTTAAAAATAACCATATGTATTTGTTTGTCTTACTTAGAGTACGATATTCTACCTATTCCGTTCCTGCTCGCAGTTTAGGACTGAACTGTTCATAGTGGTAAACTTAAACAGGTTGATAAAAAACTATACATTTGTGTTCATAATTATTACAATGGCCAGTAAGATCTTGACCGAACTTTTTTGATAGCCGTGAAGTGCCTCTCCACTCCTTGAGCCCCTCTTGCGGCTATGTTACTGTGTGCTTTTAACCGCTTTTGGGGTTCATTATTGAGAGTTCTAGTCAACCCCTTTTTTATCTGTGTATACATAGCATTGGTGTTATAACACAGTCATCATATATACATAACTTAGTTCTTTCAAAGGACTAGATAACCAGTTCACTATGGTTACCCATATCTATATTCGAATATATTTGTTTCCATAGCCTGCAATGGTTGTGCACTTATCGAGGGTTGTCCTTGGGTGTACTTGAAATTCATTTATTTAAATTGGGCTGGAATCTGCACTTTTTGGACGAAATAGAAATATTTTATTTGCCTATAATGTACGTATAAGTACAGATATGATGGTTATTTTGATGAGTGTCCTGGTACATTTTACACAGTCTCCCAAAACGCCCAACCTTCACCACTTCCAACTGTTTTTCCTCGAAGAAAAAGTGGCACAACTAACTACCAAGCAATATATCTGTTTGATTTGTTTGAAGAACTGGAATCCATACAGTATAATACAAAGTAAATCCATACTATACTATACTTAATATTATAAATGGGAAAGTGTGTGTGTCTGTTTGTTCGTCTTCCATGCCTAAACCAGTGAACGGAATTCGATAAAATTTAGCAGAAAGATAGAGTGCACCCCGGGAAAGGATAAAGCCTACCTTTTGTATCAACAAACCACGCGGGCGAAGCCGCGGGCGGAAGCTAGTTATATCTAAAAAAGCTTTATAAATCTTTCATTCAAATAAATTAAAACCACGTGTTAGCTAGCAAACTCCAACATACTTGCATAAAAGATAAATAAGGGTACAGATACATATACATTGACAGCTTTACTGAAGATAAAAAAATCTGCTAACTTATTTATTAGTACACAGTCAGAAAATGGTAGATTCTTTTCCAAAGCTTTGTTTACTGACTTTATCTCTATGGCAACGAAGGCAATTAGGACAGCCAAGAACAAGTTTATAATTGAATTGAAAACTAAACTGATGGAAAGTGAAGTTGTGTAAACAGGCATTTTGACAATTAGATAGCGTCTTTCTCATAATGAAAGTTTAATTAAAGTTCGTACTTCAAGATAAGACACGCTAAACTGTCGTAACTAGATTTTAAGTTGAATTATATCGAAATTGGGTGCGTCGTCTTTGGGAAAATGGGCAGGTTTGTTTTGTCTTTATTTTGATAAATGATATTACGAGATTGGCATTGGTCTCGCTGAACTCTTTTTTAATTTTTATTTTAAAAAGTACTTTTGTATTTCCTTTGCGTTGCCCGAATAAATGATTTTCTCACTTTTTTATTTAAATTGAATTCAGTGGTTTAAATATGCTATAAGTTTATTTATTCAAGCACCGAAAGGTATTAAAAAAATATACCTTTATCTTAACCTGTCTGCAAAATTTGTTTTCAGTAGGCCATACTTGTTATGGCCTACTGAAAACGTAATGAATATTATGCTAACGATTTGGATATACCTACTTACAATGCCTAACACACTGAGTAGTTCTGAATTCAAATAACATTTAGAATCCAACCAATACATTCGAAATTTTAAATATTCAGACTATGTTAGTGTGGGGTTAAGTCCTAAAACAATATTGAAGAGTGTACATGTGAGTGTACTATAAGGGCAGAAGCACACCTGACGAAAAAAGCGCAGCGCGGTTTTAATGGACTCACGTCTGATTTAGCTATCGTAAATCAGACGTGAATTCTGAGAAAGTTTCATAGCGAATAGGGGTTTCGGCTGCAGCGGCGCGGATTTTTTATTCAAATTTTTATTCAAGAACGTGAATAAACGCAGTTGATACAAAGCCATACATTCATGTATTTTCCGCGCGGAAAGATTAAACATAAATAAAACCGAATCAGAAAACCATGCATGTCTAGTAAACATTGATGATGGAATATACATATTTTGTAAAAGTTATAATTTATTTTAACCTTTATCCACCGGTTTGATTCTTTCAATTTAATAGGACTTCGGAGATCCATCAAAATAGGAATTGGTTTGTTACTAGGCTAGCCTATATACACAGATCAAATAAAAAAAAAAACAATGAAATATCCCAACTAATCAGTGAATTATATAAGGCGTGGAAAAATTCATCCTCATCACTGTCGACTGACTAAGTAATAGTAGCATAAGACTGACGGTATTGCCACGTTGAATGGCAATGCTTATACTCTGGCCAAAGTAGAAGCCTGACCGTCGGTCTCGGGATGCATCAACAAAACGTTTTGTTTTAATTTATTTATTTTCGACTTTGATTTACTATAGTCGTAAACTCGTGTTTACTGGCGCTAAGAAGGCTCGCTTAGACACGTGTGAGTCTGCTCTTACAATCCTTGTATTTCATAACAAAATTACGAGTATTTTAAATAACTCTTCTCAAATAAAATCATAATCTTAGTTACAATTAATAAAGGCCCTGTTTACTTTTAATTAAATAGTACGACGAGTTTCTTTATAACAATGACAGTAGGAGAAAAAACCTGAGGTTCCTTGCCGTTCCACAAGTACCGCAACTAATCAAGTTTCCTAAGAAATGGATTGCAGGAACTTATTTAATTAACTTTTGCTTGTATGAAAGTAAATTGTGTTTCTTTCAAGCCTGCTGTTACTAAGCGATGGTTTCTTTTCTTTGCTTCTTTAAAATCATAATTACAATCTACGGTTGCAATATTTGTATGAACTTTGAGTGACGCCATTTATTTACAAACATAATAATTTACCCGTGTGCTACATTGTTTGGTTTGAAATACTTTTTACCTATTTTGATATAAGTAGTTGATTTTATTCTAGCTACATCGTCTTCACAGATACCTAATAACCTAATTAATGAATACAAAATATTGTAAAAAAACTGTTTTAATAATATAATTTCTTGCCCAATCTTCAAACTAGAATTTAATTTTTCATGTAAATTTGACGTTCGAAATTGACTTTTCTAATGCCCATGTCTTATTTAATCTATAATATAATTAAAATGAATCGCAAAATATGTTGCTGAGCACAACACTCGCAGACGGCTGGACCAATTCGAGTTTTTTTTTTGTTGTGTTTGTAATTGTAAGGAGAAGGTTCTTATAAAAGAAAAAACATATGAATTTTGCGCGGAACATTAGAACATTTAAAAAAAACTTAACGACTATTTTAACTTAGCGGGTTTGACAGTTCGCGCGCCTAGGGCAACACCGCGGGGCGCCCCTTGTTAATTATAAAATAATTCTGAAATATTCTGGTGCAAACCGTGGACTTACAAAAGGCTTGTTGTAATTCACTTTGTCATTACTTTTTATACTGTTAGCTGTAAACCACCCGAAATACATATTTTTTAAATAATTAATTCAAATTCATAATAGGTATTTCAAAATAGATAACAGATTTCTTTACAAGCATCGTTTATTTTTCTGTTATAATTGTCTTACCTTATGTTCTGTGTAAGACTCGGCCCTGGTACGAAAGGCAACGAAGTAACAGGAGTGGGTTTTTAGTCAGTAAAAGTCTGACACTATCTCCCGCCCCGCCCAAGAGCGGGGGATGTCATAAGATGATTTAAACACCACAAAAAAAAAAAAAAAAACCTTATGTTCTGTGTGTAATGTAAACCTCTAAACTAAATTGAACAAAAGTAATCTGTAAACTCAATACAGAAATACAACCAATACAATACGTTGTGGAAACAATCAAGCTAAGTATGGCTGACGGTGACGTCACAAGGAATGAACAGAGATAAATCTATTTACGCTAGATTTGAGCTGCAACACGCTCGGCTGGACTGGACCAACGAACTGAAAGGTATAGTGGGATATCTTATGAGCAATATTGAGACAGACTCATAGACTAAGTTAAGTGTTTTGGTAAGCCATTATTGGTTAGTTAGGGCATATTCTAGTCATATACCGTCTCTTTCTTGTTGTGGTCGCATATTATTTAGAGGTAGTCTTATACGTTCACATGACATTTGGTTAAATACTGCTTCGTTGCATGAGCATGAAGTCTGGGATTCGACTTCCCTGGTAGGGCAAAGTGTTATAAGGTTTTTCCATCTGGAATTCATCAGTAGTGCCCCGGAGTCTGGATTCTTGCCCGGTTGATAGCAATAGCTCGCCTCCTATTACATGAGACTTAAGCATAAATGGCAAAATGAGGGTGTACTATTTCTTTGTTTCCTTCAGGGGTCATAGGCATGTTTGAATGTAGAATAATAGAATAAACAGTTCTATAAAGTGATTGCCTGAATATTTGTATTTGTTTTTGTGGAGTTGTATCGTTAAAAGTATTAAATACGAACTTCTTACAAATATCAGCGACTACAAGAAATAAAAAACTTCAAACAGGTAGTTCTAGTCACTAGGAAAAACCAAGTGACAGGTTAAATACACCATAGATAAACGAATGGTTGAAGACGTAGGCGTGTTATATTGGTAACGCTAAAATCATGTTCATAATATTACAATTGCAACATAACAATAAAACTGGTATGTTAATCGCGACAGGTTAGCGGCCTAGGCCCAAATATGTGGGTTAGTATAACACATACCCGTATTGTTCTTTCGTAACGTCCCTATTGTCAAAAATAACAGATAAAAAATACTAACCCCTATAAATTCGCCAACACGGATCCGTAACAGATGTTAACAGAAATCATAAAGAAAACAAAACACTGGCCACTACAAAGGAACGCCATAAAACAATAGAGAAACAAAAATGGATGCAGTATTGGCATACATCGGCCAGTGTATGCGAAGTTGTACAGTTAGCGTCAAAAATATATAACAATTCAGAAACCGAATTATCAGAAAAAGTAAGTTTGTTTGAATCTGAATGAAATAATAATGATTTTAAGAACGACAATGGTTTTTTGTTGCACTAACTTTAAACACTCCTTTTGTACTATATGACAATCCCCTTCATTTTGACAGTCAACAATTTTTATTTCACTTTTTGCGTTGTAATGAAGACGAATTTATCAAACATTCGGGCCGAGTGTACTATGTTGTGTATTCAAAATGATGAAGATCATGCTAATTTTTTGACAGTTCGTCCATATATTTTTGCAGCTGGCTGTACCTTTGTCTGTGTGTGTGTCACAGGCCTGTCTTCCCGTCAGCAATACAGGCCCTGTGGGAGACACCGTTCGAAATTGAAAACTGAACGAATCGCACTTGTCGCATGTCGGGAAAATTGCACATGCAAGCCATTTTGTGAACGTGTCTTTGTCTACACGGCAGATGATTGTGATTGTACGTGTGTGAGAAGGTATTATGGTCGGTTTTTAGATCCAAGTAAGTTGGGGTTAGGATAGATGTCTTGAGTGATTATCTTGAATGTCTCGAAGTCCGATAGGATAGAGCAGTTAGCATTATGTCGATAATTGTGAACGTATAATCTATTAGATTCTACGTTCATCGACGTCATTAAAATACTGGAATTCAGTTGAATGCAGTGAGATTCGAATAGTTGAAACAAGGGTCGGCTGGTGATGATGTTTGTGTAACAAGTCTTCAAACTGAAATTGACGAAAAGTCCTATGCAAAATAAAACCAAAGGGCACTGGGCCTTCTTTATGCTGGAAGTGTCAGTACTGGCCAGTACTAACACTTCCGGCATAAAGATATGCCTCGTTGGTGCAGTGGTTGCAAAGGCTACTGCTGACCACAATTACCAGGGCGGTAAAAGTGTTAATGGTTTTTTTTCCATCTGGAATTCCACAATAGCAGCCCGAGGTCTGGATTTGTGCCCGGGGATATGTGGCTGTACTGAAGAAATACGCAGCGGCAGCCCTAAGGTAGAGCGGTTACAGAAGGCCCCAGGTACCAATGAGCGCCATGATTTTTTAAATCGATTTATGGTGTGAAATCGTTGACCTAAGGGCGCCGAGCGATAATCTCGCTCTACCTTGACTATGGGCAAGGAAGTACGCCTCTGCCTTACCCTTCGGGTATTACAAGACTGATGTAATATTTGCTAATATTTAAGATGATATAAATAAATAAATAAATATTGCTGGACAATCCACACAGCCTCATCTAGCCCCAAGCTAAGCAGAGCTTGTGTTATGGGTACTAGATGACTGATATACTTAATACAGTACATTACATAGATAGATATTTTTATTATATATATAGAAAATACCCAGAACACCCGGAACAAATATTTGTAGATCGTACAAACATTTGTGCCAAGGCGGGAATCGAACCCGCAACCTCTTGCGTCGCAGGCGGACCTTCGCCCGCCGCGCCACATCGGTCGTCAAATGATAAAAGAACATTCCATGTCACCATTAAAATATTTAGAGCAACTAGAAACACAGAGAGGGAAAAAGCCACAGAATGACCACTGTAACACGTTTTCAACCTTCCTTTGGTGGATGTGTTAGCGTTTAGAGAACGCCTCGTCTGACGTCACAGTTGCGGTCGTTTTGTTTGCCAAGCTTCCTAACGCTTTTCTAGCTAAATTTGAATGTTAGAGGACATGAAATAGTGGAACAAAACTGGCTGTGATATCATTTATTTTTGTTTTTTTTTTTAAATAAATGTTTACCAACAGCATTTATGTACAACATTTTTTAATTATATACAGGTTTTCCAGTCTTGGACTTACACAGTCGGCAATTAATGGTAAACCAGCATTCAGAAAAAAAGCAATAAGTGATAACGTAGTATAGAAAAAAAAAACAAAAATTGTAATGAGTGATGATGAATGAGGTCTGTAAAAAGCAATAGTAAACTCCTTAACAAGTAATATTTTTAGTAATAAAACTGTCGAATTAAAAAAAATCGACTAGTATTGTGATCTTGTATCATTGCATTCGCAGTAAGAACATTAATGAAAATGATCTATTCCAGTACTTTATGGGCTACTATAGATATTTACGACGCATCTCACCGAATACTAAAACCGTGCCGGTTGAATGGCGGGCCGAAAAGCTTTAACTCCGAAATGTTGGCACCCTGCCATCTCCCCCCACCCCGCCGTCTGATCCGTAATTACGTTCTGTTTACACACACAACAAAACCTGCAATTAGAATAAACAACAGTAAAATAAAAATGTTGTTTTTATAAACAAAACGAGGCTCGGACGTCGGCGGAGGTAAATCGCGTTACAATGCCAGTGTTTGTTTTATGAAAAAAAAAGTTGATTCTGTTCGCCTTTCCATTATTGAGTTGTAACAAAAAATTTTTTACGTAGACTTTTGAATAAATTGAATTTTGGTATTAAATTAATGGGACGTCTGAAATGGAAATGAGTTACGGAATTACGTCTTCAAACAAAAAATATTGGTGGACTTACTTACCTCTTTTCCTTTACCCTAATACCCATTAGAAAAAAGTAGCGATTTTGGATGCCATAAATATTTGGAATCCCGAATTTTGAATCAGTTTTTCGCACAACAATCGTTTAGTTGTGCGAGAAACTAATTCAAAATTCCATATATTTATGGCATCCAAAATCGCTACTTTTGTCTTTTTGATTTTTGTACAGCGTTATGCGAAAACACGAAACATAATATTACGCCTGTATTCCCCGAAGGGTTGGGCAGAGTTGCACCTACAGTAACACCCACATTTCGCTAGTAGCCTATTGCCGTCAACCCAGCACAAAACCAGACTCCAAACAAAAATATTACGACAACGATATTAGCACCTAACTTATATAAATCCAAAGTGGAAAAGCCACAAAAGCTATAAGCAGGTAAGAATATGCGGCTTATCCCATTCAGGTTATAATAATGTATTGCATCTTCATTCCTGGGAGTATACCTACATACACTAGGCAGACACGTCAAGCTGTAACCGCAAGTTTACGCGTTGCTTGCATATTGTACTCGTAACTAAGTTTACGTGGTTTATGAAAATTTATCACGACTCCACCGAACTTCGCATGTAAGTTTCTTAAGTAATTTCGGTGGGAAGGCATTTTGTTTATGTGCATATAAACTTTAAATGGATACATACCTACTTGAATATTGTTGTAATCTTCTTAATATATATAAATTACGTGTCACGTTGTTTGTCCGCTATGGACTCCTAAACTACTAAACCGATTTTAAAACAATTTTGCATACAGTGTGCAGTTTTATCCAACTTGAAACATAGGATAGTTTTTATCGATGACCTTACTATTATTTTATTTAAAATAAATGTTTTCCTATAATAAGTTCCATAAGTTCTATACATTTCTAACAGATGGCAGTGTAACTTATCTTTTGAGGCGTTACGAAGCTCGTCGGGTCAGCTAGTTATATTTACGGCGTATGGTGCATTAATGATGTACGACCTACTCAGTGGCGGTCTCAGAGAATCATCGCAGTCATAACCCCACCCAAAAACTTCACTGCATTTTGAAATACCTTCTAAAACTAGACAATTATGAACTACTTTTGTAATAAATCATTAACTTCCTGCTTAAAACTTTCGATACCCGATAATGACGTGTCAAATATTATAAAATTGTACTTCCTTATGCCTCCCCGCCCCCGCAAACCTCCCCAACGTCTTTGGCTGCGAGGGTGTCTGTATGTGCTAATAGATAAAGAGGATATTTAAGCTAAGAAAATGTTCATTCCGTCCTCGCCGTCGAGGACGGAATGAAACGTCCTAAGCCGAGGCTCGTACCCCGCAGGGGGTGCCCTTAGCTATTGGTCGCTTAGTTTTTAAGTTTTTACGCCCAGCCTTTAGGCTTAAATTTCTAATTAAGCCCCCCATAGGAAAGTTCGGTTAAGCAGTAAATATCCCTGAAGGATAAACTGCGAGATGCCCCTTTCAAAAATATAACTATTATTATTATTATAACATGGATAAATCAATATATTCCGTGACTTTTAAGTAATAAATAAAACGAAAAGTAGGTACGTAATCGAATGGAGTTTATAATTGTTTAACGAGATTTTAGAAACCGTACTAACAGAAAAAATGACATTAATAAAACTATGTGTGTGAAGTATGTAAACAAATATCGTTTAAAAGAATTGGATATACTTTTTTCCAATAACAAAGGCAATATTGAACCAGTCAACTGCGTAGCTGAAATGTGTGACGAAGTAGTCAATATGAAAGTTTTATTGTGAACATCCTTTGTACTGAAACTTGGTACTGCATTGAGATAAGATCAGCTCCCGCTACTCGTGAATATTTTGGCACGAATATCTATAGACACGAGTAAGGGTTTCTATCAGATACGAGTGCGATTCAAGTATATATCGATGATATTATTATTTTATCGCCTTGTTGGTCTAGTGGTCTCAAGCGCGACGGCAGAGTGTGATGGCCTAGGTTCGGTTCCCAGGGTGGGCAAAGTGTTATTGAGTTTTTCCAATACGAATTCTCATAAAAATATTTGTCGGATAAATTTATTGTTAATCTTTTATTGTTTTACTTTTTAATTTTTGACTGTAAAACATATTTAAGTTAATTTTGTATAAGGTTAGGTTGTATCGTTTTAGTTATCAGTAATTTTGTATTAATGTACCTATTGTGTAATTAGTAATGTAATATTTTTTTAAACAGTTTATAATTATTACAAGTAGTCTTAGCTATCGCATTAGGTTTGTAACCTGTAATGATAGTATAAGATTTTTAAATAAATAAATAAATAAATTAATGCGACTTGGGCGATTAATAGAATAGAATATAAAGTTTTTATTTCAGAGCGGAGTCCATAGGGTTTGTCACATTTTTTCTAAACTTCTAGTGTTAATAAGTTACAGACACAGATAAAAACACACAGTCAAAATTTAGCGTGCAGCCGCATCCACCTCCGCAGCATCGGGAAATCCCACATACTGAGTAGTAAACAAATAGATATTTCATATCACCCAACTCACTCCAAACCTCGCCTTAGTAGCCTCGGAAGTAAAACGCCAGTTTATTTCTCTATCAGCTTTTTAATCACTTACGTATCTACTCTGCACAGAACTTCTTCAAACCAGTTTACACTAAAACAAATTGCAGCTGCAGTAGACACAGAAATACAGCCAGAGGATAGATGTTAAAGAGGGCGATATTGAATTCTTATCTGGGTGTCATTACGTCGGAACTAGCTGGCTGGCTTGTTGCGGATATTGCGCTACCGATTGCGATCCGATACATGTACTGGCGGCAGAAGAAACAAGTGTGCAGGCAAGGCAATTGGCTATTTTGACAGAGGTTAACCAGGAGTATACCCTCTGTTGGTTTAGTTACATAAAGATTTTATTTACGCAGACAATACTAAATGCCTAGTTTCGCCTGCTTAAATCTCTAATATATAAAATTCTCGTGTCACGGTGTTTGTTATTAAACTCCTCCGAAACGGCTCGACTGATTTTCGTGAAATTTTGTGTGCATATCGGTTAGGTCTGCGAATCGGATAAAATCTATTTTTCATCCCCTAAATGTTAAGGGTGGTCCACCCCAAATATTTTATAGGGCTAAACAACGTTTGCTGGGTCAGCTAGTCAATTCTATAAAATTGTCGATTTGGAACATACTTTTAGAGAGCTCGCTGGATCAGAGAAGCACATTACACTTTGTAGCGGTGCTCGGGGGAGCCTTATATCTAGCAGTGAACTCTCTTCGATGAGAAGAGATGATGATTATAAACATTAATTTTAGTTAATGCTCGTATGGAGTGTATTTCAGAAGCTTGCACACAAATCTCTTTTGCCGCGTGTACTCGAATCAGTACTTGTATCGCATGATGCGAGCGCAATATTTTCAATGTTTGCTTTTATTCTCGTCCGTATAAAGTTCGGCGAGCAGTTCCGTTTTGTACGATTTTATCGCTTGCAATGTGTTTTTGATTAACTAAGTTCGGTGCCCTGGAGTTTACACAAGCAGAAAAAGCTTTTGAATAAATTAGGTGGAGGCAGAATCTTCAAAGCCCAAGATACGCTTCGATAATTACAGTAAGCGTTTTCTTGGAAAATATTTAATTTACAACTGATGATTGTTTTTTAAAAATTAAGTATGTTAGGTACTTGTATAACTACTGATTCTGTTTTCAGCGGCCCTTTGCCGAGCCTGTAACTCTTTGATATCTTTCATACAATCAGCTATTTATTTGGTTACAACCAGACAATGCTTTCTCATTTAATGACCCCCACCAACAGGAAATGGGTGGCCGGGTTGGCTTCATTATAACCAGGAACCACAACCCATAGGGACAAAATCTGCAAGGTAATAATTCTATCATGTCAGAAAGGAAATTAAAACAAACGATAACTCCGCCGACAAATAATTAACTTAGGGGTTTAATTAACGGAAAAAGTTACAAACAAATGTTTCCACGGGGTGGCGTGAGAAAGAAACAATAATGGAATTATGTATCTACTATCTTCAGTCAATAATTAGATCTTGGGAGGAAAGTGGGCTCCCTAATTGATGTTCGTTCATGGGTAATATCTGATATAATAATAATTGACGTTTGTCCTTTGACAGACAGTCATTTTTTTTTAAAACGTTTCCCACACTAGGAATTTCTCCTGTGTCGTGGGTACGTTTAGAAACATTTAAATTCATATGCACCATATGCGGCCATTTTGTTTGGATGCAAGTACGTTAAAAAAGGTAGTAACCAATTAATTTAGGCGTGTGTACAATAAAGCAGTAGGTGAAGAAATCTATGTACCTCGTAATATTTCCTTAGTCTTTGTAGTAAAGAAAATATATAACAGAATTGAATTACATAGAATCGAATACCTACTCTATATTGCATACCATAAAAATTTACAAACAATAACTTTTAGTGCTACAAAAGATGTTACAATGGGTGGAATTATCGCTAAAAGCGATCGATTGAATGAGTGATTGGATTGGTTATACCAAGAAATTTATATTATTATTATTATATTATATAGTTATCTCTAACGATGCTGACAAGAAAATATTGGGTGGGTCGCAGGATAAAGTCAAATTGTATACTTACCTTATGTATGTAGGTACTGTAAAAGGTGTATGCAAAAGGGAACCTTATTGCATACTGAATAACACTTTGCCCGAACTGAAAATCAAACCCAGGACCTCATGCTCAGCAGCGCTTTGGACTACTAGACCACCGAGGCGGTAAAAAAAGCGCGTAAATAAATGGTAAAATGTAATCGCGTCCATATTTTGAATGTACTTCTCCAAAGGCAAACAATGGTGACTTGCAAAATATTATCAAAAGATTAAACCTAAAACTGCGAAGGGGAAAATTATATGAATTTAGTTATTTATATTGTTTAGGGTCGTTTTTAATCCCGGGGTCAAAGTAAATGATTAAACCCTGAAGCTGTAACAAATTGTGTGAGGGTCAAGCGGGTTATTTGTTACAAAGAAGGGTTTAAACAAAACGCCCGGTTATTACTTGTTATACCCGCTGAAAATGTGTTTAATTTCCTTTCTCGTTTATTTAGAGTATCATCGTATCATCAAACACGCACACATCAAGTATGAATATTTTTTATGGCTTTAAAACAAGGTTGGGAACGTTTTACTGGGTTTTTGATTTGATTGAGGTAATTTAAGCTTTTAAACTTTAATTTGCTCTGTTACTTTTACAAGAGATGAAATGGGTTTTAACGCAAATTGGCACTTAATAGAGTATGACCGTATTTCGTTTTCATTTTTGGTACTGGTAATTTTTGCCAGAAATTAAATTAAATGTTGTGGCGAAAGTGTTGCCTGGAAAATAATTGTTCTGTTTAATTCATACCTACTAACAAGACGCGCAGAGTCGTGGAATAGCGGATATCGGCCCGTCGAACCATACAATACAATACTGCTGCTAACGAGGTTGTGGGTGAGTGTGAGTTTTTCAATTCATATGTACTTTCTAAGTTTATCTTGGACATCACTGACATCGGTGAAGGAAAATATCGTGAGGAAACCTGGACTTATATAATTAATATAAGTCTGAAATCGCCAACCCGTCTTGAGCAAGCGTGGTGATTAATGCTCGTGCCTTCTCTGTATGAGAAGAGGCCTTTGCCCTGCAGTGGGACAGTAATAGGCTGGTACTGGTACTAGTACCTGCTAACAATTCATTTTGTTTCAGAAATTTAATCTGTAAGAGAGAAAATGCAACAAAGAAACTTTTGATTGCATAAATGTTAGACTGTTTATTAATAATTATGTAAAACTTGATTTTTGTGTGATGTTTAAACGTTGAACTTAAAATATATATAAAAAAAGTATTTTGTTTCACGCTTTAGGCTTTAGCTAAAATTAAATCACTGCGAATTTCGTTATTGGTTTTAATCAATCAAATTGTTAATTTCCAGGACACAAATATATAAATTCTATAGGTTTATTTCACTGTGACTTATTATGATTATAATTTAATGATATGAAATTATGGACTGCCTCGTTGGTCTAGTGGTCTAAGGCGTGACTGCAGAGCGTGAGGTCCTGCGTTCGATTCCCAGGTCGGGTAAAGTGTTATTGAGTTCTTCCAATAGGAATTTTCTCATTAGCAGCCCGGAGTCTGGATTTGTGCCCGTTTGATAGCAGTAGGTTCGCTCCCTATAACATAACTGGCGAAATGTGGGCGTACTAGAGGTACTATGAAGGTCGTATGCGATAGCGGAACTGTTTACATACAGGCTGTTTTTAATCACTCAAGATGTTTGACTATTGTTTAGAATATGGAACGTGTCACTTGTCAAGGGTAGGAGGATTCTTCTTTATGACGTACTAACGTAGAGACCTACTCCTAATAAACTTGTACAAATCAGCGGAGTCTTATCATTGGTAGTAACAAACCCTCCATATGCAGATGAAGAATAGTCTACCTTCTAAAATACACCTCTGCCTAACTCTTCAGGGAATACAGGCGGTGTAATGGAAACTGTTAACAGTTATTTTTATCGTAGATAATAAACATCTTTACTTAGATGGTAAAATTACTTTGGAAATACATTTTTGATAGGATCATTATAAAAACTCGTTATTTATTTTGACCAAAAGAAATTTCTTGCGGGCCAAGTTACGAACCTTTTTTCTTGTCAGGCTTGAACCCATTTGGGGCCATCGACCTCCTTCGATAAAACTTTTTAAAATAAATACGGTAAAACGCACGTCACTGGTAACAAAACCAATATAAACTAGGTTCTTATAGCCCGGCTACACGCTCCGTCTTGCCAGCGCAGTCCAAAATCTGTGCACTTGCAGTCATGACTGTACAAAAAGACGGAACACCGCTCACTGACCACGCGTGCAGTTAAGCTCGCGCAAACTGACCTGACTGACTGTGAGACCTCAGAGTCTAACAGTGTTTTGAGAGCTCGTCACGTCACGATGTGGCTAACAGAAGAGCTATTTTATCGTTTGCTGACAAAAATAAACGAAACAAAAATTCCAGACTGAAGCGTGGTTTGAGCCACAAGCCGTAAGCCGTAAATGTGCAGTCCAAAACTGTACAATCTAATCATCAGCATGTCAACAATTGCGCAAGCGGCGCATCCTGGGCAGCGCGACCCGGTGTTGCCGTACACACGACTGCACTCTTACCTGCGCTAACGGAGCGTGTACTCGGGCCTTTATTTCATTTAAACTCTTTACTACTTAAGGTCACAATGTACCCTAAACATTTGTTAATAAGACAAATTAACTGCTGAACTAACCTAAGTCTATATAAATTGCTTCGATAAGACAATAAAATATCTCAATGGCTATTTACAGAACTAAGTTTAGTCATTTAGCTGCTTTGATAAAGACTTAAAGTTAAGATAGGTCGATAAAAATACTGCATGGAATTAACGAAGTATTAGTTTGTTATCTGTTAATAAAATCTAACCTTTAGAATCAAAATAGACTTCTTATATTGGAAAATTAAGGCGTATTGTATTGTATTGTATTGTTATACGGGCCGATTTCCGCAACTCCACGATGTAGCGTAATTAATTAAGGCGTATTTTAGAAGGTTTTGTGAAGTATTAGTTTTATTTTTACTTTTGCTATAAACGTGGGCTAAGATTACTGCAAAGTGAGTCTTGAAACTGTCCATGGGCATCGCGTAAGACCGAGACCCGTAAGAAAAGATTTTTGATGTGAAAAGTGGCGACGGATGCCGTGGCCAAGAAACAAATGAAATAATGTTGAAATTAGAATTTTCGTTTCATTTGTTTTTGAAATCAATACCCAACGATCTGTTATTTTATGCATTTTACGTCACATCTGCCACGCATCCCGTGACGGGTCACAATTTGCTTTTTTTGAAGAACTCTTTCTTAAGTTAACCTATAATAAATTTTGTAGTAGCGAGAGTAACAGTTTTCATGTTAAATCACGATCGTATAAATTAGGTAGCATTGAATATGGAATCCCAACAGCCAAATCCGTTGATTGGCGATAAGTGGCCGAGTTCAGATACTGTAACAGGGTTCCGTCAATTTCAATACCGAGGAAACTATAATTAATAAATAAATAAATAAACGTTTCAAGAACTATCAGATCGGAAAATCTGTTTACAGCTTCCTTTAGTTAGTTTTTCTTCATGGAACTCGTTATTTCGACAGGCGGATCTTCTTTCTGCCTATGTGTCCGTTTTGTTTGAGTTAATCTCCGGAACCGCTGAACCGATTTATACCGGACTTTCAGTGGTAGATAGCTAATTTTATTTTGGAAAAGGATATTAGGGTGCCGCAAAATAAAATGTAAATTCGTTTTGTGTTAAATTTCCACGCTGGCGTAGACGAGGACACAGCAGTACCTAATAAGATCCCGTACAAATTTCCCCAGCTTATCCCTCGTTGATGCAACCACGGCGGGAAATGTAGCGTAGTATAAAACGAGGCGAATCTGCTCACACATGCTCTAGAGGTAAAATGTACGAGCACTTTAATACAAGTGCCGTTACAACACATAATGGTAGTAGCTATAAAAGTAAGAGGTTTTATGTAAAATCATAACGCTAACATAACAGTGCTGGCTGTAAGCTGTAACGTGGACGAGTTGCGTCAGGGGAAATATGCGGATTGGACCATTTTGCTCAGAAACTACATGGACGCGGCGATGTTTTGTATTATTTATTTATTTATGACGCTTTAGTAGTGGGTCTAGTGTTGTGCCTAACGTCTTTATTTATATACGTCATAAGCTTTATGTGGATGATGGTCACGCACGGAAACTGTGTCCTTGGGATCACTCAAAATCACTGCGTCTGTACACCTTTTTTAAATAATTTATTTAAGTACACACAAGTTTTGTTATACGTAAGGGTCTTACAAGTCATCATATCATCATATATGCCTTTTCCCAACTATAGAGGGTTCAGCTTCCAGTCTAATCGGATGTAGCTAATTACCAGTTTTCTATGTAAAATTTGGGTTTTCTCAGCGGTGAAGTTAGTTGTCAGTGTAATCCAGCTTAAATAGTAACGTATTAATCTAAAATATTATTAGGTAATCTCGATTCTCGATTATGATTGTAATAATGTAATTCTTTGTCAATCCCTAGCATCAGGAAGGTGGCACTTTATCGCTCACGTCACCCGTGTTTTCGCGAAGAGATTTATAATATTTAGAATAGCACTGCAGGTATATAATATATGTACCTGTAGTACGATTCTAAGAAATTAGTTCATATTTTGACATGTATTGCAACTTAAGTGTTAAAGGTTTTGTAGTATGAAAGCACTAAAAATGATGTAGATTCCAATCTTATAACTTACTAAATTTTATACGAACTAGAGTTTTAATAGTAATTTTATAATTGGTCCGTGATTGATATAGTCAAGAAGGAGCAACACAAACTTCAGTCTTGAGTCAAAGTTATCCCTAACAGTTTCTGTTAACGAGGTTTCACTTAAGTTTATAAAGTGAGACCGGCTAATGGAAACTGTTGATTTTTGTACGACGGAGAGATGAGCTCTCACGCTTCGTAGCCACGTAGAAAAACTGGGAAGGTTGTTTTTGTATCGTAATGGAAGTAAGCTTAGGAAAAATGTAAGTTATGGAAAAGCCAGATGGTTTCTGAATAAGAAAACACCATTACCATGCCAGCCATTGTTAAAGAAAAACATAAAAAATATTCTTCGGCGGCAACGTTCTCCCATGTTTTAGTAAAATATACGAAACATTGGGGACAGTAAATGAAAATACTGGCAACAGGCATATGAGTCATTTAAATCTGTCAAATAAATCTTAACATAGAATTTTGAAAATCGAACAAACTGAATATTAGTGATGGGCCAGAGCAGCTATTTGATTTGCGGATCTACTTGATTGACTAGCTATAATAACTAAACGATTAGATATATTTAATTATACTCTTTTATGCAGACTGGAAATGCCGTTACTAATACAATGTTAAAATTATTTTCGCATCGTTGACAACTTATTGTGTAATAACATCGAACACCAATCTGTTTGCCCTATCCGGCCACATGCTGATTGCGAAAATAATCCAATGCTTAATGCTCCTCGTAATTGTTATGAATCCCATCTTCAGCCGAACTCATTAATGGAGAAATCAAATCAAGAACTATAATGAAATTAACAGGTTCTGCGAAACTATATAGCAGTATCTCCAGTTATTAAAGCCAATCAAAAACTTTCGACTACTTTCTTCTACACCTAAAGTCAAATCTAGATGTCTTTGACATTGAACAGAATGGTTTCATCTCCAAAGCAGTCTTGAAGAGAAATGTCGCGATTCAATAAGAGTGATCGGAAAATCGGAGTAGCTGGAGGACCTACAATCAATTTGGCGAAGCTGGGACCGAAAGGACGAGGGATGGCGAGATATCGGTTCTGATAGCAGATCGCGCTCTTGACTCCGGCGACAAATAGAATGAATAAATCTCACTTAAACTTCGAATAGAATAACAAACCAATTCCACGGTATGAATTGGTTGTTTAAAAGTCGTCAAAAATTGAACTGAACATATTGTTGATAGAAATTAAAAGGAGATTCTTCTCTATCAAATAAAACGCAGTGTGTGCGCGTACGTACTGTGAAGTTCAGTAGCGAAGTATTTATTCAACTCGATTTCTACCGGCTTTCTTTCGACCTGCTTCTAGTTACACATTTGTATCCAATGTAGTAGACACTACTGTTTTTACCTATGCCAAATAATATACTTACAGTAAAGGCAGGTAAGTACTGACCTACATAGACATCTGCGATGAAATAAATATAAATAGAGGTTAGAATAAACCGACTTTCGTCATCTGCCTAGGTTGTTGTCAAAGCGCCAAGCTTCTAAAACAACTAAATTATTATGAGTTTATATTCGGTATACCAAACAGCACAGGATGTATTTACTCCTTTTTATTGAATCCTATTCACAGTGTGAACACTAACCCCTGTCTAGTAAGGGACAAAGCTGTTTACAGCACATTTCCCTTTACAAGATTCTGACCGCTGTTCACTGCAACTATGAAAGCCTTCAACGCATAGCTCGGACAAAGTGAAATATTTTCCAGGAAGTATTTTTTATTTCCTGACTGACCGACAAATAACTCTCGAGTAAAAAAGGCGAGGTATTTGATAAAGCTTTAGCTTTAGAAGCAGGATATGTAAAGTTGTATTGTTGTACAATTGACATGACATAACATCACGCCTGTCTTCCCCAAAGGGTTAGGTAGAGGTGTAGGTGCAGTTATGTTTTACGTCTCATATAATAGGGCCGCCTGTTGCCATCGACCAGGCACCAATCCAGATTCCGGGTTGATAGGATATCTGAGATGGAAAAACCCAATAACACTTTGATCGACATCTGAACGCACCTAGGACCTCGCGTTTGTCAGTCGTACTTGCAAGCACTAAGCACAACGAGGCAGTATTAAAAAATGCACCATTAAAGTGTTCTGGGATAGTGGCATTATGGTAAACCTATTATTGATCTTAGACTTGTAATTCTAATGGGGCCTCTTAAGAAGACGCCACTGACATTTGTCCGTCATCTGTAACTTAAGTGAGCAAATGTTCCAACTTGAAGTAAGTTCCCTTAATTAACCGACGTTTACTTAAGCTGAGTTTAAACGCGGAGCGGACGTCACGCGTCTAAGATGCTATGACGTAGATCTATTTTTTATATGAAGCCTGTAGCTCCACAAGGACAAGCCTATTTATTGCCGTCAGCATCATAAAATTAAACTCTAAATAAGCGGCTTCCGAGAACTTTCCAATGAATATAAACATTATCACGAATGAATTCGCCGAAAGGTTGGGCAAAGGTGTGTATGGTACACCCAAATTTCACGGTTGGCGCAGTGACTGAGCGATTGGCTGCTGCGCTGCGTGTCGTGGGTTCGATTGCCGCACGGAACAAATATTTGTATGGCCTACAGATAGTTGTTTCGGGTCTGGCTGTTTGTGTATGTGAATTGACTTGACGACCCATGTGGCGCGGCGGGCGATGGTCCGCCTGCGACGCAAGAGGTTGCGGGTTCGATTCCCGCCTTGGGACAAATGTTTGTACGATCTACAAATATTTGTTCCGGGTGTTCTGGGTATTTGCTATATATAATAAAAAATATCTATCTATGTAATGTAATGTATTGTATTAAGTATATCAGTCATCTAGTACCCATAACACAAGCTCTGTTTAGCTTGGGGCTAGGTGATGCTTTGTGGATTGTCCAGCAATATTTATTATTATTAATTTGAATGTTTGTAACGCGCACTCCTAGTGTGGGGCAACGTTTCTTTTTTTTAAATGAACCATGTAAATGGAGGGACAGCTTTATGCTATCGATCGGGTACACATCCAGACTCCGGACTGTGGAGTTCCAGATGAGGAAAACTAATTACAACTTTTTCGGATTTGGGAACATAGAACCTCATACTCAGCAGGAGCGCTAGACCAAAGGTAGTCTAATGAATAGTTCAAAAACTGTACAGTAGTCTCCTCCATCCAGGACCTTTGCAGCAGCCACATTCAGACCAAAGAGGCTGTTACGTCACTTTATTTAATTTGATTACTATCGAGGAAACAGCCAATGGCACGTAATTAGTAAACATTGTTCGTTTAACCCGTCGTGTGGCTGAGTCGTTTGTAACTGTCATTCAGCCGCATTGGCGCCTTTTGTAAAGCGACTTTGGAATTAGTGACGAATGGAAAATGGTGACCAGAACTTCTGCAAGTAATCAATTTTATTTGAACTATAAAGATATATTGCGTAACTTAAGTAATGTCTTTGGTGTTTTTATCATCTTTGAAGCGAGTATTTTTTTAAAAGAACTTAATTCCCAAGAAAAACTAACAAGAAAATAACGACACTTAGGCATGTAAAAAAAGATAATAACCCTGTTTACGTCATGCCTGTATTCCCAGAACAGTAAGGCAGATACTATATGTTCCTTTAGTACACCCACATTTAGTCAGACAAATGTTTAAGACCCATGTAATAGGGAGCGAGCCTATTGCCATCAACGGGACACAGATCCAGGCTCCGGGCTGCGACTGAGTAAGACCAGAAGAAAAAACCTAAATATTATTTTGCCCGAATGTCGCGAATCGAACCTTACCACATGACTAACGGTGCTCTTTCAAATCACGCCTTTTTTGTTATAAGCAAAAACTACAGAACAACACCTGCTTAGATCCTTACATTCTCCTTTTGCTTCGTTTACGTTCATATATTTGGACATACAGTTTCATCTTTTGAACAAAACGCACGTTTTTAGCACGCATTTAAAACGTACGCCTGTTTTAATTGATTCCGTAGACTTGTGCAACCAGTACAAACAATACAACTCTGTGGTTATTCAATGACATCGGTTCCAGTGCAAATTAAAGTTACACGGTCGCCTAACTAGGTACATCAGCGAGTGGCGACGGAAGCGATTGTTAAATACTTTTTGGTCCTCCCTCTAACGTTTCAGCTTTAATTATCTATGGCAACTGAAGTTGAATTCCATTAATCGTGGTGATTCGCTTACGAGTTGGACAGTTCATTTAATCAACGGGGACTTTTAAAGGGAACTAGCCTGGGGTTTTAGGCCAAGGTCCATTTGACCTTGATGTTGCTGTTGGTTTTGTTTCACATTACAAGCTTGTCATACGACCAGGTCATGACGACCGATGTGGCGCGGCGGGCGAAGGTCCGCCTGCGACGCAAGAGGTTGCGGGTTCGATTCCCGCCTTGGGCCAAATGTTTGTACGATCTACAAATATTTGTTCCGGGTGTTCTGGGTAATTCCTATGTATAATAAAAAATATCTATATATGTAATGTATTGTATTAAGTATATCAGTCATCTAGTACCCATAACACAAGCTCTGCTTAGCTTGGGGCTAGATGATGCTGTGTGGATTGTCCAGCAATATTTATATTTATTTATTTATTTATATACAATTATGATGCTTGTGAAAAGATAGCCAGTAATGTTAGTAATAAAAATAGGAAGATACAAATTAATTTAACTGGCTCGTTGGTCTGGAGGTCGTTAGCGCAACAAGCGAGCCTGAGGTTCTGGGTTTGTTTTCAGTGTCAGGCAAAAAGGTAGAGCGTTTTTTCTATTAGGATTTTCTCAGTAGGAGCCCAGCGTTTGGATTTGTGACCGGTTGATGGCTCCTTTTTACATAGGGCTTAAACGTAATTCTTCGGGGGAATAAATGCGTAATATTAAGTTTTTTACCATATTATGATCAAAATAAAGATTATGATCTTTCCATCTCAGAGATCAAAATGAGACTGTACCGAAAGTCGATAGGAAGTCAACCGAAAATATTAACTAAAGCCTAGTCCATATACCATAACGAATCATTGGGCCCGGTCCAGAGCGACCCACCTGTCGCCTGAACGTTAATGACTATCGGTTTCACATAAATTATTCACGCGTAAAATGCGGTTTTTCGATGTCAGAAATTAATAAAAGAGATTTGTTACGATCGCGCATTTGAGGGTTGCGTACAATCATAATTGTTTAAAAATTTATGCTCAACCTTTTTAGGCTCGAGATCACGATTATTGGTGAGCCGTAGTTTATTAAAATAATTCAACAGAAGATACCAACTTGATACCATTCTTGATACTTAAAATTCATGATTTTATTGGCGTTTTTAGTTTCTTAAACGTGGAATATTTCCTCGTTTAAGAAAAGTTAAATAAAGTGATGATTACTTTGAGGAGCTCGTGACTAAATAAAAATAGCCACAAGGGTTGATCGAAGTTCAAGCTACGGGTACCGAGGTCAGTCTGTGGATCACGATGGAAAATATCGATACTCTTCTGTTCTTCGGAAAGCATGCTAAGCCGTTGGTCCCGACTGTCATTTGTAGGTAGTCAGAAACCTGAAAGTCCGATAACTAGTCTAACCAAGGGGTATCGTGTTGCCTAATAAGTGGGTTGTGGAGGTCAGATAGGCGGTCGCTCCATGTAAAATACTGGTATTCCGCTGCATCCGGTTAGACTGGAAGCCGACCCTAACATAGTTGGGTAAAGGTTAGGCAGATGATGAGTTATGATTACTTACTGCTTGTTCCTTCACTGTATTAAAAGAGACTGTTATTCTGCAGTTTTGTTAATGCATGTAAAGCTTGCAAACAAAATAAGTTACGCCAGAACTCCATGTTTTAATAACATCCGGGAAAATTTAATTAAAATGCGCGATGCATGCACTTAGTTGGAACATCATGACTGTGGTTGTACAATGCAGAAAGGAGTTTACGACTTGTTTCAAATTATTTACTAGCGTTTATAATGCATGAGATTTCTTGGAACTTTGTAACGGTATTATTTTTGAACATTGGATATGTTGGTTATTTTTATTTCTTTCTTTCTTACTCTCTCTATCCTTATCGTTAGTTGTTCCCGGCTATCATTCTTCGATCATTGAAAGACGTTACAGGTAGTCAAAAGTTTGAGTACCAGTTTTACAAAAGGGTATTGTGTTAGCCAGTAACTGGGTTGTACAGGTCAGATGAGCAGTCACTCAAAAGTCAAATTCTTGTATGATGACCATTTTTACTTATTTAGCACACCTGTGTTTATGTTTTGCGACCGCCGTCTTCCAGCGTCTTGGTCCTCCGAAGCTTGACATTACTAAGTTACCAGATTGTATCAGAACACGCACTATTTTCATATAAAAAGGCGTTTCATTTATGATTACTTTTGAGTAGATTTTTAGGGTTATTCACCAACTGGACACAAGACACCGGACACACGTGTGTCCAGTTGGTGAAACTCAAAGTTAGTATCACTTATTATTTCGTCATCTGGACACGCCAAGATTTTCATTCGTGTCCACTTAGTGAAACTTAAATTATATCACTTTTATGTTTTCGCCAAAATACTCGTGTATATATAAGTTACACAACCAAAAACAAAACACTTTAAAACTCACTAATCCTCTTGCACAAATTAACAAACGGAAACATAAAAAATCATCAAAACACTGCTATTAATATTAAGCGCACATTAACTCAACTTTGGCTAACTAACATAATATCAGTTAACGCCATTACGTAAGATAAAGACAGTTAAATTTAAGTATAGAGCTATAACCATGTCGATTAGTCACGGTGATCCGCGTATGAAAGGGAAATACCGACTAACATCTCATGTTTACTTCCTTATAAGGAGAATTAGTTATCATAACGCTTGTATAATAGTTATGTGGTACTAAAATTTTAAGACGATTCGAATAGCATTCAATTTTATGCATTGCGCGTGATGTTTGGTTCAAAATCGGGGTGTGTTTTAGGATGTAAACCGATTTGAATATTTTTTCTACTGATATCGACCTAAAAAGATAGTGAATCTCGTAAGCTTTGTTTTTATCAGCCCCTCGCAGTCTGGATTGGTGCCGGCTAATGGCAGTAGTCTATAGGCCCCTTTTATTTTGGACTTTAACATAACTGGATGTAAGTGGAAACGCCGGGAGGCGACGCCCTAGAAGGACATACACTGACCTATTGGATATGTTTTTAGAAAGGTCACATTTGTAGTACTCGTGCGGCGGACGCATATGAAATATATATTATATTATTATTATATATTTATTTTATAAATATATATTTCTTTTCACTTTTCTTTTAAGAAATTGCACCTGCCACTGTTTGTTTCTGCATCACCCAAAGGTTGACTGGTAGAAAATGCCTGTGGCATTAAGTCCGCCTCTGTACATTTGTGTGCTTAAAGTATTAAATAAATAAATATGAACAGATGTATGACAGCAACTAAGCAAAAGCAGTATAGCAAGTAGCGTTCTGTAGTTTCCGCCTGCTTCCATGAGAAAAGGCGTGAGATTATGAATGTGTGTTCAACACAACTGGCAAGATGTGGGTGCGATATTGTGTAGCAAATTCAACTATGATTCATCTCTTCATCAACTTATCCTCATCTCATCTCTCTCTCTTGTTTATTCATTCACATATTAAACTTATTTTTAGTTTTAGTTTGTCTTTAAGCATTTTCTATTATTTATGAAATTATGATTTTGACGACCGTTGTGGCGCGGCGGGCGAAGGTCCGCCTGCGACGCAAGAGGTTGCGGGTTCGATTCCCGCCTTGGGACAAATGTTTGTACGATCTACAAATATTTGTTCCGGGTGTTCTGGGTATTTCCTATTTATAATAAAAATATCTATCTATGTAATGTATTGTATTAAGTATATCAGTCATCTAATACCCATAACACAAGCTCTGCTTAGCTTGGGGCTAGATGATGCTGTGTGGATTGTCCAGCATTATTTATTTATTTTATGATTTTATTCTTTCAAGTTCACGCCGTCTTACACGGGCTATGAACCAAAAAAGTACCTATACTTGCTAATATATTGCCAAGATACAAATTTCACCTAATTTGCGAGACAGCAGGCTATGTACTTCTGTTGAATTAATATCCCTTGTTCTAGCTAACAAACATTATGATTAAACGTATATTCATTCTTATTTTTTTTTTAAACTGAGAGGTGTCAAGGGACACCCGGATATAATGAAGTTCCTTTCGATTAATTAGTGAAGGAATTGTAATGTAAGAAAATTGTAATAAAATTTTATTTTCTTAAAGTTTTTTTTAAGTTAATATAAAAATAAAGAATATCTTTTATTATTTATTATGTACAAAAAACCTGTATACACTCAACAAAAATAGTCGTCGCGACACCACACTGTTCAATGCGAAATAGAAAGACGAAACTAAAATAACTGGCTTGCTTTCTATGAGAGAGAGAGAGAGATACAGACAGAGAAACACGCGCACGCCGCACGGCTTACGACTATAGCAAAAAGTCGTTACAACTTTTCGTCTTAATTTTTTCCGTCTATCCCCCTTTCGCAGCGTGCGATAAGGAACTTCGTTCCAATAAAAACACACGCATACATTGTCTAATACATTGTGTAATCTCCACTCCAAGACGTCTGGGCGTATCTAAACAAAATATACCAATTTGCTAAAGAGACTCAACATCAACAATACTGTTATCTATCTCGGCAATGTTCCACGTACGTCCGAGGTGCACGGAGCAGACTGCAGTGCATACAGTCGTATCCAGTCAACGTTTCGAAAGAAATTGAAATTCGCTACTCTTGTGTGGTTTATTTGTAACGTTCGAGGATGCCTCTCATCGTTTGATGTATCACTGTTTGTTGTTTCTTTGTGCATTGGAATAGTCTTTTATGTTTTTGGCGTTGATAATTGGTATTTTTTTCTATGAGAGAGTTTGTTTTTTGAGTTTTGTTTTCGCATCCAATCTAAAAAGGTTTGATGTGTTCATTTGTAAATATGAAATCATCATACCTGTATTCTCTGAAGGGTTAAGCAGAGGTGTACTTATAGTAGATACCATCCACGTTTGCCAGTTATGTATAAGTCCCATGTGATGTCCCACAAACTGGGCACAAATCTAGACTACAAGCTGGTACTAAGCAATTCTAGATGGACAAAGTGAACAACGCTTGCCCTACTTGGGCAACTAAATAAAATTCATAAAATTCATCCAATAGCGCTTTTAATACATACATGTGTCTTTTCTGTAAATACCACCCCGTGTAAAGGTGTAGTGATCGTGAAGTGAGCTGTCAATCCCTAGCATTATGGGATGACGGCTTCACCTATATTTTCACAGGGAGATTTTTAGAGAATAGCCCTGATGTTCATATAATAACAGGGCTATCCTGTAAAAATCTCAATCAGTATTCTGTTAAAATATACGGAAACATTTTAGATTTTCCACGTAGGTGGGTACTGCGAAATATTGTCACACATTCACAAAATGTTCAACATATTATGTCAGTATTTGCATAGTCTCAGCCAATGTGTGTTTAGGCCATGTTTACACTAGCATGTTGAACGGGTAATATCACGTTAAATACGCCTTAATCCCAATACACTCGACCGCGTTCGGGTCTCAGCCCACACATGCTTGATTGAAAGCATACTTAGTCCCTGAAATAACGTCATTGTTAACTTAGACTGGACTTAGTAGGGGAATGAACGGGGTCTTAGGAACAATTACATACGTAGAAGGTACATTATGTGGATCCCACAAAGGTTTTGTTATGGAAATACCAAGTATCAGTATGTTTAGACATATGACGGCGGTTTGTGAGATTGTATAAGTCTTCCTTTTTCTTGAAAATCTCCATATGTCTGTTCAAAGGTTACTTTATTTAAAACCTGCATTGATAGGACATATATAGAATATATTCATTGTTAAAAGTAAATAGGTCATAGCTTTTATATACACGACTTTCCCACATAAGATCACCATCTTAATTTCACAATATCAAAATCATAACAAAAAGAAAAACGATGGCTTAAGCCTGATTACAGTAGGTTAATAAAGGAAAACAAGTCTTAATACTAAAAGTGATTTTCCAAAATAAGGGGTTATCGTTAAAACGGTTTATCATAAATAAATAAATACTCTTACATTATTTCGTGGCTGCGCTGTTAACCGTAGAGGAGATCTCTAGGCAGGAGCCAATCCTGGTTGCAGAATCAGATCATGCCTACCCAAAAATTGGAATGTCCTTAAAACTGAATCAACACGTAAAATTTCAGCTCAACCGGAAACCCGGAAGTGGTTCAAATTTTTCTGGCCAGATTTGATTACAAACAGACACCGGGACCGGTGAAACTAAATAAAAGCTCGTAAGAATAAGCCAACAACCAACATAAATACCTGTTTATTATCTATTTTTGTATATATAACCCTCAGCACCCATTATTGCAAAACGCAACAAGCTTATTTATCTAAAATATGCACCAGAGCCGGAACCTATTAGGATTAGCTAGCCACGAGCCACGGCCGCACATAAAAATCCGTTGAAAAGCGTAAAAAAAACACATTTAAGTTTTGTTTAATCCAAGGACTGCCGCACCGCAGACTCTCGTAATATGAAAATGAGTTTGAAAGTGCCTACGGGCCCGGCGTCAACAAACTTTGATGAAGTTTCACTTGATTTAGATTCATAGCTTTTCTGATGGTATCTGGATTGCTTACTTATGCTTTGATGTTAGTTTTCAGCGACCGAAACAAGAATGATGAAGGTGAATTTTGAATGATCAATTTTCTGTAAAACATCGTGACGAAATGGACTTCTGACTAATCAGTTTCTGTCACCCTCCTCCTCACCCTCCGCCATGGCTCCTAAGTGCCATGGCGTGATGTCAAAACTCTTTTAAGTTCCTCAAGAATTGGGCTATCAAATTCAAAGAGATTTTTTCATATGCGACTGGCAGTTTTAGAGTTTCAAACGAACAAATTCTGTAACTTTATTTTATTGGTATGGTTATGAGTATAAAATGGACAATCCGCCTTGAGCAAGCGTGGCGATTAATGTTGTATGAGAAGAAGATTTTGCCCTGCAGATGGGCAAAGGCTGGTATTATAATAATCATTTGAAGAGGTCTTAGTCATCATGCGCCTAGTCTTTTCCTAACAATGTTGGGGTCGGCTGAATACCAGTATTTTACATGGAACGACTGCCTGTCTGAGAAGAGATCCTAAATTAGTATGGGTTGTCATTTTTTTTAGTTCTCATAGTAGAGCAAAATTATCTGTTTATGAATAGGAACTTATAGTAAATTCTATGTACAAAATTAAGGATCCCTTTTTCCTTCACGATTTCGTACAGCTGTATAAAGAGTTGGACATTCTTTTGCAATAATATTAAATACCAAGAAGTTACGAGCATTGTATGGTATGTTATCGTACACATTTTCATCTTATTCAATATGGCTCCAAGATGCTAAATCCGTCAGATAGCGATCCTTGTGCAATCAAACGGGGCCCGTACCCCACAGGGGCCACCCCCTTAGCGTGTAGTCGATTAGCTTTTAAGGTTTATGCCCTGGCCTGGCCTGGAGGCCTTAATTTATTATGTCCCCCACAGGAAAGTTCGGTTAAGCAGTAGACGACCCCACATAGGTTGCAAGGTGCGAGATGCCCAGTCCAAAAAAAAGTATCCAGCTCCCGTTCTGCGTGGTGTTGTTACCTACCTATGCTTGCTTCTTGTTCGCACACACTAAGCCGCAATCCATAGGATGCAAACCTTCCAAAATCCGTTATTGCGAGGCTGGCGAAACATTTAAGGAATTGCGTAGGCGCTGACTGTTTTATTTATAACTGGATTACGGGTCTCTTTTAGAAGATAAACAATTTGAAGGTTGATAGAACACTAATTGGATTTTTAAAGTTTAAGTACTCGGTATTTTTGTTACAATGGCTCAGAATGAACTTTGAACTTAGACAAGAAAAGAGACTCAATTACGTAACTACCTCTACCCACGTCTATTTTGAGTGTTGAGTAAATAAAATCATCATACTTCTAAGATTACGTATTTTATTTAGTTCAGTAAAAGTGGTGGCTTAGTTGGTAGGACCTAGCCGCTCATGAACGAGGTTGTGGTTTCAAATCCGGGTAAGTATCGATGGGTTTTTTCGATTCATACTTATGTAGATACTTACTCAGTTTATCTTAGATATTGATGAAGGATAATATCATAAGGAAACTAGGATTTATAATTATTACTATAAGTTTGAAATCACTAACCCGCCTTAAGCAAGCGTGAGAAATTTTGTTTGCAGTGAGACAGTAACAGGCTGGTATTACGAGTATTTAGTCAAACCCGTTATGGTTTATTAAGGTTAAACAAATGTATTATGATTCTTTTCATACAAATTCTTATCGAACTTGTTAAATCAAACTTCTTAACTGGAAACTTAACAACATCCTCGATAAGGTTACTTTATGAAAACACTAATTAATATGCTACAGTAGCTTCAAACATTGGCTTTAAAATGGCATTTTGTTAACTTAAACTTGCGGTTTAAGCATTCTGTCACAGGAAATTGTTAACTTAATCGATAATTCATATTGTTTTAATTTAACGAAATGGCAAGAGATTTCAACAAAACTGGTTAAATATAGGTACCTCTGCGTAACCGTTTAGGGAATAAAAGGCGTCATTTTACGTTATTTTCGCTTCGCGTTGTCTAGTGTTAGCTACCGCTGAGCATAATGTCCTTGGTTCGATTTCCAGGTCGAACAAAGTAGATATTATTTCGGTTTTCGATCTGGGGTTTTTAAGTAGTCCTGCGCTGTTTGGTTTTTGTCATCATCATCTATCACTAAGAGACGTCTCCAATAATTTGGAAAATGACGAACTTTGCCTATGCTTCTTTGATAAGTCCTGAATACTCCAACCACTCGAAATATTTATGGTGAATTTGAAGGGTATACCGATTGTAACTTAACTCAAGAGAGGATTTCAATAGGTTTTGTTTTCCAACTACGTTAATTTGGATACTTCTGAGAACAGCTGACAAAAGCATATCTCATCGTAATACTAACTAATATTCATGGAATCGGATTAAATAAAAGGTACCAACTTACTTATAAATTTTGTTAGTATCAATAAACCGAAGCTATTTTCATTAATTGTCAATATAACATTGTAGTGAGGTTGATATCTACACAAAAAAATAAATCGAGGTGTCTGTTTGTAATGTTAAAACAACACGTTTTTACTAAATGCAAATGAAACTACAAACGGTAGTGATACCAAAAATCTATTTAAAAACCTGTACGTCTGACCGACTGTCTGTTTGTTTGAGGTTAACTCCGAAGCGGCTGGTCCGATTTTGACGGAACTTCACTGGCAGATAGCTATGTTTTAAGGAGTAACTTGGGTTAATTTTATTTAAGAATAAGAATTAGAGTCCCGCACAAATAAATAAAACCCTTTAAGTTCCACGCCGATGAAGTCGCGGGCAAGAGCAAAAATAGAACGCAACGATATTAAGTATGTACTACGCTTCTATTTACATAAATCGAATAAATCTTGAACTACCCACATACACAAGAATGCTCGTAGAAGGATTCGACCCTCGAAGGCATTCGCAAATATGCAATAGACTTTGGTCCCGGAATAAAGTACTAGGGGCATACGTCAGGGGTGACTGCGATCGCCATAGAATAAATTGGTCTGTGGCAAGGGCTGGCAGATGGGGTAGATAATATCGAGAACCCAGTGGAGATAGAAGGAAGGAAAAGTTGCCTATTTTAAGTCATCATCTGCCTAGCTGAGTCTATGTGTATATTTGTGTGCCTCATTGGTCTAGTGGTCCCAAGCGCGACTGATGAGCGTGAGGTCCTGGGCTCGATTCCCAGGTCAGGCAAAGTGATATTGCCTTTATCCTACAGGAATTTTCTCATTATCAACCTGGAGTCTGGACTTGTTGATGGCGATAGGCTCGCCCCCTATTCCATTTAATAGGGGGCGAGCCTACTTTGACATAACCAGCGAAATGTGGGTATTACTGTGAGTGCATCACTGCCCAATCCTTCGGGGAATAGACGCGTGATGTTGTAGTATGTTTTCAGCAGAGATAGAAGGAAGGATAATTTGTGTATTTAAATCAATACCTGCCAAGCCCTTTGATGTGAAACATCTATAGGCGCACCTCCTGCCGTCTTGGCGTTCAGTGCGTCACGCCCTCTCTACGAAGATTATCGTGCAAAAATCAAAATGCATATTTATTTATTGCTTTTATTTAATTAAGTCTTTCAATAACAACCAATTTTGATGTTTCTCATCTGCCGGGCATCCCGTGATGGTCAACCTGTTTTCCAACTATGTTAGAGACGGTTTCCAGTCTAACAGAACATTTTACATGGAGCGACTTTCTGACCCCCAAAACTTAGTTTCTGGGAAATCCAATACCTCTAGGTGGTCAGCCTTTCGAACTCCTGATTACCCGTAACGACTGTCAAAGATCTACTCATGACAACCGGGTGACTGTCATTAGTTAAGATCTTTAAGATACGGGCGGATCCGGGATTCTACATGTGACGTATGGTTATACTCGTATAATTGAAACAGGTTATATATTGAAACAAAGATTTACAGTTAATAGATAATTTAGAAGAACAGTTTGGTGATGCTTGTTAAATTAAACTAAACAGGTGTTAGAGGACAAAGAAAGAAGAGGAACATAACATTACGCCTGTATTCCTTGATGTCCTATCAAGGTAGAGATGTACAATTAAGCCCAACGGACAGGAAGAGTTGTAAAATTCGACAGTATGTTTTAAGTTCTATGTATAGAAGTGAGCTTATTTCAATGATCACAGGGTCCAGTGCTACTTGGAATTTTGTGATGGAACAAACTGCAAAGAGGTAAATCTTCGTTGTACACAATTAGGAACGAATTAATCTACTCAATGTTTTCTTCTTCTTCTTCTTCTTCTTCTTCTATATAAAAATGGATCCCTATTTCCATTGGTCACGGCAACACGCGTGAACGGCTGAATCAATTTCGTTGTTCTTTTTTGTTGTGTTTGTTATTGTAAGAAAAAGATTCTTACAAAAAGAAAAATTAAGAAAATTGCGCAGAAAATTAGAATATTTCAGAAAACTTAACGACTATTTCGTGCGTTTGACAGTTCGCGCCATTGACAGGATGACGTCTGTCAGGCCAGTAACATATAATAAGCATGAACTTCATAAATTTAAACAAACTTGATCAGAATTATTTCCGCTTCTATACCAGCCAGCCCTGCCGATGCTGCGGTATACGTCTCCATAAAGGCTTTATGTCCCGTGAAGTGGACCGCCGACATTCCAGCCGCCCGTAGTGTGAACGCGGCATTAGGGGGGAAAAATGTGTCAGGGTTTGCGTTCTCATAAACTGTTGAGGCACCAATGGGTAGTGTATCATTGGGCCATTGTTGTTGGTATAAAGGCTTAGACGGTCTTTCTTTGGTATAATGATTTGTGTCTTAGGAATTTGGGAGAATTGTGAGGTGGTCTTTTTATTAGGGGTTCGACTGCACCTGTATCCTATAATTTCTTGCGTTAATCCCTTGGCACTACTTTTAAGGCATGTCCGTAAGTCTTCAATTACCACAAGTATTCTTTCTCACTATAAATTGATTTATAGACTGCACTGATATCCTTTAATTTCTCTAGAGTTTACACAATGTTTTGAACATGTTCCTTTGTTTTATCCTCCCTTGGTTAGTACCAAAGTAGAGTGAGAGTAGTCTCTCAAAGCGTGTTCGTAAGTATCCACATTACCATGAACATTATTTCTCACTCTAACTCGATTTATAGACTGCACCTTTATCCTTGAATTTTTAGAGTGATAGCCTAATGTTTTGAACATGTTCCTTTGTTTAATCCTCCCCTGGTACTATTTTCACAGCGTGTTCGTAAGTCTCCACATTACCACGAGCATTCTTTCTTAGTCTTACTCGATTTATAGACTGCTCCTTTATAATTGAATTTCTAGAGTGATAACCACACCAGTGTTTTCAACACTTTCATGAGCGTGTTCATAATCTTTTACACGACCACGAGTATTTTTTCTCACAAAACCACAGTAGACACACATTTGGTTTAAACGATCCATCCATTGCTTTATTATTATTATTATCTTTCCCACTGCAACGCAAAGGCCTCCGTACTCTCGTTCTTCTTTTCTCATACAAGGGCTATGTGGAACCAGCCTTTATGTAAGGAGTCCAGCTCATATCTCCATCTCAGTTTGTCAGGTCGCGTGTAGCCGAATTTCAGCCTAGTGTATATTAATAAATGCCATAATCATACTAAAAAATAATCATGAAGATTTGGTTTGTTTTTTTTTGTTTGAAGTCAGATTTGAATAGTAATTTAATCACTTGATAGCCTAAATCTTGAGGAAGGTAATAGCCTATTTAACATCACACACACACATCATCAAACCGTGGGGTACAGCTAGCTCAAAGATAAAACGCACGTTAGCTCAGAATTCATATTGCATCGTGTAGTGTTTCATATAGCATACTACGTGTCTTGTTAGTTCACTAGCAGTACGTGCTACCACCGAGTCGAGTTGCGTATTGCCTTGTCGAACAAGAACAACATACGGAGATACAGAGTAACAATTTTAAATCTGAATAAGAATGAGAGGTTCAATTGTTTTTGTTTTGCGGCCACATATTGATATAACCAGACGGTAAAAGCAACCTGTGGCTACTACACCAATAAGAAGATTGTGAATATCAAATGCGATGTTCTTTCAAGCATCATATTAAATTATGAGAGATTGTACACAAAGCGACTGAAACTGTATAAGCTGATATGAATGTGACTGCTACAACTTGTAAACTTACACAAACTGAGCATAACTGTTTGTCCAACTTATCTCAATGTAATACGCAACTTAAAATTGGGTTTAAAACTTCAATAGCATGCACCTAGAAATTGCAGAAAAGCATATCCTACTTTTTACCTGCCTCGATTGATTGACGACGTTCAGAAGCTTCCATTGCAATTCAAGTAGTTACAGCCCAATAAATGTTAAGCCAATAACACGGTTTGAAATCCCCACAGAATTTGTAGATCGCCGGCATAAATCGGTCTCTGGCCCATGCAGCGCTGCACCGCTCCAATCTACGCCTGCACCCGCTCAATAAGCCAGCCCGAAAGGCGAATGACGTGCCCTATCTCACGGCTTTGGATTTATAGGCGCAGTGATAATCAAAAGCACCGTTTTAAAGCGCTGCAAAATAGAGCGACTGACTTATTTTGAAATACGAATGCTGTTTTTTGAATGACAAATGGTTTTTCGACGGCCATATTTTCTAGGTAATTGGGGTAGGGCTAGGGGATATCGTTATTGCAGTTTTCAAATAGCCAGGAAGCACGAGAAATGAAAGATTTTAGTAATTTTACCTAAATTTATTATTCACGTAAGAATATGACAAGAATCTCACTGCTGTGTTGCATAAAGAGATGTGCCATCTGCGTTCTATTATCTTTAAATTATTTCTTCCTCAGAATGGAAGATACATTTTCTTGACATTTCTTTTCTTCTTCTTAAAATATTGTAAGTGCATTTTCCATATTTTTATTGCGAAATTATAAAATCACAAATAGTTCGACGATTTGTCTTTGATTTATCATTTTTAGCAACTGCTTTCGAGCAGCGCTTTTGCTAAACTTTTACGCTTGATTTACGTGCTGGATCACAGCATGTTGGTTTTTTCGTGTTTTCTACGGAACTTGACGAATGGTTTTATGCTTCACTGCATGCTAATGGTCTGCTGTAAAGACGAAGGGGATTTGAATGCAATTGAAGATGAATGATGAACAGTGGAGTAAATAGTTCCTGACTTGACGTGAAATTTTCCTGTTTTATTAAAGTAAATAATACCAACTATTATAAATATGACGTCGAATAACATTTTAAAGTTCTGCTTTTATTTGTGGCTAAATAATCGCCCGAATTTGTGTGCTTTTTTAATTGCTGACTTTTATTCAGGTTTTTGTTTTGCGCTTATAAGTGAAATAGTTCAAATTGTTTCTTTATTTTATATTGGTACAGGTATTTACACTTCCTTCTTGTCTTTATCATCATCATCATCATCCTATTACCCTTATGTCAATTTATCTATTTGCCGTAATCTCCATACTCACCTACTTTCTAGCCATATCATCTTTCACACATTCCATTCGTCATTTATTTGGTCTTCCCCTGTCTAATCATATATCCGGAAGGCTACCTACTATTGGAATCAAATATAACAGCTCATCATTTAGGACCCATTAATATCAGTGTTAATCTTAAACCGCGATGCTAGGCAACTGGGCCCAGTTGTAAACATCCCTTTGTGCCTCTTGGCCCCTCTCTGTTCTGTCTCCTGCTTGCTATGGAGGGAAGTGGAAGTCATGTATTTTTCTAGTTGTTCTTTTCTGATTAATTTCGTTGCGGGATCCAAGACAGTTGAATCGTTCCTCCGGGCATCGTCGGGCTTCATAGGCTTCATTGTTTTCTGGTTGTTGCCACTGTTAATTCTGCTTATTAAGAGTTGCAGTGGTTTGGGAATAGTGTGGCATAAAAACAAAAATATCCGGATGGCTCTATGAGTAGAGGAAACTTTTGAGTATGTATTAAGATACATTGATACTCAATACTCTCTTTTTTTAATTTCTCACAAATAGTTCCTAGTTCACACTTCCTCTAATATCTTCTATTTCTATGCAAATAACTAAAATTGAAGTGTCTGCTTGTAATGTTAAAATAACAGCTTTTTAATTGATGCATATGAAAGTATATAGGTACGTTAGCAATACCTTAAAAAACATTTCTTATGTTTTTGTCTGTCTGTCTGTCTGTTTGTATGGCCTAATCTCCGAAACCGTTAAGTCGATTTTGACAGGACCTTCACTGGCTGATAGCTGATGTGTTAAGGAGTAATTTAAGCTTCTTTTATTTAGGATGCGGTCCCACTAAGGTGGAGCTGTGCGGAGCGGAGCTTAGCGGTGCATGAATTAACCATTTCGAGCAATGCGATTGGTTTACTGCACGCAGCACTAAACTCCGCTCCGCACAACTCCGCCTCAATGGAAGCGCAGCCTTAAACGAGTATTACGGTTCAGCTCAAAAAATGTAAACCCAAGTTTTATTAAATCACGCGAACAAAGTCGCGGACTCAGCTAGTCACTAATATTTCTAGTATGAACGTATGTACATTTCTCCTTACATTTCTACGTCTTCCGAGGATACTACAATTTGGTTTAGATATTAGTTGTTAAGAAACTTCTGTGCAAGTTGCACATACGTGTGACCGCAAACTAGACGCATTACATCAAGTTTCAAGACTTGTACAGTAATAACGGCTATCTCGGAATATGTTTGTAGGAGAGTACAATTGGACTTACGTAGTTTGAGTATTGAAGCTGATATGTTTCGCGTTAGCAAGATACGGAGTTTCTTAATGCATTTGAAAATGGAATTGTTGACTGAAATTATAATTTGTTTTATTGTCTACTAGCTTCCGCCCGCGGCTTCGCCCGCGAGGTTTGTTGATGAAAAAGTAGCCTATGTCCTTTCTATGTCCGGAGTGCAATCTATGTCTCTGCCAAATTTTATCGAAATCCGTTCAGTGGTTTAGGCGTGAAAAACAGACAAACAGACACACACTTTCCCATTTGTATGGATTCGTTAAATAACGTATATACATACATTTAAATAATGTTTAAACTTAGATAATTGGACTGAGCATGAAAGGGAAAATATTTTCTCAAGTCCTAGTCCTCCAAGAGATAAGCGTGATCAAACAAAATAACCAACACACTGTTTATTTCTATTAAGAATAAATGTATTCAAAAAGATAAAGTTCCTACTAGAATACTACCAACAAACTGCCCCGCAGTTCGGCAGATGATCTATGCCTCAATAATATACATATATGTAGTACATCTTCAATGAACAAATAAATGAAATTAAAAATAAGGTATCGTACAAAATACGACAAGTCAAGCTACACCAAACTGTCAATTTTTCCTAATTGAAAATGAAGCTTATTCATTTGTAAGAAAGTTGAAAAAATAAAAAAGACATCATCAAACTTATTGACGTCTTTTTTTACGAGGGTTCTTACATTTTAGTTTGGTAGTGGAATGCTGTTTAGACGCTTCCACATATTCCATAAACATTTAAGTGAAAAGAAAACAATTGAAAAGATTTCCTCTTATTCTTCTTCTTATTCTTCTTAAATAAAACGTTGCTCCACACTAGGAATTTCTCCTGTATCGTGGGTGCGTTTACAAACATATAAACTCACATACACAAACAGCCAGATCCGGAACAACTACCTGTAGGTCATACAAATATTTGTTCCGTGCGGGGATCGAACCCACAACACGCGGCGCAGCAGCCGATGGCTCAACCACTGCGCCAACCGTGTCGTCCTCTTCTGCAGGTACAGGGTAAACAATATAAAACCCAACAGACTAGGAGGCAAAACAGAGGGGATCAGGTTCAAAGCTAGTCTAAGCTTTCAGTCGTAACGTCATCTTATTCACAAGGTGTGCCCCGCGGATTCACCCTGCTTCCTAGAGTCTAAAACTTACCTCAAAAATGTTGGCTATTGAATGCATTTTTTTAAAAATTCAACACAAGTAAAACAAAAGAATCTACATATTCTTCAGTTTTATAATAATAGTGTAGCGACATCTATCTCGCCACATACGAACTAAATCGACGTGTTCTACATCGCGATATCAAAATATATATAAAACGAGCCCGACAACAATCGTCGGGCATTTGCCCACCAGACACAACACTCGTCTGGTCGGAGGATCCTCCCTTTTCTATGGTGGATGAGGAACTTTACACCCTGTTTCTCATACTCCCAAAATAGTATAATTTATTCCCGTTTATGCGGTAGACCCACTTTAATTAATCAGAACTGAGCAAGGGTCATTCACCGGTGACCTGCCTTGTTGACAACAGGTTCTCGAATGAATACCTAAGCTAAGGCCGTTGTTCAGTGGAACAATGGCTCGGGCGCAATACGCTGACGTGACAAGAAGGGTGTGATTTGCCCTTTGCAGTGCTGACATGTTTTTTTTACACCTTTTGAATTTCGAACTTTGTTTTAAATGAGTAAGATTTTTTATAGTTTGTGACATTTTTATCAATGGGGATTGTGTTATCCAGTAACTGGACTGTGGAGGTCAGATAGGTAGTCGTTCCATGTAAAATACTAGTTTTACATGTTAACTTCAGGTTGGATTGGAAACCGACACTAACATACATAGTTGGGAAAAAGATAGGCAAATACAGAGACCAAATTAAATTTTATCATGGTCCGTTAATTAAGGTGAAAGAATATAGAAGGTAAATAATTATAATTCCATTAAATCTTAATTGAAACTAAAACTTCCTCTTGACATACTTTACAGTATGATTAAATTGTAAGTGTGTGAAGTAAGCCAAAAAAAATATGAGTGAAATCAAAGGAATATATGCACTTTTTAAATCAATATATAAAGTGCACACAGCTTGAACTACTTGCTATGAACAAATTTTACATGAAAAATCAATTAGTTTAAATTGGAACCGGTACTAACATAGTTAGGTTTGCTGGTTAATTTAATTGTGGATTTACTGCTATTCGTTTCTACGTACCTACTGAGCCGGTTCTTATTGTGAGACAGAATGTCAGTATTTTTTTTTTGTTTTAAAAAAAAATGACTATTTAATAATTAATTTAAAAGCGTATTACTTTTTAAAAATCGAATAAATACATTTATTTCACTGTTATTTAATTTAATATTGGCACAAAAATGATTATTATTTAGGTATAGGTTTAGCCCTAGCAGATATTTTGAGAGGAAACAAAACTTTTTGTTGGATTGACCCAGATCCATGTTCAGCCATTTTGGCTTTAAAAATTGAACACGGAAACAATTTTATAAATAATTACTTAGCAGTTTACGATGTGCCCAGAGAATGTGTAATAAACTCTGATTTTATTTCAGATAAATGCTTTCATATATATTTGTTTTATACCATAAACATGATCATTTAGTTATTTCGGGACATCGCAAAGCGTTTGGTCTTCACGTGACCAGAGGGCTGGCCATTCAACGTGGCAATGCTGCCAGCCAGTCTGACAATCAGTCTTACCAAGGGGTATCGTGTTACCCAGTAACTGGGTTGTGGAGGTCAGATAGGCAGTCGCTCCATGTAAAATACTGGTATTCAGCTGCATCCGGTTAGACTGAAAGCCGGCTCCAACATAGTTGGGAAAAGGCTAGGCAGATAATAATAAAACCTTCTAGCGTTGCTGACGATCTTGACAGATTTCTGGTTTTTCCTTTTGGGGTACGGCACACTAAAAATGAAAAGAAAAATTTGTTTATTCTGCATAAACAATTTTCTCTTTTATACATTTTTATCTGTAAAAATTTAAAAGAGTAGGTATAAATATAATAAATGTAGAACTTAAAACACATCTACTAAATCCACATATTTGCTAAACGTGTTGTATCTTTAATCTAGAAGCAAACCAACGATATTAAGGAAATTAACTTAATCTGTTTGGCCAGTGAAAATATATCTTGTGTTCGATACAATCTTTTGCAAGGTTTTCGTTTGCATTATAATCTCAGCGAAAAAGAAAAAAAAAATCGAATGGTTTGGTTGCTTTATCATATCTTGCTACAACACGGGGATCTTGTTGTTATTTTACTAGCAAGCAGGGCCCTGTTTGATATCACTAACAACGCGAAATGTTTGTGCAAAAAACTAAAGGTACTGTTTATGAATGCAGAAAACTTTTGTCATTTTTTTTTACAAAACTGTCGAATTGTCAGTTTGTCACCTGTCATCTGTCGGGGTCACAGACATACCCGATGACAGCTACCCTACTGTGGACGGCATCAATGGGCTTCTGCAATAACAGAAGCTTGTTGAAGCTTTGCCATCTCAGAGACAGAGTTAAATGTCTCATGTGATCATCATCCCATCTGCCTAGCCTTTTCCTAACTATTTTGAGTTCTAGTCTAACCGGATACAGCCGAATACCAGTATTTTACATGAATGAACTGCGTATCTGACCTTTACAACCCATTTACTGGGCAATACGATACCCCTTGGTAAGACTGATTTTTGGCTTCTGACTACTGAATATTGTAGTAGTAATTTATCGTGTTAATAACTTACTTACTCGTATTTAATGATCAGGTTAAGTACGTCAGGGGCCTCTACGTTCAAAAGCCGTATAAGCTGGCTTCTTATTATATTAAAACTCCGTACTGTGCCAGCTGTATTTCAAAGTATTACAACCGGCGTGCGGTCGACTGTACCTACAGTTGTGAGACATTATTTATCTGAATCATTAATAATTTGAACACGAACAATTAGCATCGTGTATCAGTGATAAAAATAAAGTGAAATACAGACCGTAACTGGAATAAATGCGACATAAGTTTGATGTATGGACTCCAGTTAATCATCATTTTCGTAATTGCATATCCTTCCATTCATGAAGCGTAATATGATCGTAAAATGGGATTTTTTATCGGTGAAATGTGAGTTTCCGAAGCATAAATATTATTTAAGTCTGTAAATCAATTTGGAAGTTCATTAAAGAAAGCTATTTCTTCGTTCAGTTAAGTATACATATTTAAGTATGAACACATCCATAGTCAATATTTGACAGATATAAACGTTACAGAATAACGAAACAAAACCGCCACCAAATTCAAATGAAGAACGTAGATTTTAAATGAGCGTAGTAGAGACAGTTCAATCAAAGAGCGATCGGCATCCATCACGCGGCGCGAGCGGCCGTATCGATCACGCTGACGTCGGAAATAGCTCTGATACTAGACATGTGGATGGCACTAGATGCTCCACAATTTTATAAATATTGTTGTGGGAAGAATGTTGCACAAAAACCAAACCGAATCATTCAAGATCAGCCGAGAATGTTGTTGTGTTTTGTTTTTGGAAAAAAAGTAAAGTGAATAAAGTTAAATAGTGCAAAATAGATAAAAGCATAAAGCTTCTTATCGCACGGTATACTCCAGACATATGGGAAATGCGACCTTAACCGAAATCAGTGTAAGATGTCAACCGCAACGACACTTTTGCTATAGTAAGTTGACGTCACGTCGCGTGTCGCGGGCACAGATCCTTTGATTTAATCTTCCAAGAGCTTCTACCCGCCCTGATTGGTGTGCACGGATTGTGGCGGAAGCGGTTCTATGCTTGACGACTTTGACGACCGATGTGGGGCGGCGGGCGAAGGTCCGCCTGCGACGCAGCAGGTTGCGGGTTCGATTCCCGCCTTAGGGCAAATGTTTGTACGATCTACAAAGATTTGTTCCGGATGTTCTGGGTATTTGCTATGTATAATAAAAAATATCTATCTATGTAATGTATTAAGTATATCAGTCATGTAGTACCCATAACACAAGCTCTGCTTAGCTTGCGGCTAGATGATGCTGTGTAGATTGTCCAGCAATATTTATTTATTAAAAAAAAATGCGTTCCAAAATATGGTCGCGTTATTGTTTATAATAATGTTATAATTCAATTTTTATTTTCATTTAATGAATCTCATACTTTGTTAGTTTGTACACTGTGCCTTTTATTTAATACTTACGTGATATGAATGAACTTCATATCGACCGGGTGTCTCTCGTTTTATGCTCATGGTAGGTTTTTGGCAGAATCAAACTACATGCTAATGCCCGACTTCCTCTAAATGGATTTGCATCAAATCCAGTTAAATGCACATTACGGAGTACAAAGTATTAAGGCTTAGATCGCAGAAAGGATACACTACCCGCACAAATTGTCTACTGCCAGAACAGGATTGGTATGGCTGAAGGTAGGTTAAGTTGAACTAAAGTGAAAACTTCTCCACTCATAACTATTTTGGTATCCATAGATAAAACTGCATGTGTTCTTTTTTGTTATGCAGACCGGCTTAAAAGCTAGAGTATAAACTATAAATCAACACAATAGTGGCAGTTCAATAAAAGGTCGGTCGGTATCCATCAGGTCGGTGCGCTTGTCCCGACCGAATCGATCACACTGACGTTAGCGCAAATAACTTCGATACAAACGGTACAGCGAAACGTAGAATTGGATTTTTCAGTTTTATAACTACAAACCTTTAGTATTTTTATGTAATTCAAGGTTTTGTTGTGCAAATAGAATAAATGCTAATAGAACTATGTAAGATGAAATTAAGTTCAAATGAACCTACGAAGCGGAAAAGAGTTTAATTTTATGAGAAATAAAAAAGTATTTATGTACAGTAGGCTACACATCAGTGGTGAAACAAGTATAAGCTGGCCGTGCATTCTTTTAAAACTCCGATTTACGTTAGGCCAGCTCAAAGCCAAAGTGTTATCACAGACTTGTGGTCGACTGCACAACAATTAGAAGTATTATACAACTAACTAGGGACTAACGTTGTTACGATGCTAGATTTCCTAGAACTCCATATGCTAATGCTTCAGGGAATACGTTATTGAAACGTGGCACTGATCTCAATATATGCTGTGGTATAATTATATACAGCCTGTTTCAATTCAAGCTTACTATCTGTGCCTACGTCACGCACATGAAACAATACAGCGGAATCATAACTCGATATCAATGCTCTCATGACGAGACCGACGTAGGAATTTATATCTTACGGTACGAGTACGACACGGATTGTCTTAAAATATTTACAAAGAAGTTCGCAGGACTTTGATTGTTGGCAATTAATATATTTTGGCTAAACAACGCATTTAGACAAATTGTAAACGTGGACCAACTCGCCTTCGTGCTATAATACAACTATAAGCACCAATAAATTATGTTTGCCTCATAAGTTTAAACAGTTGTATTCTTAATTCAAAAAGTTCGTGCTGGGGCAGTTAGTATAGTCAAAACAGGCCATCGTATCGTAACTATTACCGTAATTGTATAGGCTCGTCGATGCTTATTGCTATTTCAACAAAGCAATGAATTGTATATTGTTATCTGCAAATGCGTTCTCTGCGTTTGTCAGTATTGTCTACGATGGCGGATTTAATTATAGAGCCCGAACACAATGGCCTGAATTGGTGCTTTATGCCATTTGCGAAGTTAAGAGTCAATGCGTAGGACTTATGTGATAATCAATTTTAATGTTTCAAATTACACATTAAGATAAATTTATCTTTTTTCTGTTTCCGTGGGGTGATCTGCTATACAGTTAACAACCGTAACAGACACCAGCAGTGATATTATCTATAAGCATCTCTCAGTGAAATATTGGTGAAGTGTAGGCGAAGTGAGCTCATCCCATATTATGAGTAATACTAAGGATTAACAGTTTACTACACGCCCACTTCACCAAACTTTGGCGGGGAAATTTTACAAAACATATACTACTTATTATGGTCTCCTGAGTTAACTCTATGGTCTGTAAGGGCTTGTTTTGTGAGGAGAAATAAATATATATACTCGTACTTATTTATATTTTGAATTAAAAAAATCAAGAATATCTAGAGATGTGTCCCCAAATTGATCACCAAAAGTTTCTTCAGTTGCACTGCTGAACTAACAATCTAGAACACAGCAAACATAGTGGGTTTTGTTAAAGTATGTTTCCAAACATCATAAAAGATGTAACTTCAACAATTTATATTATGAACCGTATGAAAATATTTCATAATAAAGAACAAGAACGCAGTTATATCTGCAAGCTATTATTCTTAGAAAAATTACGGCCGTTTCAACATTCAGAAACAAAGTTTTAACAAGATTAGTCTCCGGGGCCTGCTGGAGTTGAATGAACGCAATTTGTAACAAATTACAACTTAACAACAGTTTGTCTTTATTTCTATCATTTCCGCTTTTTATTATAATAATAAAGAACAAGATAAAGAAGGAAAATTAATTTCATACAAAACAGTACTTAACTAACTTAGATGGAATTTTAGATCCGTTCGAATTTTAAATGTCTGTCTTTTGTCTGTCTTGTACGTACAGGTTTACTGCCAATTTTAATATTTATCTCAATCCTAATCTAGAGATCGAATTTTGTTTGCAACCTGTTTGCAGTCTGTTATCTTGCGTGGGCGAATCAGAAACAGTAGTTTTTGATCGCAGATTGAGATTGAGATACTTTATTGAACGTAGCAGTTAGTGGATACAGTAGAATTATAAATAATGTCATCCTCTTGCCCTTATCCCAATTTATTTGGGGTCGGCGCAGCATGTCGTCTTCTTGCATACATTTCTACATGTTAACCGGCATCTCAGAAGTCACCTCCTTCCTAAACCATATCATCTTTCACACAATCCATCCATCGTTTCCTAGGTCTCCCTCTACTCTTGTAACCCTCTTGTAACCTTCATACTCAAAAGTTTCCTTACCACATGATCCTCATTCCTTCGCATCACATGTCACATCACAGAACTATACCTAATATTGGATACTATTAGTCTTTGATAAATTCTATTTTAAATATCTGTGGAGGTTTTAAGCAAACCAACACAAGTAAATATTTACGAACAAAAAAATTGGTTAAAATCAGTCGCTTTCTAGTGTGATTATAAAAAACTTTTATACGCCATACACCGCGTTCGTATGATTACGACTGGACTTGTAGCGTCTAAACGTAAAGCGTTTATCAGTTTAGTTCGTGTGTTACGACTAAAATTGTGTTCCGAGTTTTACGCAGTTTTTATTTGCATTGTCGCTGTTTTAATGGAGTTTGTCAGTTGATGAGAACGACATAGTTTATTAATATTTTATGACGTTTTGTAATGTGTTTGAATGGATAATGTAAGCGTGGTATTTTTTTTTTGTTATTTAAGCACACCAGCAACTTAATTACATACAATATTAACAAGAAGGTCCTGCGTAAATAGGTCACTCACAGCATGCACATCATTCACAGAGTAGGGACTAAAAGTAGCAATTTTAATAGTTTCAAAATTATGTAATTAGATATTAAAAGTAATATGTACCTAGGTAGGTGAAGCAAATTGGTCAAAGCACAAAGAATAAAATACATTTAAAGATGATTTATTACAATCTTAATATATATATTTCTTGTGTGCGTGTGTATGTGACTGAACTCCTCCTAAACGACTGGACCAATTTTGATGAAATTTTTTGTGTGTGTTCGTGGAGATTCGAGAATGGTTTAGATTTACAATTGGACCCAGTAGGTGGCGCTGTACGGGCAGGACAACGTCTGTTCGGTCCGCTAGTAAAATATAAGTTACTTGCAAGCTCTCTGAGTTTAAATGACCCTGATCAGCCACCCCCGACTCAATTAGTTACCGACTGGAGGAAGGTAAGCGAAAAGCTGAAATCCTCCTCGTCGCCTCTATTCGACTCCATCCCCGATCTAATCACCTCAGTCGCTGACACCACGGGCGCAGTCGACTCGTTTACGGAGCACGTACAGACAGTCCTGAACGACTGTTCAAGGCGGGTTCCGGCGCTGAATGCCCAGCGCTGGAACCTACCGGACGATGTACGGGCTCTGATAACCGAGAAGAACGCGTCCGTCCGTGCCTATAGCGCTTTTCCCTGCTCTGCGAACAAAGCCCACATGCGAATGCTACAGCGTACTGTCAGCAAACGTGTGGCGGAGCATAGGTCGGAGAGCTGGGACAAGATGATCAGTGAGCTAGAGCCCAACCACCATGCCTTCTGGAACCTCCAGAGGAAACTCCGGTCCACCGTAGAGGCTACCATGCCTCCCCTCACTCGTCCAGATAAGAGCGTCGCGTTCGACGACTCGGAAAAATCCGAATGCCTAGCCGAAAGCTTAGAGACTCAATGCTCGCTTAGCTCCCAGCCGTTCGACCAATCTCACCTCTTAAAGGTAGACGCCGAAGTCGAACGTAGGTCCTCGCTCCCTCCCGTCGACAACCCTGATGATCCTCTGCCTCCCGTCACTCCGGACGAAGTGCAAGACATCATTAAAGGGCTCAAACCGCGCAAAGCCCCCGGTAAGGACGGTATCACCAATAGGGTGTTTCAAATCCTCCCCGCGCAACTCGTTATGCTCATGACCGCCATCTTCAATGGCGCTCTGAGCAACAATATCTTTCCCCAATCGTGGAAAGAAGCCGTGGTTATTGGCATCCCCAAGCCTGGCAAGCCCAAGTCTGAGCCCACGAGCTTCCGACCTATCAGTCTGCTCAATGTTTTCGGCAAAATCTACGAGAAGCTTATTTATAAGCGACTCAAGGACTATGTCGAGGCAAAGAGCCTGATACCGAACGAACAGTTCGGGTTCCGGCCGGGACACTCGTGTGTTCAACAGGTACACCGCGTAGTCGAACACGTCAGCGCGGGCTTTCAGAGAGGCGCGCTCACCGGCGCCCTCTTCTTCGACATTGCGAAAGCCTTCGACAAGGTCTGGCACAACGGGTTGTTATACAAGCTATACCAACTCGATGTGCCAGATCGTCTCGTGCTCATCTTGCGAGATTTTCTGTCGAATCGTACGTTTAGATATCGCGTAGACGGTACGCTATCGTCACCTCACCCTATCCGCGCGGGCGTCCCTCAAGGATCCGTGCTGTCTCCTCTCTTGTTCTCGCTGTTCACTAGCGACGTCCCTAGGGGTAGATAGGCCCAGTTGGCGCTTTTCGCCGACGACACGGCCATCTACTATACCGGTCACAACCCTACCACCATAGCTCGCACTCTCCAAACTTCCGCAAACGTCTTAGGCGCTTGGTTCCGGAAATGGAGAGTCGAGGTCAATCCCGACAAAAGTCAAGCGGTTCTCTTTAGGAAACCCGGACGCCGCAATGTCCCCACGCCTAGTCCGTTAGCCATGTACGGCAAGCCTATCCCTTGGGATAAGCGAGCCAAATACTTAGGTGTGATACTCGATCACAGACTTTCGTTCGCCGAACACATAAAGGCGGCGCGTTCGCGCGCCGTCTTCGCGTCCGGCAGGCTTTATTGTATGACCAACGAGAAAAGCAAGTTGTCACTCAGGTGCAAATTGCGGCTCTTCGTCTCGGTCATCCGACCAATCATGACATACGCTTGCGCAGTGTTCGCTCACGCCAAGCCGTATCATATTCATAGGCTTCAGACCGTCCAGAACCGATTCCTGCGCAGAGTCACGGGAGCCCCCTTCTACGTCCGAAATGAGACTCTCCATGTAGATCTCAAAATACCTACGGTGAAACAGTTCATGAAGCGACTCACCCAGCGCTTCATGGACTGTTCTACCGCTCATCCTAACCCCTTAGTGTCATCGGCCGTCCGATACACTCCCTCGCGAATAAGCACAGTTCGAAGACCGAAACACACACTCACAGAGCCAGATGATCCTATCACTCTCCTCCAGGAGAGCGATAAGGCCACCAGCACTGTTCGCAAACAAAAACGGACATTCCGTCCTCGCCGCCGAGGCCCGTCGCGACGACCCCGTCAATGCCCCCCTCCCGACCCTTTGCTAGAGCCAGCCCGCGAAGCTGAGCCGATTAATGTTTAAAATGTCCCTAAATAATGGAACAATCAGATCCAGCCTGTCCCTTGCTGTCCTCTTCAGCGACGTCCTAAGCCGAGGTTCGTACCCCGCAGGGGGTGCCCTTAGCGATAGTCGCTTAGCTTATAAGTTTTTATGCCTGGCTGGAGGCCTTAATTTTAATTAAGCCCCCCACAGGAAAGTTCGGTTGAGCAGTAAATATCCCTAAAGGATAAACTGCGAGATGCCCATTCCAAAAAAAAAAAAAAAAAAATCTCTGAGTTTAAAACCAAACAGTAATTTTAAACAAACAGCTCGGGTACCTAACTTTGTTTGTTTTCTAAATGGCTGCATTTTTCACACAAGAAAAATGATACTAGTCTAAAGCTTTGCCAAACATATCACGTAGCGTCTGAGATTTGATTATATTTGCTCTTATCAACGTATACCAGTTTACATTGAATATAAAAATGAGCAAATATAATATCTGTCTAGTCATCTTTTTGCACTGCTCCACAAATTCTCAAAGTCACCCGAATTATTTTCCCACAGCAAGGTTATACTTATTTCATGTATTAAATAAGAGAAAAAGTCATCTAGTACCCATAACACAAGCTCTGCTTAGCTTGGGGCTACATGATGCTGTGTGGATTGTCCAGGAACATTTATTATTTATTTATTATTATTATACTTATTTCATAAAAAAAACAACACCAAACAAGAATAGGTACAGATAACAGCACATCAAGCTACCCTATCGGTCAAATTACTTTATCAGTTTTTAATCTTTATAACAATAGAATAAGGTTTATGTTCAATTGGGAAAATTTGACTTGTTAGGTACAGACGCCAGCACATCAAGGTATACCAAAACCTTGATGTGCTGGCGTCTGTACCTAACACAAACAACATACCAATAATAAAGAAAACAATTACACCTTTAACACAACTGGCCAGACTTTTTCTCAAGCCAATTTTGTGGTAATTCACAAAAACCATTACAAAGACAGTATTGCACGCACGTTTGTGTGAGAAATGGAGGTTATGTGTAGAAATATTGCCGTTATTGACACATTTCATAACTCATTGCTCTGTAAATATTGTTCATGCAGGTACTACCTGATTGCGGGTACTTGTGCAGGAAGAACGTATGTGGAACGTAGGTACTCGCCGCGAACGTTCGCTATACGAACTTGTTTTGCAAACATTCGTAGTTCTAGGTTTTGTTACGCGACGATCTGTTTGGTGAATAGGTACTGTGCTCGGGAACGAAGGTTTGTTTTTAGAATGAAGTTGACTGGTACATTTTGTACCATTCATTCGCACTTATGAAATTAATTCAGTATTTGTAAATGAATAATGTTCGGTGTGTAACAAAAGCTCACGCAATGAATGTTTGCGAAATAAATTAGGGAAGCGAAAGCTCGCTGCGGTGTACCGTCCATAATGTGGACCGTAGATTGGGTTGTTGTTATCAAATATTGTTGGAAGATTAAAATAACTTTTCCTAACGGAATCGTATAATTAAAAGTGTAAATGTTTTTCATATAATTAATTTATATAAAATAAGATTTGTATCTACTTAAATATTACTTATTACTACTGTATTCTACAGAATACAGTAGTAATAAGTAATTGTACTGTAATAATTATATAAAGAAGATATTGTTTGGTCCTTAAATCATAATATATTAGAGTAAAAAATCTGTTTACATAATTATGATAAAATGCAAACGCCACACACACTCGTTTCTTGAATTTGTTTCTAAAGTATAAAAGAATTACTCGTAGGTTCTGCAATCAGTATGACTACTAGTAAGTTCAGGACACATAAACTTACTGTAAATTTAAATCTAAAAATGTATTATGGAAAGGTATCTAAAAAGGTAAAGGTATCAGGTACTTTCTAACTGTCTGGCATTATAGTTATTATGCAGATCGTGTTTCTTTACTTTAATTATAGTTATTTTTATTTTATTTTTTAGATATTAGATTTTAATTATGTACACATTACGATTGCCCATAAGGCAAGTGTGATTGCACCATAACAAGTGACTAATGAAAAGATTAATTAATGTTAAATTGGACTACGAAATGCTTCAATAGCATAGAATGCGGCAGCAAATCCAATATTTGTTCGCCATTAGTGTTGCAACTAATTAACCTGTCGAACACGAAATACAGATTCAACATTATTTGCATTAGAACTATTTGCTTCGCAACCATAGGCAAAGTTCCGCGAAAGCAGTCCGCACTACATTATATACGCTTTAACTGCGCTGGCCGAAATTAAAACTATATTCGTGTTACAAAATTTAATTTTAAAATCGAATTTAGTTCGCGGTTACGAAATATTTTTAGCGGGAACGTTGGCGGATTTTGTGGTTGGAATGTGGGTGTGAATCGTAATTCAATCAATTAGATTTGCTCTTGTAATCGAATAGGAATAGTGGAATTTCGTTTTGAATATAACGTTTCGATTAGTAGGCGATGTGTTGTGTTCAATATATATGTATATGTGATTAAATGTGATACCTACGGGTTAGTTTATATGTAAGTTTATTGAACTCAATATTCTATTCATATTAATTTTATTTATCTGTTAGTGGTCCGTTACCTTTAATTGGTAAAGCCACTAAAGTACAGTATAGATTAAATGTTTGTGCTTAACTTAAAACTAGGCTGTCTTTTAACTTCGCAATGATTCGTACAAAACTTTACATTACCTACAAACTATTCTCAAGAGGATTATTAACACAAAAACACTTCCTCTAGACCATTTACCGTGTTACAATGCACTTTTATGCAAGTGCATTCACCGTTAAACAATTTTTCGTAACACAACTAATTATTGTTACATAGTCGTTATAAATATGCACTGAATACATCTATCATTATGTAGATATGTAAAACATATTGCAAAGCATTTAATGAATTAATTTTTCTAAGAGAGCTTCCTTATAGGTAGTAAATAGCTCAATATTGGCACTCGTGCAGTAATATTTTGTTGATTTCTTTAAGGTTCTAGTTCGGTGGCTAGCGTTTTCTTCCTATGGTTAAGTAATAAATTGCTTTCTGAGAAGTTTCTACTAACTGATTACATTACAGTGCACAGTTAGACTGACTTCATTATAATCATAATGTGATACGGACGTGATTTTTATTAATCATAGGTCTGTTTATTTTTAATTTTGAATATATCATCACCTAAGAATAAAATATATGTACAAATTTCATCAAACATACACTGAATGAAGACTAAAGGGAATAATGCTTAATTTTTTTAACTATATATTTGGATGTGCCTGTATTTATATCTGTTAGGTATTATCTAATCATAAGTCCTAAACACTTTTCCTGCTTTTAAACAATTATTATTTTATTGTATTTTATTCAAATTGATTTTAATAAAATATCTAGATGGATACATTTTCAATTTATTATAAGTGTGAAATGGCCCAACGTACGCCTACACTTTACCTATTTTATTATTCATTATTTGAAATATATTTTACTTTTCTAATTCAGCTAGCCAGTATCCATGTGACCAAAATAAAATTTTATTTGCAAATTTATTCTGAATTTAAAACACAAACTTAACTTCTCGAACTGTTTTTAGAATAAAGATAATTACAACTGCATGTTTTGAATTAAGTTTTGAATAAAAGTTTATATCAAGTTAAACCTTAGTGTGGTATAAATAATTTAGATTTAGCGTCAGGTGCATGAATAGCTAAGTTAGTGGCGTGCACACGTGCGATGGAAAACTGCATTATAAACTTAAATTCTAAGTAGATAAAGTTAGAGAATTTGTTAGTTCATTATTAGGATCTTGATAGCATGCTTAACTATGCTCAAAGCTTAGTTGCAAATGTATATAGTTTCACTCACGCATGTTTAACCGTAAACTTAACCGACTCATATTTTTATTCATAAAAATAACGAAACAGTTAATGAGGAATGAATCATCTAATCCCATTAAATTGATGTTATGTTGTACCTTGTTTGCTATCTCTACAACAATAATGCAGTATCTTATAATGAAATCAAGGCAATGCAGTGTCTCAGTCTACAAGAACTTTACTACTACATGCTAATGTGCATCAAATATTAGCCTAATGTAACCATTTGGCGTTGTCCCAGCAGATTTGGCTCAGCTACGTCGACTTACTTTATTTGTTGCAAGCGATGTTGCAAACACCAAGTGTTGCCAGCATTAAAATGTTTCTCCGAAGAAAATAAGAATATCCCGGTGTGGTAGGAAATGTTTTATAATTTTTGGGAGTTGTGTGCCAAATAATAGTAATACAGTGTGTAAAACAGTTATTTACTGTTTTGATATTCACCGTGCGTTTGTTTTGTTAGTATCTAGATACCAAATTGAATTTGCAAATACAGACATTTACTTCGTTTAGAGAAGCATTCTCTTGTTTGATAATATTATTTTTGCTTATAGGAAATTTCGCACTAACTTTGTCTGTAACTTTTAGTATTGTTTATATACGTAGGTTTTTAGCCTTGATACGGCGTAAAACAACAATAACTTATTACCAAAGTTCTCGATGCACTTCGCACACACATGTACCCAGAATTCGGGGTAAAACTCCGTTGCAGGCGACACTGTCGCAGCCCGCATAGTTTATTTGTTGCACAGCACCGTTGCGTTGTGACCCGCAACGTTGCGCGCAAGATTTGTTGTCCTGTCCGTTACTCTGAGTAATGCTCTTTGTTTTAGAATAGTTTCATAGCTATCCGGAACTAAAGCGCGGTATCGTGAATAAGATGCTGCAGTTATATTTTTTATTGTATTAGTGAAGATATTTTGACGACCGATGTGGCGCGGCGGGCGAAGGTCCGCCTGCGACGCAAGAGGTTGCGGGTTCGATTCCCGCCTTGGGACAAATGTTTGTACGATCTGCAAATATTTGTTCCGAGTGTTCTGGGTATTTCCTATGTATAATAAAAATATCTATCTATGTAATGTATAGTATTAAGTATATCAGTCATCTAGTACCCATAACACAAGCTCTGCTTAGCTTGGGGCTAGATGATGCTGTGTGGATTGTCCAGCAATATTTATTTATTTATTTATTATTTATTATATTATAATGTAGGAAGTTTGCAAAGTGGAAGAACTGGAACAATGATAGTTGTTTTAAGTAAAATATCTCGAAGGTTTCTTTTTAACTGTTTCTAGGAAGAGCTAAATTAATATTTTTGTGATTAAAGAGATAAAAGAAGTGCCTCAAGTTAATTTTTGGTCCGTTATGTTAAACTTGTTTCTTGAATATACAAATCCGATGCATAAGCTTATTAATTAACTCAATCGTTGTTTGACAAAAACAACTTCCTCACAGAATTGTTTTCACAAACAAACAGATAAGCCGGATCTCCCTCACCAAAGTCGGTGATCTCTCAATAAATCCCTGTTTTTATTTACCGCAAGATCAAAAGTTTAAGACGAGAAAGGAAAGAGGTTGAAATTTATATTCGGATATATCAAAAACTGTGTTCGGAGAGATGAGAAGCCGATGATGGCAGTGAAGAAGAAGTTTGAAACAAACTATGCTAGTTTCGGACTCGATCGAACGAACTTGTCACATAAATCGAGCTTCGTTAATATAATTTATCCAGTCGGAATTCGCACGATGATCGTTTTCCAGCTACGGAACACGGTGTAATTTTCTCATATTACGTGTAGAGCTCCACTCGAATCTCTGAGACAAATTATTACGGTGCGACACAGAGTCAGGCACAGTGTGTCATGGGACACGCCATGCGACAACTCGTTAGCGGTAGAGCGAAGTATCGGAAAATATTATAAGTTATTAATTTATTGTCTGCTGGGAGTTCGACAATGTATGGAATGAGAAAATTTATTTGAATAACAGACAATGAAAATTATTACGTACCTATCAAAGTTTGAAACTTAGTATTTTCAGTGTCTGGAGAAAAATAAATTGGATATCAAAGTGAGCGAGAAAATGTAAAGTTATACGATACGAATCAACAAACGCGTCTTTCCAATTGTTTATTCACGTCAAAGTCAAAGTAAATTCAAACTTATGACTAGTTTACTCAATCATACAAAAAGTGAACACCCTTTTCTTGTTAACTATCCAATTATCGCTTGCAGTCTAGACAATTCGCTGGAAACTTTGCAGACAATGTTAAAGTGGCTTTTATCGCGAAATATATTGTGGCAATTCCGAACATCTTACTTTGAATAAATATGAATGATTTGAAGCTTTCAATCAGATGTACATATATGAGGATGATAGACGGGCTACAAGGAATAAAATTTTGACAAACGCTGAATTGCATGGAAACAATTGTATAAAGTAGCTTTATTGACTTTAGTCGCTACTAATGAACGAACAGCAGTGGCAAATAAAGCGCAAATCAAATGGATAAATACGAATAAGCTTACAAATCATGATTGCGACAAAAAGCAGGGTAACGAACCAAGTCACTGCTTTCGTTGCAGCCCATACTACCTGCATCTGTAGATACAATTCGCATTAAATGGAAACATTTCTAGTGTACTCGTATATTTCGACATAGGAAGTCGCTCGGAAAGGAATAAGCCACGTAGATTGAGCCCATTCGTATGAGGAAACGAAATTACTACTATTCCGTTTGAATTTCCAGTGTAGTAGTTTTACACACGGTACGTGTTACACAACTTTCTATTTTTACGCTTTTGACGTTTTGAAATGGCCGTTTGTTACTGTCAATCTCTTCTCATGTAGAGAAGGCATGAACATTAATCACCACGTTTTCTGAAAGTAAGTTGGTTACCAATATTATATGGTGTTGGTAACATTTACCGATGTTAGTGATTTTTCATTGAAAAAGTCTCATTCCAGATTTTAGCCCACAACCTCATGCATAAGAGACGAGGCCTTAACCTGGGCCAACCCGAGATACGTTTCGAAATGCTTCGTTTTTAACGTAATATAATACCATATTTCACTATTATTAGCAAAAGAGTGTAAGTCAGTAGTAGGGTTCAATTAATATGAAAGTTTTGTTCCATAAAACAAGGCTATTGTGATATTTTGAAAACGCATGGGTAATGGTTTGTCCATCCACGCACGGGTATAAAATAATTGCTATAAGTCCGAAAATAACTGGAGAGAACTTGATTCAAATCACTTTGACATTGACACAATAATTCCAGTAAAACTAATCATTTCCTTTTACACAATACAAGCGTGAAAACACAATTAATTGACAGCTACAGAACCACGGAAGTCTTTCACCGTCTTATTGTCTTAGCAGAAAATGTCCAGACAACCTTCGTCGTCGATTTTCCTTTGTGGTTCGACGTTAATCCTATAAAAATTAATGCGATATATGTGAACGAAATAAGTAAAGGTCCGACCGTAAATTTTGTCCACGACCTTGTTTACGAGCATTTTACTTGTTTAGTATTTTTCGTCGGTAAGCTCCTAAGTAGACCTAAGTTGGAATTTGCAACTTTCCGTAAAAAGGTTACGACATGAAATGATGGAATAATATTTATTTCTGTAAGTACATCCTTTCAGACTGTTTTACACGTCAATATTATAACACTAGATGGCACCGACATGTTCTAGCTGACTAATTCCAAGTCCTTATTCTCAATTCAAACATTTAAGAAAGTATGTGAGTCTAACGATGTAGGGCAAAGTCTGGAAAGGCCTTCAGAAAAAAGAGCTATTGCAGCTTTGAGATAGCGGCAGATGGCATGCATGCATCAGATTATTATTTTGTTGATAAAAGACGAGACAGTTTTCTACGATCCCTGGTTTTCTAAATCTGGACAGTCAGCAATGAAAGTAAATTGAGCCTCAAGCGCTATATTGACATTCTCACAAGAAACTAATGAGATAGGAGATTTTTGGGCGTTGTACCTGAGATCCCATTTTGTCGGGTGGGGCTGTGACAGTCTAAGAATAAACACTTCCATCACTTTCCTTATGTCTTCCTTAAATACGATCCAACTTAATCGTTTTAAACTAAGTTTTGTGATTGGTTTTCCTGTACAACTGGCACCGTTGTCAGAACCGTGGAATATTGACTTGGCCGATTTTACCAGCTCTGCAACAATTTGTATGTTTACGAGATATCGACGTTTTGTTTATGGTAATGACCTGCGATGGTTTTTATTCGGAGCTCAAATAAAAAGTGTAAACATTGAGTTATTGAGACATTCATTTTTACGAGTGGATTCTTTGATAAAATATTTGGACGGTGAAGTTAATTATTTTGGCGCCGGTACAAAACAAATTGAGTATTTTTTTTTACGTTAGTTAAAATCCTAATCTAAAAGATATTTCACATCACAGTTGATTGAAGTAATGGTGGAAGGTCTAATATTAAGACTTATGACCTAAAACTTGGTAAATTTTATCTGTGACACGTATATGTATATGTATGAATAAAGAAGGAGTACATGACAGTAATGACATGGGTACACAAAAACTATAAAAAAGGACAGTTTTTTTTTTATTTACCGTTGTCATAATAACAAGAAGAAACGAAGAAAATCAAACAGGTGACCGGTCACCTGACCTGGGGTCTTACTCTTCAAACTTATTTCAATTCCGATTTAAAGCCGATTCCAATGTTAATTTTGCAGTCATTATATTATTTGGCAAAATACACAGCTGTCAAAATAAACTCAAGAACGCTACTCTTAAGTTACCCACTCGCCAAGCCCGATCCCGAATTTGGCGCTAACGTCGAACTCAAGAGTACGAAACGTCTAAATTCCAATGTCGACCGATTGGAATTAAAGTTAAGAGTAAACTTGCTGCCCATTATGATCATGGAGATTGCCTGTGCGAGTCCGGTGTATTCAGAATTGATGTGTTGTGTGTGTTTATAAAATAAATAAATAAACTATATAGTAGGAGGTATGTACCCTACAAGTTCTCAGACTCAATTTATTAAATCTACCTTGTTACTGAATCATGGCACAAGAAATGCAATATTGTTCCTTATAAAATATAACTAATGTGTGTATATGCAATAAACATGATTCCTGCTAGTATTTTATTTGCACACACGCCTTTAAAAGGTAAAAATATATTTTTCGCAATAAACAATTTTTTTTTTCTGCGAAACGAAGTCGTAAAGGCTGCGAAGGCATATTTTTATTATTTCTAAGTATTTAGGTCCATTAGTAGAGCAAGGTTAACATGTCTAGGCTTTGATTTTGATATTAATAAGCCTATTAACATCTCGTTGACATCATCACTCTATCATATAAGGCTCGGTCGTGACACCTACCGTTACCTATGCAAGCATTTGACGTTATTTTAGGTGGATACACATATGAACCACGCTTTTCAACCTAATTTACACTCTATATATATTAATCTACGGTTTCATTTCACTCTGTGAGATTTTCGGTGGAGAGGTTACTTAAGATCTCAGCATATCAATTTATTAGCACTAACAGTACTAATAGCATATCTTCTTGGTCCTCAAATCAACCAATTATCCTGGTATCAAGGAAGGAGTGAATGGGTTTCTTCAGGACATTCAATATTTTTGTGTTAAACTGTACATCCCTGGTGTCTCGCCAATGTTGTCATGTTACTTATTTAAAATGTTTCTTTGTTCCAGTAAAACATGCGGCTCTTCCTACTTCTCCTCACGATCCCGTACATCGTGGGTCAGCAGCAATGGGTCCCCTGCTCAGAGCTGAACGATGACCTCCGGTACCCCTGTCGGTGTAAGGTGCAGGTGGACCGTGCACTCCAGCTGAGGATTCTTATGAACTGCGACAGGGTGGTCTTCCCTGGTGACTTTCCCACCTTACCGTATGGAGCACCTATCATATCGTTCAGTCAGAGGTTTGCTGGGCAGCAGACTTTGCCAACACAGGTTAGTAGTTTTTTAGCCACTATAGTATACTAAAACTGTTAGTTTGTTTTGAGCGCGCTAATCTCAGGAACTGCCAGTCGTATTTGATAAATATTTTTGCATTTGATAGTCCAATTCTTGAGGTAGGTTATAGGCTATTAAACATCAAGCTGCAAACCTAAGGAGCGGGTAAAACCGCAGGGCAAAGCCAGTTATTAAAAAAAAAACAAATACCAGTTTGTTATTGTTTGACTTCATTAATTGGATTCCATAGAAATATTATGGATAAATTAAAAATGTCCAAACACAATATTCTTTGCATTCTTTCTAAAATGACTCATTAAGCCGATATGGGTCAACTCACGTCGTGAACGTACTCGTTGTAACTTGTATCACTAATGTCAAAGGTTATCTACATTCTGAAATCAGAACATGTTTCTGTTTTAAATTCAAGCCACCTTTGCTGTTTTCAAATAGGAAGTTAGTCCAATGGCGCTCTAAATATTTCCCTGGAGATAAAAACAGCTTTTGACTTGTGACCTCTCGGTTCTAGTGTATAGTACATATCACCATCTGTAAATTACATTTACTTACTTGATACGTATAAGTAATGTTTGTTTTCCAGTTTATTTGTTCTCAAATGCAATGTGTTTCAGATAATTTTTGTTAACTTGTCTTATTTTTTAAACGCAATGGCGGACGCATCTAATGTTAAATAATAGCTTATCGTTTCTTACAAAGATCAAGATGTTATTGTCAGTTCCGGGAACAGCTACACGGAAAATGATTTCCTAATCAGGTTAAGTACCTTTTTTTGCTCAGTGATTCTTAAACCAATTATATTACATAGAATTTTGATGCTTTAAACTATCTTAGACACATAAGAACAACCACATTCCTTTTATAAAGACTGATTTACACAGTGTTCTCAAAACAGAACTAACAAATCCAACTTAAGACTATTACAATAAATGCAACACAATTTTCACCGAATACAGAAGATAAATTAGTACAAATTAGTCGCCCATTATCGCGGTATGCGTATGATTTCTATTTGCGAGATCATCATGCGATCGTTCATGATCTGATAACTGCAGCTACGGGACGGAACGAGTGGACTGATTGCATGATTTGTTTGCCGTACTACTTCCAAATGTATTGCTTCTGTTGTGGTTTATATGTGTAGCCGATTAACTCCCTTATCATGCTTTGTTTTAAGTTAAATATAGGTTGGCATCTCGCCATCTTCATCGCTACTAGACTCACCTTTTTGAGGGCCTAGATCGTGTAGACCTCGATGGATATTTAATAAGTTACTGGCATGTCCTAAGATTTACACGAATTCATATTTAGAACAAGAACAGCTTAGACAGATAGCTGTTGGCGGAGTGGTGGTTATTCCGAATATTAATATCAAATACATTTTAATTGAAAACTCGGTACCTCAGGAAAATTATGTTCCTTTAATAGATATCTAATAATAGGTCTTTACCTATGAAATTGCCGTTTTGTATGAAAAAATTTAAATGAATTTTTTTCATGTATTTTTTATTTGTATTAATCGAAGTAATCACCCATGCAATCAATGCATCTTTGCCAACGCAGTGGCAGTTTATTGATGCCCTTCTTAAAGAAATCAGCTGGACGGGAGGCAACAAATTCTTCAAAGGCATTTTGTACTGCCTCTCGGGTATTGAATTTTTTTCCCGCCAAGAAGTTATCCAAATTCTGGAAAAAGTAGTAGTCTGTAGGCGCAAGGTCTGGTGAGTAGGGCGGATGACGGAGAGCTTCCAACCCCAGTTCTTGCAACTTGGAGACCGTCTGCTGTGCAGTATGAGGTCGCGCGTTGTCGTGCAGGAGCAGCGGAGACGAGCGATTGACCAATGCTGGTTGGAGATGTGCCAGCTTCTCCATCATTGTGTTCAATTCTTCACAGTACACATCTGCAGTAATGCTCACCCCGTTTGGTAAGAAGCTGTGTTGAATCACACCGGCGCTAGACCACCAAACAGTGACCATCACTTTTCTTGGGGTAAGTTTTCGTTTAGGGCATTGTTTAGGTGCTGAACCAGGATCCAACCAACTTGCTGAGCGCTTGCGGTTATCAAACAGAATCCATTTTTCATCGCAGGTAACAATGCGGTTCAAAATTCCTTCATTTGTGTGTCTGTTGAGCCGTGCAAGGCACGTCTCGACGCGTACTTCGCGCTGGCGATCATTGAGTTCGTGGGGCACCCATTTGTCAAGCTATTTTACCTTGCCAATTTGACGCAAATGGACCAATATTGTTTTGACGCTAACGTCGAAAGCTGCTGCTAATTCAGCCGTAGATTGTGTATCATCAGCTTTCACAATCGCCTTTAATTCGTCATTGTTGACCAAAGTCTTCGGACGACCGCGAGGTTCATTTTTCAGGTCGAAATTTCCAGAACGGAAGCGAGCAAACCAATAACAGGTAGTGCGTTGGTTTGTAGTGTTAGCTCCGTAAACGTCGTTGATGTTGCGTGCCGCTTGTGCCGCGTTGCTGCCACGACGGTACACATATTCCATAATTACTCGAATTTTTAACGTATCCATGATGACGAAAAAGATTTAAATGCTATGAAAATGTAACACTAATCAACAAACAAATGACTACTTTTGGAAAAAAAAATCCATGTTTTTAAAATAAAATTAATTTGAAATTAGAATTCTTAGCCAAACAAAAAATATTTTGATTTGAAATGGCCAGTACTGCAGAACGGCAATTTCATAGGTAAAGACCTAATATCAGTTATTTAATTGATATATTAATACGTGAAGCTTCAGATCACTTCTTAAGAATATCGCTCACGGAGGAGTGTGGGACTTGGCGAGAGTTTATATGGAGAAGGAGTGTATAAAGCTAAATTGTTCGAATATCGACCACTTCAGCGACCACTAGTAGTAGTAATGAAAGCATGATACACCACTTATATTAAAATGCACAATCAATTTGTTTCCCATTTCAGAGCGCTGTTTCGTATTTATCGCCTCATTTGTTTTATCTGACGTGGCAGCCCTTATTGTGACGTCAGAAAGCACACGCGCCTGAATTTATACCGATTCATATCTGTATATATGATGACATATAAAGCAATACATTTCTCGTGTAAGCTGAACTCGCATTGTATAGGCATTCTGAATACTAAAAGATCAGCTTATACTGGAAATGTAGATTTACCCAATATTGCTGAATTTCGGTTAATTTCGATGTATCGTAATAGTAGATGATGATGAGAGAACAGGCCGATGAAACTATAGGCGTATAGGCTATTTCCCTGGATAAAAAGAGGATTTTCATGATATGTCCCCATTATTTGTAGTCGTGTAATGGTTCCTATAATTTGTCTGTAAAAGATCAGTTGCTTCGTAGTAACGAAGGTATTAAGTATTCACGTGTCGAGGACTTCAAAGACAACTGTATTTTAGGTCAGTCTTGAAAATGTGAGTAATCAAGGGCCATGTCCGTACCTTAAGTTTAGAGGAGGTCTGAAAGTGGCGCCGGTGACAGAGAAGTTGTGTGGAAATCGGTTTTAATGATGTGAACACGTGAGACGAAATAATGAGGATCATGTTGTGAGGGAAGTTTCGAGTATGAATGTAGAGTATTACAAGACCAGAGGAAGACAACGAAACGATGGATTGATTGTGTGAAAGATGTTATGACTATTAAGATGAAGAGATGTATGGAAGAAGTAGATGTGTTGCTCCCACGCTTAATAAATTGGGATAAGGGCAGGAGGATGATTACGATAATGTAAAATTACATGCCTTATTTTTTATAAAACAAGCCAATTCACTCTGTTCCATGAAACATTACGAATTAAGTTCAAAAACTTGCAAAAACTCTCGCAAAAGAAATCTGCCATAAATCAATCAACTAAAGTGTCATGAGATGATTTTAATACAGCCAGATTCTCAACTAATATGAATATAATGTCGTTCGCTTATAAAAGTAGTTTGGTTTACCAACTCTTCGTATAGTTTTTGTAGAACTTTACGCGGACGAGGACAACTTCAGAATACTTTTTGCATGTCTAATAGCCGATTCTATTATATTAAATAAAGTTTCTGAAAGCATTTTGCAAAAGTTTTCATGAATAATAAGATGTCTTTTAAGGAGTCAGTTTGGTTGGAATGTTATTGTAATACAGGGTGGAAGGAAAATCGACACACAACCTGTTACCGAGTTCATTACATGATTCTGGACTCCCCAGCATTGAAGCAATTTTTGGACGGCTTTTTCCTAATTTTTAAGTATTTTTCTGATGTATTGTTTACTTGAAACAGTAAAAAGTCATGGACAAAACAATACCCCTATTATTGTTTGTACTCCTACGTATTACAGCAATCCAAAATCTGGTATTCGACTATTCGTGTCGTCAAATTTGGTGATTAGTTGATTACGTTTAATTAACTAACTGTCTGTCACGACTGTGTCAGTAATTCGATTTCAAATACATCAAACATTACTAATCGTCACTGTCTGCGGTGTCTCCGGCAAGACTGGCTGACTAATTGCTATTCGTAGCTTGATTAGTAGGGACGAGATTGTGTTGTGCCAACATTAAAAATAACAACATAAGTATCCGCATGTGTTTCCCGATTGGGTGAACTAACGTATGCACGTGACATGTGAAATCCGTCGCCAATAAATTACTGTGACTCACGAGTATGTAGTTCACGTACGTCTCGTCACAGACATATATGAATGTTTTAGTTTGTTGTTTTGGGGGAAAAAGCTAAAGAAGACCAAGGAGATGATGATGGTTGGATTGTGTAAAGGATAATATGTATAGAAAGGAGGTGACTGTTAAGATGAAAGTAAGAAGAAGACATGCTGCGCCGGCCTTAAATAAATTGAGATATGGGCAGGTTAATGATGATTGGGGGTCAAGCACAATAAACCGATCACCAATCCAGACCAGTTTTTTTTTTAAATTAATAATTTCACAAGAAATATCTAAAACGTAATAACACTAGGGAAATTGTAAAGAAACGAAATAATACGCTTATAAAAAAAAAATCAGCATACAAATTATTCAAACCAACATTTACGAAAAAAGAATAAAATATTTCTTCACATGAATTATAATCCATAATAAAAGTTGCCACATAAATCTGTAATATGACATATCTTCAGTGTAAACCTATAAGAGAAGCTAAGTCAACGCTCAAGTTAAAAGTAATAACGCTAAAAAAATATTTGGCCAAATCTTGAACTTTTCAGCGTTGACTATAAAAAGTAAACAAAGTACAGTAATGAAACTTACATAAAAATACTTTTGCCCGCGGCTTTACTTGCTGTAGCATTACGTATTTTATAACACCTCAAACGCCAGGTGACCGACAAACAATACATTGTGTTCCGTTGTCTGGCAGTTAAGGTGTTCAATATATTTAGCCCAACTGTTTTGAGTAGAATCTTTTGTCAAGAAAATGCAAGGTCAACTACAACTACAAATAACAGTGGAATCTTAACTATCACTAGAATGTTGGCGATGGTTTCCAATCAACGGACCGATCTTGGCAAGCGTAGCTTAACCTTCGATTAACCCATGCGGCCCTTATTATTTAGCCACCAGCCCCTCTTACCTCTTGAATTTATTTATATATTTATGTTGGTATAGCTAAACCATATAACACCGAGTAAAAAACAAATCGGTTAAAATTTGTTTTCTGAATGTAAATAACTTAACTTGATAGGAATTCTGTTTGGAGATTATTTGGAGACGATAACTTTCTCGATACAAAAGTGAGTTATTTTTATATTTATCCTTATCTGAAACACGTTCCAGATTTTCTGCCTTTGGTATATAGATATGAAGTAGTTCGGAATTGCCGCGCCCGCAGTGATTAGACGCGCCAATTTTAGCGCAAGTTGCGCTGAGCGCAAATTTCAGCTGTCATAGGCATAGCTTGAATTGTCGCGGGCCTTCAGTCTCTATGGGTAATCGATTACACTCACTAGCACTCTGGGTTTGTATGGAAAGTGTTGACAGTGCTGTTTCACAAGGTATCGACATTGTTAACTTCAATTCAGTTAAAAGAAATGAGTCTTTGTTTTCAACAGAATATTTATCTTACCTGGAAATGTCCTTTAAAGTTTATTCAATGAGAAAATTAATAGTTGGTTGGTTTAGTTGCGAATTAAGATTTAACTATTTCACTAGCATTCAACCTGAGTATTTAAATACGACACAGATTACTGTTTAAAATTCATTATCTTCGATTCTCGATTCACCGAACTCAGCACTATCCAGTGGTATTGTCATTGGCCACTCCGGCAAATTTCAGTCTTTAGATAATATATTCGTGATCATAACTTTGGACACTGTTGGACCTCCGAACCGAGAGCTCTCTCTGTCTTCAAGATTCAATGGTATTCAAGCAAGAATCAACTTGGTCTTAAACTTTGAAGTACGAGGTGTATGCTAGTGGAGGTGGGATAGTATTGCGGCCTTTTGAGTGGAAAGCATTTCGATTGTTGGAGGTTTTGACGACCTATGTGGCGCAGCGGGCGAAGGTCCGCCTGCGACGCAGGAAGTTGCGGGTTTGATTCCCGCCTTGGGACAAATGTTTGTACGATCTACAAATATTTGTTCCGGGTGTTCTGGGTATTTTCTATGTATAATAAAAAGTATCTATTTATGTAATATATTGTATTAAGTGTATCAGTCCTCTAGTACCCATAACACAAGCTCTGCTTAGCTTGGGGCTAGATGATGCTGTGTGGATTGTCCAGCATTATTTAGTTGGGTATAGCAAAATAGTGAGTTGCAATAAATAACTGATAAAATCAATAGATGATTTATCTAACTAAGAGGTCGGCTTCTAGTCAAACTTGATCCAGCCAAATACCAGTATTTTACATGAAGCGACTGCCTGAGTGATGAGTAACAATGTTGTGGACGTCAGATGACCTCCATAACATAGTTACTCGCAATGACTGAAAGGCCTAGGGATGACAGCCGTGACTTACCACTTAAAGTGCTTTCCGAGGGACGTAGGGGTCTCGAAGGTCACCATTACATGCTTATGTATTTATCTGTTGGTAAAAAACTGCTGTGAGTTGTCAATAAAGAACAAGTTGCTTGCATTAACTTCGGAAACCCACTGACCTTTCCCCTTGACTGGGTTCTCAGTAAGTTATACGGGAAAAGCAGCTGTTACTCTTTTGTTTTCTGAGTAATAAATAGGTTAAAATGTGTGTCGAAAACTTACCTATTTCGGTGAATAAACGTGTGGTGTGCGGTATGCAGAAATGATTAATCGCTGATTTGAAATAGTCCTTGTTAACGGTTATACTCGTGTAATAGTTCTGGGTTTGCCTGATTTTTTTTGACCTCAAATGGTGATCTTAGTAATATGAGCTCATCATTAACGGAGTTGCGAGTCAATAGCTCGACAAATTCGAAATAAATACATACATACCTACGTGTGTAAAACTAAAGAGGTCTCAGGAAAAAAAAAATGTATCTAATTTAAGCTTTGTCCTCTTCTTTCCAGATATTTTCATCATACGGTCTTCCCTTAAAAGAACTGGACTTCTCACACAACAGCTTACGAAGACTACCAGACAGACTGCTGGCTGGAGTAAGAGGAAACATCACGCGGATGGCTTTATCAGACAACTTGCTTGGAGACAACCTGAACCCGATATTCTCTACTGCTGAACTTCATAACCTGCCAGCATTGGAAGAGTTGGACCTGAGTGGTAACAGCATTCGAGGGTTGGAGGAAGGTCTTCTGATTGGCTGTGAGGTGCTGAAGGTAAGCTGGTTCAGTCGCATTCAGCCAATAGTTGTTTCCTTTAAAACCATTTTTATACTAGGCTGTAGCGAAGTTAATTCGTATCGGAGCTGCTTCATCAAAGCTAATGTTGGCTGTTTTGCAAATATAAAACTTGATCAACCAATGCAACCAGTGTACAGGAAGAGGATGCTATGCGCTTCCTCCAACTAACTCAATCGCTAAAGTTTAAGTTTGTTTAGTAAACATAAATTTTCTCTTCAGATCTTGAGACTGGACCGCAATAACATGAACTATGTGCCTTCATCCTCCTTGAACGGACCTCAAGCCTTGAGAGTTTTGTCGCTACGAGAAAATAGAATAGGTAAGACTCTTTTTCATACACGCTATCATTTCCCCAAATTGGTTTTATAAACACTTTTATATGTCAAAAAATAAAATGAAAAATAGAAGAAATTTGTGTTTCCTATTTGACTACTTTGAGAAGAAACACCGAAACAAACTCAGAGTAAATAATAAATAATGCTGGACAATCCACACAGCATCATCTAGCCCCAAGGTAAGAGCTTGTGTTATGGGTACTAGATAGTCATCTAGTACCCATAACACAAGCTCTAAAATATCTATCTATGTAATGTATTGTATTAAGTGTATCAGTCGATATACTTAATACAATACATTACATAGATAGATATTTTTATTATACATAGGAAATACCCAGAACACCCGGAACAAATATTTGTAGATCGTACAAACATTTGTCCCAAGGCGGGAATCGAACCCGCAACCTCTTGCGTCGCAGGCGGACCTTCGCCCGCCCAACGCGGCAACGGTCGTCAGAGTGACATTATCATGGTCAGATCGAACATATGGAGACCATGCAGATTTGAGTGGATCTGTCCGGTCCCAACTAAGAAGGAGCCTAATGACTTGACGAACAATACCAATAAAAAGACGTCATACTGCCAATTTTTTTTTTTCTGAATAAGAAAAAGAAAAAAAAGAAGATCAACACAGTCCTCACGCTCACAATAATTAATTAAATAATTATTTCACTCTACACGAATGAGATTTCTAAGTAATATATTAGACAAAAGAGGTATTTCACTACTGTTGGTTTGTTAATAAAATACTTCAGTTTGGTATTCGAAGTAACAGCCCGTTTCTTAGATGAGTATCACGGGTACCTCGTTCAGTTTTACCGCGGTTTTAATTATACCGTTTTGTTTGCCACGAAGTTTATTCTAGTTTACCTAAATTGTTCTGTACCGTGTTATTTGATACCTTAAAACTACCTTGCTTGGTAAATAATGAAACCACCTTATAATATAAATATTTTGTTGGCATGTTGTGTTGTGCGTTCGATTCCCGCACAGAATAAACATTTGTATGATCTACAGGTAGTTATTCCGGGTCTGGGTGTTTGCGTATGTGAGTGTAAATGCACCCATGATACATAATAAATTTCTAGTGTGGACAATGTATAATCTATAAAAATCGAGTAACAAGACTCATAAGTTAGTAACAATATACTTACAAACTATGTTAGAAATACACTTACAAAGACAAAAACAAAACAGAACAGATTGTGACATCATTGACAGGCCCAGCCTTGCAGCAGTGGTTCACAAACTCAGAATAAAACCATCTTGCTATCATAGACTGTGTTATAACTGTTACAAACAGTATTATTCATCGAACCAATCCTAATAAGGTTATTTCTATTCCAGCATTAATACGACAAGGGTCCTTCGTGTCGCAAAAAACCTTCGAAGAAATTGACCTCCACGCGAACATGATATCTACAATCGAAGGTGGCGCGTTTATAGGCCTCACATATTTACAGACCCTTGATCTTGGCCGTAACAGACTATCAAAGTTCAACAGCGACGTTTTTCAAGGAGCGGAGAATTTGGAGAAGTTAGACCTCTCGGAGAACTTCATAACGGACTTCCCAACAGTGGCGATGAAATCGTTTGTCGCTTTGAAACACTTGAATCTTTCCAGCAATATGATCACGGTGAGTCCCCATCGAAGTTTCGAGAAGTTTGTTTTTGGTTGTTATTTCTGTAATGATCTGGAAATCGAAAACGGCTCTTGTTATTTTAGGGTGGATGTAATTATTTAAAAAATGGTAGAATACTGCGTAGAGGTGCCAATTTGTATTCTTATTTTAAGGAACTTTTTTTCCAGATTTTGATTGAACCCGTTAAATGATAGTTAAAAGCGCAAAAAAAGTATTAGAATACTTTTTTTTTAATATTTTACGAGGCTCTTGATGACAGACTCTCCTACCAAGATTTGCAGAGCTTACGGTAGGAAAAATATTTCTCCACATTCAAAGTGAAATCTAATTATTTAGCGGCTGCCAAACTAAAATGGTCTGTTGTTTTTAATGATTAATAAAAAAAATAAGCTAAACAATAAAAAAATAGCTATAGGTGTAATTCTTTTGATTGATATGTACAGTTGCCGGCATTTATCTTGAGCTGATCCTTTATTACGTAAAGCGATTTTGGAACTTACTTCTGAGACAATACTTCGCGCACCAACCCCTAACCACTCCGCAGAGAGCTCAAGTTAAATGCAAGTTAAATGTTACATGCTATCTGTTAGTGTATAAGCGTTGCTTGTTACTACTCTGAAATTGAAGTCGATAGCATTAGGATTTACTAAAATAAGAACCTGTGACGGATAGACAGATAGAGAGACAAGGTCACACGATTACCCTAAATATCAAATATGCGTAACGCACTTTGTATTCAGCTACGTCGTAGCCGTTGTGCTACGCCGTAGCAACATTTTAATCTAACAGTTTTGTTTTTGTTTTAAAATACATACCTATGATATATTCATTTTTTTTCTTATACTGTTAATTCAAAATCCATAAAATTGCCATATACTCGTAACATCATAACGATCAAATTACCTTTCCAATAACCACATCTGTAAATCAACACAAACTTATTCAAATTATCCCTGGATAACCCGAGTAGATAGTCAATCTTGCAGAAATTTGCCTAACCCGTAATTTCTCGTTAACAAGTTAATCAAGCCCTTTGACAAGGGAACTAATATCGGCGTTAATAACTGATCGAACATTCATTCTGGCAATTTGTGACGTATATTGATGATGGTAATGTGTCTGGCTTGGATTTTGATTGTGTGTGTGGTTTTTAATACTAGCAGCCACCTGCGACTTCGTCTGAATAGAATAGAATAATTGATTTGTCAAACATAGGTATACATTATAAGATCTTATGGTAAATAGTTTTAGGTGCGCTATGTTTTGTCAGTTATGACATACAAATATTTATGTTATAAGGGTAAGTTAAATTAAAGACTAATTATTATACATGAAAAAAAAAAGAAGTGTAATTACAATATTAATAAATTGTTACCGATTCAATTTCTTAAATTATTTTTTACAATTTGGTATAATTAAAAATTGTCATTCAAGAACTCGTCCAATGTATAATAGCATTTGTGAAGTAGCAGCTGGTGTAGGGTAGTTTTAAACTTTTTTACTGGCAAGCATTTAATTGCGTCGGGTATTTTGTTATAGACTCGAGGAGCAATACCAAAGAAACTTTTCTTCATCAATGCTGTTTTACATTTCACATCGCACAGTGTGTTTAAGTATTGAGTGCGTACTGGCATTTTCTTTACTGTAGCTAGTTTTTGAAACAAATGGGAATTATTTTTTATGAATAACTTTAATAATTTATTTTTATAAATTTATATAAATTTAATAAAAAGTTTCGAAGATGTACAAAGCCGGGAGAGGTAAAATATTAAGTTTTTTAAAGTATGGAATACAACTATGAATCTTTATAAATTATAGCTTATGTGTATATTTAAGCATAAGCCATAATCCTGTTGAGTTTCATCAAAACCCGCTCAACTGTTTTGCGTGAAAGAGTAACAAATATCCACACATCCTCACAAACTTTCACGTTCATAATATTATAAGTAAGACTTATATTTTTGGTTTAGTAGTGCGCAATATCTGTTATTACCAGAGGGTTTCCAGGTATGTAAATATAAATATAAAAAATTACGTAAAGAACAAGCGACGTAAAGCTTCGTCAAGCGTCTTGCTACAAACGTACGTCTTGCGTCCAGGATGTGCCTCTGTGAGTGTGTGTGTGTGAAATCGCTAGGAGAATACGCCCTAGAAAGACATACACTGATCTTATTGGATGTTCATCACAAAGGTCAGGTGCGGTTGCGAAATATTCGCAGCCAGCGTGCATGTTTAAACGTAAACGAAGCAAAAGGAGTATGTTATGATCTGAGCAGGTGGAGTTCCTTAGTTTCTGCCTGTCCCCGTGGGAAACAGGCGTGGGTATGTGGATATATACAATGTGTTCCTGTCCTCGACACTCGTCGTGGGACATGCCGAGACCAAAATGTCTCGTCTAATGAATGAATATGAATTCAGCTTAGAACAGCTATCTGTTATAGTGCGGTATAGTAGGGAATGGCTTATATAATTTAAGTATATGCGACGGCCGCTGTTTTCTTTCTTTGCTTTCTTCCACTAAGCTTTTAGCTCAATTATCTAGATATTGCCATCTTCTAGTAAACTTGTTCTATCGTAGACCTCGCTCAGGCTTTTTCGAGGTGAATTCCTTTTACATTAAACACATAACATCACGCCTGTATTACCCGAAGTGTTAGGCAGAGTCGTACCTACTACGGTAGAACACCTACATTTAACGAGCTGTTAATTAGGGGCAAGCCATCATACCGTATGCAAACCAAGAATCCTGAAAGTTCAAGATGGAAAATCCCAATAATACTTTACCCGACCCGAGAATTGAGACCTTATTCTCAGCAGTAACACTTATGACTTATACCAATGAGGTTTTTATTAATTAAAGTATAATTCAAAACTGATCTGTCCTGGCAAACAGCTTGGAATATTCCTCTCATTTAATCTTCTTATGACGTATCTTTGCAGACCATAGACAACAGTCACCTGAGCTCGCTGGTGTCACTGCAAGTCCTGGACCTCAGTCGGAACAATCTTGTGAAGCTGGCGCCTGGCACCTTCGTGGGGCTCACTGAGCTAAGATACTTAGATGTGGGGGTCAATGCACTTCGTACTGTAAGTAATTTTTATGTGCTGTTTGTGTTGTTATAAAACTATTAATATGGTCGGTGTTTGAGTTATTATTATTATTAATAATATAGGCTAGCGTTTGAGGACTACATATGATAGTAAGAGATGTTGAAGTCGCCGATTGAGCATGCTACAATTCAATTTATTTATTTTGTGAACACAGGGTAAACTTATCGGTAGATGCCATTAAAATAGAACAGTTTTTGATCTATGCTATGTCCCGCCGGAAGGCATATAACATTTTAATGTTATATCTATTTAAAATAATAAATGCTTGCCTAGAAATATTGCCTATTTTGCCTATTCACTCTCGACCGTAACTAACTTATTGTTTATTTGCTCACCACAATATTACGCGGGTAATAGCAAAGACAACTGTATCTACTTGCCAACATTATATTACACACCTTTTTATATTAGTGGTGCCTTTGTTAGGCCGAAACGTATATTTCACCAAGACTGAATTGAATTGATTCTGAATTTAAATAATATTAAAACCTCCTTCTCGATTAATGTTTAGTTTGTGCATGGATGATGTGCCATAGTAACGTTTCCACTTGTTAACTTTAACACTTAATATAAACGTTATTTATATTTCAGGTGGAAGACGACGCTTTCGATGGACTGACGAGTCTTGAAACACTACTGCTGCGGGACAATAATATCTTACTCATTCCTGCCACAGCCCTGTCTCGCTTACCAAGCCTTGTATCAGTACATTTGGGTTATAACAGAGTCACAGCACTATCGAGTGACATACTAAAATCGGTATCAGACAGAGTAACATCACTAGTTCTGTCAAGAAACGTCATTCGCGAACTACCTCCCGCAGCATTCGATCATTTCAAAACATTACACCATTTAGATTTGTCAGGTAATCTACTGAACTCAATCAGTGCCGAAGTGTTTAGCGGATTAGAACAATCTCTCCAATTCTTGTCTCTGAGTCAAAATAGGATACTTGAGTTTGTCGGCGAGCCGTTGAAGTTCATCAGCCTTTGGTTCCTAGACATCTCAGATAATCAGATTTCTGAAGTACCAGTTGATGCTTTCCAGTTTGTTCCGAGCCTAACACATCTGAACTTAAGTCGTAACTCACATATGAGCGTTCTTCCCCAAACCGTGTTCCAAAATAACCAGGCGTTGATGAGTATCGATTTGAGCAACGTTGGGTTAAAAGCACTCCCGGTCAATCTGTTTTCAAAGAATTTTAATCTACAACAGATTTACTTATCAAACAACCTTCTGCAAGAAGTCTCTGAAAATACATTCAAAAATCTTAGGAACTTAACCCATTTGGATTTGTCCTACAATAATATCGTAAATATAAGGACACCGTCGTTCGTGAACGTCATGTCTATACAGTACTTATCTCTGAAGGGCAACCAGCTGAACGCGTTTAAAGGGGAGTTCTTCAACACCGGAACGAGTCTCGAAGTTATAGATCTCTCTGACAACCAACTCAGTTACTTGTTCCCGTCCTCGTTCAAAATCCACCCACGCTTGAGAGAAATCATACTTACCAACAATAAGTTCAACTTCTTCCCGTCGGAACTTATAAGTACTTTACAATATCTTGAATTAGTGGATTTGTCTGGCAATGCTCTTAAGAACGTAGACGAACTCGATTTTGCAAGGCTTCCGAAATTAAGAACCATCTTGTTGGCTAGAAACGAACTTGAGTCAATAAGCGAAATGGCTTTTCATAACTCAACGCAAATCCAGTATTTAGACTTGTCAAACAATAAAATCGATCGTTTGGGAGATAGACTGTTTGAAGGATTAATTCGGCTGGAGGTATTGGATTTGGGCGGGAACCTTTTGACTGAACTGCCGGAGAATATTTTCGAGCGATCAAGATTACACATGCTAGAGAACATTGATTTGAGTGGAAATTTATTTGAGCACCCTCCACTTAGAGCTTTACAGAAGCAGTACTTCTTCGTGTCGTCAGTAGATTTGTCTCGTAATCAGATCATTGATATTCCTGCAGAAGACAGTGTCATGGTGAATATTAAAAAGTTGGACCTGTCTTTTAATCCTTTGTCTGAGAAAACAATTAACAATGTTTTGACTGAGCCAAAAACAGTGAGAGACTTAAATCTTGCAGGAACTGGCATCAAATCATTCGGACAGTTGGAAACACCGTTTCTACACAACTTGAACTTATCGCACAATAACATTAGCAAGTTGTCGGAGAAAACTTTCACTCGAACGACATTATTAGAATCACTGGACCTCTCCCAAAATCAAATTACTGACGTCACAGGGTCGCTCGCCGTCTCATGGCCCAAACTTAAGAATCTTCTGCAACTTAATATTTCCGGAAACCCAATGGTAATGATCATGGACGGTAACTTTGAAAATCTTTCGTCTCTTCGAGTTTTGGATATTGGCAATCTGGAAAAATGTACTAGAATAGAGAAAAATGCTTTCAGAGCACTCCCTAATTTAGTCGAGCTCAGAGCGTATGGATTTCCTAGGTTAGGATATTTTGATGTTCAAGGTGCTTTACAGTATTTGCTAGCTCTAGAGAAACTGGACGTTGAAGTCAAGGACACTACAATTGGTGCTGACCAGTTGCATTCGATATTACATCCGAGATTGGAAGAATTAGGTATTAGAGGTTCTCGACTCAAAACGGTGTCTTCTGGCGTGCTGGCTGGTTTGAAAGCCCCTACAATTACTGTAAAGTTCAGGAACACCTCTATTACGAGTTTACCACCAGCGCTACTCTTCCCATTGCCAAGATCTTCGCAAATAACTATTGACGTCGCCGGAAGTCAATTGACAACTTTACAGCCGCAGCTTTTAGTGTCTTTAGACGACCGGAGGGCGGATCTCTCGATGTTTGGCTTAGACACTAATCCGATCCGTTGCGATTGTAATGCTCGCGCGCTCAGAAGATGGCTGCCAAATGTTGGAGTGAACGATGTACGATGTGAATCTCCGGACCATTTGTCAGGATTTCTGTTAGTAGAGATCGGAGATGATGAATTGACATGTGAAACTAGACGTAGAACAACAGCCACTTCGAGCAGCATGTCCACCACTCCCGCTCCACGTCTGGTTCGCACATCATCTGAGCCTGATATCATTTGGTCAGTGGCACCTTCTCATGATCGACCTAAAGTGGCCGGAGAGCCAAAAGGAGCTCCAGTGGTCGGGGTAGCTACATCGAATAATGATGACAATCTGATTATTGGAATTGTCGGTGGAGTGGTCGCGTTTATAGCAATTTTGATTGTTGCGATTTGTATTGTTCGGTTGAGGATGACTTCGACGTCGTACCGCGGCGGTCCGCTGGCCAGCAGCCCGACGGCCGGCGGCCCGCCCATGTGGGGCCCCCCCTGGCCGGGCTACGCGGGCACGTTGCCGCCGCCGTCCCTGTCTAACGCCACATTGCCGCACAAGGTGCAGTCTGGGCCGGGATCAGTTAGGTACATGCACGCCCCGCCACCACCAGCGCCATATTTCATTAGCTTGCCACCTGATCACGATAAAATTTATCGGTAAGACATTATTCCAGTTCTTAGGTTTTAAGGTACGAACACAATGTTGTAAATATTAGATTTTTGAAATTATCATATCATACTTTTAACGAAATAAAATTGCGCCTTGAACTTGTGCAAAGCTCATATCGTTGTAGATATCATTATAACCTGTAAGTTTGTAAGCTAAATATGAACTATAACAGTATTGTAGTAAACTCTATCGTAACACGGCTTGGACTAGGTTTGAATGCATCTAGTCAACACCGACAGACTTTAACGTAGCTTAATCTAAATAATTTAATATTATAAACGGGTTCTGTATGTGCTTGAGTGAAGTAGGGCAAAATTATATTTCTATTAAATGTTATTTATAAAACTAAATAATAAGCGATGCGCAAAATCGACCACAATTCATAATTTTACTTGGATGTGGCGAGATGTAATCGATTTTGTGCATTACTAACATAATGTTAATTAGCTAGTATTATCTAACAATATTTCTGAAATAATATATTATGTAAGAATATTTGTTGGTTGTTTTATTTTACGTGTTTTAAATTACAAAGTGTGCTGACGAGTTTGTCCACATGAGCGATCACAGGCGCGCGTGACGTGCGTGCGGCGTGCTCGCTCGCGCACGCATCGCGCCCTTCAAAGCAAACGGAATTAGGCAAAGCAACCCCTCCAACCATGACTCTCATTAAGTCTCAAAAGAAACGCTCCGAGCCCCGCAGGCACTCTTAGAGAAGCCGCCGACGCCCTGAGAAAACATAATCTTTTAATGTTGTTCTACATTATTAATTATACGGTGGGTGCGTTTAATTCCGGATTAAGTATCTAATGGTACACCCGGTAGTATTAACTCCGGCCCACTCGTTTTTATCACCTATTAGGGTACTAACAAAGGGGTTTGTACGCTGTGTTCGGGAAGCTTTGTTTATGATTAGAATATTTGCATAAAATCGTGAAGCGTGTCATTTTTTTGCCGACGCGTAAATGGGAATAGGTCTGGTAAACAATGTAGCGGGCACGCTTTGTGAACGTATTCCAAAATTGAATTGTGCCGGTCGCGGCGCCGGTTATTTGATGAACAGCATTTATGTGCATGTATTGTGCCGTCCGGACGTCAGTACTGCCGGCGACGTGCGTAGAACTGTAGTACTGCATTATGTATGTGGATCTGGGCGTGCTAATCTGAGTATGACTGCTCTGACGCAATTGTACGGGGATTTGGAATATAGATTCATGTGGTACAATAGGCATATTATAGTGAAGCTTGTAGCCGTATGTTCATGTATTAAGACGTTATGTCTGACTGAGCAAATTAACAATGTCAATTTTTATTTTATTTGAATAAGTAAATATTCAAACTTTTTGTACGGGATATCATGGAAAGTTCATGTTAAAAAAATGTGTCAAGGTAAAAATCACTGTGGCAGAAAACATACAAATTTACAAAATATACAGACGAACAATAACAACTTCCGTATCTATAAATGTTTTATAAGAGAACCAATTTCCTACAAAGTGAAGCCTGTAAGAGTCACAAGAATAACCATTTTCTTCTAATAATATGATATCGGATAAGAGCTGAAGTAAATTCTGATATTATTATAAATGTTTTTGCAGGTAGCTAGGTTGTACCCCTATACCTACTATACAACCAATCTTAATAACACAACATCATGCTTGTATTCGCCGAGGGCTTAGGTAGAGGTGCACCTATGGTATCCCCATATTCCACGTTTTTTTCCCATATTCCATGTTTAAGTCCCATGTAACACAGGGAGAGCCTATTACCACCAACGGGTCACAAATCCTCAATCCTGATGGAAGAAACCAATAACCACTTTTCCCGACCCAGAAATCGAACCCAGGACCACGTGCTCAGCAGTACTGCTTCCGACCACTAAACCAACGAGACAGAAAATCCGAATATCATATTTTTTATTAAATAAGGCTTTCGGAACCTCACATGCAAATTGGTTTCATGGAAAAGACTTTTATCCTTAAAAGTGTCGAAGCAGTGTATTGACGAACGTTGCACAGCTGACGAGGCAGCCATTTTTCTGACACAGGCCACTGTTTACCTATCTTCCGCCCATACGGTTATTCAAAAAATTGTACTGAAAAATCCCACGTATATTTTTGATGGAATTCAAAATGGCTGCGTTGTTCAAACCCGACGGATTGCAGCACGACATGGAATTTCAATTTAACATCACCTGCATCGGATTAGGGGTTAGCTGTGTTCGCGCTCTCGGCTGTGTTCCGACTGTTATGTTTTGAAGCTCTTTCAATATATTATGTAGAATACTTTGTTATCAATGGTAAAAGTGTTTTTGTACTAACAAAATGGGTTGATGGAGTAAGGGTTTATTTTTAAAACTAGCTCTGCCCGCGACTTCGTTCACGTGGAATTTGATATAATTTTATGGTTTTTATTTTATTTGCGTGGAACCCTAATTTTATTTATCTAAAATAAAAGTAGCCTAAAGTTACTCCTTAACACATCAGCTATCTTCAATCGGTCTATTAGACCAACATAATAAAACAAATATTTTTATTATTTGTATACATTTGCATTTCTTAAAAAGCTGTTCATCTGACACTACAAACAGACTTCTATTTAATTTATTTGAATATAAGATTTGGATAGACTTATTTATAGATAAAGTCGTATTTATACTACTTTATCTAATGTGAGCTCCGGGTGAAAATTATTGATTCACTATTTACGCCTTCTCTGTATGAGAAGAGACCTTTGTACTGAAGTGGAATTGTTTGATTGCTATTATTATAGAAACCCTGAATAAACAGATTTTTTCAATGTTTTTAATTCTTACAAATTACAAGAAATCCTATAGATAAATTTTACTCAAACTGCGTACACAAATGTCGTACGGAGATAAAATTCTTGGATTCAATAAACGTACCCGAACCTGCTTCGCTAAAATGTTTGCTTAACTATATCAAAGGTATGCGAGAGTGGTGAAATCGGAGAAATCTGAGTGTCGCAACATGTTATAGTTTCCAGATATCATACGTGGGGAAAGGTGGAGAATAAGTGTACCGATTGAAAAGCATGGCTAATATTGCCACTATTTTATATGTTGTCTTTGGATATGTTCCAAGTGATAACCAAATATAAACCTTATTAAATTTGCCGGTAATTATTTTTTCGAGCCGTTTGGGGTTGAAACGCTCGCGCCGTGGGGTCCGAGAGCTCAACTTTTAAAAGTGATATTAAATGGATTGGTTAACGCTTCCCGTGACCCAAGGGCTGGCTTCTACTTTGGCCAGAGGCTAAGCATTGCCATTCAACAAGGCAATGCCGCCAGTTTTTTGGAAATTTTACCAGTCGACAGCGATGCGTATGAATTTTCCGACCATGTTATTATTTAATGTTAGCTTTAGTTAGTATAGTATTTTATAGTTAATTGATTTATTTATTATTTATTCATTTAATATGTGTATATCGTTAAAATGTACTTTTAGCATAATGATACCTACCTATTCAACATCTAGGTACCTAGTATTCAAAAAAATATTGGATAACGTAGTATTCCAATTAAAACACAGTTCAGTCTCAAAGTGGGTAGTAAATATTTACTGTTGAACCTATATTCTGTTACAGTAGAACCTATGTTAAAAACAATTATGATACGTAACACTGGGTTAATACCTACACTTTAAAATGCAGACCCTTATAATTTAAAAAGTTTGGAAACACGTAATTTGTGCAGACGTGCATGGCTGTCAAAGTTTCGGCACCAAATTAACTGTTTAAATTTGAACAAGTCACCACAGTATTATTTCAAAACAGTAGCTCAACTGAACAGTATTCTCTAAATAGTTTAGCAGAGGTTGATTGAGGTGTGCTTTGCAGCCGGCACATTATTGAGTGAAGTATGACTTTTAGTTCAATGCAGTAAGTTGACACAACTAATTAATGTCACAAAAAACACTGAAAAATTCACTATGTTGGTACAGAGGCCAGCACCTGAAACTACCCCAATGTGTCAAATATCTTTGATAGGTTTTCAACTTTAATACAAATGTATAAGGTCCATGTTCAATTCGGAAAATCTGACAGTTTAGGGTAGCTTCATGTGCTGGCGTCTGTACATAAATAAAATAACCAGCAAGGTACTGTACTAAACTGTAGTGGATTCTACTTTGTAGAATTTACACCAGTTTTTTAATGTTTATTGTCTTATGTGACATTACATCCTGTCATGTTACTGCAGCTTATTAAATGTCGTACTGTAGTGGTGTCTAAAATATTTTTAGGGTTCCGTACCTCAAGGACAAAACGGAACCCTAATAGGATTACTTCAATGTCCGTCTGTCTGGCTAAACTTTTTCTTAGGAACGCGTAGACCGATTTAGTTGTAATTATTACCATATACACGTATATACGGTCCTTTGGAGGTCTTGAAAAAATAATCTTCTGAGTCAACATTTTGATACTCTCAAATCAAATCCTATAAGGTACTTCCCGTTGACTTACAATCATGAAATTTGGCTAACAGCAAGGTCTTACAGTAAAGGAAAAAATAGCTCGTACATTTGTAGTTTAAACACATGAAAAATATTTATTGTAATTCAAATACAAAGTTAAGTGTACTCAACTAATCGTCAGAATTATGTTCAGTGCTTTCATAGTAGGTAGTAGCGTGAATTTTGCTCAACATGGTAGTTTTTGCTTTAGCTACATTATAATATAATATAATAATAATAATAAAGATTTATTGTTAAATTTTACCAGATTAAGTTGAACACATTGAAAGTAGCAAAGGCAGACACATACATATTAATTTCTTAATCTAGTTATTGGGTGGAGTACTGCTCTCCTAGATAGGCTACGGGGTAGCCTGTGTTTCAGAGATACAGTTAAGAAATTAATACATTAAGTAGTGTACCTACTGAAGAGTATAAGATGGTTTTTAGCGAGTTGAGCTAAATATTAATAGAGGCTTTAGCTAGTGATCGCCCAATCATGGAAACTCCACTGCTTTAACTTTCTATACTCCTTCTCCATATAAACTTACTTACTACGCCAAATCTGGCACTGCTACGTGCGCGCAATATGCTTAAAACGGGGTGTAAAATTTTCTCTTCACGTGGGTACTACATACCTACAGATTTCTTATTGCATGTGGCATTTTAGCTACGTAGACTATACTTAATCAAGAAGTACACATCTTCTTGATTAAGTAGCATCTTCTTGAGATAGACCTTTGTAATATTAGGTCTTTACCTATGAAATTGCCGTTCTGCAGTACTGGCCATTTCAAATCAAAATATTTTTTGTTTGGCTAAGAATTCTAATTTCAAATTAATTTTATTTTAAAAACATGGATTTTTTTTTCCAAAAGTAGTCATTTGTTTATTGATTAGTGTTACATTTTCATCGCATTTAAATCTTTTTCGTCATCATGGATACGTTAAAAATTCGAGTAATTATGGAATATGAGTACCGTCGTGGCAGCAACGCGGCACAAGCGGCACGCAACATCAACGACGTTTACGGAGCTAACACTACAAACCAACGCACTACCTGTTATTGGTTTGCTCGCTTCCGTTCTGGAAATTTCGACCTGAAAAATGAACCTCGCGGTCGTCCGAAGACTTTGGTCGACAATGACGAATTAAAGGCGATTGTGGAAGCTGATGATACACAATCTACGGCTGAATTAGCAGCAGCTTTCGACGTTAGCGTCAAAACAATATTGGTCCATTTGCGTCAAATTGGCAAGGTAAAAAAGCTTGACAAATGGGTGCCCCACGAACTCAATGATCGCCAGCGTGAAGTACGCGTCGAGACGTGCCTTGCACTGCTCAACAGACACACAAATGAAGGAATTTTGAACCGCATTGTTACCTGCGATGAAAAATGGATTCTGTTTGATAACCGCAAGCGCTCAGCAAGTTGGTTGGATCCTGGTTCAGCACCTAAACAATGCCCTAAACGAAAACTTACCCCCAAGAAAAGTGATGGTCACTGTTTGGTGGTCTAGCGCCGGTGTGATTCAACACAGCTTCTTACCAAACGGGGTGAGCATTACTGCAGATGTGTACTGTGAAGAATTGAACACAATGATGGAGAAGCTGGCACATCTCCAACCAGCATTGGTCAATCGCTCGTCTCCGCTGCTCCTGCACGACAACGCGCGACCTCATACTGCACAGCAGACGGTCTCCAAGTTGCAAGAACTGGGGTTGGAAGCTCTCCGTCATCCGCCCTACTCACCAGACCTTGCGCCTACAGACTACTACTTTTTCCAGAATTTGGATAACTTCTTGGCGGGAAAAAAATTCAATACCCGAGAGGCAGTACAAAATGCCTTTGAAGAATTTGTTGCCTCCCGTCCAGCTGATTTCTTTAAGACGGGCATCAATAAACTGCCACTGCGTTGGCAAAGATGCATTGATTGCATGGGTGATTACTTCGATTAATACAAATAAAAAATACATGAAAAACATTCATTTAAATTTTTTCATACAAAACGGCAATTTCATAGGTAAAGACCTATTATTAATGATACAAATAGTTGTTATAAATTAATTGCAATTTATGCTTGTAAGGTGCCGAGTACGAGTTCAGTGGCAAGAAAAACAATTCAAAATGAAAGATCGTTCGGTCTTCCAAGATTTCTTTTTTCATTATCTTTCATTATAGATAAGTGCAGTGTAAGATATGTTTTACCTCGTATTCCGATTTCAAATTGCAGTTGTATGTTAATAAAATTATGTTAATTTAGTCAGATAAGAATTGATTAAAAGACAGGCGCGGGTGCGCAGTACAAAAAGAGAGAAGGCTTAATCTTAACACTACTTAAGATCCTAATACAATTCAATTGTATAAAATTACACTTCAAAACCATATTCTGTAGACTCGCAATCTCGAGTCTGTAATAAAAACGTTGGTAATGTCGCAATTTATTAGAAAACGAAGTTTTATGCGGCCATTTTTCAGCAATCATTCGCGTCACTGCACCCCATTGCGTATGATAGGTGATTCTTTGAGAAAGCACCGAAACTCCGCCTACAGTTTTTACAACATAGAAAGGTACAGAAGGTTGACTCCATATGACGTGCGAGAACGCACGCACTCATAAGGGGAAGCTGGACAGAAGAGACGTTAGACGAGGACGCGTTGGAGACAGGGCAGAGGCAGGGTTCTTTTTAAATAATATAAAAGAGATCAGATTGAGTCACGGTTATGCGTTTGACGCGACATCAGCACAATCTGTGACACGTGGTGTTCACCCCGCACCTTTCACGCACCCCTACTAAGTCTGTGCCATGTCCTCGCCCGCCTCGCCTCGTCATTTCTGTATATTTTATAATAGGATAACAACGACGAAGTGTCTGCACCCCATCCTCTCTATATGATTTGAATTGCGAGTCTCTTAACTATCTTCATATATAATGGCGTATTTTTTAATTTAATTTAGCATTCAAAAAGTATGTATCTGATTAATACTCATTATCTTACTGTAGAGCAGTATGTCGGCAGTGTTCTCGTGAGTAAATAAATTTAAATTTGCATTTGACAAGCCAACTCTTGTGGAAGGTAACAAACAAATTAACTAGAACTAGGTGCACATAACTATATAATTTCCATAGTACTCGTAGTTATTACAGGCATTTTTTGGTAACAGAGAGGGCGTTTATATTGAAGTCCATTTAAAATACACAACGTCCGCGCCCCGTCCACGTGTTACATCGTTGCTGTCTTTCCAGCGCCTTAAGCCAGTGTAAGGTCACTCGCAGCTCATAAGCTCATTTGAGACAGTTTAAGATTACCGTACATATCAATCTTTCTGTGCGGTAAGAAGCCAGCCTTCTGTTATCTATTTTGTGCTAGCGGTGCTAAAATTTATGGCGAAACCATTTTGTATGTTCACGGGAGATGTAGGCGTATTGTGGATAATGTTGGATTAAACGTTTGAAGGTCAGGTGTGAGCTGAAGTTTAATGGGGCGTGAAGCTGTTGCAATTGCAATAAATGGGATGGGATTAAAGACGTCCCATAGACAGCCAATTATTTTACTGTTTGCCAAATGTTTGTGATAATATTAGAAACTGTTAGAAATAGTTTTGTTCGATTGTTTCAAGGTTAAGATCTGCTACTTAATTACATTACTTACTACACTTTGCCCGCGACTTCGTCCGCGTGGATTTCGTACTTTTCCCTTCGAACTATAACATCCCCTCCATCCCCTTTTAAGCGTAGTTTTGAAAATAAAATATAGCCTATGTTACTCGCTGATAATGTATCTTTCTAACAGTGAAAACTTTTTGGAATTGGAACATCAGTTCCGGAGATTACCCCCTACATACAAACTTACATATAAATTTTACCTCTTTATAACATTAGTATAGATATACGTATAGATTGTAGAAATTTACAGACAAATGCATAAGTAAAAAACCGGGCCTCGCTAACCGAGGGTACTGTAACACTTTCTGAAAAACTGTGCTATTTAGAGACGAGAGATCATTAAATTTTTTCGGTAATCTTTACATAGACTTCTAAGGCAAACAATAATTTTAGACTTTGCTCTATGTCAGACTTCAGAGACAAGTTTCATGTGCCAACACTTTTAATGAGAACCAACCAAACAACCTATTCGTATATTTTCTTTCTGAGTAAGTTATTGTCAACAGAGTTGAATATTTATTCAATTCATACTATGTTTTAGAGAAAAACAATGTCTGCCTGTTTAATTTGAAGCCATATTACTGTTGAATACAAATTCTAGGATTCAAATTTTTGTGTAAAGCAACTTTTAGATAAAATGGACGTATGAGTAATACAATTTGATAAAGCTTTGTTCTAAAATTGTTCACTATCAGTGTGGACATTTTGTGAAAGTGCGATGTAATATTTTACATAGACAACGAGAGCTGTGTTACTGACATCTGCTGGTCCGCGGTTTATTCGTAAAACAGTGGTGGGTAAAAATATTTATGAGCAGTTCTTTCATAGCGTCGAGTTGTGGCTGTTTAAGCATACAAAAGTAGAAAAAAAAAGAAGATTTAAGTGCGTGCAACTGTGCATCATAATTTGTTAAATAAGACATTTGATATCTTGATTACATACGTACAAATATAACCGCACGCCTTTTCCCCACGGAAGTAGGCAGAAACTACAGAACACCACCCGCTATGACCCTTACATACCATCATATCTTGATAAATTTAATAATAATATTTTTTTGGTCTGTTACACACTACAGTACGGATTTTAATTAGATGCAGTAACTTGACAGATCTAATGGCAACTAAGACACAAAAACATTAAGAAAAACTGGTGTGCCGTAAATAAAATAACCAACAAAGTAGATTCTAGCAGAGAACTTTGTTGGTTATTTTATATATGCACTATCATCGTTCATTATTCAGTATGAAATTATGGACGGCACGGTTGGCGCAGTGGCTGAGCGATTCACTGCTGCGCCGCGTGTTGTGGGCTCGATTCCCGCACAGAACCAATATTTGTATGGCCTACAGGTAGTTGTTAAGGGTCTGGCTGTTTGTGAGTTTGAATGTTTGTTAACGCACCCACGATACAGGAAAAAATCCTAGTGAGGGGCAACGTTTTAAAAAAAAAAAAAAGAAAAGAGAAAAGTTCTGTCAACTTATTGCAGCTAATTAAAAGTCGTACTGTAGCAGGTCCATGCAAAGTATCGTAGCAACTCGTAGCCGATTTAGGTACGATATCAGCTACGTCGTAGCAATGCTTTATAGTCGTTACAAAGCTACACGACGATGTAAATTCGAAATATTTTGAAATAGATTATTATTTTGAGATAGTAAATTTTGTTAATCATAAATTATGTTCTCAAAAATGTACTCACTTTTTTATCAGTGTGTCACTTGTAATGCCCGTGTGTATCACATGTTAATGGTGTGCCGTTTGTGCTAAATTACGGTTTATGGCTTACATACTTCGTCCATTATAAAGTAAATATGAGATGAGAACTTATTTTTCATTAAAATATTCAGTTTAAATTTGCATTAAAACCCACCTATTATTTAGATGTATTTGAAACTAAGTTAGACATAACATAATAATAGTAGTATGTATAAAATAAGGAATCAAAAACATTAAAATTGGTCTGCACTGCTGTCACCGGGAAAATTTCTCTAGAAGCTGGCAGCATTGCAACTTTGAACGACAATGTTGATTTTTGCCTAAAAAAAGGCCAACCCATATTGGTTTAAAAAAGAATCATCAACCAAATAGCTCGAACATGTAACTCTCAAAAACTATAAATAGTTAATAATATCTTTTGAACATAAACTTACTCTTCATACATACAGTTGAAAATTCTAAATTTCCCCGTTCCACTATTTTAATTCACATCCACCAACACCAACAGCTTAGCAACTAAATACGATTCTTTTCAAATTAAAACAAGTTAAAATTGGTTCGCCTGAAACAAGCTAAAGTTAAAAGCGACTACAAAAGAGCAGGAAAGATCTTGTTAAACAAGAACTCTTAAAAGGGGAATCAGCGAAAAAGTTAAAATTAAAACTCATTCGTGAAGGCAATAACTGCAAAACTACGTCCACTGAATACTGAAGTCAGTAAAGGGGTGGGGGTTTAGGAGTCGTTTAGCAATCAGTGAATTGTGGCACTTCAAAGAATGGTTTGAGTGATTGGGGTCTGTTTGAGTCGGTCTAGCTGGTAAAGGGTAGGAATTTTGAATATCTGAATGCGGCGTTTAGTAACTGCTAATAGGGCCAGTTACAAAATAAATTTCGATTAAATTACAATAAAGCTCAGGAGTTTCTTTGTTTTTTTAACGCGCTTATCCCTGGATCTGCTAGTCCGATTTTAAAGAAATCTTATGTATTTGGTAACCTGATTCTTGAAGATTGGCTATTATTTAGGAGCGGGTGAAACCGCAGGGCACTGCTTGTGTTTTTATTATAGTCTGTTATATAGACATATAGAATAGATGCTGAATGCAGCAAGCTGAAGACAGGGCGCTATGGCGCTCATTAGAAGAAGGCCAGCAGTGGACTAGTATAGCCTGATGATGATGAATGATGATGATGATGATGATGATATATAGACTGGTTCTTTTCAGTTTAGTCAGCAATTTAAATAAAGAGATTCACTGACCCTGCCTCCGGGGGACACCATGACTCCATCTGACAATGCGTTCTCATGTAAATATACTCATGAAAATCCGCTTAGTTTTTTCCCAAACATATTGGGATCGGCTACTAGTCTAACGTGATGTAGATGAATATCAATATTTAACTAATAGCGACTGCCTATCTGTCTTTCACAACTCAGTTAGTATAAACAGTAACTAGGTTGTGGTACCGATACCTAGGCTTTTGACTATCCTTAACGACTGTCAAAGATCTTCGCAAATACAAAATCAAAATCATTTAATAATTTTCGAATATGGGTACAAAAGAAAAGGTCTTAAACATAATTATAATAGGGTCCATTAGCCATATTCTACCATAAGACATGCAAATTTACAGGTACTTATTATTTTATTTAAAAACTAGAAATTAACTTAAAATACATTATTTAGTATATCAAATAAGTAACATCAAATAAGTTTGTCCTGTAAGTATTCAGTAACAGAATTATATGCAATCGGAACTAATGGCTAACGTTCTTACTTATTTATTTTTGATTGTCTTTTTCGATCTAGAAGCATCAACAGTTACAGCGATGAACATATACATATATTGAGGTGAATTGTATCAATTTCCATTAAAAAGTTAATCGACTTAAAAATCAACAACATTTTCTTCCTCTTTTTTAAACCTAAGTTCCCTTCAATACTCTAGGCTCTAGGTATAAGCACAAAAGTGATTCGCCGTTCTCAATTTGCACTAAAACGCGCCTATTCTCCGTCATGCCATAAGAAAGTATACGGAGGGTAAAAATTGATGAGTTTTCAATGTCTATTACATATAAACGAAGATCGATCAATCTCAGCTTCGTTCCAACCGTGACACATTTTTAAGGAAGTTCATTTTGCGTTTAAGACAATCTGTTACATAGGACTGCTTAAGTTATTTTAAGTATACATTTCAAAATATGGTAACTATTGTTAATTCATATTGTTATGAAGCGTTTAGAATAGAATAGATAATGACAAATGCCTACTAATAGAAGGCGCCTACAGAAAAATCGAGGTATTGCATTACTTCAATTGTTCTTGAAATACTTAAATAATATCTTTTAGAATTTCCGTTTTTTTTTTTAATCTGATTCTACGGCAATAGCACCAATCTTAATTATCCTTCTCTCCTTGTTCGCGCATCTTTTTTTCTTCTTCTTTCGCAAATTTTTATGTGATGTCATCTCAATAGTTATCTGACTATTAAGATGACGTCACATAAAAATATGTAATATATAAATTTTCATTTTCAGTGTTGTCACATCAATATATCACGCAATACATCTATCATTTATTTGGTCTTTCCTTACTCTTGTAATCCAATTGCATTAGGCTAAATATTGGTCCCTTAGCCCCTTACCTGATTCCAAAGATAAACTTTGTTAAACTATTTGGGATGAGAACTTAGCTTCGACCTTAGCCATGTCATCATATTACAAGTCTTCCCAAGAAATATTTTAGTGAGCTTAATAGCTAAAGCTCAATAGGGTTACGCCAAAGAAAACAAAAGCACCTCCTGTTGCTACCCCTTTATAAAACAAGCGAAGGCCCTAGTAATCATTTTCCAGGATTGAGTTACACTGAATTCGAGAAATATTGTTTTTCAAGAAAAGTGTTTTCAGACGGTGATTGTTTTTGAAACGTAATTATAAAAAAAAGAATTAGACAATGATGATCTTTTTTAGAGTCTTCAAACAGTTGAAACGTCAACGAGAGAGCCCGCTTCGAATTACCAAAAGTCGATCTATTTCAATTTGAATCGAGTACTTTGTTTCGAGCAAAAGAATGGAGAAAATCTGTTGTAGTATGGGCCGTAACAAAAGGGAGTGAACAATATGATTGATCTTAATTTTTAATAATTGTTTTTTGATTAATTTCTAACAGCGAACATTAATTGGGAGTTATATTATATTTGAGCCGTTTGAGGTTGAAACACTCGGTCATGGGGTCCGTGTGCCCATTTAATTTTCAGGACATCGCGAAGCGGTTGATCGATTCTTCACGTGACCAGTTGGCTGGCCGTATTTTTAGGCCAAAGAAACAGCATTGCCATTCAACGTGGCCAACCTTTGGGCCACTTTTCCCGTTGACAGTGATGCGGATGAATTTTTCGATACTCGGTATTTTTTTCTCTTTTTATTTACCTAATAGTTTTATTGGTTTATTGAATAAAAAAAACTCTTTTAGACATTAAAAATATTTCTAAGTGTTTTAATACATTTTGGAATGATAGGAATGACTTAGTGAAACTATGAATGCTAATGAGAAAATTCCTATCGGAAATCCCAATAACACTTTGCCCAACCTGGGGATTGAACCCAGCACTTCACACTTCTGTCATTTCAAGTCTGAAATCGCCAACCCGTCTTGAGCAAGCGTGGTGATTAATGCTCATGCCTTCTCTGTATGAGAGGAGGCCTTTGCCCTGCAGTGGGATAGTAATAGGCTGGTACATTACATTTACTATTACTTCACACTTAGCAGATTCGCTGGGGGACCACTCTACCAACGAAGCAGTCAACCAACAACCAACCTTACCGTACTTCACAAAAAAATACATAATGCATTGTATTACTTACTAGAGCTAAACTAACTCGAACTTAATTAAGTATACAGTCAAGCGCAGTATTATGAGACTTACGGGTGTAGCTACTACTTAGCTACTTCGCAAGGAACTCGCGAAATCCTGAAGTATTAATACCGGATAAAATTAGTTCAAAAGTTTTGTAACTTTATTTCAATAACTAGTTTTTCTGTTACTGTATTCTTGGAGAGGATTGTATATAAGATTTAATGTTTTCTGAATCAACAAGAAAGTTGAGAGGATGAACGAAAGACGACTAATAAAAGGTAGATGTAAGCGGAAACGCTGGGAAGAAACGCTCTAGCTAGAGGATCATCAACTGACCTTATTGGTGATGTTCTTGAAAAAGGTCAGGTGCGTAGTACCTACTCGTATTCGACGTGCGTGACATGACCTGATGTATGAACGTAGACGAAGTGAAAGGAGTATGTTAGTAAATAAATAATAATAATAATAAATAAATAATGCTGGACAATCCACACAGCATCATCTAGCCCCAAGGTAAGCAGAGCTTGTGTTATGGGTACTAGATGACTGATATACTTAATACAATACATTACATAGGTAGATATTTTTATTATACATAGGAAATACCCAGAACACCCGGAACAAATATTTGTAGATCGTACAAACATTTGTCCCAAGGCGGGAATCGAACCCGCAACCTCTTGCGTCGCAGGCGGACCTTCGCCCGCCGCGCCACAACGGTCGTCAAAATCACTCGCCACAAAGTCGTAGTATTGTAGCAGATGGCGTTCTGTAGTTTCTGCCTACGGGAAAAAGGTATGAGTGTATGTATGTATGAAACGCTCATATTTACTTGCACCAGAAAACATAAAACCGTTTGGATTTATATTTTCTGTTTTTTATACCAGATTCCTATGAGAAAGTTGACTTACCTCGTTGGTCTAGTGGTTGCAAGCGTTACTGCTGATTAGGAGGTCCTGGGTTAGATTCCTGGGTGGAGAAAAGTGTAGTTAGATTTTTTAATCTGGAGTTGCTCAGTAGTAGCCCGTAGTCTGGATTTGTGCACATTACATGGAACTTAAACATAACTGGCGTAATGTGGGTACATAGAAACAATCCTGCCAAAGCCTTTAGTAATTGCAGACGTGATATAATGTTATAACATCGGGTTAGAGATATTTCAGCACGTATTTTTCTTAAACTTTGCCCAGCCAACACGCTAATTGAAAACTCCACCCCGTAAATAAATATTCTCTGCTCAATATAATTTATCGGCTATAAAAACTCCATTTTCAGTGGACTTAGCGCTTAGTCTGCCACTAGGAACCTTCCGTAGTAAGATTATTGAGCTAGCCAAGCCAACGGTAAGCCAATATCGGTTCCTGAGTAAGCTTGTTCTCCCACCACTATGCTATTTCGTAACGTATTTTTCTTGTGGCAAAGTTAAAGCATGACCGATATTTTATTTGGTAATAAAAAGGTTTCTGTAGTGACGTCGTCTTTGAGTTACTAAGAAGTTTTTAATAGGCTTTTAAACTTTACTGTGCCAGCGGAAAGTTAAAAAATATAGTCTATTTAAAAGAACCGCAGCAGTAAAAGCAGCTTGCGGCGTTCTGTATTTTCTGGCTACTCCCATGGCCAAAGTCGTGAGTCTATAAATGTATGTTAAACGAAAAAAAGAAACAAAACTGTTTATTTTGTTCAGATAACCCGCTCACTTCATAGATACTGTTATTATTAGAACTAAAACAAAAATCCCAATATTTGGAAAGAACAAACAAAAATTCATAAAATAAGTACACTTTTTATTTATTCGCTCGCGTTTGCTAACAAAGTCGCTTGTGTTTATCGTAGAACAGTAGAAACTGCTTGGTCAGATTTACTTCTCTACCTTTCGTATTTGACTAACCTCATTTGTTTTCATCTTTAGTCGCTGTCGCCAACACCAGTGCCCATCGCCTTGATTCAGCTGCAGACACACTGCTGAAACCTAAATTACCGCAATAACGTAACACCATTACCGTTCCTCCGCATTCATTTCAAAACTTTACAAAAGTCACGTACAGTTAAAGTATAAAAGGCATGAATACATTTACGGTTTGCCAGCCCATAAAAATTCTTAGTGAGCTTGTTAAAAAGTTTCTACACAGACGGGATGCACAAAGTGTCCATGATGTTAAGGGAGTCTCAATTTATGGGGCAACTTGCTCCGTTATGGCGAAGCAATAAATAAACATCGTTCCCATGTCGCCTGTACAATTTATTTGATGTTAATAATACAAAAATATTTTGTTCGGTATATAAATCAAGTTTGGTAGATAATTTGAGAGGGTGCAGGATACAAAAAGCCACCATTTTTTTTTGGGTGATTGTCAAGGATTTATTGGTAACGTGTAAGTTATTGGAAAACATGTAACGCGCTTTTCCCCATTGTTTTTTTATTTAAGAACCGACGCTTATAATGTTATCCCTGCAATACTGGCTTATTTATTTATGTAATATAGACAAACCAGCAGCTTGTACAGAGGCCAGCACATCAAGCTGTCAAACTGTCAAATTTTTTTGATAGTTGTTCGACTTTATTACAATACATACGAGTAGTATAAGGCTCATTGTTTAAGGTCGTAGTCACAGGTCTTATGTCAAAAACAATTAAACACCAGATAATTAAAGCAACATCTTAATTCTATAAAATTAAAGTTATGACATAAGTAAACTGTTTTGGCTTCAGTCTAAAAAGCGAATTCTAAGTTAAATCTCGCTCAAAAAATATGAAATTCTGGTCGATTAACCATGAATATAAACTTTTGCATGTTAGTTTATAGCATAAAATATTTCCAAGACCTGTAACAATAACAAATTCAGCTGAATTCCATTTGTGCCTTTAAAAAAAATAAAACAAACAAGTTTAATATCACATAAAGTACTGCATAACATGTGAACGGGAGTTTGATTCCGTTGAATATGTATGAGCGTACAATTTCACGTTTCAACATCACACATTTTATTCTAGGGTCTTCTGTTGATTCTCTTCCTGGATATACAGGGGGCCCCAAAATCCCTTTTCTGTAAGCGTTATTGTCAACGGAAAGATGAATTTGTATAGAGTTGGCATATGCTTTAAAGATGTGACGTCACTCTTTTCCACATTTGTAATGTCATTGCCATACACTTTGACGTTTTAAAGTACATAGACGAACACTTTGATACCATGAGTTTGGAACATGTCTTAAATATAAAATTCTCGTGTCACGGTGTTTGTTATTAAACTCCTCCGAAACGGCTCGACCGATTTTCTTGAAATTTTGTGTGCATATCGGTTAGGTCTGCGAATCTGACAACATCTATTTTTCATCCCCCTAAATGTTAAGGGTGGTCCACCCCAAACATTGTATATGGCAAAACCACGTTTGCTGGGTCAGCTAGTTTTTATATACGAGTAATATTGCTACATTCACAAATAAAGTATCACCATCCCCGGTCTAGAGCATGGCGAGTCTACTTTTTGCTCCCCCAATCAACTTGAAAATACGAACACAGACTCAGTCGTTTTTATTACTGTTTCACTTACACGTCTGTCGAACATTTTCTGTAGTCCAATTAAAGCCTGATGCTGTGCGAGTAAAAAGTGTCAACTGTTTAACAAACGAAGTGATTGTTTTCTATCGATTTTTATGTCGATTTTCAATGTTTCACGCCCGTATTTCATGACAGATTGTAAATATAGTGCACGATTTTTCAGTCCGTTTAAGTCCAATGTAATAGAGGGCGACTATAGAGTAGGAGTCTGGATTTGTGCCCGGTTGATGGCACTATTGCCATCAACTACTAAGATAATTCCAAATGGAAAAACCCAACTCGAATGCATAGCAGTTGCTCTTGCAAGTACTTAACATGCAAAGGTACGTAATGAATTAACTGTTTAACTTTATGAAAATTTAAGTGTAGACTAAAAATTATAATTTTATTCAGCCTCAATGAACAGATCCTTCTGAAGAAAATTATCGTTTTTTTTTTTTGCTATTCTTAGATGGAATATGTGATTTTATTGTACAAACCTTTATTGTGTGGGTTGTTCTTGGTTCCATGTTCCATTTATAAAATATTTCTTTTTTTGATAAGGTAGGTGTGTCTCACGTGTGATCTTTTGCAGAGAGGTCTTATTTTGTAATTATTTATTTTATGTATTTAAGTTAATCTTCCACTTGGGCTACATCTTTCATATTTGGTTTCGATTAATAATACCACTGACCAGAACACTTAATGGCTAGAAAAATAAAAAAATATTAACCGTCGGAGTCGTTTTCACATAAAGCTACCAAGTACTTGAATAAAAAACGTCACAAAAGAATGTCGATTCAAATGCAAAAAAAAAAATGTTGCGAACACTTTAAAGAGAAAACATGACATCATAACACGCAGAAGCGAAAAAATATAGGTGTATTTTTGAGATAAAAAAAACCCGTGACTTTTGATTCGACGCTACACAATTTTACAGTTATTTTATTTTTAAAGTCTTTCAGATAGCTGTAATTAAAAGCGAACTTATGCGGTGGAAACCTCATTAAAATGGGGGTTGTATAAAATACGGTGTACTAGATAGAATAAACTTGCAGCATTGAATCAAGGGGTCTCGTAACGAATACTCGGGATTTTCACCGTACCGCGGATTCTATGTCATTTTTTGAATTCGCGCGAGAAATGCTGGCATTTTATTAGTTCAAAAGACCGTTGAATGCGGAGTTGGACAGTGGTCGGGCATTTTTTAAGCAACTGTGTTTGCATAAATATCATTCATGCTTTTCAACATGTAACATTCAAGTTGTTTACTGAAAATGGGCATCGCATTCTGAATCAGTATAAAAAATATGAGTTAAGTAATTGGTTTACGGAGGAACATTCATTTTGAAATATACAAAAACCGGCCTAGTGCGAGTAGAACACGCACACAAAGGGTCCCGTAGCTAGTCGAACAAAAAACGAATAACTCTTTCTAACGAATACTCTGGCGAAAATATGTATAAATAGCTTCCGCCCGCGGCTTCGCCCGCGTGGTTTGTTAAAAAAATAGTATGTACTTAATATGTCCTTTCCCGGGATGCAATCTATCTCTGTGCCAAATTTTATCGTAATCCGTTCTGTGGTTTAGGCGTGAAAGACGGACAAACAGACACACACACTTTCCCATTAATAATATTAAAGTATGGATTGGAGGACAAACTTAACTTTGTAGTTGAAAAATGTTCTCCTATACACCGATATACGACACGGTCAATTCTACAACTGTTTCGTATAGCGAAAAAAAAATTATAAAACTGCAAATCAACAATTTTCGGACTGTTGCCTTTAGTTGTGTTGTGAGACCTTGCTTCTTGCCAAATTTTATGGTTCTTGGTCAACGGATTAGCCAGCCCTAAAGGCTTTAATTTATTTTCTAGTATTAAAATATGTCGCTTATGTGCCCCATTTTCTAGCGCTCCAAGGGATCATAGACCTAGACCGTAGACCGTTAAAATTAATACTAAATACATAGATTTATTATTAATTTCAACTTGATAACTCCACGCTTTCTGAGAGGAAGGGTCTTGACAAACCTACACACAGCTGATAACGAAATAACATTATAAGGGTTCCTTTGTTTTCCTTTCGAGGTACGGAACCATCAAAACTTGCCTAAAAGGAAAAAAAAGAAAAGAAGATCAAAAGGAAATAGTCCAAACATCTTCAGGTATCCATTTCTCAGTAAAATCCAGAAATAATAACTCTGAATGTTTACACAGCATAACAGCACTTACATAATAAGAAGTTCGAGAGAAAACGAACATCAGCTAAGTACCTTTTGGCAGCGATTACGAAATACGAAGGAAGATAATAAAAAATCCGTTATATTTTTGTACAACGGTAAAGAATATTTTGCGAATTGCTCGCGGAGGCATTTCGCGATTTCAAATTGTACGCATTATGTTCGCGAAAACGTCGCTATCTCTGTTATTACATTCCATCGTAAGCTGCTCTCGAATATACTGAAGGAGCATGCCTTGCCGACATATTGCAATATTTGAGAATCAGCAAAAATATCGCATTATCATCGTTACGAAACAGCACAAATTGGAATCGAATAAACACGGGGTTCAGTAAGTAAGGGAGTGTCTGTAATTTATTCTTCAATAAACATTCCGGGCCTGTCTTGGGTATTAATGAGAATCGTTCCCATCAAAGTGATCGAGAAATGTTGGGCGTAAATGGGCCGAAATTGAAATCAAAATATGAGTTCAGGATTAGATTTTACTGCCGGATTTACTCGTGTAAATATTGGTGTTTGTTAAAATTGGTTATTCAAACGTGTTTAATTAGAGAGAGAATAAATTTAAATGGATCATTCTACTTCTTACCTCGAGCGATGAGACTCGAGAGAGCTCTGTTCAAAATTTGAATCTCTTGGAGTGATTGTGCGTAATATTTATTTGTTATAATCTTAATTGATATTAAAGTTATAGGTCAGCGATTTTCATTGCATCAAGTGAACGAACATCGAAATTGGTTGTCATGGTATGGACATGTGATGCGAAGAAATAAGGGTAATTTTGTAAGGAAAGTTTTGAGTATGAATGTGGAGGGTTACAAGAGTAGAGGGAGACCAAAGAAATTATGGATCGATTGTGTGCAAGATGATATGGCTAGGAAGGAGGTGACTTTAGAGATGACGGCAAATAGGTATGTATGGAAGAAGAAGACATGCTGCACTGACCTTGAACTGATTTTTTTTTAAGGTAAGGGCTGTGTGGATCAAGATGATGAAGTGAACAAACAAAAATTAACATCACGTTTGGACCTCTGAGGGTTAGGTAGAGGTGAACCTATCTATTGTTCACCCAAATTTCGCCAGTTTTGTTTAAGTCCCATGTAATAGTGCGTGCAAAAGGTTCGCCTGTTTCAACCAGGTTTACAAGTATCAACCAAGTTTATCAAGTGTTATCAGGTGTTTCCAGAAGGAAAAACCTGATAACACTTTTCCCCATGGATTCAAATCCAAACCCTCATGTATAGCAGAAGCATTTGCGACCACTAGACCAAAGAGGTAGTCAAGTTGAACTTGATGGTAATAAGTAAGTTTTAATGATGAACAATTATCCAAACTCAAATGGCACAGGGCGGGGCATATTTCTCAAAGAACCGATGGCTACTGGGGCGGAAAGGTTCTCGGAAAACGCAAAGAGGGTAGGCCCCCACTAGGTGGACCAACGATCTGGTAAAAATAGGAGGATGCCCATGGTTAAGGCCAGCGCAATAAGGGTAGTGTCCTTAAAAATTATGATTGTTCCGAAAGTTGGATTACTCAAAAAATAATTTACACGTATTTTTTCTTTTGTCACGTAAACCAAAAATGACGACGATATAGTGCGTTGAAATTGTGCGTGACGTCACGCCGTGTTACACTTTTATCGTAACTCGTTCTCCTGAACTTAGATGTGCTATGGCATTATCACTTTTTATTGATTTGAGTAAGCAAGAAATACGTGTCCAATATTTTTTGATAATCTTACTGTCAGACTAAATAGACTTAATATATTTTAACCTAGGACACATCCCTATTGTGGAAGTCTTTAGGCGAGGCGTATGTCCAGCAGTGGACATCTTTGGCTGAATGATGATTGTGATGATGAAACCTTTCAGTTAAACTAGACACACAAATTTTTACTTTACACGCATACATGCACACATAAACTGAAGCCTTTTTCCCATGGGGGAGATAGAAATTTCAGAACACCACCTACTACGATCCTTACCTTTACGTTTTGCTACAATTATGTTTATACGCACGTACGCATTAATATAACATTTTCTAAGTATAATTTGAATTTTGAACCCAAATAATTTATAATTTAATCCGAATAAAGTTAAAACAGTACCAATCCTATTAAATACAAGAGCTCTTGGGCAAATTATCGTAAAAAAAAAAGGTTTTTTTCGCGAAGTATTGCTTTGATATTTTCGTTGAGCATTATTTATTTAGAATGTTGATCGTTGAAAGGGCTTCACTGACCTTTCTTTCTTCTAATATTTTACTAGAATTGTATGATGTCCTCAAGAGTATTCGATTGTTTTTCTTAAGAAAATATTAGACTAGAAAGATAGTCATATTTTATTTCAAAGCTTTTTATGTTTCGTTTTAAAGTTGCCATTTGCATAGTTTTCAAAATAAATAAAAATCTGCTGAATTATTTAGTACATTTTTTTTTGTTATTTTGAAAATAAATTCGTATTAAAATGAAATGCGTAGCTCGTAGCTTCGCAGACGGCGCGGCGGCGCGGCGGCTACAAAGCGCGAAGCTGCGTAGCGCTACGCGCAACGGTAGTGCATACGATCAATCCAACAGAAATATAACATACTATCCCTTGCAAAATAAATTAAAAAACTATATTCTTTTCAATTTAGGTAAGTAGGTTTATGTTACCATTCAGAAAAAAGTGATAATTTACTTGAATAATAATGGGTACAACCACAGAGCATTGAATCATACCACCGCTGCACCGGCAGCGACAGAGACTCCATTACTAAAAACATTCGTGTCTGCGCAAGTTCCGCTGAGCACGATATTCAGCCATCACAGGCATAGTAAGGAATGTCACAAACCGTCAGTTTGTCTGGGTAGGTAATATCTCTAGATCAAACTCACTGTCACACTTGGTTAGTTTAATAAGCGTTGACTCCCACCTTGTATGTCAAAGAGTTCACTAGATACAAAAAAAAAAAAAAAAATCTGCGTTGACTCGTCCGACTGCGGCACCTGCAAAATGGCGGCACGTCATCGCATCAGCTGATCGGTTGCTGTGGTGAGTACCTCCGTGGTAGAATGTTAGATTTGGACGCCATACTTAAAATATTGACTCATGTTTTTTTATGAAATCGTATCGTGTTTATATAAAGAAGTATATGAACTGTCCAAAACTAGGTGTTAAATAGTTTGTTTTATAAACTCATCTGCCGCCTTACCTTACCTGCCACGCCTTTTCCCAACTATATTGGGGTCGGCTTCCAGTCTAACCGGAAAAAGCTGAATAAAAGTATTTTACATAGAGCGACTGCCAGATCAGATATGACCCTCACAACCCAGTTACTGAGCAACACGATACCCCTTCGTAACACTGGTTGTCAGACTTTCGGACTTCTGACTACCGGTAACGACTGTCAAAGATCGACAAATGTCAGCCGGGACCTGATGGTCCCGGCTGACATTTGTCTTTGTTGTGAAATAAAGAGAACCATTACTGATGTAATGCTGGTGGTTCTCTTTATTTCAATATGAATAATTATGAGATAAATAATAAAACAGACCAAACATCATTTTAGATCACATTATGAGGAAGCGAAAGGAGTATTTCGGGATTGTAAATTAATTTGTGTATTTCGGGGTTGAAAATATTTGGCCGCAGCAAAGTTAGCTGGTTGCCCGAGAGACCTAACGCTAGTATTTATGGAATAAGTTACAGGAGTATGCTGTAAACGCATCCTTTGTACTGAAAGTTGGGTTTTAGCAGCACGAGTCTATAAAGGGAAAAGTAGCTTTGCGTGATTTTTGAAAAGGACTTTTTTCGGCGTGGGAAATGTCTGGCCTCGTTAGTTTAATTATCAATATAGTTTTAAGATAGTGTTTATCTTAAAACTATATTGGTCATGACAAGGTGCTCAATAGGGATGTCCTAGGTATAATTATAATTAGTCTATTTGGTCCGTCAGTTAGATTACCAAAAAATATTGAAATATTTGTTTACTCAAATCAATAAAAAGTGATAAAGATATAGCACATCTAAGTACAGAACAAAGGGCTTGTGACGTCACTTTTGCGTGAAAAGTGTAGCACGGCGTGACGTCACGCGAAATTTCAACGCACTATATCGTCGTCATTTTTGGTTTACGTGACAAAAGAAAAAATACGTATCCACTATTTTTGAGTAATCCAACTTTCGGACCAATCAGAATTTTTAAGGACACTACCCTATTACCGGCTTTAAATTTAATAGAAATAAAATATGAATACAAGTCCTTCTTCGCCAACACGCCTTGAATGGGCGTGGTGATGAATGCTCTTGACTTCTCTGTTTGAGAAGGAGCCTTAAAACTGCAGTGTGACAGTAACAGGCTGGTATTAACTGTGAAACCCGCTTTTCATGTTGTTTGTATCTTCCTGCTTTTTAGGGTTCCGTACCCAAAGTGTAAAACGGGACCCTATCAGGTACTAAGCCTTCTCTGTCTGTCCGTCTGTCAGCAGGCTGTATCTCATGATCTACTTTATGTAGACAGTTGAAATTTTCACAGATGATGTATTTTTGTTGTCGCCATAACAACAAATACTAAAACAGAATAAAAACAAAATATATGAGTGGGGTCCCATACAACAGACATGATTTTTTTGCCCGTTTTATAGATAATGGTACGGAACCGCTTCTTGCGTGAGTCCGACTCGCACTTGCCCGATTTTATTTAAGACGAAGTTAGGAAACCATGTTTCAGCACAAATCTTCTACCGCCAGTTAGTCCCGAGTGCTAGATTTTGTTTTTAAAAAGTTAATGGATACAGCCTGCCACGTTGTAAATAGCTTAGTTTCCGTTTTCATTAAAACTAGGCGACACTTAAAATGTAATGCCTCAACTATGTCGCAGTTTTACTAAAGGATTTAAGTTGCAATGAAATCGTATTCATTTCTGTAAATAGGTAAAAAGACACCTCTACTTACATGTACATATAATGGAATAAATAATTTAGAATAAGATTAGCTCGGTGTTTCCTTACCTGAGTAGTATGAGAAAAAACACCGAGGTCATCAATCAGATCATGTGAGGACCATGCAGATGTATGTCTGCGATGGTATTTTGAGGAAAGAACCATACAGACATGAGTGAATCTACGTGTGCAACCAAATGGTTGCACACGCAGATTCACTCATGTCGTCATACGATTGCTGACAAATGTCAGCAATCGTAGAGCTTACTACAGAACTAAGTTAGCTGTCGGCTAGGGTTAGTGAAAGTAGGCATTAAGGTCCATTTCAAATAAATAGATACTCGTAGATTGACTTACGTGAAGTTTTTTGGGCAACCCTTTTCCGAATGTCGGTTGAGCGGTTTTGCAAATTATTGATTATGGAATTATTCAGTGGAAACTTTGGTTATTTATTTATTTTATTTATTTATTCAAGAAAAGTTATACAGAAAAATCTACATATCTTTTGACAAACTGCTGTACAGTTTGCTGTGGTATATGAGGCAAATACCAGGAAGATGGCTCATAACATCAAACTTACTAGAATTTCATCCGATCTATTTGATCCGTCCAACATGGGGTTTTCTTTCGTTTTCATAAAGTTTTGTGGGTATTAAAGTGGAGGCACTTGAGGGTTGCAATTTGGATCGCCGCCAGCTGTTATATTACTCTGGGCAGGGCGAGGAACCCCTTCATTTTAACTTATTACGTTTTAATAAACGCCTTGGCCGCTTAAGGTCTTATGTACCGGAAATATTTATAATCTATGTGGGTGTGTTTACAAAGATAGATTTAATACTGGCCAGTATTAAAGATATTTTCATTCTGGATTGATAGATCGAGTTCTAAGTTTAAAATCGACTTAAACTATCTTCTTAACACCTTAACTGCCAAACAACGAGACACAATAGAAAATGTATTGTTTGTCGGACATTTGGCGTTCAACGTGTTAAATTACGTTGGGCTAGCGCCTGGCCTCGAAAATGATAATTATAGGCTGGCTGGCTAGACTATGACCTTCATTAATAATAACAATTACAGTTGTAATAAAAAACTAAGCTTCTTGGAAACGGTTTTGCCTGGAATTTTAATTTACTGGCAAGTAAGATTATTCTTTTTTGTTTCTGACTCTCATTTTGTTGGTCATACAGAGTGGGCAGTCAACTGTCTTAAACGGTTTTTTGTTTGGGATAAGCCCGATATACCACTGCAACTTCTGAAAGCCAGAATCAACATTAGCGACCACAACAAAACATTGAGTCACTGCAGCTCGACTCGTCCCGGTGAAAAGATTTAACTGTCCCTGATCCCGCAACGAAATTAATCAGAAAGTAAACGCGGAATAAAAAGAAAAAAAGAAGTATGTTTTTAATTTCTTAGTGAATTTACCAAAAAGTTTTTTCGGAAATTGGTGGCAAAACAGGAATCAAACAAAATTATCAAAGCCACAGTAGGTATCCCGAAAATATAGTTATTTTACAACTGTAAATAGAGTGTAGTATTAATCAAAATAAACAACTTTTTATATGGGACCAAACATGAAATCGCGAAATAATAAACAGCTGTTCTCTACATTTTATCAAGTTTGGCGAATATTCATAGATGTACACGGAACGCCTATTTTTTAAGAGATGTCAGTATTGGTTCCATAGTCAAACATGTTTGTTTTTATGAGTAGGTACTACACTCCTTTGACGAATCCAAATCGTTCTACCTAACACCCCGTAAAACAGTTTCAGTTATTTTTTTTCAATTAAAATTAAAAGCTGTCATAATGCCCGTCCCTTTATATCGGTACTTTTATCCCATTCATAAGAGCGAAGAACATAGAAATGCCTTAATTAATTTTGACTTGTGAATGAGAGAATCGTCGCCATTGTCTTCAACAAACAACTAATCACACAAATAAAGACACGGCTATTAACTGCACAGTGTTTGATTTCCTCACAGTGTTTGGTCACGAGCGACCATCCGGGCTGTCCCATTGTTCCCATGGGTGTCGTAAGATGGCGACCAGGGATTATCCGGAGAGGAAACGCTCTCGTCTGTGAACTAATTACATCTGTGATTATCGATTCGCCGGTTAAGCGTGATTGTGATGTCCCAAAGGGGCTTTCTATTGGGTGAGATTTGTAAATAGTACGAGTAGGTTTACACTAATTTGTCACGATGATCTGTGACGGATATGCTCAAAATTGTATAAATAAATTATGTTATTTTCGACTAACAAAGTTAGATTATATGATTTCAATAATACAACAAAGAAAATTAAATAAAAAATTAAGTCTCATAGTTAAAATTAAGTTTTTTTTAAAATAAAAGTAAAGCTCATGATATGAGGAGATCGAAAAGGCGTTTATCTATTGAGTTCTGTAAATGTTGGCTTAAATTATTTTGTCAATTGTCACACTGTTGAACAAGGGTCTCAAGGGAAATTGTCACGTTATGCAACACTATAGTAAGCACCAAGACGGGCATCACCGATACTGGAGATAAGGTAGCGACGCAAAATTGAACAGGATTTTCTTCTTTTCCCAAGTATGTTGGGGTCGACTTCCAGTCTAACCAGCTACAGCTGAATACCATTATATTACGTGGAGCGACTGCCTATCTGACCTCCACAACCCAGTAACTATGCAACACGATACCCCTAGTATGACTGGTTGTCAAACTTTCGGGCTTCTGACTACCCATAACGACTGTCAAAGATCTGCAAATGACAGACTGGACCCACAGCTTACCGTGCTCTTCGAGTCACGGAGGAGTCTCTATATGTCTTACACTTACAGGATGTATCAATACATATGGACGAGGATCGTCACACAAGTGGCTGCCCCAAGATGTCCAAGAGGCAGCCCTAAGAAACGCTGGGATAATTAAATACTGTATAAATAGAAATCGAAGCGTCTCCAACAAGCCTGCTAGCAGAAGTGTGTACGTTTATTAATAAAGTATAATACCGAGCATTAAAAACTTTTCATTTTATATGCAAAGTTTTGAGCGGCGCTAATATAATTTTAACAGCAGTGAATGAAATAATTTTAGATGTTTAATTTAATTTATTCTCTTTGGAATGGTAGTTTCATACTGAGCCTTAATTACGAACGTTTTAGTTAAGTAGAAAAAAGATTTTTGAAGAAAATTAAAATTGTAATAGTCGTGTTCTCATCGTGACTTGGTAGAAGTTAGTTTTTGTAAAGTTCTAGTTAATTAGCGTTAAAGGTTAGTCTTTTGATTTTATCTAGACTGAGAACTACTTAGAAGAATGGAAAGTGAGAGGTTTGATGTATGTTACTACTGGCTAGCTAGACGAACAACTCCAAGTAATACTCTCGGAACCCTTAAAAAGAAAACAAAATCTTTTGTTTATTCATAATTGTTGCGGTTTTTAAATAAAAAAATAATTATAGTCAATATTTATTTATGTTTACCCAATTCTTATATTCCATTTTTACACTACTCATTTAATTTCCAATACTAGTTCATTTCTCGTTGCACAATTAAGCGGAACAAGCGCTGAATCCAGCGGTATCGATCACAAGAAACAAACGTAGTTCACAAACAATTTGCACTTCATTTACTGTAGAACTTGAACGTCGGTTAGAATCAAGCGAGTCTTAGTTAAATCCTTAGTTAGTTTCTATGGAGTAAATCTGTTTAATCTTGTCTGTAAGTATAGCGGTGTTTGTTTGATTTTTATGTTATCTTCGAGTTTAACGGCGGGTTAGATACAACGAGTTTCTTGTAGGATGTTAGTTAATTAAATGTAAGAAAATGTATGTGGTATGGATGGATGTGGCATCTGCAGCACCGTTCGTGTCCATGTCCAGTGTTTTGATTATACGATGATGATAATAACGCTTATTGAACATCTCCAGTGATAAGTTAGAACGTATTAAAAATAGGCATTAAATAAATAAACGAAATTGGAGTTTACTCATAAAAAATTAAAAATAAAATTCTAGGAAAAACAACCTACCCTTTTAAGCACACGAAATATAAAATCCCAGAAGCCCACGAGCAACCATTACTGAATTTTATGAAAACGAATTTCAAAAGCAATTCCAGGGAGAAATTATTACATTTTTAATGACCTCGCATACATGCGACGTCATTAACCATTGTTCACGTAATTAAACCCTCACAGAGTCATGCTCCATGCCTCTCTTGTCAGACAACATTATCGGGTTTTCGTTGCAATTACACAGAATCTACGATACTACATATCTGCACTGTACAGATGTATGCACAGAAGGTAAAATCATTTCCAATTCTTATAAAACTCCGTCTTGGTAGGTAGGTAGAGATCACAGTCGCTGACCTGCGTGTCGTGGATTCGATTTCCGCACGTAACAAAAATTTTTATATGGCCTACAGGTAGTTGTTCCGGGTCTGGCTATTTGTGTATGTAACTTTCAATGTTTGTAAAAGCACCCACGACACAGGAAATAGTTCAAATATGTTTGGGGCAGAATTCGTTTACGTGAGCTCCGGTTAATGACGCAGTCTTAAGGTTATCAAGTGTATAGATGACAAATATGACGACCGATGTGGTGCGGTGGGCGAAGGTCCGCCTGCGACGCAGGAGATTGCGGGTTCGATTCCCGCCCTGGAACAAATGTTTGTACGATCTACAAATATTTGTTTCGGGTGTTCTGGGTATTTACTATGTATAATAAAAAATATATATCTATGTAATGTATTGTATTAAGTATATCAGTCATCTAGTACCCATAACACAAGCTCTGCTTAGCTTGGGGCTAGATGATGCTGTGTGGATTGTCCAGCATTATTTATTTATTTATTTATTTAAATAATACCAAGCATAAACTGTCAACAAATTAAAAACCTTTTGAAAACCTACTTTACCGTGGGAAGTATAGAATGTGTGTTTTTGTTTCTTTCCAAGCCTGATATTTTTTGGTCGTAGGTTTGTCATGTTGATGAAAAAGGCTAAGCACGTTTTCCGACTATTTAGGGGTCGGCTTCCACTTTAATTAAATGCAGCATATCCTATCCTGTCATATTTGATCTCGACAATCAAGTCATTGGAACTCTTTGGTAATACTGGCTGTCAGAATTACGGACAGTAACGACTAGCAAACATCTAAAAATGAAAGGTACGACCTCTCTGTGCCTAAGTGCCGATGTAATCGATAGTCTCATATTAAGCTCTTGATCTGCCCCGGCTTTGCACGAGTGCAAAAAAATCCTTACTGAGATTTTAAACATAGTGCTCTCTCCCATCTCCCCCCTTCCTCACCTGGAAAGCTGAAATTTGACCAGCACACATACGTAAATTCACGCCTTTTTCCCATGGGGGTAGGCAGAAACTACAGAACGCCATCTGCCACGATCGTTACATTCTCCTATTGCTTTGTTTACGTTCATACATCTGGACATACACTCACGCCGGTTGCGAATACACCTGACCTTATTGAAGAACATCATCAATAAGGTCAGTGTATGTTCTTCTAGGGCGTCCCCTCCCGCTTACATCTGCCTCATATACCTCTTGTTAGTTGTCTTTTAGCGGACATTTTTTACATTTACATAAAATCTATATTGCAATTTCTAGACTTGGTAGTTTTGGCTGTGCATTGGTCAGGACAAACAATTTTATTATATTCGAAGAGGAGGTTCTACGTTCGGCTGTGTGTATGTTTTATCTAGGGGGCTAGACGGAAAAAATGAAGACTTAAAGTTGTAACGACACTTTTTGCTATAGTTGTAAGCCGTGGGGCGTGCGCGTGTTTCTCTGTCTGTCTCTCTCTCTCTTTCTCTCATAGAAAGCAAACCAGTTATTTTCGTTTCGTCTTTCCATTTCGCATTTAACAGTGTGGTGTTGCGACGATTATTTTTGTTGATTGTTTACAGGTTTTTTGTACATAATAAATAATAAAAAATAATAACAAAAGGAACGTTTTAAAAAAAAAAAAAAAAACTTCGTTCCATCCGGGTGTCCCTTGACACCTCTCAAGTTTTTTTTGTTCCCCGATTTCTCCGTCATTTATTGCGAACTGCTTTTGAATATTCTTTTAAACAAGTGACGAAATCGATGATAGATTTTATTCATTGCATTATTCCATCTATTTGCATTACATGGTACGCTTGCACTGCTTCGTGAACCTTCTGCGTTCCCCCCCCCCCCCCCCCCTGAGCCACAGCGTTTTATTAGCATGTAAATTTGCTCATCAATTAAGTCGCTATACGCTCCGTGTTTCGCGTACATCTCATACGAATTTGCATAATGAAATTGGCCTGGCATGCACCAACCTTGCGATCGCTTCGTGGCCTGTAGTCTGCCCGTAATATAACGCTGTAATCATTTTGATTGACAGAAAGGCAACTTTTGCATGCCTGCAATCGGAAGTGAGGGAAATATTTATAATATTTTATCGGCAATTTTACATTGGGTATCATGGATAAGTGGTATTTAAGAGTGAGTGTTGAAATTTACATAGCTGTAGTGTCTGTCAGTAGTTCAGTCATGTATCCCCCGAAGGGATAGGCAGAGGTAAACCTATAGCACATTTCGCCAGTTATGTTTAATGAAATAGGTGAAAGGAGGCGAGCCGATTGCCAACAGCCAGGCATAAATCCAGATCTAAAATATCCAGATAGGAAAATCGAATGAAAGTTTGCCCGACGAATCGAACGCAGGACCTCGAACTCAGCAGTAGCGTTTGCAACTACTACAAGGCAGTCAAAAACGTGTTTATTAAATACAGTGTTTTGGTCTTCAGGCAAAAGATAAGGTTAGAAAGTAGTGTTTGGAATAATTTATAAAGGTAATATCCTTTTAGTTTCTAAATGGCTGGATTTCTGGATTGAAACCAACTAATACAGAAATCCTTTCATAATTTTCCATAACATTCAAAACACATTGACTTCTTTTAGCAACCATCTCATCATCTGCCTACCCTTTTCCCAACAATGTTGGGGTCGGCTTACAAACCATCTATACTTTATAAATACAACTTCATCATCATCATCATCACAATTTCAGACCGGAATCACTCACTGCTTGGTAAAGGCTTCTCTTTTAAAAACACACAAGATCACATTTATTTCACAAAAACAAATAGCCCGTAACGACTAAGATTAAAGTTAAAAGCTAAGCGTAAAAGAAAAGTGCCGTTATAAACATTGAACCCTTTAAATAGGGAGCAAGGGACCTCCCTATACCCGGCATATAGCTCACCCAAGGTACTGATGGCTACCCTATTATTATCCTTTAAGGATAAATAGTAGGAAATGGGAATTAAAAAGGGTAATTTGATGGAGTTAATTAAAGGGATGGCACTGTTTGTTAAATTGTAAGAGAGGATAAAAACCTTTGTAGTCCGTGGACTTTGAATTGCTTCGGATTTCTCGAGTTTGGTTGAGGGAACGATGTGGCGCGGCCTGCGACGCAGGAGGTTGCGGGTTCGATTCCCGCCTAGGAGTCAAATGTTTGTACGATCGACAAAGATTTGTTCCGGGTGTTCTGGTTTAACATATAATAAAAAATATCTTTCTATGTAATGTATTGTATTAAGTATATCAGTCATCTAGTACCCATAACACAAGCTCTGCTTAGCTTGGGGCTAGATGATGCTGTCTGTATTGTTCAGCATTGTTTATTTATTATTATCAATAACAGCCGCACGGGTTGATCGAAGGTAAAGCTGCGTTCGTGTAGAGGTCACCATATATTACATATCGAGACCCCTACATGCCCCAGATTCCGGTTAGACTGGAAGCCGCCATTGGGATTCCAGAACTTTCAGCATTTTTGCAAGCAACTTTGGGCGTAAATAACTAATAAAAGTAGTGACAAATCCTAAGAACAAGGTCAGCACCGACAAAGCTCAATTATCGAAGAGTTCAATAAACTTTATTTGTTATTGATGAATGCTGTTTTTTTCATAAAACTCGATTTTTACGAAGGTCTTTCGGTAATTTTTTACGCTCTGGTTTTACGTTTTAGTTTGGGTGTTCGTGTGCATGCGAATTAGAGGTATACATGTAGATTAGCGTCTAACTGCTCATGTCTCCATCTGATACGATGCGAGGTGAGACAGCAAGCTTTTTAGCCATGCCCACCAGTAAGTTTGAGCCCGCAACTAGTTGAATCTTAAAAATATAGTCTTAAAAAAATATTTTTCGCAATTGCGAATCGATATCTTTTGTTTTTCATTGACGAATCCGGACAGTGCCGAGTCAGACATGTCTTTTCAAGTATGGCACGTTCAATTGTTTACTATTATTTTAATATTCATATTCGAACGTTATCGAAGCGTCGCAGTGGGAATTGTATCGTACCGATATCGTATGTCAACTATCGAATCACATTTTATTTACACGATACAATGGTTTTATGCATATATTGTGTGGTTTTTAACGTCAAGCCATTGCATGTTTTGTTTGAACATTTTACGGACTGTTATGGGTTTATAGTGATGTATTTATAGTGATCTTATCATAGTTCGATCATGTACCAATATGACTTTTAATTCATTTGTACTTTCTAGGTTTATCTTAGAAGCACTGACATCGGTGAAGGAAACACCATGGGGAAATCAGGACTTATAACTAGTAAAATCGGCAACACCCTTTGAGCTAGCGTGGTGATTGATGCTCATGCCTTCTCTGTATGAGAAGAGGCCGCGCGTTGTCTTGAAATGGGGTTGTGACAAGATATTTTTATTTTAGTAGTTGTTTCTTTTCTCGGCTTTTAAACTTTCTTTTTGGTCAGGCTCTCTCAAAACTTATAATAGTTCATTTGCTCATTTCCATGAAAATACGTCGAGTATAATATTGCAAATTAAAGCACTCGTATGACGCAATCGATATATCTACAGGTTTACACCTAGCTTAATGCATACATACATTTATTATAGTAAATTATTTATGATCGGAAGTAGTTCCCTCATTTTATGTAAAATGAAATGGAAAAGTCGAAATATTCTGGTCATGAAAATACTTTTACCAAGATTTATTTAAGCTGCAGATAATGACGCTCCATTAAAATTTAAAATTGATACTGTTGAAGTGAACATGATTGACTGGAAAACAAGTGGTATAAGTAGACGTAGATGTTAATGTTGCAAAATCTTCGGGATTACCAGTTCAGTTAGGTGTACCTCAAGGATCAGTACTAGGTCTTATTTTTTGTTAAATAAAAACAGCTGAACGGGTTGATTAAAAGTTAAGCTAGGCTTGAAAATGTCAGCCTGTGGATAGGTGACCATCCGTCACATATCGAGACTCCGACATCCGTGCCTCGGAAAGCACGTTAAACCGTGGGTCCCGGCTGTAATTTGTAGTCTTTGACAGTCGTTACGGGTCGTCAGACGCCCGAAAATCTGACTTAAACTGAAATAATGGTATTCTGCTGTATGGTTAGATTGGAAGCCGACAATAACATGGTTGGGAAAAGGCTAGGCAAATGATGATGATAAACTGAACTTACCATTCTGTTGATAACGATATACATATTTGATGTTTTAGTATTTGCAAATAATACCTCTCTTATATTTGAAGCAGATAGGAATATACAATTTTTTTTTTTAACAGCGCATTTTCAATGGTCGGGGATTGGTTTACGACCAATAACTTAGTATTAATTGTCAAGAAAACAAAATGAGTGACGTGTCACTCATATACACGTCTAAATGTCACTGCTATCGGTAGCGTCGGGGTCGGGTTACCCCTTCTCTCAAGTATGGCGATAGGGGTAATGGCTAGTCTTTACTTTATACTTGTGAGCGGGTGTTGTTTATGGTAACATAATGTTGTGTGAGAGTGTGTGTGTGTGTTAATGGTGTGTAGATTCAAGTTCTTACAACTTATAAGACAGATGTGTGTGTGTTGGGAGATTGTCCCGCCACATTTTCTTCCTAGGAAATGTTTTTCCTACACACACACACACATACACATACTTTACACAGAAGCAGTGGAAAATGGCGGTGGTTTTGAGGGACTTTCTACTGTAAATTTTTGCCTTTCAAAAGTCAGCTCAATTCTCAGCTTTATTTGAAGTTTCTTTTGAGTAATTACGTTACGAGACAACTATGAAATGATTGAATCAAGTTGATGATTCATCTCTTTGGGTATTTAGCCAGTGTTTCTTTTTCTTAAAAAATGAATATTTCATGTAAGTAATGGAAAAAAATGAGAAGCAGACAATCCTTCTTTGTTGAAAATAAACCTGGTTTTATAAAGCGTGTACCGTTACCTAGTTTTATAAAGCGTCTACTGTTATTGAATGAAACAAAAAGAAAAAATGTTATCCCCTAAGCCTTTTACTAAGACTGTTCTCTCTCTGATTGTAGCTTTCTATACTTCTCCTCCATATAAACTTTCACTAAGCCAAATCTCACAGTCCTCAGTGCGCGCAAAAGTCTTAAAAAGGGATCTGAAGTTTTCACTTCATGTATTAATAATATAATTAAGACCAGTTTTAGTGTTTACTTTCGTAGACGCTGCTTAGTTAATATGACTCACAGACGCAGTAACTTCGAACAGGATCTATCAACAGCGTCTACGCAGCAGTATCAATTTTAATGTAAGCAAGCAAGTAAATATAAAAATATTCAGATCTAAGTTAAAACATTGAAAACTGTATCCTGCCTCGACGTGAGAGACGTGGTGGAAGTTTTTGGTGCTATTAAAACTTGTACATGGAGTAGTCGCACGTTATATCGTCCAAACTTTTTATAAGACGCATGTAAGCAGCTTATGTGTTGTCTTGTGTTTTGGTAATGTGTCGTCAAAATACGTAGTCGGTACGTGAATACGAGGTAGGTGTTTGTTATGAAAAAAAAAACAAAAGGAAGTCTACCTAACTCAGATGAAGATGGGCTTCTTTTGTTTTTTTTCTACTCTTGATTCACAAAAACATGCGAGACTGCCAGAAGTCTTGCTACAATAGAATATTGATCGTGACTAATTTTTACCTTTGAAAGATAAATAAACTCATCTATTGGGTTTCCTGCCTAAGTGAAGCAGCAGTTGGGCTGCCTAAACTAATACACAACTCTTATGTTTGTATGGTTTAGTTACGTTGGTACAAGATACCACAAGTACAAGTCCCCATGGTTCAGGTAAGTTCACGAGACACTTGCGAACTGTTATCTTTTCATTACAACACTAGTCCTAAGTAAACTGAGCATAACTATTTGTTAACTAACACCCCTAGTAGGGTTGTCAGTTCTGTGGGTTTGTATAAAGATGTCTAGTTTGGGATACGTGAATTATTATATTGGCATCGTAGGCCTCTGCATGACTTTCCTGACTATCTTTAGCTTTTAAATCATCTTTAAATTACTTTACCATGTCTTTCGTTTACTTTTACGCCCTCTGACCAGGTGGGATGACGATCTGCGAAAGACTACAGGCAGATACTGGATGCGGCATGCTGAAGACAACGCGCTATGGCGCTCATTAGGAGAGGGCTATGTCCAGCAGGGCTATGGACTAGTATAGCCTGATGATGATCTTTCGTTCAGATAATATTAAATTGTTATTAGTTTCTACATTGGAAAATGAGTAAAGGTTAAATATAAGATAAATTTGGAATCAAAATTTTGTTGTCAGTTTTTTTACTCAAAGCATGGTTTAAATAAGTCACTATTAAACTTAGTTGATACACTTACCATGCTATCTTTATTGACAACCCAACTAGCAAGGTTATCAAGCCTCGCCCAGTGACTGTTCTGTCGTTATATAAGAGTACTCTTATTTGATTATGTAATTAGTTTTATAATGTAGCTATTTTAATGATGATGAAATCAATTATTACTTTTTTTTTTCAAAAACGTTGCCCTACTCTAGGCATTTTTCCTACATCGCACTTTACAAACATTTAAACTCACATGCACAAACACCTAGACTAGGAACAACTACCTGTACTTCAAACAAATATTTGTTCCGTGAAATCGAACCCACGACACGCGGCGCAGCAGTCGATCATTCAGCCACTACAACCGTGCCGCAATTATTTTATTTATTTAATTAATTGTTAAATAAAATTCATAAGTACCTATGCTAAATTTCAACTAGATATATTTACTGACATAATACTGATAATGCCCTTTAATTAATATATTGTACGGTACTTTTGACCCAGTAATTCCACGTTAAAACTTCAAACAGGCGAACGGGAAAACAAAGTCGCTCCATAGGGGTTTCTTTTATTCCATTTTGGTACGAAACCCTAAAAACGCACAATAGTAAACTACGTACATCGCATTGTGTATGCAGTGCATATGATAGCTAGTTTTCGAGTAAATGCGTTGAACAGGTAAAATATTTAAAAGAAGAATGAAAAATAAAAAAATAGTTTTTATTTTAACAAGTCAACCTTAACAAGTAGTGATTGGAACCTCTTTTTAAGCAAATAAGCCTGTGCTAGGAGACTCCGCTCTTCCAATTGAATAAGTATTATTTACTTGTCTTATATAACGACCGATGTGGCGTTATTTGACGACCGATGTGGCGCGGCGGGCGAAGGTCCGCTTGCGACGCAAGAGGTTGCGGGTTCGATTCCCGCCTTGGGACAAATGTTTGTACGATCTACAAATATTTGTTCCGGGTGTTCTGGGTATTTCCTATGTATAATAAAAATATCTATATATGTAATGTATTGTATTAAGTATATCAGTCATCTAGTACCCATAACACAAGCTCTGCTTACCTTGGGGCTAGATGATGCTGTGTGGATTGTCCAGCAATATTTATTTATTATTATTTATTATTTATTTATTATATAAAAGTAGGTACATACTGCGAAAAAATAATATAAAGTAAGAGAGATTTATGGCTAATCATGCAGCACGCACGCAAGCTTGCGAGTGTGTGAGTGAGAGTGAGAAGAATCGTTAAAAATTAAATTAAAATTAAAAAAAAAAAACAAAAAAAGCAGTCGCCAATGTTTACAGTAATATTAATTTATTTACCTAGATATTCCCCGACGCGAGTACGAGTCTTATTTTTTGCTTTTTAGAGGTTTTAGTGCCGGGGACTTTTTAAATTTAATTTTTAATTCTTTTTTTTAAACTAAATCTAAAATACTTAGTAGTAGGCACGCTTCAATTGACATTCTATCGAAACACGTTATTATGAAAAGTTATCTTGCGAAAAAACCTAGATTCAAAGAGTAAAATACGGATAACTTTTGAATGGCTAAACCGATTTTCAAGTTTTCAAACATAGCTTAGAACACTCCCAACTAATTCACCATTCAAAGAAAAAAAACAAAATCTTAATCGGTTCCTCCGTTCGGGAGCTACGATGCCACAGACAGACACACACACATACACACACATACAGACACGACAAACTTATATCATCCCGTAGATTTTGCGTCGGCGGCTAAAAAATGCTGCAGTTGAATAGTACCTATTGAATTAACGCTGCGGGCCTTGAAAAGTACTTTCCACTTTACATGTTCGTAAGTTGTGTACAAAATACAAACATATTTTTGCACACACGTTAATCCACCGAATTTTTGTTCCCCATACACGCGATAATATCCGGAAATCTCACGTCATGTCATTTGCATAGAACTCGCATCAATCGTACACAGGGTTCCGTAAAAGTGGCGTCCATTACACGCAGTAATAAATCATTTTATCTCACTCATAGAATGACTAATGAGCAAGGAAAAGAGCTCTAACCGAGTGATCCCACTTTGTCGTGACGATTATTTCATCGGTCGTTTATTTATTTGATTAGTCATTAAGCACACAAAATGTATGGAGGACTCTTAATGTTACGGCTATTTTCTACCAGTCATTCTTAAGGCTATTCAGAGACAACAGCAGTAGATGCAATTCAAAAAGGAAATATTAAGGATATTGCATGGGACTTAAACATAGCTAGTGAAATGTGAGTGTACTGTAGGTACGCCTCTGCCCAACCCGGGGGAAATACAAGCGTGAATGTATCTTGTCTTATGCTTAGTAAAAACTAGCTTTAGCCCGCAGCTTCGCTCGCGACAGGAAGTAGGGGGTTAGAAAGAGACAAAAAGTAGCCTAGCCCTTCAACTATCTCAACTTAAAAAAAAACTTAAAAAATTCGTGAAACTAACTTACTTAACGTCAAAATACTCAAAAAACCAGTGGGGACAGTGCCCAAGAGTGAAAAATATCTCTCTGAATAATTTCACTTTCGCCGAAAATGTTCCATATTCAGCTTCTTTTTTTAATTAAGTTTGTGTTAGCTCGTTAGAGTACAAGCGAGAAAAGTTATGTTATGTTGATTATTTTTTTAATGTAATACGGGCAGGTATAATGGGGAAAGCACTCGTTTAGTGGGGATTTACATAAAAACTTCGCAGTAAGAAGTACAAAATTGAATTCACGCATTTTTGCATGGGCTGCTTAGGTGTTGCTTTTAAAGTCTAGGTAATCATTCAGACTACGGAACTCCTAAATGTGCGTGGTTCGACACACATATGGACTACATTTCCTTTTACGCAATGCTTATTTTTAAAAATTAATTTGAATCCATTTATCATTTCTGCCTTCAAAACAAAGTCTAATTTATTTTTATTACGTTGCATATTTAAATTATTAACAGTACATGAATAATAAATTGATGATCCGTGATGCTATTTTTATCCTTTGTATAATCCCAGGGGAATTTACAAAATTGATATTATAAGTAGCTTGCCTTTCCGGGACATAAGCTCCATACAATTTTTATGAAGCGCTGCCCCATTAACTTTGTATCAGGGTTGGATTACAAAAAATAAGGTCTAACGTCCAAAATGTAATGGTTATGTAAACATAATTATATATTACAACTAGCTGACCCAGCAAACGTAGTTTTGCCATATAAAATGTTTGGGGGTGCACCACCCTTAAAATTTAGGGGGATGAAAAATAGATGTTGGCCGATTCTCAGACCTACCCGATTTTCACACAAAATTTGATACAAATCGGTCCAGCCGTTTTGGAGGAGTATGGGAACGAACATTGTGACACGAGAATTTTATATAAACCCCTAAAACTTAAGAGAAAAATCTATAAAACCTGCTATATTTTATGGATCAGAATTTTGGGCGACTAAAGGGATGAATAAATAAATAAATAATGTTGGACAATTCACACAGCATCATCTAGACCCAAGCTTAGCAGAGCTTGTGTTATGGGTACTAGATGACTGATATAATTAATACAATACATTACATGGATAGATATTTTTTAATATACATAGGAAATACCCAGAACACCTGGAACAAATCTTTGTAGATCGTACAAACATTTTTCATTAGATGAATGGAAGAAAAAGAGAAGCCACGGCGACCCCAAATATATTGGGGTTGGATAAGGGCAGGAGGAGCAAGATGATGTTTGACGTATTGTTATATTGTTTGACGGATAGATATCCGCAACGCGCGTATTTTGCGTAAAAGGAAGATGAAAATGATGATTATTGTTAGGTAAATAAATTTATTCTTATTCTTTTCCTTAAAGTTAATTACATAGTTACTTTCATCTACAAGACACGACTACTCTCAAAACTTTATTTGAAGAGTAGTCGTCCCTTGTAGATAAATGTAACATCAATTTGGCTCAAAGTAAACTGAGCGCCAATAATTTCGGAAACACGAAAATAAAAAGATAAAGAGAACGTTAATATTATAGATTTCATCTCGTAAAAATCGTTTTTATATCATAAATATAGTCAAGTAACTGTTTCACGTTATACATAATAAATCTGTCAATATTCCTGAAGGATATATATACATCATACAAAATATTAAAGTGTCTACATATTTGATAAATTACCACTCTCAAAAAGGGCTGAACAGAATTACTAACTTTCTAGATTTACTGGAAGTAGGTAGTTCCCTTTTGCGTTACACGTAGGCGTTGTCGAACGTGTACACTACTGGCATCTACGCGGCATTCGATATCGCGGTGTTTACGCGGCGTCCACGCAGTGTCTATGCGGCATCTACGTGTCGTCAACGCGATGTCTATTAACAGCAGAATTGTGTCGAAGGCTACAAATATGCAGTTTTTTACTGAGCTATTGATAGCTAAGTAAGTATGCTACTATCAAGCAGTTCAAATGGTCGATTGTTTTACTTGTGTTAAAAACAAGTTTTTGTAAACAAGTATACATTAGAGTATACTCGTATAATTGTTTGTTGTTGAAAACAAGTATACGCATTAAGGAATTGTTTTCTTTTTTTCTTTGATTAACTTTACAATACAGAAACAAATCTTGTATAATTGAACCTTAATAACAGCTCTAGGTTTGTTTAAGCGTAACATTTTGTAATTCAAATATTTAATAATAAATAGTTATATATTGGGCGTCCATTAAGGCACTACAGTTAATCCACTTAGCTAATGGGTATTATATTAATACCAGTAGAGTAGACAGGGTAAAGCCGTATAGCCAAGGGTTGAAGCGCATTCATTTGAAAACATAATTGTATCAAACCAACGTTACAATAGATTAGTCCTATATGGTATACAATGATGATAGTATATTTCGAATAATTATGCTATGATTCAATAAAGCACACCAAAAACAAAACCTCTATTATGGTTTCGATATCGTACGAAGCCGACCAAATCGGTTGTAAATCGCAATTCTAGGTCTAAGCAAGATTAGATTTTTGTTGTCCCTGAATGCGTTGACTCGAAATTTCAGTACGAAATTTGGTACTGGACGGATTTGAGCAGCCTTTAAATACCCGTGCCAACTACTACTTAAGAAAAAACAGGTTTAACTACTTTTTCATGGGATTCGGGACCGACTCCTTTCTAAAAGTGATTCTTTTATACATTTTGCCGCGACTGTTCCTTTTCACCGAAATTTTGATAATATTTTATGTATACGTGCCATAATCGATAGACCAGTTTTGCTGCGGTTAGTTGTGCACAAAGACTCTCAGTAGATGTACATATATATGATGTACATACGCAAATAAATCTAGCCGGTAAAAAAAGGGAATATTACGAGTAAATACACTATTATTGTTAAAATATTTAGAAAAATAAAATTAATCCGTTGGTTTTTTATAAAGCGCGCTGTATTTTTGAATTATTGACAAGAATAACCATGTCATACTGTTTTACCCCTTTGTACGATATTTTACGGGACTCAACTTTATTAATTTATTTAAAGTAAGGTCTATTGTTATAGCCAGTCACGTTGTCATTACCTTTGAAATATTCATTGGATTATAATATTAGGCAGGGGCTGTGTAAAGCCGGCGGGGCTTAAGATGGCGACTAATGCTAAATACGGGTCCTTCATAGCTTATTTTTGTCGTTAAGAAATCCCGAATACTATATGGTAGCCATCCTCATTTTGTGGTGGAGTTTCTACGCTACAACAGTTCAATTTCTTTAAGGGTCCACTAAGAAAGAACAATGACCATGTCTACTAAATAATAGGTCTTTACCTATGAAATTGCCGTTTTGTATAAATAAATAAATAAATAATAAATAAATAAATATTGCTGGACAATCCACACAGCATCATCTAGCCCCAAGCTAAGCAGAGCTTGTGTTATGGGTACTAGATGACTGATATACTTAATACAATACATTACATAGATAGATATTTTTATTATATATAGCAAATACCCAGAACACCCGGAACAAATATTTGTAGATCGTACAAACATTTGTCCCAAGGCGGGAATCGAACCCGCAACCTCTTGCGTCGCAGGCGGACCTTCGCCCGCCGCGCCACATCGGTCGTCAAGTATGAAAAAATTTAAATGATTTTTTTTCATGTATTTTTTATTTGTATTATTCGAAGTAATCACCCATGCAATCAATGCATCTTTGCCAACGCAGTGGCAGTTTATTGATGCCCTTCTTAAAGAAATCAGCTGGACGGGAGGCAACAAATTCTTCAAAGGCATTTTGTACTGCCTCTCGGGTATTGAATTTTTTTCCCGCCAAGAAGTTATCCAAATTCTAGAAAAAGTAGTAGTCTGTAGGCGCAAGGTCTGGTGAGTAGGGCGGATGACGGAGAGCTTCCAACCCCAGTTCTTGCAACTTGGAGACCGTCTGCTGTGCAGTATGAGGTCGCGCGTTGTCGTGCAGGAGCAGCGAAGACGAGCGATTGACCAATGCTGGTTGGAGATGTGCCAGCTTCTCCATCATTGTGTTCAATTCTTCACAGTACACATCTGCAGTAATGCTCACCCCGTTTGGTAAGAAGCTGTGTTGAATCACACCGGCGCTGGACCACCAAACAGTGACCATCACTTTTCTTGGGGTAAGTTTTCGTTTAGGGCATTGTTTAGGTGCTGAACCAGGATCCAACCAACTTGCTGAGCGCTTGCGGTTATCAAACAGAATCCATTTTTCATCGCAGGTAACATGCGGTTCAAAATTCCTTCATTTGTGTGTCTGTTGAGCAGTGCAAGGCACGTCTCGACGCGTACTTCGCGCTGGCGATCATTGAGTTCGTGGGGCACCCATTTGTCAAGCTTTTTTACCTTGCCAATTTGACGCAAATGGACCAATATTGTTTTGACGCTAACGTCGAAAGCTGCTGCTAATTCAGCCATAGATTGTGTATCATCAGCTTCCACAATCGCCTTTAATTCGTCATTGTCGACCAAAGTCTTCGGACGACCGCGAGGTTCATTTTTCAGGTCGAAATTTCCAGAACGGAAGCGAGCAAACCAATAACAGGTAGTGCGTTGGTTTGTAGTGTTAGCTCCGTAAACGTCGTTGATGTTGCGTGCCGCTTGTGCCGCGTTGCTGCCACGACGGTACTCATATTCCATAATTACTCGAATTTTTAACGTATCCATGATGACGAAAAAGATTTAAATGCGATGAAAATGTAACACTAATCAATAAACAAATGACTACTTTTGGAAAAAAAAATCCATGTTTTTAAAATAAAATTAATTTGAAATTAGAATTCTTAGCCAAACAAAAAATATTTTGATTTGAAATGGCCAGTACTGCAGAACGGCAATTTCATAGGTAAAGACCTAATATTTGAGCAATCTAGTCGAACGGAACACCCTTAACTGAGATCCTTTTGAGCTATCTAAACCTTAAAAGTTAAAACTAATGAGATACTAGTGAGATATTCCTAAGAGAATCTAAATGGTACATGTGGTATCTGAGTGATAGCAAAAAAGATAAAATTTCGATCAGATTTTTATTTAATCTACCTTAATTTTGAATCAATATTTATTTATTTTTATGTAGCGATCTCTAACGGACAAGCAGAATTCTGTAATGATGGTGATAGCGATGATACAAATGATTGAGAATACCTATAATATTCAGAATATTTCAGATTTTCTCCACAACATTTTCAAAGGTCGTTACGATTAGAAGAAAAACGACTTAAGAAACTGGAGAAGGTTATTTAAAGCACATTCTAAAACGAATAGTTTCAAGAAACCACTAGTTGGCGAAGTTTTATATAATAGTAATTATACAGACAGATCGAACGACCTCCAGATGGCGCCAGTGGCGTCTAGGAACCAGTGGTGTGTCCACGAAAAACTTTGCAGATATTATGATTAAAGTCGTGATTAAAGTTTTTGAACTTGCATGGTGAAAGTTTAAAGAGTTTTGTTTGATTTATATTAGTCTGCGCTTTGTGTAGTTTAAGAATGTAAAATAGCTAGAATTCATATCTCGATTTCTGAAGAAAGCCTAAGTTTTTTCAGGGCCTATGTATAATAGGGATGAGTCCTACGTAAAAATATAATAAGTCTATTTAGTCCGTCAGTAAGATTACCAAAACATATTGGACACGTATTTTTTGCTTACTCAAATCAATAAAAAGTAACAATGCTATAGCACATCAAAGTTCAGGAGAAGGGGCTTTTGACGTCAGTGTTACGTTAAAAATGTAGCACGGCGTGACGTCATGCGCAATTTCAACGCATTATATCGTCGTCATTTTTGGTTTACGTGACAGAAGAAAAAACACGTTTCTACTGGAAACGTGTTTTTTGAGTAATCCAACTTTCGGACCATTCATTTTAAGGACACCACCCTATCATAATAATTCTAGGTAACACCTACGTCAAGGATGGAGAGCCTTTACTGGTGAACGTGCCATTATTAAAAAAAATATAATGTGGTCATGACGTACCGTCAAAGAAATTTGTTTTAGTGATTTAATGGACAAAATACAAAACTTTTTGAACTTAAAATAATAATAATACCAGCCTGTAACTTTCTCACTGAAGAGTTAAGGACTCTTCTCATACAGGGAAGTCACGAGCATTAATCACCACGCTTGCTTGCTTGTAATTTGCGGCACACTAAGTCCTCATGATAGTTTCCTTCACCGATATCTGATAACAAATTATATTTCAAGTTCTATTTATTTAATTCGACGTCGACGTCGACGCCCTATGTGGCGCAGCGGGCGAAGGTCCGCCTGCGACGCAGGAGGTGCGGGTTCGATTCCCGCCTTGGGACAAATGTTTGTACGATCTACAAATATTTGTTCTGGGTGTTCTGGGTATTTGCTAGGTATAATAAAAAATATCTATCTATGTAATGTGTTGTATTAAGTATATCAGTCATCTAGTACCCATAACACAAGCTCTGCTTAGCTTGGGGCTAGATGATGCTGTGTGGATTGTCCAGCATTATTTATTTATTTATTTAATTAGGAATATTGTTGTCACACGCAGACTTAAAAACTTAAGTCTGCGTGTGACGACAATATTCCTATTTAATTATTCTGTCTATCAAATACTTTGTAAGATCCTTAAAATTATGTTTAATTTTAAAGGCCAAAGTCTGCATTAGCCCTTCCTTGTCAACATTATCCCAACCCTGACCGCGGCCAGTTACAGCTGCGGCTGATGTTCAAAAAGCCATAGCGGTGGGCCACGTAGCTGCCATTAATCTGGCAACAGATGCAGCGGCATCCAGCTCCATTACTGCCAGCCACCGGCGAGGTGTGCGTGAACGGTATACGACTTCATTATGGGGCTAACATCTGGTTGTAGTACAGAGATTTTGGTTAAATTGTTCGGTGTTATCCGGGAAACGAGCTAGAAGTCAAATAATAGGGATGACGCCTGACTTACTTTAACTTAGTATAAAATTAACATAGGCATGACGTCATGCCTTATTTCAAAGCAATGTTCCGAAGTCATCTTTTGATGTAGAAAGAGAAACAAACGTGTCAAATACTTTTAAATAATCTACCTTACGGGCAAAATAAATTGTTAAGAATGTTGTAGAATTCGAAAACAGAAAAGAGGTATGAATTTATCGATGGATTAACCTGATTTTTTTCCACAACGTTGCATTTTTAATAGAAAACTGTTTTTGTATACTTTTTATTTCGAAGTTCCTACTGGAACGGGATATTACGAGCGCTTTGGTTCAGGCTGGAGCTGAAGTTTAAATTAAAACAAATTGAAAAAAATAAAGGGTTAAAAATGTTTTCTCATACTAATCACTCATCAGAGTATATATTAAGAACCACAGCAACAAACATTCTATCTATGTTCGCTCTAGCGATTAACTTCCTTAATAATTAATTATAGACTGAGCCTGCAAAGCATGATCAGGTCTAGCTAGTTGTATAAAAAAAACAAATGATGATCAAGACTTAAAATCAAAAGATTATAAAAATCTGATTCCTTGATATATTTGACATTGTTCGAGCTTCTTAAACACCGTAGTGCAAGTATGTTCAAGATCGTAGGGACGTCGTGACAATACGTGTTAAGTCCTCAAGTGATTTGCGCTCGGTCCTTCAAAGTGAGTGTATTGGGTAACCTCTTGCTACCGACGCAAACATTTGTTTAATTAACCGACTCTACTTCAGTGGAGGTAGTCTAAAGGTGTAAGCAGACTGCGCCCGATCAAAATGTTTAAAAAAGAAAGAGAACAACATGTTTCGTGTGGTTTTGACGCACAAAAATAAATAAATAATTAAAGTGTGGTGGTGTATAGCAGCTGAATTATCATCAATCGACTTCAGCCATTTTATTGGAAGTCGATTGTTTTTGTTTGACGTCAATCGATGGCCTGGACAGTATTTCCCAAAGAATGGGTCACAACCCAATGGAACGTCACGAGGGTGACTGAAGAAAAGTTTATTTTTTCTTATTTGAACATTCTTCATTCATATAGTTATGCCCGTTTTTTTAAACATGACAACAAAGAGTTCAGTCAACTTTGGGAGCCACTGGTCTGGCACTCGTAACCTTTACGACGAATATAAGATAATGTGACATTGGCAATATCGACTTTGGCAGTCGATCGACCGCAGTCGGGCTGCGTTTTCACAGATCTAGTGGAGCGTGCTCGCGAGGACATTCGCGTACACAATAGATTAGACAAACTCAGTAGATAGCTAATCTAACTTTAGTTTTAACTCAGTGCACTTCGTAAATGGTTTTGTTCGAGAAGCTTCGACGGTTTTCTGTACGTGCGTGATTCTCGGGGATAGATTTGATTTGTGTTTATTAAGCATGAGATCACGCTTGTATTGTCCAAAGGGTTGGGCAGAGGTATACCGATAGTTCACCCATATTTCACCAGTTTGAGAAATACCAGATGGAAAATCCTTTAACACCTTGTCTGACCTGGGAATAGAACCCAATATCTCATCAGGGTATAACCACTAAGGTAACAAGACATTCTACATTTTTACATAAAAAAACAAAAAATCGTTTGTAATTTTTGGGGTGATTTTTTATTAAACTTTTATTTAGTTGTTGTTGTTCTCTCAAATATGCCAACAAAGCCATTGTTAGTATCAATATTTGAAATTCTCCAATGTATAATTTTTTATTGGAGAATTTGAAATATTCATTTACTTTTTTTTATAACGCATGTTGCATAGAGTAAAAGCCCCGTTGAGTAGTTTTCATTTTAGGCTGTTTGATATCGCTGGTATGCGGACGGGACGACGCTAATAAATCATTTCCCACCATAAAAGAGGAATATTAAATCGAAGGAGGGGAGCGAAAATGAACGAACGACTGAAGGGAACGGGGCGGTGTGAAAAATTGGGCCGTAAAAAGGCAATCCCGAATGCGCCAAAGCGATGAATAGTGAGCTATTTTCAATTACCTACGGCTAGTGTCCGCATTGTCTGCGCCCGTTATTATGCCCGCATATTAATGACTTGGCATTCTATTATTATATGAGCGTTTAAAACGTAATTGGTACCTTAAGATTTTTTGCAGAAAGTATCAATAGGGCCGATTCATTTCACTACCCATCTATCTTGTTAACTAGCTTTTGACGGGGGTTCCGCCCACGTGGAAGTCGGTAATTATCCCAAGGGTATACTGGTAAATAAGCCAAGGTCTATCTGTGTGAAAAATTATATCAAAATACGTATACTCGCTAAAGCGTAACTAACACACAAATAAACTGACTTTCGCATTCATAATTTTAGATGGTGTAAGTCTGATTATTGTGTCTGCAAATAGTATGGTACAGAATAAATGAATGATCAGTGATGCCCATGCTAGGTAAAACCTGTGTTAGGGCGTCATCCATCCACTGCTTTACTTTTTTGCTTTTTTTATTCATTTATTTTAGATTTTTGCTATGTATAATAAAAAAATATCTATCTACTGTCACTACTATCTCGCTACTGCGCACTTTTGTAAAAAAATATGAGTGGACTTGTGTAATTACTTTAGAGAATAAGAAATGGATATAATAATAAACGTAGTAACGAATAAAAACACAATTCAATTTGACTTATTTCTGCAAAACGTTCAGCTAAGTGAACACAGTGCAGAAAGAAAACGCTAGTAGGTACCAGCAGATGGATTCTAAGTCTTGACTTAATCGGCTTATTTAGTTAGTACTTGGGTGGGAACGAGCTGAATATTGCCCATTGTGGGACAATGCTGGTCACGAAGTTGTAGATACCTATAATATTGTACGGATTGAGGACTTAACGTTTAGGTTTCATGTAGCTAGTTCTCGTTGAGCGTCATTCGAATGGAATTTAAACTGTTCTTAGTTTGAATACACAGAAAATTTAGTATAAATACGTATTGGGCTTAAACATGGTCTTAAGCTGGCAAGAGGATAGGTAAACGACTTCAGGTACTCTAAAAATCCCCTTCCAAAATAACGGTCGAATTTAAAAAGCAACTGCTATGTGATAAATAAATAAGGTACCTATAGGAAGTCGCTTGCCCAAAACCGGGAATTTCCGAATCTACTTTTACTTACTTATTTTTTTCTGTTGCTTGTTTTTGTGTATAGCCAAATTATTTGCCACCGACTTCTGAAATTAAAATCATTTTTAAAAAGTCACTTTCTTTTCGTTTTTTTTAGACTTTTTTTCGTAAGTTTACCACCTTTTGCTACCTATCGTACAGACCCCAGCACATCAAAATACCCCAAACTGCCCGATTTTTCTAATTGAGCTTGAATCTTATTTCTATTGCGATAAAGTAGAAAAACTATCAAAGAAATTTGACACATTGGGGAAGCTTAATGTGCTGGCCTCTGTACAATATGAAAAGGTATAATATGGAACTTCAATATTTATAGAACATTCTAGTAATAAATATTATGTCATGTTCCAGTTGGGATACAAGTGACAGATATTTGTGTGACAACAGCAACTCAATTCTAGTCCCGTGTTTATAACAACATTCAAATTCTAGTCCAGCTTCAATCTGTCAAAAATGTCTAATACACCTACATTTTTGACATTGATCGTTTTTTTTAGTTAAGTACGGGAAATGGCCTTTTGATTGACATTGCTCTACTGAATTATTCATAATATAGTTATCTCTGTGTAGATATTATTTATTATAATTTTTATATTATTTAAAGAAAATTCTTGGTAAGTGTACCACCAGTATATTTGTAATAGCATTATAAGTTGGCCTCAAATTCTATTGAAATACCGTACTACGGTAGTCCAGGTCAAATTCAAGGTGTTACCATTGATGAAGACCCTATTGGACTTACTAAAGATTTAATTTGTTTCATCTTAAACCCAACAATTGGTGAAACTAGAATGTTGCATCACATTCGTACTTCATTTTAGATTTTTATTTAATTTTTCGTAACATTTGTGTTCTTTAAATTTAAACTACTGCCCCATTCGCAGTCGATATGATAAAAATTCTACGAAAGAATAAAGTAACTCAAAACTGCGATTCCTCTTCGATAAAACCTCCAAGACAAGATTGCCTTTAACAGAAAAACGGATTCCTTGAACTGAGGCTTGAATAGGATGACTCCTGAAGGCTTCAGGTAAAACCACTCACAGGATTATGAAGAGAGCTTAAGTTCTCAGACTTCCTTGAAAGTCAGAACTAATTCTTAAGAGTGATGACGTAGTTAATAATACCTGCTGGTACGTTCCTTAGCTTTCTCATTATGAAGAAAATTCGTAATTATACTCTTGGGCGTGAACTGAACAGAAAGGTATACTTTTATGTAATTATCTTAACGCTTAAAGCTGTCAAACTATTTTCTGCTTCTACAAATGAACTTAGTCGTCCATAATTATTTGAACAAGCTTTTTAGAATCGATTATTTGTTAGTTCGATTTTATTTTATTTTTTTCAAAATACGCACATATAAATAAAAAAATAATGCTGGCCAATCCACACAGCATCATCTTGCCTCAAGCTAAGCGGAGCTTGTGTTATGGGTACTAGATGACTGATATACTTAATACGATACATTACATAGATAGATATTTTTTTTATTATACATAGCAAACACCCAGAACACCCGGAAGAAATCTTTGTAGATCGTACAAACATTTTTCCCAGGGCGGGAATCGAACCCGCAACCTCTTGCGTCACAGGCGGACCTTCGCCCACCGCGCTACATAAGGCCGTCAAACTTAGATATAAACATAGATAGGTCATCACCACAACTGTATTCCCCGAAGGGTTAGTCTACAAGTGCTACTGTTCATGAGGTCCGAACATGAGTTCCTGGGTTCGATTTCCAGGTCCGGGCAAAGTGTTATTGGGTTTTTCCTTAGAATTTCTCAGTGGCAGCCCGGAGCTTGGAAGTTGGTAGTAATACCCCCGAAGCTCAGAAAGCAAGGTCCTGCGCCTGATTGGACCCCGGTAATATGGGTTGCTATTCCATCGGCATATGAGAGTGAGGGAAGAGACAGCGCACTTGTGTATTTATAATATCTTCCGCGTCGGTAGCTAGTCTCCACTGAGATTGACCGTCATGCCTGAAATTCGATCAGGAGAACTATATATTTTCTCAATTAGCTGTAGATTAAAATATTCGCTTTCTGAAGCACTGAACACTTCGATAGCTTCATTCACTGCCTTCGCTGTATTAAGTCTCTTTGAGCTTCCAGAAAATTCCAGTTTCGCCTCGCATTTCTTGACTCCATTCATTACTGAGTTGTAAAATAGCTTTACAAGTACAGTCAACTAAATTAATTAGTATGCGGGCAATTGTAAGCACTTTCAAACAATAATTGGAAGCGTACAGAAAAATCTATCAAACAAATCAAGCAAGCTATCAATTGCTAGCTTAAGAGATATCGCATAAAATTGGTAGCGTGGAGCAAACTGGGAAAGATGAATATTTTTCCTGTATATCTAACTCTTTGTTTGACTGTACAAATGTTCACAACTTGCAGTAGGAAGGGAGCTGAGCAAGTTTTTGCCGATTTATACCAGTAACTGTAGAAAAGTTGCCTTAATTTGTCAATTTCTGCAACTGTTCTTTTGTGGAACTAAGGATTATTTCACGTTTGTTTTCGAGTTGCTGTTTCGTTTGGACTTTGCTATTGTTTGTGAAAAGTGCAACAAGGAAGTTGGAAAATTGGTAGGTACTTGTGTAACAAGTTACAAACAATGATGGAAATAAATTTCAGCCGTTGTTGTCGTTCAAGAAATTGATAACGGAATTCTGGCATATGGGGGAGGTCAGCCAGAGGACACGTAAGACGAAGGGCACGGACGCGATTTTTTAAATTACATAGAAGGCAGGATACGCAAACACGGTATTTTGAAGCAATATCAGCGACGTCTGCGACACGTGGTGTGCAGCTCTATCCGCTCCCCCGCTGCTTCTGTGCCCTGTCCTAACCAAGTCTGCGCTTCGTCGCTTCGGTGTGCTATTAATAGGCAAAGATGCGTGGCGTCTGCGTTCCGTTCCCTTTATACGTTTTGAACTGCGACTCCACGTCCATGCTACGACTGCACCTGCAGCGCGAAAACTGCAGTCATATGTCGACAGTTGCAGTTGTATGTAGTAATCGGTCTGATACAAATATATACTGCAAAGCAATGCCATCTCTCGTCGGCGCATTGCCGTCTGCCGTCTTCTACGTTCCGCGAAATCGCACCTAAAAGTAATTTCTGTTCATCCTGCGCCTTACCCGGCATCATCATTTTCTCCCATTTTTTTCATCATTCCCACTGCTGGGAAACAGGTCTCCTATCTGTGAGAGAGAGAGGGCCGTGACGTAATCCACTTCGCGGCTTCTGGCTGAGTTGGCGGCTGTCATAATTGGGCCCAGGACCGGAGGTTTTCTCACGGTGTTTTCCTTCACTAATCTGTGCCTGATTAAAGAATATCCACATCCAGATTGATTCAAAATCATCATTCAACCATCGGTTTGATTAGCAGCATTACAATATTGTCATAAGTAGTATAACTAGTAGTACTAGAACTCGTATATACTAGTAGTATTATTATATTATGTTATAAGTAGTGTAGTTGGCTGTCGTGGTGGGCCAGTGTTTAGGGCCATTATGCACGAGGTGGTGGGTTTAAATCCGAGCAAGTACCAATGTTACTTTTTCAATGAATATTTGAGAAAGTTACATTGATCATTTTCTAGGTTTACTTTAGACATTACTGACATCGGTGAAGGGAAATATCGTGAGGAAACCATGGACTTATAACGAAAATAAGTCTGAAATCGAATACCCGCATTCAGCAAGCGTGGTGATTAATGCTCGTGCCTTCTCTGTATAAAAAGAGGTATTTGCCCTGCAGTGGGACAGTAACAGGCCGGTATTGATAGCAATGTTTCCACGATACAATCAAGTAAAGATAACAAACAAAAAGTTGCCAAACTAAATCCGCATACTGCCTTTCCTTCCAATATATTTCTTATTTCCATTATTCCCTTGCTTATAACGTCTTATTGGAGAATACAAAAGTTCTCTGACAGCAAATAATGCCTGAGATTGAACGGTTTATTATTTATGATATGCTCTTATATACAGACGGATGAAATAATATTTGTTGCATACGATGTGAATTTTCCTTCTATGAGTTTATTGAGAGAAACAAGGGACAATATTTGATGGAACAAGGGTTAACATTTGTAAATCTATTATCTTGGTTTTGGTTTAGATCGGAATATTCTTTTACTATAAATATTTTAGTGTAAATTGTAATAAAATAAAAGTGCTTTGCTGTTTTGTTGGTCTTGTGGATGCAAGCGTTAGTGCTGAGCACAAGGTCCTGGGTTCGATTCCCAGGTCACACAAAGTGTTATTGTAATTTTCCATCTGGGATTTCTCAGTAGTAGCCTAGAGTCTGGATTAGTGCCCGGTTGGTGGCAATAGGCTCACCCCTTTTTATGCTGGACTAAAACATAACTGGCGAAATGTGGGTGAATTATAGTTACACCTCTGCTTAGCCCTTCGGGGAATACAGGCGCGATGCTTTGTACTTAATTGTAACATAGTGTTTTAGTTCCTCATCAGACAGACAGATTTACTTTCATATGTATGATATTAGTATTCATATTGATTACGAACACCCTGACTAAAAGGAAACACAGAATAGATACTTAGACACTCCCGAAGCATCGAACATCTCTAATATCACGGTTAATTATAAATGAGACATTAAAAGCAGGCACTTAGAATGCCTAACTCAATATATATTGCTTAAAACCTGCTTACATTAACATTTTCTCGTAAACCCTATCTTAAAAGCCATCTAAAAACAATATTTCTTCTAGATACTCTTACTTTAAAATTAATTTACGCGGGCGGAGTTCAAATAATGGCCTTCAGAAAACTTCCCGTAATGGCTTCCCCGCCCTCAAAAGGTCGAAAACCCTAGGAATATGTGTACGGAGGACAGAAACCTATATAGATAAATGGAGCGATCGCCAGCCCTTGCGCGATTTACCAATAAATAAGGATATACGCAGTCCCAACGATAAATTGCCTCATGAGAACTTGTATCGAGCGATATCCCGGAATACACATGTTTTTGTATCGAGTACTAGGAATGTCTGACCTTTAAATATAGCAAAGTAGGTCTTCGCCCGCGATTTCATCCGTGTGGTTTTCGTTATTTTCTATTCCAACTAAATATAAATATTGCTGGACAATCTACACATCATCATCTAGCCCCAAGCTAAGCAGAGCTTGTGTTATGGGTACTAGATGACTGATATACTTAATACAATACAATTACATTACATATATAGATTTTTTTTTTTTATTATACATAGGAAATACCCAGAACACCCGGAACAAATATTTGTAGATCGTACAAACATTTGTCCCAAGGCGGGAATCGAACCCGCAACCTCTTGCGTCGCAGGTGGACCTTCGCGCGCCGCGCCACATTGGTCGTCAAACGTCCACCCCCTTTAAAGCATTGTTTTGAAGACCAAATATAGCCTGAGTTACTCGCTGATAATGTAGCTTCCTATATTTAACTTAAAGAATTTTAAAATCGGTTAGGTAGGTAGTTTTGGAGGTTATCCAACACAAACAATTTATAACAAACAAAAAAAAAACATCAAAAACAGAATCTCTTTATAATATTAGTATAGATGGAACGTAAACTTTTATTTTACGCGAAGATACCTACTTACCGACTACTTTTACAAGATAAACACTAACTTATATTAAACCACATATTATCATGCCTGTATCCGAAGAGTTGGGCAGAGGTGTACCTATTGTACCTACATCCGAGAGCACCTATTGTACCTACATCCGAGAGCACCTATTGTACCTACATCCGAGAGCACCTATTGTACCTACATCCACGTTTCGCCAGTTATGTTAAGTCCTGTAATATGTAAAAGGCAAGCCTATTGCTATCAACCGGGCACAAATCACGACTCCAGATTACTATTTATTTTATTTTGACGACCTATGTGGCGCAGCGGGCGAAGGTCCGCCTGCGACGCAGGAGGTTGCGGGTTCGATTCCCGCCATGGGACAAATGTTTGTACGATCTACAAATATTTGTTCCGGGTGTTCTGGGTATTTGCTATGTATAGTAAAAAATGTCTATGTATGTAATGTATTGTATTATGTATATCAGTCATCTAGTACCCATAACACAAGCTCTGCTTAGCTTGGGGCTAGATGATGCTGTGTGGATTATCCAGCATTATTTATTTTATTTTATTTTTTATTTATTTAAGAATTCCATTAAGAAAATCACCAATAAGATGTTGCCCAACCCGGGAATCGAACCCAAAACCTCGTGCTCTGCAGTATCGCTTGCGACCACTGGACCAACGAGGCAGTAATTCATATTTTGAGGAAGACAGTGGTGGTTTTGTATGTGAAAAATAAATTCTATATAGGAATAAATTCCTATTCCCGGGAGACTGCTTCTTGAGGTACCGGATGAGCACTGAAAGGCGTATTGATATTAATCACTAGCTGTGCCCGCGGATTTATCCGCGTGAAATTTAACAAAACATTGGCTTTTTATTTTTTGTCACAGAACTCTAATTCCTTTTCTAATAATAAATTAGCTAAGTTACTTCTTAAAACATTAACTATCTGCCAATAAATGTCCCATCAAAAGCGGTTCAACGGTTAAAGACAGTAGCCCAAACAAACAGACAGACAGTTTTTTTGGTGCAACTACCGGATAAACTTTTATATGCATATAGTAAAAAATTGTTATAAAAACATTACAAACAGAATCTTCAAATTTATTTGTTTTTACCTAAGATTATTTATACTCGTAATACAAGCCAAACCGCCGACAACAACCGGCTGTAAAACCTCTTCTAAATATTAATTAGTGTTTATTTCATACTATAATAACATTATAAATATCCATGAACGTTTGAAGGCTCTACAGTACCTACTAAAATAATTCCTGATGGTAAAAATGTTTTCACTCGATGCTCGTAAAAAGCAATTAAGAAAACTGGGTAGAAACAGCAATTTACCTACAAAGCCCTATAGTTTATTACGTAGAAATACTTATTAGTGGAATTAATACAAAGATCATATAATATTCTCCTTGTTAGCGAAACTCGGCGTACGTAGGAAAGAAAAAATAAAATAAATACATAATATTTTCATTCGCTTTCACATTTTTGCCTTCAATATTTGTTCTTGTGAAGCCCGCAGTCTGTGATAATAACTTTGAATGTACTTGTACTTTAACAAACTCATTTTCTTCAGACTGATCTTCCCAGTTTCGCCTTAAGCTTAAGCAATGACACGGGAGAGTAGTAAAGATATTAGATTTACTACTGCTCTATTTTAATGTTTATTGTTCTTTGGTTCATTTCTCCTTGAAGCAACTGGAATATAAAAGCGAATGTTAAAGTAGTTATACAAAATCATGGAAGCTATTTTGACCTCTAACGACTTAACGTTAGCCCATTTCCTTATGTGTTTTCGTACCTAAGTCGCCGCAAGCTTTTCACTAACAAATGTGGTGATGTTTTAGAATTGGACACGAGCGAGGATTCAGCTTTTTGCGCACCAGCTGCTGAGGATAATCTGAGTAAAAAGTAGGTTAGCAAGGGTCTCATACAAGGGTTCACAGACGGCTTAAGCTCCAAAACATTCTGGGGTACTGACTGCCACAAATGTAACTCATGTTAGAGAATTTAAACTATATTCTGCACCACGCAATGAGGTTTAAAGTTGTCACATACATTTTATTATGGTTAATGAGAACTGCGTAAAGAAAACAACTTAGGGTCTATCTACTACACATCAATGTTAACATTTGAACTTAGAAAACAACGAAATAAAAAATGAACTGTTAAATTTTAATTTCATCCGTCGTGCCGTCGTGTCGTGAACACACATTTTTATACAGAAGTCGTTAGATTTGGTGAATCAATCAATGAAGTAAAGCAAAAAAAAAAGTTCCAAGTGTTTTATGGGAAGAAGAAGTGGTGCAACAAATTCCTCAGAATTACATCTGGCTGTTAAGTTAGCAGAACTTGATTATATACGTTATGTAAAGGAGTTTGTAATTAAAGTTATTTTTATTCTTTTTTTCTGCCCTATCGTTTTCGGCAAATTTAAGAAACCATCCACGCGAACGAAGTCGCACCCACAGCTAGTTTCTAAATATAAATTAAAATTTCTTCAAAACTCGTATTTCACCAATTCACCATGAAAGCAAATAAAATATTTTCCTTCATATAGCTGCTGATCCAGTTATAAACGTGTTTTTGTTAGGAAACAATGCTCATTCCTCCACCGAAGAGATTCCCTTTTTACTCTAATGAAAAAGTTTGACGGTTAGCTTCGCGATTGTTCCGTGTTTCAATTAAAGAACTTGTTTCTAGTTTATTTTTTAATTACTTTAAATGTTGATGATTGGCAATACCATTGCTGGTTCAGGTTTGACAATGTCTGATAGCTTAAAACGAGCGACTCTTGTATATATGTACATATATATACAATCTGAATTTCTGAAAGGGACGATTTTCAGGAAATTTAGTATGCTGGGGTTATGGGGACGATAAATCGATCTACCTGGGTTTCATTTTTACAAAACGTCGTTTTATCCGAGCAAAGCTTGGTCATCCAGGTACTATTTACAACTTGAAAGAGTTTATGTTTATTTGCAACAGAGGACGTGCATATTATAAGACACAACAAGGTTAATACAAAGTTCTAATAATGTGTTTACTAACAGTAAACAAATTATGTTATTGATGACAACTCACAAACGAAAAGTTTAACACAATGAAATATCGGCAGTTGCAAGTCGTGCTTGGCAGCATAATGCTAATGGGAAGCTCACAGCACAGCGCTGGTTTTCAGTGGTCACCTTTGCTTGAATTATATTTATGACATCGTAATGGCCCAGCCAAGGCCTCGTCTCTCAAGCACAAGGTTATGGATTCAAATTCTGCTAGCAACAATGTGACATTTTCAATCCTTATGTACAGACGACGACTTATTTATGTCCTAAATGAGTTTTTTTCTTCTTCTTTTTAATTTAATTCAATTCAATTTATTTAAATCAGACTAATGACTAAATTATTACTAAAATATAAACCTAGTTCAGGTTTTTAATATTGATATTAATGTGTTATGAGAGCGTTTGGCTCTGAAACCAAGTTGCTTGCCGATGTACTAAAATTATAAACGAGTTCTAAGAACTTACGGCGACACTGAGCTAATTATTAATATTTCAAGTACACACGGCTAGATGAGAGCTCAGCTTATACTGGAAATGTATGGCTTGATATGTAGCCGTATGTGCCAAAACTGGAATAAATTTAAACTAACATTTTCATACTTAGGAAAGATTTGATCGTTTGTATGTAATGGAGAAACTCAAAAACTCCTCAACAGGTTAAACAAATTATTTCACCTATTGAAAGCTACATTGTCAGCGAGTAACATAGACTCAATTCTATTTTCAAAAGTACTCTTTAAAGGGGTTGGAAGGGATGTTAATGTTTAAAGGGAAAAGTATGAAATCCACGGGAGAAATGCTAGTCAATAATAAAAAAATCAATGTCTTTTTTTTGTATGATTTTAAAATTGATTATTTGTTATTACATCTTCCATTGCTACACGGGAAACCGGTAGTGGCGAAGGGCCGGTCTAATCCTCCGCCATCTGAATATGTCATCTTAAATGATGTCATGTATGGGTTTAAATATAAAATGTTTAAAGAATAATGTTCAATCATCCTGTTCAATGAAAAACGAGAGTCCTCACATTCACCAAAGTAGCGCCTTAAATAAATAAGTAATGTTGTTTTGTTTTAAGTATACACTCGTGTCTGAAAATAAATGATTATTATTTAATATTTATTTAGTGTTACAAAAATAAACTACGCCGTTAACCAGCAAAACTTATACCATGTCCGCTATCGTCGTTGTATCATTAATATTCTCCGTAACTGCCTTAAACATGAAGTGACCCCTTGTAAATCCCTTCGTCGTTTCTTACGAGACACCGGGGATGCTCCGACCTGATCTCATTCCTGACAGAGGTCATACGCCAGTGCGGTCTGTTCTAAGTACATACACCTTTAACGCAAGAAATATCCCTTTTCTGGTTTAAAGAGACTGGGGTTCTACTTAAATAATTTTGACGTCAAGGATGGTGAACCTTTATTCGTGAACGTGCCATTATCTAAAAAAAATGAATGCATCCATGACGTGCCTTCAAAGAATCTTGTCTTAGTGATTTAATAGACAAAAAAAGAAAACTATTTGATATTAACTTATAACCTTCTATTTTCAATTCGTTTGTACAGATGCCAGCGCATCAAGCTACCCTAAACTATCAACTTTTCTCAATTGAACATGAACGTTATTTCTTTTGCTACAAAGTTAACACGTTCCGGGACACTTGACTATTTGCAAATGTCATGATATGACACTTCAAAATCCCATACATTTTGTCATACCGTTTACAACCGTAATCCCATATTACAAATATTTTTAAGAATAAAATACCACGTCTTTACTTTGAATTATGCAAACTAACAAAACACACATGCACCGAAGTAGGTAGGTACCTACCGTATCATGATCCATTCGTAACCGCATATAACTACCTATTTCACTCGTCTCAATAACTTTCCGTTACTCTATTTGCTTTATTTATTAATCCAAATACCTTTTTTTTCGTGAAATAAAAGGAAATACTTATCCATTAAAAAGACACACATAATGTAACCTACCTACTAGTAAGTAAAATTATTTTATAGTCTTACCTTTCAGACTTTCCAGGTAATTTAAAAAAACTTATGTCTGGATGCGTTATTGACGAATTCATACAACCAAAAACAGCACAATATTTCCTACTCGTCATATTAACTGATTTTTAGAGAAAAAATCGCGCGGTTATTGTTAAAAAAAAAACACACCGTCCGTTCGACACTGCGGTACAGCCGTGACTGTCTGCGCCCCGAGCGCAACCCGGGATCAAGGCGTGTAGGTATAGATCGCGTTTCGTCCGTTTGTATGAAGTTGGAATACTGTATTATAATATTACCGTGACCTCGTCATCAGGATGATCATACATGCTGGATAACCGAAATTATAGTCGAAACACTCGCCCTTAGTATATACGTCTGTTAATTCACTAAGGTTAACTCAATTCAACAATATCACTGATTCAGGCAGATGGAATCAGACTACACTATGGAAACGCGTGGAGTTTGATACAGGATAGCACAATAAAATCCGCACGCGTTTTTTCTATCCAAAAGCCCAATTCAACCTTCCAAAATTTTTCGTTCCCACCATCTCAAACGTCAAAACCTCGTATTTATGGCATACGTCAATTCAATGTTGTCACCTATTCAGTGTTGCCACTTCCTGTATCGATTTCACCCAAGTAGGTTCACTACTTGACGTTTCAGATTAGTAATAACTAAGTAACTAAGGTACTAACTAGTTTAAGATTAGTAATAATTTGACGACACGGTTGGCGCAGTGGTTGAGCCATCGGCTGCTGCGCCGCGTGTTGTGGGTTCGATCCCCGCACGGAACAAATATTTGTATGACCTACAGGTAGTTGTTCCGGGTCTGGCTGTTTGTGTATGTGAGTTTAAATGTTTGTAAACGCACCCACGATACAGGAGAAATTCCTAGTGTGGGGCAACGTTTAAAAAAAAAAAAAAAACGAACAATGTTATTATTAATAGTTCTTATCCGTGTTGACACTGCGACATATGAATTACCAATTTCCAGGATTACATATCAATTAAGTTATTTTGGGGATTATTAGCACGAGAATAGTTCTGACTGTAAATAGGGCACATTTAATTTTTAATTTATTCAGCGTTTCTTAGACCTTCTACGGCGAAGACGCCCGTCTTTTGGATCCTACTGTTGGATGACTATGGCCTATTAGTCTTTATGAACTTTACAAATATTGCCCGCCCCAGCGCTACGCAAAATACGCGCTAAGACGCGTAGTTTTGGACAATGGCCCGCCCAACCCCACTTCAGCTTATCACTTAAAAAAAATGGGAATCTTTAGATTTGAATTGTCGTGATACCTGTGTGACGAAATCTTTTTCTTATACTCCTATTGTCTAATCATGTAAATATAGCTGATACATTATCAACAAAATAAAAATCGAATAAAAACCTTTCAAGTCTTATTAAGCGTAACGAAAAATGAACAGGGCTTGTCATAAAAAGCTGTCTGGCTGTAAATGAGCACCGTTTTAAGGTCACGAGATCCATTCATTGTTTTATAAAGCGAGAAAATTGGCATAAAAAGCCTAATAAAACATTTATGAAAAATAAAATCTCGCATTCGGAAATCTATAGTCACGCCTGTCGAGGTGTCAATTCTGATTTATAGGAGGCAGAACTAAAAAATCATTCGATTCGATAAAATACCGATGACGTTTTACTGGAGTTCGTTCGCTCATTCAGTGTAATCCGGAATTATTTATGGTGTTATTATCGCTTACAGGACCGATACCCGGTGTCGATATTTGTAGGGACCGTAAATTGGTAGGTGGGGAAATAATTCTGATGGATGTGGCGAGAGGGCTTTTCTTTCTGAGTTCTTTTTTGGTGTTATTAGAACAAAATGTGGGCGATAAATAGGTCTGCTTTGATTTGCCTTTATTCGTGAAGAACTTTTTGGAGTGTTGCGAATGTTTGTGAGCTAAAAAAACTCTGAGGTTTCTTCGCAGACGTCGTAGAATCTATGGAAAAAGTGTCTCAGAAAAGTAATTCTACAAATTTTCTAAAATCTTGATATAAGCATTATTTGTACAAATAACAATCAAAGTTTTACTGACTGATTAAACCTTGACGCACGTTAGACATTCGCTAAAGGTTTAATTTGGGTAATATAGAGACAAAATATGTTAGGAATTGAACTTTTGCATCTAAAGTTCAATTATTATCTGGACTAAGTTGATGAGGCAACAGCTGTCAAAACCACAAAGAGGAACCCGCCAAGATAATACCAAGTAAAGTCACTGCCTTCACTGGAACTCAATACTGTCATTCACCCATTAGACATTCGGTAATTGGAACATGTAGACAAAGTTCCCAACTCTAAAGCACGGTACTCCATAAGTACCGAGCCAAAGGCCCGAGGCTAATAATTTCAAATCGGAACAGTTACAAGTTCGACAGACTAGGTAATGGTAGGACCTTAGGGAGTAACGATTGAATCGATGCGGCACGTCTCTACGAAGGCTGAACGGGCTCCCGAAGGAGTGCTATGTCCGGGTGTAAATAACGCTGATACGATATCTTCTGTCGTGAAGTTCCATGTTACTGGTATCAGGTAGTTTTGTTTTATGGGTTTGTGTGAAGGAGCGGTGGAATCGCGTTTGTATTTGTGTTTCGGATTGTTTACCCACATTCCACGAATTTGGATAGGGGGTCATTTCTGCGGTTGGAATTGTATTTGTACTCATCTAGGTTTATTGGTATTACTAACGTTGGTTTTGATTGTTAGGAAGTCGAATAGTAATAGTAGATATTCTTGGTATTCGTCCGGAGCCTGAATTTGTGACCGGTTGATGGTACTCGTAATAGTACTAAATCGTAATTGGCCAATTGTGGGTGTTCTATAGGTCTACCTCTGTCTAACCCTGGGGGATAAGAACCTTTAAACTTCCCATTAAATAATAATAATATGACCTAGCCTTTTTCTAGCTGTCTCCCCCCCCCCCAACGACGCCCTAAGCTGAGGTTCGAGCCCCACATGGGGTGCCCTTAGCGAGTGTTTTAAACTGTAAATATATGTAGTTGTGAGCCCTGGCTGGGGGCCTTAAATTCATTTGATGTCATCACAGGATATACCGATTAAGCAGTAAACAGCCTTCTAGTGCTGAACTGCGAGTGGCCCTGCCTAAAAAATAAAAACCTTCGGGGATTACAGTTATATTTAAATATTTATACTTTATTAGTTAATATCTTTAACCATCAGATTTGAGGGTTTGAAAAAAGCATAGGTTTTTATCCATTTCTTGAAACCACTAAGATGTTTTGTTCTCTCTATAAGACCGTGCCATTTCTTCATTGAATTTGTCTACGGCATCCTCAAACTTGAGAAGTTTTTGTGGAATTCCAAATTCGAATCGATCCTAAACTCGAGAGCTCTTGACGGCACTGCAGAAGAGCGGTCGAGCTACATCATACAGTCAATATATACTGATCTGGGTCACTTCGGGTCAGATCGGCACACTTCGTTATTTACCGGACACTCGCTTTTTGATCATGATATTTTAACGATATGATTTTTACATACAGATAATAGCGTTTTTATTAATCTGTAAATTGAAAAACCCGGCAAAGAGCGAGTCTTACTCGCTCACAGAGGGTTCCGTGCCTTGGTTAGAAAAAATATGTTCGTTTGTAAAAGATATTTATTCATTTCTAATTTTAATATTACTATGGATCAAGTCTACATTTGAATAAACCACCAGACCCTTTGTTAGTCATTTAAAAATTCAAGAGATAAAATACTGCAGACATTTTTTTAAATAGTCTTCAAAAGTGGAGATTCAGTTATTCTATTAACCAATATATTTTTATCCAACTCCAGGGAAAATATAACCGCAACTTCAACTGTCTTACGAATAAAATTAAAAGATGAAGTCTAGAAGATGATATTTATGAAAAAAAGGAAACACAGCGATCTGATGCCGTTTACTGGTGATCGAAGTTGATGATGCGAAATTGCGAATTTTCTGGTTTAGGTTCGGACTCAAGTGCTCAACATCAGCGAACCTAACGCAACAAATAGATGAGTAGTAGTAGTAGTAGTTGACGTGTATGTAAAAACACACAGAAATAAATATCATTATTCTTTTATGAAATATCCCTTACTAAATTCCATACCGTTACCTAATTACTCCAACAAAGTTTCACAATTTACAGCAGTCGTGTCTAGCCCTACTTACCCAGAAAGAAACGGCGTCTGCATTGAGATATCGCACTCATTCTGTACACCACTTTTTTATTTCAGCAATGTAAAAAAAACAACAGCTATTTTACAGAGCGCTCCAGCACTTAGGTCAGTAGTGGAATTGAAATAGTAGCAAATTTATTCTCTCTACTTCCATTATTAAGGTCGGACTTTAAATCGCTTTTACGATTTTATGAGAGCAATTTCAATGTTTTTGAAGCGAACAGGTAAACAACGATGATCGATGGTAACAGTGAAAACTTTATCAGATTTTGAACGGAAAAATTGGTGTCAGATACTTAATTTTGTAGATTTTGCAAATGAACGGGTATTTTTGTGTGAGAGTTGTCGCCAGTTTTCGTATAAAGCGGAGATAAAGTTAACTTGTGGTTTAATAATATCTTAAGCTCGCAATTAGGTCGTAACCTTATAATTTAAACACCAATGTCAAAAATAATTAGTATTTTTGATTGGAATCTTTCAATATTTTGTTATTTGCTTCCTGCTTGGTCGGTTGCCAGCACAGAAATCTTAATAATTATTAAGATTTCTGTGGTTGCAAGTATAACCGGATGCAGATGAATACCTACCAGTTTCTTATAGGGAGTGACTGCCTATCTGTCGCTCACGACCCAGTCAAAACGATACGTATCCATTATACGATACATATAGGTACATTGTTGACGACCTATGTGGCGCGGCGGGCGTAGGTCCGCCTGCGACGCAGGCAGGAAGTTGCGGGTCCGATTCCCGCCTTGGGACAAATGTTTGTACGATCTACAAAGATTTGTTCCGGGTGTTCTGGGTATTTTCTTTGTATAATAAAAAATATTTGTCTATGTAATGTAATGTATTAAGTATATCAGTCATCTAGCACCCATAACACAAGCTTTGCTTAACTTGGGGCTAGATGATGCTGTGTGGATTGTCCAGCATTATTTATATTTATTTATTATTATTTATTGTTAAGTCTGGTTACGTCACGACTTCCAAAGATGTACGAATGTCAGCCGGTACTAACTTTTTAACATGCTTTTCGAGGCACGGAGGGGTTTCGATATATAGTAGATAGTTACCGACATTCGGATCAACCTCAGTTAACGTTGCTTAACCTTAAAAATCGACTAGCAATGCTGCCATTACTAAGCCAATGCAAAAAAGAAAAAAACAATCCGCCAGTCAGATATAAGAGAGACATTAGAAAAAAAATATTAGATGCGTATTATTTTATTTATCTTAGATAAAAATAATTCAAGTAGCTCCCTACTTGAATTATTTTTATCTAAGATAAATGAGAGGAGAGGAGGCTATAAAACAATATACAATATTATTCAACTCAGTATAAAATCTAAATAAGCGTGACGCCATGCCACTTTGTAACTCAATGTAAAGACGTATGCTTTTGATTGCGTAAAAATGAAAAAATATGTATCCAATATTTTTGAAATAATCTACCTGACGGCCAAAAATTTTAACCATCATCCCTGTTGCTGTAGCAATCAAATTAAAAGGCATGGTTTGAAAGTCAAAAATAGTCGAACAGTTACACATATCATCAATCACAATATCAATTTAAATAATTGAACACAGTTCCAGTGTGTAAACAAGAGCATCACAAAAAACAAACACAACTTTATCATTTTACAATTTCCACTGGGCACAAAAACAAGGCTCAACCCTAAGCCTGCAGATACTTTTCAAACGCCAACTTTTCTTATTAAGGTCAAGTTTAAAAACAGATGGAGGCACGGGAGGGTTAGGGGCAGAAGTGTTTGAGGTACGAAAGTACACAGGTACGCAGGTAAACAGAAAGACGATTGCAGGTATACCCGATGTTGAGTTGTTGACCAACCTTCGGATTTCGATCTTGTTTCATTTGACTGACCCGAGCTATTTGCTTTGGTTTTATTTATATTTATTTATGTGTTACTCCGCTCTTTTTCTTTGTATAGAAGAGTGAAGGTCGTTGTTTGATGTCAGGTTCAGCTGTCACGTTTTGGAATGTTTGATGATTTTTCGAGTTAGAAATTTGGAATGCACGAAAACTAGGCAATGATCTTTTTTTTTATTTCTTCTTTTTTTTTGCATTTAGGTCTACGAAAGTCATAACACCTGAAGAAGTCGTAATATTTCTGTTGTCAGCAGTACCTAACTCCTTAAAATATTACTATTACCGTCTACCAGGCAGGATTCCAGACTCCTCAGATGGAAAAACCCAATAACTCTTGGTCCAACCTGGAAATCGAACCCAGGGCTTCATGCTCAGCAGTAGCGTGTACTAACGAAGCAGTATTTTTTTGTAATTTAGGTATAGTATTAAAACTTTTTTTATTTCTTATTTAATAAACTTTGACGACACGATTGGCGCAGTGGCTGAGTGATTGGCTGCTGCGCTGCGTGTCGCGGGTTCGATCCCCGCACGGAACAAATATTTGTATGACCACAAGTAGTTGTTCCGGGTCTGGCTGTTTGTGTATGTGAATTGAAATGTTTGTAAACGCACCCACGATACAGGAGAAATTCCTAGTGTGGGGCAACGTTTATAACTAAAAAAAAAAAAATGACTATTCAGTGAATGATTCTCGTTAGTAGTGGAAATTTGGACAAAGCCTCAAAAATTTATGAACAATATTAATTTTTTCTTTGTTCGAACTTTACAAATATCGATACTTATCTATTTAACCCCGTTTATGACTCGACTCGTCGTACTCATCCAACAATATACCTCTCTTTATTACCGTTCAAATAATTTCCAGTGCAAACTAAACGTTTTAACAGCTTAGGTACCAATGTATTCACTCACACAGAAACAGAGTTGAACGGTTTAACCGTACAGTCATCCCTTTGTTCACTTGCTTTTGTATGGAAAACTCCAATCTGAAAATGGTTTCTAGTTTTTGTTCAGAGTTATTGAACGGTTAGATTTGATGTCGTCCAGTAGTCCATGTGGATACAAAATAAAACGTCACTTCGTTTAAAATCGAAACTTTCGGAATGAATGCATTCAAAAGACTAGTTCGGGCGTATAATACGCCCCGTTTCACTTATGCTGTTTTTGTTTTCTATGCACGTAATATTGGAAAATTTGGATCTAAATTTACAATTTGAAAGGGTAGAAATAAAACTTGAACACAGATTTTCACTGAACATTATAAAATAATGTTTTTTTTACCGAACACTATGAAGAAAATAAAGATATGTTGACCTACTAGTAGTACCTGCTCCCCTGGGTGTCGTAAAAATCGACTGAGACATTATATCAGCTAAATCTGAATCCTTTAAGGAATGCTGAGTATTGAAGAAATTCGGTAAATTATTGGTTTTCACCGAGTTTAGTAGACTGATTTCGTAATGGCTTAACTCAAGAGTCGTGGATGGACCTACAATATGTCCCTATAAAATATTATTTCATCTATCTCTACGTCCCTATATTTAAATTTAGAACATGTCTATGCAGAAGGACGCTTCATTATTAATACCAAAATACATATTTAAATGATTCTGCAATCTAAATCATAATACTCGTTTTCTTTAAATAAAATCATATGCTTCAAGTAAAGCAATCTAGGTAAAGGCAAGGTAACCCGATAATTTAGTGACGTGTCAAGCAATATTTCGTAACGATCGAGTGGATGATTCGAATTCACCACCACGTTAAGCGTAGGGGAAAACACGACCAGAGACTGATATAGGTATACTGCCACTCCATAAATCATATTGTCGACCGAAATGATATACTCCTAACAACACTCTATTGACCGTACAGCTTGACGTAACTCATGTCTATAATTTTCACCCCTATCACGCTACATTTAAGACGATATCTGCGTGCATTATTTTGACAAATACGAGGCACTATCAGGAGTCCTGTACGGAGGAGTAGTCCCAGGAGACATTGCGTAAATCGCTGCATTTCATGGCTCTATGCCCATAAAGATAGTGTACAGTTCGGATACAAAGTTGATAAACAAACGGTCTGTAGTTAAATTTGATGTATGGACTACGCACCGGCAACAGTAGTTTTACAGCTGCCGAATAAATAAATTGATTAATTTTGAACTCTATTGCTTGGAACATAAAGTTGGTCGGTGATGAAAAATTATTTGTATGAAGTTAATTTTAAGTTTGAAATAGCCGATATCACGAAACCCGGCCCAGGGCGAGGTCGTCACTCAATTTTTTTTAGCCTGCGAACACTGTTTACTTTTGTTATGAAGATACAAAATTTTGTTAGCTGTATTGAAAGAATCCGGTCTAAGCTGGATTCGCAACTCTTTTGTGGGTGTAGTTTCAAAAGAAATATTGGCTTTCAGGAGTTTTATGCTGTAGTGAATACACTTTAGAAAGGAAGAGAGGATTATTGTACTTTCAAAGCTGTTTAAGTGGTATTAAGCTGAAGCTTTGAGAAGAAATTTGCTATTGGATAGAAAAGATAAAAGCACCTAAAATAATATTATTATTTTCGGTGTTCTATCCATAAGCAAGAAGTCGGTGACCGTAAATTTTAAATTTGACATGAGAAATTATTTCCCGATTTCTTTGAATGACATTAATTGTTTGACACATGACACAAGATTTTAAGATCACCGACTTATTGCTTTAGGGCGTCGAAATGAATTCCCTAGAATCGGTAACCATATCTCCCGAGACCAGTAGGTATATAGCCTCACCCACAATACCCTTAAAAATTTCAAAGACCTCAAAACGAACAACAGAACCCCACGTCCCAACATGAATAAATCTAGAAAACACGCATGCCTAGTAAACATACCAAGTCAGTTGCGATTTTTACAACGTTACCTTTGTAACGTCCCGCAACGCAGCCCTCTACGTGACCAGGCCCTCGTATAAAAATAAATAAATGTATTCTTTTTGGGCAGCTCCCAATTTTACCGAGTCTCGTAAAAAAGCGAACATTGACAGCACCGATTTATAACATCGATACTAATATTTGTTTTATGAAAAGTTTCTCGGTATTTTTCGGTACCCACTAGCGGTACCGCGAAAGCGAATTTCGGTACTCTAAAGTTTACACCAATAGGATTCACGGAATTGGTTTATTGTAGTTCTCGAGTTTCGATACCTATTTTAGTGAGTTCTATATTTGAATTACATCATTTGTTCGTAAAGTGGAGTCGTGTTTTGAAATTTAATTCCTCATTGGAAGATAGCTAGTTAGCCAGGTAATTGATAATCTGAATCCCCAATTACGTATAATATTTTGATGAGACAAGATAACGCTTGGTAGGTAACCGATGATTTGTTATTTGACCCCATTTTAATCAAACCTCTTTATGAGAGATGGTTTTGATTTTTAATTGAGTTAGAAAAGATTTACTAACTGGCTAAAATATACAGGGTGGAATAGACATAGACGTAAACTGACACCATAAGTTTAGTACATAATCTGGACCCCTAAGTTTGGAAATTTTATTCGGATCTTTCCTCATTTTTAGGTTTTTTCTGATGTGTTTTTACTTAAAACACTAAAAGTCATGAGAAAATTATCATTTCTATCTACAGTACAGTCATTTGGTAGTTTGAAAGTTTTCCGGGACTTTTAAAAATGAGTAATATGACCGATTTTGATGTGCTCTTTTCGAATTTTTACTTTACCACCTCGTATCTTTGCCTCTCGCGCCGCCATATTGGAAAAAATGACGTCTAATTGCAGTTTTTTGACGATAACTCCTTTCTGACCGCATTTCATTTATTAATTATTATTTATATTACTAATAAATTGATGCTTAAAATATCAAATTAAGTAATATGGAAAACCAATGCAGTAAAACTAGAGCTAGAACTTCAAATACCAAAATAGTTATTGTCATGTCGCATTGAAATATTAAAATTGGTTCACTAGCAGAATACAATTTAATCACAACGTAATCCGTGCCACTCCGTGAACTCGATCAATGTGAGTTGAGGTCGCTGTACTAAATACTAAACCTGCTACGGTCAGCTTACCAAAGCTCATGTTCAAGCTGAATTCCAGGAAAGACAGTTAGCGATCGTTACTGTTACTATAGAACTAACTCAACAATACCGTACAAGAGAACAGCAGAGATGATATCTAAAGTGGAAAATCAATTCCACGAATCTCTAAGAGTTTCGTTAAAATTTTGCTGTTAAAAGGTAGTGCTCTTCAAGTTTGAAGAGGGTCTATACACCACACCGCGATGTATCGTGGCAGAGGTACAACGTTACGTTAAAATTTTGCCTAAAATAATTTAGGCCTACATCAAAAGTCGCATGTGGTAACCGCCACATGTCCCATTGAATGTTCGCGTATTTACCACGAACCACGTTTAGAGAATCCTGGCTTAATTGTCCACGTAGAGATAAATTAATAACCCTTTTCAAGCTTAGAATAACGTACGACTGTGTTTTGTTTTTGTGTATTCGAAAATATTTCTGTTGCTCGATTTTTAATTCTCCAAGGATTTTCGTCGATTTTACAAAATTTTATTTGACCTCTCTTTGCTTCTATATCCAACTTAAAAGGGTGAACTAAATCTGACTAGCTCATGACTCGAGGCTGTTTTAAATATCAAAACCTACTCAAATTAGGCCTTAAATTTTAATGGTTAAGAAGAGCACTAGATGAAATAACACACCAACGAAATCTCTCCATCGCAATCACCGAAAATAATATGAAACCCTAAAATATGGGCTCTCTATCGGTTATTACATTACAGGTGTATTAATATAATGCTACTTTAATCCGTTTGAGGCACGGTTCAGATAACGAAGTTTGTGGAACATAATTGGAGAGTATTAATATCAAGTTACCGAGTTAAAGTTCGGATGAACTTTGTGGAGACTAATCGCCTCGTTGCGAGGGTCGACGTCACACTGTTACTTCGCGAAGCCTCTTAAATGTAGTGCGTTTACTTGCTAGTAGGTATTTACTTGAATATGTCCATATTCATAATATAACATTTTGTAAAATTACTCTTGGTTCATAAAATAATATGATTGTAAGTCTAATATGTATTAGTAAGACAATAAATATAACTACACTATTGTATATGGTAAGCTTGTGATGATAGTGGTATGTGTTCAATAAATAAATTCAAAAAAATCTTTTTTCGTGTTCCATAACGTGTGAAGAGCTTAGACTTAAAGCTATGGTATAATTACGGACCCTGTAGGCACAGCATAAAGTGTAAATAAAGTAAAAGTATTAATGTTGAAATAAAATTAATACTTAATCAATAAACAATTTTAGAAAGTGTCTTCAATTATAATTAACTATATTAGATTGAGTTTGGTTGGGTTTTTTTATTAGGTTCATGTGTAAGGTAGATTAATCCTCTTCATTATCACCAGCCTACAGCTGTCAATTGCTGGACATACACCTCTCTAATTGCTTGCTATTCTTATTTTTATGGTTGTTTTATGTATACGGTAGAATTTACTGCATTTCATTCATCTCGCTACCCTGATAAGATAATCATCTAACCTGAGTGCTTCTTACCTTACGGATTAATTTGGTTTCCAGTGTAGATCACGTCTATCCCATCGATGCTGTGGGTACTATGGCCGTTCCATTGCCACTTCAGCTTTCTTATTTTGTGAGCTTTCACGACAAATTTGGGTCTCACCACCTAGTTCCGGATTAGACCCCTCAAAGAGACTTTAAGCGAATTATAGCCCTTTCCATAGCTCGCTTCCATGACTTTGCATGTATTATGATTTACACGTGTCCACGTCTCCGATTATTCTCTGTTTTAATATTTTTTGCTTATTAATTTAACTAAGGGTTAAAAGACTATTGCATCATTTCTCTGTAACTGGCCAGGGTTTAATACTGACTGGAACAACTTTTTTTTAAGAATCGGAAATCATCCAATTACTTCTCCTGTTCTGGATGGAATGGGAGGGCGTGTCAGACTTTTACTGACTAAAACCCATCTGTGTTCCGTCCTTGCTCTTTATGTTCCGGGGTCACGGTAACTCTTTTAAACATCCCGCAGGCCCCCGGCAGCCCTGGGCCCCCTATAGGGCGCCGCCAAGCTATAGGGCCCCCGCCAATGTTTGGGAAACCGTAGAGCTCGTAGGATCAGATGTACTCAACCAGCCGAAGCCAAGCCATATCGTGCAATTGTTTTCTCTTACTGACTATAAACCACCCCGATGTTCCATCTCATACCTACGCCGGGGGCCGCAGGAACGTACGATCCTTCCACAACCCCCGGCTGACCATACGAGTATATGCCAACATCTCGACATCACACAAATAGCTTAAGACATCTTGTTCCAGCACGTTCAATACTCTTTAAAAATAACAATTTTGTGTCGCGGCCATGTCTAGTCCATATTATTTCCAATTATTTAATCCAATCCGCTGTTTACATTCTCCAAATTGTCGGCTAATTTTAGAAACTCTTCACTGTCAAAAATAGGAAATCGTTGACCTCCCTTCGTTAACAAGTCTAATAGAATGTACTAATGAGTTTCCCGGAACGTGGGTAGTTCCGTTTATCATTCACCGCAGTATACCGGGTCGGGAGAAAATTCTCCAAATGGAATACTTAACCGACCTATGCTTAGTATTCTTGAGGTGCGTCATATTTTAATGAGTGAATTTTTATTGTTTGAAGTCGTAGTTATGCAGATAATGCGGTTTAGTGATGGAGGGGATATTAAATCGTAAATTGTGTAGTCAGAGCTCGTGACTGCATTCCTGAAGTCGTCGCCGGCGCGTGTCTTCTTTTAATATTGTTTAGGCTCGCCGTGTTCTAGTTCATCTGAATATTTTCTTCTTTCGTGTCCGCACGAGAATAGCTCAATCATCATATGCCTAGCCTTTTTTTAACTATGTTGGGGTAGGCTTTCAATAAATAAAAATAAATAAATATAAATAATGCTGGACAATCCACACAGCATCATCTAGCCCCAAGCTAAGCAGAGCTTGTGTTATGGGTACTAGATGACTGATATACTTAATACAATACATTACATAGATAGATATTTTTATTATGCATAGCAAATACCCAGAACACCCGGAACATACCTTTGTAGATCGTACAAACATTTGTCCCAAGGCGGGAATCGAACCCGCAACCTCCTGCGTCGCAGGCGGACCTTCGCCAGTCAAAGATCTACAAATGTCAGCCAGAACCAACGGGTTAACGTGCTTTCCTAGGCACGGAGGAGTCTCGATATGTTACGAACGGTCACCCATCCATAGACTCGGCAAGCGTAGCTTAAACTTCGATCACCCCTTGCAATTGTTTTTATTTAGCCACGAGCTCCTCGAGCAATACCGTGGTAATATATGTATATGCCACCTTTAGTAAGGTGGAAAAATAACTGCCCAGAGTCCGCTGAATGGACTTATTATTGTCAGTCACGAGATCTCCTATGATTGATGGTACTAATTACAGTCTAATAGTCTAGTCAGCACAGATTACTTAGTGAAGGTAACACGGAGCAAAGATTTAATTAGATAGTTTTATTTTATTTGTGAACACTTCGTAGTCATAGTAATTTATGAATTATCAAGTAATTTGGATCTGAATTTATACACACAAATAAATTACACAATTACAGTTTTACAATAAAATTATTACAATTGATTTTTTTTAAATTATGTTAACAATTTTAAAATAAAAAAATACATATCATCGACAGTATATCAGTAACAAAAACAACAAGCAACCAATTACAACAACAACAAACAACAACAGTAACGATATGGTCAAACATAAAAAAAAATAGCAAAAAACTATCAATTAATAATAAATATAAATAAAAACGTATCCGTAAAATACCTTCTTTATTACATTGGATAAACAACACTGAGTATCGCGGTATAAAAAATGTCTGCTCAACAAAATCTGTTCCGGAGATACTGATCCAGTGTTTAAAAAAATCTGCGGTTTTTACTATGATTTATAGTTTGAAAAGCAGGTTAACCCAGTGCCAGTTGCATTTTGAATCAGTGCCAATGTTGCGCTGCGAATAGCCAGTGATACTGTTGGTAGGTTTTTATTATTATTCGACGACCGAAGGTCGCGGCGACGGTCCGCCTGCGACGCAAGAGGTTGCGGGTTCGATTCCCGCCCTGGGACAAATGTTTGTACGATCTACAAATATTTGTTCCGGGTGTTCTGGGTATTTGCTATGTATAATAAAAAAATATCTATCTATGTAATGTATTGTATTAAGTATATTATCAGTCATCTAGTACCCATAACACAAGCTCTGCTTAGCTTGGGGCTAGATGATGCTGTGTGGATTGTCCAGCATTATTTATTTATTTATTTATTTATTTATTTATTTATTTATTTATTATTATTTTGTAGATAGCCGGTATTTAGCACCAGGAATTAGTGAAGGGATGTTAAATTATGGTGGTTTTCTTAACAAATTGCTAAGTAAACCACAGTCATACAAAACGTTTACGTTTAGTTTAGAATAAAATGGAGTTTGATTTTTTTTTGCTTCTTAAGTGTTATTGACTGTTTCCATTGGGTCAATGAAATGGTCAATGGGTTCACCTCTGCTGAACCAGCACGGAAATACAGGTGTGATGTCATGTTATCTTGCCAACGAACAGAAAGTTCCTATTCACCAAACATAATACCTACTCCAATCGCATTACTAACAGTCCAAGCAAGAAAAATAAAAAGAACAAAAACAGAACAAGTTGAAAGTAGCGAATGAATACAGGAAACCAATATTTCTTCAGTATCCATGTCCAAAGTGAAACGAAAGGAGGTTCTACCTGACACATATAGTGTAAAATTGAAACTTCTACATTCAACGCGATCCTTTTCACAAAGGAACTCAATATAAATTGAAAACTGTAAATCGAGAATATTGTGAGAGCATACGGCGATATATCTTTGCTTCTGAGTCGATGTGAATTTATGTAATTTATATGCAAGGAAAGCTATTTTTGAAATAAACTGCATGTACAGCTCCCTGATATTATGGGTTTATATTGTAGTAACATACCATTACTAAAATATATGTGACGCCTGTGATGAAGTCCCATAGTTCGATGCAGTTTTTCTCAACATATTTTACACCCACCTGCCTGTTTGGTCTAGTGGTCGTGTTCGATTCCCGAGTCGAGCTATGTGGTATTGGGATCTTTAATTAGGATTTTTTTAGTAGTAGCCCGGAGTCTGGATGTGTGCCCAGTTGATGGAAATAGGCTCATATCCAATAGGATTTCACCAGCTATGTCTATATAAGGTGAAATGTGGGTGTACTGTAGGTACACCTCTGCCCATCCCTTCCAGGAGTACATGCGTGATGTTATGTTTATACTTTACTCTTGTGCACGAGCTTGTTAGTTCAATCCTGGGGAAGCACCAATGTGAATTTTTCAATTCATATGTACTTTCTAAGTTTCTCTTGGACATCACTGACATCGATGAAAGAAAATATTGAGAGGAAACCTGGACTTATAATTAATATAAGAGTGAAATTACCAACCCGCCTTGAGCAAACGTGGTGGTATGTAGGTAATGCTCGTGCCTTCTGTGTAGAAGACGAGGTCTTTGCCCTGCAATGGGATATTAACAGTTTCCTGTATTCTCCGAAAGGTTCGCTGAGGTGTACCGAAAGTACATCCACATTTGAGCAGTTATGTGGTGGTACACTATTTGCGAGCTCAAAACGCAGTACAGTATCTATTTATTTATTTATGTATTTATTTAATAGAACCTGGATGACTTACAGCTCAAAAACGGTTAACATAGTTGACAGGAAGCCAATTACAAGTCCTCACGTGTAGAAATATACTGGATATTCTAAAATGAACACACAACGTAAAATAAAGTATCGCTGCCTCCACGAAACCAACGTTCGACACTGGAAATACCCCGTCTGCTTCAGACTATTTCGCACCCATTCAACCAATTAATGCTGCATCCCACCGACTAAGTCATTATATATCTGAACTAAATTATACTAATCCACTGAACTTGACTTAATGTTATCAGCGAGTTAAGCTCGTTGGATATCTAATACAATTACGCATACTTGTATAAGTAAACCCTTGAGTAAGTTTGCAGAGCAAGCAAAACTTAAGTGCTAAGTCGTAAAATAATAGCGTGCCTAATCATTGTATGGATTCAACTTAATCCAATCCACGTGTACATACGGTAGGTACATATTTGTAGCGACAGCGAGCGTGACCAGAGGTGAGCCCGTTGTCCATTGCGACCACATAAAGCAAGGATAGCAAACCTGTATTGGTGATCGTGCCATTAATTGTATAAAAAATGTAATGTGGCCATGGCGTGCCCTCAAAGAATCTTCACTTAGTGACTTAACGGAAAAAAGTACCTACATATAGATGCTGTTAACTTATAACACTTTATTTGCAACCCGAAATATGGAAAGCAATTGTTTACCGTTTTATGTTTATTGAAATTAAATTAAAAGATTTCTGATGTTGAATTTTTTCTTCTATCAAACACATCCCTGACAGAACCTATTATTAGAGCGGCACGTCCCATCGCGCCTGGGAAGACAGGTTGTCGGGCAAATCCGTATTGGGACAAGCCATTTTCCAGGCGTTCAACGCATCGGTCAAACACGGTACTTCAAAATCAACCAGTGAGAAAGCTAAAATATTCCTGGTTAATCTATCGGTACTATGGACCGAGGAGAGGAATGCCGGTAAACTTATACTGGAAATTTTGCGGACGCCGAGACCACCCAGGCGAATGGGAAGTGTGGCTTGCTGCCATGCTCGGTCGTCCAAGGCCACATTTAGGATCGAAGAAAGAGTGTTTCTAATTATTTGGTCTACTTTTTCTAAAAGTTGTGGATGCTTCCAAAGATGGGAAGAGCGTAGGCTATATGTAAATTTTGGTCCAAAACAACAGTATCGAATAAGTGTGAAAGCCGAATGTATGTTAATTTTGTAAAGTCTTTCCGAAACATCATTAAAATTTTGTATTTTCTCCTCAATAAAAGTGGGAAAGGATTCGTCAAAAATTGGGGACCCCAGGAGGTGGAGAGAATTTCTCTCCATGATTTTGATGTTAGGTGCTACTGTGTTAAATTTTGCTATGATAGTCTGCCTGTCAGTGGCTTGGGGAAGATAAATTTCGCATTTCGAAAGATTAAGGTCTAGTCCAATGGAACTGAATTTTTCCTTTAAAAAAGCTAAATCAGTCAAAACTGTGTCCACATGACCTCCTAGGGTTCCGTCATCTAAATACCATACGTTGAATTTAGAATTTAGTTGTTGAATTATTGGATTTATTGCTAAACTAAAAATGACTGGCCCAAGAGGGTCACCCTGTTGACATCCAACAGCTGATTCTAAAATGTTGTCCTTGTAAAGTAATTTAGAAGGGTGCCTGTAGCATTGATAAAGAAAACTGTAAATTTTGGGTATTTCCTTTTGAACTTCTGTCAATAAGGTGTCCCTATTTACGGAATTAAAAGCATTCTTAATGTCAACCTTAAGGATGACCTCACCTTCATTGCTATGGACGTATGATGAGAGTGCATGTACCGCAGCCTCACAGCCCCCTTTAGATCCGAAGCCTAGCTGTAGGGGCTGGAATTTGCTGGCCAAAGTTTCGCTGTAGAAAGCACAGCAAATTTTAGCTGCGGTACGACGGTAAGTGGACCCTACGGCAATGGGACGAATACCGCCATCCTTCTTGCGCAGGGCGCAAAGATTTGCCCCGTACAAAATATCAATGACGTCTTCGTTCACATTGCCGGAGAGCATGAGGTTGATGAGGAATTCTATTCTCATTGTGTATAGGATCTCATGGCCAAATAAAACTCGCCGCGAAGGTCGATGAAACGTTAAGCTACACTTGTCGAAGTTATTCTGTGGATGGGTGACCGTTCATTACATATCGAGACTCCTACGGCTGACATTTGTAGATCTTTGACAGCCGTTACGGGTAGTCAGAAGCCCGAAAATCTGTTAACCAGTCTTACCAAGGGGAATCGTGTAGCTCCAGTAAATGGGTTGTGAAAGTCAGATAGGCAGTCGCTCCATGTAATATACTGGTATTCTGCTGCATCCAGATAGATTGGATTTACTACTGAATTTATTGGGAAATAGTAAGGCTAAGTGATGATTCATAAACATAACTTAGATCATGTAATACCGACATGTTATAAATATCAATTCTGTACCTATATGGCTGAACCCTATCTCTTAAGATACAGGCTCGACCTAGTTTAAGGGATAGAGTCTTATATGTGAGTGATTTGGCAAACTAGTTAGTTTTAGTTTTTACCTAAACTAGCTAGGTTAGTTTATCTCTGAATTTGCATCGGCTAACTTACTGACTTACTAGTATGCCTCGTTGGTGTGCGGTTGCAACTGCTACTGCTGCGCGGAAGCTTTTGGATTTGGGCCTGGTTGATGACAATAGGCTCGCCCTCTACTACATGGGACTTAAACTTAAGTGTCGACGTAATGAAGCTTGATAAATCCCGGGGAAACGATTCAAGTGTCTTGGCATCCCGCAACGAAATTCATCAGAAAATAACTTCGGAGGAGTCAGATAAATAAGTTTCTGCTCCATATAAAGCAGGAAACAGAACAGAGCTAAGCCTAATAAGCATAAAGGGACGTCTACAACTGGGTTAGCTCCAGTATAAAATAAAAGAAATCAAATTAAAAATATAAAAATTGTTAGCAGTTATATTCGATTTCAAAAATGGATACAGCAAAGACGCTACATGTACAAGACGGAAATTTTGAGTTAGCAGCAAAAGTTTTTTTTTTATCTTTAGCCTATATTGTCCCAATGCTGGGCAAAGGCTTCCCAATAGCCTTCCAGTCCTCCCTCTGTCCGTTTTCCTTAAAAGTTTTTTGCAAAAGTATTAACAAAATATTCATTCGTTCATTGAACATCCTCTAACTAAAACTACAGCTATATTTCCGTTTAATCCCGTTTAAAAACGAGTAAAATTGTTAAACCTGCATCGATTAGCGTCGAACGCGAAGAGTGTAAAGGGGCTAATGGCTCCTAAAAAATTAGATTGACTACCCGCCGGGTGTTAATTGGCAATTAGGTCAAATGGTGGGAACAGCACTGGCACACACTGGAAGTGTAATCTATGGACATGTTTTTATAGTTGACATAACAATGAAATGGATAGTAAAAATTGTCCAGACGTAGTACCTACCGGGCTCACTGTGGCCTTACTATACGCTAATTCCTCGATGCGTATATTGAAAACCTTATTGGAAATTCAGCAACATAACGAGTTATTTGTTGAGCACTAATAAACTTTGTGGCCCTTACTACTAACATTAATAATCTTTTTTAATCACAAAGATAACATTACTAACAAATAAATAAATTAGTATACAACACAAAAATAATGAAAGTGACAAAAAAAAAGCTACAAGAAACTTGCAAGGGTGAAAATACTCAGGACTATTAACAGTTTTTATTATCAGACCAATAAAATCGGTTAATACAACATCGCCCCTGTTTTGCAAAGGTGTATTTATAGTACACCCACAATTTGCCAGTTATGATAAAGTCCCATGTAATAAATGGGACGAACTTATTGCTATCAACCGGGCAGGAATCCAGACTCCGGGCTGCTATTAAGGATTTCCAGGAAGAAGAACCCAGTAACGCTTTGCCCACGACGAAGTTGTTTGATAAGCAGTTGTTTCATACAAAATGTAATATTTCCCTGATGAAAATGTGTGAAACAGCTGTTTTATTTTTTATTTGGGGTTGGTCTCGCAGTTAAAGTTGTTTATAAGTAATAAGTATTATTTACACCCCGCAGGACGTTATTAATGTTTGACAAATTATATGTAAATTTCAGTCTTGTAGACAGTAACGCAAAATTGTGACGCACTAACGCACGCATTCATATTGCAAGGCAAACAATTCGAAATGACGTAGGTACGAGTATGTAGGTATATTCCTACCACTGTAATGTTAACTGTGATATGACGTCATAGTTCAAGGAACCTTTCTCGTGCATTGTTCTTGCTGACGACGGAAACTTTCAAGATAAGGAAGCTCTAGCAACTGATTTTAGATCAAGTTTCAGCCTTAGAAAAGGTCCTATAGCAGTCTCGGAAATAAAAAGGCACTCTACAATAAAGGCTTTATGGAAGTAGAAGAACAAAACAAATTCAAATGATATGGTGAATTCTGAGCCGTTAAATATAAAATTGTTCATTGACGTATCTGTCATTGACAGCGGTATCTATACGAGTAATACTTTTAAACGACACGACGAGACACGGTTGGCGTAGTGGCTGAGCCATTGACTGTTGCGCCGCGTATCGTGGGTTCGATTCGGAACAAACAGTTGTATGGCCTACAGGTAATTGTTACGGGTCTGGCTGTTCGTGTATGTGAATTTACATGTTTGTAAACGCACCCTCGATACATGAGAAACGACTAGGGTGAGGCAACGATTAAAAAAAATGTAGGTAGATATTAACTTACTAACAAACAATATAAAGATAAAACAAACCATACAATTACATTAAATAAATCTATACTACTACCTACGCATCCACGTTCAGCCTTATTATCAACTATCACTGCGCTTTCGATTTTGCGTTTCCCCTCGAACTTTAACATTCCCTACACCCTCTTTAAAGCACAGTTTTAGATACAATAATAGCCTATAGCACTCAGGAATAAAGTAGCTTTCTAACTGTGAACTTTCTAACAATTTTGAGAATTGGATCTTAAGTTCCAGAGTTTACCCCCTACATACAAACTTATAAACAATATTTGCTCTTTATAATATTAGTATGGATTGTTAATAGTAAATAACAAGAGTAGTATATAGCGTAGATAAATTCTTATTTACTATAAATGTCTTATGATGTAACCAGCGAAACGGTAATTATCTAAGAGTTTATGGGATAAAGTTGTAGATTTTAATAGACATAAGTTAGCTGTTTCTGTAGTGTTTATTTCTTATTACCTGCGCCCCGTGGTGTTACCCACGTTTAAAATTCACATTCATCAAACGCTTGAAGTTAAAATAGTCCTTAAGTTTTCTGAAATTTTCTAATGTTCCGTGAAATTTCTAGTTTTTTCTTTCATAAGAACCTTCACCTTTTAATAACAAACACAACAAAAAAAGAATAAGCGAAATTAGTCCAGCCGTTTACGAGTGATGCCGTTACCAAGGGAAACAGGGATTCATTAAAAAAAAAATAGATGTATTTAAAATCTACTCTGTTAAGAGCTGAGACCCGCTATGCTCATCGCTTTCAGTTATCTCAAAATGTAGTTACATACAATAATTCACGTGTCCGACTCCAGTGAGTTACGACGCTGATGGATAGCCCGCTGAACTTGGATTATTACGATTTGCTGACCCTTTAAGTGATTCACTTGTACACGAGGTTACGATAACACCTTCCTGATTGCTTGTAGTTTTGGATACTTCTTCTTTTATTTTATTTATTTATTTGGTTAACCAAAAATTGTTTACACAGGTTCTATACTAAGGGTAACATGCGAATGTATGTATGCAATAGTGCAACAATCACTTACAGGCAAACTCCGCATGCATAAAGAACTAGTACAATTTTTTTTTTAATAAGTTGGTATTAATTTAGTTTTAAATTACTTAGGTATCTAAAAGTGTAAATAATGAACACATCGCTCCAGAAATGCAACAATATAGGTTACTTATTATATGTAAACAAACACATATTTTTAAGAAGGTAGGTTTTTATGAAGTTTGGCTTTCAATTTGCCCAAACTTTCAAAGTGTACGTCGATTTGATCACTGCAGCTATTCTTTTGGATAATGTTTAGAAGATTTTGGTACAGCGACGATTTAGAGGAGCTTGTAGCTAAATAAAAACAGTCGCAAGGGTTGATGGAAGGTTAAGCTACGCTTGCCGAGGTCAGTCTGTGGATGGGTGACCGTTCGTAACATATCGAGACTCCTCCGTGCCTCGGACGCTCGCACGTTAAGCCGTTGGTCCCGGTTGTCATTTGTAGATCTTTGACAGTCCTTACGGGTAGTCAGAAACCTGAAATTCTGACAACCAGCGTTACCAAGGAGTATCGTGTTGCCCAGTCACTGGGTTGTGGAGTTCAGATAGGCAGTCGCTCCATGTAAAACACTGGTATTCAGCTGCATCCGGTTAGGCTGGAAGACGACCCCAACATAGTTGGGTAAAGGCTAGGCAGATGATGATGGTACAGCGAAAGAGGAAAGCTCTTAAACGCTATAGGTGGTATTAGTGGCGAAGTGCCCACACAACTCGATTCCTACCGGCTCTCTTACGGAGAAACGGAAAAGGAATCCTGCCGCCATTGAAAAATGTCATAGTCAATAGTGTCTACTATTGCCAAGCAATATAACACATAGTTACACCAAACGTATATGTATAATACACCATATACTAATATCTAGGTACCTACTTTTTTCTTCGGCTTCCCTTTTATGCTTTTTTTTTTAATTTAATTTTTGTTATTATTTATTTTGCAAACTTGTGTTATCACAACAACTGGCTGATTATAGTCCACCGACCTGTGATCTGGAATATTTTTGCTGAACTGGGCCTTTTTGGAGCCACGAGAGACGCATTAAGAAATGTATTTTTCCTCTCTCTTTTTTAGTATATATATAGTCTAGGCATGTGTTAAATAAATGCTACTTTCTTCTGTATTTCTTTTTTAAATTAATGATGTCTGCTAAAAGTTAATCTAGCGGGTAAGTAAAATATTACCTAAATAATCCTACCAATATTAGGTATTAATGAGCGATGTGAAAACTCAGAGATACTTCTATGACACCTATTTGATAGGTCCTTCTTTAAAATCACGAAAATCTAGAATGCAAAATAGTGCTGGTAAACAGAAGTTATTTGATACCTGACAAAAAATAATAATTTAAGCTTGATTAATAAATAAACACCTCTAAGCTTCAGTTCAATTGCATGAATAAATTGAATCACACAATGAAATAAAACTAACTACACAATAAATCCCAAGTTTTCCTCAAAGGGATGACATATAGAAATGTTGGCACAAAAACTTGTAAAGAACTATTTCTATTCATATGACGTCATCACTATTGACTTCTGACATCTGTCACCCGTGCCTTCGAATTTTGAATACGTTTTATTTATTCATGACTGTGTTTTGTCATTGATTTCTTTTGCTTTGATTTATTTTAGATGCTAGTGTTCTTTATTTAAAGTATACGAAATGGATTAGTAGAAAAAAGGTAGTTATTATATTTTAACGTCAGGAAATCTGAAATACATTAAAATATTTTCGTTTATATCATTCTCTAAAAAGAACTTCAGCTTTTTTTTGCCTCACTGAAGAGCAAAAAGGCCCTGTGGTGGTGGCGTTGCCTGGTGATGGTGGCACGAGCATCGATCACCATGGTTTTTCGGTTTCAGTTTTATAACATTTCTAACTCCCGGATTTCAAAGACACTATGAAAGTACCAGAAATTAAATGAAATAAAAATAAATTATAGTACTCATGAGGGACAGAAGTACACAGTAATCAAGTCATTCATTGTCAACATAAAACTGCACTCTCATCGCTTCAATGGCGCATTTAAAACAAACAGCTCGATAACAAAAGTTCACATTTATACCTAACAACTGTTGGCACATTGTCAATCGGTTTCCCGATTCCCTGGTGCGGTTTGCATGAGAATTGAAACACCGAAACCAACAAACTCTGTAACGATTACTTTTTGAGCGAATAGTCGCCACAGCACTATTCAAACTTAATCAATTGTGGCTTTCGGATTTTTACACTGTATGGAACGAAACTGAAGGTGAACTGAAAGAAATAATTGAGCAGATTTTTGTAGCGAGTGTTTGTTTTTGTTTTTTTTTACGACATTTGTGTGTGACGGCGCATAGATAAAGAGGTTGGAACGAGAATTGACTGCTGTCAGTCTGGCGGTGCGTCGAGGCGATGGTCAGCGCGGCCATGTTGAACAAGGGATCATTCCAGAAACGTCAACGTCGAGCGCACTACACATTCGACGAATCGCTTTTGTTCCAAACAGTATGTCTGAATCTGATGATGAATGGCACTTGCTTACATGTTCTTAAAGTATTAAATAAATAAATAATTAAAACTCAATACCGAATCGGATTTTCGAAGTTCCATTTGATTAAATCATGGGCTCATAAAAGCTGTTTCTCATAACCTCTTGACAATGACGGCACGTTGTGGGTTCGATTCCCGCACGGAACAAATATTTTTATGGCCTACGGGTAGTTGCTCACCTTTCACCTTTCTAATAGTGAGGTCGGTGTTTTTATACGACCACTCTGACAAGAAACACCAAAACAAACTCAGAGGACAAAGTCCACATGAATTATCATTAAATGCAAAACGTAACTCATTTATATTTCTATTTAAATTAATTAAGAGACTAAACAGACTTTGATCACAATTTAGGCCAGCGCAACGAAGTCAGTTACAAGTACTTTCTAGGTTTATCTTGAACATCACAGGCATCGGTGAAGGAAAACATCGTGAGGAAACCTGGAGATATAATTAATATAACTCTGAAATCGCCAACCCGTCTTGAGCAAGCGTGGTGATTAACGCTCGTGCCTTCCCTGTATGAGAAGAGGCCTTTGCCCTGCATTGGGACACTGGTATATATAACGAAGTTAATTGACGCGTTGATATTACGTATGCCACGCTTAGCTATCAATAATCGTGCCGATCAAACGACAAAGGGTTCCGTAAATTCGCCACATTAATTAATAAGACCATTGCTCCGGTAATTTTGATACGTCCGGATAATCTCTGTGAAAATTAATTCGGTAGAGGATCAATCGGTCGTCGTTAGAGATTTAAGCGAACGAAACTATGGACTAGTCATTATAATTTGTTAATAGGTCGCTGGTCGCTGGTGATTTCCTATTTGTTTTTCGAAACAAATGGATGCGTATTTTAATAGGTGTAATGTAGATGTTGACCTGATTATTTAATTTAATTTAATAGTGATTAATTTAATTTAATGATGATGAATGTTTGAATTGGTTTGTCATATTTACTAACCTAGCTTTAGGTAAACATTGTTACTAAATTTTAATAATAATTGGCTCTTAATTTTATTTGTCAATGCGAATATCGTCGGCAATACGTGAAAACCAAGTCGCATTTTTGTACCAAAGTAAGATTATCTCCATCCATACAAATAAATTATATTGAAGTGTCGGTTACTAATATCTAAATAACAGCTTATTCCCAAATGTATATAAAAGTATACTGTTTGTAAAAGTTTTGTTTGGGCTACTCTCTGAAACTACTCAACCGATTTTGACGAGACTTTCATTTGCAGATAGCCAATATTTTAAGGAGTAACCAAGGTTTCTCTTATTTCAGAAAAGTAATTAGGGTTCTGCGAAAAAAAATTGAAAACCCATCAAATTCAAAATAAGTCTTTAACGGTCAGCGCCACATACCCGCAATATTGTATGCTTTGCATAGCCGTTTTAACGATAAAAATATTTTCATAATTTTTCAAATCGAGACTGGCCCGTCGTGTCGCATTCGTAGATCCAGAACGCACGCGGAACTTGAAACGGTTTACGGGCACCGAGGCCGTGATCCAGTTGTCTTGGTCAGGTGAAAGCAACAAATTCAAGGAAAATAAACAAAACACTGTTTACAATCGTTCTAGTCAATCGACAAGACAAATTAATGGAATAGGCGATCAAAAATAGCACCAGGTATCTATTTCAATTATTATTATTTTCTGGCCACTCAATCTATCAATCAGTGGCTTTAGTTGTGTTTAGAGTTGCCTACCTTACTTTGTTCCCAGGATATGTCCTGGATTTTGTAGTGTCCTGGGATGTCCTGGATAGTGTTATGGAAGGTCCTGTATTTTAAAATTCACGCGCCCCTTTTGCAATCCTTGCGTTTCCAGTGGTCTCATGGCTCTCCTACCTTTCTAGCATTAGTAGGCATACTAAGCTAGCCCACCATTACTAGTCTATTATTGCGTCCTATTTTTAAACTGATTTGGCCTGGTTTCTCAACTTTAAAACCTAGTTCGTGATGTTTGCGGTGAGCAACTCTAGTCGTGTACGATCTTATAAGCCGATGATATTCATTAAGTTGTGGATTTTTGCGCCATTGTTTATTGTCATGGTAGGTTTGTTGATTGCTTATTTATCGACTTCTACTTAGTTCTCAGTTTGTTTGATTGTGGCACAAGACAAAATGTGTTATGGTACAAACTGTGTACAAACTTTTTCCCATGTAGGTGGCCATCCAGAAGCTGCAGAACGCCATCTGCTACAATCCTTACATACTTCTTTTACTTCGTTTACGTTCATATATTTGGTCATACTTGCACGGTTGTGAATACGAAGTTTTTGAAGAACATCACCAATTAGGCCAGTTTATGTCCTTTGCAGAGTGTTCCCCCAGGCGTTTCCGCTGTGGCATCAAAATTAAACTATAACTTTAATTATTGCTCAATGCCTTTTAATCGGTACCAAAATAGTTCCCTATCTCAAAACAACTACATTATACGTCTACGAATTCGTAATAACTGAAAATTTGAATACAGTTTTATAATATTGTGATATTTAAATAGTAGTTTCAATGGGAAAAGACGGCATTAGGGCCGTGGCAGAGCGATTGACTGCTGCACTGAATGTCGCGGGTTCGATTCTCGCAAAGAACAAATATTTGCATGGCCGGGTATTTATTCCGGACTGACTATTTATGTATGCTTGAAATTGTACCTACGATGTAGGCTAATTCCAAGTGCGGTGCAACGTTTTTTTGTTATAAAAATAAATAAAGAAATGACAGCTACCAAGCTTACATCACACTTTTTAGCCCAGCACCTAAATTACGATGCTTAGGAGTGGATAAGTCGCGAGCAGCTTGAACGCTTTGATTTCCTAGCATAGAAGCCTTAGAACGACTGATGAACACGTCTGAACTGTACTTCAAAGCCGTGAAGATGTTATTGCTTGGCTATCTCCTGATAGTTGTATATTTCCATTATTGTTGAGATGAGCATATATGAGTTGAAATTATGCTTTGTGAAGGTTTGAAAGTGATGGCCTGGTGTATTTATACGAGTAAGTATCACGCACTGCCATGATGGTTTATTGGTTGCAAAGCTACTGCTGATCGTGAGGTCCAAATGTTATTGGGTGTTCTCATCTGAACTTTCACAGCAACAACCCGGACTTTAGATTTGTGCCTGGTTGATAGAAAGAAATAGGGTCGCCCCCAATAGGGGACATGAACACATGGGAGTCAAAATATTTATCAAAACGTGGGTGCGTGGGTGGGTGGTGGTGTTCTATAGGTACACTATAGCCTAAACTTTCATAAAATACATGCGTGATGTTACATATTACGCAGTAAAATAGTGAGAATGATAAACAATTGAAATAGAATTTCATAACAACTTTATATCTCTATTTCCATTTATAAACAGATATCCGAATATAACCTTTCCCGCCCCCAACTTTAACGAAGGTACAAAACACGGGTTCTAATTAATAGTCCCCGGGGCCAAGCAATTGATACTTTCTGTATTTTCATTTGCAAATCGTTTTTTGGTCAATTTAGATTTATAAATCAATGATTTAATATAAACAGTTGCTGTAATTAGCTCAATGATTTCGTCGATGGTATAATATTGATAATCGATAATTATCGACGGCAGTGGCTAAGCGATCGATGAATAAACTTAGAGCAAAGTTATGACTAGCTTAAGTATCGAAAAAATATATTTATGTTAAATCTGAAGGTTAAGGAATACTAGGTGTAACTTAAATATGCGTTTATAGCTATGCCCTTGACTTCATACAGAGAGGAACCTTAATTATCTAAAACAAACAGACATACATACACTTTTTTTAAACTAGTTTTTTGGTATTTCTACCTACGGTATGAAGTTTCATATGTATTTCATTTTCTTTTATTAGTTAGGGACAAAAAACAGTTACATGACAAGCTTAACTAGAGATTCTTAAATTAGCACAATACTTAGAAATATATCTATACACAGTCTATTCCATATTTATGTTACCATACATGTAACCCACAACAATGTCCACGAATTTATAAAAAAAAGTTAAAATAAAACAGACAAACAGTGTGCATAGCTTAGTAAGAAGAAGAAGGGAATGAAAAATATATATACATACTTATGATTTTAACAACTCTATTGCTCTTGCCTTAAAGCGATCCTTGGAAAGAGTAAATATATCAAGCTCCATAAAGTGAGCGTTGTACGCATCAACAAGGCGACGAAGAGGCACGCGCACCCCAGCGTTAGTCCTGCAATTAAAAGCCATTTGGACATTACAAATAGACACTTCAACTGTATGTAAAGACGGATGGAAAATGAAGCGTGGGGAGGCCCTTCAAAGAGTGGACCGATGATCTAGCGACAATCGTAGGAAGGCGATGGATGAGGGCAGCGCGTGACATTGGTAATCAAAAATTGTCAAAATTGAGGAAACCTTCGGAGAGCCTTGTATCCAGCAGTGGACATCGTATGGCTGAAATTTATGAATTAATTATGTAATTTGACTTAAAACCAAGTACGACCAGTTTAATTAAAACTTGCAACTAATAGCGCGACCAACATCGATAAAAGTGAGCGATAAATTATTTAATCGGTCTAAACTATCTCGTGAATATCCAATGCAAATGTTTGTGATCCAATTTCCAATCGATTCCATTAATTAGTGATAACAACGATGACTAGCTTATGGCTTCGTTGTTCTAGTTGGCTGTAATTTGGCCTGACATACAGTAATTAACGCAAAATTCCTACACAGCTGTTGACGAAGTCTTTAGTTTTGAATGCTCTGATTTTAATTTATAATCATTGCATTGGCCGTTCAATTAGTTTTCGCTTTTCTAATCAAGTTTTTGTATTGTTCTGGATATTGCTTTTAGAACTTTGAGTTGAAAGTTTATAAAGATTTTTTTTTTAATATTTGCGTTTGACGGCCATTGTTTCTCCTGGGTATTTGCAATTACGGTGATTTTATATTTTTATAGTTTTATTTTTGCCAGAACTGTATTGTTTGTTACTTGTTTTATTTAAAGAGTTTGTGTTATTTATTTTTTTAGTATTTTATATACTGTGACATCGGTCAACAAACAATGCTATGATCAAAAAACAATTGTTTATTAACATCTTAAACACCAAGTGTATACATAAATAATATAATACGTTTTCTATTGTGTCTCGTTTTCTGGCAGTAAAGGTGTTAACTGACAATTTCAATAACGTCCGTCATTCCCAATCTACACATGGGTCTTTGTTTTTAACCAATCAATGGCCGAGTTTGTAATTTGTAACCTTGAGAGGGCGAATCAGGAGCAGCAGTTTTAGATCGCGGATTGAGATACGTTATGGAAAATTGGCAGTATATAGATTCAAAATTCAATGCGACTTACTGTTTTACTTTACCATTCAATCTAAATTCTGATGGAACACAAAAACAATCAATCCAGTGACCGCGAAACGGGATTGTTTGTATCAAAACTAGCGCAAACCGCAAAAATCAACCGGCACAGTGCGCGAATAAGCTCTAACCAACCTCATCGATTCTGTTCCTAGGTTAATTATCAAATGTAATTGCGTCAGCCGCAACTGAACAATCGTTTCGGATTTATTAGATTTGCCAATTAATTCTATTTGTACGGACTGATTACGGTGTGGTTTTAGGAAGTAGGTCGGTCTTTGTTCCACTTTGTGACTAACTGCGCCATTGTTTATTAGGCAGTTCAAATGCCTCAGAATCTATTGACTACTTTGAAACTCAGATACGGAAAATTCTAATGAAAGTCCGTGACATCTCACAACCGCAGGTCTAGTTGCAATCCAGAGACGGACACTAGCTTGCTGGACCTATTTGGCGCAGCCGCGAGGGACATAATTTCTTTTTTTAACATCATTTTTAAATTCTTTTGTTTAGTATTATGTTTTTTTCTTCTTTTCGCACTCCTTTTCTATATAAACGTCAGTGACGCCAAATCTCTCTCTGTTCAGTGCGCGAAAAAAAAATGGAGAAGTTTTCACACACAAGAAAAATCTTTGGAAACTAAGTGTAAGTCTAAAATTGCACTGGAACAATTTACGTATTTTAATTAAGTATGTACATCTAATATCATCCAAAACTGCATGAGGGCATTCCACCACAGGCTTCAGTTAAACACAATTCCTTATCTCAAACTCTGTATAAGGACCTAAAATGCTTAGTACATACCTACATGACGTGTTTAAGGATTGTTCTCCGTATCTGGTAAGTGTGATCGACCTCAAACGGTGCCATCATCGTTAACCCATGGTATAACATATGATAATGGCCCCGAGAGCAATCAGCAGATTGATATCTATATTATTATCTTGTTTGTTTGAATGCTAAGTACTAGCGCGTTTAGTGGTCAGGGTATGTTGTATAGAGCTGCGAGTTTACTTATCTATGCGTTCTCTTCTCACAATTTTTTACAAAGTTTTAATAAACATATATCATAACGCCTTTATTTCTCCGAAGGGTTGGGCAGAGGTGTAACTAAGTATGCCCACATTACACCAGTTTTTTTGAAGTCCCATGTAATAGGAGCTGAGCCCTTTGCCATCAGTCGGGCACACATCTAGACTCCAGGCTGATACTGAGAAATGAAGGTTTAAATGTCGTGAAATTACATAAATACATAAAACCACGCCTTTCCTCATGGGGGTGGGCAGAAACTACAGAACCTGATACGATCCTTACATATTCTTCATGCCTTGTTCACGTCGTAGTCTTATCGTGATATTAACAGAACTTTAATAAAACTGATGGCGCCTAACTTGTAGCTATATTCTAGTGGACTTTTATTTTTCAAAACGTTTGTATCTTTCGCCTTTTGGACTTAACACGTACGTACGGACTCTCTTCTCCTGATTCCTCCAGAACAAACTTCAACTAAGTACCTTACAGTGGAAGAGCCCAGCTGTGATTTATTCGCGATTTGTACTTAATACACCTTTTGTAGGTAAAATGGTCAAACAATGATGTATGACATAATTGATTAATTCTTTTCAAAGATACTTTAACCGTCAAGTACGAGAAAGTATCATAAACTTATCCAAGTCCATGTTATAGTTTAAAATACACCATAAAAGTACTACTTGGCCATATAAAAAGTTATCTACAAACTTTATAAAAATATGTGCCTACATTAGAGAAGGGTAGCAAAAGGCTGACGTGTAAAAAGGCTTTGTAAATGTAAACTTTGTAAAATTCGTAGTGTATGGAAACGTGGTATGACGGGCGCCGGGAGCCGGGAGGGCCTGGCTACTGTTGCGGAACTAAAGTTTCGACGTGCCCAGAATAATTGTTGCTGGAAACCGGTAAATGGTTTTTTATGGACTTACTTTTGAGAATACTCGTATGAAATATTATAATTTTTTACGTTTTGGAATGTTTCCTAACTTGTCATTTTGTTAAACAACATACAATATACAGTGTGGTGGCAATGGGGAGTCTGTGCGTGTTGTGGAGGACAAGTGGCTAAATAAATTGATCGAATGTTAAGCTAGGCTCGGTCTGGAGATCGCACTAGTTCCCATGATCAACGGTTCAAGTGTAGGATGAGGAAACCGGGGTGGTTTTTAGTCACCTGGCGATAGTGATAACCAATTTCAAACTCCTGTTAAATAAGACCAATATCACATATTTATTATTAAAATAATTTTGCTTTTGGGTGTTTTATCATCCCTATATCGATAAATTAGTTGTCACGGAGTATTCTTCGGAGCAATCAAGATATGCTAATAGTCATCTTTGATAGTCAAACTCATGCGCAGAGGACTTCTATCTACGGTCATCAGCAGTGATATCTGACCATGATGGGCGGAACAGAGATAGTAATTGTGCATTTCATGACGTTGACGTCACTAAATGGTGATTACCATACTATTATGGTTAGATTATGTATGCGTGTTTTGTTGTGAGTATTGTACTATATGTATAAATGTTGTATTGTTTACTCTATGCAAATAAACAAAATTGAAAAGTTATGTTATTTTCGACAAAATAAAAAAGTTTGTTTTGTCTAAATGGATATCAAAGTTGATATATATTTTTTTGTCTGTCTGACTGTCTGTCTGCCTGTTTGTTTGAGATAATCTCGGAAACGGCTGGGCTTATTTTGACGGGCCTTCCACTGGCAGATGCTGAGCTGCTGTAGAGAATAATAAAAATAGGGATACGCGCAAAAAAAAGACCATGAAATTTGTCAAATTCCAAGTAGATGAAATCGCGGGCATAGCTAGTGATATACTATAAACCAACAAACGGCGTCAGCAACTGGGAACACATTAAAACCGTAGAAGACGGACCGTCAAGTTTTTGGTACTGTCTTGACAATTGGTATCACGGTTTCAGAAACATGTTCCCATTAACATATTAATTCCAACTGAAACAAACTGAAACTTCTTCCACACTTAGTAACTTAAACCTGTAAAACATCACCACCTACCTACTACCCAACTATGTTGGGATCAGCTTTTAGTCTAACCGGATTCAGCTGAACATCAGTATTGGATGGAGCTACTGCCTATCTGACCTCCACAACCCAGTTACTAGGATACTCGATTCCCCTTGGTAAGTGTCAAAGTTTCGGGTACCTGACTACTCGTTACGATTCTCAAAGTAAGAACTATAAATGATAGCCATCTTGTCCAACCTTTTTAATAACAGAATTTTATATCTTCCAGTGATGGCTGGTGCTGCATTAAAATAGGACGCGAAGTGTGTTTGCTTGTCGATTTAAGTAGAATAAAACTTAGCTAATTGGCTACTTTATCTTAGTGCACTGTCGAAATGTTTTGATAAACATCAGCTTAAGGAACAATTAGCCTTTAGTAGTTCTATAAAAAGTCTTCCATAGTATAAACATATGTTGTAGACTGTTTGTTTATGTGAGTTTAAATGTTTGTAAACGCACCCACGATACATGAAAAAATCCTGGTATGGGGCAAAGTTTAAAAAAAATGTTGTTTTTTATACTTTGCCCAAGTATAAAAAAAAGTTAATGTGAACATTTTATTACTTTTTAGTGTACCTACATAATATATTTTAATACATTTCGAATGGGAAATTAGCTAATATAGATTTATAGACATAATAATAAGACCGCTCTATTGCATTAGGGACAACAAACTTGTAATAACACGAGTAGTTGTTCTGGATACTTTAATTGATTTTATTAAAACATACATCTGTGTTATGTCAATGAAATATAAACTCACATACATATGTTATATTGTAAAGTATGAAGACAACAATAAAACAAAGCCAAAACCCAGCGAATCAACATCAACCCAGATTTTGATGTCTCAACCATTAGCTGACAAGTGACGACTTGTTAGAGACGTTAAACTTATCCTTCTATCCTTCTCGTACGACATTAAGTAAAGCCTCAAATTTTATGTTCTATACAGATGCCAGTACACTCCAACGAAGAGCCCATTCGCCGCATACGTCGCCTTGTTTTACGGTACTTCGAATTTCTGACATTAATGTTGTAGCCGATTGAAGCAGGCGGAATTTATTTAATTTTCCACTGAAATTATGAATGTTAGGCCGGGTTTGTGGAACTGTTTTGTTAGGATTTAGTGTGCCTGTACCGTGTAAAGCGTCCGAGGTATTTGGGAATTTTCTAGAACGTAGGTTTTGTCATTTAAATCAAGTTACAAAAATATCTTGGCAGAATCTAAAGAAATAAAATGACATGATGGCCCAGTGGTTTAGGCCTCGCCTCTTGTGCACGAGGTTGTGGGTTCAAACCTGGGCAAGTACCAATGTTTTTCAGGGATTTTCAATTCGTATGTACTTTCTAAGTTTATCTTAGACATCACTGACATCGGTGAAGGAAAACATCAGGAGGAAACCTGGACTTATATAAATAATATAATTCTGAAATCGCCAACCCGTCTTGAGCAAGCGTGGTGATTAATGCTCGTGCCTTCTATGTATGAGAAGAGGCCTTTGCCCTGCAGTTGGGCAGTAATTGGCTGGTATACACATGCATCTGAGTATATTAGATAGAGCCAGTTATTGAGACAGACTTGGTCAGACTGGTTGTCAGACTATCAGGCTTCCTGTAACGACTGTCAAAGAACTAAAAAAGATAGCTGGGCTAACGGCTTAAAGTATTTTCTAAAGCACAGAGGGATCTAGGTATGTAGTGGATGGTTACTCATTTACGGACCAACCTTGGCATCTCAGCTTAGCAACAAAGGTAAATAGAACACTTTCAAAGATAAATCAGTACCCACTATCATTATCACCAACAAACACACAAACTGGGAAATTGAATCACCCAAGCAACTCAATTATCGAGATATTTGAAACACTACTTTTAATGTGTTTTATTGGATTTTTCCAGTTGGTATTTATCAGTAGGATCCCGGATTCGGGGATTGTTATCGGTTGATGGCAATAGGCTCGTACCTTATTATATTTACATTTGGCGAAATATGAATGTAGGCACTTTAGGAGTACACCTTTTTTTTCTTTTTGTTCAGAGGTGGAACATCCTCATGGATGTCCTCTTGGGGGTCTGTAAGACTCTTACTGACTTAAAACCAGCACGGTGTTCTATCTACGCCGGGGGTCGCGGGAACGTACGATCCTTCCGCAACCCCGGGTTGATTTCGGCCCGCCTCTGCGTGCCACCTCAGGTCATGGGAGAGAGTGAGGTATCTGAGTCCGCACGCGCGTGGTAAACTATGCGCTGCCCCGTCGGGTCCTGATGTATGGCGGGCGACGAACGTCCCCAAGTCGTCCTTGGACCCATTTTAGGAGTACACCTAGTCTAGTCAACTAGCCCTTCGGGGGAAACCAGCGTGATGTTGTTTAATAATAATAATAATATCTTTATTTTCAGACCATGGATCCATAAAAAAAAAAAAACAAAAACACAAAACAAAAATAAAACAATCTTGGCACTTAGTAACTAAAACAAGGTGTACAACAAACTGTTTAGTAGGTGGGAAAATTCTACCATTCAATTGATCTTTGAAGACGTAAAAGCTAACTATTCTATAATATTTCACAAATTTAAATAAACTAACTGAATCAAAGGTACCGTTCCTTTGATTCAGTCTCAATATCTAATCACTTCAGTCAGTAATATCTCATTTTAGTTAATTTTATTAGGACTTGGTAAACCCTAATAAAATTGCTTTGTGCCGTCAAGCGAAAATCAAAACTTTCATGTTATAAATAGATCTTAATTAAGTTTTAAATATAGATATTAAGATGTTCAAAGGTATATTTTATATTATTTCAGTTATTTTTTCTCTTTTCTAGAGGTATTTATCGGCCTTATATTAATAAGCTACTCATTTATATTTGTTTTCAGCTCTACAAGGTGTCCTTCGTGACAGCGACACAGTCTTTACGTAGGTTTTCAGGTCAAGAATGTCGTTTGAGAATTTGGTATTAGCTTTTAGAAACACAAACAACGACACAAGTTATTTTTGATACAGGTAAGGCAAAGGTATGAAGAACTATGTTGTGTATGAGCTAAGTCTGCGGTTTGGTGTCGAGTAACATTTTACGAAAACTATGGTTGAGCTCGGCCGAAGCTCATAGAATTATGTCTCAAGAGGTTGAGTAGAAGCTTAAAAGGATGACCTTCGCAGAAGACTCCACGGGATTTATTTTGTAGGCAAAGCGTTTGAAATTCAATTCAATATAGCAGAATGAATCATCATGAGTTCAGTACATGATTGTTAACTGTAGCGACACATGATTGTTAACTGTAGCGAATCACGCACTGAAATCATAGTACCAGGTTGTCGACGCCTCTTCCATCTTGTATACTCTCATGTCATTATATTTTCAGCGTTGAGAAAAGTCTTATCCAGAATTTTATATCTTTACTTAACATAACATCGCGCCATTCCCAGAAGAATTTAGCAGAGGTCTGTCTACCTATGGTAAGCCTACAATTTGGTTATGTTTAAGTCCCATGTAATAGGAGCCGAGCCATCAACTGGGCACAAATCCAGACTCCAGGCTGCTAATGAGAAAATTCTTATTGGAAAAACTCAGACAGACTGCTAGACTCGGGAATCCTGAAGGTCGTCCGTCACGCTTGGGACCTCTAGACCAACGAGGCAGACTTAACTTAATCTGTAAATAATCCATACTAATATAAGTAAGCTGAAGAGTTTGTATGTTAATTTATGGAACTTCGTCCACAACATTTAATTACCCAATTCTTGAGCAGGCTATTTAACATTTAAAAACTAGAAGGGGGGGAGCGGAGGGGGTCATGGGCACAGCTAATAATTAAGAAACCAGTCCTATTTCAGAACTTCAAGGAGCTGTCAAATTGTCCTGTCACCATCTGAATTTCATACATTTGAAAAAAATATTATTTTATGTTTAAAAATAAAATGAAGAATATATTAGACTAGAAAGCGGCCAAATAATACAATGTTTCTAGCATTTGAAGATCAAATGAAAGGCGCTTTATTAATACGGGTTCTAGTCTTGTCAAGAAATATGGTAGTAACATTTATGACGATATGATGAGCAAGGACACAAGCCCTAGTTTCGTAATTAATTATTACGGCGTCCTAATTACAAACATGACAGGTATAAAGATTGTCGCCTGTCTTGTATTATTTACATCTGATAGCGTACATGACAAATAATATTGAGATACTTACTCGTATTTTGCTACAAGAGATACAAGCTTGGCGCTAACTGACTGGATTAGGCCACAGTTATCAAAAATCGCGAGGCATTGAGATATATGTAGGGAGACTTTTGCCCGGCTGTGGGACAACACTGCCGTCCTGGGTCGTCCTCCAGTCTAATCGAATGCAGCTGAATATACAGTACAGTACTTTACACGGAGTGACTGTCTACATAATATCCATAACCCAGTTACTAGGTATCTCGACACCCCTAGGTAAGACTAACTGACATTCTTTTTTCAAAAACGTTTAGAACCGTTTTGCGTGACGTTTTCATTCGTAATGTTGGCTTAGCGTAATGTAAGAAGTAACCTTTATCTTTATTTGACTGTACCTTTGGATTATGATAAATCATCTGCGTTGTAAATAAGGAAAAGCTAATGTTCTTATATTTAATGGGGATTAAACATCAACAAAAAACCATTTCCCCAACGTATAAACAAAGTATAAGCAAGGTACGCGTAGCCTAGTTACAATATTATTTACTCGTGTGTCCTTTCCAAGAAAATATTTAAAATGCGCACCTCTATCTTTTGGTCCATTACACATTCAAAAGATAAATTTTCCATTAGATGGCACAAAGAAGGCGTTACACCGGTCGCGCAGGTAAATAAGCGTTTGAGCGAGAGTCCGCACAAAATCGGCGTCTTCCTCCCCCGTCCGAGACCCCAATAATGGCCTGTACGTCCGAAATGTGGCCTCTGAATGTACCAATTTACCCTTCCAGTGGCCCGGCCGGGTATCTCCGGGCAAAAGAGGCCATTCAATCTCCAGTATTCCGGAAGGATAGCGTTATTTTTAAATGAAATGCTTAGATGACGCCCGCGTCTTTTTTTATTCAGGTACGGTGTGACAGCGCCGAGGTTTCATTACGTAATAACCATTGGGTTATGGTTATGTTATGAGGATGTTTCTGCTGTAATGTTATGGGGGATTAGAAACAGATTTGGTGAATACTTATATGGTGGTTCGGAAAGGGTTTTAAAATCAATAATTAAAGACTTGTTCTTCGATTTCTCGTGATTAATGTTTAGAGAAGGACAAACAGTACTAAAAAGTATTCATTTTAGTATGAAAGCAAAAACCCTTACAGAAATTAGGCCATATTAGCATCAAATATTAATACTTAATGCTGAAACAAAATAAAGTTTAATAATAACGTTGTTAGCTAACTTCCCACGCCGAAAATCACGGTTAATAGAAATATTTTATAACAAAACACGATATTACTGTTCAAAATTAAACGGTACACAGTAAGGGTTGCTGGGCCCTCGCCGGGTGCTACTAAAAGCCTGTCAGGGTCACTTTACCTACCTACTCAGAGCGGCTTTGCATACCATTTACGCGAAACTACATCACTAACTATCGACAAACATACATTTTATCTCGACAACCCTAATACATTGCGGGCTCGACTAAGTCAAACAAAAACAAGTACTTTGGTTAAAACTTCAATGTATTTTGAACGCTGTTTAGAGTACAGCCGCAGTGTGTTGCTAGTCTTTAAGCTTTCTTCGTATGAATATTATTTCTAGTACAGCGACCCGACATTTGTGCCATCTGTTGCTGGCAAATTTTATATTCTATACTACATTATTAAAAACTAAAAAATATCAACTCGTGTTTTTAGAAATGTTGTTTGAATTTCTTTTGTTTTTGAGAGAGATAATTTTAGCCTTTGTTTAGTAAGAAAAATTAAGTGATTTAAATAATCCCTAGAGAGCTGAGTACCTACCTCGTTAGCTTGGATTGCCTCTTTAGCCTAGTGGTTCTAAGCGCGACTGCTGAGCGTGAGGTCCTGGTCCTGGGTTCGATTCCCAGGCTGAGCAAAGTGCTATTGAGTTTTTCCAATTGGAATTTCCTCATTACCTGCCCCGAGCCTGGAGTTTTGCCCGGTAGATGGCAATAGGCTCGCGCACTATTACATGGGACTCAAACATAAATGGCGAAATGTGGGTGTTACTATAGGTGCACCTCTGCCCGACCCTTAGGAGAATAAAAAAAGCTGCTCGGACCCCAAATAAACTGGGATAAGAGCAGGAAGATGATGATGATGAACAAACCGAATTGTTGTATTATATTACTGGACTTTTTGTTTCAATTTAATCAACAACAATAACAACCAGTTCACAAATTAAAACGGACACAATACTGAGAGCATTAAGCACATTTCCTTTAGGGAGTAAATTAATTCCTTAAAAAACTTTCTTTCAACAAAAGTTTTAAAAGACTTGGGTACATAAAAATAAATGGCGAAGGTTCATTGTTTATAAAGATTCATATCTAATTTTCAAGTACCGTAAGTATAGTTCTATGATGTGTTATAATTAGGTCTTTGGCCGCCGTTTGGGACTTGTTTATCTCATCATCAGGCTATACTAGTCCACTGGTGGACATAGCCGTCTCCTAATGAGCGCCATAGCGCCCTGTCTTCAGCTTGCCGCATCCAGCATCTGCCTGCAGTCTTTCGCAGATCGTCATCCCACCTGGTCAGAGGGCGTCCTACACTACGTTTGCCGAGTCGCGGTCTCCACTCAAGAACACGTTTAGCCCAGCGGTTGTCGGTTCTTCGCGAGATATGGCCAGCCCACTGCCACTTCAGCTTGCTCATTCTTTGAGCTATGTCGGTAACTTGTTTATCTAGTGGTCGCAAACGCGACTGCTAAGCCCGAGGACCTGGTTTCGATTACCGGGTGGAGCTATGTGTTATTGGGAATTTTCTTTACGAATTTCTCAGTAGCTGCCCGGAGTCTGGATGTGTGCCCGGTTGATGACACTAGGGCTCACCCCCTATTGCATCGTACTTAAACATAAATGGTGAAATTTGGTTGTGCTGTCTGAACACCGCTGCCCAACCCTTCAGGTAATACAGGCGTGATGTTATATTACGTGTGTTCCCTGCTGAAATAAAACATAAAAATTGTTTTATTTTTATACTCGTTACGGTTAGGCAGAAGCCGGAAAGTCCGACAAAAAATCTTACCAAAGGCTACCGTGTTACCCAGTTACTATGTTGGCTCCCTGTAAACTTCTGGTATTCAGCTGCATCCGGTTTAACTTGAATCCGACAAGAACATAGTTGAGAAAAGGCTAGGCAGATGAGGGATTGCGCTATAATTAAGCAAGTTAAAAAGAAAGGTGAACAGACGCTGCTAATTAAAATTCCCGCAGCGACAGTATCTCTCGGACAGAACGTAAAAGATTAACTTGATAGTAGGTACGTTGCCCTTTTCTAGAAAACTGGCCAAGCGGACTCGCTCTCTAAGGGTTCCGTATCACTAGAAGTATAATTTATTAGCGACCCGCACCGGTGTAAATATTTATTTCACTTGGAGATTTCACAGATCACACAAAATTACCATCCAAGTTCCGACTTTTCCAGGAAATTTTCAAAAATATATCTTTTATACAACCCTTGTCATGACAATAAATGACATAAAAAAAAAACTACCAAAGTCGGTCAAGCCCTCATTCTCAAATGATGACTTTTCACACCTGAGGCAATTGTTTTTTATTCGGATATGTAGAAGATACAGACACCATAGTAATAGGTATTCTGTCATGTCAATTTCAAGAGTTTAGTTAAAAGATCCCTGTGTCAGTCTGGACGGACAGAGAGACGGTGGCGGCGCGGCAGCGTGGCGTTGACTAAGAAATAGGGTCCCGTATTCACCCTAGGGTAGACGTACCCAAGTGGACAACGTAACCGGCCAGGATCGTCCTGATTTGTACGGTTAGGGAACCCTAATAACGTGGCAGAAGTACAAGCAAAATCCTAACCTGTTTAGCGATGCTGTAATTGCGAGGGCCTGCCAAGATAAGCTCGTTTCTTTTTAATTTTCCTTCTGAAAATTACTTCAATTCCCCAGTTGAATAAATGAAGACTGCACTACCTACTTTAAGCGTTTTTTTTATATTTTTTATTACCGCGAAAGAGATCTCGGAAAGTTCTCGAGAGCTTTTAGTTCAAGGTTTGATTAACTAGCCTTAAGACGGTTAAGAGAAATCTGACTAAGTGCAACTGTGGATGGTGTTTATACAATAGAGCTTTAGAGCGGATTGGAATTAAAAGTTTTGGTTTTTGTTACGTTCTGGGATTACGTGAATGTAGTAGTAGTAGTAGTGCCAGCCTGTTACTGTCCCACGGCTGGGCAAAGGTCTCTTCTCATACAGAGAAGGCACGAGCATTGATCACCAGGCTTGCTCAAGACGGGTTGGCAATTTCAGACTTATATTAATTATATAAGTCCAGGTTTCCTCACGATGTTTTCCTTCACCTATGTCAGTTATGTCCAAGATAAACTTAGAAAGCATATATGAATTGAAAAAGTTACATTTTCACTTGCCTAGGTTTGAACCCACAACCTCGTGCACAAGAGGCGAGGCCTAGACAAAGTTAAGCTTAGCTTTCTGATATTACTGTTATTTTTTTCATCTATATTGTTGGACTAAGGCGAATGGTATACTGCATCGCATCACGCAGCGGAGTGCGTGGCGACGAACGACGAACACTGCCCGTGAATGCGTTTTCTGTGTGTTGCACTACGCGTGTTTTCTATACAACGTAAGAACACGCACTCCTGCACTACGCTGCATGATGCGGTGCAGTGGGCCATTCCCCTTAGCCAAAACTTTGTCATTTACAAGATTTTTATGTTATAATTTTAGTATACAAACTCACGCTACTATGCAACTTTTGACGACCAATGTGGCGCGGCGGGCGAAGGTCCGCCTGCGACGCAGGAGGTTGCGGGTTCCGGGTGTTCTGGGTATTTGCTATGTACAATAAAAAATATCTATTTATGTAATGTATTGTATTAAGTATATCAGTCATCTAGTACTCATAACACAAGCTCTGCTTAGCTTGGGGCTGGATGATGCTGCCTGGATTGTTCAGCATTATTTATTTATTTATATTTATTATTTATGCTAAGATCATGAGTAGTTCTCCCACTAACGTCACTAATATAACCACCCGTAGTCCTGGCTTAATTTCGTTAACCACAATCTTGTAAAGGGTGACGGAGGGAAGTGGAAAGGGTCGACGCTGGACGTACTTTAAGGGAGTGTAGTACTCATGAGAATGAACATGAATGAACAAAAATCAGCTGCTCCATATATTCGCATAACTTTACTAAATGTAGGGAACAGATGTTACTATTTCCGTGATTTCAGGGTCGATCCAATAGTAAAAGTTGATCACTTTCATGAGTGTACGTTCCCTTAATGTTTTATGTTCGCCATTCTGCCCACCACCCTGTATTATGTAAAAGTGACAGTGTTTTGTTTCGTTTTTTTAAGTAAAACTTAATTTGAGACGGTGTAAACTTTAAATTGTATGGAAAAAGAGACAACTATAGGTCTCTGTTTCTATTTTCTACCTCCATAGTTTATTAATCTTATTCTCATACAAATTAACCAGAATATACAATTTCACTTCTACCGCGTCTGAATTGGTTTTTTTTATAACGCTGCACCAGGAATGTCTGCTATCGTGGGTTCTTTTACAAACATATAAATCGCATACACAAACAGCCAGACCTGGAAAAACTACCAAGGCCATACAAATATTTGTTCGATGTCGGAATCGAAGGTGTGATGGGATGTTGCTCACCATACCTTCAGAGACGAATGTCTGAACAATACTTGGTATTGATTTACTAAAGAGTCCAAATTTGAATTTCACAACTAAACCCAACATAGCTGTAATGGCCGGCCTGTCATTGTGAAACAGAATTGATTAAACTTAAGCACCTCCTTGCTCAATTGTGTGAGCAAACAATGGAGGTAACGACTGTTTTTTACGTGTTTTATTTAACTTTTCCAGTATTTACTTTGTAATTTTGTTGATTGCTTACTTGTTTCAAAGGAAGATTTCGAGGATTGTTTTAAAATGAGCTTCATTATTAGAGTAGGTCGTGTGTTTTATGAAAGTCAGGTCATACATATATTAACTTCATCTCCAAAAGAATCATCATCATCTGCCTAGCCTTTTCCCAACTATGTTAGGGTCGGCTACCATTCTAACCGGACGCAGCTGAATACCAGTATTTTACATGGAGCGACTGCCTATCTGACCTCCACAACCCAGTTACTGGGCAACACGATACCCCTTGGTAAGACTGGTTGTCAGACTTTAGGGGTTCAGACTACCCGTAACGACTGCCAAAGATCTACAAATGACAGCCGGGACTAATGGCTTAACGTGCTTTCCGAGGCACGGAGTTGGAGTTTCGATATGTTACGAACGGTCACCCATCCAAAGATTGAGCTCGGCAAGCGTAGCTTAACCTTCGATCAACCCGTGCGGCTGTTTTTATTTAGCCACGAGCTCCTCAAAGAATATCAATGCTTATAATCCGTGAGCGATCAGAATGCGATGCAACCTTTGGGAATTGAGATACCAGCTACCCGTCTTATAGCGGTAACATCGGCAAACTTGCGTCTATACTCGTGAGACGAGACGATATACCTCATTTGATGGAATTTCACAAGTTGCCAAAATCAATCATTTTAGTTTATGTCACTTATATTAAAAATGACAATTCATATTATGTTAAACCATCGGGTTAATAATACTGAGATTACTATTTCCTTTATTTCTTTCTATACATATAAATTATATTTTCAAATATTTCAATATAAAACAAATAAAAAACATTTAAAAATATAAAAAATTGTACTCCACCGATTATTTTATTTGCAATTTTGTGTAACTTAATAAGATTAGCTGATAAGAGACTTGATTTGCCTGTTTTGCCTTCGTTATTGTACAGAGGCCAGCACATCAAGCTACCACAATGTGTCAAATTTCATTCATAGTTTTTCAACTTTATCACAATAGAAATAAGGTTCATGTTCAGTTGGGAAAATCTGACTGTTTGGAGTAGCTTGGTATGCTGGCGTCTGTGCTACATTTTTATTTTTTAAATAAAATGTGTTGGCCCACTGCTGCGCATAGAGCACGTAGTCAACCATTATGTTTGTAGCCTTCTTCGTCCAAGCATACTTATTTTTTTAATATACATATTCTTTCACTGGGAAACTTGACACAACACAAGATCTATATGTATGGCGGGCGTAACCAAAACAAAAGAAAGCAGTTTATTAGTGTTCTAATGTAGTAGTTTATTATCATCCACAATATGACTGCCACTTGATGTGTGTGTGTGATATGGGGTGTTTATATCTATAATTTTCCAATAGCACCCCGGAGCCTGGATTTGTGCCTTGTTGATGTCAATAGTCTTGATCCCTATTATACGGCACTAAAATTTAACTGGTGAAATGTGAGTGTGTACCTATTAAGTACACTTCTGTCTAACCTTACAGGGAACACAGCCGTGAGGATATCAAGCAATAATGTAAGCTGCAATAATTTTACTTGAAATAATAAAAAAACAAATCATAACAGTTGTATTAAACTTCGTTTCTCTTCGGATAGCGTTTGTTTTTAATATTTGAAATTGATTTTCATCCGAGCAAAAAGCAACACCTGCGTGGCGTCTGTTTTTTTCATTATTTTTCTGCTTCAAATTGAAATGTAAAAACCAAATGTTAAAGAAATATTCGTATTTTTGCAATTGATTTTATACCATAACACTCTAATGTTAATACTAAATAAGTATTTAGCTACAAATTGGTATACGAACGTCGATCACTCTGAAAAGTTTTTCTGAAATACTTTTTTCTTTATTTTGTCTTTGTCTGCAATATTGTTAATAAAGCATGAGGTCCGGGGCTCGATTCCAGGGTCAGGCAAAGTGGTAATAGGTTTTCCCATCTGGGTTTTTTTAGTAACAGCCCGGAGTCTGGATTGGATGAGAGGTAGGCCTCTTGAGTAAAGCCATTTTTGACTTCTTTTATTACACTCACACTAAAGATATTTCAAGTCATGCTGGCCCAGTGGTTTAGGCCTCTCCTCTTGTGCACGAGGTTGTGGGTTCAAACCTGGGCAAGTACCAATGTGAGTTTTTCAATTCATATGTACTTTCTAAGTTTATCTTGGACATCACTGATATCGGTGAAGGAAAACATCGTGAGTAAACCTGGACTTATATAATTAAGATAAGTCTGAAATCGCTAACCCGTCTTGAGCAAGCGTGGTGATTAATGCTCGTGCCTTCTTTGTATGAGAAGAGGCCTTTGCCCTGCAGTGGGACAGTAATAAGCTGGTCCAAAAAAAAGATATTTCAGTTCAGAACACAAAGATACTTTTACTGCATCCTCTGAATAAAATTCGACACGTGAGCCTCCTTATGCATCTCACAGGAACATCAAGCCACTTCGGAGCGAAATAGCATCAGAAACGCTTTTAGGAAAATACTATTTTGGTTCAGTTTAAGCGACGGATTTTTATTGTTATAAAAATGTTCTTCACGGATACTTTTGCTGTGTATTCCGTTCACAACTTTGAAAATTTTCCCGCGATCATGACCAGTGAATGCGAACATTTAGAAAATAACTCGAAGCGATGATACAATTCTCAGTATCAGAGCACACTGAGTATAAATTTTATCGGAACAATGTAATGTGCTGATACAGAAGACGGCACGTTAGCTGTTTTTGTTGAAAATATAAACAACATTGGAATATTACCTACGTAACGGTAATTTCCACAGCTTTGAATGTTAAATTAGGGAGTTACTTGGTAATCTTTTGAACGATACTAACGCGAACCAATTAATTATAATTGGTTTTATTTCTATAAAACGTAACCAGTCTGTTATATCACCAATTTTTAAAACAAAACATGAACAGCGTGGAAGGAACATCGACTGACAATGACTGACGACCTATGTGGCGCAGCGGGTGAAGGCCCGCCTGCGACGCAGGAGGTTGCGGGTTCGATTCCCGCCTTGGGACAAATGTTTGTACGATCTACAAATATTTGTTTCGGGTGTTCTGGGTATTTGCTATGTATAATAAAAAATATCTATCTATGTTATGTATTGTATTAAGTATATCAGTCATCTAGTACCCATAACACAAGCTCTGCTTAGCTTGGGGCTAGATGATGCTGTGTGGATTGTCCAGCATTATTTATTTATTATTTATTTATTTATTTATACCATGATTCTGATTTTGGACCCCCTGGGTAGAAATGTTTCGTCGGCTTCTCCTAATTTCTTTTGTGATGTTTTTTTTTAATAAGTTGATAGACTTGAAGGCTAGACGCCTTTTCCTAAAGATGATGTTCCTGTATGACATATGTGGACAGCAGATATGCCTGTTTAGATTTGGTAAGTAATAAAATTATGTTTTACCCATAACTGTTATAAGACGCGAGATGCGTGCACGCCCTCTATTCGCCATCCCATCTTGCCACACCAAAGCTGGAGTTCGTGCATCTCTACGTCACATAGGAAATAATAATACCATTTTTTTTTGGACATAGATCTATTTACACTATCATGTAACAAATTTCGAAACACTCCAATAATTAAAAACTAAATTTTCATCATAACTATAACCTAAGGATAATGTGAAGTAAATTCACTTGCATGCCTAGTTCTTATAAAAAATGAATAGGCAACATGTGGCTAGCGTTGTGAGTTACACGTACACTATTAACCGTGTAGCTGTTTGTTTTCGCAAATAAATAAAGAAATGAATAAGTATTTCTTTGACGCCTTTCTTACAAAAATTGATGCCACTGATCAACCACACCACACGTATGGTTCAGAGGAAAACGCAAGATATATGTACAATGTACATGGAAGCGATCGAGAGTGGAGATGCCAGAAAATGGGGTAAGTAGGAACATAGGGGTCAATTGAAACAAAACGTTGAAGGAAATTTTCACATGCCTTTAATAAGAGTACTATTTGTTGCACACAAGGCCGCTATTCCTTTGACTGACTTAGAATAAGCAATTTTGAGACCATGTCAGTAACAAAATAATATTGAATTAACGTGAAAATCCCATGTAAAGTTTGATTTTGAATTACCCGGCCATGACGCATAGGTAGTTCTTTTTTACTGAAATACACATATAGGCTACATTGAGAAGTAGCTTTGCTCTTCTGAAGAAAGTTTGTTAAAGGAATCTTCTTTCTAATGAATCTACTTTGAGTGACTTGAAATAAAAAAAACAAATCAATACCTTGTCAGTAACAAAATAATATTGAATTATGAACATCATTTTCAAAGTTTTATTTCTAATTACCCCTGCATTGTGCACACTCCTTATTTACTAAAAAAACACTTAAAGACTACATTGAGAAGTAGCCTTGCTCTTCTGAAGAAGGTTTGTTAGAAAGAAGATTATCGAAGAAGGTAGAGAAGCCAGTCACAGTTTCCCTATTGTTCTCATAATATGTTTCTTTGTTTTTGTGACTGACAGGAATATAAGTCTCTTCGTGCGTATATTTGTTGTGTTTCTGGCAGTTTCTATCTCTCCATTTTGTTAAGTCTGGACCTTCAATGCGTGTGCACTTGACTGGCATATTTCTGAAAAAAAGAAAACTTTAGATTAGTGATTTAATTATCAAAACATGGGCGAACATTGATGCTCGCCGTATATTGTTATTAGAACCAACATATACAAAAGCGGTATGATAACCCTATGGAAAAACTTCGATATTTTTAGTGACGTCATTGATTGCTGGGTTACGAAGTCACAACGCTTTTATGTGTGTTGGCCGGTCCTTTCTAAGTGACTAAACATTTTATTTATATCCGTCAGGAAGATAATTAAAAATTATTGAAAACGTATCACTACTATTTTTACGTAAGCAAAAGATTACGGCGATACATTGAGTTAAAATGCGGCATGACGTCGCGCCTTTGTAGATTTTATACTGAGTTGTGACGTAGCACGCCCCCAGTCCCCAGCTTTTATGCGTTATATCTAAGTCACTCTTTATTAATGTGATAAAGCAAAAGATATTAGTCCATTTTTTTTAAATATCTGACTGACGGACTAAGTATAATATTTTTTTCCTACCCAGGCATCTTTCTTATTTTCTGGTATTCTTTTACCATCATTCTAATGCTTAAGACACAAATTGACAATCGTACTATTTTAAGAATATCACAGAGGAAGATACAGCTTCCTAAATTTCTCGCGAAACAATCGTCAAGTGGAGTTTTACCTTACAGTTTCGACAGCAGAGCTCTTCTAGAAACTGCGCTGACGATCCACTGAAACTTTAGGTAAAATATGCTCCAAACTATAAAGTACTAGTATTAGCCTGCGGCTTCGTTCGCGTGAATGTCGAATGTCGGTTATCGCGGATGCAGATGAAACCACGGATTCAAAAATATCCTTCCCTAAATCCTGTGTGTCCTAAACTAGCTTTACCAAATTTCATATAAATCGGTTTTACGGGTTAAGTGTGAAAAGGTAAGAGACAGACAGATATATGGATATGCAGATAGACAGAGTTAGTTTCAGATTTATAATATTAGTATCAATGAAGTATACAGACCCTTTTGAACTAAAAAAACTCCTTATACACCTACTTTCGCCTTTATGGGTGGTCCGCGAGAAATGCTACATGACATTCGCGACCCATCCAGCGTGTTCTACTTCGAGACTCTCTCTTCTTCGCCCGTCTCCGGGCTCCCTCCTTCTTAAGCGATGTCCGGGTACACTGGGACATCGTCACAACTCAAGGGACCGTGCACCGTGGAAGTTAGAGTCCCCGATCTATCGTCCGCTAGTCCCTCCAATGGCGGCATCAAGTCGGCATTCGCCGCCTACGCCGTCCTGCCCTCCTGCGACGAATTGGGTCAGCGAGAGAGTCTGCCTCCCTGACCCGCTCCTTCTGCGAGATTACGTCCTCACAGAAAGAATCAACAGCCTAAGTAGTATACATACCCTGGTCTAACACTCATGAAGGCCTGAGGTTGGATATACTTGATTCCGTCAGCGTTGTCGCATGCGAGACGCGCCATGTTGGTTTTTCTGATTTCATGCAGTTGACCTGTGAGGATTTGTACTTTGTTTGTGATCTACGAGTATATCATGGTTTAAATGAATACATAACATCACGCCTGTATTACCCGAAGGATTAGGCAGTTGATGTTATGTTTAATCCAGACTGCGGGCTACTGTGCCAATACAGATTGAAAAACCCAATAACATTTTGCCTGACCCGAAAATCGAGCCCAAGACCTCATGCTTAGCAGGAGCGCTTGCAACCACTACACCACACAGGCATTCGAGGCAGAAGTTAAATCAACATTGTCTAAATACTCTATTTTAATTGAAATTGATACTTAATGGTCTACTTGTTTCGTAATAAGCAGAAAGTGAGACTTCACAGACTGGGACAGAATGTACGAGTGAAATTTTTAAAGTAAAATTCAACACAAATGATCCCTTTTATCCTTACCCAAAGTGAAGCTGTGGAACTGGTCGCCTCTCTCGAACCAGAACCTGTCCGAGTACCTGAAGATCTGGAGCTGTTTGGTCATGATACAGAACAACGTTGGACCCACGTGGATGCCCTGGATGTTGTTCTCACTCATGATACCAGCCAACAAATCTACATCGTCCACTTTTTCATACAGCTTCTTTAGGGCTTCCACTTTCTAAAATAAAGAAAAGTTTGAAATACTCGAGATTTTTTTTTGTTTTTTTTTATGGAGCTGACTCGCACATTTTTTTAACTTGGTTAAATTTATATTTTTAATGATAAAAAGGCCTTTAAAGAACGATGCTCGCACTAGGAATTTATCCTGTGTTGTGGGTGCGTTTACAAACATTCTAACTCACATCTAAAGACAGCCAGACCCGGATTTTAAACGGGAGGGCTGTAACTGTCAATGGTAAGTAAAATTGTCTCATATCGTTCTTCTATCGATCTTCTAATGACACGTGTCAAAATTTAGTTCAACTTACCGTAAAGTAAGAATTTATGGCTCTATAAGAAAATAATAAATTTTAGCATGCCACTGATTCTATTCCATTTTTAAAACCATGCCCATTGTTTGTACTGTACCTAGTTACTAATGCTTAATACAAAATTTTATGCAAAATAATACCGAAACTTTATCCTCAGATACGTGTAATGTGACATAGACGGTCTCAAAACGTTACTCCAAGACTGAGAAGCTTTAGTTAATGTTTAGTCTTAGTAATAAGATATTACTACGGACTTGATAAGCAACTTGATATAAGGGAATGCAATTTAATTAAAGAGGAAGCTTTAGACGAGCTTGGCGAAGACTAAGTAACAAGACTGTAATCTGGAAGACTTGGTAAGTACTATACAGAAAAACTAAATCGTCTTACTATAGTCTGTTCATGTTATGAGGTCTGATGTGACGTACAAAACCACTTTTTTGCGCTTATTAATAAAGCGTGCTTTGTTAATAATACGTTAAGAAGACTCGTTAATTTAATAACCAACTTTTAATATTTGCTTCCTTTTCTCCAATGTTTCTCTCGTTATGGGCTCCGATTACCTAATTAAAAACTAAACTTAAATGATAAAATAGACATTAATTACTGAGACATCTCGAGAAAAAGGCGGTTGACTGAGAGTGACAGCACTCTCCTAACTGACTAACTAATGACTAACTAATGAGAACTAGGTTAGAGATGTCAAATAAGTTTAAGCCTTGAACTTTACCGTGATTTTGGTCGATGACTTTCGGAATATTAACTTAGTTTGTATAAATCTTTATTTCAGCTAAAATTGCTGTTATATGTGTTCCTTTCTTGTTTTATAAGAGAAAAAAAGTTGGAAATAGCCTAATTTAAGTTGAGCTTGTGAACAAGAGGAGAGGAAGAAGGCACCTTCCGTTAGCTAATACAAACTTGTATAAATGTATTTGTCAAGCACGACGCGTTGCCTGGATTGAGGGGCTGATTACTCGTATATACATGACTGCCTCCGAAACGGCTGGACCGATTTTCGTAAACTTTTGTGTGCATATCGGTTAGGTCTGCGAATCGGAAAACATTTATTTTTCATCCCTCTAAATGTTAAGGGTGGTCCACCCCAAGCATTGTATCTGGCAAAACAACGTTTGCTGGGTCAGCTAGTATAGATACATAACGATACTAAGAAAGCGGAGCGCCTCTCTATTAAGTCGCCTACGAAGTAGCTCAAACAGTCGCCTGATGGTGTTGTCCTAGCGGTGGGACCTGTCCCTGTTGCAGAGGTGGATGCAGCTTCATACTAGCGTTTCTCCTCGTATTGTTTGACCGTGTTGTTGTAATGTGTATTATTTAATTTATATTTAATTTAATTCTATATATGACATTTTGCATTTAATTTTAATTGTATTTATGACAATATGTATTTAATTTAATTGTGTGTGTCATTGTGTATGTAATTTTAATGTATATTATTTCTTGTATTTTTTTTTTAATTTTGTGTATGTACATATTATGGACAATGTCTGAATTAAATGAATAACAATGATATTTACAGATAGGATGTTAATCCTATGTATAATTTACGACTAGTTAAACGATTTGATTCGGGGAATCAATGTGAACGATAGGTTTTAGAAATTAGAACTAGGAATTTAGCAGCATATTTATTCATTCGCCTGCCCTAAATTCTCGCAACTGAAACTATCCCGTCTATGCCACAGTGGGTGGTCCACACGCTTTTGAACGAACTAATTTAGCCTGGGACAATTTAGTATATCTCGGAACCAGGTTTAATAACTATTGACGACTATATACCTCGACAATCCCTTTCACCACATTAAGAGTCAGTTGATTCTCTCAAATGTGGTTCGTTCAAATATAAGATGAACTATTTTCATACCTCAATTTCCATAACATCTATGAAATCTCGGAACTTCTTGGCTGGTTTCAGTCCGCACATGTGTCTATAATCATTGTAACCACGTACACCCATGTCTCGCCCTCTTTGTATGTCCAAGGCTGGTAAATCATGAGCTCTTTGAAGTTTTTTGCCGTAATAATTTTCAGAAATCTAGAAATAAAGAGATTTATGTAATAATAACTCTTTGTAAGAAAACACTAAAACAAGCACAATATGAATAAGTCGTTCACTATTACGCCAGGGCAGAAAATCACCATCTACCGATACAGGTACATTTTTTTTATAAACTTTTCCTGTATCGTGGGTGCGTTTACAAATATTTAAACTTACATACACAAACAGCCAGAACCGGAACAATTACCTGTAGGCCATACAAATATCTGTTCCGTGCGGGGATCGAACCCGCGACACGCAGCGCTTCAGCCAATCGCTTAACCACTGCGCCATTACTGTGCCGTCAATATTCAAAATGGAACCGAGTTTTATGAGTTTGGCACAGAAGCATGGAGAAAGTGGCTATCTCCACGCTTCTGTGCCAGAAGAAGAAAAAGAAAACAGGAGAAGAAAGTAGGGAGTGAAGTCGGGCTGGGTATGATGAAAAAAAATGACAAAAAAACATATATATGATACTGGTGAAATAGGCTCATCATCGTCTGTCTAGGTTTTTAACTATGTTGGGGTAGGGTTCCAGTCTAACCGGATGCAGCTGAATATCATTCTTGCGCGGTGCGACTGCTTCTTTGACCTCCACAATCCAATTACTGGGTAACCCACACAACCCCTTAGTTAGACCAGTTGTCAGACTTTCGGGCGTCTGACTATTCATAACGACTGTCAAAGACCTAGAAATGACAGCCGTGAACAACGGCTTAAAGTACTTTTCGAGGCACAGAGTAATCCCGATACATAATAAACGGTCACCCATCCACGGACTCACTTCGGCAAGCGTAGCTTAACTTTCGATCGAATCGTGCGGCTGTTTTTATTTAGCTATAAATGAGAAAAATAAATATTGATAGAACGTACATCTGGATCTTGAATATCGTCAATTTTAGCAGCGTACTGATGAAATAATCCACGGCCGAGTTCTTCCAAAATATGACCTTTCTCTAGAAGACCAGATCTAAAGAGAGTTTCACTGTAGGAATACTCGTCTTTATAATGATAGGCTTCGGTGTATGTCCTAAAATTGAAACACTTATTACAAATTTCACTTTAATTAAATTGGCGTGTCGCGGGTTCGATAACCCCGCGGAACAATTAATTATGTATGGCCTACAGGTACTTGTTCTGGGTCTGACTGTTCGTGTACTGTGACTCTATAATATATGTTTGTAAACGCACCCACAACACAGGATAAATTCCTAGTGTGGGGCAATTTAAAAAAAAATAAGTTTGGTAGAAAATAATCATGTAGCGTAAGCACGAAGTTGAGTAGTTGTGTGTGTCTGTGTGAAATTGAATCGTCACCCATAACTACCTCCAAAAGAGGAACAAGATATTGCAAATTGATGACAATATGATGGTAAATCTACCTCGCATTTCAAGATAAGAAGAAAAGGTAGCTATTGAACAAAGGGTTGGCTAAGTGAACTGGATTTCTTACAGGAATGTATTTTAGATCCATTATAGACGTAGGAGCAATTTATATTTTACTAGTACTTTTCTTTGGATCCCATCCACCCCCTTTAAAGCGTAATTTTGATAATAATAATAGCCTATAGCACTCAGGAATAATGTAGCTTTCTAACAGTGATGTTTTTTTTTAGAATTGGCTCATTCGTTCCGGAGTTTACCCCCTACATACAAACTTACAAACAAAGGGGGATGCCCGTTTTTGGCCCTCAAGGCACAACAATTTACATTTATGTAAAAAAAACATCGTTATTTTTATTTATCTAACAGAATATTCGTTTATCCGAACAAGATTGCAACAGTTTTGCACAAATAAAAAGTAATAAATAAATGAAAATAATTCACTTTTGTGGATAAAATCAGCAGTGTTGCCAATAATTATCAATTTAATTCACGAAATAATCGATTCTGTTTTCATGGGTTTTTTATTGACAATATCAGATCCGTAATGCTTATTATTCGATCTATTCAAATAAATACTGTTTTATTTTTACTATTGATATTAAATGAACAAGTGAATTGATAGTTGATATAAAAATGAATGTATAGGATCATAGCAAAAACGCTACTACACATTTTTATTACCTATCACTATTTAACTGTTCAGCAGAATGAAGGCAAAATATCTTAAAGAAAATATATTTACAAAGATGTACATAGATTTTTAGAGGGGACTCTTTAAGAAGCTATGTACGTCTTTGTGGTGAGTGGCGATTATAATTTTGTATTGGATTCGAATAAATAATCGATATCGATCTATCAATTTTTCTGTGGCAACATTGAGTTATGCCGGCCGGCTGTCAAGTGACTGTCAAATCACAAATCGACTTTGTTTGCATTTGCATCGCTTTGTTTATTTTCTTGCGAATTTGTTATTTTAACCAACGAATAAGCTTTAAATGGACTCCGACGATGTACTAATAGTATATGATACAATTAATGATGTATAAGATCATAAAAATATAAGATTAAAATGATTTTTAAACAAATCGTTTGTGAAGAATGAAAACGACTTTAACTGAAAAACCCGGACTTTTTTTTAAACCAATTCCTTGACCAGTACATTATTTAAATTGCATATTATCCTATCCATACACTTTAAAATGTGTGCACTCGAGGCCGAAGTGTTTATGGACGGTGGGCATTCCCCTTTTACCTCTTCATAATATTAGTATAGATTACATGTAAGTTTCAAACACAATTTTCCAAACATCTCATAACTATTAGTTAAATGTGAGAGCTTACTTGATTCGGCCATCGAAGAAAGTATGGAAGTATCTGACAGCGATGTCATATTCTGCATAAACGAGGGGCACCGCTTCTGCGTCATAAGTACTCACATGTTCCACATTTTCTGATAAAATACCATAGTTCACCATGTTTCTATAACCTACAATAACAAAGATATTTAACTTATATAATGAAAATCACTTTGGAAATAATAAATAAATAATGCTGGACAATCCACACTGCATCATCTAGCCCCAAGCTAAGCAGAGCTTGTGTTATGTGTACTAGATGACTGATATACTTAATACAATACATTACATAGATAGATATTTTTTATTATAGCAAATACCCATCACACCCGGAACAAATCTTTGTAGATCGTACAAATATTTGTCCCAAGGCGGGAATCGAACCCGCAACCTCCTGTGTCGCAGGCGGACCTTCGCCCCGTCGCGCTACATAGATCGTCAAATGTTAATAAATTGGTTATAATTTTCTAAGAAATCAAAGTCATCAACAATAACTTCTTATTTTCATTTGATTTCAGTCCGACTTTATTTGTTCTATATAGTTTGTAAGTTTTGATGACAAGATGTAATTAACAAAAGCTGAAGTCGAGAAATTGAATTCATTAAAAGTTTCGTTCGAGACAGTATTCAGGAAGTTAGTAAGAACTTATCAGACTTGAGACTTACCTAATAAAGCAGGTAGCAATTCATATATAAAGATGTTGGATGCTGTGGCTATGTTGATCTGCCTCGCTACCTTGAACAGACGGTCGTCTTTCCAACAAGGATTAATCTCGTGAAGAGCTTTAGCCAACCTATTGTGTTCCCTCATGAAGTATATTGTCAAGGCTGTGGTTCTAAGATCGTAGTTTCCTACTTCTGGGAATCCTGTGAATCAAATAAGAAGTTTTCCAATAATGCTAAAAATCTAAACTCATTAGAGATTTTTATTTGTGGATATTTTTTTGTTAAATATAGGTAATGATAAATTAAATTTTAGTATTATTTAAAAAAAAGGTGTATGAAATACAAAAATATAAAAGTACAGTTTCTAGTAGTAGGTACGTAAGTAGAATGAAACAACAAATTTACAGCAACTCACCAAATTGATAGCAAATGGCTTCAGTATCGTTATTCTGTATACAAACGTTATCAGTCGCATTCGGCGCTAGATTTGTTACCATATCAGAAACCATACCAACGATTGAATTGGCCATTATGTTTGCAATCGTGTCAACCAGTATCTCAGCAGTCATGTTAGCCATTATTTTCTTACTCATACTTTTATTCATATTCTTCGTAAAGTTTGACATTATTTTCGGCATAACATCAAACATCATATCATTATATTTATCAGGCATTATTTCAGGTATCATATTAGGCATGTTAGGAGCCATATTACCCCACATTTCAGATGATATATTAGCCAATAAATCGGTAGTCATATTTGCAACAGTATAGTTCTTATTAATCATCGTCATTGTGAGTTTAATCATCATGTCGTCCTTTATATTCGATATGATATTGTTTTTCATATCGTCCACCATTTCGGATGATAAATACGGTTTATTAGTTGTTATGTTTGCAGGCACATAACGGTTTTCCCGCTTCTCGAGTATCAGAAGGCCGTCTTCATACTTTCTCACTTTAGCTAGCTCTTGATAATCCACTCCGTATATCGTTGAGAGATCAATTACTGGTGTTTGGTAGTTTATCTAGAACGTTATGGAATATTTATTACCTATACATATTTTAAAACTTAACTGATTTCTTAGAAAGGTAAGTTGAGTACCAGAAAAAAAACTAGGTTGAGTCTGAATGAGACAAATATAAGATACTCAAATATTCCATAAGCTTTGAATTAATTGTTTATAGGCCTTAGTCATTCACTTTAAATGATGCGCTTCCTTATGAATGGATATGGTTTATAAGATTTCAAAAAGCCACTCAGACAGCGACAGTACCCCACTCTCCCCCGTGAAGGGGAGTGAACGATCATCGAGGGCTGATGGTAGGTTTACCATCGCCCGCCTCACGCTCAGGGCACCGCACCACATCTCATCAACGTGGCTTGTGAGGACTCAGATAGTGTGAAAGTCTCGAGAAGAGCTTACTATAGAAATGATCCTATGAAGTAAGGTCTTAACTCGAAATCACGAATCCGAGGAGGGTCATTCACACGCGGAGAATCTTAACACCGCGACTCAGAAAAACGCGTCATTGGCACATCGCCATCTATTGGTCCATATTGAAAATTTATTTAAATAGATCGTGGCCTCGATCACTTGTTACCAGACCATGCCAGCCATTTTTATCATATATTTTATTGTAATGTTGTAGAAACGTGTTTATCTTATCTCCATAATGTAATGGAGAATTATTGAAACCTCAAAGTCATTTGTGTGTATACTCATGTTTTGGACACTTAAAAACTATCTTAATCTTTATCTTTATATTTTAACGATGAGGATAATTTATATTTTTATTGTATGTTATAAATAACACATTGACACATTACATATTTTTAGGCTCGAATGAGGTTGGTACATATTTATTGCTTGTAATCAGGGTTGTGCAATATTTGAATTACTTGTAATTCAAATACGTAATTTAAATAGAAATACGTATTTGGTATTTGTATTTCAATTACTTACTTGCTTAAAATGTAATTTGTAATTCGTATTCCAAATACCTGAGGCCGAGGTATTTTGTAGTTAGTATTTCAAATACTTATTGCCTTCAAAATGCATTTTAACATAAATACATTGAACCTTCATTTAGCGATTTTATTAATTATAATTTAGCAGGTTTTATTCATTCTCCAACAAGAGGCTATTTGTCTGACAGTACATTTAAAAATGTAGTGTTCATCAAAAGGAAACTCTGGTTTTACAGATTAATATTCTTTTACTCTGCTTTTTAGCCCATGTAGGGCTGGATTACTTTTTATTCTTAATAGTATTTTGTATTTCAAATAATAGTAGCTACAACACTGTATTTTGTATTTTATAATTCAAATACGTAACTGAAAGATATTTTGTATTTCGTATTTAGATACTTACGAGATATTATTTTGTATTTCAATTAAAGCAAACCATATGTTTTGCTAAGCCCTGCCTCCCTAAAATTCAATAATTAGATAATATACGGTGTCTCCGCACCGAATATTTATCTAACTATTGAATATTTGTTTGTTCGTAGGGCCGCTTTTAAAAATCTTCCGGAGGAAAAATAATTATCTTGTATATACCCCCATTTTACTCTCTAAATAAAATATACTGGCTTGTAAAGTAATACAACATTGTGAATATAAAGATAGATATTTTTAATAACTATATCTTAATTATCATATAATACTATTTAATAAATAATGGATCTTTTACTAAATATGCCTGTCATAGGTGTTTAAAAGGGTTTCAAAAAGCCACTCAGACAGCGACAGTACCCCACTCTCCCCCGTGAAGAGGAGTGAACGATCATCGAGAGCTGATGGTAGGTCTACCATCGCCCGCCTCACGCTCAGGGCACCGCACCACATCTCATCAACGTGGCTTGTGAGGACTCACATAGTGTGAAAGTCTCGAGAAGAGCTTACTATAGAAATGATCCTATGAAGTAAGGTCTTAACTCGAAATCACGAATCCGAGGAGGGTCATTCACTCGCGGAGAATCTTAACACCGCGACTCAGAAAAACGCGTCATTGGCACAGCGCCATCTAGAAGAGCCTATTGTGATAAAAATATAGATATAGATCATGGCTTTAACTTGAATATGAAGTTTAAGTAAAAAACTACTTATAACACAACCCAAAATCTATTGAAAACGAGTCTGGGCGTACACAATACGTTATTTTATTAGTACAGTAAGTGGATTCATTTTTAATTTAATTCCAACACACAGTTCATATATACATATATATATATAACAATTAATATATCAATACATTCAAACAAGTTTCCTTGTTAACTGTTATAATACAACACACTTAAAAATTTGGATTGACCTATATTTTATATAAGTATGACACCAGTAGCGACATCTAGTGGAACAGTTCTAAATCGCTTCGTTCCTATAGATCCCGCTATACGGTGGCGGCCATGACAGCTGCGTGCAGACGCATACGTCATGATTATAAACATTATAAACCGGTAATGGAATGTGGACGTTTTTTTAGTTTGCTTCGACATTTACAGTGACAGAGCAATCAATAATTTTGGAACTGTGAGAAGCGGATTGGAAAATAATGAAAGGTCATTGTTATTATTATTATTACCCATGGGACTTTAGATGGATTTTGCTTCATACGGCCAGAAAGGGGGTCAATAAAGAGGTGGTTTAAAAAAAGACTCCAAATAAACTTGTTGAAGGGTGGAAATATGACAATAGCGGCCAGCATAATGCTTGGTATTCTTTTGCGAACTTACAATAAGCTGCAGAGTTATCTGAATTCCCCTCAAGTGATACCGATACCATTAAATTTTATTCGTTGCAGTTTAAATATTTTAAACGGCTAAAAGGCTCATAGCCGCTCTTTAAATGACGCTTTGTTATAGAAGCAAAGACAGTGAAATTTTATTTCATAATGTCTTTATTCCCTTTAATGGGCTTAAAATATGACGTCGAAGGAAAGTATAAAGGACGAAGATACGGCAATAATTTTAACTGTTTGGACGTCGTTATTTTATTTTCTTACTAGCTTCCGCACGCGGCTTCGCCCGCGTGGTTTGTTGATAAAAAGTAGCCTATGTTCTTTTCCGGGGTGCAATCGGCCCCTCTGCCAAATTTTATCGAATTCCATTCACTGGTTTAGGTGTAAGACGGACAAACAGACACACACACTTTCCCATTTATAATATTATATACTTACTATCTGACCCAGAAAACGTTGTTTTGCCATTTAAAATGTTTGGGGTGGACCACCCTTATCATTTAGGGGTATGAAAAATAGATTTTGGCCAATTCTCAGACCTGCCCAATATGCACACAAAATTTCATAAGAATCGGTCAACCCGTTTCGGAGGAGAATGGGTACGAACATTGTGACACGAGAATTTTATATATAAGATATAGTATGGACATAACTACTGTGAAAATAATGTTTAATAATCTTTTTAGGTCTCAAAGAAATCAATAAAAAATTGCTCATTAAAAAACATTATACTTAATAAGAGAGAAAATAATTATTGTTGTGCAGTTCTCATGGTACGGTACGGGCATGTTATGCGAAGGAATGAGGAACACGTTGTGAGGAAAGTTTTGAGTAGGAATGTGGAGGGTTATAAAAGCAGAGGAGAACCAAAGAAACGATAGATGGATTTTGAGAAAGATGATATGCTAGGATAGAGGTGACTACTTTTGAGATGACGGCAAATAGAGATTTACGGAAGAAGAACACAGGCTGTGCCGATCTGAATAAATTAGGATAACGAACAGAGCTGGAATTATATATAATTGCAGTAGGAAAACGTGAAAAGACGGTAATTTATAAAACATGGTACATAACATGTGAATCACTAGTTACCGCAAACATACACAATTAATACCTTACCTACTTTTATTTTCTTATTAATTTGTGGGAGGTAACTTCACACCTCACAGACGGTGCAACAAAACTGGGGATTCCAAACATTATTTCCTAATGACGAAGTACAAAACAAAATAACATTGGCAGAAATCTATGCGTGGCGATAACATATCTTGCGAAACAAAAATTTAATATAAAAAATCTTAAAGAAATGAAACACTAGGGCCATGGGGTCCGTGTGGCCATTTAGTTTTTCGAGAAATCGCGAAACGTTTGGTCGACTCTTCACGTGACCAGAGGGCTGGTCTTTTTTTTGGCCAAAGAATCAGCATTGCCATTCAACGTGGCAATGCTGCCAGCCTTCTGGGCACTTTTCCCGTTGACAACGATGCGGATGAATTTTTTGATGCCCTATGATTATTTATTTTATTTCTTCATGTATTAATAATTGTATAATTTTAATGAAATAAAAAGTTTAATAAAGTGCTAAATCCGCAAAAAAATCTTTAAATACATTTTGGTTTTCTCCTAACATGGGATTAAAATATGATAATCTAACAATGAGAAAAATAGGAATCATGGGGACTACCGACAGATGTGAAAACTAAAAATTAAAAAAAAACGGTTAGTTTTTCACAATAACGTCATATTAGCATGTAGGTGATGCGAACTTATAAGTTTCACCTTTCCTAAAAATCGCACAACTCGGCTAAAGATTTTTTTTCCGTCGTTTAAAGAACTACTTAAAACACAATCATAAAATATATACGTTACTTTCGATATTTTCTTCCATAGTAAAGAAAAAAACAGCGTCACGTTCAAGATTTCAGGGTACATTTTCACAAGTCTTTTCCACAATACGATTAAGTAAACATTGAGGTAGGCAAATCGTCCTTAACATTTCCGTTAACCGCCACGCTACTAAGTATTAGCATTCCAACCTCATTCCCCAAGTAGGATAAAGTCACAATTTAAGTCACTTAATATTGAAACGTTCGCATTAAACAGGAGCTCAAAGTAAGATAATTTTCACACGTATCACAGAATTTGCTTAACTTAAATATAACTTTGGGACTCGTACACACCACGGACACAGCAAACAAAACATTTTCAGTATAAGATGACCTCTCATTTTAAAGAAAGCCTGTACAACGCGAGCTCAGGTTAAATTTGAAGCGTGTAATCTTGATGTGTCGCAGTGTGTACGAGACTTTGACTAAGTACTAACCTGTTCGGGAAGTATTATTTCGGGAGTACAACCCGAGTCTTGGAAAGTTTCCGCTCGAGAGAAGTTAAGGCAGCGAATATCAGTCACTTTGAGATACGGGTCGTCTTCGGGCACACGTATGGGGATACACTTCGGGTCTTTATCACCTATCAGCGAACAGCAATATTGCCTGCGTTTGAGGTAGTCGACTGGAAGGTAGAACTTAGTGATTGATATTGGAGTTAAGATGAAATATGGGGGAAGATTATACGTGTATTGCTACTAAGTATGAATGGTGAGATAGATGAATTGAAAGACATTGTAGGTAAAATGTATGATAATGCCAAAGTACTATGTAAAGGTATAGCTGGATTACTAACTTGTTTATTCCAAACTAATTAACAACTAGTGAACAATAGGTGTTTTAACTAAATTTGACTTTCTAAAAGTACTGATTCTCATCGTTATTTAATGAATACTTTTATAATAATCCAAGTTCTAATTAATACCCACTGAAATCTAGACAAACAACTTACAATTGACATTAAATGCAATGTTGATAGCCGATGCCTTCTTTATAATTTTGCATTCTATGTTTTATCCTAGCTTCACATGTTTGTGGTATATAAATATGTATTTAACACAATGGTGTTATATAAATATTTTAGGCAAATAAATATTTATTATTATTAATACAAAACATCTCACGTGGTCCATCCATAATGCTGATATCTCTGTGTATGAACTCCATCATATGGACAGCAGCCACATTGAATGTGACCTTATCTTCGACCCGTCCGGTGGAGTGGAGTTCCGTTCTGACCTTCCGGGCTGAGGGGAGCGGCTCACCATGTCTGTTCATGCGGATATCGCGATCTAGGGGTGATACCAGACATTGTTATATTAGTTGACGACACAGTTGGCGCAGTGGCTGAGCGATCGACTGCTGCGCCGTGTACCGTGTGTTCGATTCCCGCACGGAACAAATATTGTTATGGCCAATAGGTTTTAGTTCCGGGTCTGGCTGTTCGTGTATGTGACTTTAAATGTTTGTAAACGCACCCATGACACAGGAGAAATTCCTAGTGTGGGGCAAAGTATAAAAAAAATAAAAGTTACTTAGGGTTTTATAGAACTTGAGCGTATTTAATATCCTATCTCGTGATTGGTCTGATATAATATTGGAAATCATATCCAATAAAAGTTCAGTAATATTGTAGATACCCATCATAATATTTGTCTACGAAAATACATATGTGTCGGGATATAGCAAAAATTGTTTTGTTGTTCAAAGCTATTATTAAAATTTTATGATTTATAAATTATGCGTTTTTTTTTCCTCGCAATTTTCTTATTATCTTTGTGTATGTTTTGGTATAAGTTTAAAAAGTGGTATCCGTTCGGAATAGAAAATAGTTATGAGTTGAAACAAATACCAGTGGTATTAGTTGTTGGAACGGAATAAATCGCAAATTTAAATATTTTTATTGATTATAGGTTTTTATTCAATGGTATTTTATGTTGAAGTTCCTGTATTGGCAGCTTGTATTTTGATGCAAGTAAGGATTTTCTCATGAGAGTGCATTGTTGCATTCGCAAATAAAAAAAACATATTTCCTGTCTTGAACAGTCGCTCCAGTAGTCTAGTTATTTTTTATTAATTCCCTGTAGGAAATAGACAAGTGTCGTAAAAGGCGGTCACGTTCACTACCGTACCAGGAAATGTACATCCGCCTTCATACGTCTGTGAACGCTTTAACGTAGGTACCTGCGGCAAACGTTATTTAATTGTCCTATTATACAGGGTTAATGTCCATTGACGCAATAGTTGATACCATGAGTTGCATACATGATTGTGGACACACCATCGTTGAAATTTCGTCGGCTTTTTCCTAATTTTTACGTTTTTTTTATATTTTTTGTTTACTTATTCATTTCTCGACGACTGATCGACACTTTCAGAGTGGCCAGAGGGCTGGCTCATTCTTTGCCCAAAGAATTAGTATTGCCATCCAACGTGGCAATGCTGCCAGTCTTTTGGGCACGTTTCAAGATGGCAGCGATGCGAAGGAGTACTTTGACGCCTGAGTGTCTTGGTCGGCTTTTTATTTTATTTTGTTTTTGTATGTGTGTATATAGTTTTATATTATAATTGTATAATTATACCATTCTGTTACTGTCCCAGAGAAAAGGCCTCTTCTCATAAATATAAGACACGAGGATTAATCACCACGCTCGCTCAACGGGTTGGCAATTTCAGACTGATATTAATTATAAGTTCAGTTTTCCTCACGATGTTTATCTTCACCGATATCAGTGATGTCCAAGATAAACTTAGAAAGTACATATAAATTGAAAAAGTCACATTGGTACAAGTTCAGGTTTGAACCCATAACGTCGTTCACAAGAGGCGAGGCCTAAACCACTGGGCCATCATGACATTTTATATATAAATATGTATTTATAATTGTGTATATGTAAAAAAAAGACACTAACATAGTTGTTTACCTTAACACCTTAACTTAACAAAGAACAAGACACAATAGAAAATGTATTGTTCACCGTGTTTAACTGTAAAACTTGTTACACTGACATTATTATTACACCATTTACAGAAACCTACAAAGGTATCAATTTGGTTTCGGAACCAAAAAAAACACTAAGGGTTTTAAATTCTACTAGCTGCGGCCTGCGGTGTTACCCGCGGTTAATAAGTCAACATGAGACAATTTGAAATTCCAACTTTTTGTGAATATAAAACAGGTTATGTCCTAATTCAAGGTATGAGCTACCTTTATAACAAATTTCATACAAATCCCTTCAGCCGTTTCAGCGTGAAGGAATAACAAACTTACACACATTCATAATATTAGTGTCATGGACTTCTAACAAATTTCGAAGCAAGAATCCATATTTCCCTGTTCAGGGTGGTTAAAAAAGTTAAATAGTATAGGTCACATCATCATCAGGGTCTGCGCAGCATGTTTTCTTCTTCCATACATCTCTACTTACCGTCATCTCAATAGTCACCCCTTTTCTAGCCATATCATCCATCCTTTCTTTGGTCTCCCTCTACTCTTGTAACCCTCTACATTCATTCTCAAAACTTTCCTCACAACGTGGTCCTCATTCCTTCGCATTACATGCCCATACCTAGATAATATAGGTCACATATAGGCATTATAAACACTCTATTTTAGTTCCTTTTATATCCAGGTTTTAGCAACTAAACTGATTCCAATCTGACAAGTTGGTAACACTTACCGTTGGCATAGTCTGGCTTCAGGAGCCTCATGTAAGGTCCTTTGGCGGAGCCTCTCGTTGGGTACTTATAGTTATTGCATGTACCATCAATCCGGCTCCCTTCGTGGGGCGTACAGGGCTTTATGTCTATTGAACATCGTCTAGAAGGATATTATAAACATATTAAAATGTAATGTGATACCTATAGTTAAAGTCACAAGCATAAATATCTTACCCTGACACAAAATTCAAAAGCGATTTCTTCGTGCAATATAGATTTAAACTTTGAGGAACGAGCCCTATTTCATAGTAGTATGGTTTCGAGAACTGACTGTGTTTATAACACTTTAATACTTCTATCAATACTTTAGTAGAAAATCGCTTTTAAATTCTGAGCTAATGTATATTATTTATGCTCGTGACTGTACACATCTGCCAGGCACTTCGGGGACAACAGGCGTCAAGTTATGTTTGTCATATACTTGCCTATCCATAATATTTTATAGTTATAATTTGTTTAAAAACCGATGCTAAAACCACAAAACAGTAGGCACAGTAACCATATAAAATCATTATAAACATCTTACTCTGTAGCGTTCTTCAATCTTTGCTCCTTCGCTCGCGCGATCTCAATTTTCTTTCCGGTATATCTATCAAAAAGTCCAGACTCCACTCGACAAATCGCGGTAAATATTAAAACGTTAAACAAATAATACATTTTGTACCGGACGACTTAGCCGTGCCCTTTGATATAGTTTACTAAGCGGGACCGGCCGGGTTTTGTAATCCCGATTGTGTTTCGCAAAGTGAATCGATCCATTACCGACTGACCGCTTCCCTTCGCGAATTTAATGAAGGATGTTGTAAAAACGGCGCTATCCTCTTTCGCAAAGTTTTGTGTGTGTAACTGTTAGTGTAGCATTGTCTGATTTTTCGTTTTTATTTGTATCATTCCGAGTTATTGGAACAGCGGCTGACTATGCTCCTAACCCATGCATTTTTTAAAGATGCTAAAACTATTTCAGAGTTTTCAAAGTCATCTTTCAAATGCTCAACGTTTAAACTCATCATCTGAGTTCTTTTTTCTTTTTTGGAATGGGCATCTCGCAGTTTATCCTTCAGGGATGTCTACTGCTTAACCGAATTGTCCTGTGGGGACTTTATTAGAAATTAAGGCCTCCAGCCAGGGCGTATAACACTTAAAAGCTAAGCGACCAATCGCTAAGGGCACTGTTGGGTACGAGCCTCGGCTTAGAACGTCGCTGGGAGAGGACAGCAAGGGACGGGATGGATCTAATAGATATATTATTTAGGGACTAACATTATCTGCCTAGACTTTTCCCAACTATATTCAGTTTCTAGCCTAACCTGAGCGGGCCGTTTTTAAATGGAGCGACTGCCCGTTCGACCTCTAAAATCGCATTCAGAACAATACTGCTGCTTAATAAAAGCACAAAAAAACACTGACCAGAAATGACAATAAAAATAAAAATGTATTAATGTATGAGAACCTAAGCAGAGCAGCTACATTTACAACAATTTACCATTGAGCCATCACGATCGCGAAAAACAACAAAATGCATAAAAGACCGTTTCAGCAATCAATCAATTATCATAAATTGATACGCAGGATGATATAAGTAACTTTTTAACAAAAAATAAAAACAAAGAACTACTAATTATCCCATAATTATATCCACTTCCCCGAACCACTGAAAAACAGCAAATTATAAAATTGAAGAAAATGTATTTAAATAAATACGACTCAAGTTTTATTTACATTTGAAGGCGGAGAAAAGTTTCTTTAGAAGGAGTGCAGATACCGACTACCAAGTGTAATGAGAGGTCGCTCCCACCAGGGCAAACATTCCGGGAAAATCAGCTACTGTTAGGGTTGAGACTCTTGTAATCAACGTATTTTTTTTGTTACATGCTAACGATGAACACAAGTAAATAAAAACAAAACCATAAACTATTTTAACTAAAGAAACCTATTACTATATTATAATAAGGCGTCGAACAAAATCAGTGACAGAGCTATTGTCTGCTGCGTTGCGTGTCGCCGCTAGTTCGATTCCCGCACAGAACTAATATCTCGGTCTACCTACAAGGGCCTTACTCTCCAAACTAATTTTGACAACACAGCTGTCAAAATAAACTGGAACTCAAGAGTACGAAATGTCTCAATCCTAATGTCGATCGATCGGAATTAAAATCAAGAGGAAGCGCGCATTCCGGGTTTGGCTGTTCATGATTCAATGTTTGTAAACGCCTCCACGCACGATACAGGAGAAATACCTAGTGTGGGTTTTTAAGAAAAAGATAGATGCGTTTTTAAGTTCATAGTCATAAATTCCAGTCAACAAATTAATAAAATCAGATATCAGAATGTTGGGTCACAAAAGGGATGAATGAAAGGCAGTTGCATGTAGCTGATATGGAATGCTAAAGTGATGTTACGCGCATGGATAGAATAAGAAATGAGTTTGTAAGAGGAAGTTTGATGGTGGTGCCAGACAAGGTCTCCACATTCATACTCAAATAAGTATGAATGTGGTGAGTTACAAGAGTAGAGGGAGACCTAGGAAACGACGGATGGATTGTGTGATAGATGATATGGCTAGGAAGGAGGTGACTTCTGAAACGACGGCAAATAGAAATGTATGGACGATGAAGACCCCAAATGAATTTGGATAAGGGCAAGAAGATGATGATGCTGAAATTAATAAAATTATGACTGAAAATAGGATCCAAACACTCGTTGAAAGTGTTTATATTGCTCTGTTTTCTTGACCATTATTGTATGCTGGACTCTAGCCAACGACTTGCGATTCATATCATTTTATTATAAATTTGAGTTTGCTAGCAGGCGGCTAAATGATGGCTCGGTTGGCGCAGTGGCTGAGCTGTTGTTGTGGGTTCGATCCCCGCACGGAACAAATATTTGTATGGCTTACAGGTAGTTGTTCCGGGTCTGGCTGATGTGGAAGGAAAAATTCCTAGTTTAGGGCAACGATTAAAAGAAAAATATAATAATATAATATAGCTACACAAAAATAAAACACAATACACGATAAAAGGTGCTTTCAAACTCTTGAACAAGCTCCGTCTTAACTTACCTTTGAAACAGGAATAAAGATAAGTTTCAATAAAATTAAATAGAAATGATATAAGCCACGATAACTCACAGGCAATCTACTTTATCTACGTTCAAGAAAATGTGGCACAAACTTCTAGGAATGAGACTCAAACGTAACAACCCTAGGCGTTTTGTATTCCTTAAGAAGTAATTTCAGTTTTTTCAGCTTTAGGGTTTTATAATTTTGCGATAAATTAATGACGTACCTAAAAACATACATGGCATCACGCTTGTATTCCCTCAAGTGATAGGCAGAGGTGTACCTCATCATCTTCATCATCTGCCTTTTCCTATGTTGGGGTCGGCTTCCAGTGTAACCGATTTCAGCTGAATACCAGTATTGTACTTGGAGCGACTGCCAATCTGACATAGACAACCCAGTTACTGGGCAACACGATACCCTTTGGTAAGACTGGTCGTCAGACTTTCGGGCTTCTGACTACCCTTAACGACTATCAAAATCTATAAATCTTGAACTCAAAAGCGACCTCGAACACACATCATTTTATTTTTCTAAGTTACGTTTGTTTGTTATATAAATTAAAAAATGTCTTTATTTGTTGTTTTTTTTAATCCTAATAACTGCAACTAACTAAAAGGTAATTAATTTGTTACTGCTAAAATATGGATGTACCTAGTCTGCAATAAACAATGTTTTTATTTAATTATACTATATTTACAGAATCACTTAATTTAATTGCAATATAAAACAAACTATATACATTTATACAAAAACAAAATAAAATAAAAAGGGAGGCGCTGCATCGCTGTCATCTGGAAACGCAATGCTAATTCTTTTGGCAAAGAATGAGCCAGCCCTCTGGTCACGCGAAAAGTCAAAAATCTTTTTACGTTTAACTTTGTTTCGATAGGATTACTTACTGAAAGCAAATCTTTCAGCCGCAGGAAAATAACCATTTAAATTTCAAGCTGTATTGTGTACTTGTCAATCTCTATTAATTACTTTTATTTACATTTTTAACTAAACTGATGGACGTGACGCCTCAAAAATAAAAAAAAATAAGTAACAACTTTTTCTATAAAGAAATTACAAAAAAAATCTATTGCCAGACTCTTAATAGAAAGTTAAAGTCGGTACACAGCGGCCATTTAATTTAGATTGAAAGTCGTTGCCAGTTTTCATTCCGGTTTCTTTCTTTTTTTTAGATTTTTACCTTTGAATACTTTTCGTTTTGTTGATCTTGGTCAAATAAGATCACAAATTGGACTCCGAATTCAAAAGGAATTTCGTATTAATCTACGTTGAATTAAATTTGAATGGTGATAATAATTAAAATGATTATTGAAATGAGTTCCTTGACGTACAATGGATTAATCGCTGAGCGGGTCTTTAAGGACTGCTTCGTTAAAGTTAATTGAGATCTCTCTGCGGTTTTAAGAAGTATTTTTTGAATAATTTATTTGACGAAATATGAAGATCTGTTCTGGGCGTAATTACTGTCGTACATTTTCGTTCATCTTGAATAAGGCTGAGCAAAATAGCACTTGGCGACTTGCCGTCTTGAAGAGGCAAGTGGCTGCGTAATGATGGGTAATTTTGGCATTTTGACGTTATTATCTACAGGGTGTTTTATCCATGAGTTCAATTCAAACAAATACGAATTATTATATTATTATTATTAATATTATATCTTAAACACTAAAAATGAAATCAATAGAGACAAAAAACCTTGATAGAGAAGAAGTAATATACCTAATTAACTCACGCCTTTTTCCAGCGGGAGTATGTAGGTATACATCTGGTCATATGACCACGCCGGTTGCGTGTACTACGCACCTGACCTTTCTGACGTATAGACATCAAGATGGTCTTAGTTTAGATACTTCGTTGGTCCTAGTGTATCACTAGTTTATGATTAGTGACTTTAGTCACTGCCCTATATATTTAATCCAGCATTGCACATGTCAGCGGGCACGCCCTTAAAGTGCCTTGGAGGCTTTTTATGCATTCAGTTTAGCAGGCTTTGCTTGAGTTAATTGTTGATTTTGGTATATAGGTTTTATTTATTTATTTTGGCATATTGGTGTGTGCTAGCTAACATGTAGCAAATTATTGAATTTAATGATGTATAAAGATGACTGACATAATTATTTTTTGTCATGTGTTGCATACTTTGTATAGCTTCAAGTTCTTCAAACTATCAGACAGACGTGTTGCTGGGGAGTTTTTTCCACCACTTCTTCTTCCCAGCAAAAACACTAGGAAGTGGTGAAGGGTGGGCGTTTTGGGGGACTGTCTTTTGTTAACGTTTTGACGTTCAAAAAGTGCTGATTCTCAGCCTAATTTGAATAAATGAATTTTGATTTTGATCACAAATACGAATTGTGTATGTCCATTTAGGGTGTCCCCTTTTATTCAATTTATGAAAACTAATATATGTTTGTCGTATTTGTCGCACACATACAAGGAAGTTAGAGTAAGAGGCGTAGAGGGAGCATGGCGGCGTGAGAGAGCGTTTTGACGTTTGCCGTGAAGTCAAATGTGCGACTACAGGTGTTTCACAACAAAAGAAAAGCCTATGGTAAAAATAAATGTCGAAGTTGTAACCGTTTAAAATTGATGCTGAAAAGAGACAGCACTACCAGCATCTAACGTTACTACACAGATACAGAAACGTCATAGTGAGTTCGCATCAATCAGTACAAGGAACTTCGAAAGCGTGTAACTTTACCATTTTTCCACCGATTACATTAGTTTTGTCGACAAATCCTATTTTCTATAAACCTTTTTATATGAAATAAGCATTCATCATCATCTGGCCAGCCTTTTTTTAACATGCTTTCCCAGTCACGGAGGAGTCTCGATATGTTACGAACGGCTGAATTTAGCCACGAACTCCTCAAATGAAATAAATATTCGTTCATGTTTATTAATTACATACACCTTCTTCAAACTACGCCCGTAACTGCTGAAACTTGGACACAACCATAATAATGACGTCGGTAGTCGCTGCGAGGAGATTCCATGCTCTGTTATTAGGACAGCCTAAATACATCCAAGCCGGTCGTGGCAGACATCTTGAATTCAGTACACTGTCAGGCTTATTAGCTGTGATAGACAATGCACATTGAGTGACCACTCATGTGGTAGTGAGATAGATGGGATGAGATATATTATTATTATCATCTGTGGTGCACGATTGAATACGGGGCCATTGTGTACATATCTGTGTGCATACAGTGCAGTGGTCTTGATAAGAGTGTGTCAATGGATGGTTTGGTAGGTTTGTTGGAGTTTAATGTGTGGTAATTTTGGATGAAGTGTGTTATGTTATTCCTTGCGATTAACTCGAATGATATTGAATCGATGAATGCAAACCTAACGGCACGTCTAGCAGAGGTGTAGGTGGTCCTATAGTACCCAGTTTTCACCAGTATATGGAAGTCAGTTTCAATAATAGTGAAAAAATAGGGGGACAGCCTATTGCCATCAACTGGAGACAAATCCTGATTCCAGGCAGCAGCCTGCAGCAGTTTTGTTGTTGTTAGCAGCAGCTAAGATAATCTAAATGCGAAATCCCAACAACACTTTTCACGTCCCGGGAATTGAACCCAAAACGTCATGCTCAGCAGTAGCAGTGGCAACCGATAGATTAACAAAGCAGTCAATCAATTAAAATAACCGACCTACTGTAATGTTAAGTTTCTTTTTTTATTTCAGGGTTCTAGGTGCTTCCTGTCCATTGATTTCGTAAAAACCTTTAAAAATTCAGGCATCACGGTGAGTTTATGAGGATAAGCAAAACACCATTATTTGACTGCGATAATTAGTAAGTATTATGGCTTCATGTGAAAAAATAAACAAAAAAGGGTAAGTAACATGGCTTGACTGTAATTCTATCTTCTTTTCTTTAAACTCAGACGGCCAGTACCTACTTTATAATTCTCTATTAAATAAAAGACCGGAAGAAAATATAAATCGATAAATTTTCCGCTTGCCTGGGCCCGTCAGCGGCATCGCCGCGTTTGCCTCCTCAGGGCCTTAATCTTTTTTTTTATAAAATTTTGTATCCCTTAAGCCATGTTGACACAAGCCGACTACATTTGGACTGAGCGAATCAGTAATGAGAACCGTTTTCCTGTTCAACTTAATGGATATACCTACTAGGAAGAAATTCATTGGAATAATCATTTTGTTTTGTAAGTACCTAGTGTATTTTTGTTTGAGACTTGTAACAAAAATTTAATTGCCATTTAAATGGTATCCATATTTTATTACAAAGGAATTAATGGTAAAAAAATGGTTATGAGCAACGCGTTAAGGAGTGATTCCAGTGTATTGCTCGCGAGTGTATTGATGTAAATCAAAATGCTGTATAATAGTTGTATTTTTTAATCAAAATCGTTTGAATCAACGTTACGTTTACGTCAAGCATTACGTAAAATTTTAAATTTATTATTTATTATTATATAATTAGAAGTCCAACCACTCCCAATTACTCCTTTAACCTACACCTGTATGCAGAAAAACGAACCTAATTCTCCACTACGGGACCGCAACACCCAGGTACAATCGAAATGTAGGTCGGTCACACTAAGTGCGGATCATTGTATAGGAGAGAGGCACTTAAGTACCGCATGTGTTTGATTAGTGAGTGTAGTGGCTGTTTCAGAAAGTAATCACTATTGTTTTGAGAGTATTTGAGAGCGTGTTTGTGGCAGGATGAGGAAGTGTTCCAGTTTTTGTGGCATCGAGTGTACTTTTAGAGGGTATTGCAATTTCAATAAGAGTTTAGCGTCCGATATTGACTGCGTTCTCCACAAATACAGATATTTTTATTTTGTTGTAGGCAGGCGTTTATTCCGTTGTTTAAAAGTTAAAGCCAGTCTAGACTATTTCCATATTTTTTTCGCTTATTGAACAAAAATAGGGATATATGTATATGTTTATGAGAGGTCAAGTTCAGTTAAAATATACCTTCCATACAAATCCATAATAATCCATACTATGTAGTATAGTATTACTCATGAGATATAATTATGTATTTGACATAGTTCTCATCTGTCACCGTCATTTTTCTATAGCTGTCAGTCAGAAAGCTCATTGTCATCAAAATAAAAGTAAACTCAAAATTGGTTTTCTTTTTATTATTAGGGCCTGTCGCTTCAATCTCTGTTGTGTTAATTAAAGATCGATCATAAACGAGTTATTAATAATCACGTAATACAGAGAGTGATGAGATCAATACATGATTCTGGATCCCCCAGCGATTAAACTTTTCATCGTCTTTTCGTCTTATCCACGTTTGTTTTTTTTATATGTAAACTGTAAACAATATGATTTCTAACTGATGCAACAAGATGTTTAATGAGACCTAAAGTATTTTCTTCAGATACGCAGTCGCTCCATGTAAAACACTGATATTTAGCTGTATCCGGTTAAGCTGGAAGCCGACCCCAACACAGTTTTTTCTATTATTTTTTTTCTATTTAAAAAAACGTTGCCCCACACTAGGAATTTCTCCTGTATCGTGGGTGCGTTTACAAACATTTAAACTCACATACACAAACAGCCAGACCCGGAACAACTACCTGTAGGTCCTACAAATATTTGTTCCGTGCGGGGATCGAACCCACAACACGCGGCGCAGCAGCCGATGGCTCAACCACTGCGCCAACCGTGTCGTCAGAAGTTGTCGTCAGAAGTTGGGAAAAGGCTAGGCAGATGATGATGATGATGACTTAACGTATTTTCTTATCTTTTAATTAAAAATCTCATTAGATTAGATATAAACAATGATTTTCTCAAAACAAGAACATCTGAAAAAATGACTACGAAAATTTCAGTCCCCAGCATTGAAATTTTCGTAGTCATTTTTTCAGATGTTCTTTTTTTGAGAAAATCATTGTTTGGTGAATTTGGTGAATTGGTGGAATTTGGAAAATTTGTGAATCATGTACTGAACTCATGGTGTCAGTTTGTACGTCGATGCTCTTTCGACCTTGTATTGTCAAGCCATAATATAACCACAAAGAAGAATTATTAATCTGGAGATTATACTGGCTGTCTCTTTTCCCCGCGTTTATTAATAAGGTAGCTAAAGTATAACCCGAAAAAAGTAAAATGATGTATATTTTCATCCATTTCACTTAGGTTTTAAGGACATTTAGTACTTTAACCCCCACAAAAAAATGAAACAGCGACAGAATGAATGGATGTAGGTATTAGATATGTCCCTAACATAAATCTTAATCAGAGTCAGCGGGAACGGGGGCTAATCTTTAAAGCTCAAAAGAAAAACCGGCTGAGAAGAGCGAGCTAAACCCAGCTTAATTCTAATCTTAGCTGAAATGTTCTATACTGGGTTAGCGCCGTCAGGCAAACTGGGTGACTGCCATTAAATTCTTAGATAGTTTGAAGTTTTTTTTTATAGTGTGTGGAGTTTTAAATGGAGTACTTGTTCTAGACGTGGTTGAAGGGAATTTTATAATTTCTTAAAGGAGAAATCTTGCTTTTTCCTTTGTCTTAGCAGCAGCCAGGACTCTGAATTTGTACCCGGTTGGCGGTTGATGGCAGTAAGCTCGCCGATCAGTACTGCGGTATTTATTTGTTTTTTTTTTTGTAATATGGCATCATTATGCTGAGATAGGAGCATTTTAGGCCATGCTCGGGTCCTTTTTTAATTTACTAGTGTTAGTTTTTTTTCATTTGTATTTGCGTGGGTGTTCCAAATAAATAGTTTTCTTTCTTTCTTTTTTCACGCTCCCTATTACATAGTACTTAGATTCTTACTGACGACCGATGTGGAGCAGCGGGCGAAGGTCTGCCTGCGACGCAAGAGGTTGCGGGTTCGATTCCCGCCTTGGGACAAACGTTTGTAAGTTCTACAAAGATTTGTTCCGGGTGTTCTGGGTATTTGCTATCATCATTACATAGATATAATAAAATAAAAAATATCTATCTATGTAATGTATTAAGTATATCTGTCATTTAAATCCCCATAACACAAGTTCTGCTTAGCTTGGGGCTAGATGATGCTGTGTGGATTGTCTAGCATTATTTATTTAACTAGTGGAATGTGGATTACTATTTACTATATAGGTACACGTTCACCTCTGCCTAAATCCTTGGGGGATACAGGCGTGATTATGGTACGTTTATGTAAGAGGCGTAATATAACGAATGTTTGCGTATTATTGTGTCTGCCTCTCAACAGCTGCTCGATTCGATTCTCAAGATATGATTGGTTTTTTAATAATATAACATGCCACCTGTATTACTCACATTTTAAATCTAACCCAAGACACACAATAGTCGCGAGACCAGCCGGGTGGTTGAACCAAAAAAGGTAAATTACGTTTAGGTAATAATACAAGCTATTCATGCATATCAAATCAGGTTTTGCATCTAACTTTATACAATATTGTGTATGTGTATATTTTATTTTGATCAACTTGTAAGACACACATATAGTACTACGTACTACAACTATTGCTTCAGTAATAGTCTGACGATACGAGATGCACTGAAGCGTCAAATAGTCACATCGTATCGTAGGTGATGTAGACTAGCGTAACATTTTAATTGATTCCTAGTTCGACGTGTAAATAAACAGGAATGCATGTAATGTTTTCATTTGTTCAATAGTCCCTGGAAAACACTTAGAGCTTTTATTAACAAGTTAATGTTTGGTAATTTTATTTTCAACTGTTTACAGTTACAAAGAAAGCTAGACATTTATTTGGATGGGTGAAGTGAAGGGGACAATATAAAGGGTTCATTGTTCTTGTTGAATAGAAGAGTAGTCAAGGAACTGGACTCGCCTTGAGCTAGCATGGCGATTACTGCTCGTGCCTTCTTTGTATGAGAAGAGGCCTTTGCCCTGTAGTGGGACAGTAACATGCTGGTATTGTTATTAGTACTAGTGTTCGCCTAGTACTCATAACTCGACTGTTTTAACTTTAGTTTAGTTTTATCGTTTTACCTCTTTTCATAAAAAATTAAACTACGCCGAATCTCACGTAGTAGTAATATTCTTCAAAAGGGATCCCAAATTTTCCCGTACTAGGATGTGGAGGTCAGATAGGCAGTCTCTCCATGTATAATACTGGTATTCAGCAGCGTCCGGTTAGATTGGAAGCCGACCCCAACATGGTTGGACAAAGGCTAGGCAGACGATGTTGATGAGTAGTCAAGGTACAGTAATGGAACGCTTACTATCCGATAATTAGTTACAACGTAAAACCTTAACCATCTCTAGGAATTTAAGAATTTGTTGTAAGACTGTCGTCACTCGTGGTTTATTATAGCCTAGATTAATTTCAACTTCTTCACTCATCCCCATAATATATTATATTCATTAGAAACCAGACAATTTTATCAATTGTAAAATTATTATGAAATTATTATAAATACCGCCAAAATGAACCTCTTTGGCACACCCGTGAGCCACTCCTTGTAATTTTCAAAGCAAGCCTTTTTGTAAAATGCTCTTTAATAAAAGTTGGACTAGTGGTTTCTAGTGCTAATGCTGAGCATGACGTCCTGGATTCCATTCAAAGGTTGAAAAGGCTTTATACTGTCTTTCCATGTGCATTTTTTAGGTCGCCCCCTATTAGTAGTAGTAGTAGTACCAGCCTGTCACTGTCCCACTGCAGGGCAAAGGCCTCTTCTCATACAGAGAAGGCACAAGCATTAAACACCACGCTTTCTCAAGACGGGTTGGCGATTTCAGACTTATATTAATTATAAGTCCAGGTTTCCTCACGATGTTTTCCTTCACCGATGTCAGTGATGTCCAAGTTACCTAACAGAATTGGTCGCATTCATTATCTTTCATAGCAACTGCAAAGATACCTACCTACAATTTAACAAATAAATATACCTACATATGTGTAAAAACTATAATAAAGGACAATCGCAGTTCTGCTTTCTCTATTAAATGGAATCGATGCACTCGTATATACACATGTACATCATTGTACGGTTTTATCGATACTAGTAATGCGTCTCGCTCGATTTCTCGTGGTCACGGGAAAGAGTAGTCACTGTAACAGCTAGGGTTGTCTCACTTATATCCTGTTTACGGATACTGTACGCCGTTTAGCCGAATCAATTGCTTGTTTTTGGCAATTCATTTTGGTTCGTACAAAAATATTCTGTTGGGATTTTGGGAAATATTTTTGTCTGGGCTGGTTGTTTGTTTTTACCGTTTAGCTGATCTTAGTTTGTCGGTTTCTATTTTATGTACAAGTATCTTTCAAATCACTTAGCTGAAGTATGCTTTGTTTTCTAAAAAATAGTGGAACACTTTTTATAAGTATATAAAATAACTTAAAACTTATAATTAGTAAGAATTGCTCTAGGTTTGCTGATTTTCGTTTGTTATTAATGTAGTTTTAAATAAAGTTATTTTTGTACGCGGTCATTATGCTTTTGTTTCTGAGTTGTTTGTTTGATGATATCTTTGTCAGTTGTCACTGCGAATTTGTGTTGTCTATGGTGTGACCACAGATATACCTACATACTGTCTTTCCCTGACATACATCGAAGAGCTGAATTTTTGCTGTTTTATTGATTACTTTTAACTTTTATAGGCTTCAGTTCAAATTCTACAATTGTCTGTAAAATGTGCGTTTATCTGTGCAAAATAAAAATAAATCTAACTTCATTCTTTTTTATCTAATTATTTTGTGATAATTTGAAGTCTTCTTTTGTTTTTGATGACGACGAGACTTCTATTTAAGTTAGTTTTGCATATAAATGCACATGAACTCATCAGAAAAAAGAATAGGCATAAAAGATTTAGATGCTTTTTTTTTCAATCCGTTCCAATTCTATTTCGTGTTTAAAGTTAGAGCTATTCAAATCAGAAATATTTTATTGACAGCAGCCCTAATAATGTCGATGCATTCGAGTGCATCGAGTCCACTTTGCACTGCACTAGTGTAAGTGCGGGTCGCTGCGGCCGACGGCTGGGAAATAAGAGGATTGTCGGCTCCCCGGACCGCTGTACCGCACATATACACATCACTAGCTATGCCTCAGACACTAAGGTACATATATCCTCTTAGACATTTTAGTTTCATTTCTAGGGATTTTATTGGCTAAGTCGCTAGTTGAAGATTTCATTGGTATGGAGAACGGTTCTTGGCTGCATATACGGCCACCAGGGCGAGAAGTGGTGAAGCAAAGTTGTGGTCTGCAGATGAATCTCATAACTAATTCTCAGTATGTCACTCTTTTTCGGTTCAGTAACATGTCACTTACCCACACTGCAGTTACCTGTAAGGTTACGATTACCTATGATACTGTATGCTTTGCTACTTGAGATTTGTCAATTTAAACCATGTTAGATAATCTAAAACCAAGTACAAATCCTCACAAGTCAACTGCATGAAATTAGAAAAACCACCATGGCGCGTTTCGCCGTCAACGCTGACGGAATCAAGTATATCCAACCTCACGCCTTCATGAGTGGTAGAACAGGGTATGTGTGTTTCATTCATACTAGTATAGGGATGTGGCCTAGGTAAAAATATTGGACATGTATTTTTTGCTTACTCAAATCAATAAAAAATGACAATAATATAGCACATCAAAGATCAGGAGAAGGGGCTTGTGACGTCAGTGTTACGTTAAAAGTGTAGCACGGCGTGACGTCAGGCGCAATTTCAACGCACTATATCGTCATCCAACTTTCGGACCAATCAGAATTTTTAAGGACACTACCCTATTGTACATGTGAAAGTAACCCAGTCCGTTTGTGTGTTTTTCACGCTTAAACCCTCCGAACCGGTCTTTGGTATGGAGATGGTTTCAGCCCCTGGGAAGGACATAGGATAGTTTTCCGCGCCTTCATCTGCATTAGCGATAATTGACATTCACGAGGACAAAATTGCGGACAAAAGCTAGTAGGTAGTGGTACTTGTAAAAGAAATAATTATTTAGTATACAAGAAAATGTTATTTTTCATATTTAAATTGGTTCGAACAAAATTGTTATGAAAGAGCTTTAAGGGTTCGTAGAATCACACAAGCTCTTATGGAATTTATACGTGTACACTCTTTGAACCTCGACCTATTTTTCGTACAAACGGAGCTTCAAGAAATCTCAAGATTTTTCCGTCCATGAAAAATAAATTGACTTACTATCACAGCGCTCGCAATCTCTAAACAAGCGTCCAGCTGAATTAACATCGGGACCTTTATCACGAAAGAAAACGGGATAGCTGGACGAGTCCAGGATCCATTCTGTTTTATTGCTACTCTGTGGTAACCAGCACCTAGGGGACCATTCATTTAATCGAATAACCTCAACATTGCGTTTATCATGGTGTTCTAGATTAAGATTTTATTAATCTTTAGAGGGAAGCCGAGGTGCTTAATCTTTTGTTTCTGTAGAGGGGGTATAAACAACATTATAAAATGTTATCCCACAGATGTATAAAAATAAAAATGTAATCACTTGAGAACGGCTAGAACAACTTGGCTATTTATTTTAGGCATATGAAAAGTGGAAGTTGTTTGAAAAATTGGAACATTCGGACAAAACTGTAACCGCATTTTCCTACGACATTTTTTAATGAATTGTAACTACGCGACAGCACAGCGTCAATTTAGTTTCAAATAAAAATACGTTTTAGAAAAATAATATAATTAATAACTACTTATGAGATGAAATAAACACAACGTCACTAGTCCTGCCGTGCCTGGGATTGACGTGTCTGTCATGATCTCCCAGATTGGGCTGTCAGTCCCGTAACCATGTTACTGACTGAGTACAAATAATATGTTTATCAAAGCTAGTTATGTATAGATATAGTTCTCTCCCAAGATGCGTTCTACACCTTCAACAACCAGTCTGTCTCAGCCTCCTGTCTAAGGTCGACGGTCCATCCGCACCTCTACGCTTATCGTTATGCAGTCTCCATTCTACGCCTCGTTTGCTTCACAGGCGATCAGTGCTTCGGCCAGCAAGGCCAGCCCACTAGTAGTTAGTTAGTTAGGTAGTAGTTACTAGTAGCTTGTTTAGCTATCTAGCTCGGCAAGCTGTGTATGTATGCTGGTAACTGTAGTTCAGAATTCCAGTGAAAGTTGTTAAAAGTGAAGACGGAAAATAAAAAATACAAACATAGCGAAGCAATCAGCAGTTTTATTCCGGTAGAATTGATCTAATCTCACAACTTGTTGGTAGTTTCAGTAAGAAACTCCTAGCATGGCTTACTCTACTTTGAATTGGTTGACTAACCGTACCTGGTCTTCTCATAAATTTCTAGTTAAATTAAACGAAAATTAATTAATCAAACTTTTACTTACCCGTATTACGTAATATCATCATCATCATCATCATCATCAGGCAATATTTGGAATACTTGGACGACCGATGTGGCGCGGTGGGCGAAGGTCCGCCTGTGACGCAAGAGGTTGCGGGTTCGATTCCCGCCTTGGGACAAATGTTTGTACGATCTACAAATATTTGTTCCGGGTGTTCTGGGTATTTCCTATGTATAATAAAAATATATATCTATGTAATGTATAGTATTAAGTATCAGTCATCTAGTACTCATAACACAAGCTCTGCTTAGCTTGGGGCTAGATGATGCTGTGTGGATTGTCCAGCAATATTTATTTATTTATTTATAATATTAGTCCACTGCTGGACATAGCCCTCTCCTAATGAGCGCCATAGTGCCCTGTCTTCAGCTTTCTGCATCCAGCATCTGCCTGCGTCTATCGCAGATCGTCATCCCACCTAGTAAGAGGGCTTAATATACGATAACATTTAGTTCAGAAAGGGTGACTATGATCGAACTCAAGCATGCTGTTTTTGTTAGAATCTCGCCGAGTACTCAAAGGATATATCTATCTTTACACGTTTACTGTGCTACTGTCTGTATTGTTTCAGTCTCTTCACCTTTGGCGGAACAAAGAGATCCTCCCTTAGGGACGGTCGGTATTCTGACCGTGTTTTAAAGGAGTTGATCTCAAGTGTTTGGATGGTTTTAGTTGTGTTTGAGACGTTGTTATGTTACTGGTGCCAAAGGCTTAAGTTCGAGGATGATGAATTTGTGAGTGGAACACAGCATTAAATAATTGGTGAAAAGTGGGTGTATTTTAGTACACCTTTGCCTAAGTTTTCGAGGAATCCAGGTGGTGGTGTTTAGAATTAACTATCAGCATAATTGAATGCGGAATGTTGAAAAAAATCACAGGGGTGAAAAAAAATCACTAATGTGATATAAAATCTTCTTTTGTTGATTTTTTTTCTTTTTTTATTTAAGTAACTAATTATATTTGTGTGTTCTTTTGCGCTTATGTTACAAATCTGTTTTCATGTATGTTTTTTTTTTTTATATAGTAACATCACAAAACTTGAAAATATTGCAAGTGCTGTGCACACCTTTAAGTGGCAAATTCACCCTAGAGTTTAAGTTTGATATTGTACCCCTAAAATGTTCAAGTGAATAAGTCGTTGGAGTGCCGTAATTAAATAAATAAATAAATAAAATTTATATAAGTTGAATAAAAATTCAAAGTACCTTAAAAATACATGATAGTACTGGCCACATAAATTAAGTATTGAATATCTGTAAAAAAAAAAAGATTTATCTATTCATTCTCATTTAGATCTACGCATTTTTCGAAAAACTGATCTTTGCTAGCAAAATAGTTTTCTGCTCCTACTATTATTTCAGTTACCAAGAAATCTATAATTTCCAATAAATATTAATTGCTATTATCTTCTTTGGCTTCGATTTGGTTCTGACAGCTAACGAACGAAGGTAGCCATTACTTGTCAGATTATCTAGTTGCCCTGTGATTTTCGGTTAGTAATTCGGATTGTGGATGCGACGTCATCAATCAATGATGGGTCATTAATTAGGGCTCTGGCGGTCAGCTAGACCGCTTAGTCGGCGTGACCTATTTCTTTGGGGGATTGTCGCCTGTTGGTAAGTATTATAAATTACCCAGCATTTTTTTGCTTGATAGTTTCTATTATCCAGTTTTTTTAGATTTTAATTCATTACTTATTATTGCATATTGAGATTCCTCCGTGCATCGGTAAGAATGCTAAGACGAGAAGGGTAGTAAAAAGCCCGAAAGGCTGACAACCAGTCTTACTAAATACCAGAGGTATCTCGTTGCCTTGTAACTGGATTGTGAAGGTCAGATAGGCAGTCGCTTCATGTAAAATCCTGTTATTTAGTTGCATGCGGTTAGACTGGAAGCCGACCCCAACATGTTGGGAAAGGGCTATGCTGACTTACTATTGCACATTTTATACATTGGCGAGCTTCAATTATCGCAGATTTTCATTAGATGAAAATTTAAATTTAAAAAACCAAAACTCAGGGCTAGATTACTAAATTAGAACCTGTTGACTGTGAACGTGTGAACTGGGAAGAAGAAACTGCGCAAACACAGCAACACACCTTTCTGATAAGGTACAGGAACTTGAATCTAGACATGAAATATGTATCTACATATTATTATGAATATAAATAAAGTCTTACTGACACTGCGGCGGTGTCAATATAGCTCCAAATAAATAGGTATTTGATACAGTCTTTTAATGAAAATAATTGACACGTGTTTCGGCTCATCAATTATTATTCAGGAAAATTACCTTTAAGCCTTTTTACACAGCCTTTAATATTTGGTTGTGTACCCATTAAAATCTATTTGACCTCAGGGACCGCCCACTCTTTCACGATATTCAAAGCGGAAATAAACCTACCCGAAAATATACAAGGAAGGGCTCGACCGACGCACGAACTAATACCAAGAATTCAAGTACATTCTTCTTGGTCAACTAGCGTTGAAATATTTCATCGCCTTTTATCTCATTTTCACTTTTTTTCTGATGTGTTTTTTTTTTACTTCAAACTGCCACAAGCTGGTAACTGGGTAACACGATATCCCTTTGTAGGACTACTTGTCATACTTTCAAGCTTCTGACCAGCCATAACGGCTGTCAAAGTTCTACAAATGACAGCAGGGATCCTTAACGTGCTTTCCGTGGCACGAAATGGTCCCTTGTAAAGAATATTAAGTTGCCCTGAATATACAATGGATGATCCCATCCAAGTACCGACATAGGCAAGAGTTACTTTCCCTTGATCCATCCGTGTGACTCTTAGTGTCTAGCCACGAGCCAGTGAATTAAAAATAATTATTAAAAGTAAGTACATGAATAACAAGTCGTTCGCAATAGTCCAGAATACAATAATGGTCTACAATACAGTATTTAGTATATCTTTTTTCAGTCATGATTTTATTAATTTGCTAGAGCTAAAAAAAGGTTTTTTTTGTTTCCATATTTCATCAAGTTTATTAAGCATGAAGTTTAAGCACTCGTGAGATAATATAAATACTTTTGTCGAGCAAAAAAAAAGAGTAATGTTTTGAAACAAAAAATATCCGTAGTAGGTACTCCGGTCACTTTTGCCGTAAAACAGCACAAAGCAGTAATAAAAACTAAATAATGATAAGGGACGGCTGAAAGTACCAGGGAAACAGAAGGTTGCAGGAGTTTAAAACATTGGGATTAGGGAAATAATTCTGCCTACGAAGCTGTCTCATACCGAATGACGCACTGTAAAAATGTCATTGTCCTTTTATCTTTACGCCTTTATTTGCCCGGCTTTTGGGTGACTTCAGGAAAATATTGAGGCTGTAAATAAAACTTTGTTTTGCTCTGCCGGCTTCTGCTTTTCCTTAAAATTGTTGGCACAGGAAAGATAGGCAGTTATTTACTAAGGATCAAAACATTTACGTAAAACAAAAATAATAAGCAATTTTGGTACAATTTTCCTCCCCCTGTCAGCTATGTTTATGGAATTTGAAATGAATTTATACGGTGTATATATGGTGTTTATAAGTATAAAATATTATTCTCATGGCTAGTTATAAATACAAGTGTTACAGCTGGTTTATATACAAAACAGAATAAGTAAATATACAATGGTAAAATTTATACATAATTATAACACAACAGTGTAAATTATATATGACTACCACTGTATATACATATTTTAAAGTATGTGCCTTACGGCTGCGCTAAAAGTGTCCAGTTCAGCAAAAATGGCAGACAACTAGTGCCTCCTGACGATGGTTTTCAACTAACAATATTAATGAGTTTTATTATTTTATAGGGGAGAAAATAATTTTGCACTGGGTCCCATTCAACTGCCATAGTAAAATAATAATTTAATTAAACAATAAAACAATTCAGTAAAATAAAATACTTTATACATCATAAAATATTGCAAGAATTTCCCAAATTAAAAGCTTATAAAGGATGGGTAGGTACTTACCGTACCGTACGTATTAATTTGCTTCCTCAATCACATTCCATAAAGTGCTATAAATTGTCTGCCAGGAAAAGGCAAGAAAAGTAAGAAAAATGTAGGTATATTTTATCTTAAAGAGAAATGAATGCGCAATACATCGTAGCATCGTAAAAAGCATTATGACGTCAGGCAAATGATCGTATATTAGGTTAAATCCTAGAATTATAAGCAGTCGTATGTTATGATGTGGCAGCTTGTCGGAAAATGTGTGTGAAACATGTGGGGGAAAAAAAGAAAAGATGATACGGGTATAAAAATTGTAAACAGTGTATGTAAGAGTGCGACCAACTTATCTCTGAAACTGTGGTGCTTAAGTCTTTTACTAAATGTTAGTTCCAAAACTTACCATATCGCAAATAAGTTTGTGCGATGATAATATATTTGCAAACTAGTTGGCACGACACATGTCAAAATGAGTCTGCCTGACGTGTGCAAATCAATTAACATATATATTTTGCACTATCCCGTATATGTTTTTTTGTTTTATTTTAGTTTCAATAAAATATTCATGTGTCAAGTTGGGCTCATTGTGGAGGGTGGTTACACAATTTTAAATAACCCTATATGATAACACCGTTTTTTCGAAATTTGATAAAAAAGACATTTAAAAATGTGAAAAGACCTTCTACAATCAATTCATCAATTACACAAAATTGCCACTTCTCAGCAAGTCTTGGGTTTGATTTCTGCGTCGTTTAAAGTGTTATTGAACTTTCAATGTGTATTTTCTTAGTAGCAGCCCGGAACCGGGATTTGTGTCCGGTTGTTGGCAATAGGCTCGCCTCCTATTACATGACACTTAAACAAAACTAGAGAAATATGCTTGTACTTATCTGCCTTACTCTTTTTGTTATTGAGACGTAATATTATATTAAAGTAAAAAAAAAGAAAGTACGATGCCTACTTTTCATAACTTAACGACATCTAATTTACTTTTTTCATAATATTTACATGAATAACGTTCCTCGCACTTGAACATGGAATAGTCTCGTTATGAGTTGAGTAATGTGCTTCAATTACTCATGCGCATTATGTTTGCGAAACATTCTTTAGTACGTAATGGGCCGCTGCAGACTAGGTTACTCTGCGTGAAGAGCGTAATATTTGCGAACGTAATTTATAGGCTAAGTAATAGATTTATTTACGTTATGATTATTATATAGAGTGTGAAATAAATACTAAGCGTTTTTTGGGGTTCTGTACTGTATAGTGAAATAGGAAATAATTTTGACGACACGGTTGGCGTAGTGGCTGAGCGATCTACTGCTGCGCCGTGTGTCGTGGGGTCGATTCCCGCACGGAACAAAATCAAAATTCATTTATTCAAATTAGGCTGAGAATCAGCACTTTTTGAACGTCAAAGACGTTTACATAAGACAGTCCCCCAAAACGCCCACCCTTCACCACTTCCTAGTGTTTTTGCTGGGAAGAAGAAGTGGAGGAACAAACTCCCCAGCAATACGTCTGTCTGATAGGTTTGAAGAACCTGAAGCTATACAACACATTATGTCAAAAATAATAATTATGTCAATCATCTTTATACGTCATTCAATTAAATAATTTGCTACATGTTAGCTAGCACACACCAATATGCCAAAATAAATAAATAAAAAGTTATATATACCAAAATCGACAATTAACTCAAGCAAAGCCTGCTAAACTGAATACATAAAAAGCCTCCAAGGCAGTCCAAGGGCGTGCTGCTGACATGTGCAATGCTGAATTATATCAATACAACTCATTCATACAATGTAATGAGAGGATCATGTCAATAACATAAAAATAAGGATAGCAGAAGAAACATACACAAAAATAAAGAACTATTAAACAGTAAAAGAACATAGTAACATTGTCCTGCGTTCAACAAAGCGACCGAATAATATGCTTTAGAACAAAGGTTTGATTTAACTTTAGCTTTAAACAACATTAACATGAACATTTAACAAATATTTTATGGCCTACAGATAATTGTTCCAGGTCTGGCTGTTCGTGTATGTGACATTAAATGTTTGTAAACGCACCCACGATACAGGAGAAATTCCTAAGGTGGGGCAACGTTTAAAAAAAAAAAAATAACAAAAATATTTTTATCATAAGTTATTACATTTATTTAATTTTTTCTTTTTCTTTTTAAGGAGCTCGTGGGTGAATTAAAACAGCAGGTGGTCAGTCTGTGTATGGGTGACCGTCCGTAACATTGCATTGTATTGTTTGACGGGCCGATATTCGCAACTCCGCGTTATCCGTGTAACGGGTGGAACAATACATTATTCGATCCAGTTACTCCAGAAAGGCTAGCAGCGATCTGACGGGCGATCTCTCGGAGAGTAACTGGGTTACCGAAGTATTTTGCCCTGTATGCAGTGACCTCTGAGCAGAAGAGGAGCATGTGGGCTGCCGTCTCGTCCTATTCCACGCAAGCTCATTGTATTGTATTGTTTCACGGGCCGATATTCGCAACTCCGCGACTCTGCGACTATTTTGCGTAACGAAAACGTTCGTAGCATATCGATACTCCTCTGTGCCTCGGAAATCACGTTAAGTCGTTGGTCCCGGCTTTCATTTGTAGATCTTTGACATTCATTACGGGTAGTCAGAACCGCGAAAGTCTGACCACCAGTCTAACCAAAGGGAATCGTGTTACCCAGTAACTGGGTTATGAAGGTCAGATAAGTAGTTGCTCCTAGTAAAATACTGGTATCAGCTGCATCTGTTTAAACTGGAAAGCAACCCCATCATGGTTGGCAAAAGGTTATCAGATGATAACTGATTTCCGAAAATTATGCTGTTAATATTTTACCTTCTGAAAGTAGTTTTTCCGCCTTACATCTCATCCTTTTTCTGCTCTTATACGGATTCGTTTGAGGTCTGTGCAGCAAGTCAGGCTCTTCCAGGAATTTAAATCCTACCTAAGACCTAGAAAGTTCAAAAGGAACGGGTATGAGTACTATATACGCAAGTAAAACTGGAAAATTTATTACAAACACAAAATTTTAAGAATTTTTATATGAAATTCTGTTTTGTGAGCTTGTAAAAGGAGGTTGGCCACTAAACGGAAGCCTGGTCTGGAAGGGGCGTGAAATATGTGTGCAAAGAACATTTTAAGACTTCGCCACAGATATAAAGATTTCCACTCTTTACAAGGACCGTAGTTTTCCCCACGTTAATAATAATATATTTTAAACCGTTAATTTCTTTAGGTCTACTTAAGTAACAACAGGCAACAACAGACTTTCTCTTCAAACCTTCTACATTGTGTGCTTTGTTCAAAAGCTTCACAGACTGTGATGAAATAACATGTTTACATCATGGTAAGTCACTATTAATTAAAACGATTATAACAGCAGACTACTTTCTAAGTTTATCTTGGACATCACTGACATCGGTGAAGGAAAACATCGGGAGGAAACCTGGACTTATATAATTAATATAAGTCTGAAATCGCCAACCCGTCTTGAGCAATCGTGGTGATTAATGCTCATGCCTTCTCTATATGAGAAGAGGCCTTTGCCCTGCAGCGGGACAGTAATAGGCTGGTACTTTTATAACAGCAGACGGGACATAAATCATCATCATCCTCTTGCCCTTATCCCAATTTCATTTGGGGTCGGCGCAGCATGTCTTCTTCTTCCATACATCTCTATTTCCCGTCATCTCAGAAGTCACCTCCTTCTTAGCCATATCAACTTTCACACAATCCATCCATCGTTTCCTGGGTCTCCCTCTACTCTTGTAACCCTCTACATTCATACTCAAAACTTTCCTCACAACATGATCCTCATTCCTTCGCATCACGTGTCCATACCATGATAGCCGATTTCCACACAACTTCTCCGTCACAGGCGCCACTTTCAGACTTCCTCTTATATACTCATTTCTTATTCTGTCCATTCGCGTAACACCACACATCCCCCTTAGCATTCTCATCTCCGCTGCATGCAACTGCTTTTCATTCATTCCTTTTGTGGCCCAACACTCTGATCCATACAAGACAGCAGGTCTAATCATTGTCTTATAGATCTTCCCTTTAAGTTTAAGGGGAACGTGGGAATCGCAGGTTGTTCCCGTTACCTGCCGCCACTTCATCCACCCTGTGTTTATTCTGTGCTTGACAGTCCGATCTATTCCTCCGTCACTTTGCACTAATGAACCGAGATACCGAAAGTCGGAGCAGATCGGAAGGAGCACGCCATCAAGCGCAATGGCTTCAGGGCTGGCGAGACCGCCGAAATCGCAGAACATATACTCTGTCTTGGTTCTGCTGATTTTCAAGCCTACACTCTCCAGCTTCTGTTGCCATTTCTCCAATCTACCCTGGATCTCAGGTCCATCTTCACTGACAAGGACAATGTCGTCGGCAAATAGCATGCACCAGGGTGCCTCTTCCTGTATTTCCGACGTCAGTGCGTCCATTATTAACAGGAAGAGGTAAGGGCTTAAGGCCGACCCTTGGTGCAATCCTACAGCCACACTGAACTTGTCGGTGTTCCCAGCAGACGACCGGACATAGGTACTAGATCGGCTGTACATCGCACGAATCAACTCAACATACTTCCCAGGCACACCTTTCTCCTTCAAGGCCCACCACAACACTTCCCGAGGCACCCTATCATACGCTTTTTCTAGGTCAATGAACACCATATGCAAGTTTTTATGTGCACATCTATACTTCTCGCACAACTGGCGGAGTGCAAAGGTGGCGTCCATTGTTCCTCTACCTGGCATAAACCCGAACTGATTTTGGGAAATCTCACTCTCTTCTCGTAATCTTTTCTCTATCACCTTCTCCCATACTTTCATACTATGCGAAAGGAGCTTTATCCCTCGATAGTTGTTGCAGTCCTGTACATCCCCTTTATTTTTGAAGATGGGCACTAGTGAACTATTGCACCAATCTTGTGGGATCACTTCCTCATGCAACAACTTATTGAAGAATAAAGTCAGCCACGTAAATCCATCTTCTTTAAGTTCCTTCCATACTTCTACTGGTATATCATCTGGGCCCATGGCCTTTCCATTTTTCATATTTCTTACTGCTTGCCTCACTTCATCCATGCTAACTTGTCTTACCAAACCCTCATTTACTGGTGCCTCACGTACCATACCATTCCATTCATTCTCCTCATTCATAAGCTTATCAAAATAAACCTTCCATCGCTCTTTTATTTCATCATCATTGCACAGAACCTTACCTACATCATCTTTCATACATTTGATATGAGTAATATCTCTTGTCCTTTTTTCCCTTGCTTTCGTAATCCGATAGAGCTCCTTCTGGCCTCTAGGGCTATCCAGTGAGTCATACAACTTCTCCTGTGCCTGAGCCCTAGCAACTGCTACCGCCTTTTTTGCTTTTCTCTTCCATTCCTTGTAAATTGTATTCTTTTCTTCTTTCAAACCATCGTTCCCATTTTCCACCCCCTGCCATTCTTTAAACGCAACTTTTTTCTCTTTAAGTAACTTTTGCACTTCATCATTCCACCACCATAGCAGACGGGACATAAATAAATAAAATAAATAAATAATAAATAAATAATGCTGGACAATCCACACAGCATCATCTAGCCCCAAGTTTAGCAGAGCTTGTGTTATGGGTGCTAGATGATTGATATACTTAATACAATACATTACATAGATAGATATTTTTTTTTATTATACAAAGAAAATACCCAGAACACCCGGAACAAATCTTTGTAGATATAGATATAATCAATGACGGAGACTAATAGCACCTGAATGAGAGTGTGGAAATATCTACATACGAACTTAACTGACGTATCCTTTATCACGTTATGAAAGTCATTCGCGCGAATATCGTAACTACGGAATCCCGAAAATAACCGAAAGAAACGGCCAGCAGCCCACCAGACACAACGATCCGCTGGTCAAAGGATCCTGCCTTTCCTATGGAAGATGAGTTGCTTTACATCCTGTTCTTCATACCCCTCGTTACAGGAATACTCTTCACGATTCGCAACCACTGCAACTCTTGAAAGCCAGGTATAAAAATAATTAATTCGACGAGTCCCAGAGATACGATTTACTTAACCGACTTTGATCCCGCAAGGATGCAAGCGGCTAAACAATGAACTTTTTGTATACCTAGATAGATGATTATTATGTGCAAAATTCACGCACTTCAGTCAAAATAGAATAAAATGTAATACCTACTCTTCATTGTGTACACCATAACAACTTACAAATAATAACTTTAAAAGCTACATATGGGTGGTATTATCGCTATTAGCGATCTCATACAGACAAACTTTGCATGGGCTTGATAGGGAAGGAGAAAATATATGTCAGTATAATGATCGGCATGCCATTCACAATTTATGTTATCTACATCCATAATTTTGCAAATTTCCTCAACAATAGCGCTGTGGCTAGATTTAGCGGTATATTGTGGCTAAAATTGCTCTATAAATTACTTTTATAACGTTTTATGGATTTGTGGGCAACCATTTTAAATGTTAAAAGTGATATACTACTGTGTGTGAACAGTGGACACTTCTAAAGTATTATTAGTGCTAGATTTCTGGACACGTTGCTGGATGAGAGTGATGCGGAGGAATACTTAAATGCTGTGTTCTTGGATCTATCTATTAGGTGCAAGTGGTGGTTTTAGCTGTCTGCTCCTTCTTCATATAAACTTTAACTGCAAAGTCTCAGACTTCTCCGGGCAGGCAATATGCTTGAACATAAATATGGGTATTATACAAAGATTCTTCATCATGTACTAATTTTCTTATAGATTCCTTCTTTTCTGTTTTGTTTTGATTTTGTGTATTTGTATGTACTCGTAGTTGGTTCGTTTGTTTTTTTTTTGTATTCCAAAAAATTCCAAGACTTATAACAAACATTAACATACCTCACAAACCATCGCTGGTTTATTAGAGGGATGCCAAACACGGAAACTCGGTGCCATAATAATATTGATACTACATTTATTATACCTAATTATCGCATATTCAGTATAGAATAGTATTTATTAGCACTAAAAATACACTTTCTAGATTGTACCACAATCCAGAAAGTACCTATCGTTGTAGTCGGTATTATAGGATTATTTTATTTACTAGCCCATTATAATGCATGCAAGATGTCCGAAACAAAGTTTTATTTTATTAACCGATTTCAAACAAGGAGGAGGTTTTACATTCGTCTGAATTAATGTTTTACTGTTTACAATAAATACTTTTTTAACGAGTTACAAGACAGTCAACTGTTTCATATTATAAAATAACATTATGGACTATAAGCAATAGTAATTATAAGGTTCACGCACAAATATTTTTCAAAACATACACGTATCAATTTAGTCACTGCCTTATCACGTTGTTTAGGATTTTCTTTCTGAATACAGCTTGATAACTTTGATACGTTTGCTGCCAATGTTCATACTAGGTTGAATACACCGGTTCTCGTCCGATCACCGAAGTTAAGCAACATCGGGCGCGGTCAGTACTTGGATGGGTGACCGCCTGGGAACACCGCGTGGCGTTGGCTTTTTGCAGTTTTATTAGTACAGTTTTTTCGCAAAGAATTACTATGTATATAGTTCAACGAATATGCTTGTAGCCATATCAGTGTTCACACTATCCATCTATCGTTTATTAACTCATAAAAATAAATATGAACATAAACCGACGCCAGAAATAGTTACTTTTTCAAAATAAAAATCGATAATTGCCACCCAAACATACAGATTAAAAATTCTAAAAAGCAAAAGGCCAACGTCACGCGGTGTTCCCAGGCGGTCACCCATCCAAGTACTGACCGCGCCCGATGTTGCTTAACTTCGGTGATCGGACGAGAACCGGTGTATTCAACTTAGTATGAACGTTGGCGAGGGTAAGATCGAAAGTACCTAACTCAATCTATGAAAAAGGAATAACCTTTTTTTTTTTTTCAATCGATTTGCTATTTGAAAAAAAGATAGATACGGTTTAGCAATTAAATAGTCATTTGAACTTTTTGCTCATTACTTTGATTTATATTTGTAACTTATGTTTGGGGTTCATTAGCCTTGAGCGACCCGCCCCGGCTTCGCACGGGTGCAATTTATAGAAAAAGAAGTTAGGGCAGTAAGTAACAAAAATATGAATAGTAATTTTAACCGACGAAATAGAAGTAAGGAGATTTTCCGTTCGCCACATCTATTTATGTTTTTTTTTAGTATATGACCAGCGACCATGCATAGCTTTTTAGTGTTGTCTGATTTCTTCAAAATTGGTCCTATTTCAATTTAAAATTGGAAAACCCTTCCTAAATGTAGAAAGTAGGGATAATTGTTTTTTTTTCGTTCTGAACTTTTGTAAAAGGTGATGCAGCAGATCATTAGTTGACATGAAGCTATTGTAACTTGAATTAATGATTAACTGACCACAAAAGAACGAAAAATAAAAACATCTTCTTAAAAACATTAAACCGACTTAAGAAAAAAACACTAAAAGTCTAAAATAAATTTAATTTCTATCCGTTCATGCTTAGTTGAATACACCGGTTCTTGTCGGATCACTGAAGATAAGCAACATCGGGCGCGGTCAGTACTTGGATGGGTGACCGCCTGGGAACACCGCGTGACGTTGGCTTTTTGCTTATATTAGCAACTATATTTATTTACTAAATATTCGCAGTCTGAATTAATTTTGTATCAGTAAGGAATATGTGTGTAAGTTTAAACCCGCGGGTCCGCATCAGGCAAAGTTAAAAAAAATAATACAAAAGTCGTTGAATGATTAATAAACTCGATGGGAAAGTTACAAATACGACCAAAGTTTTAAACATCAAGTGCACATGATAATTTAGTTGCTTGTGAATAGTAAAATAATTACCAACCTTTAGGTACGGTTTCGAAATCGCCAGTTGGTTGCAAAGAGCAGATATGGCGTCACTACTTGGTCATAGATTCAGTTTAGTTATTTCGATCGCACATTCGCCAACGTTCATACTAAGTTGAATACACCGGTTCTCGTCCGATCACCGAAGTTAAGCAACATCGGGCGCGGTCAGTACTTGGATGGGTGACCGCCTGGGAACACCGCGTGACGTTGGCTTTTTGCTTTTCGTTCATAAATATAAAGTTGTTATAATTATAGTACTAAAATTGAACATTCATTTTATTTAATTGTTTAAAATAAAAAAAAGATAAAAAGCAATGTTTTTAAATATTTTTCTACCAAAATATTACAGAATCACAGTCACCGAGCCGATGAATACATAAGACTGGTGAAGCCTGATCTTCCGACCGCTGTTCAAGATTGCATAGAGGCAGCTGCCTTCGAGTTCAACCCTGAGGTTCAGAAGATGTTGATAAGGGCCGCACAGTTTGGAAAGTGTTTCATCATAGACCGTGAGTTGACGGACCTTTATGTGAAGACTTGCAGATGGCTCAGAGTTTTGAATGCCGTTCGGGACCCCAAAGTGGCTATCCCGCTTACTTCTGTGCAGTATCCTTTTCAATTAATGACACTATAATAAAATATGGGATGGAAGAGACATCGAACCTACCATGAGTCCAGATCATACCTTTTGAACTCATGGTATCAGTATCCGAATCAGACAAAGTTAACAATAAAATACAAATAACATTAAATAAACTCCGTGGAAATTACAAATTTAGTATGAACAAAGTTTTAAACCAAAAAGTGCCCAGAATAGTTTATTTGCTAGCCAATAGTAAAATAATTTGCAACCTTAGGTACGGTTCCCAAATCGCCAATGGGAGAAGAGATGACGTCACTGCTTGCTCATAGATTTAGTTTAGTTATTTCAAACCCACATTCGCCAACGTTCATACTAAGTTGAATACACCGGTACTCGTCTGATCACTGAAGTTAAGCAACATCGGGCACGGTCAGTACTTGGATGGGTGACCGCCTGGGAACTCCGCGTGACGTTGGCTTTTTGCAGTTTTTCTTTTTCCATTTTATTGCAAAATATATTCAGATTGATTCATTTTGTGTCGTTAAGACTCAGTCGAAATATAAAGAAAAATACCACTAGAATTACACTGTGTCACTTCGGGTAAGTAGGGTAATATTATGATATCATAACAAAATCTGTAATATTACAAGATAAAACAACTGAATCCTTAATTATACAATATCTTATCTTTAGAAGCATAACATTCTATGAATATAACAAGCAATCGAAAGACATAAAACCTGTTTAGTCTAGTGTGATGAAAACGCCTCATCAAAAACTCATAGCAAAATTGTATAAATACACATTATAACTAAGTCTTGTGATTGATCAATTTAATAATAATTTATTTCTATATAAAATATCTTTTAATTGTGTCACATACAAAAGTTCAAAGGGTGCATGATTTTTTTGTGAAAGGATAAGATATAAGCTATGATAAGAAGAGATAAATAAATAATAAGTTCTACTGGATTAGTGAACTGAAAAAATTGTTTCACATTCAATCAAATTCCTATCATATTTAGTAACCTGAGTAGAAATACCTAGTTAGGTACTGATGATTATCTACCACTTGCCAAGATCATCATCTTGCCAAGATCTTAAATGAATGAATAAAGCATTCGTTTAGACCACATTTGGAAATCATAAAATTGTTTACTGCAAGTCAACCTTAAAAAACCCATGTCATGGCTGATTTTTTTAGAAAAATCTAATAAAATGTGCATTTCTTATTTGTGTAACTCTAAGGTAAAACACGCACTCCCGCGCTACACTGCGTGATGCGGGGCAGTGTGCCAATCGCCTAACTATTGAGTATAATTATGCAACGCACGCTATATAAGCTCTCCAAAGTCAACTTTTTCCGTCATTTTTTACCATCATGGTCATAATTTCAGCCAATTCACACAAATCTTAATGTCTGTGTATATTAATGAATAAATGGTGATCACTGCATCAATTAGCGAAAACTGCATCAAAATCTGTTGAGTGGTTTAGGAGTTAGCAGGGTAACAATCAGACGCTCTAAGCGACTTTGTTTAAAACTATGTAGACCAGACATACAATGTTATTCTAATATTTTATTTATATTTTGCCTGATTCTTAGCGACACAAAATTAATTAATCACACTTTCTTTTGCAAAAAAAATGCTAATAGTAAAACTGCAAAAAGCCAACGTCACGCGGTGTTCCCAGGCAGTCACCCATCCAAGTACTGACCGCGCCCGATGCTGCTTAACTTCGGTGATCGGACGAGAACCGGTGTATTCAACTTAGTATGAACGTTGGCGAAATCATGAACGAAATAACTAAACTGAATCTATGACCAAGGAGTGACGTCATATCTGCTCTTTGCAACCAACTGGCGATTTCGAAACCGTACCTAAACATTGGGCGCGGTCAGTGCTTGAATGGGTGACCGCCTGGGAACACCGCGTAACGTAACGGTAACGTAACTTCGGTGATCGGACGAGAACCGGTGTATTCAACTTAGTATGAACGTTGGCGAATGTGGGACCGAAATAACTAAACTAAATCTATGAGCAAGCAGTGACGTCATGTCTACTCTGTACCCCATTGGCCATTTTGGGAACCGTACCTAAGGTTGGTAATTATTTTATTATTGGCTAGCAAATAAACTATCCTGAGCAAATTTTCGTTTAAAACTTTGGTTTATTAAATGTTATTTTTTTGTTAACTTTGTCTGATCCGGACCCTTGGGTTTCATTTTTCAAAAATATTCCTTATCGATACAAAATTAATCCCGATTTCGAATATTTCGTAAAAAACAGAAGTTTGTTAATTTAAGCAAAAAGCCAACGTCACGCGGTGTTCCCAGGCGGTCACCCATCCAAGTACTGACCGCGCCCGATGTTGCTTAACTTCGGTGATCGGACGAGAACCGGTGTATTCAACTTAGTATGAACGTTGGCGAATGTGTGATCGAAATAACTAAACTGAATCTATGAGCAAGCAGTGACGTCATTTCTACTCTTTGTAGGGGTACAAAGAGCAGAGAGAGGATTGGCGATTTGGGAACCGTACCTAAGGTTGCAAATTATTTTACTATTGGCTAGCAAATAAACTATCCTGAGCACTTTTTGGTTTAAAACTTTGGTCGTACTAAATTTGTAATTTCCACGGAGTTTATTTAATGTTATTTGTATTTTATTGTGAACACTGTCTGATTCGGACCCGCAGGTTTAATTTATCGAAAATATTTCTTATCGATAAAAAAATAATCCATATAATAGCGACCTCAAGAATTCAACGGGTACACTTATATCATTAACTGTCATTTGTAGCTCTTTGACAGTCGTTAAGGGTAGTCATGAGCCCGAAAGTCTGACAACCAGTCTTACCAAGGAGTATCGGGTTGCCCAGTTACTGGGTTGTGGACGTAAGAAAGGCAGTCGCTAGAGACTGGAAGCCGACCCCAACATAGTTTGGAAAAAGGCTGGGGTGATGATGAAATGACTTATACCACTAACATCATCATCATCTTCCAGACCTTATCCCAACGTAATTGAGATGAACTCAGCATGTCTTCTTCTTTCATACATCTCTATTTGCATCATCTCAATAGTCAGCCCGTTTCTAGCCATATCAATGTTCACACTATCCATCCATAGTTTATTTGCTCATAAAAAGAAACATGAACACAAACCGATGCCAGAAATAGGTAGATTTTCAAAATAAAAGTCGATAATTGCCACCCCGTCGATTATAAACCGCTTAAAAATTCTAAAAAGCAAAAAGCCAACGTCACGCGGTGTTCCCAGGCGGTCACCCATCCAAGTACTGACGGCGCCCGATGTTGCTTAACTTCGGTGATCGGACGAGAACCGGTGTATTCAACTTAGTATGAACGTTGGCGAATGAAGTATTGAAATAGCCAAACTAAACCTACGAGCAAGGAGACACGTCATGCTCACTTTTAGTATGTAACCAACTGGCAGTTTGGGAACCGTACCCAAAGGTTGAAAATTATTTTACTATTCGCTAGCAATTAAATACTCATGTGTACTTTTTGTTCATAACTTTGATCTCTATTTGTTACTTTTGTTTTGGGTTCATTAACCTTTAGCGATCCTACCCGGCTTCCCACGGGCGCAATTTAGAAAAAGAAGTAAGGATACTAAGCAATCAAAATACAAAAGAAATGTTGCGTTTTTTACAGAAGCGTTGGTTACATACTAAAAGTGAGCATGACGTGACTCCTTGCTCGTAGGTTTAGTTTGGCTATTTCAATACTTTATTCGCCAACGTTCATACTAAGTTGAATACACCGGTTCTCGTCCGATCACCGAAGTTAAGCAACATCGGGCGCGGTCAGTACTTGGATGGGTGACCGCCTGGGAACACCGCGTGACGTTGGCTTTTTGCTTTTTAGAATTTTTAAGCGGTTTATAATCGACGGGGTGGCAATTATCGACTTTTATTTTGAAAATCTACCTATTTCTGGCATCGGTTTGTGTTCATGTTTCTTTTTATGAGCAAATAAACTATGGATGGATAGTGTGAACATTGATATGGCTAGAAACGGGCTGACTATTGAGATGATGCAAATAGAGATGTATGAAAGAAGAAGACATGCTGAGTTCATCTCAATTACGTTGGGATAAGGTCTGGAAGATGATGATGATGTTAGTGGTATAAGTCATTTCATCATCACCCCAGCCTTTTTCCAAACTATGTTGGGGTCGGCTTCCAGTCTCTAGCGACTGCCTTTCTTACGTCCACAACCCAGTTACTGGGCAACCCGATACCCCTTGGTAAGCCTGGTTGTCAGACTTTCGGGCTCATGACTACCCTTAACGACTGTCAAAGAGCTACAAATGACAGTTAATGATATAAGTGTACCCGTTGAATTCTTGAGTCATATCGTCAACATTTACCAAGAAAAATAATCCAAGAAAGACAACTCATTCATCCAAAAGCGCAATACATTAAAAAGAGACAAAACTTATACCTAAGTTAAATTCACAAACTTCGCAGTGTAACATATTCGTTGAACTAAATAATTACCTTGTATTCCTGTCAAGAACACTCGTTGGAGGCGACCAGCTCAAAGGCTTGGCCGCTTTTGTGACACCAGCCAAGTACTCTCATGATCTGGCTGGGAATGGTAGCTCACTTAACCTCTTTTATAATTAAGCGTCTTAAGCTAGTTTTTAAATAGGTTAACTTGAAACGGTACGCTGCGCTCGAGGGTTAAAAGACTTTGCAAATTACCTACCATTATTAACTTTGGTCTAGGGGTTACAACTTACGAGAGTCGCAAGTTGGTACTAAGTTTTAGGTCCATTTTGATTTGTAGGACCTGACAATTTCTGGAATAAGCTGGCTTCTTATTTTATTTAAACTCAGTTTCTCGCTGTCTGATTTTAAGATCAAAGTATTTCCAAACACTCACACCTCTTTCATGGGGGCAAGCAGGAACTACAGCATGCCACATGCTACGGTTCTTACATACTCCTTTTGCTTCGTTTACGTTCATTCATCTTGTCATACACGCATACCGGTTGCGAGTACTGTGCAGTGTGTGACCTTTCAGAAGAACATCACCAAAAAGGTCAATGTATTTCTTCTAAGGGCGTTTCCTCCCAGCGATTCCACTCACATCAGTCTGCTTTCGTTAGTAGCCTTTCAATAATGAGCTACCAACATAAAATTGAAAGCTAAGAATGTTTCAGTGTTAAATACAAAATTCAGCTTCTCAAAATATGGTAAATCAGAAAAAATGAAAGCGTTTAACGCAATAATGTATACCATAAAAATCATTTTTGGTTTTCTTCCGTTCTCCCCGTGCGTTCAATCGTAATTGCAGTCTCTCCATTTGTTGATCGCTTCTTTTATTTCGATAATTTGGCGTCCATTGGCGCTTTTATTTTTCATCGAGACACACAGATACGCTGTGGAATACATTCACACAGCACTATATGAACCTTTCACGATTGTTCAAATAATAGCCGGCACACAAAAACTGCTGTTTGTTTGTGAACGGTCTGATTTGATTATTTTCTACCTCTGTACGTGGTGCACACTAACGTAACTCAACGGTTACACACACACACGTTTTTTTTTTCATAGAGACAGGCGGAAACTCCAGAACGCCACCTACTACGATCTTTAATGTATACCTACTCCTTCTGCTTCTGCTTCGTTTACGTTCGTACATCTGGTCATTAACGCACGCCGTTTGCGAGTACTACGTACCTGTCCATTTTGAAGAACGACGTCAACGGTAGTTATTTGAAATCAAATTTTGATCAGATGTTACCCTCTCGCGTGGTAAACCTATCTTGAGCAACAGGCCATGTGGTGCCCATCCTCAGTATGCTTCACTCCAATGAATCACGTAACAGCGTCCCTTCCATGCTACTTCTCGGAAAGGAAAATAGCTTTGTTCTTTCTGTGACTTGATGAAGTAGATCTCCGACATTCAAGTCAGTTTACAATGCACGAAGAAAACGCAACCAGTCAAACACTGACTGGGTCAGTCACATCTGTCACATACATGTGGAAGGGAAATCAACGTCAAACCTGATAGCATGAGTTCAGTGCAGCGTTGAAAGATTTCGTCAGCTTTTACCCATTCTCATGTTTTTTTTTTACTTTAAACAGTTGAAATTCATGATTTCCATCTAAATCGATGAGATTTTTAATGATAGATGTGATTGACTCACTTTTTCATTAAGTTTTCATTGATATCACGTTGTGTGAGAGTTATGCATAGCATAACAGTAGAATGCATAGCTTCTCTGATTAAACAACAGAAACTAAATTAATTTTATTTTATACAAAACAAGATTAATTGACAAAGACCGCATGCTGGTAGATGAGACAAAAGCCGGTCGCAAGACACGGCATGCATAACAAAGCAAGCAGTCCACCCGGATAATAATGCATACCTAGCTCCCCCTCGTGTCTAGAATATGAACTAACTGCTGAAACGAAACACTTGCTTACACAAAACATTTTGTCTAATAAGCTGGACGGCTTTTAAATTAGCCATAAAAAGTAGGGAAGTGTGTGTCTGGAATTTTCAAGCCACTAAACTAATATGTACGGTATAAAGCGGTGTGGTTTTATATTTTGGGTAAGAGGTAACTGGTTTTTTAGTGGACGGTAATAACGATGCAAATTGCGCAGTGGAAAAAATGTCATTAGTGGACATTTGCCCACTTATTGGTGAATAGACGCAGAGTAAACTTTTGCCAACACTTATCGTGAATACAATTATGGTTAATCTAATGATTATACAGATTACAATTTTACTCTGCCTTCTACATTTCTTCTTCTACTCTGTTTTCAGTATGAATGTGGAGGGTTACAAGAGTAGAGGGAGACCAAAGAAAAGATGGATGTATTGTGTGAAAAATGATATGGCTAGAAAAGAGGTGACTGTTGAGATGACGGCAAATAGAGATGTATGGAAGAAGAAAACATGCTGCGCCAAACCCAAATAAATTGGGATAAGGGCAGGAGGATGATGGATGATGATTCTGATCTGCTGAGCACGAGGACCTGGGATCAATTTCCGGGTCGGGTAAAGTGTTGTTGGTTTTTTCCGTCTGGATCTCAGTAGCAGCCCAGTCTCAATTTGTGCTCGGTTAGTGGCAAAAATTTCATCCCTAAACATAACTGGCGAAATATGGATGGCTATAGAGTTACACCTCTGTGTAACCCTTCGGTTATGTAATAAACATTTCATATTCTATTTCCCCAAACCTACAAGGTCCGGAAACCTTTCACAATCGCTAACCCTACCAAATAGGACAGTAACACAAATCGCAGGTAACTTAATTTAATAAAGTCACCTTAGTATCTCCGGTATTACATAATATCACCGACTACGGCTGTACCGAGGGCACCCAGAAACGCTTTTTGCATATTTCATATCAGATTTCATGAGAGAAGGCCTTGGAAATGTCGACTGGGTTTGTTTCCAGGAATATGGAGCATGTGTTGTCGAGTTAAGCGAGACGTGTGAGTTAAATATTCTATGTATTAAAATAGAAGATAAAAAGCGATATGGGTTGATCTATGCTTTGTTTGGTTTTGGTTGATTGAGGTTTCGAATGTGTCTGTGCATAATCCGCACGTTGTCGGTAATACTTGCCCAATGTTACTTCTTCAGTGCATATATTATATAGATGCCAGCACATCAAGGTGGGGTACCTTGATGTGCTTGATGAATCTATCAAATTTCTTTGATAGCTTTTCAACTTTATTTCTAAAGAATAAGGTTCACGTTCAATTGGGATAGCTTGATGAGCTGGCGTCTCTACATTCCAAGTTTATTTTGACATCACTGTCATTGGTGAAGAAAAACATCGTGTGGAAACCTCATAATCTGCCAAACGTGCTTTTCAAGGCACGAAGGAGTCTCAGTATGTAATGAACGGTCACCCACCCACAGATTTCGGCCAGCCTAGCTTAACCTTTGATCGACCCATTATTTCAACGAATCTGGAATCGCCAATCCGAATTGATCAAGCATGGTAATTAATGCTCTTATTTTTGCCTTCTCTGTATGAGAAGAGGGTTTTGCTCTACAGTGGGACAGTAACCGACTGGCGTTATTAAAGTTGCACCACTAGCCACAAGAACGATGACAGTACTTAAGGCTTACACTCACAGTTTACGAACCATTAAACATAGACAAGTTTTATGTCGTGCAAACGACTGACTCCGATGAGAGTACGGCAGATAGTGTCGATAAAGACGTCATCGCACGACAAATTTCTTCGTATACCAGTGGACGAACGGATTCGACATTTTGCGCGATTGTCATTGCAATTTCGAACGTAAGATATTTTTTGGCTTCTCTTCTCTGGGTCTCTAATCAATAAAGTTAGTTTTCTGGTTATTTTTGTTTAATTCCCAACAAAAATAACCAGAAAACTAATAATACTAATATTATAAAACTCGCCTTGTAGGGTCCCAATGCAAGACCTCTTGTCTTGTATTGAAAGAAGACACGAGCATTGATCACGACGGTTGCACTACGGTTGGCGATTTCTGGCTTCTATTAATTATAAATCCAGCCGATCTATTCTGTAAAAACTTAGATGTAATAAGCGTAAATCCTTAGCACTAGTATGAAATGACAGCTCACTTCAACATCAGTTCACCTGTATATCCACGGGGAGATTTTTACAGAATAGCACGGAATTCTTCTCACACTGGCTTTTTTCACCGGGGTCCTTGATGTCTAAAAAAATGAAAACAGTCGTAGTAGGTACTACAGGTTAGAACAAGGACAGCCGAGCAGAGTAATATTATTATTATTAACTAGTCCTTCGCCCGCAACTTCGTCCCCGTGGATTCCGTACTTTTCCCTACTAATTTTTGTACAGCCTACATCCCCTTTAAAGCGTAGTTTTCAAAAAAAAAAAAAACATTCGTTTATGTTTAATGTTAATTGATCAAATATGATATTATGTTCTGTACATAGGCTTTTTAAACATTTACAACACTTTTACAATTATTCAACATGTTATTTTTTTTTTAAACTAGCTCGGTGATTCGCTATCTGACGAGTCTGAGAAGAAACTCCGAAAGAAACTTAGAGGTTTAGATTATCGTAGTAATGAATATTAATTAGGGCCAGATCATCTGATTTTATTGGCCCGAGTCCTCACTCAGGACATTGCCCTGTCGACGTTGATTTATGTTTTGTTAAAAAGTGTGGTTACTGTTGCATACCTAATTTGAACTAAAACTTCACCATCTCGCGCGATTAGTTTAGTTACTGAACTAGAAAAGTTTCGTAGGTTTAAGACCTTTATTTACTTTGAAATAATAAATGGACACTACTCTTACTAGTATATGGGCTTAAAACATAAATGGCGAAATGTGTCCCTTTGAAGAATATTATTAGAACCTTGTATGAATGTTCTAACTGGCAGAAGCCTCTTCTTACAAAGAAAAGGACTACTTGCTTTAAATATTAAATATTACCAGCCTGTTGCTGTCCCACTGCAGGGCAGAGGCTTCTTCTGATACAAAGAAGGCCCGAGCATTTATCAGCACGCTTGTCCCGATTTGAACCCTTAGCCATGTACGGCAAGCCTATCCCTTGGGATAAGCGAGCCAAATACTTAGGTGTGATACTCGATCACAGACTTTCGTTCGCCGAACACATAAAGGCGGCGCGTTCGCGCGCCGTCTTCGCGTCCGGCAGGCTTTATTGTATGACCAACGAGAAAAGCAAGTTGTCACTCAGGTGCAAATTGCGGCTCTTCGTCTCGGTCATCCGACCAATCATGACATACGCTTGCGCAGTGTTCGCTCACGCCAAGCCGTATCATATTCATAGGCTTCAGACCGTCCAGAACCGATTCCTGCGCAGAGTCACGGGAGCCCCCTTCTACGTCCGAAATGAGACTCTCCATGTAGATCTCAAAATACCTACGGTGAAACAGTTCATGAAGCGACTCACCCAGCGCTTCATGGACTGTTCTACCGCTCATCCTAACCCCTTAGTGTCATCGGCCGTCCGATACACTCCCTCGCGAATAAGTACAGTTCGAAGACCGAAACACACACTCACAGAGCCAGATGATCCTATCACTCTCCTCCAGGAGAGCGATAAGGCCACCAGCACTGTTCGCAAACAAAAACGGACATTCCGTCCTCGCCGCCGAGGCCCGTCGCGACGACCCCGTCAATGCCCCCCTCCCGACCCTTTGCTAGAGCTAGCCCGCGAAGCTGAGCCGATTAATGTTTAAAATGTCCCTAAATAATGGAACAATCAGATCCAGCCTGTCCCTTGCTGTCCTCTTCAGCGACGTCCTAAGCCGAGGTTCGTACCCCGCAGGGGGTGCCCTTAGCGATAGTCGCTTAGCTTATAAGTTTTTATGCCTGGCTGGAGGCCTTAATTTTAATTAAGCCCCCCACAGGAAAGTTCGGTTGAGCAGTAAATATCCCTAAAGGATAAACTGCGAGATGCCCATTCCAAAAAAAAAAAAATTTGAACCCACAACCTGATGCACAAGAGGCGAGGCTCAAACTACTGGGCCATCACGACACTACTTGCTTACATTGTGATTAATCAGTTAGAATGTTATTCAGAGTTCAATTTCTATGATATTATTACGGTCGTTGTACACATATAAAGGTTTGTTAACCTCGTGACTGGCACGAAAACTAATATCACCCAATGATATTAGCTTACCAGCGAATTAACACGCGCACCGAACGGATCAAGTCGAGGAGGCTAAGCTCAAAGATTAATGGACATTGTTATCATTCATCATTATATTTACCTACCTAATGAATATGTCGGCGCACATAAGAAAGGCATTGTCAAGGGTGACAGGTTGTCAACGTTACTCTAGCGGAGCGTCGAGTCAATGGTAGCGGGGCGGCCATCTTAGGATTCCCTTCCTGGAGAGCGGTTGCCAACGCACCACGTTTTCATCAAATCGCTATCCATCGCCTTAAACGTAAACATAGTGTATTTTTAAGTGACAAGTGTCGATCAGAATATTAGTGATTACCATTTACGCAACTGCAGGATTACTTTAATGTTATGGAAGTTAAATCATTTAAGTTTCGATGACGTTTCATTTAAATTACCGTGTTCGGATTATCTACATACCCACGTTGCAGGGTGGATTCTGATAAAGGCCGTCCAGAGCTTACAATGGAAGAACTTGTATGAACTTGAATGAATGAACTTGACATAATGTTCTAGTATTTGGTTTAATGAAGTACCTGTTATTTATTGACGAACGGAAAACGACACGATCGATTTGGAGTGAGTATTTCAGAAATTCTTGTTTAATTGACGATAAATTAATCATACATACATAAAGTCACGCTTTAATCCCATAGCGGTTGGCAGAAACTACAGAACGCTTCTTGCTACGATCCTTTTATACTCCTTCATAATTTCCCAATCATAATTATAATATATTGATGAATTCATACTCAGCCAGATTAGATTGTAGAGATTCGTACATTGGCATTGATTCCTTGACACAAACGACCAAATCCTGTATCCTACGCTTGCAGTTAAGTTTCTAAAAATGTAAACAAGTATGTGTTTTTGGAAAAATAACTTTAACACACACACATAAATTCAGATGGCGCTACATTTTAAACAATGTATATGCCTTTTTCATGTCATCGTGAAATAGACTTGAAAAACACTGAGACAAAGTTGATATTTGCTTAAGTTTACATACCATTATAAAGAAAAAGTCGACCTGTATGGCGCGGCGGGCGAAGGTCCGCCTGCGACGCAAGAGGTTGCGGGTTCGATTCCCGCCTTGGGACAAATGTTTGTACGATCTACAAATATTTGTTCCGGGTGTTCTGGGTATTTGCTATATAATAGGTCTTTACCTATGAAATTGCCGTTTTGTATGAAAAAATTTAAATGATTTTTTTTCATGTATTTTTTATTTGTATTAATCGAAGTAATCACCCATGCAATCAATGCATCTTTGCCAACGCAGTGGCAGTTTATTGATGCCCTTCTTAAAGAAATCAGCTGGACGGGAGGCAACAAATTCTTCAAAGGCATTTTGTACTGCCTCTCGGGTATTGAATTTTTTTCCCGCCAAGAAGTTATCCAAATTCTGGAAAAAGTAGTAGTCTGTAGGCGCAAGGTCTGGTGAGTAGGGCGGATGACGGAGAGCTTCCAACCCCAGTTCTTGCAACTTGGAGACCGTCTGCTGTGCAGTATGAGGTCGCGCGTTGTCGTGCAGGAGCAGCGGAGACGAGCGATTGACCAATGCTGGTTGGAGATGTGCCAGCTTCTCCATCATTGTGTTCAATTCTTCACAGTACACATCTGCAGTAATGCTCACCCCGTTTGGTAAGAAGCTGTGTTGAATCACACCGGCGCTAGACCACCAAACAGTGACCATCACTTTTCTTGGGGTAAGTTTTCGTTTAGGGCATTGTTTAGGTGCTGAACCAGGATCCAACCAACTTGCTGAGCGCTTGCGGTTATCAAACAGAATCCATTTTTCATCGCAGGTAACAATGCGGTTCAAAATTCCTTCATTTGTGTGTCTGTTGATCAGTGCAAGGCACGTCTCGACGCGTACTTCGCGCTGGCGATCATTGAGTTCGTGGGGCACCCATTTGTCAAGCTTTTTTACCTTGCCAATTTGACGCAAATGGACCAATATTGTTTTGACGCTAACGTCGAAAGCTGCTGCTAATTCAGCCGTAGATTGTGTATCATCAGCTTCCACAATCGCCTTTAATTCGTCATTGTCGACCAAAGTCTTCGGACGACCGCGAGGTTCATTTTTCAGGTCGAAATTTCCAGAACGGAAGCGAGCAAACCAATAACAGGTAGTGCGTTGGTTTGTAGTGTTAGCTCCGTAAACGTCGTTGATGTTGCGTGCCGCTTGTGCCGAGTTGCTGCCACGACGGTACTCATATTCCATAATTACTCGAATTTTTAACGTATCCATGATGACGAAAAAGATTTAAATGCGATGAAAATGTAACACTAATCAATAAACAAATGACTACTTTTGGAAAAAAAATCCATGTTTTTAAAATAAAATTAATTTGAAATTAGAATTCTTAACCAAACAAAAAATATTTTGATTTGAAATGGTCAGTACTGCAGAACGGCAATTTCATAGGTAAAGACCTAATATAATAAAAATATCTATCTATGTAATGTATATATTGTTTTAAGTATATCAGTCATCTAGTACCCATAACACAAGCTCTGCTTAGCTTGGGGCTAGATGATGCTGTGTGGATTGTCCAGCAATATTTATTTATTTATTATTTATTTTATAATATATGGATTTCAATATGGGATAAACAGGGTGGAAGGAACATTGATGCACAACCTGATACAGTGAAATGGGGTGTATCGAAACGTCGGGGTGAATTGAAACAAAACTTTAAATGAGATTTAATCGTTGATTCAACATTATTAATTACATTATTAATTTGACGGCTCGGTTGGCGCAGTGGCTGAGCGATCGACTGCCGAGCCGCGTGTTGTGGGTTCGATTCCCGCACGGAACAAATATTTGTATGGCCTACAGGTAGTTGTTCCGGGTCTGGCTGTTTGTGTATGTGACTTTAAATGTTTTTAAACGCACCCACGATACAGGAGAAAATCTTAATGTGGGGCAACGTTTTAAAAAAAAAAAAAAGAATTACTGACAAGGTGTTGTAATTAACCATTTAAATTCCTTAACAAAAATAAGAGTCCTTGTAGTAATAAACAATGTTAAACTAACGCGAAAATGCCCTTCAAAGTTTTATTCAGTACCCTACCTTACTTTTTACGCTGGGGGTTCGAAACCATATATTGAACCCATGGTATCTGGTTGTGCGTCGATGTCGTTTCCACCGAGTACACCTTTGCGTTTTATTATAATTATTTATAATGTCATGATGGCCCAGTGGTTTAGGCCTCGCCTCTTGTGCACGAGGTTGTGGGTTCAAATCTGGGCAAGTACCAATGTGAGTTTTTCAATTCATATGTACTTTCTAAGTTTATCTTGGACATCATTGACATCGGTGAAGGAAAACATCGTGAGGAAACCTGGACTTATCTAATTAATATAAGTCTGAAATCGCCAACCCGTCTTGAGCAAGCGTGGTGATTAATGCTCGTGCCTTCTCTGTATGAGAAGAGGCCTTTGCCCTGCAGTGGGACAGTAATAGGCTGGTACTGGTACTGGTACTGGATAATTATTTAATCATTTATTTAACACACGAACCACTATCATCACAGGCTTACCTAACAATAGTGTAGTTATAGTTATTGTCTTACAAATCTTAAACTTACAATTATATTATGTCAGGGCGAGGCCTATTATGGAGCAGTATTAATTCACATTGTAGCCCTAATTGCAAGCTACTCGACAATTCAGATATTATAAGCCTACTAAGTAGGTAGTAGTATAATGTAGGGTATTTACTACAGTTACGTACTCTACATTATAAATACCTACTTAGTGGGTACCTATTTGGCGTATAGTCAGTAATGCGACCTAGCTTTGTAATCGACGTCTGAGAGCTAATGATGACGCCGCAAACGGCATTGTTGATGTCTTCATTAAATTTGTACCTATCATGAAAGTATTTTACGCAAAATACGCGCTACGTCGTGGAGTTGCGGAAATCGGCCCGTCTAACAATACAATACAATCGTGAAAGTAGATCGTTATTATTTATATCATCATTTGAGCCTTCTCCTAACTATGTTAGGGTCGGCTTAGAGTCTAACCGGTTGCAGCTGAATACCATTATTTTGTATGGAGCGACTACCTATCTGACCTCCACAATCCAGTAACTGGGCAACACGATAACCCTTGCTAACACTGGTTATCAGTCTTTCGGGCTTCTGACTACCCGAAACGACTGTCAAAGATCTACAAATGACAGCCGCGACCAAAGGCTTACGTGCCTTCCGAGGCATGGAAGAGTTTCGATATGTTACGAACGGTCACCCATCTACAGACTGACCTCGGCATGCGAAGCTTTACCTGCGACCAACCCGTGCGGCTGATTGTATTTAGCACGCTGGGTGGAGGCATGCTAGGTGTAGGTCAGATAGGCAGCCGCTCCATGTAAAATATTGGTATTCAGGTACATCCGGTTAAACTGGAAGCCGACCACAACATAGTTTGAAAAAGGTTAAGCGGACGATGATGTATTATGTTCTCCGCCAACAATAAACTTATTCAATTCATATCAGTTGAAAAGGAATTAACCACACAACCAATTTGTGGATTCGACTCAACTTTACTGAGCCGTGAAAGGGTTAGGTCAAAATTCGCACAACAGACCACTCATTCAGATTCAGCGAAAACTGTTCTTATAAGTTTCGCTTGTCTGTCTATTATTTGATGCTTTCCAAGAATCATAATATCTCGTGAAAGAGGAGTCTGTATAATAGAATCTCTTAACACATTATGTTTTAAACATGAGGGGTATATTTGTATGAATACACGGTTTTATTTTGCTTTTGACGTGGGAATGACAGATACGTATAAGTTTTTGTCAGTTGCTCGTTTTTATGTAAGTAACTTGAAATGGCCGAGTATAATGGACTGAATGATTTTATGAATGTGGACCGGACATAATCAGTTTATTTGGTATTAGTAGAGACTACTGAAGTATTTTTTTTTTGTTAATGAAAACGTTGCCCCTCACTGAGAATTTCTCTTTTATCGTGGGTGCGTTTACCAACATTTTAACTCACATACACAAACAGCTAAGCCCGGAACAACTATCTGTAGGCCATACAAATATTTGTTCCATGCGGAGATCGAACCAGCGATACGCAGCGCCATTTTTCTATAGAGCTATAGTAGAGATGCCCTTCCCTACAAAGGGATACCGATATGACGATAGGAAGGATGAAGGTAGGAAGATGGAGGATGATGGTAGGAATCGAGTTGTGTGGACCTTTCTCCATTGCATGCCACGAAAGTAAAACTATTTACCACACTTCATTGTACCTAGAATATGGAGCCAATTACAGCCGTCTTTTGAAGGTACCCAGAAAAACAAACCGATATGAAGGAACTCTTTATGTCACATGCGACACGTGATAAACATCAGTGAATAACACGCACGTGTAAACTAGATCAAAACACATTAATAAGACACTTAGGAAAACAGGCACATGTCTGCCACTCTTACTTCAATCCAATTGTTACACGTTCACGAAAATTCTGAAATGAAATGAAATTATATGGAGGTATTTCTGAAAGTACTAAGAAATTGAAAGACACTTTTATCCGTCAGTGTACGGACAACATTTTCAAACTACATGGCACCGGCACCCAGCTGACTGATCCCTGAGCAGAAATGCTAAAACGAACGTAAAGGTCATGGTCTATTTTGAAGTCCAAACGTTATATGTATTAAGTTCGCCACAGTGTTCCCACAACAGTAACTCCTGAAAGCCAGAATCAACAGTGGCGACCACCAGCGTCGCATCAATGAAGTTAGACGAGTCCCGGAGAAACGAATCAACTGTCTTAGATTCCACAACGAAAATAATCAGAAAAGAACAGCGGAGGAGTTAGAAGGTAGCGGGCAACCTTAGTTACTGACTCTTACAGAACATCAGCATGTAAAATCGTCATATACCTTGATATACTAGCTAAGAAACAATCCGTTTCCAAAAAACCAGACACCAGACAGGGTTGGCTTCCAGTCTAATCGGGTGCAGCTGAATACCAGATATATTCAACGTGGGGTGACTGCTTAATGATCTCCACTCTCCAATTACTGCGTAACACGGTACCCCTTAGTAAGACTGGTTGTCAGATTTTCGGGCTTTTGACTACCCGTAAAGACTGTCAAAGATCTACAAACGTTTGGCTCGATAAGCCGTTAGACTCAACGTGCTTTCCGAAGCACGGAAGGGTCCCGGTATGTATTGGATGGTGACCCATCCACATACCCACATAGGCTAGGCGTTTTTCAACCTTGAAGATAAACACGTGTACTTTCTTCCCACGAATTTCAAATAAACTTCAAGTGCAAAATATTAAACAAAATTTTCACTCATATGAATTCCTTCTGTCGCAGTTCTTTGTGCGCACGCCGACGACAATTCGATTCAATTTGCAAGGGTATTGTGCCCGATTTATTGATTCTGAATTATTCTGCAAAATATTGACATTTACTTTGGGTAACAAGGTACAACAACAATAATAGTGAATGGGGTTAGGGACTGGGTATACAAATGAGATTATAATGCGCTCGGAAATTATACACCGAAGTTTGATTAGAACAATATGTTTGCGAGATGTGTGGGAAACACGTGGCGGACTGTTATCATTGGAATTGAGATACAACGCATATAAACAAACCAACCTACTTACCTATCCGGTGAATAGGTATATATAGGAATAGGTAACTATTCTCCATTTGGAATTTAGATTCTAAAATCCTAAAAAAGTGTGTGGATTTGGAAAAATAACTTTGACACATTAAGTCCAGTTTGAGTTATAACTTCAATTATTTTTAAGACGTTTTCTATGTAAAATCGACTTCACTTAAGTTAGGTTGATATTCGTTCAAAATTAAATCATGTCAATTGGAAATATGGATTTGAATAAATGGCAGAGAAACTACAGCTTTGAGAAATTTATTTGAATAAAAATATTGTCTCTTTTGCAATTCTCAGTGTGCGTGACTATAGTCAGTATAAGATAAAAACTAATGGAAAGACCGGATGAACCCTGAGAATTACGAGCAATCTGCTTCTTGGTGCTTGAGGAAGGGATATAAGAAGGTAATTAATCCTGTGGTCAAACGCTAATCAAAATAAGTAATCAAAGAAGCACAATCCGAAGCATTTTGAAGGAAATTCCTTATCTATTGCTGCATATGCGTTTCAAAAATCCGTCTGCTCGACAGAGTATAAATTACTGCTGCCGAATCGAAAAGCCGTTAGTCCCGGCTCATTCATAGATTTTTGATATTCATTAAGAGTAGTCAGAAGCCCGAAAGTCTGTCCACCATCCTTACCAAGAGGTATCATGTTACCCAGTAACTGGGTTTAGGAGATCAGATAGGAAGTCGCTTCACGTAAAATACTGGTTTTCAGTTGCATTCGGTGGACTTGACACCGACCGCAACGAGTTTGGGAAAAGGCTAGGCAGATGATGATGACATCAAAAAAATATATGAACAAAACATCCGTATGTATTCGTGCGACAAGAAGTGCTATAGTAGATTTTTAAATAGTTCTGGTTCCTAATTAGTACTCAGAAGGCTTGAGTGTGACTGTAATTATCCTTAGTTAACGACTACCCTTTGAGCCAGGCGACACTCGTGAGGTAAGCCAATAGTGTGCCATATTGATCGCTGTTCAAGATGAATTTATTACTTACTTGGTCCCACAGATTATCTCAGGCAAAACAACCCTCATGGTTATCATTGATCACCACCATACATTATTATTTATTTATTTGTAGGAGAAACAAACAACACCAACACAACACACACAACAACACAAACTTTATTTATAATAAATGTATAATAATTGAATTTGAAACATAAAACCAATTACAGGTTCCCCCGAGTAAAAACAGAAAAACAGTAAAAATATCAAGGTACAATTTATAAGTACTATGCACTGTTAAAAAAGTCAGCGTTCAGCCACGGTAATATTATAATACAGTAGTGTAACTCGGCCGCATGATAGAAATAAATGCCTACAGCCGCGCGGTACGTAAACATGCGTTAGGGCTGCCCGTCTCCAGCATTATGCAAACTAACAAAACACACATGCACCGAAGTTTTAACACAAGCGTAAGTAGGTAAGTACCTACAGTATCATGATTCATTCAGAACCGCATATAACTACCTATTTCACTCGTATCAATAACTTTCCGTTACTCTATTCTCTTTATTTATTAATCCAAACACCTTTGTTTTCGTGCGATAAAAGGAAATACTTATCCATTAAAAAGACACACATTATGTACCTACCAGTAGGTAGGTACATAATGTGTGTAAAAAAAAAGGTAAGACTATAAAATAATTTTACTTACTAGTAAGTAAGTAAAATTATTTTATAGTCTTACCTTTCAGAGTTTCCAGGTAATTTAAAAAAACTTATGTCTGGATGCGTTATTGACGAATTCATACAATCAAAAACAGCACAATATTTCCTACTCGTCATATTTACTGATTTTTAGAGAAAATTATTATTATTGTTAAAAAAACAACGCAGCTTCCGTTCGACACTGCGGTACAGCCGTGACTGTCTGCGCCCCGAGCGCAACCCAAGATCGGGGCGCGTAGGTATACCTCACGTTTCGTCCGTTTGTATGAAGTTAGAATACTGTATAATAATATTACCGTGGTTCAGCCTAGCGAATGTAGAATTATTATTTACAATCGCTTTTTAATATCACTTAGAAATATATAAATTATACCGAAGTTGTTAGTTTGTTACTCTGTAACGCCTAACTACTTAACCTATCATCATTCAATTGCATACCATGTTATCAGAGGCACAAATATAAGTCGCAGGCAAAAGCTAGTAATAAATAAAATGTTACATAAGGATACTTATGTAACATTTTATTTATTACGATGAGAACCAGAAATACCACAATCCTTAATCTGTCTCTACAAATGGCACCAATTAACTCATTCGGAAGCTGCAACGTACTAAAATTACTCCCAAGAACATTTCCAATCTCTTAAACCTAGATTATAAATAGCAAATAACTTAACTTTGGATTACTTACCTAAAGGAGAACAGAGCAACATGGCGTACTTTTGGCTAACCTCACGAGCGTCGCCTGACTCAACGGCTGGTCGTAAATTGTAACGGTAATCCAAGCAACATAAGCAAACCGAACTATTTGCGAATAATTCAACATGGCCCCTGAAGAAAAGGTCAGTTCCCCAAAAAATTTAAACAAAGTTTAATCATAAAACACGTGTAGGTACATGGGTCAGAACACCAAGCTACCCTAATGTGTTAAAATTCTTCGTTAGGTTTGCAACATTATTACAAAAGAATAAGGATCATGTTCAATTTGGAAAATCTGTCAGAATGGGGTAGCTTGATGTGCTGGCGTCTGAACGTAAGCCCAAAGTAAACCATTCTTGGAAAAACGGCCCCTTTAAAAAACATTCCATTCCGTTATGGTTTGAAAAATAACGTCACAGACATAACGCATAATAAAAGCTTTTCTGTGCAGTGTATTTTTCTAACATAACTTATTTGATAAACAGATATGGTACGAAAATCGCGCTATTCGAATTAATCACAATTTAAAATCACACTATAAAAAACCCAAAGGTATGAATAATCAAACACTACATCAACTGTTTCTTGATCTACAGGTTGCAAGCGCTATTGCTGAGCATGAGATCCTGGGTTCGATTCCTAGGTCGGAAAAAGTGTTATTGGGAATTTCTCAGTACCAGCCCGTAGTCTAGATTTGTGCCCAGTTGAAGACAATAAGCTCGACCCATTTTACATGGGACATAACTGGCGAAATGTGGGTGTACTATAAGTACATCATCATCATCATCATCATCAGGCTATACTAGTCCACTGCTGGACATAGCCCTCTCCTAATGAGTGCCATAGCGCCCTGTCTTCAGCTTGCCGCATCCAGCATCTGCCTGCAGTCTTTCGCAGATCGTCATCCCACCTGGTCAGTATAATATATCAGTATATATATTGTACTATAAGTACAATTTTGCCCAATCCTTCGGGGAATACACGCGTGATGATATGTTATGTTACTGCTACGACTAAATTAACCAAGAGACACTCCTTTTTATTTCAAACCAAAATCTCAGTACTCCATGTTTGTTTACCATAAGGATACGTGCAGGGAAAAACACACTGTAGGTGTTACTCCCATCACACTCAATCCAATTCATAGTTTCCATGCCATTTGAATACAAATAGCATACATAATCTCCACACGTACCTACATGCGGCGCGACATAAATGTGGGAGCAAGGGTACGTCCACATTTGCCAAATGCGTACATTGTCTTTATGAGAATAGCTTTCTGTTATTCTTATACTCAGCGAGGAATGGAAATTTTTAGATCGTTTCTTGTAGCTCTTTATTTTTATAATAAGTGCTGTTGTAATCAGCAGCTTAGATTCGCTTGTTTCAACAGCACATAGTTAAATTGCTATTTTTACATACATAGTTGCACTAGCTGTTGCCCGCGGCATCGCTCGCGTTAGAAAGTGGGGGTTAGAAAGAGACAAAAAGTAGCCTATGTCACTCTCCATCTCTTCAACTATCTCCACTTAAAAAATCACGTTTTGCCGTAAAAGACAGACAAACAGACAAACACACTTTCCCATTTATAATATTAAGTGTGGATAAAAAGATTCATAGATCGATTGATATTATGCATGGCTTAGCTAAATCGGCATACAAAGCTAGATACCTCTATGATATATGTACCTCTTAAATAATGTTTTCGTAATTTATAAGTTTTAATTGTGCATAAATTATATTCTAATCTATTCTATTGGTATGGCAACCACCAGACCTTCAACGTCTCTCATCCCAGCCTATTCACCATCCAGTCTAACTAGATACAGCTGAATATCATGCCTATCTGACCTCCACAACCCAGTCACTGGGCGACCCGGTACCCCTTGGTACTTACTTGATACTAAATCTACAAATGACAGCTGCTGGCAGATGATTTTCGAGGTACAGAGAAATCTCGAAACGGCCACCCATCCACAGATTGACCTCGGCAAGCGTAGCTTAGCTTTCGATCGACACATGTAGGTACTTTTCCTATTTAGTCACGAGTTCCTCAACCTCCCTGTAACCCAAAAAAAGGTTAGTACACATAACGCTAGAAACCTTTTACGAAACAAAATTAATTTGCTCCGCTTCCCTAAACCCCAGAGACTTGCCAGTCATCCTCTTGTCTTACAAATACAATCCTAATAACACAAATCTGAACGCGGTCTTACCCCGTTTCACGGTGGCTACTCCCGAGGTCCTCCCTTCGCGACAGCTGCACAGATTCTATGTAGCGACTACTTGAAACCCCTTCTGCATATTTCATTGCAAGTGTCCCAGTGCTGGGACATGTCGCCACGCGCACTGCCCGTTTATATTTTGTCCTCATATTGAAACTGAATTTATGACGCATTTAGAGATTTTTTTCCAGCACTTACACTGAGAAATGTGAAATCCGTCTCTTGAAATACGCGATGTTCGTAAATGTTATATTTTTGCGTACCTACTAGCCGTGTTGAAGTTCGTGTACGACGCTGAGATTGGAATCTCAAATGGAGCAAAGCGGCCCACGTATTTTAGGGTTGTTTATTCGACTACAATTGGTGTTGGGCTGGCATGAATATAAGTGAAAGTTAGAATATTAATATGGCTTACTTATGTTGTTGGTGATATTTAAGTGAAAACTTCTTTAACCGCGTTGAGCGATTATTGGTGGGGGTAAAACTTATGGGTTCTTGTAGCCCCATGATTACTTATTTCTTCAAAGCTGCTTAGATTCGCTGCTATTTTCACGGTTATCAATTTGCCAGATCGCTACGCTATGATGACTAAATTACGCTTTCGATTTTCAAATTCATTCCACCCAATCTAGCGAACCTGGTCGTCAAATTACGCAAAATCCTCCAATTCCAATTTCTTCCTTCATCCGATTAGATGCTCAAAATATTTTACCGAACAACAACCCCTAACACGACCAATCTGGTCTTAAGTATCATTAAAAATGGGATTAATTTTTAACGTCATTGGTATTCAGCTCAGAGGCGGTTTACTAAACAGGGCTTTCTGCATTGATAAACAGAATCGACCGCACTAATTGCCAATTACGGTGACACGAATGACGGTACCATTTGGTCCCCAGTAAGGGTAGGTACCTACAGCCAAAGGGCCCAGATTGTTTAAGAAATGGTTCAGCAGACTGTGGGCTATGTTTACTTTTAATTAGAGGAAAATCTACGGAAAACCAGGTCAATAAGGTTTCTTTGAGAGCAATCAACTGCTATCTTAATTATAATGAATCGTGATTAGGTTGGAATTAAGAGATATGAATTATTAATTTGAGATTATGTAGTGATTTTGTACACTGAGTGGGTACTTGGTAGTAATTTCAGATCTAAAAATAAATACTTTTAAATAAAACTTGTAAGAGAAAAATAAACATTTTAGCAAAAGCATTCGAATTCTATTAACTAACCGAAACGCGGAAACAATTGAGAGAAAATCGTATACGAAGTGCGAACCTACGCAGCTTAACGCGATATAAGATTTTTATCCTCATGCCTTTCTTGAAGCCGACACTAAACCCATTACGGGACAAAGGAGTTCCGTATAAAAGATAAGACGTAAGTTGGAAGGATCGTCATCTGCGACTAATGATAATAGCTCACATAATTCCGGACAAAGGTTCGGACGTGCCGAAAACAGACGGAGAGAGCGAAGATATCGGATCAGTTTGACGATAAGAAATTATTCAGTGTGGGTGTGTGTGTGATCGTTAGTTGTGTGTGTTACGAGTATGAGGTGCTGTGTATGTGTGGGTGTCTGTAATGGATGGAATTTAATCTTGTTTAATTAAAACAGTTTTTGGTATTTCAAATTAAAATTGTATGTTTAATTAATAGTTAAATCAACACGCACACTTGATATCGATGCTTGCCACAAAACATATTTTCCTTACAGTATTGTTTTCTGTCCGTTACAAGAGTAGAGGGAGACCAAAGAAAAGATGGATGGATTGAAGACGATATGGTCTTTCACGCAATCCATCCATCTTTTCTTTGGTCTCCCTCTACTCTTCCTAGAAAAGAGGTGACGGCAAGTAGAGATGTATGGAAGAAGAAAACATGCTGCGCCGACCCCAAATAAATTGGGATAAGGGCAGGAGAATGATGATTGTTTTTTGTCCGTATAGAAATAAGAACACTCTTTACTGCACTTTTTCTTGACTATAAGCGTAAGAATAGGAATGAATTAATCTTATCTCTTCCGCATAAACCTAGGGCAGCCATTTATAAATGTAGTTCTGTTTGAATAGTAGAAAATGGACGACTATTCAACCGGTCGTCGTTCCGATTATTGAATAGAAACCGAGCACAATGGAATGATAGCCGTACTTCAAGATGTCTTTAATTGAAGACTTGAAATTTATACAAAACGGTCTTGTAATAGTTAAAGAGAATTTAGACAAACCACATTTTCTATCCATTGGTGTCTTTGAAGGATACTTAATTATTATTGAAGTATGTTATGTTGCTTGTTGTCTGTGGTTTCATTCAATTCTTACTTAAATTAATCAGTAGGTACCAGAACATGACGATGAATTTTACTCATCATCGTCATCTGCCTAGCCTTTTCCGGTATTTTACATGGAGCGACTGCTTATCTGACCTCCACAACTGGGCGACACGATAACCCTTGGTACGACTGGTTGTCAGAATTCCGGGCTTCTGACTATCCGTAACGACTGTCGTATATCCACAAATGACAGCCGGGCCCAACATCTTAACGTGTTTTCCGAGGCACGTAGGAGTTTTGATATGTTAGGAACGGTCACCCATCTACAGACTGACTTCGGCAAGAGTAGCTTATCCTTCGATCAACCCGTGCGGCTGTTTTTATTTAGCCAGTTGCTCCTAAAATAAAATCCTACGAATATTGACGACCGATGTGGCGCGGCGGGCGAAGGTCCGCCTGCGACGCATGAGGTTGCGGGTTCGATTCCCGCCTTGGGACAAATGTTTTTACGATCTACAAATATTTGTTCCGGGTGTTCTGGGTATTTGCTATGTATAATAAAAAATATCTATCTGTGTAATGTATTGTATTAAGTATATCAGTCATCTAGTACCCATAACACAAGCTCTGCTTAGCTTGGGGCTAGATGATGCTGTGTGGATTGTCCAGCATTATTTATTTATTATTTATTTATTTTATTTATTATAAATGCAAATGTGAGATTTTTTTGCTGATATTATTCGCGAGCAAAGCTACTGGCAAGAGCTAGTATTCCGAATCAGACTTTGCAAAGCGCTCCTCAACACCTCATTGCACTGGGTAACTACATTTTAACCCTGTACCCTCCTTCGTTAGCAAAACTGGACATTAGGTTAGACTGTGGTGGCAGTGTGGAGTCTACGACGGGGGGGGGGGGGGGGGGAGGACATTGACATGGCTACTCTGCATTTCCGTTCAAAGGCGATCAAGATCAAGGTCATCCAACATATGATTACACTGGATGACCGGCACCTGATCCGGGAGTCGTTGACAGCCGGCCCAGGCATCTGAAACAGAGTGAGCCTCCGAACACGGTACACAGTCACGTTACTCTCCCCATCTGTAGCCCCATAGTATGAGTGTATGACACTCCCACCGCGAGCTGGGTCCCTATCAGAGGCCGGTGGTCCTCTCCGCCGACGCGCGACGGTCAGGTGGTGTCGACGTGTACGGTGAGAAATACTCGTCACTCGAACTCGACATTTACCGTGTGCCATGTTTGATCCCAAACCTTGGAGGCGTTCAAGCGTAATAACATACAACACACCCCACGCTTAGCACACACACCCTCACACATCACACATATAAGTGATAAAATAAAAAAAAAGCAATAAAATCTGATGACCACACAAAGATTTAAAAAAAAAATCTGCAGCATATTTTTTAATCAACAGATTCCTTTTTAATCAAATTTCCATAATGGTACTTCTAAATATTACCATCATGTGCAGAACCCCATTATTTGCTCAGGGCCTTATGGGAGAGACTCAATGTTTGGTCAAGATAATATATTATTTGCTCAAGACACGAGCCGTATTCAGGCGATATAGAAATTGTTCCCAAGAGTCTAATGCTATATCTTAGGCACTTCGAGTAGGAACATATCTTCGTAGATGCATTTTTTATGCACCGAAAAACGTCACTACTGTCTGGTTAATGATTAACGATATTTATTTCTGTAAATATGTTTTTACAAACACTTTTACACGTCGACAAGTAAAATATTTTTTCAAAATTGGTTAGTGTTTGTCTATCTGACTACTCTGAGAAGAAGCACCGAAAGAAACTCAGAGATCAGTCTCTTTTAGGGTCCAAACATTATCTTGATTAGATCATGTGGATACCATGCAGATTAGTGTCAGAGATGTTCTTTTGAAGGAAGAACCATACAGATATGTTTCTCTTAAATTCCAGACACTACCTTGGTTCACGTGAGGACCATGCAGATTAGTGTTCAAGATGGTCATTAGGGATGTTTCCTAGCTAAAAATAAATTAAGTCTAATTAGTCCGTCAATAAGATTACCAAAAAATATTGGACACGTATTTTTTGCTTACTTAATTCAATAAAAAGTGACAATGATATAGAACATCAAAGTTCAGGAGAAGGGGCTTGTGACGTCACGCCGTGCTACACTTTTAAGGAAAAGTGTAGCACGGCGTGACGTCACGCGCAATTTCAACGTACTATATCGTCGTCATTTTTGGTTTACGTGACAAAAGAAAAAATACGTGTCCAGTATTTTTGAGTAATCCAACTTTCGGACCAATCAGATTTTTTAAGGAAACTACCCTTTTGAAGGAAGAACCACACAGATATGAGTGGACCTGTTCACACATGAGCTCAACTCAGAACCAAGGAGGTAAACGCTCGCAACGCGCAATGCTATTGAGTCTCATTTAATCGACGAAGAGCAGTGCTCTGCGGTGTCACCCGCTTCTAAGTGTCGTAGCATGTCGAATAGTTGCCCTCAGGAATTGGGCTATCAAATGCTAAAAGATTTTTCCAAATCCGACTTGTAGTCCCAGAGATACGCGCGCTTAAACAAAAAACAAACTCTTCAGCTTTATCATAAGTACAATATATATGAAACAGTAAGCAGTAAAAAAACAATAAACAACAAATAACTGCCCCGTTGGTCTAGTGGTCCCAAGTGCGAGTGCTGAGCGTGAGGTCCTGCGTTCGATTCCCAGGTCGGGCATTGTGTTATTGGGATTTTTCCGTAGGAATGATCTCAGTAGCAGTCCGGAGTCTGGATTTGTGCCTGGTTAGTGGCAATAGGCTCGTCCCTATTACATGGGACTTAAACTTAACTGGCGAAATGTGGGTTTTATTATAAGTGCAACTCTGCCCAACCCTTTGGGGAATACAAGCGTAATGTTATGTAAAAACAACTTAAAGACAGTGCACCCAAGAAGGCGTTAAGTATGCATACAATTTAAGCTGGACATCAAAAAAGTTTGTCTTTCTTCAAATTGACTGCCGGCTTTCCCTTGAGGGGCCTTCCTTCCATTATATGAATGTTTCTAAACGTATAGAAACTGCGCAAACACAGCCGCTGGCGTTTAGCTATCTTCCTAACAAGAAAATATTTACAAAGCCAATTATTCCTACACACAATTCTCATAGCAATCATTAACCGTACAAAATTCGACGTTATACCTTTTCTTTAACATTTTTATTTCAGTATTAAGATACCTTTTTATGAGCAAAAGGGGTTGAATGTCCTTGAATCTAGCTTTGTGGGCGATCCTTTGATGTTATAAAAGGCTATAAACATTTGTATCCCGCTTTATCTGATTCCTATGCAGATGTAATGAATCGTAGTGGAGGTATTGAAATTAGTTTGGTTCGATTTATGTATTTGGAAGTGGCTTTGCCTGCGGCTCCTCTTGCTGGATTTTATTTTAGAATTATGCAACAAGTTTATCTGTATATATTTCTACGCAATATCGTATGAAAAAAATCGAATAAGTCGTTATGGACTAGCAAACATTCTGATTAATAATATTGTAAGTAATGATGTTTACTTAGTAACTGATTAAAAATACAATAAAGGTGTACCTTAATTCTTATACAAAGAAACATCGATTCAAGGATGAAGAATTATTAATACATGAAGAAATAAAATAAAATAAATAATCATAGGGCATCAAAAAATTCATCCGCATCGTTGTCAACGGGAAAAGTGCCCAGAAGGCTGGCAGCATTGCCACGTTGAATGGCTCTGGTCACGCGAAGTGTCGATCGAGAATATTGTAGTCGACGAGATTCAAGTTAATCTTTGCTAGAACAGATTGCTCAGTTTTCTTCTGTTACTCATATAACTTGTTTTGAACATAATCTTTATAACAATGTAGTTACGAACTTGTGTTAAATTGCACGTCTATCGCATATGTTGCCAACCAAATTTAACTTTGCCCTTTTGAGAGACATATTTTTAGCACAATATGCCTATGACGTAGGTTGGTACTAAAAGCCTTTCATTTCCAGACAATGAATTATTTATAGCGTGATCTTTAATTCGAATTCAATCATTTTTGCTCCCTCCCACAAAAGACTTAGTTATGAACCCTTTCAAAAATATATAAATAGAGCAATTCTGATACACACTATTTCGTAACATAGTGCTTTTAATACGACCCAAGCCGCCGACCCAAATGAAAAGGTTAAATAATATTTTGTTGTGCCCCGAAAACCCCTTCAATGTTCAAGTTGCCCACTCCGGGAGATAAAAAAGCAAGTCTCTTGGGCCATTTACGTCACCCCTGAATTTTGGCGGAGACGGACGGTAGGCAATAAAGCTGAATGTTATCTCACTAATTTTTTCCCCTGCCTCCAAACCCGCCATTCGTTCGCTATAGCCGAAATCTCTCGAGCTTCAACGATTATGGCCCAAGTTAACGAAAATTCGTTGACGAAAATTCGTTGACGAAAATCGAAAATTCGCTACGTCACACTGTCGTCAATAGAACGTGATGAGAGTGAGAGAAACGCTTTCAATAGCTGATTGGATATAACCCTAACAAAAGTGGTAAGATCTTTAAAATTTCGTTTTAAAACATTTTTAGTTTTTAGGCTTCAAACGGTATCGATGTTAACCAATTTTGTTTTATTGGCATTCTAAGTGCGGGTACTTGTGAAAGTTAATCAAGAGGGAACGTGTTTCGTGCAATTTGTAGGGCTATTCGACCCTTCATAACAGTCAACAGGGTCCTTAATGACGCTTTCGTTTTAAAAAACGAGCTCGGACTAACTAAATATTTGAGTCGAACATGCGATGGCCGACGTTCGAACTAATTGCTACCAAGTTATTTTAGTAATCAATGGTGTCAATAGTAGCTACGTTACTTCAATTTAAATTATGATGAAAGTTTTATTGATCCGATAAGTATCGAGGATACCAATTTCTTTCAATATTGATAAACGGTAAACTTTCAAATTTACGGAATTGCTTCGGAGTATTTAACAACAACGAAACATTTAAAAAATAATTTTATTAAAATTTAGTAACACAAAAAATATAGTTTATTAGTCACTTTTTGAGTACAAGGTGTACATTGACATTATTATACACACCGGTATCTACCTATAGTAGTTAAACCATTTTTTTGATTCCATAAAATAAGTCTTATAACGATAAAAATAGACGACAGTTCTATATCCAGCTACCTATAAGCAGCAGCGACAGGCGCTAGCGACAAGTGCCGCTACTAATAATTCCTATACATTTTCTTTGAATTTGTATGAAGATGCATTCCGAATACCACTGCGACACCAGACTAGTAGTGTATTGTCTCACACAACGTGTCCAAGTAAATTATGTATTTACTTGGACACGTTGAAATTGTGTATTCGGAATTTCGCTGGATGTGGTAGACGGCAGCGACAGACAACGGCAAGTGCCACGATGGGAGGCGGTATTACTTTGCAGCACTCATTTGTACGAGTATTAGACAGTTGTCATATGTCAACAGTTCCTTTTTCCTTTCATTTTCTTCACAAAAAAACGTTGCCCCTCACTAGAAATTTCTCCTGTATCGTGGGTCGGTTAACAAACATTTAAACTCACACACACAAACAGCCAGACCCAGAACAACTACCAGTAAGCCTTACATATTATATTTGTTCCGTGCGGGAATCGAATGGCACAGCCAACCGTGCCGTGAAAGTTGCAGCCGTTTGTCGAAATCGGTATCTCTGCCGTCTGCCGCGTACCGGGAAATATCACCTTTATACCGACAAGCGACGGACGGACGACTTTTTCATGACGACACTGCCACTTGACGCAGTTGTAGCTGCTACTTGTTACCAATGTTTTAAGGTTTGAGGATGGAGTGATTTTAGTCTATAAGATTGAGTCGATACTCAATCTTATAGACTAAAACCACTCCATCCTCAAACCTTAAAACTGACTCAATTTGGTTCGCACCGATAATATTCATAGTTTTCTACCTCAAATTCCCTAGTCGAAAAACTTAGAAAACTGTATAGATATAACTAGATACGTGGTACATAAGCTCATATAGTTGAGCGGTAGAGACATATTAAGTCTAATCACCCCTCCTAGCGCGTAAGTGAATTCATTCTCCCGAGTCAGCTGGAAGAAGGCCTTCACCTTACGCCGCTCGATTTTATCTGAAAAGAAATAACTTCATTGATTTGTGAAAGTATTTTGTAAAGGCTTAAGACTTTTTCTTCTTTTCCGAGGGAAGTTTGAACAGACGAGGCGGAAGATCTAGGCTTATAAGGTCTTTTATAGGCATCAAATTCTCTAACCATTTATTTTTCAGGTGCAAAAATTCTCGCAAGTGACTTAGTTTTTTACAGCCTTTAGTTTGGCTGTTTCACTATAGTATTTTGTAACTAATCTCCGCATTTACACTACACAATATCAAGTCTATATTCTTCGAAGGAATCGGCAGAGGTGCACCTAATATGTACGCTCCAACCTTGCGCTTTCTGAATTAGGAATCCATCAGTAAAATTGATCTTGTTTAAATAAATCGAATGCGTGATAGAGGTAATCGTATTGTTTATACTCAAAGGATTTTATTTTAAGACTTGGAAAGCATTATTTTGGAATACACTCAACATAACGCCTGTGACTCCCGAAAGGTCAGGCAGCGTCGGTGCCTACCTCAGCACATCCAAATTTCGCCAGTTATGTTTAAGTCCCATGTTATAAAGAACGAGCTTCAACCAGGTGTGAATCCAGACTCCAGGTTACAATTGAGAAAGTTCTTGGTGGAAAAACTTAATAACACTTTTCCCGATCTAGGAATGGAACCCACAAGGCTGATCATCGCATTTCTTGACAACTTTACCTCGGCTGCCTTCGTCAAGCCAATTTGAATACCAAGAAGTAGGTACTAAGTAGGTAATAAATTGATAATGGAAATTAATCCATTAGCAATTTATAAAACTATCCTTGAACTTACCCAAAGGAAACGAATTCACAGCATCGTGCAGACAAGTCCGGATAGCAGCAACCTGTGTCGACGTCACCCTGGAGTAGTAACAGGGAACCACTATCAGGCCAGTGTACTTCATACCGCGCCCAAACAGGTATATTATCGTTGTTTTACCAAACTGTAACAGAAACATTGAAACTGAAATAGAGGCTCTCTATTCATGAAGCAACGAAAATGGCTCAGGACACAAAGTTGAGGCAATAAAAAAATGACAAAATAGATCACAAAGCGCAGAGATACCAGCAGACCAACAAACCTTAAAGATTTTATAATATAAAATCCATTTTATTATCAATCATACTCTCTTTTTATCAAAAGGCAAATTCAGGTACTTAATTAAAAACGTTAAGATCTAGTTGCAATCTCATCTCAGCGACAATCAGCGTCGAAAAATTGACAAAAATTAAGGTCAATAGAAATATTTCTTGACAAATTAAGACTGAGATTAAAATGCGAACGATCTTAAAAACACGGGATTTGGCCCTTAGCTACACAAAGAGTCATATAGTTATAAAGTAAGAACTAAGAAGTACAGTAAAAGGATCAGTGATCGCAGTATATGTTAAACTTATAATCACAGAACTTTTTACATTATCTCAAAGGCAACCTGAGGGCCTAGATCGAGTTTTGTACTTACTCCTAAGCGTGAGACGATCATTTACGTCAGACTATATCGCTAGTTTGCGAGAATATCGACGTAATTCAAAATTCTGTCAAAATTGAATTCTGAATGCCAAACAATCATAAATCAGGATTTATGAGGCGAGCACAATTAGTATCACCCAGATGTCAATAACATCTTAAAAATAAATTAATACAAAATACGAAACGAGTATTTTTAACTTAAAATCGTTGGAATTGACATTACGTTTACCTTAATACAATCGAACATGAATAAAAGCTCGCTTTAAGAGTACTGCAATAATCTCACAATACTTCCTATAATGACATTTTTATTTCCCGGAAAACACACAACGCCGGCTTCAGCATACATAGGTAACATTGTATATCTCTATCATTTATTAGTACAGGTTGCCAAGCCTTCTGCTGACCCAGATACTGTTGAAAGGTCACACGCCTACACCGCTATCTCTTTCATTTTGAAGTGATGATGATACCTCACGGGAATAGTATTTAACCTGAAAACCACTAGTCAGTAATCCCTTAGCGGATTTTGCAAGCAGATATGTACGCTCCAACCTTGCGCTCTCTGAGTTAGTTGTACCCATCTGTAAAGTTGATCTTATTTAAATAAGTGTAATGCGTGATAGACGTTATGTTTATCGATACGATATCGTTTTGTTTCGTAAAAATTGAGATTTTATATTGAATCTTTTGAAATTTTAGAATACACACACAACATCACTCCTGTATTACCCAAAAGGTTAAGTAGAGGTGACCTTGTTATGTTTTAAGTAATAACTCCGGGCTGCTACTGAGAAATTTCAGATGGAAACTCCCAATAACATTTTGTCAGACCTGGAAATCGGACCCAGGACCACATGCTCAGCAGAAGCGCATGCGACCACTACTCCAATGAGGCAGTCGATGGGTATCGTGTTACCCCTTAACTAGGTCATGGTGGACAGATACGCAGTCGCCTACGAACTGGTTTGGGCTGGAAAATGACCCCAACCTAGTTAGGAAAAGGCTAGACATATGATGATGGAACACAGATGCGTTTGCGCTTGTGATAACTGGACCAACAGCGCAGTATTGAAAATAATAGTTAGATAATCGTAGGTACTTACGGTGTTGCTAACTGTGACTGTTTGTATCACTTTGACCATCATTTTCAGCAACATTGTCGTCGATAATCCTGCAGTCAACAGTATTACCATCATCTGCAAAGTGGCATCGAAAGCTTTATAAATAGGTAAGATTACCGACATGGCCTAAAAAATTTTGAAGTTGCATTTCAAACTTTTATTTTCAAAAACTTCTTCGTTAAACTTACCGGTAAAGTCATAATAGAATTGAGTTGTTCAGCACACTTGTGAAGCAAATCGTAGACCCGGTGCAAAGAACTTATATCCAGCTGCGCATTGTTCGACAGCGCTTCAACTTTATTCAATTTCTTTCTATAATTGTTCGTTCGGTTTTCCGCAGAAAACACCTTCAAAACATGGGCCTTAACTACCCGAAGTCTTGTATAAATAGTTCGAAGAAGAACAAAGAACAGGATTTGTTCACAGTCGTGTGCCAACATCATGATATACAAGCAGTAAACTGTCCTGTCGATGAAGAAAGAGAGATAGAAGTAACAGGCGATGTATTCACATAAACTGTAGATGAAACAACCACAGAGCCAGTAGACGCACGTATAGCCAGAATCAATGACATTCAAGTCTTTACTGATGTTCAACAGCTCATCAAACTTGTCGAGATCACGTAAGAGGTTAGTCAACTTATTCTTGCTTGCAAACAGAGTAATTGTTATAAGTAGAATATATTCAATACAGCAAGTATACTTGAAGACAAAGTAAGTAGCAGATATTTCGTCAGCATTGAACATAATATCCCAGACCAAAATGGGCATAAATATTGTGTGGGCGTAACTTAAGAGTAGAATGAATCTGTTGGGTTTGAGAAGGTAGAGTCTGTTGATAGCGAATAACATTGCCGCACATATTTGGTATTTTATTGCCTGTATCGATGGAACAGTTTCTTTTGGAATAAAGTTATTTCGTTGAGGTGGTTGGACGTTGACGGGTGTAACTTTTGAATTGTTTTTTGCACTGATCGTGATCTTTGAACTCGGTAACACGTTAAACAACATGACTTGTCAGGAACGAGACACTCACTGACGTTGCTTCTAAAGGAAACATTTAATTATTTTACTGTCATTATCCTTAACTATCCTGATGGTATTGGACATTGATAAAATCTTTAATCCACTTTGATTGATGTCATACTAATTACTAGATACTTCAACAATTTGTAAAATACTTTCGAAATTGTTCAAACGGCTGAATAATTCATTGGCTATCGTTTTATCAAAATTGTTTTAATTAAAGCAATTTCGTCCAATGTAACAGTAGCTGCTATTATTTGGATTCCAATCTTGAACTAATCAGCATAATTATAATCAATTTATTATTCTTCTTTTAGCTTTAATACTGGTAGCTCTATAAACAGTATACGAGTACTAAGTCGAGCATCGCAAATACTGTAGTAGTGTACGAATCTTCGCTTTTGTATGATATTGTTCGTAGATGCCGTCTGAAATAAAGATTATTTTATTTAAGTACCGCTCTAAGCTCGAGGAGATTTCTCACTGACTATGCGTGACCAGCTGGCTCGTTGTTTGGATAAAGAATTAGAATTGCCATTGAAATGCTGCTAGTTTTCTTGACACGTTTCCAAATGACAGCATATGGAGGAGTAATTTGACGCCTAAATGAGCTTAGTTCTATTTAGTACAGTATCGCAGATACAGACGAAGTTGCGGATTAAAAAAAAAATCTTGTCCTCCTCAGGACATGATCTATCTCCTCGCGAAATTTTACTACGATCCGAGCAGCCGTTTAATCATGAAAAGGTAACAAACATATAAATCGAGTTCCGTCAGTATATATAATATAATAGCATCCGCCCGCGGCTTCGCCCGCGTGATTCGTTGATAAAAAAGTAGCCTATGTCCTTTCCCGGTGTGCGATCTATCTTTTTTGCCAAATTTTATCGTAATCCGTTCAGTGGTTTAGGCGTGAACAGGTAACAAAGAAACTTACTTTCACTTTTATAATATTCCGTTTTTTATTTTATTTGGATTTTGTATACGAGTATTCCCCCATCGTCCCCTATATTGTGTATGTACAAGTTAGTTGTGTATTTAATCCTGAAATATAGAATCTCATAAAAAATGTGGATAAGCGTCAGCATATTTTATTGGTAAAATAGATTCTGATACACAGTTACCGGTTACCCGGATAGAGGAAATCAAAACCAGTTTTGCTGCTTATTGGAAAATCTTGCCAGTTATTGAATTTATCTTCGGGGTGGCGATAAAAGAAAAGAAAAAACTTCAACAACACTATGGAAAATGTGGAATGTTTCTGTTAGTTTAGCTGTCAAATTTATATTCAAATGATTGGACATCTAAAGAAAAGCTTACTAAACTGCTCTATGATTTTTCAATCACAGTATTTTATTAGTGATTTCAAAATACAATATAACATCACGCTTGTGCTTCATAAAGGGCTATGCAGAGGTGTACCTATAGTACGCCCACATTGCGCCAGTTATGTTTATATTTTATGTAAAACATGGAATACTACAATTGTCAGCTACTAGGCACAAATTCCAAAATCCGGATGGCTATTGAGAAATTTCTGGTAGAAAAACTTAATTACACTTTCCCGACCTGAGAATCAAACCCAAGCAGGACCTCATGCTCAGCAGTAGCGCTTGCGACTACTACACCAACGAGGTGATTTTACAATATTTTAATCATACATTTTACATTTCATGCTCGTTTTCAAATTAAATCATGGTTTTCGTATAACATAGGATCAGTAGATGGTAATTAAATTATACGTATTATAGAAGTAATGAATCTCTTTGTTTTGTCCTTAAGACAAAACAAAGTTATTCGTAAAAAAGAAGAAAAAAGCAGTAATTATTAATTATTAAATTATTACATTCCAACTATGGCAATAACTTAATAATAAAAGAACAAAATTTTTATAATAAATTGAAAATTTTTAGTCATTGTTTCAATATTTATTACGATTTCTCATTTAGAATGTCGCTTCATTCACTGACTATGCTACATCTAAACGTAACGCCTAAATAAATTCACTTTTAGATTTTCAACTCACGCGTTGTTGTACCGAGTGCTTATATTTAGGCGTAACAATTAGGCGTCGCCTAGTGTTAGTAAAAATGGGCATCAGCCCCAGTATTATCTCGTTAGAACTTAATCGCTTAAGTTCAGTAACGTTTTTTGTAGCCATCATTATCAGACAAAAAACTTCAGATTTATTTTCTAAGCATAGTCTTGATTTATGCCACTATTTTGTTGAATGGAAAAATATACAATTATAGTTGCCCAAGGGAGGTTTTGACGTAATCAGAGGCTATTAGGCGCATCTATCATCTGAGTGAACGCATGACATTCTAACGTTACATTATTCGGGACATTTTTATCTTCAGGCTTTTAGTTCGGTTCATATTTTATTATTCACAATCTTTTACACATATCTTTTTTAGAATATAACATCACGCCTATATTTCTGGAAGAGTTAGGCAGACGCGTACTTATAGTATTCTAATACATTGCGCCAGTTATCTAATACCTTTAAACGAGCAATTCTTTGTATATTTTAATCTGAATCTCGGTAACGGCTGCAACGATTTTCATGAAATTTAGAATGCAGGGAGTTTAGGGGGCGATAAATCAATCTAGCTAGGTTTCGTTTATAGAAAACGTCGTTTTATCCGGTCATCCAGGTACTGTTAAAAGCCGTCCAAGACACTCAGGCGTCAAAGTACTCCTCCGCATCGCTGTCAACGTTGGATGGCAATGCTGCCATTTTTTGTTAGTTATCGAATTCTCGTCATATGATGATTTATGTATATTGATGTTACAACTGTTTATAACAAGCTGCTGCCTGACTTTGTCTGCGTGGATGTTAACTATTAGTATAGCTATCTATAGTATAGCTATAGCTAGGTTTGTATGTTTAGATATTAAGGGTAATCTTAGATTACCCTTAATAATACAAACCTCTTTATAATATTCTTAGTAGTATTTCAAGTATATATTATTAATTAAGTTGTTCTATCAAGATCAGACAGGCTATTTTAGCAGTTGGGTGACGTGGCGTGCGTTTGGCGAGGCCTGTATTAGGGAAAAGCTCCATAGAGCGATGATGATGTTGTTCCTGTAACAAAATACAAAGGCTCACCATAGATAAATGAACTGCTAAACAAAATTCATGGCTCGTCTTTCCCAAACATACATCCAACAAAAAAAAATCAAATTCTTAACAAGCGGATAAAAAATTGCTTTATATTCTTCATACGTAGGCACATAAATATGCAATGATTGATGATCTAGTTATTTATAAAGGGAGCAACAGTTTATAAGTAACCTTGGCACCTGTGACGTCATAGGGGAAAAGATTGATTGCCCAAAAGCGAACAAAGCTCTTGAAGAGGTTATATGTTAGTGGGCTTTGTTGGGCCAGGGGATTATGGGCATGGCCGACTTGTTGAAGGGACAAAACTATCTCACGACTTGTTCTCAAAGCCTACAATATGTTAAGTCGTTAGGATGTAGGGTATGTTGGCGCCATTAAGGTTTCATTCGGGTTTAGGATAGGCTGATTATTTATTTTTCCGGTCTGGAGAATTCCTTTTATGTAATTGTAGTCGAGATTTTCCATGTCAGTAAGATTACTTGAACGCTAACCCTTTAGAAGAAAGAAAAATATAATAGCACAGGCTCTGGCACACAATGCTAAAGGAAAAAAACAAAAAAAATACGTGTGCCTCGCGGCTGTGCCGAACACGGGTTAATGGTTTAGCTGGGTTGCTTGGTTTTATATAGGTAAAACACGTGTATCTGATGATGATACACGCGTGAAATAACCCTACTAAAGTATTTAAAAAAATTGCGAGCTTTATAAAGAGCGGGTTGAGCTTGTTAGTGGTGCCATTTCCTCGTAAGTTATATCATACAGGAGTACTATCAACATTAGCCTTTTTCAAACGAACATACATTACAGTTTCCAGCATGAATAATGAGTTTTGATCTTTAATTACTTTAAACATTTTTTTATACATTTTTGACCTTACTCCTGAGACTGTATGACGTGCACAAAATCCCCCACCACCCCTTTTTTTTCGTTGGGCGTCTCGTAGTTAAGCACTAGACGGCTGTTTACTGCTTAACCGAACGATCCTGTGCCCACCTTAGAATGAAGGCCCCCAGCCAGGGCTAAAACTATATTTACATTTAAACGACCACTCGCTAATGGTGCCCAACCCCACCACTCCGTCGAGAGCTCAAGTTAGATACCGGCAACTATACTTGTTTGGAACCAAAACAATGACGAGAGGGCCGATTCTTTCATGTACGAGGTTGTGTCATATGTACTTTCCAAGTTCAGACATCAGTAAAGGAAAACATCGTTAGAAAACCTAGACTTATAATATGATGATAAAATTAATGGAAGTCTGCAATCACCAATCCACCTTGAACAAGCTTGGTGTTAAAGCTCCTGACTTCTCTCTACGAGAAGAGGCCTTTGCCCTGCTGTAGGCTAGTAGGTAGAATTATTTATGTACAAAAACCCTCAACTTACTTTACTCCAACGCATAAACACAACACAATTTTTGCATTAAACTTGAAAAAGATTTATCTACCGACGCATTCTTGTACAATAATGGGTGGGACGTAGGAAAAAGCGATTCCTTGTACCGGAAAGTCTTCATTGAATGAATAATAAAGAATGTTGAATATATTTAAATATGAATGTAGTTTATTCGGAGTATCGACGTATAGACGCTCGATGTTCGACGGACTGTTGAGTCGGTGTTATACGATTTATGAGCGGAAATATTTTACGATAGACTGATGGACTCGTAACGCTTATGCATTTTGGAGGGAAGAAGGACATTGCATGAATTCATAATGTATTGTAAACCGGTGCTGCAAAATTTCTGCTGGTCTTAAAGCGTGATTAAAATTAATTAATTTCTATTATAAATATTTTTTTACTAACATAAGTTTTTAAGTTAAATTGTTACTCATACTATTATTAGTTATGCTACTTGAATAAATAATTGAATGACTATATTGTCATCGTGATGGGCCAGTGGTTATGCACGAAGTTGTGGGTTCAAATCCGGGCAAGTACCAATGTGACATTTTCCATCCATATGTATTTTCTTAGTTTACCTCAGATATCATTGGCCAAAGAAAAGAGCATGGTGAGACCTGGATTTATAAACAATATAAATCTAAAATCGTCAACTCACGTTGAGCAAGCGTGATGAATAATGCTCGTTCGCTCTTTGCTTTGTAGTGGGATAGTAACAGGCTTGTATTAGTATTTTTCATTTTTTTGTTTTACAAGTTGGAAAGTGTCTTGTTTTTTTAATCTGGAATAATTAAAACACATGGAGTAAAAACATTTTATCATTTTACATAATTCTAGCGCATAATGGCGCCGATTCCCTTGTTCGCTAACGAAACTTAAATGATTGAATTGACATTTCTTCCTGACAGTTGGTTCGATAAAAAGACAGTGACAGACAAAAACTAAGTTAGAAATATTAAACTACTTTATGCCGAAGATCTACAAATGACAGCCGGGACAAACAACTTAACGTGCTTTCGGAGGCACGGAGAAGCCTCGATATGTTATGAACGGTCACCCATCCACAGACTACCCAAGGCAGGCGCAGCTTAACCTTAGATTGACCCGTGCAGCTGTAATTATGTAGCCACGAGCTCCTCCTCCTCATCAGCATAATTATCTGATGATTTTATAAACGGTTCACAAATATTAATCTTCGGTAAAAGGTAAATCAAAATGGCGATTAAGCTAATGAGTCCTAATAGTCCTGATTCATTATGACCATGATATACTTATAAAAATATGACAACGCAAAGATTCGTAAAAACCAAATGATTTATTATACAGAAATTCCCTTCCACGAGGAAATTATTATCTTAACGAGCTCTCATTAGCCGTGGTTAGCTTTTGTTTTGCTCGGACTACACTCGCTTTTGGTGGTATATATTTTTTTCTCTTTTTACCCTTGTGTTTTTCTTAATTAAATAATTATGTTATGCTAATCTTAGTTTGTCCTGCTCTAAATAATTGCCCTTTGTCCTCTCAATTTAACAGTATGGGCATGAGTTGGCCCCAAAAAACCGCTTGTAAAATTTCATAGATGCACGAATTCTCTGGAGCACGGAGACCTCTGCTCCATCTTCCACAATTACATCCCGCTACAGCTTTCAAGGATAATTGAAATAATATTCTTTCGGTTTTCGTTATTTAACTTTTTGAATGGTTGCTGTCAAGTAAGCCGTTCTCATCCGCGCATTATCCTGCATTTCCATTTTAAAACGAAACACGGGGCTGAGATTTAAGTGGGGATTCCATGTAATTCCATTCAAAAGGTAGCTTTAACACTGTCCCACCACATAAATATACTGCGTATTTAATTAAAATTGTTTTTCATAGTAACATGAGCAGCGCGGAGAAAGGGTTTCCTTGTAGCTAAATAAAACAAAAAAACAAAGCTCTCTGTAACGCACAAATACCATTTGAAAGTATGGAAAAGCTGCACTGTACAATGTCTGAAATTCTTCTGCCTCTGGAAAACGTTGCTGTAAAAAGAATTTTTTCGCTGTGGGCGTAAAAGTCGGATAATATTAGCGCTCTCCGGAACAACATAATATAACTGGAAGGATCCGTTTGAGTTCGCTTTGTTTTCATTCTTCCTCGTGTTTACTTGTATATGAGAGGGTAAACGTCATGGGAATGTTTCACATTATTAGGTAGAATGGCTGGAATGCTGGATTGTATTTTTAGTGGGTATTCTCCTTTGTCGGGAGACGGAAGCTCCGTAAACCTCGTGTATAGGGCACTGGCTTGTCGGAACAAAATTCAATTAGCTAGCTGTTTTTGCCATTGCGACCATCTTTTAAAGTTCTAGCCATCTACTAGGGTGCGATACTAGAGTGGTGGGAATGTGTGGAGCATATTAAGTTGTGAAGAGCTCAGAAAAAAGTTGGGCCGGGCTGTAATCGTACATGTTAATAAATAAGAGACAGATACAGACAGTTCACCGACCAAGTGTTATACAGATTCTAATTAGATTTCATAATCAAATTTTCCCAGTCAGCAAAGATTTCCTCCTGACAATAAACTTTCTAAGCTAAATAAAAACTGTTTTACTGACACTGTCAGTCACGTGTTCTTCTTAATGTTATTACAATCTATGAGAATCTACGAACCGAAGTCACTTTTGACACGAGCGCGGTAAATCAAACGATATCCGTTTTTATCCACAAAAAAAAGATATCCCAATAAAAAGAAATAAAAGGGAGGCATTTGCTCAGTAAATTCAGTTTCCAAGATAAACTTGGTAAAGGTAATAGACACCGTTTGTCCATTATCATGTATTTATTAGGAGACGCTCTTAACAAATACTTGTAAGTCGGGTATAAGGGCTCTGGGTCTTCTAGGAACTAGGAAACTCGATGACTAAGTAAATAGTGGGTTTCGGAGACTGTTTTAGATTTAGATTATTCAAGTAGGAGGGTAAGTTGTTCTTATGTATTTTCTGAGAGTTAGAAGAATAACTTTATTTGACTGATGTATTTTGACTAAGAGCAGATTTTTCGACTGACAGAAATTTTAGATTTGACACCTTTTGTCTAGGAAATATATGTACTTTTTTAAATATAAAATTTATGTCTGCCTATTTATTGTTTATTTTTTATTATTTAGATGTCACTGAATCTCTAAATAACACGGCTAATAAACGGTTAGGATACGGACGCTAAAAAATCATCATGAGGCCCATGAAGGGCCCGAAAGAAGCCCCTATGAATCTCCTTGCTTTGCCATAACTGCTTGCGGTAATATGTACTAAAGTTCCAGTTCTCTTTAGCCATGTACAGCGAGATGAGTCACTTGTCTACTGCAACCACATCTTGGCGTCCTTCTTCAAATTTTAAAATTATTATTATTGATTGTGTACTCCCATTAGAATGTGGGGTAGATTACACTCGGCTACCCAGCATTAAGCCATCGATCTTCCATAGTTCCACGAGTATACTCCATGTTGTGCAAAAATATTGATCAAGAAATAAGCCCATGCATGTCAAAAATACTTGTTCCTTTTTGTTTTTTTTTACTTGAATATTGCTGTATTTTTCTGGATCTGCCCCACCCAGCATGGGCAACGCTCCATCACACGTTCCTAGAAAGATTTTTGGATCCCCCTCTTTAGTTCAAGAATTGGCAAGCAGCCGGACAAATGGAGAATCCCTTAAAGAATACAAAACAAAAATAAAGTGTCTCTTACTTATCTAGAGCTACATTTAAGTAACAAACCGTCTCGAACGTAATAAAAAAAAACTTAATAAAAACACAAGAGAGAAGAAAGCTGGATAGTCTGCCAAGTACAAAAAAAAACCTTATTTCAAGTTATTTCTTGTTACGTGAGTATGACTCCCGAAGGGCATATGTCGGCATAATTGTTAACTTAACCGACACTTTTCGAGTACTAAACTTGGCGTTCCAAGTAGGAACGCGTTTAGTGGGATTCTTGAATTGGTAAGGTTTTGTTCAACAGTTTTGTGTTAGAAAGGTCACATAACATCTCGCGTTTTAGTATTTTATTTTTTTGTGATTAATATGCAAATTTATCTATGCTCACTAGTGTAATGTTTGATACTACTAGACCAACGACGGTAGTCAAGGTTGCCCCATTTTTAAATGTTTCAGGAAAGGATTTTTTGCAATCTTGCAATGTGAGTTAAGTATCATCCACTGTGATACTTTACAAAGGACTAGCACTTAGCCCGCGACTTCGTCCACGTGGATTTTTTACATTTCAAACAGTGGTAGATTTATTTGCTTGCATGTTTGTAAGATACAAATAAATCCGCGACTTTGACAGCATGGAATTTAACAAAACGTGCGTTTTCATTTCTTTGCATGTAACCCTATTTCTTTTCTAAAATCCTTTGATTCACCCAGTTTAAGTTACTCGGAGATTACCTCAAACCAACTAACAGACAGACAGACACACAGAAAAAAATGTATTTTTGGGATAACTACCGTAAAAACTTTCATATTCATTCAGTAAACAGCTGTACTTTTGACATTATAAACAGAAACTTATAAATTTTAGACACGTTATTTACAAAAAATATTTGTTTGCATAGATAATAAATAAAATAATAGTTTAGATTTAAATTAGAAAAATGAAATTTGCTAGCTCACGACGACTCTCGGGACATTTTTTAAGTTTCTTCATCAACTATTATTCAAAACACATACTTACAAGACTTATTTTAATTATTTTATTTAAACTTTTTTAAATATTTAAACATTTGAACAAAGAGTCGGGTCTTTGACCTTAACCGTAGCGAATCTTCGTTAAGTGCCTCGCCCTTGAGAGTAATTAATTAAAAACAAGTAAAGCTGGGCCGCCTTCCAGTGCTAGACTGTTTTCTGGAAACGAGTGAATAAATTATATTGCTTGGAAGTGTACTCACTTTGATAATAATTAGGTGAAAGGGGAGCGTAATATGCGCGTATATGTTAATAGTTTGTTTTAAAACTTGTAGGTATTTTGCTGAACAGAAATACATTATGGTCCTGCTGGCTTTGGCGATTTATTTTATTCGCCATTACGGTATAATGTAAAACCCGAGTTTAGGCCATATATTACACTGAAAACACTTTGCTCGTCCTAGGGATTGAACCCACGATCCCACGCTCAGTAGACACTCTTGCGTCTACGAGACCATCATGGCACCGCGCCTTATTTCTTAACGGTCGCGTTAGTTTGCCGTCCCATCAGACTATATGAGTGAAGGAATAGGGAGTGTGCATACTTGTGCACTATAATATCTCTTGCGTCGGTGGCCAGCCTCCGTAAAGATTGGCCACCATGACCGAAATTCGACAAAGAGGTATATTTTTATTGTTCCACTTATTCTGTCTGTTGTTTAATTAGTATTCGTAATCTATGCATAAACACAATTTACCAGCGACATGTCCCTCATTCGTAGATTTCATCACATGCAAATTATATGCAACTAACAATAACACACGTCATGGTGCCGTGAAAGAACAACAGCTGGTCGATTCTGTAAAAAAATATCCGTGAAAAGATGGGTGAAGTGAGCGTGAACTGAACTGTCTATACCTAGCATTCGTAGTAGTTCACAGCTCACTTTACCTTTAGTTCACCTATCTTTTCACGGAGAGATTTTTACTGAATAGCACTGCAGATCAAATATCTCGACTAAGCACACGAGGTTGTCGACATGTGGAATGTGGACCCGGTCGTCATTGTGCCGATCGTCGTAACGGCTAATGGCCTGCTGGCTGAAAGCCTCGTCGACCATCTGTGGAGGCTCTCGTTCAGCGGTTGGATCAAAGGCCTTATGGAGATGGCAGTACTCCTTTTTACGGCTCGCTTTGTGAGGAGGTTCCTGTCTATGTAACCCTAACCAGCTTAGCGGTAGCTTGAACCCTGGATCTACCATCGGTGGATCACTGTTTTTGTATTCTAATATTTAAAAGTAGAATGTATTGTAGGAACTCGTAACTGCAGCTGCACAGGTCTATGGAAGGTTAAGCTTCGCTTGCCGAGATCAGTCTGTGGATGGGTGACTGTTCATTACATTTCGAGAATCCTCCGTGCCTCAGAAAGCATGTTAAAGGCCTTTGGTCCTGACTGTCATTTGTAGATCTTTGGCAGTCGTTACGGGTAGTTAGAAGTCTAAAAGTCTGACAACCAGTCTTATGAAGGGGTATCGTGTTGCGCAGTAACTGGGTGGAGTTCAGATAAGCAATCGCTCCATATTAAATACTGGTATTCAGCTGCATCCAGTTAAAATGAAAGCCGACCTCCACATACGAGTAGTTGGGAAAAGGCTAGGCAGATGATGAATATTTAACAATGTAATTGATATGTATACTCAATACCTACTCGTCATAATTCAGTCAGCTGAAAGGTGTATAAACTACAGCAACAGTCGTCTTCATTGTTTATCTAGTAGTGGCACCATTGCACTTATTTTGGCATGCACCCGGTTGGCATCCTGCCGAGATGGTCATGGAGTGCGGTCCATATCAGCACTGGACCGAGTAATTTATTAACCCCTTTTAGATGTAATGTGCTCAAATATAGGTGTATTTTTAGTGGGGTTCTGTACTGTCCAAGAAGGTGTTTATAGAAGATTTAGATAGGGAACTCAGATGCGACACGTTTTCTTTATAGTGGTATGTAAACTGTTCAGAACTATTTGGTTCAGACTTTCAGACTAAGGTGCAGTGTTTTTCCATTTCTATTTTTGAAACCCATTTTCATTTTGAACGTTATTTCGAACATACATATCATCACGCTTGATTTCCCCGCATGTTTGGGCAGAGGTGCACCTATAGTAACACCCACATTTCGCCGGTTGTGTTTAAGTCCCATGTAAAAGGGGGCGAGCCAATTGCCATCAACCGGTCACGAATGCAGAGGAACGAAATAGGAATTTAATTCACATAAAAAGCTTTTCATGATGTGCTTAGCATCTGTTTCAATTAAACCTTAATTGCATTGTCAGCGATTCAATTAAACGCTTATTGTGGGGTTACCGTAGATTTAAGGGCGTTTTCACACAATTTACATTGACGTACAGCGACGCGGAGGTTTGTCTCACTCCAGCCTTAATTACGTGATAAACTGTAAGCCACAATATTTTACACTGATTTACGTTAAACGTTAAATACGTACAGGGGTTCAACCGCTTACGGAAATAATGGCAAACATTATATTGTACAAGTTATTTGGGGAGAGGCAGATAACGGTTTTTGTTAGAAAAACTCTCGTTTCTATACTAAGCTCGTTTCATCAGATACGTATGTTCAGCAAAAAAGGATTTGGCTAGCACGTTGTTATTCTAACAACCTAGCACAAAAACTTTATTCGGTACGCAATATTAACAAAAACTTGTACTATATGAAATACTAACAATAAGAGTAAGCTAACGATATTTTATTCTTCCGAATTATTGCTAAGTATTGTCGATGGAACTAAAGTGTAATAATGAACTTAATTAAACTATTGGACCCCACCTACTAACTAGTGAACCTATCAGCCAGTAGGTGGTGTCATCATCATCATCATCATCCTCCTGCCCTTATCCCAATTTATTTGGGGTCGGCGCAGCATGTTTTCTTCTTCCATACATCTCTATTTGCCGTCACCTCTTTTCTTGCCATATCCTCTTTCACACAATCCATCCATCTTTTCTTTGGTGTCCTATTGTTGTAAATCTAAACAATCAACACCAAAAAACAATAATTCAGATCGGTCGAGCCGTTTCCAAGTTTTTGCCAGACATATGGATGACAATTGATTTTTATATATATACACGTATTCATGAAGGTAGATTTGTTTCATGTGGCAATCATAGACAACAATAATGTACAGACGCCAGCCTATCAATCCATCTCCAACTGTCAAATTTTCCTTGACCACGACTTTTATTCTTTTGTAATAAGAATTATGAAAAATATAAACTGACAGATTGATGTGCTGGCCTCTGTCCCATAGTAAATAATAAATACAAGTCCTTATTGCGGCATATTCATTTACGACTGTCAAAGGACTTTAAACTTGAAATGACAGCTATAAAAGCCAGTAACATACATTATCCTAAGTGCCAAAAAATTTCGCATAGAAGCGCAAGTAAACGCGTGCACCAAGTCCCAGTGATAAGCCCTGCCGTACCGCTCATTTGATTTACTGCCTCTCGGCAAACAACTCCAACTTGTGTGGATAAATTCGCCCTCATGAGTTTTGTGACACAGGTGTCCCGAAGGTTTCTTTTGCACTATTTTTTCTTGGTTTTCTAAACAGACTTTAAGTAGAGAAGTTATTTTTATTTGGCTCAGAAGTTTTGTTTTGGACCTAACTGGTACTCATACTTTGTCGATGACATACAAAATTTGTTACCTGTGATGCAATAAGTTGTTAGTGAATAACAACAACGAAATAATTTCCATTGGTCAAAAAAGATCCACATAAATAAGAAGAACTTCTTGATACCAAACTAGTTAATTCTTACTCTATGCTTCTAAAAAATATACCCCTGTCATATGTTTCATTGTCATTTTATACTTCTTTTAACTTTTACACATGCATATTTTTTAAATATTTTACACATTTTATAGTATTATTTTTGATAAGTTTTTCTATAAAATGGATGCGGACTACGAAACTTTTTCGGTAGAGAAGATACCACAGATTCAACCATGTTTTACCGGCGTGAATGTGCGGTGCGGGACCAGACTCATCGCCATACTGGGAATTGTGAGAACATCTATTCTTCTTTGATAATTCCGCCTTATCTTGAAACGTAAACGTCGTTAATAGAACAAAAGGCCCGTTTTATAGCGTCCTTAGGCTGAAATCTAGGATAATAGCTAGGCGTGGCTGACGTGAGGCGTAGGCGTAGGTGGATATGTAAGCGTTTTGTGAGTAAAGCTGATTTTGCGTTTGCCTTTGTTCAAAAGTCCTTTAGCAAAATGTTCCACTTTGTCTCCTATGAGCAAATTCTTAGAAATACAACCAACACACACAATTCTAACCTAATTTAACAGAAAGTAGCCTGAAGGGTTTTCAAGGGAAATTCCGTTATTTTGTAACAATTTCCGTGTCCCCTCATTTGTAGCCACATCTTAGTTACCCACAAAACATTGAAATTCTGCGGTAGGTAGAGGGGTGCCAATTAAAAGTTTGCACTGATAAGAGAGAGACATATTTTCTAAGGATTTGTGTAACTTTTCGGGTACTTGGAATCCACATCAGTGTTATGAACTGGTTGGTAGGCCGATGCCAATTATAGCTTCAAATCTTTTTAGAAACTAATGGATCTGTTTCATGCGAAGTCCACATTTATTCTGGTCGTTTCTGGAATAAGTTTTACTCTGTACATACAAATAAATAATCTGAAGTTTGTGTTTGTTATGTCATAGGAACATTTTTTTACTAACAGCATATTGTTATAAAAGTTTCTACGGCAGTTGTACAGTAAAAGCAAATTTATTTTTTTGTCAGTCAGTCTGTTTGTTTGAGTTAATCTTAGGAACAGCTGGACTGATTTTGACGGGAACTTCACTGGCAGATAGACCGACGTATAAAGGAGCACGTTAAGCTACTTTTACTTTGAAAATAGAATTAGGGTTCCGCGCATAAAAATTAAAACCCATAAAATTTTGTCAAATCATACTACTCTAGTTGTAACTATAGTATTACTATCATTAAATCGAGACAAGCCGAATGTGTCTAGTTTCTAATATAATTACCGTAACATGATGTACTTATTACCTCACATCTTTATTTAAGCTTAGACTTGGTACACATAGATTGATCCTGAGTTTGATTACGTTATGCGCGTAAAATATTTATTGGATTCTAGTTTGACGTTTGGATCTGTACCTGGCTTATTAAACTACAGTTATGTGACCTCAAATCTACTTTATGGTCGTGATAGTCTATTTTAGATTAAGGGGAAGATTTATAAAACAATGGTAAGACCTGCTGTCTTATATGCATCAGGAAGTTGGACAATAAAAGGGATGAATGAAAGGCCGTTGCATGCAGCTGAGATGAGAATACTAAGGAGGGTGTGTGAAGAAATGAGTAGGTAAGAAGAAGTCTAAAAGTGGCGCCTGTGAAACCATGAATACCTGAGAGGTATGTTGTATAATACATATGATTCTAATATTAATATGTTTGGTGTCAATATTTAATATAATTATTTAGTTGATACTTTGTTAGTTGTAGCGAACATTGTTGAACGCCATTTTGAAGTTCGACCGTTGTTCGTTATGACGACCGAAGTGGCGCGGCGGGCGAAGGTCCACCTGCGACGCAAGAGGTTGTTCTGGGTATTTGCTATGTATAATAAAAAATATCTATCTATGTAATGTATTGTATTAAGTATATCAGTCACCTAGTACCCATAACACAAGCTCTGCTTAGCTTGGGGTTAGATGATGCTGTGTGGATTGTCCAGCAATATTTATTTATTATTATTTATTTATTTATTTATTTAAGTTCGATTTATACCAAACAAAAAACTTGTAGTGCATTTAACCATCCAGTTACCGCTTTGGTCTGTCAGTTCTACGTTGAAGGTGTCATACCGGGATGACAAGTGGTACAGGTACCGCTCACGTCAGTTTGACGTTGAAAGTGACATACCGGGATGACATGTGACACGGGTACCGCTTACGTCAGTTTGACGTTGAAGGGGTCGTACCGGGATGTCAAGTGGTACAGGTACCGCTTACGTCAGTTTGACTTTGAAGGGGTCATACCGGGATGTCAAGTTGTACAGGTACCGCTTACGTCAGTTTGACTTTGAAGGGGTCATACCGGGATGTCAAGTTGTACAGGTACCGCTTACGTCAGTTTGACTTTGAAGGGGTCATATCGGGATGTCAAGTGGTACAGGTACCGCTTACGTCAGTTTGACTTTGAAGGGGTCATACCGGGATGTCAAGTTGTACAGGTACCGCTTACGTCAGTTTGACTTTGAAGGGGTCATACCGGGATGTCAAGTGGTACAGGTGCCGATTACGTCAGTTTGACTTTGAAGGGGTCATACCGGGATGTCAAGTTGTACAGTTACCGCTTACGTCAGTTTGACTTTGAAGGGGTCATACCGGGATGTCAAGTGGTACAGGTACCGTGAGCGGTACCTGTCGGACTTTGAAGGGGTCATACCGGGATGTCAAGTGGTACAGGTACCGCTCACGTCAGTTTGACTTTGAAGGGGTCATACCGGGATGTCAAGTGGTACAGGTACCGCTCACGTCAGTTTGACTTTGAAGGGGTTATACCGGGATGTCAAGTGGTACAGGTACCGCTCACGTCAGTTTGACTTTGAAGGGGTCATACCGGGATGTCAAGTTGTACAGGTACCGCTCACGTCAGTTTGACTTTGAAGGGGTCATACCGGGATGTCAAGTTGTACAGGTACCGCTTCCGTCAGTTTGACTTTGAAGGGGTCATACCGGGATGTCAAGTGGTACAGGTACCGCTCACGTCAGTTTGACTTTGAAGGGGTCATACCGGGATGTCAAGTGGTACAAGTACCGCTTACGTCGGTTAAAATATAATATAGAGTTCAGTAAAATTATACTCAATTAAATTAATAAACATTCAACGCTGATACTGGGCTAATGTGAATATCAAATTCAATAATTGTTCAGTAACACATGGTTCAGTGAACTATTAATATTGTTGGAGCCATAATTTTGCGGTAAATAATAACTACAATGCACACATTCTGTTGTTGACACTAATTACATTTAAACCAGCTAGCAAGTAACTAAATAATCCAAACCTATTTATTTTATTACCAAGCTTGTGTATTTTTAAAATTGATGACAATGAAAACGAACTAGAAAAAAGTCATGTCAGATAACACAATTTCAAACCTCAACTATATTTTTTTTTTATAAATATAATAGTTTCTCTAAACTTGTGACTTTAGTGGCAACGACCCAGCTTTTGAAACGACGACGACTCATGCATACGTTTCAAGTTTTCTTAACTTACAAAGAGCATAAGTTTGCTTAAACCAGCATTGTGCTATGAATGGGAAATTGTTGTTTCTTTAGCTTTGCTGACCTTTGAAACTTGAATGCGATGTTCTCGTATCTATCTTTTCGTTATGTTATCCATACTAATGTTATAAATGCGAAAGTAACTCTGTTTGTTTGTGTTTTGGTGTCTTTTCACGACTAAACGGCTGATCGGATCGTTATGAAATTTGGCAAGGAGATAGATTACATAAATAAGTAATAAATAAATAATGCTGGACAATCCACACAGCATTGTCTAGCACCAAGCTAAGCAGAGCTTGTGTTATGGGTACTAGATGATTGATATACTTAATACAACACATTACATAGATAGATATTTTTTATTATACATAGCAAATACCCAGAAAACCCAGGAATAAATCTTTGTAGATCGTACAAACATTTGTCCCAAGGCGGGGATCCAACCCGCAATCTCCTGCATCGCAGGCGGACCTTCGGCCGCCGCGCTATATCATATAAGCTATATCGCGCCACATAAGATAGTTGATTCCGCTAATCTGTTTGCATCCGCGATAACCGACACTCACGCGAACCAAGTCGCGGGCAAAAGCTAGTTTTTAATAAAGGCTACAGATTTTTTGCCAATGTCTAAAGCACGGTAATATTATAATACAGTATTCCAACTTCATACAAACGGACGAAACGCGAGCTATACCTACACGCCTCGATCCCAGGTTGCGCTCGGGGCGCAGACAGTCACGGCTGTACCGCAGTGTCGAACAGACGGTGTGTTGTTTTTCTAACAATAACCGCACGATTTTTTCCATACAAATCAGTTAATATGACGAGTAGGAAATATTGTGCTGTTTTTGGTTGTATGAATTCGTTAATAACGCATCTAGACATAAGTTTTTTTAAATTACCTGGAAACTCTGAAAGGTAAGGCTAGAAAATAATTTGACTAACTAGTAGGTAGGTACATAATGTGTCTTTTTAATGGGTAAGTATTTCCTTTTATCTCACGAAAAAAAAGGTGTTTAGATTAATAAATAAAGCGAATAGAGTAACGGAAAGTTATTGAGACGAGTGAAATAGGTAGTTATATGCGGTTCTGAATGAATCATGACACGGTAGGTACCTACCTACTTACGCTTGTGTTAAAACTTCAGTGCATGTGTGTTTTGTTAGTTTGCATAATTTAAAGTAAAGACGTGGTATTTTATTATTAATAATATTTGTTTATTATCTGTGTGTATGATAATACTAGAAAAAAAAATTCAATCAAAAAACAACACGCATTTTTATTGAACACTTCCTATTCAATATACAAAGTATTTCATTTATTTATATAAAAAGGATATTTACAATCACTAAACTAAATAGAAACAGAAAGTAGGCAAATGTAATTAAAATGCTGGAGACGGGCAGCCCTAATGCATGTTTACGTACCGCGCGGCTGTAGGCATTTATTTCTGAAATACGGCCGAGTTACAATACTGTATTATAATATTACCGTGTCTAAAGTGAACTGGAAAACCAAGTGTGTATAACGGTGAAAAGAGAAAAAGCAACTGCAGGTACAAACTTAAAAACAAAACTCTTCAATTGATACAGCTGCACTTAACGCAGATCTTAATGGGTTAGTGTGGGACTGATTTAAACAATAACTAAAAGTACATAAATATTGTAACTGGTCAAACATTAAACATGCATTATACCATATCTACATAGACAGTCATCGTTGAAACAGCCGACAATTTTATATTATTGCGACGGATGAAAATTATCAACGCCAGAAGCAGTTCTTTAGAGGAATATGTTAGAAGGAGGGCGAAATTAATAGGAAGAGGTAACTTAAATTTAGGGAGACGACTACATCATAAATCAAGTGGTGATATGTTGTTCAATCAAAAAACATCGTGAGGAAACCTGGACTTATATAATCTAAAATCGCCAACCCGTCTTGAGCAAGCGTGGTGATTAATGCTCATGCCTTCTCTGTATGTGAAGAGGCCTTTGCCCTGCAGTGGGACAGTAATGGGCTGGTACAGTTCAATGAACCTCTTAAATGATTAAATTAACTGTTAGAGAATGCACAACGTATACTACTGGGTCTAGAAGCATAGACCTTACCCACTAGAGATCCTTATGTAACGAAGTTGAGGTAAGGAATGATTTTTTTGTGGAAGGCCGCCATTTTTGCCAGTGAAAATCCCACCAGTCGGGTACAATCGGGAAAAATCCGCAATATTAATAACAATTGGCGAAGCTGTATTAAGCAAATATAGGAGGTTATCAGTGTCTTCCGCCTAGCAACCGGTTATTTGTATACCTGTATGTTTATCTAATAATGTAAAGGTCGTATCCTTATTATAGAAAATAACGTATTTGTATCAAAAAACAACGATAAAAAACGCTTCGTGCGTGTGGGCGAAGGGTGAATTTGTGTTAGGGAAGCCGAGCAAAACCTTCAGATTTCTGGAGATACTTATAATTAGATTCAAAACAAAAGTAAAGTAAATAATGTTCTTTTTTTAAGCCACGACGCAAAAATTACGAGGTGTTATAAGTTTGACGTGTCTGTGTGTGTGTGTCTATCTGTGGAATCGTAGCTCCCGAACGGATGAGCCGATTTTGATTTTGTTTGAAAGGTAAATTAGCCGGAAGTAATCTGAAAAGCTATGTTTGATAAAAACGGGTTAGGCATTCAAAAGTTATACGTATCTTGGTTTATTCGCAAGATAATATGTCATAATAACGTGTTTCGATAGATTGTCGATTGAAAGGTTCATTATATGTAGTTTAAAAAGCCTGAAATAGAAATTGAATTACAATTTTAAAAATCTCTCGGCACAAAATCCTCTAAAAAGCAAAAGATAAGCCTCGTACTCGCGTCGGGCAATCGCCAACGTTTACAGCAGTTTTATTTTATTTACTTAGCGATTCCCCTCGGTTAATTAATTTAAATTTAATAATGTGTTTATGAAGACTACATTATTTGGCAGTGGCATATTAGCACGCAATAGATAATAAATACTTCGATAAGGAACCCAGTAGGATTGCAGTTGTTCGGATGCTTCGCTTCGACATAGTAGCAAAAAAACCTGCCTGTAGGTAAATATACTATACAAGGTACACAGGACATTTACGCTCAACCCGATATCATTAGTTAAGTGAATAATTCTGCACCCCTCATTAATTTTTTCGTCAACTTTTCCTAATATTTACGTTCATAACTGTTACGTTTACTACTTTACTTCTTTCATTAAAACTCTTACTGGGTTAGATAGAAATTATGTAAATTATTTCTTTATTTACAATACATCCACTTGGATATATTTTTTAGTAAAGAAAAACAATACATCCACATGGATGTATTGTGTAGTAAACAAAACCATAATTTATATCTAACCCAGTAAGATTTTTAGCGATTGTGTTAGTAAGTAAGATTTTTAGTGACCTATGTTTAGCGATTATATATAGAGAAAACTAACCAATTGCCGCATTTATGCAAGAATTATCACTTATGAACGACGCGACCGATTCGGCTGACTTTTTCGTTATAGTTCGATGTTTGTGTTAATAAATAAATAATAATAATAATAATAAATAAGAAAATCTCATTAAAACAAATTTGATCCAGTGCGAAGCCGGGGCGGGTACCGAGTAAAAGATAAAAGCAACCAGACAGACAAACAGACAAAGCCCTGACCGTCGTGACGCCCCCGGCCATGCATTCCCCGACCCTCGCTCAAGCCAGCCTGCGACGCTGAGCTTGAAGCTCAGCGTTCGTTTTAATTCGTCCCAAAATAATATCAATCAGATCTAGCCTGTCCCTTAGCTGTCCTCTCCAAAAGGGGTGCCCTTAGCGTGTAGTCGCTTAGTTTTTTAGTGTTTATGCCCCGGCTGGAGTCCTGTTAAGCATTAGACAACCGAAAGGTAAAAAATAAAAGATGCCATATCCAAAAGAAAAAGACAAAACATTTCCTTCCTTTTCCTACCTACCTATAATAAGATTTTTTGTTACAGTTATTTGGCTTCTCATGCGCTGTGATGTTACTAGTGAAGGACAGAAAAACTTTGACGACCACCACGTTGATATTAATCGTGTTTCTGTCAATTTTCGTCATTGTCACCGTCCTCTTTGTCTTGGCGTCTGTGATGCTGCTAATGGCTGCGTTAGATGTGAGTTTCATTTGTTTAATATAAATTTAACAGGTAAGATCTTTATTTAAAAGGAGCTCATGACTTAACGAAAACAGCCGGATGGGTTGATCGAAGGTTAAGCTGCGATTGCTGAGATCAGTCTGTGGATGGGTGACCGGTCATGTATCGAGACTCTTCCGTGCCTGCTTGCACATTAATAACCACGCTTGCACAAAGCAGGGCATTTGGTGGTGCGTTGTTATAGCTAGAGATCAGGAAGTCGCCACACTTTCTATATTATTGACGACTGTCCCTGAACTAGTCGATCATTTTTCATAACCACTGGCAGAACTTTGTGGCCTAAACGAATCACTGTAACGCCATTCCCATTTGCTCTACAGTGGGGCAATAACAGGTAATATTCACTTTATTAGTTGAATGCACAAATAAATTACATTTGAACGTATAAAACATTTATGAAATATTGACCTACCGATAATAGGAGCAGGATCTAAGCTACCGGTGGTTAGGGCTTCAGAAACAGGAATCATGAGAGTCGTATGGAGGAGTCAGGCCCTTGATCCAACTGCGTAACGAAAGCCTCAACAGATGGTCCTCGAGCCTTTCAGCCATCTAGCCCTCACAACTATTGGTACAATGACAGCTGAGTCCACATTCCACATGTCGACTCGTGTGCAAAGTCAAGATACTTGATTTATTTCTTATCTTTGCTTTTACGAGGTTCACACCGGACATCGATTAATCCATTGGCAGATATTCCTGTTAGTAACGACACACTGATTATTATTTAATAATAATTCTAAATAAGAACTAAAAATCTTTAAAGTGGCATGAGGCCAAGTTACGCTGGTTAGTTTATAGTACATTTTATTCCGAAACCGCAATTAACAACAGCTTCCCTTACTTAACCCTTTATTAGGACGCGAGCTTTTTGTGGTTTACCACAAAAAGCTGAAACAGGATCCGTAACCATATTTGATTGAGTTTATTGAACCCTTTGATCCCCAAAACGCGGCTCCTGATTCCTATTATCGGCATCAAACGGTACTCAATAATGTCTTTGAGCCAATTTATATTGGTAGATCATAATTATGTGTACATAATGTTAGGTAAGCATTTCGTGATAGTTTAGCTGACAAGATTGCCGTGAATATAATCACGATTTCATATGGAGTGCTCTGACACCACAAATGGAAAGAAAACCAATGTCTAAGTCAAATCATTTATTTCAATTAGTCCATCAAAAAGGGAACACTTGAACGTTAAATCATAAATTAAAATAAAATACTTAAATGTTAATTAAAATACTTAATTAATTAGATAGGGCGCTCATTAGGAGAGGGCTATGTCCAGCCGTGGACTAATATAGCCTGATGACGATGATGATGACTTAAATGATTCTAGTTGTCCCTTACAAAATTTAGTTTCATATGGGCAAAAAACTCAACACTTACTCTCGTAAAATAGTTTATTTAATAATATTTTGTATACATTAATAATAATTATTGCTGCGTGCTTCTCCCGGTCTGTTCCGACTTTCGGTATCTCGGTTCACTCGTGCAAAGTGACGGAGAAATAGATCGGGCTGTTAAGCACCGAATTAACATAGGGTGGATGAAATGGCGGCAGGTAACGGGAACAACCTGTGACCCCCATATTCCCCTTAAACTTAAGGGGAAGATTTACAAAACTATGGTAAGACCTGCTGTCTTGTATGGATCAGAATGTTGGGCCGCAAAAGGCATGAATGAAAGGCAGTTACATGCAGCTGAGGTGAGAATGCTGAGGGGGATGTGTGGTGTTACGCGAATGGATATAATAACAAATGAGTATGTAAGAGGAAGTCTGAAAGTGGCGCCTGAGACCGAGAAATTGTGTGGAAATTGGTTGTCATGGTATGGACATGTGATGCGAAGGAATGAGGACCATGTTGTGAGGAAAGTTTTGAATATGAAGGTGCAGGGTTACATGAGTAGAGGAAGACCAAAGAAAAGATGGATGGATTGTGTGAAAGATGATATGGCAAGAAAAGAGGTGACCCTTGAGATGACGGCAAATAGAGATGTTTGGAAGAAGAAAACATGCTGCGCCGACCCCAAATAAATTGGGATAAGGGCAGAAGGATGATGATACATTAATAATAATTATTATATGAAAATACGATTGACCTACCTAAAATAAAAACCACTTACCAAAATAAGTACAATATGAAGGTACAGGTATCATGTACCACTCTGCTATCAATAGGAATAATTGATTGGTTGTATTGATTGGATTGGTTGACCAATCATTTTAAATTTAAATTGAAAACATAGGAAAAACAACGTTCCAAAATAAAAACGTTTTATACTATTGTTCAATTGTGTTTTTCCCATATAGGTATACCAGTTTCATTGTGTATTTGCAAACAAATCATAATGGCGATAGGGTGACTAAGCCAGCGTCCATAGAAAAAAGTTAGAAACGTTTTCCGTTGGTTGAGAGCACTCTTTTGAAGCATCGTGTAAGCTACAGAGAAATACGGTACTCCGGAATAGGGTAGTGTCCTTAAAAAATCTGATTGGTCCGAAAGTTGGATTACTCCAAAACACTGCACACGTATTTTTTCTTTTGTCACGTAAACTAAAAATGATGACGGTATAGTGCGTTGAAATTGCGCGTGACGTCACGCCGCCGTGCTACACTTTTCGTTAAAAGTGTAGCACGGCGTGACGTCACAAGCCCCTTCTCCTGAACTTTGATGTGCTATATCTTTGTCACTTTTTATTGAATTAAGTAAGCAAAAAATACGTGTCCAATATTTTTTGGTAATCTTACTGACGGACTAAATACTTAGACTTAATATATTTTTACCTAGGACACATCCCTATTATTCTGGTAGTTATCTTTTCAAGTATCAGATAGAATGATCGACTTATTTCAATATGTATAGACAAACGTGAACCAGGGGAGGAACTCGTGGCTAAATAAAAAAAGTCGCACGGGTTGAAGGTTAAGCTACGCTTGCCGAGGTCAGTCTGTGGATGGGTGACCGTTTGTTACATATCGTGACTCCTCCGTACCTCAGAAAGCACGTTAAGCTGTTGGTCCCGGCTGTCATTTGTAGATTTTTGCCCGTCGTTACGGATAGTCAGAAAGTCTGACAACCAGTCTTACCAAGGGGTATCGTGTTGCCCATTAACTGGGTTTTGGAGGTCAGATAGGCAGTCGCTCCATGTAAAATACTGGTATTCAGCTACATCTATTTAGATTGGAAGCCGACCCCAAGATATTTGGGAAAAGGCTAGGCAGATGATGATTAAACGTGAACCAGGGATTTTAGTACTGAGTATTGACATACTAAAATAGCAAAAAAAATTGAAACCGGAATCGCTTTCGGATCATTTATATTGTGCGTTTAGTTAAGGATTGGAATTCAAATTTCCTGCCCAAGTTTTTGTTTCCTGATAACTACATCCTTGGGGTTTTTAAGTCAAGAGTGAACGGGTTACTTATAGGCAAGTATGCTTTATAGACGACCACATCATCACATACCTTCAGGTGAGATAGAGCTGGTCAATAATAATAATATTATAAATATCTTTTCTCTAATTCAAAATCTTTTTTTTTGTTTACAGGAGGATCCCGACCTAATGTCCTATTACATATGGCTTAGTATAGTGTACTTGTGTGTACAGCTAGTACTTGCTATTGTCATACCGTTGCTGTTGATTGTAGAGGGGCAGTACCCGGTCGCCATTGCGCTCATATGGATGGTCATCGTTATGATTGTCGGTCTGGGTAAGTTTCATTCATTCTTCATTGTACTTGTTACTTTCTGAATGAGGGGCAACTCCTGTGTTTTAAAGAACGTTTACATTCTAATCTCAGTCTCAATCTGTCAAAAAAATGTCTAATTTAATTACATTTCTGTCAAATTTTTGACATTTATTGACGCCGAATGTCGAGAATTGGCTTTCTGATAAAAAGTGATTATGTTAGATAAGAAAAAGATACCCTAGACAACTCTTCTAAAATCTTTAAGGTTTTGCTTACCTATCCCGTTAATAATATAATTTAGTTAATAATAATATTCAAAATTTAAATTAAAAAACCTTTTTTGATTTCATGGAATAGATTGCAGAAATATCTTTTAAAAATTTTGAATAAAAAAAAACGTTTAAATTTAAATAACGAAACATAAAATAATAAAATAATGTTTTTACTTTTCAGGATGGACACATTTTATATCAGTGGTCAGTTCCTACAGGATGAGTCTTCTAAGCTTAGGTGAATTTTAATATAACTACTGGCCATCAAATTTTTGGAGTTTAATTTTTATTGAGCTTTTTTTTTTAAATCTAAAACATTAGATCAAATATCGTTCGAATTTAACAAAGAATGTTAACAAAACTTTTTTTAAATTGCAGCCCATGCCCCTATTGACAAATGTAAACTAAATTTAGGTTGCTTCCATCTTTTTCTCTCTTGTAAAACAAGTAAAAGGCATAAATAAATAAATAAATAAATATTGCTGGACAATCCACACAGCATCATCTAGCCCCAAGCTAAGCAGAGCTTGTGTTATGGGTACTAGATGACTGATATACTTAATACAATACATTACGTAGATAGATATATTTTTATTATATATAGCAAATACCCAGAACACCCGGAACAAATATTTGTAGATCGTACAAACATTTGTCCCAAGGCGGGAATCGAACCCGCATACATAATAGTAATTTGATAAGAAAAGTCAGAAAGAGATGTCAACTATTTTTAGTATAATTCTTGAACAAAGAAATAGGCGCCATTAGCATGCGATAAAGTATCATCGTTTTCATAGAACTGAACAAAACAAAGTTTTAATATTATTTAAGATAATTCAATCTGGCACACAAAAAGAAATGATTTTTTTACTACTTTATAATGTAAACCCAACACAGAAATGTTGAGGTTTTCATTATGTTTATTAAGCTCAAATTGCCTAAAATATCTCTTATCAGAGACCTAATTATACTCAAGACTACTATCAATGTTGTGATAAGACTTGTGGCTGCACCACCACTGCTGAGTCCTAACCCTCCTCGAAGGTCGAAGGTTGGTCTTCCTGACTTTCGAGAAGTGGTTATTGGTCTGACCTGACGCCAGAGATACTCCTTAAGAAATCATCATCATTATCATCATCATCAGGCTATACTAGTCCACTGCTGGACATAGCCCTCTCCTAATGAGCGCCATAGCGCCCTGTCTTCAGCTTGCCGCATCCGCATCCTTAAGAAATGCCATAAAGAAATGCAGAAAATGCTGTGGATATTTATCAAGAAATGTGTGCCTTCCGTCTGATATTTTTTTATTTTTAGAGTTTTAGATGGAACAGTGGTAAATGTCGAGTTCAAGTGGAGTTGGAGTTTTTCGAGTTTATTTACCTTACATTAATTAAACAATAAGTTACGGTGATAACATTATGTAGGGTGAAATAGACATTTATAGAATGCCTTTTATTACAAAGCGTTTTACTGAAAACTGAAATCGATCGGACACTAATCCAGACTCTGGGCTGCTACTGTGCTATTCCACATGAAAACGCCTAATTAAACTTTGCGTGACCCGGGAAGCGAGCCCAGAACCTCATGCTCAGCAGAACTTGCAACTAGTTATCTTTTGAATTATTAATTAAACATTCCTACCTGAACATCTCATATTTTTTTAGTTTTTACAGCTTTCTACAATTCTACGTATTTATTGTTTGTTTTAAACAGCATTATTGTCCAGGAAGAAAAACAATGGATTATCTCGCAACAAACACTAACGTGAAGCCCACTATTGCATGTGGATTTTCAGGAATCTCGCGGGAGCTAGCCGGGTTTATTTATACAGCTCTGATTAAAGAGAGACCGCTTTAGAACTGAGTGTATGGTAAACAGCGTATTTTATTTTGCACTTTATTTAGTTAAATATTATGTAACGTTGGTTGTTATTTCTGAATGATGATAGTGTACAATAAATTATAAATAATGCTGGACAATCCACACAGCATCATCTAGTCCCAAGCTAAGCAGAGCTTGTGTTATGGATACTAAATGATTGATATACTTAAAACAATACATTACATAGATAGATATTTTTTATTATACATAGTAAATCTTTGTAGATCGTACAAACATTTGTCCTAAGGCTGGATTGAACCCCCAAACTCCTGCGTCGCAGGCGGACCTTCACCCGCTGCGCCACATGGGTCGTCAAAAGAATTTCGGGTTCAGATTTTCTTGTTGTAATCATGAATTTTTCGAGCTTACAGGTCTCGTTTTACAGTTGAACTATAAATCTTGTATGTACAAATGAATACAATTGTAGTGTCTGTTTGTACTGTGAAATAATATTTTTGGGTAACTTATACAGTAGATAAAAAAAAAATATATTTATATCTGTCTGTTTGTTCCGCTTAATCTCCAAATCGGCTGGACCAATTTTGACAGGAAAATTATTAATGAAAAAGAAAAAACGTAGTTTTACGCAAAAAAAAATAACATGAAATTTTCATAAATTCCATACGGACGAAATAATAAATGAGTAAACATATTTTTGGAGAAAATGAGATTTTGGACATTCCTTTCAGATGTTTTAAGATCGTTGCTTGTGATATTAGAAATATGGTATCAGTACGAGTTTCTTGAGACAAAAATACCTATTTAATTACAACATGTTTGCATGCTGGACATATACTTTTAATGATCAGTAAATATTGATGATTTTAATATCCACACGAGGTGACTTTTAATTCTTTAGAAATATATCAGGGGTTGAAAGTACTCATGAATTTAAACAACTTTTAATAAGGGACCAAACCTGAAATCGTGAATCCACCCCCTAAAATTAAAATACCAATGAATTAAATATCTTGCTCACCTTGTGTGTAACATTGTACTTTATTTCACAAACAATTAAATGTTCATAAAACAAACATTGGAAAGATTTCAGAGAGTTACATTTTTAATCTTACAAAACATTATGATCGTCAATAAAAAAAGAATGCTGGCCTCTGGAACATCTATATAATTTATAAATTTTTAATCTATATTCATGAAGTTTTTACTCTGATTTATTATTTATAACTTTATTTAGATTCAGAATTAATTATTCTTAGAAGCCGAAAAGTATTAAAGGTGACCGTAGCTTAGCTTATTAAAAGCTGGGATTAATATTTTCAGTTTACGTATTGGAATTACTGTGTGAGACAGGGTTTATAATGATTTTGTGAAATAAAAGCTGTGCCGGCGGGATTAGGGTCGATTTTCGTATATAGGTAGGTACTTATATCAATTTTGCAGTACATATGTTGATGTATTAAGGGTCTGAATTTAAAGCCTAGATTGAAAACCCATCGTGGGATTATCTATTTAGCATTTTTCGTGTTATTCGCAGTGGTAGCCGTTTCGTTAAGGTTACCGTTAGATTGACAAAGTGGTTTCCAATTCTAAGTATTTGTGACCTCCATTCGACTGCTTTCACTTTTCGACAATTGTTCAAAAACTTTTATAGTAAATGAAATGTATTTCTGTGAGTAGTTTTTTACACGGTGTTTCCCTATCTGATTACTGTGCGAAGAAACACGGGAAGAAACCCCAGAGGTGACAGTCTCTTTTAAAGTGCAGACATTATTGATCAGATTGCAGATCATTATTGAACCGAGGCAGATAAGTTATAGTCTTTTGAGTAACATTCAGAATCTTTGTTTAACAACGACTTACATTTTGTTTATGAATTTTATTTACATCGCAGGTAGCCATACTTATATAGCCAACACTTCACTTGACCAGAGGGCTGGCTCATTCTTTGCCCAAAAAATTAGCATTGCCATCCAACGTGGCAAATGCTGCCAGTCTTCTGTTCACGTTTCCAGATGATATCAGTGCGGAGGAGTACTTTGACGCCTAAGTGATCTTGGTCAGGTTTTTATTTTTTACTTCTCCCTTTTATTTTATTTTGTTTTGCATATCTGTATGTAGTAAGTTTTATATTGTAATTGGATTAATTAATTCCGTAAATATTGTATAAGGTAGCCAATTCAGTTCAATAGTATTAACATTGTAAGTCTATAAAGATTGTCTGCTGTAAAAGTTAAACAAGGTATTATAATTAAACAAACGAGAAGATTTAGGCGTAACGAGGAAGGTAAACATGAACCACCATAGTAATAATGAAGGAGGTTGTTAGTTAATGGGACGTCAACGGTATCAATTCCATTCCATTTGACGATAACAATCTGCTGCGATGGCGTGCCAATAAGTTTAGGGGTGGCGCGCATGAAAAGTTGATAGTATCGGCAGTTATAGGTATATTTTATGTTGTAAAATAGAGGCTAGTATGATATAACCTTGAAGATAAAAGCAATGATTTAAAGTAAGTATGTAAGTAAGTAATTATACCATCGTCGCCAAGGGAGGCCTAGAAAACGCTTTCGTGACTTAGACGTGTTTGCAAAATTTGCAGGAGAAAACTGCACAGAGAGAGGACTGGAAGGCTATGGTGGGAGGCCTTTGCCTAGCAGTGGGACAATATAGGCTAAGAAAAAAGTTTACCAAAAATCAAAGCAATCAAAATCCTCCTGGAGTGTGTGATTCATCAGGTCACGAGCGGTTGCATGCAGTGAACCACGGCTTATATTTCTTTTCACACAGCCAGTATTATATTGATTGACGGGCACGTTTTTGCGTAACGGATAGGACAATACCTTATTCGATCCACCCCAGCTTCTAAAGAAAGGCCTGCAGCGATTTGACGTAGCTGGCGATCTCTTGGAGAGTACCTGGGTACCGAAAAAAATTGCCCCGTATACAGTGACCTCTGGGTCACTGTATACGGGGTTCACGCTGGTTCACTCTGGGTAGTAGTGGAGCACGTGGGCTGCCGTTTCGTCTTCCTACATGCAGGCTCTGCATAGTGGGCTGTCTGAAACTCCTATGGCAAAGGATGTTTGTAAATTACCCATGCCGGTAATTACCATACTGGGAATTACCATCGCTGTTACTGACCATGGCCAGTAACGGCGTCTGTGACTATGTGCAGCTGGAGCTTAGTCAGTAGGGGAGCCCGCTTTTTGAAGCGGCAGTCAACTGCAGGTACTCACTCCCTGGACTGGCTGCATTCACTTTGGTCCGGCCATACTTTGTCGTGCTGATCTCTAGTGCGTTTCATTACCAGAGTGCGTAGGAACCCGAAGGGGAGTGGTACAACGGGTTCGATCCGGTCCCATTGCTGCTATACTAAAGACTAAAGCCCCTTCTAGCGAGTTCGTCTGCAGCATCATTGCCTCGTAAACCGCTGTCCCACACGGCCAGTATTACTATTTCCTCGAACCAGGAAAGTAGAGAAAATATTATGTTGAAATATCCATCTAAAATAGGAATCGAGACTATTTATTTACAAACTCATGTTATTCCATGTAGAAAAGGAATATTATGCATTCAATGGATGAAGTTTTTGAACAACACTCTCGAATTGGACTTTCATTGTTTGTAAATGAACGAATAAAAACACATTTTGTTACTCTGTTGGAAACCATACGTGCAGACTACAGTATATTCTATTTTTACCAACCGATTTGAGTGGCAGAAATAAAAACTCTGGTTGTATTTTTCCTACGTTACGATCTACGCTTTATGGGTAAAAGGGAGTTCATAAAACTGTATTTTTGTTTTATCTGTGCACAAGGGAAAAGGACAATATTTCACGTTTACAGACTGCACTTGAAAAAATAGTATCTAATTTGTTTATATTTCAGTTTTGGTTTGATTAAAAAGCCAGTGGTGACAACCCTATACCGGATATGTGGTTGCGTGACATTCAAGTTATTTGTTTTCATTGATAATAATTAAGCTATACGGTAGCAACTAGGGTTGTCGAAAACATATCAGTGTATCGATATACCTATCGATGTTGAAGGCTTTGATTGAAGGCTGGATTCGGATTCTTAAAAAAATACAGGAATTACTAGAGACTTTTAAGAGATTTTTTTTTTGCAATATAAGTAGGTGTTGAAAACAGTGTCCGAATAGGATCAATTGGGATTTTATGATGGATGAAATAGGTTTAGTAGTACAGTACAGAGGTGACTTTTGAGATGACGGTAAATAGAGATGTATGGAAGAAGAAGACATGCTGCAACGACTCCAAATAAATTGGGATATGGACAGGAGGATGATGATGATGAGTATAGTACAGTCATACTTTAGTATAACACCTATTTTAGGATATACTCATATTAACTGTACATACTTTGTCTTGTTTGTTACCGAGAATCACTAACTCCTAAGACACAGGCACACTTAGTTTAGGAGTCAGGGAAATAAATTATTGTGGCCTAGTTACGAGCCTTATGTGCGCATAGTTTTTGGTTTATGTACTGTGACGGTTTTTGGATAAATATTGGATGTATTTATTATTTATAAAATAGTACAAAGCAAAGGCTGTAGTGGAGGCCGTCTTTAAGCTGAAAGCATGGAAAGGTGGCTCGGCGAGGCACGGCTCGCGTATGTGGGTACCCCGCGGTCGACTTTTCGCATATTTAGTGATGCGTCCAAAAATCGTCAAATTAAAAAAGTATCGATACTATGTTTTCATCGATACTTTTTAACACTACCGACATCCCTAGTGTCTACTAATTATCTTCGAAGCTCTAAATGAATACCAGGTGACATTTATATGAGCATACGAGGTATTAAAATCTAATGCTTTGTTGTATGTGTGTAAATTATTAACATTCGTTATTTTTTAGTAGGGGATTAGACTATGGTGATATTCAAATATTTATTTATTTCAAGTTTACACGCACAACATTGCTAATTTCAAAAACCTAAAGCGTTGAACATTGCAGATTTAAATACTATCTAAAATAAATATCTGGTATGATTCATTATTATCAAACAGCAAAAATCAAATTGGGTAAAAAAAAGTATACCAATATAAAATAAAATAGTAAAATAACAAGAAATAATATAATAAAATAATATAATAAAATAATAAAATATTATAATAAATAAATAATAAATAAAAACATATTGTTGGACAATCCACACAGCATCATCTAGCCCCAAGCTAAGCAGAGCTTGTGTTATGGGTACTAGATGACTGATATACTTAATACAATACATTACATAGATAGATATTTTTATTATATATAGCAAATACCCAGAACACCCGGAACAAATATTTGTAGATCGTACAAACATTTGTCCCAAGGCGGGAATCGAACCCGCAACCTCTTGCGTCGCAGGCGGACCTTCGCCCGCCGCGCCACATCGGTCATAATAAATAATATCAATGGAAAACAAATAAAATTGAAATATTATACGATGAAAACACTATGTAGTAATATTGACGTTCATTTAAGTATAGGAAAACTCAAAGTCCATTATTTAATTCATTTTAGATGCCCTATAGATTAGCTTGACGATCAACACGTGATCAAATTGAGATAATATGTAAGCAACTGACGAACTTGACGATCAACGCGTGATCAAATTGAGCAAATGTGTAAGCAACTGACGAACTTGACGATCAACGCGTGATCAAATTGAGCAAATGTGTAAGCAACTGACGATCGTCGTAGTATTTTTTGTTGATCGCCGCTGCGGATAGATTTTCAAATAAATTAAGCAATTAAACTGAACGATTGAATGAAAGAAAGAATGTTTTATAGTATTTAATAGCATTTCTCTTGAATATTTCGATATTTTAAGTAACCACATAACTACTCTAAAATTCTGGGTTTTTAAAAAGGGAATATTTAAAATAGTTAGATAGATAGGCTGGATGTGTGCCTGGTTGGTCGCAATACCTAGGCTCGCCTCCTATTACATGTGACTTCGAAATGTGGGTGTAGAATAGGTACGACTCTGCCTAACCCTTCGGGGATTATAGGCGTGATCTTATATTTAAAATAGATCGTAGCTCGTTATGATACTAGGTGAAACTCAATTTCGCGTAAACATGGCAGTAAAAATACATTATTTAGTTGTAATGAAATAATGTTATCTCATTTGAGAACAAATGTAATGTTCGCGTAATCGTATTCGCACATCAACTGAAACTACACATTCGTTGTGTCATGGAATTGTAATTTCACCTTAATCACCTTAAAACGTAACTTACTTATCACTCACTGTACGGAGGCCAGCACATCAAGCTATACCAATGTGTTAAATTTCTTTGATAGTTTCTCAACTTTGTCGTTAAAAAAATAAGGTTCATATTCAATTGGGAAAATGTGATAGTTCGGGATAACTTGATGTGCTGGCGTCTGTACATTATTGTATTCTACAAAGTAATTCTAAATGCGGCTTCAGGGAACTTAAGTACTACTGTTTCCATGTAAGGCTGCGTACCATAGTATAGCGGATACATGGTGACAGTGGAGCGGGCGAGGCCTTATAATTATTTTATTAGATTCACATAACTCACTACTGCTAGAGATGTCGGTAATTTAAAAAGTATCGATAGATTTTTTGTTTCGATCATTTTAAAATGTATCGATATTTGTTTCGATATATAATACCTATATATGACCAACGGAAATAGGGCGTCACGGCATCACGCGTGAATGGCTGGACCTATTTTGCTAATCCCTTATTTTGTTTTGCTTGTCTAAGGAAGTTACGTGGATCATTAGAAAATTCAAGAAAACTTAAAGACTATTTTAACATCGCGCGTTCAACAGTTCGCGCGTTTCATGCATGTGAATTTTAACCGCGGGTTACACCGCGGGGCACAGCTAGTATCCAATAAAAAAATGAAATTACTATATTTCGACATTTTTGGACAAGCTAAGAGTTCTCGACTTCTGTAAACATCAATAAATGCGTTTACTTCTGTATATTATATAATATGTTCTGCGAGAGAACGCTTGCCTGTCAAAACTTATTTCTTCTATGGGTGTAAAAATATATCGTCTTTCCAGGCCAGCCCTCAGGTCACATGTAGAGTCGACTAAGCGCTTCGCGATTTGTCAACAAAGACAAGCCTAACTTCTGCTTGTCTCGCCTTCAGGTCATACCTACACAAATTATGAAAAAATTGGCCCAGCGAGTGAGCAATCACAAAGCCAGCCATTATTATCTTCTCTTTCATAGACTAGGATCTGGAGGTCAGTCGACGCTTCTATTAGCGGTGTATAACATGTTACCATCCCATTTAGAATATGTTACTATTGCCGCGCAATTCTATGGAGTTTGGTCTCGGCTACACAACTCATCTCATCTCATGTGCCTAGCCTTTTCCCAGCTATGTTAGGGTCGGCTTCCAGTCTAACCGAATACCAGTACTTTATATAGAGCAACTGCCTATCTGACCTCCACAACCAACTATCTGACCAACACAATACCCCGATATGTTACAGATGGTCACCTATCCACAGACTGACGAGCGTAGCTCAACCTTCTATGGACCCGAGTGGCTGTTTCTATTTAGCCACGAGCTCCTCCTCAGTTAGACAACTATGACCGCGGAAACAAGATGCAGAAGGGCGACACAGCGGGTGGTGCAGTCACTCCGCTACTCGCTTTATAATGCAGGCGCAGCCTTACCATGCCCACAGCTACATTAGGCGACGTGTTTGCGAATAATTAAATTGTGGCTTGTAAGCTGTGTAAAGTGTGAATGACGACCCCATGAGTTAAGGGAAAGGGACTCGAGATTGGATTCAGATTATGTGTAAATTGTCTAAGGCGTAATTATGTTATTTTACTCATTATGAATGAGATCGTTTCGTTGCCTACTAAATAAGTTCTTACGTTAGCAACCTTGAAGGAGAGCGTTCACTGGTATTTGATTTCATTACAGTAAATGCGTTCGGCTAGGTTTTATTTCTCTCTCTCTCTCTCTCTCTCTATGTTTATTCAAAACGCCGCCTGCGCCTCAACGTCGACTAAATGCCAATGTCGAGATTAAATCTATGTTTCTAACCAATCAATGGCCGAGTTAGCAATCTGTAATATTGAGAGGGCGAATCAGAAGTAGCAGTTGAAGATCGAGAATTCAGATCCGTTATTGAAATTGGCAGTGAGTGTATGATTGGTTAATATTTTAGAGATTACAAAGGGTTCCATAACCAAATGGGAAAAAATGGGCACCTTTTGAATTTCGTAATATCAGCCTGTCTATTTGTCCTTCCATCCTAATGTCACAATGCCATTTTACTCTTTAACTGTTAGTACTGTATCAATGTTTTAATGATGTAATCTTAAAATCCACTAAACAATCATGAAAAGTATAATTAAGGATGCCATCCATCACTACCTGCTCATATTATATGTACGCCAAAGTAACTCTGCTTGTTTGTTTGTTTGCTTTTAACTAACGGCTGATCGAATCGTATTTAAATTTGGCATCTATGCCCTATATATCATATACTAGGAGTCGGCCTGTATCTTGGGAGTCAGAGTGGCGGTATTTTGTATTTTTTGGTTCATACACAGTGATTATATTAGATTAAAAGTCCTTATAACATACCTCATTACTTATTCATCGACATATCTGTAACATTCACGTGTATTTGTACCAATCAAACTGGACATCTAAAGTCATGTTATTAATAATCAAGACGCCAGTCCAATTGTATTGCGGCATAAATTAATTTGATCAATAACTGTCAGTCGTGTCCATTACTTATGCACGGACCGTCAAGTACAGCGTGTAGCTCCGAGCAATGTTCATGGTAACATCTCGTATTATATGATATAATAATTATGTTATATCTGCATGTAGTTTCTGACGTTTCGTTAGTGGCGGTGTAGGATTATGCAATATATTTATATATGTGTGCCTAGCACGAATTTTTGACGTAAAGGCATATCATATCGTTTCCAAAATTGAAAATACAATTAAATACTACTGTAGAATTTAGGTTTAGATTTATGAAGCAAGCACACATAGATAGGACTAAAGTCTTAAAAACAAAACAATGTATTAATCAAAAAACGATTCATCATCCTCCTGCCCTTATCCCAATTTATTTGGGGTCAGCACAGCATGTCTCCATGCTTCTTCCATACATCTCTATTTGCTGTCATCTCAGAAGTCACTTCCTTTCTAGCCATAGCATCTTTCATAAAATCCATCAATTTTTACTTTGGTGTCCCTCTACTGTTGAAGTAGGTACATTACATGCATTGAAACTAGTATTTTCAAATTTCAAAATCATTCGATATGATGTTACGTTTTCGTCCAAAATTTGTGCGAAGCCTGCAGAGTTTTGGTACATGGATAGACCATGACCAGGGTTAAGAAATATCATGCTTTTTATCCCGATAGTACGTTAGTGTGGGATAATTACCGATATCCACGCGGGTGCAGCCACGGACAAAAGCCAAAGTTTATACATCAATACTATCCGCATAGATTTAGAAGAAAATGTTGGGAATATTAGGAAAATAATCCTTTTATTATATTGGTATTGAATTCTTATTAGCCAGTAACATATTTTGATGGTTTTCAACCTAAATTAATTAAAACGTTTTGGAACATTTTCATCACATTTCAGCCTTTAATATGGTTATATGGTGTTAATATGGTGTTCATCCCATAGGGTTAGACAGACGTGTCACTGTATAGCAGCCCCTCCCCCCACTGTGTACTAACATTGGGTGAGCCTATCGCCATCCACTAACACAAAGCCAGGGCGCATTCCTATAATATTCTGCTATTTTCACGTGTTAATAGATACCAATCTACAGAAATACATATATATCTAATGGAAACTACTACTACTACTGCTACTGATAAATTTCTACTAGAAAAACTCAATGAGCAACGAGGCTGTTCATTATTCTGTTAAAATTTTGTTTTTTTTAATGTCGTAGATTGGCAAACAAGCAGGCGACCGATTTATCCATTTTTCGAGGAAATCATTAATTCTTCGCTAACGAAAACACAAATCTATGCAAATCCACTGCCGATCCGCTTGTTATATCTATTGAAATCTCAACCTGCATAAAAATATCAAAATAAAGTAACTTTGATGAAATATTTATATCCATTATAAATTGAAAACTTTGAAGACTTATCGAAGCCTGTCTCGAATATTGCAAATATTTTTGTTATCCAAGAAAATAATGAGATTCGTTCATAGGGATTTGAGATTACTTTACATTTTCCTTTTTTCGATACCGACTAATAATTTGGAAGTTTTATTCATGATATTCTTAGGTTTGTTTTAGGACTAAGGATCAGGTTCTCCCATATTTTATGTACCTAAAATATTAATAATAATAATTCTTTCTTTATTATTTTCTTTATATTATAGGTATTATATTACCTTCACGCAGAGAAAAGTTAATAAATAAATATAAAAGGTGTTTGTATTCAAACACGGAATATTTTAAAAGGTCGTTATACTCATGAATATGAACAACTGTTGCTATGGGACCAACACAGAAATATGAAAAAATAATCAGCTGTACCCTTTTAAAGTTTAAACCCTACACGACGAAAATATGCTGAACAGCTGTTTTTTTTTTCATATTTAATTTTCAGGGTTGGTCCTATGGTGCAAGTTGTTCGTATTCATTAGTACAAGACCTGTTCTTTACTAGTGTCGCCCTAAGCCGAGGTCCGTACCCTGCAGAGGGTGCCCATAGTGCATAGTCGCTTAGTTTGTAAGTTAATGTCCTGGCTGGAGGCCTTAATTTATTAAGTCATCTCCACAGGAAAGTCTGGTTCAGCAGTAGGCAACCCTACTGATTAAACAAACAAAAAGTTGGACAAAAGCTTCCACTCACAAACATATTTGACAGTTTGAAACGCATCGACCAAAAGCACGACGAAGTTCAAGGTACTAATTAATTTGACATCTATAACTTGGTTGGTGTCACCGTTAGTCGCTGTCCTGTTTCTTGAGCTGCCTGGTAGAACGAGATGTCAATTCTGTAATTTTCGTTTAGTTTTCCAACAAAGTAATCAGTGCTATATTGCTAATATTCAATGTACATAAACATCACGATTGTATTCCCCGAAGAGTTAGGCAGAGTTGTTCCAACATATAGTAACTACACTCAAATTTCGCAAGTTATGTTTAAGTCCCATGTAATAGCGCGCGAGCCTATTGCCGGACATAAATCTAGACTCCGGGCTGCTAATTAGAATATCCAGGTGGAAAAACCAAATGGCACTTTGCTTGACCCAGGAATGGAACCTAGGACCTGAAGCTCAGCAGTAGCGCTTACAACCACTAGCCCAATAAGGCAGTTTAAAATGAATAGAAAAGAAAAGGTTGTTGTTCCTTCTTTTGTTTTTTGTTCAAATAAGCTAAAGCTAAAAATTCAAATATTTTTTTAAATATTTTATTTAAAAAAATATATGTGTGAATGCAGAGTACTTTTTCGAGAATTTAGAGAGACAAGATACGAACAGACTAAATACAAATGTTCACCGGGTACTCTTCCTATTGTGTAGATCAAATGTGACATTTTACGAGACCTACCTGCCCAGTGTCATACCCTCTTAAGCCGGGACTTGGAACAAAGGAATTCGAAGAGACGCTTCCTTTTATACTCGATAAAAACTTATTAACATTTACTTAAAATATAATAATAATGCTCATTTTAAAGCTGCATATTATTATACGTTGAGCTTACGAAACAACTTTTGGTCTAAAAGCTTTTGCGCATTTGGTTCAGCTTTTAGAATATTGTTGTTATTTTTGCACCGAAACAGGCTCTGCAATACTTAGTAACAATTCCATATAGGAATATCTCTAATATTCTCTCTTTTTTGTATTTTTACATTTCTTTAGAAAAATATAAAAAAATACAAAAAAGCAAAGACAAATACCATTTCGAGCAAAAGACTCAGAAAAACACGTTTCTTGTATCCTCCTTTAGTTTAACATGTTACTTATATTGTTTGTCTTTACAGCGGAAATTAAAATACATACTGTGTGAAAATTTTAATAGTCTACCGATTACGGATCATGAGATAAGCCCGCTGACAGACAAACGGATGTGCAAAGAGCGGAGGCTATCCGTGGAGTAATAGTGGGCCCCGTTAGCACCCTTTGGGTACGGATCCCTAAAAAGTATCCACTTAATGTACAGACGGTCGGTTTACTTTAACTATAACGGCTTAAAATCAATAACAATACAGTACTATACAACAACAGAAGTATATTAAAATAAAGTTTAGGTTAAGAAATATCTAGGCAAAAAAATAAAATGTTAAAAACATTTTCATGAATCTGTCTTCCAGTACACATGCAAATAGTAGGTAGTTTTTTTTTAATTCTGAGTTACGAAATCTGGCTAATATTTGATGGTATAAAAGCTTCAGTAAGTTATGTAACAGTAAATCAAGGTGTATAATCAGTTCACCCTCATTTCACCAGTTATGTTTTTAAGTCCGATATAATAGGGGTGTGCCATCAACCGGGCACACAACCAGACTCTGGGCTGCTACGGAGAAATCCTTAACACGTTGAATGCCAAAAGACCGACGAACAATACATTTTCTATTGTGTCTCATTGTTTGGCAGTTAAGGTGTTAATGAAAGATCACAAACACACATTACTGGACCTGGAAGTCGAACCTGGACCCGGGAGTCGAACCCAGGACCTCATGCTTAGCAGTCGGGTTTAGGACCATAAGACCAACAGCAGAAAAAATAATTTTTCAAGACTGAGTATTATAAAAATAGACTTTTAAAAGCCCTTCGCTTGCATATCCCAGTTTACGGCGCCCAGCCGCCTACGTAGGCGTTATATCGAAAATTATTTGATTTAATTTCACATTTTACTGCGCAATAAAATTTGTACGTACTTTGTGCTCACATCGTTAACTTCGTTACGTTGTTAATGCCATTTTGTCTGGCAAAATGATCACAATGTTTTTTTAATACTAGCATAAGAGTCTCAAAAGTTGTTGAAATGTCTTGTGTGTAATCGAAAATAATAAAATCAACCTTGATCAGCCTGTAAGGTCGAATGCTCTATTATGGAAATAAATAAAGTTAAAATGCTTATTTGGCAAAGATAACTTAAGTGCATATTGTAAGATGAAGAAAAGAACTTAAAAACAAAGAAATTGCATCTAAATCGTCACCCTTTCTTATTAGATATAAGTTGCACAAAATCGCAATGCAATATTGGAGTAGTCCAACTGTTACCTAACTTTTAGTACGAAACTGAAACTTCAGTAATATAATATGCATATATTATATACATATAATTATATATTTATTCTATATATTATACATATACAGAGTGGGCAAATATCAGGTATACACTTTATATTAAAAAATAACCCATGTAATATAAAATTTATCGAACATTTCTTTCAATAATAATATAGTATTTAGGGCCGGCAATTAAGTATGAATGAAATAAGTAATGTCAAGTGAAATTCGGGGAGGTCCAATCAATTTCATCGTTTCTGGAAATTAATCGACTTAGAAAAGTTATTTTTAATGTCTGAATTGTGACAAAACACTACAGAAATTACGATGCCGTCCATGGTCTCTGTCTCTCTCAGTGCTTGAGCTATCTGCTGCCCTCTTAATTCCGAATTATTGAGAACGTCACCTGGTAGACAATGTGGGTTTTTCGGCTACACTTTGACGAACAATTTATATATTCTGCTTAGCACTAGCCCTTCTGATACGACAAGGAACTGCTTTATCCTTTAAAATGTCATGCTGCTCATATTTATTTACTGAACGAAGGTATGTGATTTATACCAAAAATTTGCCGCAATTTTCTTAGAATTTCCGTAAAACATGATTTATTGTTTAGTTGTTCGGTCGTGAGACGCTCCATACCAAATATGACGTATCTACACAAAATAATTTCCATAAATACACCTGTCGTATTTGCCGCGAAAACAAAATGGCGGCAAAATAAAGTTGTATACCTCCAAGTTGCCCACTCTGTATATATTATATTATTATACAAAAAATATATAAAAACAGAAAATACAGAACGTAAACGAAGCAAAAGGAGTATGAAAGGATCGTAGCAGATGGCGGACTGTAGTTTCTGCCACCCCCATGGGAAAGAGGCGTGAGTTTATGTATGTATGTCTATGTATGTATGAAACTACAGTTCAATAATCAATATACTAAGTATACATGATTTAACAATGCCTTACCATGACAATATTATCTACAGTAATTACACAAACTAAACAGCCACAATTAAACAAACGAAAAATACATTACAAAACAAATAAAACTCACTTTACAGAAACACAAACGTATTTCATCACAGTAATGTTAATTTGAAATGTTACGTATTCACTGAGTACTGTTTACTTAATCATAATTTAGATAAACATACTACGTGATTCAACTCGAGACTAACTCAAAACTACAGCTATTTGGTACAGAGACAACATCGCTAGCACAAAGCCTGTAAAATAATAATGAGAGTACAAAGATAAAACAACGAGCAAGTCGCTTAGGTACACACGCATTACACACTATTTTATCCTCCATCCACCGCCCGCGTTTAATTTAAAACTTTGTATGTGGGACTAATCTTGGTTCTCGTGTCAAGGGACCCCTGTCTCCGCCTGTCCCATACCCAGGGCCACTGCATGGATAATGACCGCGTTTTAGAATTACAATTTCACACGCACACATCTATAGAATAACTGACCAGCGACCTCTGATCCCTTGCTCCCCGGATTTCATTTCGGTTTCGGTTGTGCAACAGCAACTGGACTTGGGAAAATAGGTCTCTGATAGCTGGTGATTCCACCATTTTAAAGGGCCACGGGTCAGCTTTACTTATTGTCTTCACAGGCAAATTAACGGCAATGTTTAATTCCGGCGTCTAACGACCATAGCTTTATGATGTTATTAATTTATTAAGAGACTGCCTTATTGGCCTAGTGGCTGAAAGTGGTACTGCTGAGCATGAGCTGGATCGCACCAAGTGACATTGGGTTTTCCCATCTGGATTTATCCGGAATCTGGATTTGTGCCCGGTTGATAGCAATGGGTGATTTCTAGTAAAAGTGACTTCAACATAACTGGCTGAATGTGGGTGTACTGTAGGCACACATCTGTTTAACCCTGTGGGGGCTACAGGGGTGATGTTATATTTATTAAGAGTAGTATAGCTAATAAAGGTTTTAGAGCTTCGGTTAGAAAACAGAATCTCTTAAATCTTAACATGGCCTTATAGCCATTTGCAAATACTAATTCCGGACGGCAAACGGCCAGAATCAGTATTTGCAAACTATTTCTCATATAATTATAAATTTGCAGTGACTGTTCGTCGCAAATAAAACGCATAATCTTAAATTCAGAGTTCGTTGGTTTCCATTGAGATTTTAAGAAGCTATTACTCGTACGAAGTGCCCTTAATGAATGCATAAGAAAATTACAGTATCGCGTAGTAAATTAATCAAAGTTTGTTTGAATTATTACTTGATTATTTAAGCTATTGAAATTAACGAGTTCTTTAATCATTCAGTTTTAATCTGGCCGTCTATAAACACACAGTTGGCAGTATATAAAACCCCAAAAGATTATGAAGATAAACGGGCCGTTTTTGTTTTATAAAGGAAATCAATTCCGGTCGGATAGATCGCAACTGCGCAACTAATAGAAAAAGGCAGATACGTCAAGATGAAATAAAATTTATTACGTTCTATAAGCCCACGGGAAACTATTAGTTTGACTCCCACAAAAAGAAAATGGTCGCGTTATCAGGGGCACCGCACTAGGAGACCCTTAGAAAAGTCAGCAGAAATAGTCCGCGGAGATAACTTTGCTCACCTACAACTGTTTTCTGTGGTTATTTTAACGAAACATAACTACGCAGAATTGGAGTGATCGTCTACTTACATTTTTATGATGCAGGTTATGAACATTTTTTATTAATTTTTCAAAATAACAACAAAGCCTACAATCTTTATGACGTATTTACTTGTCTACTATTTACATAATACTGCCTTCCGAAACATAATCTCAAAAATACGATTACTTTCAAATTTCCGATGTTTTTAGTGTTTTTTGTCTGTTGTTTTATTTTATTTTTGACTACCAACTTTCGTTGCTAAACTTATTTTGTATTTTGTAATGTTTTTGCAAGTCAGTTGGATTTTGAAACAATATTCATACGGATATTTTTATGTGAATATGTACAGAGGCGAGCACATCAAGCTACCCCAATGTGTCATTTTTTTATAGTTATTATACTTTATTAAAAACGAATAAGGTTCATGTTCATTTGGGAAAAAATTACAGTTTGGGGTAGCTTGATTTGCTGGCGTCTGTACCTGCAACTAACTGACTAAATTAACTTAACCTAACCTAACCAGCAACTTTAGATACTTTTCTATCCAAAGGATACCCAATAACAATGTTATACAAAGTGGAAGGGGCATCGACGCACTAACTGATACCATGTCTTCAGTACATGATTTTGGACCCTCAGCGTTAAAATATTTCGTCAGGTTTTCCTCATCCCCACGATTTTTTAGTTAAGTATTAATTAAAAGTTTGGTGAGAATTTTGTTTCCTTTCCCAGTTCACTGAAACCAGCAATTATTTATTTTCTTAATAAAATTGTTCTAACAAAGTTTCGTGTTTATAATTTCAAAAATCACTGGCCTGACCTTAAATCTTTCTTTACGAAAATTTACCGATGAACCGGCTTAAAGTTATGTTTTACTTTGATCAAATGCAAAGTGATTTTCAAAGGTTTTGATTATTTTTCGAATTTAGATTAAACCTCATTTTTTTACCCATATTCTTGAAAATGTAATCTTTGTTTAGCAAAAAAGGTCACGCGAATTTGCTCTAGAATTTGAAATATGCGATATATTTAGTTTAGTACAGTCGCGTATAAAATGAGACAAAATTCAGACAAATTTTGACGTGCCTTTTTAAATAATACATCTATACAAATAAATTAAATTGAAGTGTCTGTTTGTAATTTTCAAAATACGTTACGTTTTACTAAATGCATACGAAAGTATATACGGTAGTTATGCCTTTTTTTATGTGTCTGTCTGCCTGTCCGTCGGTTTGTTTGAGGTAATCTCCGAAAGGACTGGAACTATTTTGACGGAATCTCACTGGCAGATAGCTGATGCGATAATAAGTAACTGAGGCTACTTTATGCTAGAAAATGAATACGGGTCCCGCGAAAAAATGGAAACCTGCAATTTGTTAAATTCCACGCGAACTAAGTCGTGGGCACAGGTGGTTAAGTATTAACTACCACTACTAACTACCACTACTAACTACTACTTTTAACTACGTTTGATGTTGATCATTCATTTTAGGGTTAGTTGGTTCGTTTACTAAATATCTATCATAGGGTTCTACAACAACTGTTCAAAATATTAAACTACAATCGCTCGCGTATAAGCTTCTCAACCGCTTATTTTCTGTTCACTTCCAACCACAACCTACATTTGTTACCTCAATACTCTCAGAACTTACCTAAGCACGATATGATATATGTTTCTTAGTAATAATTCACTGTTGTAACATTGTTTATTTGTAAGCTCAGCGTGTCGGTGTCTACGGGGTCGGGCAGTTTCTGGAAATTCTTAATATTAGATAGATTTGGGTTAATAAAGGCTCTTCTGATGATGTTGTTCTACCACCTTAACTGTTTGATCTGACCGCGGTAAAGTCTGAACTTTAAAAGAGACTACGGTCTCGAGGTGTTTCTGTGTTTCTTCTGAGATTAGTCGGATAGGGAACCACCAACCTAATTAAAAAATATTTTGCTTGTTTGACGTGTAAGTGTTTTGCTATTTACGGAAATTAATATTACTGTAGACTTCGTTCATTTTCTTGTTCAATCCAATAAAAATGATTGAATCGGATACTTAGCTGCCGCAAAAGAATTAAATCAAGTATTAAAAGCCAATTTGTGAACCGTTCAGTTTCGATCTGCATGCTGTAAATAAAAATTGCCAATTCTGTTGGCGATTGTACGATCCAAAAAGAATTTTTCGACAAAAAACGCTACCAACCACAGCGCACGTCGTGTTTGAACGTATCTGAAACTCTTTCATCCGATTCTACCCAAGTGATGTTTTAATTATACGCCTCGCCGGTTACACATTTCGGTGTGAATATGTGTTTTATTTCTCCTTGTTTCGCATTAATTACTGGGTTCACGTGCCGTCTCCGTCCCTCCCCTTTCGTGTACAAAAACGAAAAGTTCCTCTCGCATTTTAGTCGGATTTAACAAGACCCCTAGATATTGGAATTCGACGAAATTCGAATTTCCCGACTAAAATCGACCTTTGCCATTCGCCGGAGATAGTTTCCTACCTTATACAAGTCGGATATTCCGATATACCTTAGCCTACGTTTTTTCGTCTAGTTTTGTTTTTAGCGAGAGACTGAAGATTCAGGATTCTATTTGTAAAAGTAAGACCGAACTGTGATAAGATGCTTATCAAGGCTATCTAACGATCTTACTCTGTGATACACTCGTATAAGGTATCGATTAGCAGTTAGTGAGCCAAACTCAATATGGCCATCGCAATTATGTTTATTCTAGCGGCGAGCCCGGTCGAGTAATTTGGGATATATCTGAAGGCAATATATTTCCACTTATTGATGATGTCCGTTATTTTGCACACATCCAAATATCCAGTATCCAGTAGACTATTATTATAATACATTATTTATGAATACTAAAACTAACTATATACATATATACAAAATAAAATGAAAATGGGAGGAATACATCATCCAACAAGGAACACTTAGACGTCAAAGTACCTGCTACTCCGCATCTCTGTCATCCGGAAACGTGCCCAGAAGACTGGCAGCTATTGCCACGTTAAATGATAATGCCAATTCTTTGGAAAAAGAATGGAAGTGTCGACCAGTCGGCGATAAATCTCCTTGATAATGCTGCGCATGGTAATTTATATATAACTAAAAAAATTGGTTACCAACAACAAAAATAGTATAAAATCAATTTATTTTGAACTAGCGACATCAAACCACTTAACCAACAAAATTCCAGCAATTATATGAAATAAAATACAAAAAGCCTCCCATATATTTTCCTTTAGAACCTCGGTATGAACATCGGTCATGCAAAACCTTTGAGAACAACAGCCAACATAAAACAACGTTAATATTTTAGATAAAGACTTCACCGTGATTCAGTGCTGTATAAAATAAAAGCCCAATTTCAACGGTTGCGTCGTAAATCAGTACAATCTCAACAACTAGGGGTGTTCTGTCATGATTCTGTCGCAACAACAAAAGGTAAGTGTCCCACACAAAAGCTATTGAATGCGGCGACGAAGCGAAACCCCCGCGGTGTTAGGGCTGCCATAAGCGGCGCTCCATAAAACTAATTGGCTATTACAAAGGATACAGCCAATCCACTTGTCGTAAAGCCGTGATAGAAAGTCATGCGATATCCAGATAACACGCTTGACTTGCATGAATTTCCAAAATGTATGTAGAATTAAGCGTCTATTTATAAATGTAGGGCTGCTGCGTCGTGTGTTTTCAAATAACTGTTGCTTTTGAACAAATAAACTACACGGCACGCCGGTTTGTTATTACTGTCATAATAATCACGGATTTCTCCCTTCCGTCCCAAAGCGTTAATTCAGTTCGGATTAAATTTATGAAACCAATATTTTTATACTGTACTGTGCTTCATTTTCGTGTTATGGACGTTTATTTATGAGGTACGAGTATATTAGTCGCATTTCGTTACCTGGTTCACCTACATTGTGTCTAGCACGAATTCTTGACGTTAACGTAATATAAATCCGAACGATTTTTAAATGAATAATTCAAATATCCTGTAGCATTTAGGTCTAAATTTATGAGGCTAGATTAGTAAGTATAATCCATAGATATGAATGAAGTCTTAAAAATAAATTAACATTATATTCGATACGAGTATTTTCAATTATAAAATCGTTCGAATTGACGTTAAGTTAACGTCAACCATTCGTGCTAGGCTCACAGATTTCGATTCACTCTCACGCATATTATATTAATTATTTAACATATTTGGCGTACAAAAAAAAAACATCAAAAACCTTATTATTCAACATAACATTTATTTTTGATCGAAAACTCTATCAAAACACAGTAAACGAAACGAAACACTGAAATAAAGAAACAAGTCGCGTGTTCATTACTTTCGCAAGGCAGCCCCAGGCAGCCCTGTCCGAAGTAAATCGAGCGTAGATGGTATCGCCGGCCGGGTTGGGTCATTAAAATGAAATTTGCTTCCATATTAGCTAGCAACGACATAGCACGGCGATGCGCCGCTAACGTTGTGTGCACATGTACGCTAGCTTCCCGCAATTACGTCCACTAGAGTGCCACCTCGATACAAAATTTACGGAAAATTGTTTGGACGTGAGCTAGCTTTGCATAGTTCTGAATTTGGTTGGTTATTTGATTTTAATTAATGCTCCACCAGAGTTAAGAGCAGAAGGCTAATTCCCGTAATTAAACACGTTCAAAACTTTGTCGGAATCTCATGTCAGCGACAATTATTAATGTCAAAAAAGTAGAAAAATTTGACATATTTTTGAAAGACTGAGACTGAGATCCAATGATTTCAAAAGTATATAAGACAATGCAGTGATTACGAACGTTACTAAAAATATGGGAATTGCATTGTAATTTAAAGCATTTTTCGAACTGATTCATCTTATTACCAGTCTTGAAATGTAATATTATGACGAATTACGGGTTTTACGATTTCGACTTGCACCAATGAAAGTTAAGACAATAGAAGGAAATTATATTATTACGTTTCAAAAATTTAAAAAAATAATATTTTTCTCTCAAACTGTTTTGTTTTGATACATACTGTAACATTAATCCATATGGAAACCGCAATACCGATGTAAACATAGATCACAGTTTTCAATATTCAGTTATTCAAATACACGGATATATTTTCTGTTGGATTATACTGCGAAATTCTAACAAAGCTTTGATATTGCATACTGATCGCGCTGTGTGGGTGAGTAAATAAATAAATACTACAGTGCGTATACACCCACCTATTGTTGTTTGACTTATCGACTGTCGTAATAATATATTAATTTTGACAGTAGATATTTACTTGAAATTGTGTGAGTGGAAACGTTAGGAAGGGATGCCTTATAAGGACATACACACACACATATCTTTTCTCCTCCTCTGTCAAGTCCATCTGCAGGTTGTCTGTACAAACGCTTTTAGCGATAAGGTCGCCTATTGTAAGTTTGATGGTGTACAATAAACAGTATTCTATTATTATTAATTTATTTAATACTTTTATTACACAAATGTCTGGAGGCGGGCTTAATGCCATAGGTATTTAATCCATTTTTATTTTGTTCTATTCTTACACTGACCTTATTGGTGATGTTTCTCAGAAAGGACAGTAGTCGCAACCGGCTCGGCGTGCGTTTATGACTGAAATTGTGGACGTGAATGAAGCAAAAGGAGTATGCAAGGATCGTAGTCGGTGGCCTCCCGCAATGCTGGTCTGTAAAAATATAACCTTGGCTGTGTCCGGCGATGAAGTAAACTGCTAATGCGCACCTGATGCAAGAAACTCTCTATTATTAATACACGCAGAGTTCAATGACATCCAATATGCCTTACTAGGTACGAGTATGCCAGATTTACTATTCCATTTTCAATGATAAATTTGGTATAACTTTACTATGCGTTCATTAAAAGCTACACCTACTCCCCAGGTGTAGGTCCTTGCTAGCATCCACAATGAAGTAAGCTCACAAAATTTTGGATTGGCTTCTTGCAGTTTTCAGTTACCAAGTTTATGTGGTTTCGCCATTCGATTTTATACATTTTTTATACATTTAAGGTATTCAATAATGCGGTGGGGACCGAATTAACGGCCTACTAAACGCAATGGCATTTCGTCATTCAAAAATTTGCAAATAAAACCTCCATTCTCTTAGAAATACGGATTTAGACCCCACTATCCCAAGAATGACCACCTTACCATTACTCTGGTTTTAATTAATCTTCCTTCCTCATACGGACTTTGGAATGCGCTCCCTCTGATCAGGATGGCAACCAGTCGGTTTACATTAAAAGTGATGGCATCAGTTTTTCTCTATCAACATAATTATTATTTTTCTTGACATCGTTTTTTTTGGTTTTGGAATATTTATGTATGTATCTGTGTATTTTACTAAATTACATTTACGATGATCGATGAAAAACCATATGGAAGCAGTAATAAAAGCTCGGGGAGGGAATACAAGTTATTAAATAAACGGTTCTTAGTTTTTCTTTTCAATTACGTGTGTGATTTTATCAATTTCCTTCATACTCCATACAGGGTAAAAATTACTCGTTAAACAAAAATACGAAATCTGTGAAATTTTTATTTGAATTTAGAACATTCGCATTAGGATTTGAAAACCTCATATTATTCACTATTCAACTACATTTGATATATATTCCTAAATATACACATTTTTCTGACAATCCTTACAAAACATAAACTTGCAGATCGATTTTTTTGATGAGATGTGTAGTTTCAAGTTATTTGTTGCACCTACCATGTTTTTTCGCTACATCATCTTTAGGTAGGACCGTGTACCTTTGTACGGTTTATTACTTGTGCATAAAGTTTTAATAAAAAAAGAATAAACGAGAATCAGTTCCACAAGGTTGTCGCGCAAGTCCCTGATCAACATGAAAACAAGGTTTTGCATCCCCTTATCTCTTCTCAGAGGGATTAAAACAAACCCTAGCTAATTTGTATACAGTTCTAAGGCTGAAACTACACTGGCTTACATCACTGTGACCGCGATAAACAAGATTCATTATATCATTAGTGTCCCTGATAAGACTGGTGTTTTGCGCGGGCTGTGTATGTTTCCTTATACACTGAGGAACTGGGTCCTGTGGCTTTACTTGTCTTGGGTGTCCTAATCAACTTTAGTTATTTATTTTACGATCTGCAAGCATTTGTTCCGGGTGTTCTGGGTATTTGCTATGTATAATAAATATATTTGTAATGTATTTATTGTATTAAGGATATCAAGCAGCTATTGCCGAAGCCAGTCTTTGAATTGGTGACCATCCATTACAAAGAACCCTCCGTGCCTTAGAAGGAGTCATTTCGTACAAAATACTGGTTTTCAGCTGGATGCGGTTAAACTGGAAGCCACCCCAATATAGTTTCTAGGAATTTGCTATGTATAATAAAAAATATCTATCTATGTAATGTATTGTATTAAATATATCAGTCATCTAGTACCTATAACACAAGCTGTGCTTGGCTTGGGGCTAGATGATGCTGTGTGGATTCCTGTACCAGCCTATTACTGTCCCACTGCAAGGCGAAGGCCTCTTCTCATACAGAGAAGGCATGAGCATTAATCACCACGCTTGCTCAAGGCGGGTTGGCGATTTCAGACTTATATTAATTATATAAGTCCAGGTTTCCTCACGATGTTTTCCTTCACCGATGTCAGTGATGTCCAAGATAAACTTAGAAAGTACATATGAATTGACAAACTCACATTGGTACTTGCCCAGGTTTGAACCCACAACCTCGTACACAAGAGGCGAGGCCTAAACCACTGGGCCATCATGACATTCAGTTGTGTGGATTGTCCAACATTATTTATTTATTTAATTACTTTAAGCACACAAATGTACAGAGACGGACTGAATGCCATGGGTATTTTCTACCAGTCAACCGATGGGTTATGAGAGACAACTGTCACGAATATTTAGTTAGTGGCTGCCTAGTGCCTGGTGAGTGTGAGGCCTAAGTATTTAGCTTTTCCGTTTCGAATTTTCTTGAAAACAGCCCAGAGTTTGGATCTGTGACCGGTTGATGGCACCTGATATTACATAGGAATTTAACATCACCGGCGTAATGTGTTTGTACCGAGGTGGGTACACCTGTACCAAACCCTTTGGGGAAAACAAGTCTGTCTGATTTAATTAAATTATATTTTCTGTAAGTAAGAAACTGGTGGCGCGTAATCACGACCGATGTAAGGAATGGAGGGAGGCCTCTGCCTAGAAGTGGGACAGTTCGGGCTAGTAATAATAAAAAAATCTTTTCAGATACTTTTACCCGACAAATTTTGGTTAAAACCTTAACTACCAGACAACGAGACACAACAGAAAATTTATTGTTTGTCGGTCACATGGCGTTTAACATGTTAATATTTAAAAAACAGATTTATTCTGAGTATTCACCTGGCAATATTCACTTAGTAAAGTGAAGCAACAATTTGCTGGACATTGCCATGTATTGGCCAACAATAGGGCAGTCTCCTTAAAAATTCTGTTTGATCCGATAGTTGGATTACTCATCAATTCTGGACACGTATTTTTTCTTTTGTCACGTAAATAAAAAATAACGACGATATAGTGCGTTGAAATTTCGCGTGAAGTCACGACGTGTTACACTTTTTACGTAGAGGTGACGTCACAAGCCCCTTGTCCTGAACTGAGATGTGCCATATCTTTGTCACTTTTTACTGATTTCAGTAACCAAATATACGTGTCTAACTGACGGATCAAATATACTTATTACCTAACTGCTTAACTGACCTCCACAAACCAGTAACTGGGCAACACGATACCCCTTGGAAAGACTGGTTGTCAGACTTTCAGGTTTCTGACTACCAGTAACCACTGTCAAAGATTTACAAATGAAAGCCGGGACGAATCTCGATATGTTACGGACAGTCGCCCATCTACAGACTGACGTCAGCAAACGTAGCTGAACCATCGATCAACGCATGCAGCTTTATTCATATCTATGGATGTTAATTATTGTGCTTGTGGCATAAATTGGAACCAGAACGTAAAAGGATTACGTTAAGAGTATTTTCGATTCAAAAAACCGTTCAAATTTACGTTACCTTCCCTCCCGGCCTCTGGTAGTTCCAAGGATTTGCTATGCCATTGACACGTTCTATTCAGATATCTCCAAATAAAACTGCGGCAGACTATTTTGAATGGAATCCCGAAACTGCATTTCAGTACTTTTGTGGCGGGCTCTGATTCGTCCATTTTGTTCACAAGGTTTATCTGTTTTTTTTTGTTGTTATTTCAAGCTAGGGGTGGGCTTGACGTCGTCATTGTGTTGCTCTAGCCTTTAGCACTTTATGGTGTAAAATATAAAACAGAAAGCTTTACGAAATATTACCTCGGTACTGCATCGAACATTGTTCGGCTCTCGAATATCGGTAATTCCCGATTTTTTATTGGTTGTTTAAATTTTTCGTAAGTTCTCTTTTTTTATGTACTACTACAGAGTATGTATCACGTTTAACGTAGGGGAAAATCGGTTATTTTTAATCTAAATTTTCAAAGGTTCTATTTTGCTATCACATCACGCCTGTATTCCACGAAGGGTTGGGCAGAGGTGCACCTATAGTAATCCCACATTTTCGCAAGTTATGTTTAAGTCCCATGTAATAGAGGCGAGCCTATTGCCATCTATCGAGCATTAATCCAGACTCCTGGCTGCTGATGAGAAATATCCTATTGGAAAATCTCAAACACTTTGCCCGACCTGGGAATTGAACCCAGGAACTCACGCTCAGCAGTCGCGCTTGTGACCACTAGACCAACGAGGCTGTCTAGGTTCTATTTTGGTTAAAGATTGTGGCGTCACAAGTAGTCAGAAGCTCAAAAGTTTGGTCAGTCATGCCAAGGAGTACCTTCATCTTGTTAGACTGAAAACCGATTCCAACTTAGTTGGGAAAGGGCTAGGCAGATGATGATCATACATTACTTACTTTGAAGTTCATAGCCCACATACACTTTAATAGTTTGGATATCAAGTCCAGTTTTCAAACTTAAGTTCATTTACTTATCATTACTTGGGATCAACCTCATCAGCAAGCTGTATCATGCGTCCCTTGCTTCCCAACTGTAACATAAACTCGGGTGACCCTTTATTTCAGCCCACCAAACATGATGGATGAGGTGCCTATCGCATCAAATTATCGTATCCCACCTAAACAACCTTAGGACAACCCCAAAACATCATTATGAGACCCCAAGATCATGTTAACCAGAGTTCAGGCGAAGATTTATGCGCATTACGACATACGTATATCCATATTGGGCCCATGTATCGCCAATATGACTTTGACGACCGATGTGGCGCGGCGGGCGAAGGTCCGCCTGCGACGCAAGAGGTTGCGGGTTCGATTCCCGCCTTGGGACAAATGTTTGTACGATCTACAAATATTTGTTCCGGGTGTTCTGGGTATTTGCTATATATAATAAAAATATATATCTATGTAATGTATTGTATTAAGTATATCAGTCATCTAGTACCCATAACACAAGCTCTGCTTAACTTGGGGCTAGATGATGCTGTGTGGATTGTCCAGCAATATTTATTTATTTATTATATTTATTTATATTGGCACCAGAGAATCCTTTGGAGAAAACCTCTACAGTCTTGTTTTTGTTCAAAATTAAATCTATAATAAACGACATTATTTATTTATTTAATACTTTAGGCATATTAGTACGGAGGTGGACTTTATGCCAATTTCAATTAGGTACAGTCACTAGCATAAATATCTTACCCTGACACAAAATTCAAAAGCGATACCCTCGTGCAATAACGATTAAAACTTTGAGAAAAGCCCTATTTCATAATAGTATGGCTTCGAGAATACTGTGTTCATAACACTTTAATACTTCTATCAAAACTTTAGTAGAAAATCGCTTTTAAATAGTGAGTTAATGTAAATTATTTAAGCTCGTGACTGTGCGTAGGTCAATCCAAATCTCGGGATTGATCGTTATTTATAACCAATCAATGGACGAGTTTGCATCTCTAACCTTGAAAGAGCGAATCAGAAGTATCAGTTTAAGATATCATCATCATCATCAGGCTATATTAGTCCACTGCTGGACATAGCCCTCTCCTAATGAGCGCCATAGCGCCCGGTCTTCAGCTTGCCACATCCGACACCTGCCTGTAGTCTTTCGCAGATCGTCATCCCACCTAGTCAGGTCCTACACTACGTTTGCCGAGTCACGGTCTCCACTCAAGAACACGTTTAAGAGATTCGTCATTGAAATTGACAGTTAACGCCATAGGTATTTTCTACCAGTCAACCTTCGAGCGATGCAAAAACAAACAGTGGGAGGTGTAATTTCTAATAGATATTTATCTAAATACAAAGATATGAGTACATGTATAACACATGTAATTCGATCGGATCAAACATTTTACTAAACCATGAATTAAATATGTAATACTTTCTGTACTCTATTGCTTTTGTCTGGCCGGCCATTATTGCTTAAAATAGTTAAACGCTTTTATACCTACCCACCAATATATTGAAGTGAGGTTGTATTCTTACATAAACATAACATCACGCCTATATTACTCGAAGGGTTAGTCAGAGGTGTACCAATGGTACTTGCACATTTTGCCAGGTACACTTAGGTATGCGAAGCGAGCCTTCAACCGTGTACGAATCCAGACTCCTGGCTGCTACTGAGAAAAACCTGATATCATTTTGACTTAGATTTGACCCGGTGACTTAGATTAATTGTACCCAGGACCTCGTGCAGCAGTAGCGCTTGCATCCACTAAACATACGAGGTAGTCAACAGACTGATTCTTTACCTGAATGTAACATTGTCTTTTGTTTATTTCAGAGGTTAAGCTAGGTTTTCCAACCTCTTGCTCTGATCGTAATAGATTAAAAATATATTAATTTATTTATTTAATACTCTTAACACACAAATGTGCAGAGGCGTACTTAATGCCCTAGGCATTTTGTAACTATGAATAGGATATCAAACGTGGTTACCTAAATGCGTCACATACATAAGATCTGTAGAAATATTGTAGGTTAGGTCAGACAAGGTGAAGCTGACCTCACCGATAATGATAAACCACCCAGATGCTTATCTTGCCATATTCTAAAGCCCTTGTGAAAACAAAATATAAGCAAGTAGGTAGGTAAGTACTTGATTTCCAAATAGGTAGGCGACGTTATTACGGATAACCTTTTCGTTTCTCGAACATTTCTTACTAATGAGTGTGTTGAACATAAAAGGAGTACCCATTACCTGAAGAAAATGTCAAGTGTCGGAGAAAATTTTGATAATAGCGATGTTCGTTTACTGGTTAAGGGGATTTGGGTATAGACTGCCTTTTAGATGTGGGTGCTTGACATTTTGATTATCTTTTATTAAGTTTATTGGAGTTTTTTTAAGAGTAAACGCCTCGTGGAGAAAGTTGAGGTCGCAAAAAGGGACTTGACTGAAATAAAATAATGCTACAGATAAAAACATGAGGAAATCTGTGTTGGTCTACTTTTTTGTGGTTTTCATTGCTATATTATAAGAATATAATGACAATTTGCAGCAAATGCGAAACTTGAAAGATTTATAAAGTATCCAATTTGCCCCTTCCTACTTGATCGATAGAATCGTTTTAAATGCAACTTAAAGCAATTTGACGGCCGATGTGTCACGGCGGGTGATGGTCCGTCTGCAACGCAGTTGGTTGCGGGATCGATTCCCGGGACAAATGTTTGGACGATCTACAAAAATTAGCTCCGGGTGTTTTGGGTATTTGCTATGTATAATAAAAATATCTATCTATGTATTGTATTAAGTTTATCAGTCATCTAGTACCCATAACGCAAGCTCTGCTTAGCTTGGGGCTAGATGATGCTGTGTGAAATGTCCATCATTATTGAATAATTAGTTTTAATTAATTAGATATAAAGTCAAAAAAATAACATATTAAGTGTGCTATCAGACTGTACCACACTAACCGTGCGATCAATCACCAAACAGTCGGATTCTGTTACACAAATCAGTGCGTATCGGGAAAAATATCATGTATCCGATACAATTCTCTCGATTCATTGGTCATGTTAGACTGAGATTACATTTACGAGACCTAGGAGGAAATATAAAAACATTTTCTTGTTGATTATTTCTTTCGTAATATTTCGGGTATATTGCTTTTGGGTTTGGGTATTCTAGATACATATCATCTGTTATTGGGTATACTTGAGATATTTTTGATGAAAGATAGATATGTTTTACTGGACACTGAGTTAATACCTACTTACTTTGTACAGAGGCTACATCATCAAGCTATTCTGAACTTTAAAATTTTATTTGATAGTTTTTCAACTTTATTACTAAATAGAAAAGGTTCATGTTCAACCAGGAAAATGTAAAACAAATTGCAGGTTATTCGTTTGAATCGTTTGGGGTTGAAACACTAAGGCCATGGCATCCGTGTGCCCATTTAGTTTTTCGAGACATCGCAAAGCTTTTGATCGACTCTTCACATGACCAGAGGGCTGGCTTTTTTTGGCCAAAGAATCAGCATTGCCATTCAACATGACAATGCTGCCAGGTCTTCTGGGCACTTTTCCCTTTGACAGTGATGGATGATTTTTTTTCGATGCTTTGTGATTCTTTATTTTGTTTTTTTCTTTTCGTGTAGTTTTATCATTGTTGAAGAACAAAAAAAACTAGGAAAATTTGACATTTTGGGATAGCTTGTTGTGCTGGCGTCACTCAATTTCAGTTGTACTATGTATTAAACTATTCATGTCAGTGTAAACAATTAACACAGCCTATAATTTTACCGAAAATGTCAAAGGTTTTTCCATGTCATAAAGTCTAAGGTAAGATGGCCCGTATTGTTCGATTTTCCGCAAGCCAAACTTTAATAGCAGATGGTACGTTCAGCACACCATTATGAAGTTAACCTTTAACCCACCTTTCAGAAACTATTGCAACTTTGAATCAAAATTGATGAGTCCGATAATTTTGATTTAACCCTAAACTCCCGTCTATTAAAACGGTATTACTCAGTCCCTTAAACAGTATTTTGATGATAGCATGTTGAGCACACCTTTGAATGTGAACCTGGTTTTAGATATTGTTTAAAATTAATATAATTCAATTTTGAGGGTTCCACTAAAATGAGACCATATAATTATAATTCGTTTAATACGAATATAGCCAAGTGCTCATATTCATATTTAAGTACCGTGTAGAGATTAATACCTATTGATTAGTTCGTATCAGTAGATATAGTATACCACAAGTTAGTGTAAATGACACTGGTATAAGTTTTTTTATTTTTTATTGCTGGACAACCCACACAGCATCATCTAGCCCCAAGCTAAGCAGAGCTTGTGTTATGGGTACAAGATGACTGATATACTTAATACAATACATTACATAGATAGATATTTTTTATTATACATAGCAAATACCCAGAACACCCGGAACAAATATTTGTAGATCGTACAAACATTTGTCCCAAGGCGGGAATCGAACCCGCAACCTCTTGCGTTGCAGGTGGACCTTCGCCCACCGCGCCACATCGGTCGTCAAAAGTTGAGCTAGGTTTCTATTGAAACACTGTACTTTGATAGGTCAGCTCAAAGTCAAAGTGCTCCCATTGACGTACGATCTACCACCATACCTACCTATTTTTTCTTCATTATTTTATTTTGATTTCTAGACTTTCCAGCAAATATTAGGTTTCGTTGGTCGTAAAATGTATCGCGAATATTGTAAAACCACTGCAATACTAAAATCAAAGCTATGCAAAATAGAGGAAGCTGGCTTTAACGAGTGTTTATTCCGAGAACCAGCAATACCACAAATTAAACCTATAGAATATACTAGTGTATACCTGGATGAGTGGACGATTCATGTCTTTTATTAGTGAGTATGAGAACTATTGTGCTTTACGAACAAAATGGGAATACAGTGCAATACGTCATCGAGTATATTTTTTATACCTGGTTTGACCTGTCTGAGTCATCGTCACCGATCTTGCCAGTATAAAAAAAAGAAAAACCACTATTGGGAATTGAAATGATTGGGACACGCACTGGAAATATAAACGACAAAAACTTATATTATAAAGATAATTTATTTTAAAATATAATCCTATATTTTAAAATAAATTATCTGTTCGAGGCTAAAATGCCCTCCCATCACACGGTCACACCTACAGAAATATTGTGCCTCATCTTCTTTCTTGCATAGCGTGCACATCCACCCACCTTCTTTGATTTGATTTAGAATGAAGCCAACGATAGATTTGTCCGGGTAGATACATACTTGTTGGATAAATTTGGAGTGTAATCGACACGGAAAGAAGAAGAAAGAGGCCCGTGGTTTCCCAAAAAGAAGAGTACCTCCTTTTCTTTCGTTTATAGTATACGCATATTTTTCTTCTCCTCACATTTATTATGAGCCTTGAGTCATTCGAACAGTGGACACAATAATCCTAACTAATCCATACTAATGTTATAAATGCCAAAGTTAAAATGTTTGTTTGTATGCATGTTTGTTACCTTTTCCCAACTAAACGGCTAATCGGATTGTAATGGAATTTGACAAGGAGATAAATTCGTCTGCATCCGTTATAACCGACATTCACGCGGACGTAGTCGCGGTCAAAAGCTAGTATATTATAAATGCGAATGTGATTACCTTTGTGCTTGTTTTCACACCTTAACCGCTCAACCGACCATCATGGAATTTTGCTTACCTTTGGGTACCTTCTGTCTACAAAAAAGAGTAATAGTAGTACTGTTACTGAGGAATGGTAAAATCTACAACTCGAGATAAGTCGCGGATAAATGCTAGTAAGTATATGGATTAATCATCAGCCAATAAATAACTACTAACGATCATAAGCGGGCTACTGTTAAATCAACTAATGTTCGTTTTCACCAACACTATCTGACACCTAAATATTATTGCATTGTAGAATTTTCAACTCCCGGAACTGAACCCAACGTTGTAAATCCAACAGCGCGCTTTTATCTTGATAAAAGCGCGTATTCATTAATGTGAATGAAAACAGGTAGAAGCGTGTTATACAACCTTCTGCAGCTTCCTATCCTCTGACCAATGCCATTGAAATTGTAAACGAGATTCAAATCAGATCAGGTGATTTATTATGTAAATAGGCTCGACGGCCCCGCTCTATGGGTTCCTGGGTTTATTTGATTTTACCTCTATCCTATCGGGATGGGTGTTTACACATCTACCCCCGTTTTGATGTTGTGTCGGTGGCTTGATGTAATCTGAGATGTATCTGTAACATTATATTTAAAAACGCAGGACGCGGACATTTTTCTTGTCTGCATTTGTAACTTTGCTTAAAATTCACATAGCAATACAAAAAGTGTACTCTGTGTGTTTTCATTTTTTTCTTTAAAATAATAAGCGTAAAAGTTCTATAAGATTATTAAATGATTATAATATTCAATTTGAATTCCCACTATTTGTCAAGGAAATATCGACACTCTTTTGTCCGATTCCAATATACTGTTTCAACGACATTATTATCCATTTATTTCATTTTCAGCCCTTCAAATAAAAATCGCAAAAACCGTTCCTGAGGTACCGGGTATGCAATGAAATTCGTTTTTTTATAAAGATTATTCCTTAAATAAAGACTTATTCATAAATGCAAACCGCATGTTAGCCAACGGCTATCTAAAATCGATAGATATTCTAAATATGAATTAGTGTTTATTTTATAACATGCCAGTAACTTACTCGATATCCGTGGAGGTCGGAAAAGTCTACTGTACTGTAAGGCAGTTTATTTGAGAAGGCCTCCTCTCACCGGGTACGATAAATTAGAACTACTGACCAACTTCATGATAGGGTTCAGTTTATATAATTATATTGATTTAGCATACGTTTTTGCATGAGCGCGTCCATTACAAACAGCGCGTTCTTATTTTAAACGATTATAAAATCCTTGAGTGTTTGGATCCATCCAGCCAGAACTAAAATCCTTCCTGTATTCCATAAGGTTCCATTTAGCATAGAAACGTCACAGTACCTACATTTGTCTCCAGATCTTATACAAGTGAATTCCAAGGTTAGGCACCATATTAGATACAGTATTAATACGATTAAAGCGTGTACTCGTAACAGGTGCTGCTACCTATCATCTTGAGTGTTACAAGCTTCAAAATTTATTATTAACCTGTGGGTTCCACACGTTTTCAAGACTCAGTGTAGGTATCTTGCTTGAGCTTAATTTTTCACATGCATTGTTACGTTGAGTGTTTATCATATTAAATTAAAATTGTATGAAAAAAGTAAAAAAAAATATTTTTTTTGTAAAAAAGTTTATTTATTTATTATTTACCATAGTTCGTCCGTTACTAGGTACTTATCGCGTGACTTCATTTTCCATCAAACTGCTTTTTTTATATTCATCACATGAAATTGCTTATTTTAGGACTAACATTATTAATTAAATTACTGTGAATGCTTTATTCAAGCAGAAATCGCACTTACGTACAATAAACACTTAATGAGATTTTAAGCAATTTACTAGGAACTACTTTTATATCACTTCTAGCTTTGTTGAGGACGATGAGTTTCGAGTTTGCGTGTCACCAAAAAGGGCAACATAAAAATAATGATTGATGAATTGACGGCACGGTTGGTGCAGTATCTGAGCGATTGGCTACTGCGCTGCGTATCGCGGGTTCGATTCCCGCACGGAAAAAATATTTGTATGACCTACAGGTAGTTGTTCCGGGTCTGGGTGTTTGTATATGTGAGTTGAAATGTTTGTATACGCACCCACGATACAGGAGAACTTCCTAGTGTGGGGCAACGTTCAAAAGAATGACTTAAAAAAAAAACTTGGCAGTTACATAATAATGTAAACTTAAAGAAAAATGTGTTCAATTGCATATTTCTTATTCCTCGTTTTTTTCTAAGAGAAAAAAAACTGTCGATACGAGAAAAAAAACACTGTCTTATAAGTAGGTTACAAGGCAAGTTTTTAGGTACCTAAGTATATTTAAAAGACAGTACTTAATATAAAGCTTGCGCGTAACGTGTCGTCTAGAGTAAATGCTAATAAAAGCGATTTGCTCCCCGGCGTGCCTTTTAGAAAATCTTTTACTAACATCGGCCAAATTCTTTCAGTCCTCATTACATTATCAGATTATTTTCTGAATCTCGTTTACATTTCTAGCTAAGCAGGTTTAAGTACTGATTCGTTTTGGAACACAAGCTTTTATTGGAAAGAAGGTGAATCAATAATTTTGTTTTAAAATTAAGTGTTTTCGATAAAAGGTTTCTGGACCAGCATTTTAGCTTTTTTCTAATTCACAAGTCGGTTTTTTATTCGACAATTATCTTCGTATATATTCTGTCTGAGTTGTATTTATCCAACATAAAAATCTTAGTGTGCCGAATTCGATTTCTTGGTTCTACTTTAAATTCTACCAAAAGATGGGTAATTGCAAGTAAGATGATAAATGCAACTGGCGATTTATAAGCTGGGCGCTAGAAGCTCGACTTTTAATACAAATCTGGTGGTTAAAAATTAAAACGAAATTAAAAGAAATATTTTAGTAATTCATGTTACTCATACTTACAACCCTCATAATTAGGGGAAAATAGACTTAAATGAGACAACAGTCAACATTTTATTAAATACTTATCCCGCGACTTCATTCGCGTGGATATCGTACTTTTGTCATCGAACTTTAAGGGCTTAGAAGATATTAGTTTAAATAAGTAACTGAATATTACATTTCTCAGATTGTTGATCGCACCCAAAGCTCAACCAGTCGATTCTTCCCGAGCAATAAACACGGCTTTTACCCTACAAGCCCGGCTTTACCTTTAAAATATGGGTCGGTAAAATTTAACAGCGCTTTTAACTGCCAGCTCGCCGATACGTGACCGCGGCCTCGTGTCAAAACGATGTCGGAAAGTACGGGGAAATGAAGATTACAATTTAACTCGGGTTTAAAAAATGAACGTTTTTATTTTAATTGTGTTAATTTACCTCCTGCTGTTTAATAGGCAATCAGTGTTATTACGTCACGGTGTCGCATTTCAATCTGGCAAATACAGTGTGGAGAGTTGAGTACCTATATGATTGGGACCAACCAGCGTTAAAATTTCTCGTCCTCTTCCTCGTATGTTTTAATAGTCTTCTGATGCTTTACGATTTTCCTAAATTATTTTTTAAACAGTTATAAATAATGAGAATTTCATTTTTTTATGTAAGTACCTCAATTATATTTTATAGTTAACAAGTAACTAATTCGATTCTTTTTCTTTCTTCTCACTAAAAATCTCATTGGATTAGATGGAAATCATGTCTTGTTATAATTTAAAGTACAAAAAACATCTCAATAAAACGTAGAACGAAGGAAAAGCCTACAAAAAAAGTCAGTTCCGGGGGTCCAGAATCATTGAATCATTTACTGAACTCATGTTACAAGCTTGTGCGTTGACGTTCCTTCACCCTATACATATATCAAGGGATTTTGTCTCCGGAACATTTTGATCTGATTTCAATGACGCACAGGATACCTCTCAGCCACCTTGTAATCTGTAAATACCCTCCATGAGTCCCACAGGGCAAGATGAGGTAATAATCTCGTTAAAGGATCACCCGACAACAAATCTACCTTTATTATTTTAACCAGATTTAATATACATTAACATGGATAACGATTATTAACGCAGCGATGCTTTCATGATTCCTTTAATTTATAACAAGCCTTTAGATCTTAGAGCCAGTTCATAAGGCGCGTCGCAACAGCGTTGCGTCAACGTAGCGCTGTCGCTGCGTTTTACATATAGTATCCATAGTGTACACACAGTGCGCTGCGTGCGTGACTACAGTAGGTACCAGCAAATCAAGCTTCCCCTATCTGTCAGATGTTTTTGATCGTTTTTCAACTTTATCAACAAAAGTATAAGGTTCATGTTCAATTGGGAAATTTCGACAGATTGGAAAAGCTTGTTGTGCTGGCATCTGTACTCGTTGCGATGAAGTAGCGTGGTCGGCAATGCGTCAAATTTTATGCGTTGCGACGACACAACGCGCCGTGTGGACTGGCTATTAAGCAAAGCGTAACTAATAAATTATGATTCTAGATGTTTATTTTAGCGTGAAATTAAGGTAAAATAATAACAGGCCTTTATTTTTACTAACGAATTTGGACATTAATGTTTGCACAGAACCAGGAATTATCTTGGTTTACCCAGAAATGTATGACTGAAAAATGGAATGTATTTTCCTATAGAAAATCGAAATATATTTATCATAGACAGTATGAGTATAATACAAACACTTTATAGTAATTAGTACTTACAGTTAATATAGCCAGTGAGTCCTCAATTAGACAGTCAGTTTCTATCTTTGGAGACAGGATGTGATGTCCAAGAGAAGTAATTTACGTGGTGTGTGTCATGTGCAAGATTGCTTGTTTGATCGCGTTGTGTTGGTATCATTTAGATGATTAGTTCAGAATGTAGCTGAGAATGATCAAGGAATGAAAATGAATGATGAATGGGAATGATGATGATGAAGGTGTGATTGATCTATTGTTTTCAAATTTAGCAATTAGCTTCGACTAGCTTTTTCCTGTGGCCTCGTTCCCGAATCCTATTATCAAGGAACGGTGTTCGTATCCGGGTTGAAAAAAAAACCTATGACACTCTGTGATAGTGTATCTTTTATCAGTGAAGATTCTAATGATTGTATCCAGATATTTACTCCTAAACAAGCAATTTTTCCTCTATTTTAAGTACAATGTATTAGATTGTCAGATACCTACGTACCTTCACACAAACTTTATAGATAGACATCTTGTGTCTAGACAAATATAGTGATATAAAAATAACGAATAGTTGATAGTTAGTTTATCACCATCGTGAGACATAAAACTGTGAGGACTTGTTTTACGATATACTTACCTATCTTAAGTATTCTCAGAACTATACGGTTTTATCACAAGACAGACGGAAAAAAACTTGTTGAAGACCTATTTTGTCTATACACTTGCAAAATATGGAATAAAATACCTATTTTAGCTATTTATCAAATTGTTTTCATCATACCTATGATGAAAACAATTTGATACCTTTGAAGTGTCACAATACTCGTATATAAGATCACTGCCATGTTATATTGATTCATACTGAATTCGTAATTTTATGTCATTTTATTAGACAAAAAGGTCACAGGGATATGTGACATTCCGACCGTCTCAAATATTAGGTTGGGCTCAAAGCCACAAATAATATAATAATAATATCTAGTCGAGCATAACACCTGAGTATGATTTGGGATTTCGCACCTACATACCTAAACTATAGTAGCGATAATTCAATATCTTGAATTAATTTCTGACTAACTTTTTGGACGTATCGAGAATGTCACCCCCAGTAATACCAACTCATCAAAAAATACTGATATTGCGTTTCGGATTTCAAATTTCGAATTCGGTGTGAATATTTTGAGTACGTTTCTTTCATTGGTGTGCTGCGCACGTTTGTTTAAGAAGACGAGCATGCAAAAATACTTTCTGGATTTCATGTAATACGATTTTCACGTTGAAATATACACATTTCAGAGGCCGAACGTGTTTATAATTTACATCATTGATTGTGACTTTATACGTTTGTAACGATGAAGCTAGGGAGTTTAATAAAAAAAATACAATAAAGTAGGTTTTATTGTGGGCAGTTCTTTGAGGTGACCATTATATTTAGGCTTGATACTCTGTGATATTATGCTACCAATACGCTGATTATACCTACGTACAATAAAAACAGTCACTGAAAATCTATACATAACCTAATTCTGAAAGAGAAATAATAAATCATATCACTATCTCTCACTCAAATCTTAGTGATTTTTTCATCATAATCCTCAAATTATTGACCTGAATAACATAATAAAAAAAAAACAAGAAAATTTTAATAATTGAAAAAAATATATACAATGCCTGGTCTTTAAAAGGACTCAGAGTTTGATTTGATGTTTGAGCTCAGAGTAGTCGGCTAGGAAACACCGACCTCTAGTTTCAAAATAACATAGACGTGTCTTATTTTTACTTACTAGCGACTCACCCCGGTTTCACAAGGTTGCAAATATTTTTTTCACTGAGATTTTCAAACAAAAGTACCATCCAACGTTACGGTGGATTTTCCAAAAAAATCTTTCATTACAAACCTTTAAGCAATTACGGACACAGCACAAAAAAATTGGTCGAACCGTTCTCAAGTCATACATGTGGAAATTGTTTTTTTTTATTGATAAGGACACAAAAGATAGATTAAAACAAAAATGGAACAGATGTTTAACTTATTTATTCAATATGTGCACAGTTAACGAGTAGCTCTGAATTATTTTTACAACTTATCACATAGTTACTCAATATTTCAGGTTACATTTCGTTTAGATACACTCTAGTGCTGATGCCTTAAATTAGCAAACTAAAATCGATGAGTCTGGGGCTCCAATGATTATTCTCGTCGCCGCATAGGAAAAGGTCACGGGGTAATTAGAACACATAGGCGGAGGGTAAATCGGATAAAAACAACATAATTACGTAATTGGTATTTTACGTTGCTAAGCGTATTAAATATGAACAATTTTATGTGACGTAGGTCGGTGAAATTAAAACTTTTGAGTTTAAAATTAATCATATTTTTTTTTTATATTCTTTATCATACATTTTGCATAAAACATCCATTTATCAACATGAATTTTTAGTTAGAAATTGCTTGAGGAATAACCATTTATTTTTCAGTATCATGAAGGATAGGTAACAGAAGTATGAGGTAAAATTAGATTTTGATCGAAAGTGATTTTTCGTTCCACGTGAATATAAATTACGCCAACCGTCTGCAGGGAAATTCAAGATGGCGGAAGTTCTAATTTCAAAGCTTTGGGTATTGGAAACTGAAAATTGCTTCTCAAGTTACTATAACTTTATATACAGCCTACATCAGCCCAATCAACATTACATAACATTGGAAGGTGAAAAGATACTGAGATAGGTACAAATAATATACCATTTGGAAATCTAAAGACTGAATAAAAGTAACACGATCGTTGGAAATGAATACAATCACGGAAAATATAAGAGTAAAACATAAGGGGTTTTCAACCGAATTACGGAAAGCAATATTTTTAGGCTCCATTGACACTACAGTACCGATATTAATATCTCCTCGATACGACAGGCAATAATAATAAGTACATACGATTTCAGAAACATTGTATCGAAATGGAAGCATATTGAGCGCAGATTGGTATAGGCAATACATTACACAAATATATATTTTTTTACAACTGATGGGGTACTTATTTCTAGAACCGTTTCTTCCAGTATACGAACCTATACGTCTAAATATACATACAAGATAAAAATGCTATTCAGACCATATTTACAGAACTAAGAAACATTATATACGTACATTTATCAACTTAAATCTACATGTAACCTGGAAGCACACAGAAATATAGATAGATACACTTTAATTACAAATTGTTAATATCATACAATTGTTTTAATAATGTGTTTTTTTTTTATAAATTATATTTTTCTAGTTCTGAATCAATTGGAATATTGTTAGACATATACTCTTTAATATTGCGTCAATATATACAAGTTATAGTATGTTTTGTGATTGTGATACACAAATGATTGTGGTTGCTATCCAACAGAGCATGTCTTTGAAAATATAATCTGTACTTAAGCACACAAATGTACGGAAGTGGAATTAATACCAGGGCATTTTCTACCAGTCAACCTTTGGGCGATGCAGAGACAAACATGGTACGTGAAATTTCTTAAAATAAAATGGAACAGGCACACAAAACGGGTTATTTAAATTGCAACATAATAAAATTGTTATACGCGTTCTTGACGTTCTAAATTAGCAATAGAGTTTTTACTTATTGTGTTACATTTTGTTTTACTCTACTGCATTTTAGTTGCTACTTGGTAAGTAATCATATAATAACTTTTATTTCTTCTTTAAAATTATACAATTATTAATATATGAAGATATAAAATAAATAGTAATCATTGTTATGTAGCACTGATTTTACATAAATATTTCACATTTGTTCCACGTCCTCGTTACAACAAAATAATTTATCATATTTAATTAGAGGATTTAATCAGACATGCTCTATTGGAAAGGTTTCATTTCAATTAATACATACTTACAAAATATCATTATGTATCATAATTTTACATTTATACATACGTATAATTTTAACGATGCCAAATTAATATTAATTAATAATTAAATCAAGTAAAGTACTCATTCCTCGCTTGGATTCACCGGGTATTAAAACGAAAACGCTATAGAACAAAAAATATGTTCTTGGACAATATACAGATATATTTTATTTAGGCATTTGACCCAGAAAACTGTCATGTTAACATTTCAAAGGGAAAGTTGTAACACAATAGCTATTGTACACATTTAATGTTAACGTTACATGAAGGAACTTTCCGAAAAATCATCAGATAAAAGTGCCTCCCTGTTACAAAAAAGAACATTCAAACAATAATCCATGTGAATCTGGGAAAAAGGTTACGTTATTATCCAAGCGAGTGTTCTGGCTGCGAATATTAAACTTAAAAACCTTCATACAGCTGAAGGGATGTATAACGAGCGAATAGCACAGAGATGTCGATATGATCGCGCCTCCCCCGGGGTAGGAGCATTAAAATGAAATTTGCGCTCGTTCAAAGAAATAATCTTTACAACATATCGACATAGTAACAATACTTCGTCCGTAATGTCTCTTGCTTACACACGTAGCTTAGTTTTTTATTGTCACCCAATATGAAGCTTGTACAGCGTCTAGTTACGCATGGTCCTCTCGTTGGCTACGTCGTCTGGGATATGTATTGTTTCTATCATCACTATACACATATATTACAGGGGTGTTCACTTTTGTTCACGTGATGGGTGCGCACGACGCATCGAGACACTTGAGCCCTGGCTCACACGTCCCACTGAAACCGCCGCAGTCTTCCCCTAACGTTCTCGCGCATACTTTACAGCATCTGGAAAGAAAACCATGTCTTACAATCATGTCTCGGAAGTGCGAGTAACGTAAAAAGGGGTAAAAAGAAACGCAGGGGTCAATAGAAACAAAAATTTGATGCTGATTTTTCACGCTGGTTGAACATTCTTTGTTTTAAAATTTCTATTTATTAAAAAATGAGACGTTCTATGTACGTCTCATTTTTTAATAAATAGAAATTTTATAGTTTCGACAACTTGTCAGTACAAATAAAATTGAATGAATGTGAAAATATACCGTGACGTTTTGTTTCATTACACCCCTTTGTTACTATTCACCCCGTTTTACCGGTACATTTTGTTTGGTTAGTCTGTTATTTAAATTAAAAACATCAAAATTGTTAATAGGTGTTACATCCACGATAATAGTAAACTGGTTTGCCACATCACTGTTCAGAAAAGGCCTCCTCTCATAATTTCCATCGACTTTTTTCGGATTTCGGTATGAAAAATATTTAAAATGTTGCAATTCCCAGTTGTTCGTCAATTGTGCTGAGTTGCTCGAGTACTGTGAATTTCTCGACCAAAAATAAATGAATCCCGTTTAAATATTCTTCAATATATTTTTCGTCGTCCAGCGAATTGCGTATTGGAATACCCACTTCATATACTATACTAGTGACCCAACTCAGCTTCGCATGGGTGCAAGCTTTTTTGTATTGTGATTTTCAGACAAAAATACCATCAACTATTTTTACTCCTGTGGTGGATTTTCCATATTTTTTTTTACTCTACACTCAATAATTTATTACAATCCATATATACGAGTGTTTACGTATGTGTATGATAATTAAGACCACAATAAAATAAACAGCTACATCGGTCGTGAAGATCTAATCGTCATACACATAGCGATTGATTTCTATATACCTACATAGGTATAGATTCTTAAGCAGGTACCTACAACTAGCATTTCCAGAAGTCCTAAGGTCGCAAACCATGAAACGGATCATGAATCCGAAACCGTAAACAATGAACTAAAAATTCTCGAAGTTCAAAGCGAAAAAAGTAGAAGACACCAACTTCAAAATTGCTTTTTGATTTTTGTTTATATTTATAAATCGTGGTGAACAAGTTTGCCGTCGACTCCCAGTAATTGCATTAGCCGTTCGACCGACTTCCTATTTTTGAAGTTCACGGGCAAACTTCCACTAAGTGGATCATCCACTGGCGAAGTTCCGAAAAGTTTTTCGGTAAAAGCCAACGTAATTACCTGAAGATAGAGATTTTGCGTCGTATACTAATTTGGTACCGCACGAAATAATATCTTTGTGGGAAAGTAATACATATTTTATCGTTTATTGGAAATGGTTCCACGTAGAAATGTAATTAAAGATTGTTTTCTTCAGATAAAATATGAATGGTGGAATACGAAGACAATCTAACTCGTTACATCGGTCGGGCGGTTATAGATCTGAGGTAAATTGCAATTTTATTATACCTACAGGATGAAAAATCACAGAGATACCATCTACTCATTCTGTTCATCAAACTAAGTAACATTGCATAGACGCCAGCACATCACGCTATCCCAAGCTGTCCAATTTTCCCAATTGAACATGAACCTTATTCACTTGTGATAAGGTTAAAAAAATGTCAGATTGGGGTAGCTTGAAGTGCAGGCCTCTGTACACAACATATTTCTGGAAAACTCCAAAAACTTTTATATTTGGTGTGAAAAATCATTGTGCACCGTAGCACGCAATGTAACGCACGCAAAACGTTGTCCTTATATTGCATGCATACATTTTAAGTTAAGTGTTGACATTTTTCTTTACGAATTAAATATTATGTATTTAAATCTAATTCGTAAAGAAAAATGTCATCATCATTCCAGCCCAAAGGCTTCCACTGTTGGACATAGGCCCCCGCCAAAGATTTCGACATCGATCGGTCTTGCGCTGCGCTCGCCCATCGGTATCCTGCGATCTTAACCAGATCGTCGGTCCACCTCACCACCCTACCCATCATCTGCCTAGCCCTAATTATGTAGGGGTCGGATTTAAGTCTAACTGGTTGCAGCTGAATCGCAGTATATTACATGGAGCGGCTACTTATCTGATCTCCACAAACCAGTTACTGGGCAACACGATACCCCTTGGTAAGACTGGTTTTCAGACTTTCTGGCTTCTAGCTACCCGTTACGACTGTCAAAGATCTACAAATGACAGCCAGGACCAACGGCTTGACTAGCTTTCCGAGGCATGGAGGAATCTCGATATTTTACGAATGGTCACCCATCTAGAGATCAGTCTGTGGACCATTCGTAAAATATTGAAAAAGCAATGCTACGTACTCGTAATGTTGGCTGTTTTTATTAAGCCACGAGCTTCTCACGCCACCCTCAACCTCAACCCACGCTGCGTTAAAAACGTTGAAAATATATTAACTTAATTAAATATTAATAGAGATATTTAAGTTCTAGAACATAAATGTATTCGTAACTAAAAGATTCCCAGATTAATAATAAATAATAAATACCTCGTTGTTTTAATAATTAATACCTGCCTTCAAGGTAGGTATTAATAAATCTTGGAGTGGTAAAAAAATACAGTATGGAGAAAAACAAGTGACTGTCGGCTGCGTTAAGCGTCTTTTTAAGGACGACGGAAGCGCGTACGCATCCGTTCAGCTGTAAGTATGCGTACGCATATCATACAAAACTAGTGTTGTGTATGGACAAAAGCTGAATAAGTGTGAGTAGTCCCTTACACGCTATACCAAAATTACCGGGTATGATCTCGAACATATTTGTATTTATGTGTATGTGTGATGAGTGTGTGTATTCATGTGTATGAGTGATGTGTGTGTGTATGTACATATGTGTACGTTATTCGTTTTCCTGTTATTCTAGTGTGTTGTTATCGTGCTTCAGGTTATGTCCGTTCTTTATATACCTATGACCTGATTAAAATAACCTATTGACCTAAATCCGACGCCAGTGAGAGCCAACGGCATCCAATTAGCAACACTACTTTTTTGAAGTCGTGTTTACTCACAGACAACATTAAACATAGCTAGCAATGTAGGATTTTAGATACAGCTAAATACATGTATTGATTTTGAACTCTTACCGTGTCAAAATAGCATGGGTTAAGAGAGTATTAACTTGCAATAGAAGAACTATTCTATCTATACTTTAAGTACTTAGACGTAACTGAATCTCATCGATTCAACATCTGCTTAGTCTTATATTTAATAAATAAATAATGCTGGAAAATCCACACAGTATCCTCCAGCCCCATGCTAAGCAGGGCTTGTGCTATGGGTACTAGATGACGACCGATGTGGCGCGGCGGGCGAAGGTTCGCCTGCGACGCAGGAGGTTGCGGGTCCGATTCCCGCCTTGGGACAAATGTTTGTACGATCTACAAATATTTGTTCCGGGTGTTCTGGGTATTTGCTATGTATAATAAAAATATATATCTATGTAATGTATTGTATTAAGTATATCAGTCATCTAGTACCCATAACACAAGCTCTGCTTAGCTTGGGGCTAGATGATGCTGTGTGGATTGTCCAGCATTATTTATTTTATTTTATTTATGACTGATATACCTAATAAAATACATTACATAGATATATATTTATTAGTAGACATAGCAAATACCCAGAAACTATGTTGGGGTGGCTTCCAGTTTAACTGGATGCAACTGAAAAAAAATTATGGAGTGACTGCTTCTAAGGCACGTACGGGTCTTTGTTATGGATGGTCACCCATCCAAGGACCGGCTTCGGCAATAGTTTTTTAACCTTGAAGTGACCCGTGCGACTTTTAATACTTAACGATGAGCCCCTATAAAATCATCAATTGTTTTAATAAATTACGATTATTATGTATTAACTGACTAATGGAAAGATTTCAGAGCGATCTTGGGCCACTGCTGGGCCTTTACCCACTCCACGCTAGCTATTACATAGGTATATAATCTTCATCTATATTTAGAAAGTCAATATTTCTGTTATCCGTCCTGAAATAGTTGTTTCAAAAGCTTATCCCTATACCAGCTCCATGTTTCTCTGAACAATGCTCTCTAACATTTTTCACAGAAATCCTATTCCACGTTCGACCATTTTGTTTCGTACATAAGAAGGATAAAAGGGGCTGTCTACATAAAATATACGTTTCAAACGTGTCAGTGGTTTTGTTCTCCATATTTGTAACAATTCAAAATATTCAATAGCTCTTGAAACTTTCCCGGTTCTACGAATAAAAATAACCTAGAACGAAGAAAATGGTAGGTAAAGTTCAGACCACCTACATTTGTAATGACTACAAATGTATGCCATTACAGATAGTAATTTGTCTACATCATCATCTGCCTAGCCTTTTCCCAACTGTATTGGGGTCGGCTTCCAGTCTAACAAGTAGCAGCTGAATACCAGTATTTTACATGGAGCGACTGCCTATCTGACTTTCACAACCCAGTTACTGGGCAACACGATTCCCCTTGGTAAGACTGGTTGTCAGACTTTCAGGCTTCTGACTACCCGTAACGACTGTCAAAGATCTATGGATAACTAGTTAAATATTGTATCTACTGTCATATTCTGTTCCTGGTAGGTAGCTTTGTGTAGTAAAAGAAAATTATTCTCGTAGAAAATAATAATCATTAAGCTGAATTCGCACATAGGGACATTTCTTCGAGAGCAGTAGGGAAACCAGCACTCTCAGGAAAAACAGAAACGAGACACGTCCCATGTACTGGCCTCGCCAGCGAGGCCCATCGCGACGCCCCACTTAAAGTAACGCCAATCTCTTGCTAGAGGAAGAGATTGGCGTTATTTTGGCTGGCTTGAGCTCTAGCTCAAGTCAGCCAAAAGCCAAAAGCCCGCGGCACTGAGCCAGTAGCTTTAAATCCCTGATAAATAATAATAATATGACCCAGCCTTTTTCTAGCTGTCCCCCCTCAGCGAGCGCTCTGCTGAACTGCAAGTTGAAAAAAGAAAGAAAGATAAAATCGTACTTCTTCAGTCATCCTTTTAATAAATAAAAGCCTCATTTATAGTATAATAAAGTATATTTATTATAATGGTTCTTGAGATATTCTCAGTTGATAAGACCCCGGGTCAAAGGACGCTAATTTGTTTGATTCTACTTAAGTCCTTACGAACAACTTGGACACCGAGAGTTTATTGGCAACTTATATTAATAAAGGATAGTTACTACCAGTTATTGGGAATAATTTCTTTATTGGTAAATATGACAGAACAATACAAAACAAATAAGGATAATATTATATTCAGCTGGAACACTGCCTACTAGTGTCATAGTGTTAGCATAATTTTATTTATTGATTTTAGTGGCTTTGATTCACACACAACGTGAGTATTTTCCTTTTTATACTTTAAAAGAAAAATTCGAAATTTTTAAACAAATTCGTGCTAGAGTTCTTGCGAGAAGTTTACCAACCGAAACCGTCAACAATTTATAGTAAGCTTGAAACCTCACCTCTACATTTACGTGAAACTAATTACGTTTGACTTATAAGTGGGTTATAATTCGACTTTTTCGATTTTTACACTTCGCTTATGACTATGTTGTAAATAAAGTTCTGATCATAAATTTGGAGGGTTATAAGAGGGAGACCAAAGAACCGATGGATGGATTGTGTGATAGATTATGTGTCTAGGAAGGAGGTGACTTTTGAGATGACGGCAAGTAGAAATGTATGGCAGAAGAAGACATGCTGCGCCGAACCCACATAAATTGGAATAAGGGCAGGAGGATGATGATAATGATGATTGTCGCTGAGATGAGATTGTGACTAGATTTTGAAACTTCTATATTACGGGATTTGGCTTTCAGTATACAGGAAACAACCAGAAAATATGCTACAGACGAGTATAAATATATAGATTATAAACTATAAATATAATACCTACATAGAATATACACACAAAAATACATACAAGCACGATACATAAACAATTACCTAACACATTTAATGGGAAAACATTAGCGCTGTGACAAAACCACTGCCAACTTCTTATTATATACTCGTATTAATTAATCGTGAAGCGAAAACTTTGGATCCCTTTTTAAGAACTTTGAGCGCATAAAGGAGTGTGACATTTGCTATAGTTCAAGTTTAGATGTCGAAGGAGTGAAGTTAAGATGGCCGAACTTGGACCACTGATTAATAAATACGCATTATGGTACCGTAAAAAACAAGGAGTTGGCTTGAAAATACTTCTAAAAACTTAATCTTGTTGGTCTGCTTTTGAGAATAAAACCATCTGATACGCATTAAATATTTCCATAGAATTGCGTTCCATTGTTTCCCTAAAAATCTCGGCCCTTTTTCATAATCCTTCAACTGTTCTTACTAAGAACCTTTAAAAGCGTACTTATGAAGTAAACTTCTTTTATAATAGTAATTATTAAGTACTTCCTTCCACTTCGGAATTAAATATTTTAGAAGTAAAGTAAAAGGTTTAAAAGTTAAAGGGACATGACTTGGTGAGTGCTTAAATGACCGAAGTTTTCATTTAGAAAGCGTTTCCACTTGGTTACTTAGTGAAGTTAAAACACCGATTAGTAAAAACTACCTATAAATTTTAATAATATTTCAGTTAGTGATATGGAATAAGAAAGGAAAAATATGTCTAGAAAAGAGGTGACTGTTGAGATGGCGGCATATAGAAATGTATGGAATAAGTAGATATGCTGTGCCGACTCCAAATAAATTGGGATAAGGGCAGGAGGATGATGATGTTGTGATTTGGAATAACGTGTTCAGCGAATGACTTCAACAATATATGCAATATGAAAATCAAATGCCTTAAAATATATATTTACTGCCTGCTATAAGAGGGAGTGAAGTGGAAATTATGCTTTTTTTTAATGCGCTGTTCGTTTCTGGTAACGGGATTAAAGACAGTTGAATCGTTTCTCCGGGACTCGTCGAGCTTCATTGACTGGAAGTCTTTCTGTCCGGTCGGTGTCTGGTGTCTATGTGTCTGTTTACTCTGGCTTTCAGGAGTTCCAGTGGTTGTGAATAGTGTATTGGGGTTTCTCCAAAAAAAAAGATTTTATAAGTTGGGAATTGGTCTGTGTTGGAGAGTGGGTTCTGCAGCGTATAGACTTAGCAAGCACTCCTCACTGGGATTCCTTTTGTGAGAACGGCTTGAGAGATAATGTATAAAGCACAGCTCGGCTGGTGACGTGTTAACTGCATGCGTTGCATGATGCATTAATTGCTTTATGGAGGGCCGCCCAGAGACACTGTCACTGCACGGGCGTGCGGAACGAATCGTTACGCGTGACAATCGTCGGTTAAACTGTATCTCACAGCAGCTTCCGTGCCCTTATCTACCCTAAAACAAAATGCAATCTCTCTCTCTAACAAGAAACGACCTAAGACCCAACATTGATCCCTAAAAATCCGCGCCATTTCTGATTGTTTTTACGCCGTATTTACGCTTTAGGTGATGATAGCTTATCCAACACCCTTAAATGAATTTCGGTCAGATTTAAAAAAAAAGCAATGCTCACCTGCACGGATCCCAAACAACGATCCCCATCCCAGGACACCCGCTGGGCTCCAGCACCTCGCACTCCCGGGGGTTGCAGACGCAGTCCCACCCCCGCACAGCCCCCGCTACCACCACCACCGCCACCATCGCTAGCCAGCTGCCTCTGCTCATAGTGTTGCGCACATTTCACCAAAGAACCGCCACTACACTGCTATAGTGTCCGAGGCACATTGTTGCACATTTGCTGTCGGAATTCAGGTTGTTGTACAGGTTGGACGCATTCTGTAACAATGGAGAAGGTGGGGTTAGAACTTAATTAAGGAATAAGTCGATGGTAATAATTATGAAGGTACAGTAAGGTATCACGGTGAGTAGCTCGTGGCTAAATAAAAACAGCCACTCGGGTTGATCTAAGTTTAAGCTACGCTTGACGAGGTCAGTCTGTGGATAGATGTATCGAGACTCCTCCGCGCCTTAGAAAACACATTAAGCCGTAGGTCCCTGCTGTCATTTATAGATCTTTGACAGTCGAAGCCCGAAAGTCGTACCAACGGGGTATCGTGTTGCCCAGTAACTGGATTGTGGAGGTTATATAAGCAGTTGCTCCATGTAAAATACTGGTATTCAGCTGCATCTAGTTAGATTGGAAGCCGACCCCAACATAGTTGGCCAAAGTGTAGGCAGATAATGATGTAAAGGTGACACAAATAATACGCTCCGGTCGCGGTAGGGAGCGACGCATTCGCTCAAATCTTGTTTTCGTCGTATACTCTGCCTTTGGCGCGTGGTCTTGTTACACGTATTGAAGAATAAGACTTTGCAATCATTGCTTTTAATTAAAGCTGCTTTGGTACGATTTTGCCTGGCTCAAGTAGTTTCCAAATTCTGAATTATCAATTCAAACTGATAAAATAATGGCAGGGTATTAAAAGGTTTTCGTAGAAATCGTATGAAAATCTAAATTATAATTGATTAATCAACATCAAAGTATCAACGGCTTCATTTTGCGTTTGTATATTATAGTATATTTCCTGGAAATAGGCTGTCAAATCGCGATAACGATTAACAGCTGAGGCCTTTCTGAAATAAGTAATTTATGGCAAAATGAAAATTTATTATAATATACATACCTATTCCTATAATGAACGCCATAGCAAATACCAACTGATTTCCGTATAATCAGAATATTGTCCTTCCCCCTTCTTAATATAATATTACTTCAAAGAGATTAAATAAAACCAACGCGATAAGCTCGCAAAACCTTCGCATTGAAACAATTTAATTTAAAACAAATAAGTACCTACTTAAATTTTAGCCGTTGAATTAACGAAGGGCGAAGTAAATATTTCATCAGGCTTTCAGTACTGTAAGTAACCTTTACAAGTTAGTGTGTACCTACGATTTATTTTATTTTTATATAGCAAAGAAATGAGATTTATTTTATTGAATCTGCCTAGCCTTTTCCCAATTATATTGGGGTCGGCTTCCAGTCTAACTGGATAAAGCTGAATACCAGTATTTTACATGGAGCGACTGCCTATCTGACCTCCACAACCCAGTAACTGGGCAACACGATACCCCTTGGTAAGACTTGTTGTCAGATTTTCGGGCTTCTGACTACCCGTAACGACTGTCAAAGATCTACAAATAACAACCGGGACCAACGGCTTAACGTGCTTTCCGAAGCACGGAGGAGTCTCGATTTGTTACGAATGGTCACCCAGTCTACAGACTGACCTCGGCGAGCGTAGCTTAACCTTCGATCTTCCCGTGCGGCTGTTTTTATTTAGCCACAAGCTCCTCTAACTTTATTTTATTGAATCAAAATCAAAAATGAAATAAATTCATAAATCATTTTATTTTCCATCAGCACAAATAAACAGCATACCAAAGGTAGGTAGGTATACCAAATTTGTAAAAGCAGCCTGCAAGCAAATACTGATGCCTCAAATAATATTTCGTTCGCTTCCTACTTCGCGACTAAAAGGTCAGGTGGAATTTCAAGAAAATTAGGTAATTATGATTGTTTGAACGAGGTGCTTACGTGTCAAAAGCAGAACAGAAATCTTACTCTTCAAACTAATTTTAATTCCGATCTAAAGCCAATACGATTCCAATGTTAACTTTACAGTCACGAGATTATATTACACATCTGTCAAAATAAACTCAAGACTAACGTATAGCAAGCGCCTAGCCCGATGCCGATTGTTACGATGGCACTAGCGTCGAACTCCAGAGTCCGAAACGTCGAAATCCCAAAGGCGATCGATCGGAGTTTAAATCAAGCACACAGAACAGCACCAAGTGCTACTTACTTTATCTACCAAGTAGGTAAATGCATGTATAATAGCACTATAAGTTAGGTACACGCAGTGGTTTCTCGAACATGTTAAAACGGTCTTTTAGACTGACCACATCCACAAGCATGTACGAGATACGAGTATTTGTCTTTGCATATTGAGATCAACATACATGTAACCTACTCTTAGGTTGGACTACTATTGACGCAAGCACTATGTGATCCAGTTTACTGAACACTTCGCCAGATTAATGACTTTCGAGTAGTTGACATTTACCTGTGGACTGTAGGTATAAAGGCGAGTGCACATCACAGACGCTTTTCTATGCAAAAAAGTGTTGTACGGCCCGCCTGTTGTGTACGATGGTTTATTAAAACATACGAAAGTAGTAAGTAGTATAACAGTAACCTACTTATTCGAAAACACAATGTAAGCCCTACTCGTCCTCCTGTCCCTTATGCCAATTTAATTGGGGTGGTCGTAGCATGTAAGTGCCTATTAATCTTCTACACATCTCTATATGGTTACCTCAATATTCACCTCGCTTCTAGCCAGGTCGTCTTTTATACAATACATCCAACGTTTCTTTGAGATTTCCTCTACTCTTGTAAGCCTCCACATTCATACTCAAAAGTTTCCTCACAACATGATCCTCATTCCTCGGCATCACATCCAATGACAACCTATTTCCATACAACTCCTCGGTCACCGGCATTTCTTTCAGACATCCTCTTACACACTCATTTCTTATTCTATCTGTTCGCGTAACACCACACATCCCATTCTCATATCGACTGCTTGCTGCCTTTCATTCGTCACCTTTGTGGCCCAACATTTAGATCCATACAAGACAGCAGACAATGTCGAGAAAGTAAACAACATTTAATTATTATTATTGTGAAACAAAATTCAATGTTTTGGACAGATAAGACTTATCGCTCTGGGCGATTTTGCCAGACAACCTTGGCTTACACTTAAGTATTTAATAACCAAAATACTCTTTTAGTGTGTAGGTGTTGTAACAGTTATCTACAATAGGGATGTGTCCTAGATAAAAATATAAATAACCAAAAAATATTGAACACGTTTATTTTTGCTTACTCAAATCAATAAACAGTGATAAATATATAGCACATCAAAGTTCAGTAGTCTTGTGACGTCGCTTCTACTTAAAAAGAGTAACAAGGCGTGAAGTCACACGAAATTTCAACGCGCAATATCGTCGACATTTTTGGTTTACGTGTCAAAAGAAAAAATACGTGTCCAGTATTTTTGAGTAATCCAACTATCGGACCAACAATAACTTTTAAAGACACAACACTATTGTCAACTTCAGTCTATAGTCTCTATAAACGAACAATTAGGTGAAACAAAACAAAATGCCTACCAGCAGGAATAGATTTCAAGTAAACATAAAGATATACTATTTTGAAAGTTCCTAACAGATGTGTATAGAGGCTATATTTCTAATTAAAACAATGTAGTTCTGAAGTTCAACAGTTCTCTGAGCCCCTATTAACTTCTATTTGCACTTGGGAGTTTTCGATGGTAACTTAGTGTATTATATATTACGCTAGATAGCTTTTGTAATGTGTAGCTTTCAGAAATATGTGCTTTACGAAGAAATTTATAGTGATAGTTATGTAACTAATTTAACAGTGATATTGTGTCTCATGCAGGAAAAATAGTAGGTCGTGGATATGTTATAACAGCCACACGAGTCGATCGAAGGTAAGCTACGCTTGCCAAGGTTAGGCCATGGATAGGTGACCGTTCATCATACGCGAAATACCTCCGTGCCTCGGAAAGTATGATATGCTGGCCCTGGTTTGTAGATCTTTGATGATTGTTACGATTAGTCAGTCAGAAGCTCAAAAGTCTGACAAGCAGGCTTAGGTCAATATCCTCAGTAACTGGGTGTTAGATAGGTTCAGTCGCTTCGTGTAAAATATTGGTAATTAGCTGTCTCAGGTTAAGCCGGAATCTCAATCTGTTTTTTTTTGCTATGGAACAATCTTTAAAATATGAATATCGAGCATCGATAATGTACGTCAGCGGCCAAGATTAAAAAAAAATTGTAATCTTATCTGTTTTTGTAATTTGAATGTTACCTTAAAACGGGGTTAATAGAAACAAAGGAGTGAATAGTAATAAAACTTTGTTGTTTGATACTACGAGTATAAGGAGTCTTATTTTTTTGAGGAATTGAAATTAATAGTATTAAATAATATTTAATCAATTTTAAAATCTCATTTAAAGGTTTGTTTAGATGCACCCCGTTTTCCCAGTATAAATAAATAAATAAATGGCGATAGAGTTGGTCTTGCGAACCTCCGAAGAGAAGCCGGTGGGAATCGAGTCGTATGGATACTTTGCCATAGCACTGCTGTAGTGTTTTATCCAAAAATTCTTTAAACTACTGAATAAAAATATAGGTAAAATTTTACCGTAGGCATTATCATTTTATATTTTTGCGTATTTCTATCGCAGGTATGAAAATAGTACACGACGTAGAATTTTAACTTCCAATTGTCTTTCTGCCTTCAGGGACACTTGAGAAAACGTCAGCCTTCACCTGAAAATATTTTCACAACCTTTAACACAATGTGTTTCAAAGTAAATGCTGTGAATTCCTTTGTTTTGTTTTTACTTTTCCTTTACGTAGGAGGCGGAGGGAGGTCTGTGACCTTTTTAACTTATACATACTGTTTTCAAAGAAAAAAAGATCTGTCGTTATTTTCTTCTAGTGAAACAAATTGGTTTGTTACGACGATACTACTTTCGCTGTACAAGAATTATTAGATAAGTTTTAAAAGTAATTTGAAACAACCAGCTCTATCATCATCAGCTGCCTAGTCTTTTCCGACTATGTTAGGGCCAGTCTCTTGTATAAACGGACGCAGGTGAATACTAGCATTTTACATGGAGTGACTGTCTATCTGATCTCCACAAACCACTTATCCCGTAACAAGATTCATTCGGAATATTATGGAGTTCCCTTAAACTGGTAAATCTACATCATTTATAGGTAAATACGACATTGAAAGACAGTCCTGAAGTGTTTCAATTACGTAAAAAAATATTAAAAAAACATTCTGTTTTTGAATGGTAATATTTACTAAACACTTAACCACTCACGCACTACACACTTCACACACTTACACTTTGGTATTCGGTATAATAATGTGGGTTAGCGAGAACGCCTTTCGTTAATTAATATACTGCGTACTAAATCAATTTCAAGTTCAACACACTTACACTAACTAGGATAGTTAGTCACTACACTCAATTTGCTTAATGTGAGTTCGTTCACCAGTTATTAGTTTTTAGTGTTTGGGGTCTTTGCTCCGATACATCATTCGCCTGCCTCTATCTTTATATACAAGAGGTCGCCATTACGTTTCTCTTTTTTATAATTCACACGTTTCTATGAAACTGCTTCGGAGCTTGGCTACGTTTTACAAATGGCCGCCTGATCCTACTTGGTATTTCTTTCGTTGGAGGTTAACCTCCACCTTCAATTGTTCTGTTATAGGCCTTAAGAGCCAAATCAGTTCAAAATAACCTGCGGCCTTGTTCAGAACTTAAAATAGTCACCTTTATAATAGATAGGTATTGTTAAGTTTGTAAGCAATAGTGAACCTTATTGCATAAAGGCTGGTTTCAATCACTCAAAGATACTCGTACATCAAATTTCTTTAGAAAACGTGTCACTTGTCTAGTAGATGGATTCTTTATTTATTGATTTATTATTTAGGCACATCAACAATATAAACACAAACATTTACAAATAACAGAGTACAGAGAAATATTATTTATTTATTATTCATTTAATTCAGACATTGTCTATATGTACTTACACAAAATTAAAATAAAATATTACAAATAATATACATTAAAATTGCATACACTGTGACACACACAATTAAATACACAATGTAATAAATGCAATTAAAAGAAATGAACTAGTTTTTACGTTAATTAGACGTGCACATCATTTATTTTATTTTATTTTATTGTCGCCCGCCGCGCCACATATGGCGCGGCGGGCGATGGTCCGCCTGCTACGCAACAGGTTGCGGGTTCGATTCCCGCCTTGGGACAAATGTTTGGTACGATCTACAAATATTTGTTCCGGGTGTTCTGGGTATTTCCTATGTATAATTTATAAAAAATATCTATCTATGTAATGTATTGTATTAAGTATATCAGTCATCTAGTACCCATAACACAAGCTCAGCTTGGCTTGGGGCTAGATGATGCTGTGTGGATTGTCCAGCAATATTTATTTATTTATTTTATTTATTTATTTAATAAAATAGAAGCAGAAACACAGTATTCACGTTACGAAAAAATAAAATAAAAAACAAAAACTATGAATAGAACAAATAATTGTTATTATTATTTACTTGTTACAATATCTGTTACAATACCCGTTACAATATCGACGTAATACATTGACCTAATATGTTGTATTGTATTGTTATAATGCTATCACGCGATTTGTTGTCTTTAGCCTTCCCCTCATTGAACATCTTAGATCTTAAACGCGTACGATTCTTGATTCTGAAATAATCGTATCGATCTCCTCTTAATAAACGCAATTAACTCAGCGTATTTATAACAGTGATAGAACCCTAAACCGTAGGAGTCTCGAGTCTGCAGTACCTACTCTTCTATCCAGAGTCAAATACAGACGGGTCCATTATCAATGGAAGCCAACTACTGCTATCAGAATCGAGTCGTTTATCTGTGGCGAGTCTCGCTTGCCGTTTGCCGTCCACTGTTTTCTCTTTGTGTTGGATTGATGGAATATTTCCACAGGGTTGTGTTTTGTTGTGTTTTATCGAGTATGTTTTGCAATGTTGGAAATTATTATCATACCAAATCGTTAGCATACGTTGCCTTTTATTATTCTCATCAATCAGTTCACTCAAACAGGAAAATAAAATAGTAACGTCTATTTTTCCGTTCAATTTTTTTTTTAATAAATTTGATGTTTTTTAAATAAATCGTGAAAGACCAAAATATGAAAAGTAGACGTTAATTCACACACACACAGACGTAGACACATGAGACACACACATTGCATATAATTAAAATTGCGTCACATGTGATTTGACAACACGGTTGGCGCAGTGACTGAGCGATTGGCTGCTGCGCTGCGTGTTGCGGGCTCGATCCCCGCATGTAACAAATATTTGTATAGTCTACCGGTAGTTGTTCCGATTCCGATTGGCTGGTTGTTTATGTGAGTTTCAATCTTCGTAAACGCACGATACAGGAGTAATTATAGTGGCTGGCAAAATTTGAAAAATACATAACTTTTACTTTGGGGACGAGCAGAGACCGGCACAGTGGAATTAAACAATTATTCCAAAATTCAACATTGCCTTCTTAACTCAAGCCGTCCTATATTTAGAACAGTTAAAATAATTACACAGAGGGAGAGATGAATTACTATCTCCGTCTGAAACATCTGCATAATATTACTTCAAAGACAGATTCCCGAATGGAGCGATGGGCGAGTGAATCTGAATGAGCCCTTTAGACCTTGTTGGATGCCTTCGCAAGATGGCGGGCGTCAGATGGTATTCATCGTCCGTGTAACTGCCAAACTCGTGTACCTATAAAAGCAGAGTTTATGGCTGAAACTATGTCAGGAGCGATTGGGTTTATTGTTACTGGACTTTGGCAACGTCGATGACGTTTATGTATTAATATAGGAAGTGATGCGTGTGTTTCAGCCCCCTAATTATTACTAATATATCAATGACGGGTTTTGTGTACGGAAGAAAAGAAAACATGAAAGATTGTTGAAAGATTTGTACCGTCCTAAGCTTGGCGATTTTAAAACTGAAGAGAAGAAAGTTTTCTATTCCCTACAGTCTACGGGGTGCCCCATGCTCTGTTAGGAGAGATGTTAATTTGGAAAGAAAGAACGTTGTCTATTCTTGGTAGAATAGAAATAGAATTGGTCATGCTACGCGTGCTGGTAAAGGTGTAATACGCAAACGTATGTAAACACTTTTCACGCTAGAAAGGTAGTGACGACACGGTTGGCGCAGTGGTTGAGCCATCGGCTGCTGCGCCGCGTGTTGTGGGTTCGATCCCCGCACGAAACATATATTTGTATGACCTACAAGTAGTTGTTCCGGGTCTGGCTGTTTGTGTATGTGAGTTTAAATGTTTGTAAATGCACTCACGATACAGGAGAAATTCCTAGTGTGGGGCAACGTTTTTTTTTTTAAAAAAGAAAAAAAAAGAAAGAAAGAAAGTGAAGGTAATCCGTGTAAGATTTCGTAGAACATAAAGCGAGAACAGCTCTCGCTACGCGCTTGGATTTGCTACGGCGTAGCTCATACACTGCTACAACAGCTCATACGCCCGGACATTGGAGCTCTAGAAAAATAAACTCTGTGTCGCGTTATCATTTCTAACCGGGTATTAAGTTAATGAATCCCACACTAAACTATGAAAAACCTACTTACAAACATCGTTATGCTTATAAGATTACTTCGCGTTGTTAGTAGTACACGACGCGGATGCAGTGAGACGTAACAGAACTAACGCCTAGCCTCTAACCTCATTAAGCGCGCCAGTCGAGCAATCAATCAAGTGAAGCTTTAATCATGCCGCGCTAGGTTTCAGGCTTATTAATGTAGGTTTATTGAAATATTAAATTTACAGACTGCAAAATATTCAAAAGTTAATTAAATTACAACAGTCTTTACCAAAAGAATGCAGTTGTTATTTATATTATTTATTATTATGTTTACGGTTAATTAGTCGTTATGGCCGAGTGGTTAAGGCTACGCCTCTTAAGCACGAGGTTGTGGATTCAAATCCGGGCAAGTACCAATATGACTTTATCGATTCACATGTACTTTCTAAGTTTATCTGAAACTTATTTTGAGTCCTTGGAGATTTACTAAAAGACCAGCATTCGCCGGCGACTTCGCCTGCTTGGAGGTCGGTTATTATCTCACGGAATGTAAAACAGTACCGAAAAAGTATCCTGTATTCTAAATCAGGTCATGGTCTATCCGTGTGCCAATTTTTCCCCAAATCCGTTTAGCCGTCAATGCGTGCAAACGTAACAAACAAGCAAACTCACATTTACATTTGTAATGTTAGTTAGGATGAATCTTGCAGACGTACCTTAATATTAAACAACCTGACATATTGAAATACACAGCGGTAAGATTAAATGGGAAATGTTCGCACGACTGAAATCAATCAAGCCTTCATAACGATGTCGTTAGGCGACGTAGATGCAATAGCAGTGTTATTTTATTAATAGAGTTATATGTATGTAGAAATTTATGATTGCTTGTGACTTGGGATCGAGCAAATACTTGTAAATGTGTATATGTGTGTGTGTGTGTCTGTGTTCTACTTCTTATCTGACTTGTCATTTTAAATATTTATGCACTGACATCGGTGAGGGAATGTAATGAATGAATAACCTGGACTTATAATGAATATAAGCCTTAAATCGCCAGTCCGTCTGAACAAGCATGGTGATTAATGCTCCCGCCTTCTGTGTATAAGAAGTTGCCCTGCAGTGGTAGAGTAATAGGCTGGTATTATTCATTCATAATGATCTTCATTCCACAAATAATCGTATTTTACGATGTCCTTCTAACAGCTCTGGTTTCATTTACTCTTCCTTCCTCGTCCAATCGATCTATCGAATGCGATCCCTCTGAGCAACAGGATCCAGTCGGATTGCATTTACTCGTAAAGTGATGACAGGTGAACACATTCGTAAGGACTTGGCAGATTCATGTCAGACATGTGTAAGTTTATCTCTCTTTACTTCGGGTTTTTTTTCTGACTCTAATATTATATATCTATGCATCTGTGTATTTATTCTTGTATTTTACTAAGATTTTAATTACCAAGTTATTATTTACCTTGTTGCACCTAGAATGTTATGTATCTCCATCAGGTAGACTGGTACAAAATGCCTAAGGCATTAAGTCTTTGTTCGTTACTTAACTTATGCATAAAGTTCTAATAAATAAAACAAGGGTATCCAAAAAGTTAGAACCTCAATATTTATTTGACATTTGAATGACGTGCAGCAAATAATACGGCTTGTATGTTATAAATTTATTGGTGCTTGCAGAAATGCAGGCATAGAAATAATGGTAATTATAGAAAAACTAGTCTGAAGGTTCTTAAAGTTCACTCACAATAATATTAAAAGAAGAAAGTATTCTAAAAGTTATTTAATCAATATGAATATTTGGCCAATGATCTAGCAAAGAAAAAAAAAATTATTTACTTTCCGGAACTCAAAACTCTGACAACTATCAAAGGATATCGTGTGCCCTGTGTTATTGGTATACGGGGAATTAGACAGTTAGTCGCTCCATGAAAAATACTGGTATTTTTCATTGTGCACTAGGTTGAAGCCGACCCAAAGCTGACCCCAATATTCAGTTGAAAAAGGCAAAGCTGATGAAGACTTCATAAAACCAGGGCGTATTTACCGTACTCAGTAAAAAAAAAAATATGTGCTGTAAAATAATAATTTTATGAAATTGGTTCAATTGATCAGCAAGGCACTACTTAACTAGTTAGGAAGCCGTCCCGCTAACTAGTTATTGGATACCTTAGAAATGGTAATATGAAATTGTATCCACGTTTGTTCTGAACATACAGGGTGGATTTTTGAGATGGAACAGTAATAGCAGGATTGATGTTTTTACTGGAAAGCGTTCATATGAGACTGTCCATAACCTTCCTAGTTGCTACTGAAGACTTTTATTTTTTAGGTTTTGAAGAAATGATGCAGTCTGCTACTTCAATTCTCACGTTGTATGTTTATGCAGTCAATGGATGCAGTATTATATAAATATTCTTCTGAAACAAATGAGGAAAGACGATTATAAATGACGAAAATCCATTTTCTCCAATTACTGTACCATTTTTCGAAATCTGATAGTAGTATATTTTACAAGTACCCAAAAGCTGAAGACAGCCTGCTACAAAGTTAACGTTGGAGATCGCTTTTAGCGATAAGGCTGCCCGTTTCAACACCCTATGAAGCTCCTCGAGATATTATTTATAAATATTTATGTTGTAGGTACATTAAAGAGTATTCTATTCAGTTCTGTACGAAGGAGGTACCACCCGTTACCGTCACTTCTTAAAATTCCACCCTGTACATATGGGTGATTAGATTCCTTGATTACGTAAGTTGATTAGTGGCGGAAAGTAACGTGAGCACGTAATCAGTGGAGTTTAATTATTTAACGGGTTGGTATTATTTCATAACTAACTTTCAGATGTCATTTAAGGACTAGGCCACCTTATCATTTAACGTGCCATCTGATCCGCTATTTGGTCCAGTGGTATTCTTTTTTCTGACTTATGATATTTATGAACTCAACCGATAGTATGAAAGGGGGATTATTTGTAGATGTAATTTTATTTGTTACGAGTATGTCTACCCAAGAACTAGATGCTATTAAGCATGTGGTACTGGTTTCGATTCCTGGGTCGATAAAAGTATTTTTGGGTTCCTCATCTGGAATTTCTTAGTAGCGGCCTGGAGTTTAGATTTGTGCGCAGTTGATAGCAAAAGGATATGGGGCCATATTGGACTTAAATAACATTAGCCAAATGTGGGTGTACTATAGGTACACCTCTGTCTAACCTCCAGGGAATACAGGCGTGATGTTGCGGTTAGTTTGTTTGTTTTAACTGTTTGTATGTTTATTTTGTTTTTAACGCGCCAATCTCTGGAACTCCCAGTCTTATATGGAAATTATTTTTTCAATTCTTGAAGAATGTTACTGGATATTAAATATCACGCTGCGACTATAAGGAGCAGGTGATAGCACAGATGACAAAACCAAACATACAATACTACGGCTAGACCTTTATTGGCGATGTTCTTTAAAAAGGTTAGGTGCGTAGTACTCGCAACCGGCGTGCGTCTATGAACAGATGTATGAAAGTAGACGAAGCGAAAGAAGTATGTAAGGATCGTAGCAGATGGCGTAGTTTCTGCCTACCCACATGGTTAAAAGGTAGGTGGGAGTTTATGTATAAACTCCCACCTACCTTTTAACGAAGTATTTTGCTTTATACATATGTACATATGTATGTATAAAGCAAAATACTTCGTCAGTATTCATTCACAATCAAAATAGTTCCAAAATACAATAGATTGAAACAAAGAGACAGTCCAAAGTTTAAATTAGTCGCTGAAACTAAACACAGTGAAGTTGCATTACGCTTGCAAATGTGCTAAATTGTGCAATGAGACAATCGAGCTGTTCATTGCGCCGCGGAATGGCAACTGCTGACTTATTGTTAGTATTACTGGAGTCATGGATGTGTATGTATGATGTTTTGCGAGTATTACTGTAGAAATTGATGCAACATTGTTTGTTATTTGTTTAAACATGAGCATGCATGACACATGTGGCATGCACGTTGTTTAAGAAGATTGTTGGTTCAGCCATTATATTTAAATGTTATTATGAACATGCATTTAATAGAGTCAAATTCTTGCTAGTCTTTTCTCAACCATGTTAGGGTCAGCTTTCAGTCTAACCAGATGCACCTAAATTCCAGTATTGTACATCTGCCTATTTGACCTCCACAACCCAGATACTGGGCAACACGATACCCCTTGGTATGACTGGTTGTCAGATTTTCGGGCTTCGGACGTAACGACAGTCAAAGATCTACAAATGGCTGGAAATAATGTTATGCAAATCACAGAATCAGTCTTTGCCAATGCTCCTCTGCACTCACTCTAATTAGAATCTCTCTCTCTATCCTATAAAATATTTAAACAACGTTTTGGTTGCCTAATTTGTTACCAAGTAATACCTGTTGTTGGATTTAAGCTGCGCAATTTTTTTTTGTGTATTTGACATCTCGCAGTTTATTCTTCAGGGATATCTATTGCTTAACCAAACTTTCCTGTGGGGGCTTAATGAGAAATTAAGGCCTCCAGCCAGGGCGTAAAAAACATAAATGCTAAGCGAACAATCGCTAAGGGTACCCCCTGCGGGGTACGAGCCTCGGCTAAGGACGTCGCTGGGAGAGGTCAACAACGGACGGGCTGGATCTAATAGATATATCATTTTTGGGACTAATTTAAGCAACTACTGGCTCAGTTACGCGGGCTGGCTCAAGCAAAGGGTCGGGAGGAGGACATTTTCGGGGCCGTCGCGACGGGCCTCCCGGGGCCTCCCCGGGCGAGGACGGAATGTTAAGGAGCGCAAGTGAATAGTTACAATTTTAACCTTATCTCAATGAATTAAATCTCACAACGAGACTATACTCGTAATTGCATTTTCATCTATATACGAGCATATACGAGTATATGCTGTTGGATACGAGTTACGGTAATATCCAGATTATGTTGTTTTTCTACTGAAGGCAACAATGAAGTCCCACATCGAAGCTTCGAAAAGAAGTGACTTAAGTAGTTTGCAGGCAAAACGAAATTTCAGAGTTCCAACTCCCGCAGTTAAATCTGCTTACGCGCAAAGACTCCCATATTTTCTACACCTCCACGTCTATAATGCGGTGATCAAACAGTGCAAAATAAGAAACCTCACTCGAACGCAAATTAAGAATAGACTAACATCCTGGCTACTAAATCTCTCATATGATGAAGCAGAAAATGTCATTAAAGTGGTAAAATAAGTTTTTGCATAAATCTGCCACTCTCTTGTCTCGTTCTTACACACTCTGAAACACATACCTACCCACACCACACATTCACACTTACTCACACATACAAGGAAAACACTAGTTTTTCTATAATATACGAGTAGACACTCCCATACCCATACACACAGTCAAGCGTATACTGTTTTATTATTATTATTTTATTTTTTTAATACTTTATACTTTACATTTTTTCATTTTATCTTTTGTTATTTTATGTGATGTAAAATTGTATAATGGCAAACCCTCCATATTGGTACCCAAGATACAGGCTTGCCTAGTTTGGGACCAATGATCAAAACTGTGTGAAACTTTTATTGCAATAAATTTTATTATTTTATTTTTTTATTTTATTTTATGTTGTTCAAAGAGTTATGCTTTGGGGGGTGAGTGTTCTCGGGGACGATAACAGCCCCAGAGAATATCACTTCTCTGCTCTCCGTGTATTTGAGTGCCAGAGAGTTTACGTTGGTGGTCCAGTCGAATGCTTTGAATATCACCTCTCATGCACGCTATGCAAGGTTGGTTTTTCTTTACCATAAGCACCTCAAGGGGTCATTGTACTACTTATTCTAATAAATAAAATTCTCGTTCCGCAATGTTTGTTACCAAACTCCTCCGTAACGGCTAGACCGATTTGTATGAAATTTTGTGTGCACATCGGGTAGGTCTAAGAATCGGCCAACATTTATTTTCATACTCCTAAATGATAAGGGTGGTCCACCCCAAACATTTCATATGGCAAAACTACGTTTTTTGGGTCAGCTAGTTTTAAATAAATTTTACTGTGGGACGAACGTAGAATTCCGAAAAAAACTAGGTATTCAGTACTTATCCTGTTTACTTATACCGACAACATGAATGGAGCATTTGTTTTTTTTTTTGGTAATTCAGGGTTGTTCTCTTATTAAAAGTTGATAGTAATAATGAGCACAGTGACTCCCTAAGAGGCTTATGTTTTTACAAAAACTAAGGTTGTGTATATAAGGGTCTACAAAACGCATTGGACCACTTAAAAATATTGATACGAGTGTAAAAATATTATCTATAAAGGGTGGGAGGGACATCGACGCACTTTACTTATTACTAGCAATTATTTGTTTTTTACCTAATGATACTAGTAGGGGTGATTAGGAGAAAACTTAAGCACGCATGGGATTTGCTCCAAAGAAGAGGTCTACCGAGCATGGACGCCGTGCATATCCCGTAACAACTTTTTTACTTTTAAGGAAGAACGTAGGCGGCCGTTTTTCAAAGTGATTTCGATGAATTATTTTTATAATCGCTGTGATTTAGTACTTTGGTGATTCGTCGTTAATGGTGGAACACAGATTCTTTTGGAATCCTAATAAAAAAATTAAAAGTCCTCATTTTTGCCTATTTTTTGCCATCCAATAGACAAAATTAACTTAGATTAATATCCCATAATTCGCAAAAGTAGCAATCAAAAAATCTATCTTAATTTTTACAAAAGATATGAATAAGTTGTATACCTACTTAAACATAGGAAAAATTACTACATTTGGTACATATTAATTGGAAAATTTGTATAGTTAAAAATGTACTGGATCCCTAGACACTTTTGATAGGTGTATTAACATGAACCTCAATCAGATAGATTTATTTTGTTTTTTTTTTTGCTTTTGAAGTCGATGGTATTAGGTATATATATATATAATATGGTATATGCGGCTTCGACAAACAGATAGACAGACAAAGCCGCAACATACTCGTAAAGGTTCCTTTGTAACTTTTTTAGTACGGAACCCTGGCAATCAATGAAACGTTTGTACCCTTTCAATTTCAAAGACTATTCAACCTTGTCAAAAGACAATCTCTTTCAAGTCATGAGAAAGCATTGTTCATGATCTGAGTGTTTTTACCTAAAGTCTATCTAGGCCCTCTTTTTGAACTGAAATATATTGCCAAGGGACTTTTTCACTGACATGGTCGACTTCCAGTTTATCCGGATGCAGATGAATACTAATATTTCCATGGAGCGAATGCCTATCTGACCTCCACATCCAGTTACTGGGTAACGCGATACCCCTTGGTTAGACTGGTTGTCACATATTCGGGCTTCTAACTACCCGTAACGACTGTCAATCTACAAATATCAGTTTTCAAAGTTTGTTTGTACACACATACATAAACTCAATCCTCTTTCCCATTCAGTGTAGGCAGTAACTCCTATTATACTTACTCAAACTCTTTTTGCTTCATTTACGTTCATACATCTGGTCATACACGCACGCCAGTTACGATTACTACGCACCTGACCTTTTAAAGGTTTAGATTTTTAATAAAGAAACATAAATACAGAGTACAAACCTTCCTATTTCATTCTGTTAATAATTAACAAGTTTTCCTAATTAACAGCTACCCGAAACAATTATAAACACCAAATCTTCGTACGTTACCACCACTGTCTCGTTAGTCTTGTGCTTGCAAGCTGTACTGCGTGAGATCGTGAGTTAGATGATATTGCGTTATTCAATTGTTTAGTAACAGCATGTTGCCTGTGGACTTATGCCTATTCGATGTTAATAGGCTCGCCTTATTACATGGGATTTAGACATAACTGGCGAAATTTGAGCGTACTATAAGAACACTTTTGCCTAACTTTAATCCTTCTAAACACGAAACGACCTTTAGAAGGGGCAACTAGAATAATTTTAATATATATTTTTACGTCAAAGTGCCTTTTTAATGGTCTAATTGAAATAAATAATTTGACTCTGACTTTGGCTATCTCTACGGGGTTTACAGGCGTGATGTTTTGCATGTTTTTCACAAGTCAATGACGTCGATTGTCTTTACATTTGTTTCCCTCTAGTACCTTTTATTTAGCCAAAACACCCTTTTAATTTAAATGCTGCGTAGGCACCCTAGTAAACCGGTTTCCCTACTTTATATACAGGCGGCATTTTAAGTACATTCAGTGGTTGCGTGCGAGGTTAAAGTTCACGAAAAATGTACACCGTTTAAGGTTATACATAATATATGTATAAGGCGGATGCCACACTGGAAGACACCGCTCCGGTCTGCGTTCGACTCCGTACGGCAAGCGTTATCAGCGTGTTACATAATGCGATTTTTCACTTTGGTACTTATTTGGGGGTATGAGGAACAGGGTGTAAAGTTCCTGATCAACCATTGAAAAAGGAGGATCTTCCGATCAGACGGGACTTGTGTCTCGTGGGCCGCTGCCCGACGGTTACCGTCGAGTTCTTATATATCATGCTCAATCGCGCGGATAACTTTAATATAGAGATGTAAGGCATCAGATTTAGTTTTTATGTGGCGAGATAGATGTCGCTATACTTACAAGCAAAGCATCAGCACCTATGTGCGTTCCAGTGTAATATCTTCCTAAGTCTGGAACATTATAGAAACGCCAATTACGACGACTTATTCATGTATGCTGACTACTTCTTAGCCACCGTTTCGTCCGTGTGTATTCAGATAATGTATTCATCAGAGGCACGAACGTTAGACGTAAACGTCAACGCTTTTTCAATCGAAAATACAACTATCTTATGGCATTTCGGTTTAAATTTATTCAATAGATGCGTTTGTTTACACATAAAAAGTAACCTATATTATTGCATTTTTGGAGCAATGTGTTAATTATTTACACTTTTAGATACCTAAGTAATTTAAAACTAGATGAATAACTCCTTATTTTTTTTAAATTTGTACAACTTTTTATGCATGCGGAGTTTGCCTGTAAGTGATTGTTGCACTATTGCATACATACATTCGCATGTTACCCTTAGTATAGAACCTATATAAACAATTGTTGGTGAACCAAATAAATAAATACATCGTTCTTTTTTAAACGTACGCACGTAATGCCACCATCTTTAAAGTTTCAATTCCTGAATACAGCAAAAGTCACTTTAAAAGAAGCTTTTGGAAATAATCTAGAAAACATATTTTACATATACCTACATACGTAAAGTCCCGCCTTTTACTCATGGTGGTAGGGAGAAAGTACAAAACGCCACCAGCAACGATCCTAACATAGTTCTTTAGCATCTAGACATATACCAACGCCCATTGCGAGTACTACGCAACTGACCTTTTTGTTAAGAACATCGCCAATAAGGCCAGTTTTGGCAATCCTCCCGGCGTTTACACTCACATCTGCCTTATTTTGTCACTTCTCATTCATTCTCTCACCAAGACCTTGCATTATTCAACCATCTATGCGTACTCTTTTCATTTTTGTCACTACATCTTTTAAACCAAAAATTTGCTTTGTCCCATAATTCCTGAATAAAATAGAATAGGTTCCCAATTTATTGGGAATATATTATTTTAATAAATTAAATTTTAAGTTTGTACTGTATATACAATTACGCCATAAAACTAACTATATACATATTTACAAAAACAAAATAAAATAAAAAACCCACCAAGGCACTCAAAATACTCTTTATTTGCTTAGGATATAGGTACCTACATACAAATAAGTTCTTAGATTTTATACCTATTATAATATAATTAAGAACTTATTTGTATGTATCTATGTACATTCTGCCTTAATATAGCATGCAATTTGTATACAAAGTAAAGTTTTTTTTTATATTTTATCTTTCATTCACATCATTCATAGTTCTACCACTCATAATTTGAAAGGAATAAATCAAGTTGTAGGTATGTGACCAAAAACTTGTTTTATTGCACATCGTACCCTAATTAGAAAGTGTAACTATTTTACTAAGTTTAGAGTTGATTTACTTTTATGTAGAATTGTTCGCTGACGAATTCATTCTGAGACACATAAATGCATGCTTCTGTCACTACTGGTGAGGACTATGTCTCATCTTCCAGGCCAATAAGCAAGTCACGGAACTGCTTCACAAACATATATCTACATATACCTTACTTGTTACACAGAAGATTTTGAACAATCAGTGGGCGTATTACCTAGCTACTGTTGTAAATACGCTATTATATATGCAGAGTGTGTTTCACTTCGCTTGTTTGAATAGTAATCTGGTATAAGGAAGTGGCTTGTCTCGCTGTGGTGAAAAATTATAATATGGCACTATATTTAGGTTTTGGACCGAAGTGCTGAACTTAGATTAAATTTTATACGCATTTATACTTCGTTTATACAAATAAACCAAAATTGAAGTGTCTGTTTGTGATGTGAAAATAACACCTTTTTACTTAATGCACATGAAAGTTTACACGCCAAATATACCGCAAAAAAAAACACTTTTTTTTGTCCGACTGTCTGTCAGTCAGTATTTCTGTTTTTTTTTAATTATTTTCAAAATGGCTGAAACGAGACTTTCTTCAAAAAAAAGCTGATGTACTAAGGAGTAACTTAGGCTATTTTTAATTTAGGAAAACAAATCAGGGTTCCACGCAAAAAAAATCTTTGAGATTGTTAAATTCCACGTGGATGAAGTCGAAGAACAACTAGTCTATAATAACATTACACAAGTTTCAATAGAACCTAGTCGTTATTTCCTTATGAGCGTTTGATAAGAACCGTGATTTCATAATTACGTAACAGGAATCTATGTTATCACTATTTGCATATAAATTTCCAAACTATAATGCAGTTATTTTAACAACATCAAACATTAACATTCGATATTTAACGGTAATTGTCTAATCTTAATTTAAATGGAGTTCAGGTTTCTATTGCCTACATGTTCTTTAAATGGAGGGATACAGTTTGTACTTATAGCTTGAGTACTAAGTAGGATATAAATATACATATATATAGGATCCAAATATTTCTGAGGTACCAGTTTAAGTATTTATTCGCGCGTTGAAATTGCGCATGACGTCACGCCGTGCTGCACTTTTAACGTAACAGTGACGTCATAAGCCCCTTCTGAACTTTGATGTGCTATATTATTTTGTACTTAAAAGGAACAAACTACTACACACTTGCGTGTTTATGGTTTCGTACTACATTCTTAGTCCTATTTTTTCTCAAATTGCTTTCTTTTATCTTTCCTCAGTCTTAGTAACTAAGCTTACTACCTAACTTGCTAGCATAGTACTAGGAGCTTCTTTAAACTAATTAGTTCTGAAAAGTGTAATCTGAGCTTTATGAAAATAAAACGTAGTTACAAGAAAAAATGCGAGATGATAGAAAAATATGTTTTAGATATACTGTGTAGTTTAAATTATTGTTTTTATGCACCCCGAAATCCTTCCCAGAAGTACCTAAGTAAGTTAAGTATTGTCTTGCAAAACCAGTCTTCCCGTGCACTTCAGTTCACCTACCCCACCAATCACTCACCCGCCTAATGTTTAAACTAATGAGCTGACACAGTATAAATAAACAGCTATGTAGCTGTGATTAGCACTTTATGACGTGCCATGAATAGTTACTAGGCTGTGACTAAGCGTAATTAACGCTTGACTTGTGTTACTAGCTTGCGTTTGGTGAGTATAAATTGAGTTAACCATGTTCATTTTTCACTGTGTACGAACATTTTAAACGACATTTTGTATCTAAAGATGATAGAATAAAATAAATACTGATATGACTTATAGAAGGTGAAGGGTGGGCGTTTTGGGGGACAGTCTTATGTAAACGTTTTGACGTTCAAGAAGTGCTGATTTTCAGCCTTATTTGAATAAATGAATTTTGATTTGATTTTGATTTGATTTCATAGAGATAGTACTGTGTACTATAGTGACGAATTTACTATGCCTATAACTGTCTATGTATGTTTTATTGAGTAAGTTGTTGAAGTAGCATATTCAATTCAATTTATTTAAATCAGACTTAGTTGTCCATATAGAGTTAGTAGAATACATAAAAACTTACAAACTATGTTAGTAATAGGTACATAAGTACTATTTCGTATAGACTTGTATCCATTGCTTTCATAGAGGACTTTCTATTTTTCCAGCAATTACCTTCAAGTAGGTACCATAACAAATAAATAAATAACTACAACAACTGTCACTGCCTGACTTCAGGGAATACAGGCCTGATTGTATGTGTTTTATCTGGAATTGTGCCCAGTTAATGGCAATAGACTCGCCCTAAGTAATAGCACTTAAACCAAACTGGCGAAATGTGGGTGTACAGCCGCCAGCACATCAAGGTACCCCAAACTGTAAAATTTTCTAAATTGAACATGTACCTTACTCGTTTGTTATAAAGTTGAAAAACTATCAAAGAAATTTGACACATTGGGGTAGCTTGATGTGCTGGCCTCTGTACTATAGTTACACCTCTGCCTACCCTAGGTATTTATGTAGTGTGTTTGACCAGTTGTGTGAACGTAAACGAAGCAAAAGGAGTATGTTAGGATCGTAGTAGGTGGCGTTCTGTAGTTTCTGCCTACCCCCATGGGAAAAAGGCATGAGTTTCTGTATATTAGTATTACAACAACTATATATAGGATAGATTAAATACCGAACATCCTAATACGAACGCTATTTTTTGGCACATATCAAATATGTAAGGCAGGTTCTAATAAGTGAACTTGGTAAAGGGTAAAAACGGATTTCCAGCTTTACTTTGAAAAAGGCGTGAGTTTATGTATGTATAATGTAGCTATTTAGAGTAGCACTTTTTTTTCAGGCCTACAAAAGCGTGTTGTTTTTCCATTCTACCTCCCACAACAAACTTTATGCTGTCATTGGCAGGCCGTGTGTGTTTGTAACAACATAACTGCGGCCAATTTCCTAGAAATTGAGGCTGGCCGCATTTTTGGTCCATTCAAAAAGGTTGGGAAAATTTCTCAGCATTTCAATTAGTAGTCCTCCGTGTACGTAATCATATTACCTACTCGCATTTCAAAAATAGTTTTGCATTCTCGCCGAAACTCTATTTCAATTTAGGAACACTTTGTAAACGCCCTTTTTTAAATAGAGAATACAACTAGATGCCAATAAAATTATGTTAAGGATATTTTTTTGCAAACATTGGATTGGATTGTTTTTACAAAAATGAAATATTTGACACTTGAACATTTTACAGATAAATATCACATGGCTGATAAATATTACGCGTACATAATCGAATAAAAGAATCTATCGGGATGACCCAGTGGGAGTACTTGTCTTTCATGCATGAAGTGGGTTCAAATCCAGGCAAGTACCTAACTTTTCCATTCATATGTACACACTGATTGACTCGTTGTTCTTGTTATCGATAACGCTACTGCTGAGCACAAGGTCCTGGATTCGATTCCCGGGTCGAGCAAAGTGTTATTGGGTTTGTCCATCTGGAATTTTTCAGTAACAGCAGGATTTGTTCCCGGTTGATGGCAATAAACTCGCCCCCTATTACGCGGGACTAAAACATAACTGGCGCAATGTGGGTGTACAATAAGTACGCCTCTGCCTAACCCTTCGGTCATTACCGGCGTTATGTTATGTATTTGCTAAGTTTATCGAAGATTATACTGAACTCGGTGAAGGATAACATCTTGACGAAACTTAGACTTATCATTTTATTATTAATACATAAGTCAGTAATCGCCATCCTGCCTTAAGCAAGCATGGTGATTAATGTTCGTGCCATCTCTGCAAGAGAAGACGCCTTTTGCCCTGTGGGACAGTAACAGGCTGGTATTATTAATAGACCAGTAAAAGACCAGTCAAAAAATAAAGCACTTCGTGACCAAACAACTTGCATGGCAAAGAAAATAATAATAAAATACCAACTGCCAAGCCGCATATTGCCGTAAACTTAGTTTTATTTCATTCTGTAGGGTTCCGCATTAATTTCAGAAAACTTTATTATACAGAACAGCTGCTATTACCCGGTCTGTGTCGTGATGTGAATAGTTATAATACTGTAATTGCGTTGTGGTTTTAAAAAAAGAACATGATATACTTTCTTTAGTTTAGGGTTACCTACTTAGAAGTGTTTTAGTGTAAAAAATGAATAGGAAAAACCTTCTTGGCTTAAAGACGTTGGTTTCGTTGTGGTTTCGTTACTTTTGTGTACAAAAAATGCAAAAAACGCCTCTCTTGAAAGGAGACCTTGAGAACAGGCTCCAGAAAGGGTCTCACTAAGTGTAGCTGAATTCCTATCAACATCACCGTACCAGTAATAATTGACCGTTTTTTATGCTGTTGTGTTGAATCTACCGTATAACAATAGCAACTAATGGCGAATTTTACTAACTAAGCTGACACTCATTGTCGAAAGCGGCCAGTGTCATATTGTAGTGGAATTAAGTGACACTGACAGCTCTTGACCGCGGTTTAGGTGATGATGATCGGATAGCATTCAGTTTTATTAGTGAAATATATCCTAAATCACTAAACATTCCTAATGTGTCAGTGTCAAAAGCTGTCAGTGTAATTATAGTAGTGGAATCAAGTGACACTGCTCTTGAACGCGGTTTAGATGATGATGAGTAGATGGATGGATCTTAAGGCCTTTTCTCATGAAGAAGGAATGACCATTGATTACCTGCTTAATTTTTTTGCTTCACCAAAGTCTGTGATGTCTAAAATAATCTTAGAAAGTGATATCACTACAAAGCCAAAGCTACTCTATATGACATCACAAATCCACCTTTTGCCAGTTAAATTTAAGTACCATGTAATAGGGGGCAAGCGGGAAACCTATTACCACCAACTGAACACTTTATTCTAATCTGAGTTTTTATATAATTTAAATTTGAATTTTTAAATTTAATACTTTGTTAATTCATATTTGCATGCCTCCTGGTAAAATATGGCTGAGCTCGCAATGTACCTAACTAAACACCACATGTTATTGTATTACCCATATTTGCAAATAAACTATCTTTATCTTATCTTTAACACAGATCCAGACTCTAGGTTGCTACTGAGAAATTCCAGATGGATAAACCAGTAACACTCTGTCCAACCCAAGAATCGAACTCAGAACCTCATGCTCACTAGACCAACGAAGCAGTAAACTACTCTATAAATGTTTTATATTCACAACAGTTGCCACAACTTTATGTAGTGCCGTGAATAGTTACAGTTTCACAAGCACGGCGACTAAGCGCAATTAAGGCGTGTGTACACGGAACAACAGAAACGGAACGCGTTCGTTACCAGCCTTAATTGTTTTAGAAACGCTTGCTTTTTTCCCCTGAAGCACATGCAAAGTCGTTCTCGGTAATAAATAGTGTAGCGAGGTTTTGTAAGTAATTTTAGTTTGCATGTTAGTTGATTAATGGCGTTCTTTAGTTTAGATTTTAGTTTGTGTTGTGAAAAGCAAGTTAATAGATTGTACATAATGCCGTAAAGAAAAGAAACAAAAACATTTATTTAGCACAGTCTCAGGCACACAACGACACAATACTAAACTTAAAATTAAGAAAACAAAACACAATTCTATTTTTTTTTCTTGACCTATATTGTCCCATTGCTGGGCATAGGTCTCCCCGATATTCTTCCAGTCCTCTCTCTCTGTGCGGTTTTCTCCGGCCAATCGTTTGCAAATTATATAATACCCGTTTTTATTACCTCAAGGGTTAATCAGAGGTGTACCCATAGTAAGTATACTCACATTTCGGTTATGTTTAAGTAGAATGTAATAGGAGACGAGCCTGTTACAATCGACCGGGCACAAATCCAAAAATCCCAGGCGGACAAATCCAAAAAAACGGCCCGATCCAGGAATCAAGCCCAGGGCATCATGATCAGTGATACTAATAAACATGATGTTATGTTATATGGCAAATCAACGCTTGCTGGGTCAGCTAGTGCTGACCCAGCAAGCGTTGATTTGCCATATACCTCTATATTGCTTGGTGATAGAAGAGTGAAAATTTGAAGTTGTATGTATTTTTAAATGCTGTATCATAAAAAAATACAAACAAGCAATTTAGTATAAAAAATAAAAAAAATACTTAGGGGTGGACCACCCTTAACATTTAGGGGTATGAAAAATAGCTAGTAGCCCATTTTCAGACTTACTGAATCTGCATATAAAATTTCATAAAAATCGGTCAAACCGTTTCGGAGGAGTATGGTAACTAACATTGTGACACGAGAATTTTATATGTAAGATTGAACTAGGTGCCGGAGGCCGCACGCCAGTGATAATAAAATCAGTATAGTAAGCTGGACATGTGATCTAATGAAACTCGGTGCTACGTTATGCCAGCTTAAAATCGAAACGCTACCACCGACGAGTAGTTGACTGTACAGACCCCAAACTGTCAAATTTTCCCAATCGAACATGAACCTTATTGTTTTGTAAGAAAGTTGAAAAACTATCAAAGAAATTTGACAGATTGTGATAGCTTGATGTGCTGGCTGCATAAAAGCGCTTAGAACTTAATTGAAATATTTAATTAATATAAACATTTCCCGGAAAACATAAGTCCGTAGTTCGGATGTCAGAAAATAAACACCGTAAATATGACCCAAAACATCAGAAGTGCTCCAGTTAAAGTATGCAAAGCTCCTTAATTTTCGCCCCCACTATAGTTTTGAGAAACTAAAACAATCTCTATTGTAACAAACATAAGGAACACAATTGTTTGGGTAAACTAGCGTAGTATATTGTTGCTTGGGTCGTCGGTGTAAATCGACTTAATTTGTTGCGAGTATTTCTACTTGAAACCTTGTCTAAGTGGACCGGTCTTCGTCTACTAAATATGTCTTTTGTAAAGTAATTATTTGGTAAATGTTTAACAAGTAGTCATAGTTATCGTCTTCTTGGAACTTTGGTAAAGTATTTCAGTGTAATCATTTTCATCAGCATTATTAGTGGCAAAAATTAAAATGTGTATGCTAAGATGGCTTGGTCATGTTGAGAGTATGAACGAAAGACGACTAACGGAATGTATCCGAGATGTAAGTGAAATATCCAGGAGTGACGTCTTATAAAGACAGGTACTTACACTGACTATATAGGTGTTGTTCAGATGGATCAGATGCGTAATCATAACCGGCGTGCGTGTATTACCAGATGTATGAACGTAAACGAAGCAAAAGGAGTATGTAAGGATCGTAGCTGGTGGCTTTCTGTATTTTCTGCCCACTACCCTTGGGAAAAAGGCGAGAGTTAATTACAATAACTACATACATCAAAGGTCGAATATCGAAAATCATAATTAGAACGATAGAGATACCCGAAGGATATATTGAGAGGATTGGCATATATATCAAATATGGAGGGTGTATCTATATCATATACTAATAAGTGAGAGTCTTGAGCTTGGAAATGTGTAAAACTGTAGTGATATGTAGCTTCGATGCTTACATAAATCTTGGAAGCTAGTGGGCTTGAATAAGCTTGTGTTAAGCAACAGCTTCTTTTTTTTTGTAACCACCCGACACTTGTAATTTATCCCAAAAAAAACAAGTTTGGGGGAGTTTCCAGTATCATGTACTGAACTCATGGTATCAAGTTGTCCGTCGATGGTCCATTCCACTCTGTATTAGGTAGATCTCTGCCTAATCCTTAGGGGAATACAGGCGTGCCGTTACGGCTCACAAGTATAGAGGCCGCAGCACAAAGGATCCGATAAAAATAAAATCCTATAACTTCGAATGACTCACTGTCATTGTTACAAATGTTGACGAACAAACTTCTTCAAAACAAAATGTATTGCCACACCGATATTGTTCGGTTACATTGAAATGAGACTATTACCCGCTTAATGGTTTTACCAAATTGCTGATAGGCAAACTTGTTTCACAATAAATAGGGGTAATTTGTTACCCGACCCCAGCTCAGTGAAGCGACCTATGAACTTGATCAACTTGCCCTTATAGGCCTAAGGAGGCAAAGCAGAGCGAGAGAGAGAAGACAACATCGCACGCCCCATTTACGTGAAATATTGCTTTCACAAAAATTGCTTCTATTTTTTCAAGCAAAATCAATCACGGGAAGTTTGTAATGGAAAATTATTTCGAAGATACTTCCCGTTTGGGATTTAATTTAATTTTTAATTAAGTTTAAGAGGCCCTTTCTTTGCTGACCTTGGCGCGAAACAACAGGATTTAGCTCGTGAGTTGTTGGTATTGTTGGGTCGTGTTTGCCCTGGCTAAGTATAGACTATGTTGTTTCAACCCTTTTGTATTGTGAGTGTACGACACGTGTATGTATTTACAACATAATTTTGTAAATGCTTACGCTTGTGAAAACACAGTGGTTTTAGATATAATTATTGTAGAATGTTTTGTAAAAAGAACTCAAATGGAGCTTTGCCGCGTGTTGATGCATTGTGGGCTAAGACCACCATAACGTGGAACCCTGGAAAAGTCTAACGGCATCGCGGAAGACTATGACATAGATGGCTGGACCAGCTTGAGGTGGGATTGGTACATGTTGACGTAGGATCGAATTGAGTGTGCAGTGGGACAACTAAGGCTGAATTAAAAAATCTATACGTAGGAATGCATGGTCACCTATATTATAAGAACAAATTAGAAGAAGAAAAGAAAGTAAGTTATAAATTGCAGATCATTAATATACGCTAAAACAAAAGAAATCACTCAAAGTTGAAGGTCAATCATTTATTTCAATTAGACCGCTACTTTTGAAAGTCAAGAATTTACAAAGACGCCTCACTAATCATCGCTTTCTTATGCTTAAAAGGAGCGGAGTAGGGAAGTCTTCAAGCAACACATTTGAATAAGATGCAACGTCAAAGTCTTTAAACTTTGCCCAACGTCAAAATTAAAAATAAATTTGGGCATCTTTATTATTTATAGTAAAGGTTTCTTACTTTCCACACTGATCAATTCTTACCGTTTATATTGTACCTATCCACTTCTCCTATACCTACATAACCTAAAAAGTAAGTAAGTAAACCCAAAACAAAAATAACAAGGATAAATATAGAAATCTGAAGGGATTTATTAGAAACAATTGGTCCTACTTCAAGATTGAGCAATGGCCGCCGCCGGCATTTCGTTTAAGTAATTGAAGTTGCGATACTAACATAATTTATTCAATTGAATTGGATATTGCTTCAAAGATTGTTAAATATTAAGTTTTCTGTTTCATTAAGACAGCTAGAAAAGTTTGCTATATAATTTGCCTATGGATATAAAATATTGATTCCAAATACGTGCTCAATGAAGAAATGGCGCTATGGCGCTCATTAGGAGAGGGCTATGTCCAGCAGTGGACTAGTATAGTCTGATGATGTTGATGATGATGATGACGTGTTCTTTGAACTTATTTTGTCACGTTGCACAATTTTAGGTAGGCGCAAAAGTTATTGATTCATTCTTATATGACTGCGTCACCAACATGCTAATGCCATAGCGTCACCGACATGCTAATGTGACGGCGTCACCGACTAGCATATAAGTTTTCGCTCTGGTCGGCCGTCCCCATGACTTTTTCTAACTCCTCCGCTGTTCTTTTCGGATTAATTTCGTTGCGAGATCCAAGACAGTTGAATCGTTTCTCCGGGACTGGTCGGGCTTCATTATCTCGACACCTTTCTGGTGGTCGCCACTGTTGATTCTGGTTTTCAGGAGTTGCAGTGGTATGGGAATAGTGTGGCGGGCTTGTCCCATAAAAAAAAGTCCCCATGACTGCATACTTTTTAGACATGGAAACACTGAAATTTAAAAGAAATCGTCCCTTCACCACAAGTTCCTACATGTACAGACATACAAATTGCAGATTTGAAAATCATTTTCTGACCGAGCACCATACCGACCGTTTTCCGATAACCGAACATACAATATTTTTAAGACAAATCAAAACACGTCTAAATCTGCGACACTTGCTTTCAACGAGTGAAGTAAAGCCGGTGACTTATCAAGACGTGTTAGAGTATTAGCTTAACAGCAAATAGACAGACGGATCAGTGGGATTAGCGTTACCTACCACAAGTACTTACATCTCTCCAACATTGCTCGAGGGAATGGGGGAATATCGCCGAATATTCTTACGATTGGTTTAGCCTATCAAAAATTCACGCGTGTTTTTCTCAAAGAGTCAGGCAGAGGTATTCTTTTGGCCATGTAATAGGGGTTCAACGTTTTGCACAAATCCTAACTTTCCTACTACTGAGATATTCATAATAAAACGACTAGTTCTGATTAAAACGTAGCTACATTGTTTTTTTAAATTAATAATCGCCTCAACAGAAAATATTATATGCGTCCCAAACTAAATGAATAAGTAATCAAAAATGTCTCTTACTGACATTTTTGGTTACTGATTTAATGTTTTTAGGTTTGGTCTTAGGTTTGATTACCGGGTCAGGAAGGTCTTATTGGGTAATTACCTCATGCTTAGACCAGTTACTAGGCAATTGACGACCGTTGTGGCGCGGCGGGCGAAGGTCCGCCTGCGACGCAAGAGGTTGCGGGTTCGATTCCCGCCTTGGGACAAATGTTTGTACGATCTACAAATATTTGTTCCGGGTGTTCTGGGTATTTCCTATGTATAATAAAAATATCTATCTATGTAATGTATTGTATTAAGTATATCAGTCATCTAATACCCATAACACAAGCTCTGCTTAGCTTGGGGCTAGATAATGCTGTGTGGATTGTCCAGCATTATTTATTTATTTAATTAGATATCAGTTACCAGTTAATATCAGTTTAATAATTAAGAGACACATTCTCCAAAATTCGAAACAATCCAACCTAAATTCTAGTCTTTATATAAAAGTACTAAGCCCCGCCCGCTCCAAACGTATCTCACAATAAACCCTAATAAATGAATATACACGACTAACATGTACACACATTCCCGAAACTTTTTTTCATGAAACGATTCGTACAAAAAGCAGAAAAGTTTGCGAAAATCCACCTTTGAGCTTTGTAATGAACTTTTTAACTTTCACAGTATCACGTAGGAGTGTATATAAATATGTTTCTGTATCTTTTTTTTTTTATCTTCAATTACTTTGTTGAAATTCAGGTACAGTCGCCAGCATATCAAGCTACCCCAATGTGTCAAATTTCTTTGATAGGTTTCACCTTTATCACGAAGGCATAAGGTTCATGTTCATTTAGGAAAATCTGACAGTCTGGGGTAGCTTGATGTGCTGGCGACTGTACCTGAATTTCAACAAAGTAATTGGAAAGGGTCTGTAAGTTTGTAAAAAGAGGATTTTATTGCTTCGGACTTTTCAGCTTAGAATTTGGACTGAAATCAATAGATTCTAGCTTAATATGGCCGGATCATTTCAGAATACAAACCTTTCATAAATTTCAGGTAACTGCACAACACAAATATGGTTTAAGAACTTTATTATTCCTCATTAAGAACTAACAATAATTCACTTACTGAGAAATTAAATTAACATAATATGTTTTTGAGCGTACAAATACGCCTTTTAACTTGAATGTACCTCTTGAAAATAGATTAAGAGTCCGTGAAAATGGATTAGACAACACTGGTATACTCCCACACATTTAGGAACCAAAATAATGTTATAATTCTGTTTCAAAAATGGCTGAACAAGCTGTTATGTTTTTATTCGAGAGTTTGGGGTTCAGTTTTATGAGAGTGACCTTTTTATATTTCGTCGAGATAAAAATATACCCACCCTCTTTATCTTATACGTACTCATTTATAAGTTATGTCATACCTTCATGTTTAACTTTAAATAACGCGCAAGAATAAATTGCTTCGTTTAAAACTTAAACCATGTAAATATAGGTGTGTAATAACGTAAAACGGAGCATTTATGAAACTTCTTCCAAACTTTGTTTAATATAATTGCAAATTAAGATGCTCCTGCTTATTATTTGTATCCTATGAGGTTAACGGACGCCCTTATTTGAAATAACATGCTGAATTTAAATGGATAAACCATATAACTCGAAGAAACTTTATTAAATGTACATATTGAACTGAAACTATCACGTTTAAGTTTGTTTTTAAGTTTATTTAGTTAGATTGAAGAAAGAAAAATCAAAATAAAAAAGATTATTTACGCTCAACATTGTGTATGCCTATCGTATGAGGTTATTTGACGTATCATTCTGAATTTAAATGGATAAACCATATCTCTTCAAGAAACTTTGTCAATGCACGTTTTAAACTTATGCTATCATCATCACATTTCAGTTTGTTGCTAAGTTTAATTAGTTAGACTGAAGAAAGAAAAATCAAAATAAAAAAGATTATCTGCGCTCAACATGTATAATATGTATTAAAACACAAAAAAATACAAATGGGTAAAATAATTATGCGTCACAACCAGGCCTTTTTTGTGTAAATATAAAGTTATACTTACTAGTACGGTACTTACGGTTATTTTGTTATATTAGGTCTTTACCTATGAAATTGCCGTTCTGCAGTACTGGCCATTTCAAATCAAAATATTTTTTGTTTGGCTAAGAATTCTAATTTCAAATTAATTTTATTTAAAAAACATGGATTTTTTTTTCCAAAAGTAGTCATTTGTTTATTGATTAGTGTTACATTTTCATCGCATTTAAATCTTTTTCGTCATCATGGATACGTTAAAAATTCGAGTAATTATGGAATATGAGTACCGTCGTGGCAGCAACGCGGCACAAGCGGCACGCAACATCAACGACGTTTACGGAGCTAACACTACAAACCAACGCACTACCTGTTATTGGTTTGCTCGCTTCCGTTCTGGAAATTTCGACCTGAAAAATGAACCTCGCGGTCGTCCGAAGACTTTGGTCGACAATGACGAATTAAAGGCGATTGTGGAAGCTGATGATACACAATCTACGGCTGAATTAGCAGCAGCTTTCGACGTTAGCGTCAAAACAATATTGGTCCATTTGCGTCAAATTGGCAAGGTAAAAAAGCTTGACAAATGGGTGCCCCACGAACTCAATGATCGCCAGCGCGAAGTACGCGTCGAGACGTGCCTTGCACTGCTCAACAGACACACAAATGAAGGAATTTTGAACCGCATTGTTACCTGCGATGAAAAATGGATTCTGTTTGATAACCGCAAGCGCTCAGCAAGTTGGTTGGATCCTGGTTCAGCACCTAAACAATGCCCTAAACGAAAACTTACCCCAAGAAAAGTGATGGTCACTGTTTGGTGGTCTAGCGCCGGTGTGATTCAACACAGCTTCTTACCAAACGGGGTGAGCATTACTGCAGATGTGTACTGTGAAGAATTGAACACAATGATGGAGAAGCTGGCACATCTCCAACCAGCATTGGTCAATCGCTCGTCTCCGCTGCTCCTGCACGACAACGCGCGACCTCATACTGCACAGCAGACGGTCTCCAAGTTGCAAGAACTGGGGTTGGAAGCTCTCCGTCATCCGCCCTACTCACCAGACCTTGCGCCTACAGACTACTACTTTTTCCAGAATTTGGATAACTTCTTGGCGGGAAAAAAATTCAATACCCGAGAGGCAGTACAAAATGCCTTTGAAGAATTTGTTGCCTCCCGTCCAGCTGATTTCTTTAAGAAGGGCATCAATAAACTGCCACTGCGTTGGCAAAGATGCATTGATTGCATGGGTGATTACCTCGATTAATACAAATAAAAAATACATGAAAAAAATTCATTTAAATTTTTTCATACAAAACGGCAATTTCATAGGTAAAGACCTATTATTTTTATTAATTTAATCTCGATTTCGCCCGCGATTTCGTACTTAAATAGAGCCTTTATTTTATGTCAGACCTCCAGCAATACATTTGTTGTAAATATAGTTGTAGCCCTGGCTGGGGGCCTTAAATTTATTATCACCACAGGATCGTCCGGTTAAGCAGTGAATAGCCGTCTAGTGCTGAACTGCGAGTGGCCCTACCTAAAAATACATCGGCGAAAACCAAATTCAATTCCATGCATTAGTTTTTGTGTGATGCGTTTACAAACATACATACATACAGACAGACAGACAGACAGACAGACAGACAGACAAATAAAAAATCTACAAACCTGTGCCTTGACTTTTGTTGCTTTGAAAAGGACCCCCATATAAGTTTTTCTTCAATATGTATAATTTACAGACATCAAACTGTCACAATTTTTTGTGTGTTTGTTTTTTAATGAGGTAATGAACAGCAAATTTAAACACCTAGTTTTTTTAAACTAGGTATTTATATTTTTATGCCAACAAAGATTTATAATACCAGTAACAAACCAAACTCGACCCTCTTATCAAAATCCTTTGGCATAATCATAACGGAATTAGTCAACTCTAACAAGTAATGGCTCATGAAAGGCCGCGTAAACCGTTTACAACGTGTGTATACATATATAAGTCATTTTATATCGCTACATCACCTTTAGCCGTAAATTCAGTTTGACAGCCCTTAAATTTGCCGATAGACTTTATCCCCCGTAATAACTCTGAGCCATGCTTTCAATCTTGATTTTAGAGATGGCATCGTAATATGACATTGGAGCAATTGGTTTCAAGTTTTTTTTTTTATCATATACAGTATTTACATATTGTATATATTTATAACGTAATTTTAATAGTAATGTAAAAAAACTTTTATTTTTTATTAATTTATTTACATTACATTATCTTTTATTTGATGTCACGGTTACGCGCAGTGGTTGAGCGATTGACCGCTGCGCTGAGTGTCCAAGTAGTTGTTCCGAGTCTGGCTGTTTGTGTATGTGAGTTGAGAAATTTTTGTAAACGCACCCACGATACAGGAGAAATTCCTAGTGTGAGGCAACGTTATGAAAAAACAATGGTCAATGGACATTACAATCAATCAATCAGTGTTACAAATACGTATTTTAAAATGTTGCCTCATCTAAATAAATTTACCAACTGCTTAGCTTAGTATAGGGTATCGAGATTGTTCTGCAGTATTAGGGAAACACATTTGAATACATATTTAAAACAAAAATAAAAAGTAGCTATAAATCTTAACGTCACAATATAGCCACCGACACCACTTATTTATCAAGTAAAATCCGGTAAGTCCATCCGGGTGTAAACAATTCTTTCATTTAGTTAATTGATTTATAAATAGCAAAGCTGTTCAGAAGATTTACAACAGAAACTTGTTATGTAGGGAAGATGAATAAATAATTAATCTCAATTCCAATAGAATTTAATTACGAACGTACGAAGGCATTATAAATGCAAAGCAAGTTTTACACCGTTACAGATTTTATGCGATTTAGAGGAACGGAATCAGTAACATCAAATTTATCACTCTCCCACCCTTAAAAATAAATTTTGATAATACCAGCCTGTTACTGTCTCATTGCAGGACAAAGGCCTCTTCTCATACAGAGAAGGCACAAGCATTATTCACGACGCTTGCTCAAGATGGGTTGGCGTTTTCAGACTTATATTAATTATATATAAATATATAAATATCTCCCATCTTTATCCTAATTTATTTGAAGTTTTCGTACCATGTCTTCTGCTATCAGTAGACATTTTAGTAGTCACCCCTTTTCTAGCCATATCATCTTAGTCATTTACGCTGAAAACTCATGACATTTTCCTTACCCCTTTGCATCACATGCTTGTACCATGACAACCGATTTGTACAAAACTTAAAGTCACCGGGGCCAATTACATACTTCTTCATGTATTCAGTTCTCATTTTATATTGAATGTTTTATCCAGAAATGGAATCAGTAATGGAAGCAATTTATTCATTATTCTCTTGCCCTGACCCTAATTTATTTGAGGTTTTCGTGACGTGTCTTCTTCTTCTATACTTCTATATCGCCATCTCTTTTTTTAAACAGTCTATCCATCCTATCTTTGATCTTCTCCTACTCTTTCAGTCATACACATTTGATCTTAAAACTATCCTCGCATCGTTTCGTCACATTTCACAGAGTCATTTCGTTACAACCTATTTCCACAAAACTTTTCAGTCACCGGTTCCAATTTAATACATCTCTTTAATTTATTCTTTTATACATTTGACATTTTATCCAGGAATTGAATCAGTAACCGAAGTATTATTTATTATTTAGTATTATTTACTAATTATGAATATTTTAAATTTAATTAATTTATTCGAGGCTCTGTTTTTGTACAGCTTTATGTGCAAGCAGTCTATTGTGGCGTTTCCAGTTAACAGGGATCAGTTAAAATTTTATTGACTTTTTTTTTATATTTAGGTATTTCAAAAAATAATTATTTATTATTTTGGAAAAAAAATATCGACGTGTCTCAAAATTAACGCAAGAGAAGTGATGAGATTGGCTGTTGGTAATACATTCAACCAATCACATTTTTGATGCTGAACAGTAGAGCTTGCGAACACTAGATCAAAAATCCAGGCCTGCGATAGTCAAAAACTGGGTCTAGGTAGATTTTGATAACGCGTTCATCGCATGCTTCAAAGCATTTTGGTAGAAACAATTTTCTAGAATGTTACAAATTTATTTCTCCTAATCTTTTACCTTGGGGCTTGTTTTTACAGAAGTTAAGCCAAGGACGTCCTACCTAACCTTTGTTACGAAAATAACAAGGGGATGTTTAGGCTATAAATATGGGTATTTTTAACACAAAAATTCATGAAAAAGAATGACTTCTGAGATGACTGCACAAATAGATGACGGAGGGATGATATGGAAGAAGAAGACATGCTGCGCCGACCCCAAATAAATTGGGGTAAGGGCTGGAAGATGATGATTCATGAAAAAGGATGTAGGTAAATGATAATAATGCCGGATGCTGTCTACTATGACACCTTCAAATTTAAATTTCCATGTTCTAAGACATGGAAGCTCCTATTTTTGAATTTGGAAATGATTAAGCAACGGCTTCGTTTCGGCTTCGGATATTATGTGTTTATACAATATACATACATACGTCACTCGTCCCAATCCTCGTATCGCTCGTCCCAATAGGTTTATTTAAAGTATTCTGCACAATCTGTCTGTTTTTCTGCTTCTCATCACTCTGCATGAAACTATGCTATCAGAGTACAGTTTATGTGCTACTACTACAAACTGCTTTACTGGTACTTTATTCAAAACTGGAAATCTGTGCTTTTCCCAAACGGTGTGAACGTTAAACTTATCTGAACTCTTACTTAGTTTTCTATGTCAATCTGATACATACATTTTGTTCCACGAGCCAACTTTCATGCAAATCGACTACTACTATAAATTGGAAAATGGCGTTTTGCCCACAATTTGGGCGACTCTTTCTTTGCGGAACGACTAATAGTAGCCTATTTTGTTTACCTGTAACGTGTAAATAAAACACGAATAATTTACAGTAATAATATTTTATCCATTTTGTTTCTGGCCAGTACGATACTTATTTTATTATTCTGAAAAAAAATATCATTTCTGAATTCCTCTGAAGGCCTCTTCTCATACAGAGAAGGCACGAGCATTATTCACCACGGTTGCTCAAGATGAATTGATGATTTCAGATTTATACAAAGTATAAATCCAGGTTTTTTAATGATGTTTTCCTTCACAGATATCAAGATAAACTTAGAAAGTATGAATAAAGTAAGTAGATATGAACGCAATCGAAGCCAAAACAGTATGTAAGGGTCGTAGTACGTGACGTTCTCTTGTTCCTGCCTACCCTCATGGGAAATATTCGTGAGTTTATACATGTATAAGTAACATTTATTAATTAAACAGTCAATGGGCCACCTTTCGTGTAAAGTTTCTTCACCGCCACCTATCCTTCGACCGTCATTATCTTTAACGACACCTAAGGTGACTCCTCTGAAGTAAAATTGTCCCCTTTAGGTCTTATAAGCACCTTGAATATTATAGTATTGAAGTTGAGGTCATAAGCCCACGTAGTTAGCCAAAATCTCCGACGATTCGCTCACTTTGATCCTCTTTATCAAATATATTATGTACCTACATTTAGTATGAGATAACCAATTTACTGACGGCAAAGAGCTTAGTAATTAAGTCATGATCAAATTAATGAAATTATTAGCGAGACTTAATTAAGCTAAAGTATTTTTTTTGTAAGAGTTTTAATTGTGATGTCACCGATTGGGTGTTTTTTTTTTTTTAAGTGATACTGTTTTGAACAATGTTACCCTCATTTTGGGACTGTCGGGTAAGTAAATAGGTAAAGTTAGTAATCTAAATATTCTTACATAACATCACGCCTTTATGCCCAGAATGGTTTGGCAGCGGTGTACTTTAGGTAGTAGGTGGCGAGCCTGTTGTCATCATCTTCTGGGTATTTACTATGTATAATAAAAAATATCTATCTATGTAATGTATTGTATTAAGTATATCAGTCATCTAGTACCCATAACACAAGCTCTGCTTAGCTTCGGGCTAGATGATGCTGTGTGGATTGTCCAGCATTATTTATTTATTTATCTGAACTGAAATCCAAACTGGGCTGGTAAGAAAAACCGGACGGTTAATGTTAATAACTATTTATCTGACCAGGGATTCGCACCCACAAGACACTAGATTATGTTTTAGAAAATAGTGAACAATTTCAACAGAACTGTCCAATGAATTTGTTTCGAAATCAAATCAACCTACTAGAAACTATTGGAATTGTCCAATGAAATTGGTTGTAAGGTATTTTTTAAATCTTCTAAATTGCTCTTTAAGGGCGCGTTTGCAAATCGGACAAAATTATGTCATTTTTCGGTCAATTTTGTGACAAAAATGAACCAAATTAAATAAAACTAATAACTACCAAATAAAGATTGATTCTTTATCTTTAAATGGTATTGACTATTTTGTTCAAAATAATAGTTTTTTGTGTTGTAAAAACGATCTTCCGTTGCCCTTTTCCTCAAAATTAGCGAAATGGACTTGAGTTTAGGAACATTTTTTGTTCTATAAACAACATATTTTTAGATTTCTAAAAATACCATAAGTAGGAAGATATATTCAACTCAAAACCTTATTAAAAAAAAATCGAAATGTCACAAATAGCCGCAGGAAAAATAAAAAACGAAGCTTATTATTTTCACCTGTTTTGCTATTTCAGATGAATCTTAATCGATAGCTTTAAGGGTTATTTTATTTTTGATTTTATTTTGATTTATTGCGCAATCATTTCAAGAAAATCCTCAGTCTGCGCTCGGCCGCCGTCGTGTGTGGACCCTGTATCGCCTGTTTGCAGCAGATTGTGTTGTAAAAGATCTCTGTACATATACAAAATATTCGATACACCACATTTGATACTTGTCAAGGTAAGATAATTTTGTATTCACATATTTTTAGTATAATAATTTATTTCGGCAAAAGTAAGTACTGTTTGGGACTTGATGGAGTGACCTGAAGGTGTAGTTTTCTGACTGCTACTGGAACTCCACTATGAAAAGAACTAGGTGTGCCGAGTTTGGGCTTGTTCTGTTAGTTATGATGAGACCTTACCTCCGGACTTGATGGAGTGTTGATGGAATGACTCATCAAGGGGTTCCCATAGCAGTCACCGAAGTTCACCTTCAGGTCACTCCAACAGGTCCAGAGGTAAGGTCTCATCATAACTAACAGAAAAAGTCCAAACTCGGCACACTTAGTTCTATTTGTCGAGGAGTTCCAGTAGCAGTCACCGAAGTACGACTTCAGGTCATTCCATCAAGTCCGGAGGTAAGGTCTCATCATAACTAACAGAACAAGCCCAAACTCGGCACACCTATTTCTATTTGTCGGGGAGTTCCACTAGCAGTCGGAAAACTACTCCTTCAGGTCACTCCATCAAGTTCTGAGATAAGGTTTCATTATAAATAACTAAACCAGCCCCAGGTGTAGACCTGGGGCGAGAGATGAGGGCTGTAGAGCCTTCATCTCTCTACTAATAGAAGGCGTCCAGTGCTTAGCAGTCACTGAAGTAGGTATATCTAAGTATTATTTAGGAAACCAACAGTACGAGTTTTTTTCTGTAGGCACATGTGTAATAAAAAGAAATCAAAAAAATTAAACAAACTTCCAAAGTATCAAAATTTGTTCACTCGACTTCTATTCCTGCATCTAACCGTGCGTACACGTGTGTGTGTGACCCGTGTCAATGTAGTAGTTCGATTCGATACCTGTCAATTTTGCAAACGCGTCCTTAATACTATTATATATTTATTATTATTATTCAATAATCTTTAATACTCTTTCTACCGCCTAATGTCGCTGTGGCCGGCAGTTGATATTGAGCTTTTACTTTGTATACACCATCTATAAAATACTAGCTGCGCCCCGCAGTGTTACCTGCGGTTAAAATTCACATTTATCAAACGCGCAAAGTTAAAATAGTCGTTAAGTATTTAGAAAAAAATCCAATTTTCTGCGCAAGCATCTTAATTTTCCTTTCCGTTTGAACCTTCTATAAAGAATCAGAAATTTAAAAAATAGATGATTGAAATCGGTTTAGTTGTTCACTAGTAATAATGTAGTAGTAATGGCGCGACCAAAGGAAACAACATTTTTTATATACATATATAATAGCAGTACCAGCCCATTACTGTCCCACTGCAGGGCAAAGGCCTCTTCTCATGCAGAGAAGGCATGATCATTAATCACCACGCTTGCTCAAGACGGGTTGGCGATTTCAGACTTATATTAATTATATAAGTCCAGGTTTCCTCACGATGTTTTCCTTCACCGATGTCAGTGATGTCCAAGATAAACCTAGAAAATTCTTTACTACTACTACTTTCTTTCTTTCATACATATATAGGTAGATAGGAATGCAATAAAGTGTTGCGGATTGGGTATCTTATTATATTATATTACAGGTGCCCTATATATAACATTTCTTTTTACACACGACTTTTGATATGTACCAGTTTTGAATGTTTTTTTATTATTAGAACGTCTTTGAGTTCAATTTTTCTATTGCCATTTGGCTTTTGCCTTCATTAAAGAACACGAAAAGTTATTGTTCGTTCTAGTATGTAAAGACATGGTAAGGTGGTATGGGCTGACTGATTCTGACTGTACTCCAAAATCGTTGTACAGAGGCCAGCACATCAAGCATACCCCAACCTGTCAAATTTCTTTGATAGTGTATCAACTTTATCATAAAAGAATAAGGTTCATGTTCAATTAGGATAATTTGACAGTATGGGATAGCTTGATGTGCTGGCGTCTGTAAAGCAATTATAATTAGTAACATAATTTAATATGCATGCATTCTGTGTGTATATAACATGCCAACATTTAATTTTAACAAGGTTAATAGTCCTTTATTAGCGTAATGTGCACTTAGTTCGAAAACGGTTTGTGTGCTCAAAATATGATAGGTTGACATGAAACGTACGTTAATAGTACTACCTATGTAGCAAAACTAGTTCAGTGTACATACATTGAACAGTGTAGCAGGAATGCTTTAAGTTAACGTAACTTAAATTCGTACGGTTTTATACTTAAACAGCACTTCGCCTGCGTGGATTTCGACTCAACAACTTATATACAATCAGGTGGTTAAAAAGGTAAAACGAAACTAGAAGAAGTATTTTATCAACTCATGTTATGAGACGACAGTCAACATTTTATTTAATACTTATCCCGTAACTTCGTCTGCGTGGATATCGTACTTTTCCCTTCGAACTTTAACATACCCACCACCTTAAATCATAGATTTGAAAGTAATAATAGCCTATATCACTCAGGAATAACGAAGTTTTATACAGTGTAAAAATAAAAATTTGGAATTAGAGAGTTCCGGAGATTACCGCCTACATACAAACTTACAAACAAATTTTACTTCTTTATAATATAAGTATAGATTTTTGAAAATTATTTCCCTAAATACATATATATATAATATAAAAGATGAAAGTTTGCAAATCCCACTGAGCACACAGCTTGTGTTTTAATAAAATATTATCGCAGTCGACTTTATATTAAATGTCAACACGATTTCACGGAATCTTGCTAAAACAAGACGAGTCACTCCCACATATATTATCGTCTGTCTAGCCTTAGCGCAACTATGTTGGAGTTGCTTCTAAGCTGACTGGATGAAGCTGAATGCCAGTATTTATCTGACTTCCACAATCCTGGTTGTTAGACTTTCGGGCTTCTGGCTAAAAGATATACAATGACAACTTGGACCAATAGCTTAATGTGCTTTCCGAGGCACGGAGGAGACACGATATGTTACTAACGGTCACCCATCCACAGACTGACCTCGGCAAGCATAGCTTATCCTTCGATCAACCTGCGCGGATGTTTTTATTTAGCCACGAGCTCCTTACTCCCACAAATATGCAACCACAAAATCACTACAAAATGTAACAGTATTTCAACAGCACATGAGGTAAGTAAACCCCTTTGTACATTATCCTTCACAGTCAAGCGGAAAGGCCGCACATACAAAGTCACAGCACTAAGAACACTTAACATTACCGCCGAACAATAAGGGGCTAACTTACAAACGGTGGGTCCACTAACCTTCCTAGAAGCACCCAAATATTCCCAACAATCATTCGAAGTGTCGTTCACTTAGAAGCTCTATCTAAATAGGTGAAACAATTAAGGAAGTTACTCTTAAGAGTGCGTATCAAGACACCCTTGCTCGACCGTGATTTATGGGATATAAAATAATTGCTTCTGATTTCCTATACATGCGACTGAAGATGAATGATGCTTCATCCTGACTGTGGGTAATGAAACAGCATTTTATCGTAATATATCCAAAAAGAAAAAGGTTTTCGTAAAGTGATAATTATGTCCTCATTCATGCAATTAAAAATATTGGTTGTATTCGTATGTTTTTATAACGATAATACATTGAAATCAGACTTTACTTGATCGTGATTATTTTCTATCGAGGTATTATTTTGTATGGTTTTCATTAACTTACTTTTAATAAATAAATTGAACACTAGTTTTAAAATGTTTATTTTTCTATTTAATGTATAATCAAATTTAGGTACGATTAGCAATTTCAGTGTATACCTACCTTAACTATTAATGTTGAATCAGAATAAAAGTAGCACAACGGTCACACGGTTAAAAGCTAACCTAAATATTTTGTGCGTTCAACAACCATATCTACGTAAAGGTCAGCAAAGACCCGTTTAATAATAAATCAAGCGAGTTAATCGGAGGCCGTAAGTAACAATGGACTGTGAGTTGCGTTTTTGACAGCGGTAAGCGGACCTATCTATGAGCAGGGAACGTTAACGTATGCGTTAATGTGGTAGCTGTGGTTGGCTTTACGCCGTCTTTGTGGGAGGTTTAAGCAGAGAGGGAAGGTAATTAGAGGGGTTGCTCTCCTTTGACTAGTTTAGACAATGGCTTTGCATCTCTAGTTCACAAAGTAACCTTAAATCTGATAATGTACATCTATTTCTGACATTCAGTTAGAAAGAAAAGTACGGTGCAGATCAGAGGGACAGTTCCCGTTTTAAGAACACATCGCAATCTCATTCTTATCTCAGTCCCAATCTCTCAGAAATATGACTAATTTACCCACATCTTTGACAAGTTTTTGACATTGATTGTCACATAGATGAGATTGGACTGGATTCTGAACGTTTTTAATTACGGTAATTGGCCTTCAGAAGTAAAGTTATAAATAGATGTCAAATAAGTTTATGCTTTGAACTTCGCCGTGTTTTCGGCTGATGCGTTCTGAAATGCCAACTTTGTTTGTGGGAAAGCTATAGTTCAACTATTAATATCCTTCTAACATAGTTCATATGGATTAATACACTTTATTTAGTTCCAGTTTAAGGCTTAACCTTTATGCAATAAACTCGTGCATACTAGGAGGATTTCTGTGCTATAAGACTGTACTTATCTAAAATTCAAATGTCTGTCGTTTTTTTTAGTATATATAATAGAAGAAGATAGTGACAGCCTAAATTTAGCTTAACTTGTTATTCAGGCAATGGGCACCATATTATTGCATGTTCATCATCATCTGCTGAGCCTTTTCCCAAGTATTTTAGGCTCAGCTGAATACCAGTATTTTACATGGATCGACTGCCTATCCCCAGTTACTGGGCAAAATCATACCCCTTGGCAGGACTGGTTGTCTGACCTTCGGGTTACTGACTACCCGTAACGCCTGTCAAAAATCTACCAATTACTGCCAGGAACATCGGCTTAACGTGCTTTCCGAGGTACGGAGGAGTCTCGAAATGTAATGAACGATCACTCATCCACATCTTACTAGCTTAACTTTTGACCGATCCGTGCGGCTGTTTTTATTAAGCCTCGAGCTTCTCATTTTAATGCATGTTGTTTATTTAAATAGAGCGGGCTTTTCGGTAAGCGGTCTTCGTATGTAGGGTTTTTTTTTTTAATCTTTTCCCCACACTAGGAATTTCTCCTGTATCGTGGGTGCATTCACAAACATTTAGCCTCACATACACAAACAGCCAGACCTGGAACAATTACCTGTAGGTCATACAAATGTTTGTTCCGTGTGGGGATCGAAACCACAACACGTGGCGCAACAGCCAATGGCTCAACCACTGCGCCAACCGTGCTTGTCCCTTTCGAGTGTTCCATTAAAATATTCATTTACGAGCACTAAATACTAGAGTTTTATTAAACTTACTGGTCATAGAACGTCATAAAGCTTTAAGGATCACTAAACTTTAATTCGTGACTCGGCAAGCATTTCCTTCAGTTTTTTTTTCAACTAATTTGTCTGCAGATGACGTGGCTTAACGCTTTGCTATCGACAGAGGTTAACGACTTGGCACTATTAGAGTTCATTGACCTCGGTGTAATTTGTGTGTTAAAATCTAGATGTATGTAGGCAGTAAGTAAAGCCGTAGGCTAGCTTTCCGATACAGCTTATGATTCAAATGTAAATGTGTGTGTGTATGAATTGTTATTAATAAGGAGAATACCAGCCTGTTATTGTGCCACTGTAAGATGACTCTTCTCACAGAAAAGAGAAAGAAGAAGTGAAGGGGTGTGAACATGAGCATTAAATAATGTTTGACGACCTATGTGGCGCAGCGGGCGAAGGTCCGCCTGCGACGCAGGAGGTTGCGGGTTCGATTCCCGCCTTGGGACAAATGTTTGTACGATCTACAAAGATTTGTTCCGGGTGTTCTGGGTATTTTATATGTATAATAAAAATATCTATCTATGTAATGTATTCTATTAAGTATATCAGTCATCTAGCACCCATAACACAAGCTCTGCTTAACTTGGGGCTGGATGATGCTGTGTTGATTGTCCAGCATTATTTATTTATTTATTTAAATAACTACTCTTGTCATTTGTCGATTTCAAACTTATAATATCAACCATAACAACACACACGCACACATTATGTATATGATTACTAACGAAATATGGGTCTATTATTGGTACGAGGTGTACCTGACCCTAACCTAACCCTTCGCAGAATACAGGCGCGATGTTAAGTTAATATTAATTATATAAATCCAGGTTTCTACACACTGTTTTCTTTTACCGATGTCAGTGATGTCTAAGATAAATTAAGATATTACATATGAATTGTAAATGTGCTGTAGGTATTAATCCAATGATGTCTTAAGATGAACTGAAACTTTCCACTTATTTTACTTTTGCAACCTGTGCCCGACGGGGCCACAATTATTTCATGGATGCAATTTTTTTTTAAAACGTTTCCCAACACTAGGTATTTCTTCTGTGTCGTGTGTGCGTTTACAAACATTAAAATTCACATACACAAACAATCAGACCCGGAACAACTACCTGTAGGCCATACAAATTTCGTTCCGTGCGGGAATCGAACCCTCGACAGCAGTCCGCCGCACTGCGCCAACCGTGTCGTCAAGTACCTTGTAGGTACCTATATGCACATAATTATGAAATAAAAATGAGATATTAAAAGTAATTTTTAATTGAGTAGAAATCGGGGGAGGTTAAGATGTCGTAAGCCTCTCTTGGTGTCTCTTGAACCCACAACCTCATGGATGAGGGCATTATCAATAAGTATTAACCACGTTATTGATACTAGGCCGTATTGATATCAATACGGCCTAGTATTAATAAAAACTTTCTTTGGAAACTTTCTGTTTTCTAATGTAGCTACTTATTTTTATATATTTTTGTTATTAACCCGGGGTTTCTCGAAAAAAAAGGACCTACGGTAAAACTATGACCAAATCGACATGTCGCACACCTAGATCAAAACTGACACAACTCAAAAATTATTTTTATCAAAACTCTGATGAAAAAATACGCATTTTTCTATATGTAATTGAATATTAGGGCATCAACATGTTGTAGAATGTGCTGCATATTAAATGGGGCTAGAAATCAATAATTTCTATTGGTAAATTACTATTTTGGATTTTCTAACTAAACAATCACGTATTTTGAGTTGTCTTAGTTTTAATCTAGCAGTGTGATGTGTTATGTGACCAAAGGGTAGACCGATCATCACTAGCAACTTAGAACTATCTAGTAACTAGATGGCGCCCATTTTCAAAAACTCTACGCTTCACCTAAATTAATTTCTAAATTAAGGCGCACTATTGGATTTTCAACGCTTGGCTTGCCGCCGAGAGTTTCAAATCCAACAGTCCAATGAGTAATATTCTTTAGATGTCGCCCAGTGTTAGTGATTGGTATGTGTTGGCCTAATTAGATGGGTGAAACCATGACCACAAAATCCACAGGCTTCCATTAGCTGAATAGGAATCTGAGTGGCATTTTCGACTTTGAAAACTATCTACCTAGACGCCATCTTTCTTACGTCGTTTGAAAGGATTTTCAGAGGACTAATGAGATTAGTTTCCGAAACATCCCCTGTAATCTTCCTTTCTCTGTACAAATGAGGTTTTACAGAAATAACGACAAAAGAGTGACATATGTATAAGGTCAAAATAGCCCAATATCGAATGACCGCACTATGATATGAATATTTTAGCATTATAATAAAACTTCGACCTTTTTAGGTTTATGCATTCTCTTTCCATTTAAACTTTGACTATACCAAATCTCATACTCCTCCGTGCACGCAATTTTATAAATCCGCTTAAAAAGTAATGCTTGGATCCTTCCAAGCTTTACTTTTTCCCTTTTTCCTACCCCTCCTGGGGGAGGGGACTAAAAGTACGAAACCCACGAGGGCGAAGTACTAGTACACAATAATATAATAGTATTAGCACTCCTCGTTTACAGATAACCTATACCCAACCACGTCAATGTATGACGTATTCTCAACCACGTTCAAGTAGGTCGCTACAGAATCTCGAAACAATTTTCCGTATTTTAGAAAATCTAGAACCGTCAGAGTTCCGTTGGGAACCGATAATAAATTGGAATATTCGAGACGGGCTATTCCTGCAGGGACGGTTGTCATCAAAATCGATACGTAGGTGTGTAAGACGGATAACTTGCTTATTGGAATACTGCTGGAAATTGTTTTTATGTATACAGAAGGTATGGCTTCCAAACGTATGTTCTACCAGCAACCTGAACTATTTCTACAGACATTCTAATACAATAAGGTCACTATTTGCTTACATATTTTAGTCAATTTAATTGCACCGTAACAAATTGTTTACCTTCGCGCTCTATCATCGTAATAGTTTTAAACTCATCTCTTCATTAATGGCTTTTGTGGAAGAGACATCTCCATTTTATCAATATCACGATACAACGATAGACCATCAAATACTAGAGAATTAATCAGTGAACGTCTTTTAGGATGGTGAAGAGAAAAAACCCAAAAGAAAATCTTATTCTACACTGACATTCTAAAGTTACTGTAATTGAAATAGTTTGTTTAGGTAGGTATTTAGTCCTTTCTATAGGCAAACAACATGTAACGCCAGCTCATTCCAAATTCAAAACATAAGTACAACGTTTTCATAAACATAATATTCAATCCAATTTTAAATCTACTGCATTGATCACAAAGGCCAAAATTGAACAAACTTCTGACACTATTCCGTAATAGACTGACTTTAATATTCGCGAGCCGCCTAAGTGCAGCGCACGGTGGCATAACAAGAACACTTTAATGTTTTGACGCTTTCAAACGGATTATCGGCTTAGTGGGTCAGCATTCAGCTTGTTTGACGGCACCAGTCGTGTACTTAAACGAAAATAGTCCATTGGGGTTGGCAAATATGGTAATAGTAAGTCTTTCCTATTAGGAAATTAAAGTAATTTTGGAAGGTAAATTTAAAACTTCCTGCTTTTAAATTGTGTTCTATAAAATGACCAAGCTTAGGCAGAACTTACCATTTTAAAATTTCCTGTGGTGGGGCTTGTGCCTTAGTAATAACAACCACACGGACGGATTGATTACTAAGCTATGCTTGCTGAGGTCGGTCTGAGAATGGGTAACCATCCATACATACCGAGTCTCCTGGCTGTCATTAATAGATCTTTGACAACCGATATGGGAAATCCGACTCTCGAAACTCTGACAAACAGTTTCAACACAGCTCTTGCAACTAGACCAACGAGATAGTTAACTTTTCTTGTATTTTACTTTGCTTTTTTTTTTAATGGAACAAGCCCACCACACTATTCCCAAATAACTGCAACTCCTGAAAACCAGAATCAATAGTGGCGACCACCAAGAAAAGCAAATAAAGCCCGACGAGTCCCGGAGAAACGATTCAACTGTCTTGGACCCCGCAACGAAATTAATCAGAAAAGAACGGCGGGGGAGTTAGAAAAATACATTATTACCACTTCCCTCCATATCAAGCAGGAGACAGAACAGAGCTAGGCCAAAAGGCACAAAGGGACGTTTACAACTGGGTTAGGCCCAGTTGCCTAGCACCACGGTTTAAAACTAACACTGATTGAACACTTTGCTTATGCCCATATTTAAACCGCGATGCGAATAAATATACGTCCTTCATTCTTCAAAACTTTACAAAGCACATCCCGAACCGATCCCTCCCAGTTAAACAAAGGCCAAACACAAATAGAACTCAACGATTAATCTATAACTTGAACTCTTTGCCCTTTTCACTAAGAAGGCAATCCCAAAAATACGGAAAAGGTTTTAGCCATAAACGTCAAGTAAGCAGAAACTTTCGTAACGGTGGGTAACCCTTTCTGTTGGCACAGCAAAGGTAATTGTAAAATTGGGGACGTTCGGTGTGCCACAGACGTTAAATTAGAACCATTACAACGGCGGGCCACGTCGCATCGACCTCCTTAAGCACTGTTTTATTTTATTTTTATACTATGTTTTATGGACAGGCGGTGATGTTAATCTGCTTCCTTGTTTATGGTTTGTTTTGGGGTTGTAAAGCGAAAGAGAACGCCATGTTTTCTTAAGCTTCTTTGGTTTAATAATACATAAGATCAGCCTTTTACTGTCCCACTGCAGGATCAAGACCTCTTTTCATACAGAGAAGGCACGAGCTGTAATCACATGCTGTTATCTTTTCTTGAGTGATGTCAGTGATGCCTAAAATAAACGTAGAAAGTAGGTACAGATGGTATCCCAAACTGTCAAATTTTCCCAATTGTAAATGAACCGTATAATTTTGTAATAAAGTTGAAAAACTATCAAAGAAATTGGACAGATTGGGGTAGCTTGATGTGCTGGCCTCTGTACAGTAATGAATTTAAAAAGACTCAATGCTATGCCCGGATTTTGATGTGTCGATAATTGGCGAGGCCTTCCGAATATTTTGGTCAAGATCGATTACAATTTTACTGTTGTAAGTTATTGATACGTAGTATAATAGAGTAGACCGGGATATTTAGTTATTACAAATGTTGGGGCTTCGCTGATTTTATGATATTTTTTAAGGAACGAACCTTACTTTCTAAAATACAATCAAGAATTTTCTCTGCCCTACCCGTTCTAACTTTGAACCTGATTCGAAAGCTTCAAAGTTAGAACGGGTACGGCAGTACGGCACTCGAGTGTTTGAAACCATAGATAACCATAGTTCTACCAGCCTGTATTTAATAAGGTCTGTTATAACATTAAACCTCCACATTTTTTTTTTTTTTTAAAACGTTGCCCCACACTAGGAATTTCTCCTGTATCGTGGGTGCGTTTACAAACATTTAAACTCACATACACAAACAGCCAGACCCGGAACAACTACCTGTAGGTCATACAAATATTTGTTCCGTGCGGGGATCGAACCCACAACACGCGGCGCAGCAGCCGATGGCTCAACCACTGCGCCAACCGTGTCGTGTCGTCAAGTTAAATAAACAATAACCTACACAGTCCTCACATTCAAAATTATTAAAATAATAAAAGGTATTAATATACTCAACAAAGTTAATATTATCGAAATGGACGATACCCAATCGACCTGCAAAATTGTTTGCGGGGTTACGCTTTTAGCTCGCCCACGTTGCTATTGTGGTTTAGCCTATTTCCGCCTGTATTGAGTTAAGTAGGCACGTGTACTGTGCATAATACTGCAAACAGTTTTCTATTCGTTATGTGTAACTAGCTGATAATGACGCTTTCTTTAGGTAAAAGTTTAAAATCGGTTGAGCATTTGTGACTTTATCCGAAGCAACCCAACACAAAACATTCAATTATTTCGTCTTTATTAGTTTAGTTATTTCAAAACTGGTCCATGTTAATTCATTTTTAAATTAATACACAACTACAACAATGTGTTGAGTTCCAATTAGCTGTTCTATTAGTTAATTATTATATTCATATTCATGTCAGTCTGGAGTAAAACCACCAGTACTAACGTATTATTTTATAACGATGTAGGTTTATCATCAATCTTGTTAAAATGTAAAATAATCTTATATTTATTTTCGCTAAGCTTTGGCTTCCAACAATTAATGTTAGTTAAAGTCATTCATCATATGCTTAGCCTTTTTTTCCAATTGGGTATAATTACCGGTTTTAGATTCGGTAATTGTTCGAGATAGATCGAATTTCATAACGTACTGCAAATACTTCCCCTACTACTAGTACAACACATTACTTCGACAAATTTCGGAGACGGTTGGTCCGCAACGACAGGTCAAGATGCCATAAGGGTGGTACCCTTATTTATTACAAAAACGCCCTCCACTGTATCCCAATGGACCCACCCACCCTAACCCACCTGGAAGTGTCCATTTGCAGGCTTGGCCTCACGGGCCATCAGCCCATAACCATTATTTCCGCGTATCTCCCACCAGCCCTAAGCTCGGAGAACAACGCGGCTATCTCAAAGGACCTATCGGTCCTGTTCGGCTTAAGTGACTCCGTCATACTGGCGGGTGATCTGAACGCCAAACACCCCTCCTGGAACAGTCACTTGACTAACCTCAGGGGTAGAGCCCTGTTCGACCTTAGTGATAAACTAAAATTCGATGTCATCGCTCCGATGCATCCGACCCATTACCCACATATTGTGGACCACCGCCCCGACGTACTTGACATCGCGCTTCTTAAGAATGTTAACCTAAGGTTGCAATCTATAGAGGCGCTTGACGAACTCGACTCTGACCACCGACCGGTAATCATGGAGCTCATCTCTCGAACAGGCCTCCATGACCCTAGTCAACCCCCCCCTCCAAAGGTGATCACGGACTGGGGGATTGTAAGCGATAAGCTGCAATCCATCACGTCCCACCACTTGGACCAAATCCCCGACAAGATAGAGACCATTGTGGAAACGGAGGCTGCGATCGACTTGCTCGCGGGCCACGTACAAGCCGTCCTGGACGAAAGTTCAAGGGAGATACCGGCGACGAGTGATCGTCGCTGGAAGCTCCCGGACGACGTGCGTGCACTCGTGAGCGAGAAGAACGCGGCCGTCCGTGCCTATAGCGCTTTTCCCTGCGAGAGCAACAAAGTTCACATGCGTTACTTACAGCGTAAAGTAAGTAATAGTATGAAAGAGCTACGTTGCAATCGCTGGGACAAGATGCTTGGGGATCTCGAGCCCAACCACCAGGCATTTTGGGAACTACAGAGGAAGTTGCGCGCCTCCGATGTAACCACGATGCCTCCTCTCACTCGCCTCGATCAGAGCATAGCCTTTGACGACGAGGAAAAGGCAGAATGCCTAGCAGACAGTCTCGAGGCCCAATGCTCCCCCAGTTCACAGCCAGCAGACCCAGCTTTTATAGCCAGGGTAGACGCTGAAGTGGAGCAAAGGACCTCTCTCCCTCCTTCAGAGGACCCCGAAAATCCCCTGCCCCCAGTCACTCCAGACGAGGTGCAGGATATAATCGACGGCCTCAAAGCTCGCAAAGCCCCTGGCTCTGACGGGCTCACCAATAGAGTATTCAAACTCTTCCCCGCCCCGTTAGTCATCCTAATGACCGCTATCTTCAATAGCGCGTTAATCAATAATATCTTCCCTCAGAAGTGGAAAGAAGCTACCGTCATCGGTATCCCCAAACCGGGCAAGCCTAAGACCTCCCCAGGCAGCTATCGCCCAATCAGTCTCCTCAATGTTCTCGGCAAAGTCTACGAAAAGCTTATTCTTAAGCGGCTCAAGGACTACGTCGAAACAAAGAGCTTAATTCCGATGGAACAGTTTGGTTTTCGAACCCAGCATTCGTGTCCACAACAGGTGCACCGAATCGTCGAGCACATCAGTGGCCGCTTCCAACGCGGCTTGATGACAGGAGTCCTCTACTTCGACATCGCGAAAGCGTTTGACAAAGTCTGGCACAACGGGCTGGTATACAAGCTGTACCAGCTCGGTGTGCCAGAACGTCTCGTACTCATACTACGGGACTATTTGTCGAACCGAACCTTCAGGTATCGCATAGAAGGGGCGTACTCTACGCCTCGTCCCATCCGCGCAGGAGTCCCGCAAGGCTCAGTTCTCTCCCCATTACTATTCACGCTGTACACCAGCGATCTCCCCTCAGTAGTTAAGGCAAACATTGCCCTATTCGCTGACGACACGGCCATCTACTACTCTGGCTTAAAGTGTCCAGCCATAGCAAAGGCCCTCCAATCCTCTGCCAACGCCCTAAGCGTCTGGTTCAGGAAATGGAGAATCGAAGTGAACCCCGACAAGAGCCAGGCGGTTTTATACTCCAGGAAGGGTAAAGACCCATCCCCTCCTCCCCCGATCACCATGTATGACAAGCCGATCCCCTGGGGGGTGCAAGCTAAGTACCTGGGGGTCATCCTTGACCGACACCTTACCTTCCGGACGCACATAATGATGGTGCGCTCGCGCGCCGCATTCGCTCTAGGGAGGTTACACCCCATGATCAATGCACGCAGCAAATTGTCACTTCGGTGCAAGATGCGACTCTACACCACGTGCATCAGGCCTATTATGACCTACGCGTGTGCCATATTCGCACATGCAAGGCCTTCCTATATCCATAGGATGCAGGTTTTACAGAACCGTTTTCTCCGTCGAGCCACGGGAGCCCCATGGTTCGTTAGGAATGTTAGACTCCATGTAGATTTAAAAATCCCCACCATCAAGCAATTCATGAAGCGTCTTACTGGGCGCTTTTTCGAATCAGCCGAGCGACACCCAAACCCACTTGTCGTCTCGGCCTCCCAATACTTCCCTACCAGAATTGGTAAGATTCGCCGCCCAAGGCATACCCTAGTCGAGCCAGACGACGAAACAACCGTCATCCAGGAGAGCAGTAGGGAAACTAGCACTCTTAGAAAATACACAAACACAAACCGACCCACATTCCGGCCTCGCCGACGAGGCCCGCGACGCGCGACGCCCTAGTTAGTTAAATGTAAATTCAATCTTTAGATTCTACAAGTCAGAGTCAGAGTCAGTAGTATAAAAACCCCCCGACATAATAATAACGAGACCCAGCCTTTGTTTTTGTTAAGAATTCAACGACGCCCTAAGCCGAGGTTCGAGCCCCACAGGGGGCGCCCTTAGCGAGCGGTCGTTTAAATGTAACTTTTAGTTAGCCCTGGCTGGGGGCCTTCTTGTAAGGTCACCACAGGATCGACCGGTTAAGCAGTAAACAGCCTTATAGTGCTGAACTGCGAGTGGCCCTACCTAAAAAAAAAAAATTACTTCGACAAAGTCTTATGCGAACAACTTTGCACTGGTGTACTTACTGACACCACGATTATCTATGACTGACTACTTCGATACTTTTGCATCGATTATGTGTATTGTTAGATTGTATTGTTATCGAGTAAACATCATTAGGACCTAAGCAGTCACTTTACTTTTTAACCGACGAAAAGTAAAGTAGGATGTTCTCAATTTGACACGTATATTTTTTTTAATGTTTGACCACGCATTTTACGATTTGTTGTTGCGGTTTGTTGTGGTTGTTGTTGTGTGTTATTTTTACGCTGTGTGTGTTCTGTGATGTGTGTTTGTTTGTGTTGTGTGATTTCAATGATTTTTATTGAATAGGGTATACTTCAAAGTTGGTCCCATTTACGTTTGAAAAGATAAACCGGGGTGGTTTATCTTTTTAAGTTGAAAAATCAACCATCCCTTAGATGGTTGATTTTTCACCTGAATTTCAAAAAACGTGACGAGCATTTTACTCCCACGATAAGCGATGATTTTGCGACTGAGGCAATCATTATCGCGTCAGGGTAGCTCTGTTGTCAATCTCGATAAAAGTATCCTGTCTGATACGGTCGTAATAACATTTATTTGATATCATAGTATCAAGGAAAAGTGTTAAAATCAATAAAATTCGATGAAACAAGTTTCTCACTAGTCACGTTGCCTGGAAAATCGCAAAACGACGTAACTGTTCTATTTTTAAACACGACGTGTTTAAAAACTGAAAAATATAAAAGTTACGTCGTGTAGCGTCCAGTGACACCAAGGCATGTTACCGTGTCGAGGGTACGTCGCAAAGCTTTATGAAGTCGATCACAACAAGATAATAATTTTGAGCAGTTTGCCTAGATTGGTCTGTGTAACTTTCATTTGGCCCCTTGAATTTCTGCTCATAAATATGGACTTCAAATCCAACATTCAAGTCTTCCTATAAATTCCAATCACCATAATATACGAAGATATGCGTAAAAAGAACTCCGAAAATAAACAATCCTTCATATTCACCGATTCATAAAATATGGAAATCATATACCAACATTATAAAACGAATCGGTAATCAAACATTTTTCGACATTCAAATCATATTTACACACCCAATAGGGCATGTACATATGTACGCGTACGTACCAACATCATAAAAATTCACACTGTATCGCATCGTTCAAAACCCGAACGTACCTATTTATTAAGATGGAATGAATCCACTCCCCATTTTCCTTTTTCATCAGCGAACAAAATAAAGCCGTATACAAATCAGATTACATTTCGAGTTCGTTAAACTTTCATTCGGGGAGGTGCGGCTCGATTGGAATGCTGACTATAAAGCGCAGTCTAACTGGGGCCAGGAATTTCCACATTGTTTGAGTGATAGGGAACCTTTTTAATTTTGGTACACGTGTCCGGCAGCGGCCGTTTTATTTGTGACTTTACTTTCTAAAAAAAAGTGTCGTCGTATTACATTTAGGTTGAATTCTTTCATTTTTTGAATTTGAACTTCTATTGTACGTCTTTTATTCTCACCATTATTCATGGCTGATACGTTATTTTATAGCACCAATATTTGATCGTCTTTAAATCATCATAACCTGTATTCCTCGAGAACACAAATACAGCCTTCGAGCTGCTGCTGAGAAATTTCAGATTGAAAAACCCAACAACACTTTTACCGATCCGGGAATCGAGCCTAACGAACAATGAGACAGTCGTTTTTATTCCTTAACTTCTATTTGAAACTAGCAGTACCTGACTCACATTTGGAATTTCATCTGTATCGTGGATGCGTTTACACACATTTAAACTCACATACACAAACAGCTAGACCCAGAACCACTATTTGTAGGCCATGCAAATATGTGTTCTGTTCGGGAATCGATCCCATGACAAGCAGCGCAGCAGTCAATCGCTCAACCACTGCGCCAACCGTGCCATCAATAAATAAACAATACACAGTTAGAACAGATTGAATATTTAAACACGTTAATTATCAATTAGGCAACTTTATTCATGGTCCGCTGCACATAGTTTACTAAAACCAATCATGTATTTAATTACTAATTAGCCGATAGAAAATTTTGTGGAAGTAAATTGTGTTAGTTGTTAATGTTAATTGTTTTTGTTGCCAGAATAAATAATCATATAAATTAAATTCAAATTAATATTTACAAATAAATTTTACCTCTTTATAATATTAGTACGACGTAGGTAAAATTTATTTGTAAGTTTGTATGTAGGGGGTAATCTCCGGTACATATAATATACAATTCAAAATTTTTATTCACTGTTAGAAAGGACGTCCACGAAGGTTGCTATTATTATAAAAATACGCTTTAAAGGGTCGCTCCCTTTAAAAGGGATGTTAAAGTTTGTAGGGAAAAGTACGAAATCCACGTGGAACATTTCGCGGGCGAAGTGCTAGTATTTAGTAAGGAAAATTGTATGTAGTCAAAACATTCAAGTGACAAAATCATCACTCTGTCTGGTCCAATTTATAACACTACTGACTAGCTGACCCATCAAACGTTGGTTTGCCATGTAAAATGTTTATGGGTGCACCACCCTTAAAATTTAGGGGGATGTAAAATAGATGTTGGCCGATTCTCAGACCTACCCGATATTCACTCAAAATTTCATACAAATCGGTCCAGCCGTTTCGGAAGAGTTTGGTAACTAACATTGTGACACGAGAATTTTATATATAAGATAAGATATATTTAAATATATATCTGTAGTGTTTAAAGTTACAAGCGCCATGAAGCGGTTGGCGCAGTGGCTGAGTGATTGGCTGCTGCGCTGCGTGTCGCGGGTTTCATTCCCGCCCGGAACATTTTTTTGTATAGCCTACAGGCAAGTACCTGTAGGCTATACAAATATTGGTTGTGTATGTATGTTCCAGGCCTAGCTGTTTGTGTATGTGAGTTTAAATCTTTGTAAACGCGCCCACGATACAGGAGAATTTTCTAGTGTAGGGCTGTGTTATTATGAAAGAAAAGAAAGAAATTGTAGGTATATAGACATTTTTTTTTCAAATTGTGACAAGCCTGCCACACTATTCCCAAACCACTGCAAATTTTGAAAACCAGAATCATCATTGGCGACCACCAGAAAAGCGTCGGGACAATAAAGCCTGACGGGTCCCGGAGAAGCGATCCAACTGTCTGGGATCCCGCAACGAAATTAATCAGAAAAGAACAGCGGAGTAGTTAGAAAAATAGGTAGATAGACCTTCTTTTCAGTCGATGTTATTAAAACCTTGCTAGCATCAAAAGTTATGAAAGGTCATCGGTTCTTTAGTTTTCAATCTTACTACACATTAATCTTTTTACTTATCATAAAAAAAGGTTTATAAATCAGATTTAAATGAACAGACTTAAGTCTCAGAAAATAAATAATCTATCTTAGTAAAATGTACAGAAACGATAAATAACAAGATTAACATCTAGAACGAGATGCAATGAACTTGCAGATAATACGCAGCATTAAATCTTAAAACAAAAGACGATGCTTAAACGTTTTCAATCAGATTATACCTACCTACCTCTTTTTTCAAAAAAGTATTTTTTTTCTCATAATTTTATTTAAAGAATACAATTGACGCCGCCGAAAAAAGGCTATGCCTAAACATTTCCACTCAGATTATATCTAGCTATATTTTTCAAAAAAGACAATCCACACAGCATCATCCAGCCCCAAGCTAAGCTGAGCTTGTGTTATGGGTACTAGATGACTGATATACTTAATACAATACATTACATAGATAGATAATTTTATTATACATAGGAAATACCCAGAACACCCGGAACAAATATTTGTAGATCGTACAAACATTTGTCCCAAGGCGGGAATCGAACCCGCAACCTCTTGCGTCGCAGGCGGACCTTCGCCCGCCGCGCCACAACGGTCGTCCACGGTCGATTCTTTTCTCAATGTTAAAATTTAAATAATGCACTTGACGCCGACTAAAAAGTAATCGGTACTCTGTTCCGCAATTCCGGTGGAAATCTGATTTCATGGTAAGGATCAAAGTTAAGTCATGGGTATCAATATAGCTGATTATAGGAGCAGAGGAAACTAAAAAACTATGGATAGATTTTCTGAAAAATGATAGAAAAAAAAATGCTGCGCCGACCCCAAATACATTGGTATAATGGCAGGAGGATGATGAATCGACGCCGACCCTGGTCAAGCTTACGCAGATGATTTAGAAACAGATATAGTTTTTACTACACCTCTAGTGGTCTCAAGTACGACTGGCAGTACGACGTTGGGCAGTGTTATTGAGTTTTTAAATAGGAATTTTCTCATTAGCAGCCCGTAGTCTGGATATGTGCCCAGTTGCTGGCAATTGGCTCGCCCCATGTGGGTGTTACCACAGGTGCACCTCTGCCCAGCCTTTCGAGGAATATAGGCGTGATGCTAAGCACAAGAAAAGAAAGTGTTGCTGCAAAATATTTAATCAACTCAAGCGTCGATGCGGCTACTGTGTATAACAGTACCAAACTATAGACATTCTTTGAAAGATTTAAAACATTGAACACGAAAATAGTTTCAGGAAGTCGAAAACCACGTTTATCACACGGGTAGGTGACTTATCAACATAAATTCACACTCGTCAGCTCCTGGCCTGAACCACAACGCAGGAATAAATCTTTAACCCTTTTCTGACGACGCAATTTTACGTCACATAACTCACTAAGTCTACACCTACGTAAACGTCATTTCAATTTGTACGGGGTCATGGCAAAATAATACGGAATTCAAATATAAAAAGAGTTTCTCCTTTGTAAAGGAATATTTTACGAGGAAAAGGTCACAATAATGCCGTATGTGGTAGAAGGTTCAAAATATAGCCAACCTTCGCCGTGAAAGTCTGGACAGTCAGTATAAAATAAAATAACAAAATAAAATACGTTTAACTCAGACTAATAAAATGTCCATAAGTTGTTAATAACATTATCTTAAATGTATGTTTGTCAGAGTAAAATTAAATGATTAGACAACATACAGTCTGATAAGCCTACCTACAACTGTAGATTCGGATCTCTTTGCAATCATCTTTAAGGATTTGCTTAAAATAAATCGCAAGAAACTATGAGTTTGCCCAATGTCATTATTTTCTTGGAAAACAAGCAACAGGATCGTAGTGGGAGTGAGTTTATGTGTGTATGTTTAAATAACTGTAAACCAATAAAATACTTAGCTACGCGAGTTTTTAATGACAAGTATGACAGATGGCATCCATCATCTTGATACATTTTATAATATTGATCGTTAAATGATAAAATGTATCAAGAATAATTGTTAGCCACGTACATATTCATACAATTGGACTTATCGACATCACTCTGGCGCTTTTATCCCTTGAAGGATTAGGAAGTTGATCCTCTTTATACTATATACACCGTGAGTTGATGTCCCATAATAAACTTAATTAATTTATAAGTATAGGTACAATGATATATCACTGTCATCAGTCTGACTGCGTATAAAAGTACATACAAACACTACCATTACATAATATAATAATTATATAATAAACCGTAGTTGTACAAAAATAGAGAATTGCCAAGTTCTTAGCCTAGAGGCACAAGTAACTTGCAGGTAGCCCACTTAGTTGAGTTTAATATAGGTAAATTTCTCTTGTAGTCTAGATCTTGTAATGATATGCCTTGGGGCTGTGTTACATGTATATTGTTCATATAATAATGCTTAGGTACTTGATAAGTAGAACGCTAAATGAAAGCTAAAGCCAGGTATTATGGAAATGGAATTGAAATTAACAATTGTTTTTTTTTAACAATTTTTATTATAAATTTAATTGTTATCTAAATGGAAAAGAAAAAGGTATCTCTCAAAATGTATACCATATGCAATTGCCATAAAGTAAAGCTACGATCGCCTAGGTCAGTATGTGGATGGGTGACCATTCATTAGTTACCGAGAACCCTCCGAGCTTCGGAAAACACGGTAAGCTATTGGTCCCGTCTAATAGTCAGACAACAAGTCATACTAATTGGCATCGTGTTTTTCAGTAGGTAACTGGGTTATGGAGGTCAGATAGGCAGTCGCTCCATGTACAATACTTGTACCAAGCAGAATGGGTGCAAACTCCAACAATGTTGGTTCAAAGGTTAGGCAGACGAGATTCGACTAAAACATTAGAACTCTATTCAGAAAAGCTTAATTTGAAGTTCATTCACATGTAAAATGAACTCGACTATCCAACGAACAAAATTTAAACTTTATTTTGGTGTGTGGTTAATATACGTGGCTACATAGCGCTTGTGGCAGGCCGTTGAATATTTCAAATATCCCAGATACGTAATTCGGGGGGCGAAAGAGAGAGAGCATGCAGAATGTGCAACCTTTCATGCTAATATTAAAATATGTTAATCATGGCATTACCATATGGTGCCTTGCACCTGCATGTATGCAGCTGAGCTTAATGTGTATTGGAAAGCCGTAGTACATTTTGGGTGGAACATTAAATATTTTGGTTAACACGTTGTGGATTTTGTTCAAGTTTTTGTTTTAAAATAAACACGTCCACTATGGCAAATAAACCGTTTTTCTTTCTTTATTGGGTTATTGTAATTAACCTTTTTTATGAAATTAGTTTTTGAATATAGTAACATATTTTGATAATGTTTTTATGGTTCGGTGATAAATTAAATAAACAATTTAGTTTTGTATCGGCAAGACTTTTACTGTGTTTTCTTATATTCAATTATTACTATGTATCACTTACTATATTTAACATGTAAACAAATAAATTCACGCTTTTTTTCCATGGGGAACGCCACCTGCTACGATCCTTACATTCTCCTTTTGCTTCGTTTACGGTCACACACGCACGTCGCTTGCGAGTACTACGCCCCTGACCTTCTTGAAGAACATCACCAATAAGTTACTATCTTTAAATAAACTAAATATTATACTTCAACAATAACTAACCTCAATCAGAGTGACTCATACTAATAAAAATAATAAGACTCGAATAAAATCATTTCACAAATTATAACCCGAATGTACGAAACAATTATTTTCTAAACGACTCCGATTTCAGTACAATATACCAGACTAAAACAAATATGGCGGATGTAACATACTTATCACGCTAAAACAGGCTAGCTGTCTATTACACATTCATGGGATGCAAAACAGCATAGGGGAAGCACTCATCTGAATGAAGAAATAATTGAATTCCCACGTCAAAATCAGAATCGTTTTCTACTTGTGAGCCGTTTTAGTGGATCGAAATATATATTACGTACATCACTGAGTAATATTTCGAAAGGTTTGTGAAGTTGTTGGTTTTTGAATAAGTCGGTCTTTAGTGTGACTTTGTGGAATTAAATTAATATGATTAAAGATATAATAAAAGTTTAACATGGTTACAATGGCAGACTCAGACTTGTTTTCTAAATAATAATAATACCTGCCAGTAAAGTAAAGCTCTCTTCTCATACAAAGAAGGTATGAACATCAATCACGACTGTTGCTCAAGGAGGTTTGATGATTTCGGATTTATCTATAAATACAACAAACATAACATGAGAGGTGCACCTATAGTAACACCCATATTTCGCCAGTAACGTTTAAGTAGGGCGAGCCTATTTCCATCAACCGGGCACATTCCAGAATCCAGGTTGCTAACGGGAAAATTCCTATTGAAAAAAGACTTAATAACTAATATCTATATATACATCTCTTTATCAATATACAGGGTTATAGGCATACCGGGTTACAGGTTAAATCGACCTAGATCCTTTAAGAGGTTTTAGTTTTCATAATTCCTAGCTGATTTTACTATGAAACACCCCACCACAAACCTAACCCATATTGAGCAAAAACATTATAAATTAGAGGCACAAAATCCGAAAAAAGGACAATTATACAAAAAATCTTCATTTTATTTAAAAAATAATCAAACTCCAATATCTCAATATGGGTTAGGTTTGGGGTGGGGTGTTTCATAGTCAAATCAGCTAGGAATGATTAAAACTAAAACCTCTTAAAGGATCTAGGTCGATTTAACCTGTAACCCGGTATGCATAACTATTTACGTTAAGAGAAAACATTGTCATCTAGTAAAGCAAATTGCGGGCATGGCGGTGCGGGATATTTGGCATGGATAAAGTTTACATGAAAAGTGAATATTTTGACCAATGGACGCCTACCAATATTAATTTAAGTCCAGGTTTCCTCACGACATTTTTCTTCACCGATTTCAGTGGGATATAACATATACTTACAAAGAGCGTATCAATTAATTGCATTATATCATGATCTGACTGATTGCAGAATATTTAAGTTGAGTGGAGTTAAGCAAAAACATTCATATTTCCAAACCAACAGTGCCGCTTTTATGCAACAATATTTAACTTAAATACGCTGAAAGATTAATAGCTGTTTTCCCGATGCGATGTGATTTTGTTTTGGTAGTGTAATCGATTCAAAATAATGTTTTTTTTTATATACTCCAAAAGAGCTAAACTACAATAAGGTTGACGCCTAGGTAAAACAAAAGAAAAATTTTGTTAGTCAGTCAGATATAAAAAATATTGGACGCATGTTTTTTGCTTTGTCATAGATATTTATAAAAAAAATACAAAGATAAAACGTATTAAAGTTGGCGACTGGGGCTCGCTACGTCACAAGTAAGTATAAAATGTTACATACCCGTAAATTTTGACTTAATCTTTTGATTACGTACAAAAAATAATACGTGTCCGTTAATAATGTACCTGACGGACGAATAATTGTTTTTAAATATCATTCCTATACCAGTAGTAATACCGAGCGATATTTTTTAAGTTTAACTCTACGTTTCCATTTGAGGGCAAATCGTTCCGCCAAGAAAACAACCATTAAAATTTCACGCCGTAACATTTCCTTTATTCAGTATCAACATTTATTGCATTGGCTCCATGACAGGCTGTTATAGAGCATCCATTGTAAGGGCAATATTCACAAATGAACATTGATAGTTTACCAGTTCATTACATATCATAAGCAAAATGGCCGGTTGCATTGTTCCAACATCTTAATTATGACCATCGTAACAGGGTTTATAACAGACAGTTGAATACGGTACACCGTTCACTAATAGCTTGATACTAGGAAATCTAATTTACCCCGGTAGCGCGATGTCAGACAAACTGGTAGGATAATGGAAGACACATGATGGCTCTGAGAGGTAACTTCGTATTAAACATATTTTGGAAGAAAGGTAATATCATACATAACATCATGCCTGTATTCCCCGAAGGGTTGAACAGAGGTGTACCTTTAGTAACACCCACATCTCGCTATGTTTAAATCTCAATGTTGATGCTGTTGATGACAATACGCTAGCCCCCTATAACAGGGACTTAAATATAACTGGCAAAATGTGGATGGAAGAAAGATATTAAATTCATAATATAATAAGTATTCATACAATTTGTAAATAGGAATTCACAATAAATTTATTTATTTATAATACTTTTGGATGGTATAAAAGTATGAATAAACATATGAACACCTACTGTTAAATTAAAATATTTTAACCGTATGTCAGAAACCGAATTCTATGATTTATTTTTAAAGGTATAATAAACTCGTTTATTGCGAGCTTTGCGATAGAAAGCAGTTAGATTATAAAAAAATAAACAGTAATTTTGTTTGTTCTTTCCAAGTTAAATATCATAGTCATATGAAGAAAAACAAGCCAGAAATCTAACGTTTCATCTGCTTTATAAACGTAACAATACCTCTACATTGCTTTCATGAAGAAAAATATGTGAAAACAGTATAAAAATATGTGTCTGTTCCGTGGGTTATATTCTTTATTGTGAGTAGGTAAGGCCGCAACTCAAAATAAAATCATATCCGTTTTCCTTCTAATATATTACAATATTAAAAAAGGTATGAATATTTTAATCACAAACTACTTCAGCTCCATCGATTCCTTAAATACAGAATAAGTTATGAACTGTTCACGGAATGGCCCGATTCGTACGTGACCTTCACACGTCGCCATTTTAGAAATTTCACGCTATAAATGTATGCTAATGTTGAATAAGACGTGCTTGAAGATGTTGCTTAAAATGGAAAAGAAAACTCACAGGCGTCTAAATGAAATTTCCTTACGCCTTTTGGTAGAGCACACGGTGTTTTTCTGTGTAATTTTTCAGGAGTTGTATGAATCATTCTTACGTTCTACCATGCTTCTAAGGAAAGCAATTGAACTTGTGTTATAATAAATCTTTTTATTGCCATTGGGTGCCATAAAAAAGAAGTTCAGCCTTGAATCCGAATTTCCCAATAAGCAGGTAAGGTATGGTAAGCAGAACGTTACCTACTGCATATTTTAACAAAAACCTGTGCAGGAAACCAGTAAAAGATTCTGATGAATGTTGGCACTGTAACTAATATCTACTGAAGTCCCATGTCATTGATGATTGATGGGTCATGGCAATAGGCTCACCCCCTATAATATGGGACTTAAACACAACTGGCGAAACGTGGGTGTACCGTAGTGGGACACTTCTACCTAACCCTTTGGATAAAATAGGCATGATGATTTGTTGTATCTCTTTCCGTAATGCTTATTTTGATCCTCTATCGATTACCACTCTTGCTTGAATCCGTTGAAGGTCCATTTGATCATCCCGCTTAAAAAATGATTTGCTGTGCCGACTCGTAGACAAATTACTGGGTTATTTCCGATAAAGGTATTTTAAAACAGTATTCGTACTATATTGATCCCTGATATAATGTTAAAATATTTGACTGAAGATTCAAATCCATTTCTTAGATAACTAAGAAATGAATTTTAATCTTCAGTCAACAAGCATAAGCTTGTACGCTTGATTGAGATAAAAAAAGATGTGTATTTAAAACAAAACAACTGCACGCTAACATCCCTAGCGGATACGACAGGGTTCCTTGAAACAAACAAATCGGAATATTTGTCTATATTTCATTGTCAATAAATAAAAAAGGATTGCTCGCGCGAGTTTTTCTATTTCGATACCATTACGAGTTTCTCCCGTGTCGTGGGAAATGTAAATATTATTGAATTCGTTCTATTCGACAGCGCACCGGATTCGAGGCGAATCTGTTTTCGTGACGCCAAAGGCACGGGCCATATGTGGAGACGTATAACAAGGTAAATAAGTTTTTATTAAAGTGTGATTTGTTTAAGGTCCTTTGAGGTAACTGTGAAAGATTCGGTTGTCTTGATGAAATTCGACGTTTATCTAGATGTTGATTCCTTTGTAGATATTTATTACACTATTGTAGTACTGCTTTATTATATTACGGCAGTTACTTCATTCTTTATCTATTTTATTTTTAATTTACTGTCATAAACTGAAAACACGAGCCATTTTTGTTTCTTTAATCTGAAATAGAAACGGGCGGTAGCGTCGTGATTAGTTTAATTTCTTCACAAAACAAACAGCTTTAAAAACAACATTATTTAGTTACCACTCACAAGATAACGGCTTAAATTAACTGCAACACGTCATCATCCCTCGGCACGAGGTTTACGCTCGGAAAAGGTCCCTCTGCATTATTTACGAGACCTTAAAACCCCGCCTACTACGTTACAACCTAACACACACTAAAACACTCCACAAGACGTATCAACCGCTATTCAGAATGTTTAATGACAGTCATAAAACTTCAGATAATTAATTACCGAAACCATTAACATATTATTAATTACTACTCTCAACAAACTGCAGTAATTAAACAAAAAACTTCAAAGAAATATTACCTTGATAAAGTTCAATACATCCGTTGTTCACAATAGGGCTGGCTCACAAAACAAACAGCACACGGTTATATAATGAACGGTCGCGTACTAACACGTCAGGGTCGTAATTTCCCGGCGCAACACGACCAACCCCCACGGCGCACAGAAGGATACTGATACACGTCAACGCGAACGCCGGCAAGCTCGCGAAGAACGGTGTGAAATGCGCAAGTCACGCGGAGCTTAACTTATCTACCTACTTTTGAAATTCAAATTGTCATTTACTCGGTCTTATTATACATACAGTATACACGCAAAGTGGGGACCGTCGTTTGGTGAGGATAAATTTCCGCTATGCGGGTCTACGTGTTTTCAGGATTTGACCTCAAAATATCTGTAGTGAGGTTTACTTTCATAAATCACTTGGAACATTTTCATTGTTAGTTTTTTGGGCACGAATATTTGGGTGCTACGTACTCACGTTTTGGCAATGACTAGTTTTCTCGTAGACTCGTAGAGGGCTCGTAGCGTCGTAGCCGCGTAGCAATATTTTGTTGAAGCGACTAAATCGTTTTATATTAGTTGAATTTAGCAATATTACAGTCCAAACGAAATAAAAATAGCGGTGGTTATTTTATGTGTCCTTTCGAATTAAAAAATACAATTTTGAACGATTATATAAAGAAAATAGCAGCTGTCAAACTTCAGCCGGTCTAAGATTAAAAGGAAAATCACAGAAAGACAACACAATTTTCCTTATACCCCAATCACATTCACGGCCAGTGCTTGACGTCATACCAATTATTATAATGTAACAATAAGCTACTGCACAATACATGAACAAACAGTGAAAGATAATTAATTTATTAGTGATGTTTACTGTACTCGCGATAATTATTTTAATGCTATTAGTATGCGCTGTTAATATTTTATCGTTATCAGTGAGTATTATCTAGAAAACTCGTCGTTTTGTAAATAAATGTGCAATTAATTTATCCCTTTGTGGTTGTTGTACTTGGATGCACTAATAATAGCACATAATTAATTATGAGGTTCAATTCATGTGAGATTTATTTTCGTCATTATCTAACGTAACATCACGCCTGTTTTCATCAAAGGGTTGGACAGAGGTACACCGATAGTAACACCCTCATTTTTCCGGTAGTGTTTAACCGTCCACAAAACGTGACTCCGGGCCAAGCTGGGAATTGGACCCAGGAGCTAACGATCAGCAGCCGCGCTTGAGACTACTAGACTAACGAGACAGTTCGTTTTGACGACCGATGTGGCGCTGCGGGCGAAGGTCCGCCCGCGAGGAGGAGTAGGAGGTTGCGGGTTCAATTCCCGCCCAGGAATAAATGTTTGTACGATCTACAAAGTTTTGTTCCGGGTGCTGTGAGTATTTGCTATGTCTAATAAAAAATATCTATCTATGTCATGTATTAAGTATATCAGTCAACTAGTACCCATAACACAAGGTCTGCTTAGCTTGGGGCTGGATGATGCTGTGTGTTAGTTAGTTAGTAGTTAGTAAGTAAATCAAACTTGATTTAATTTATTACACATTATATCACATAGAAGTAAATGAATAAAACACAATATCCTCGAGCGTGACGCATATATAGTGTAAAAGATGATGAACCTGTACGGAAGTTTGTAACTCTTTCACGCACAACCTACGGAACTGATTTTGATGAAACTTAACAGTGTTGCAAACCTCAAACGGCTCAAACATATAACTGATAGTTTTATGTTTGAGCCGTTTGGAGTTGAAACACTAGGGCCATAGGGTCCGTATCCCCATTTAGTTATTCGAGAAATCGCGAAGCGTTTGGTCGACTCTTCACGTGACCAGAGGGCCGACCTTTTATTTCAACGTGGCAATGCTGCCAGCCTGGGCACTTTTCCCGTTGACAGTGATGCGGATGAATGTTTCGATGCCTTGTGAATAATTTATTTTATTTTACTTTTTCGTGTATTAATAGTTTTATACTTTACTTGTAAACAGTGTTATATCGAGCACTTCATAATAACGTCTATTAAGAAAAAAACAGGTCACTGCTAGTTCATCATCATCATCCGCCTAGCCTTTTCCCAACTATGTTGAGGTCGGCTTCCAGTCTAACCGGATGCAGCTGAATACCAGTGTTTTAGATGGAGCGACTGCCTATGTGACCTCCACAACCCAGTTACTGGGCAACACGATACCCCTTGGTAAGACTGCTTGTCAGACTTTCGGGTTTCTGACTATCCGTGACGACTGTCAAAGATCTACAAATGACAACCGGGACCTAAACGGCTTAACGTGCTTTCCAAGACACGGAGGAGTCTCGATATGTTATGAATGGTCACCCATCCACAGACTGACCTAGGCAAGCGTAGCTTAACCTTCGATCAACCCTAGCGGCTGTTTTTATTTAGCCACGAGCTCCTCTTTACTTTAGTTCACTGCTACTTGTTAATAAATTATTTGCTTGACACTGTTGTAAGTAGATTGTACTGTAGTAGTAGTAAATTGATTGATTTATGCATCGCGTCAAAAGTGTGATTATAAAGTAATACCATTATTGATGTGTGAATATTTTTAAAAAACTAAAAAAAATATTTTTATTAAAACACGAACACTCTCACTGAAATATTACAATTTGAAGTTATTCTAGACTGAAATTTAAAACATTTCAACTCCTCATAAAAATGCATAAAATATTCAGTGCTTCACTTAAAGCTACTGACTTTATTACATTGACTAAAATACGAAGAAAATAACTTAAAATAAAAACATCAGTATCGTCGCCGTATATTTTATCGATTTACGAAGGAACCGTGCAACTTCCATCAAATATAAAGAAAACACGCCTGAAAAGTCCACGGGCAAACGTATTTCGTAGATAATTTAATTTTCTTCCCGATATTAAGGCGTTGCTACATTGAGAACATTAGCGAATTCGGACAAAATTGGGCAACTTTCTACCCTCGAATAAGTTATTTTATTTTGTTCTCCAAGGCTGGAAAAAAGGCTTTTATTTATTTATCGCATCAGCGAAGACTGAAATGGATTTATTATCTACACATTTGGAGAATATTGTGTCGGTACGATGAGTGAATTGAGTTTTTATACTCGTGGCCTTAATAAGGTCGGTGTGTAGTAAGTGTAGAGTGTGTACTAGTCTTTACTGAGACGGTCTCTAGTTTTTGCAATAGCTTCTACCTCGACAGAGAGAAACAAGAAAACTTACTTACAGTGGCTTTTCAGTAAAAACTTATTAAAAATGTTGCGCTTTACCTTGACTTGATTTTCTTTACATTTTGAAACAGAAATTGCATTATTTTTAAAACTGCAACTATGTACTTACTGTAAAAGTGACGACGGATTTACCGTAAATCCAACCAACTAATTTTTGTTGAAAGATCAAACCGATTTGTTTTCTCTTATTATTTTTAAACAAATTCAACATTCAGCAATTTCAGAAAAAAAAACAAAACGACTGCAGGTAAATCCTAAACTGGATCATAAGACTTTACATTACACCTTTTTTATAAATGCGCATGTACACAAATACGACCATTGTAATATCGATAAATGAAAACGGGGCTTCGAAAGCAATGTCCAATATTTTTTCCCGAGATAAGATACAGGCAATAATAGCATTTTGTTTATGTTGACGGCGGTATAAGCCCGGCGGGATCGTGGGATCGACAAAGCCCCACTGGCTTACAAGAACTATCAGATATCTTACCAATATAATTTGGCCTACCCTGGCCCCGCACCCGATATACCTACAGACAAAAGACGGAAATAAATTGTTAATACAACAGCTCTTTTTACATCGGCTACCAAAATGAATCTCACACTCTGTACTCATGAGAAATCCCATGTGAAATCATGATATTATATGAAGGACTTGTACGATTCACCCTTTGCTGCGAAATTTTAATTAGGCTCCTATGTCTAAATATTATGTAAAACTTGAATGGAGGTGTAATTTCATATAGGCTGTCGTTTTAGTAACAAGGGTTGTGCAAATATTTATTATTTACTTAGCAAGATGATATTGTGTAAGCTGATATTATTATGCTCTGAATAGATTGAAAAACTGTAAGTGCTTTTAGGTACAAAAGTAAGTTGAAACAACTGCTGATCATTATGTGATTACAGAATGCAAAATGTTTCGGCAATTTAAGACCACACACCATCTCGTATGAGGTGGTTTTTTTACCCTGAGATTTAGTGATGGTCCACCAGTATGGCCTCGCCACTCACACGCGAGTATCTATGTTGAAATCAATGTGGCCAGTATTAACATGACTTTTTCAATTCATGTGTACTTTTTAGGTTTATCTTGGACATCACTGACATTGATGAAAGCAACCTGTATTTATAATCAACTAACACTTCGCTCGCGACTTTGTTCCCGTAGATCACGGAATTTTCCCTTTGTAATTTAACACCCCTTCCCACCCTTTTAAGCGTACTTTTGAAAAGAAAATATAGATTTTCTTACTCGCTGTTCAATGTCGGTTATTATAGGTGTAAGATTTTTTTAGATTCCTCAGGTTGACCCTTAATTTTAGTGTAGACAAGACATGTGACATGTGACAAGACATTGACGACCGATGTGGCGCGGCGGGCGAAGGTCCGCCTGCGACGCAAGAGGTTGCGGGGTCGATCCTCGCCTTGGGACAAATGTTTGTACGATCTACAAATATTTGTTCCGGGTGTTCTGGGTATTTGCTATATATAATAAAAATATCTATCTATGTAATGTATTATATTAAGTATATCAGTCATCTAGTACCCATAACACAAGCTCTGCTCAGCTTGGGGCTATATGATGCTGTGTGGATTGTCCAGCATTATTTATTATTATTATTTATGTTTCATCGCCTGCCTCTGCATGTTGAGGTCAGCTTCCAGTTTAACCGGATGCAGCTAAATACTAGTATTTTGCATGCAGCGACGGTCCATCTGACCCCCACAACCCAGTAACTGGGCGACACGATACCCCTTGGTAAGACGAGTCGAAAGACTTCTGACTACCCGTAACGCCTGGCAAAGATCTACAAATGACAGCCAGGACCAACTGCTTGACGTGATCTCCGAGGCACGGAGGAGTCTCGATATGTTACGAACAATCACCCATCCACAGAATGACTTCGGCAAGCGTAGCTTAACCTTCGATCAACCCGTGCGGCTGTTCTAGCCACGTGCTGAAAGTAAAAGTACCAAAATATGAATTAAAAACGTCACTTGCCTGGATTTCAACCATGGACAAACTTTCATATCTCTGAATATAAATATTGCGCTATTTAGGAGTCTCAGTATATAATGAACGGTCACCCATCCATACACTGATTTCTACAAGCGTTGCTTACCCTTCGATCGACCCGTGTGGCTGTTTTTATTTAGCCACGAGTTCCTTTAGTGTTGACATGTATAGAAATAAATAAAATTCAAGTGTCTGCCTATAACGTACAAATAACAGCCATTTACTAAATGGATATGAAAGTGTATACTCGAAAGTTGTACCAAAAAAACACATTTTTAAATTTTTGTCTGTGTCTCACTTTGCTTAAGGTAATCTCCGAAATGGTTAAATCTTTTCTAAATTTTACTGCCAGATAGCTGATGTGTTACGGAATAACTACTTAGACTACTTTTATTTTAGAAAACGAAAAAGGGTGAAAAATCTTGTTAAATTCCATGTGGACAAAGTCGCGCGGATGCAGGTAGTCTGAAATAAAATTGTTGATGTATTATTGCTTTAGCAGGGACCATGTTTGAAATGCCATTGAATATGTTAACGTGGGTTTTATTTTTAAATTTAGATCCTACTTATTACTATTTGGTACTTATTTTACATAAATATCATGTCGTATACCTCAAAATAGATTTTAAATGTCGTAGGTACGTCGTCGATTAAATAGATTATAAATATATATATGTCGTGATAGCCCAGCGGTTTAGGCATCGCCTCTTGTGGTCGAGGCTGCGGGTTCAAACCTGGAGAAGTAACAATGTGAGTTTTTCAATTTATATGTACTTTCTAAGTTTATCTTGGACATCACTGACATCGGTGAAGTAAAACATAAATAATAATAAAAACACCCGTCTTGAGCAAGTGTGGTGCTCATGCCTTCTTTGTATGAGAAGAGGCCTATTCGCTGCAGTGGGATAGTAACAAGCTGGTATTATTATACCTTAAAATAGATTATGTAAAACGTACTTTTCTTTTTCCCGACTTTCTTTTGCTTAGCTTATTATAAAATGACAACAATATTTAGGTACATTCAGCCATTCACAGCTGACCTTTACCTGGGTATGCCTATATATAAAACCTTGCAGAAAATAAACTAACCCAAACATATTTTCAGGTCCTTAAAAATAGCCTTTAACTTTCTAGCCTTTATCAGCCGCAAACCCTTGTAGAAACGTGAATTTCAATTTCTATATTGCTTTTCTACCGAGAACATTTGTGTCTAGTAATGGAAATTCGACCCCTAAAGGGTAACAAGGGGTAAAATATGTTTTTAGGAGGAGACATGGGGCCCGCTTGTATATTACATTAGTTTATAAACCACAAAATGAGGGAATATAAAGTCCATTTTGGCGAATCACGTCCCAGACAATTTGATATTCTAATGATTGTATTATGAAAGTTAATACAAAAATAATGATGCGTAATCGGCTTAGAGGTGATTTGTTTGCGAAATCTTGTCTTACAATGGATATTTTTATAAAGCTTATGGATTTTTTTGGGTTTTAGGTAATAGGTTCAGTCTCGTTGTTCTTGCTACCTACTTTAAGATTATTCTTTTTTAGCAAAAGGAGTGTGTAAGTATCGTAGCAAGTGGCGTTCTGTAGCTTCTGCCTATCCTCATGGGGAAAAAGATTGTGTCATGTATTTGTGTGTATGTATGCTTAAGATTTTCTAAACTATTATTCGAATATGGTATTTTTACTTCACTTGATACCTGTAACTAGTCTTTTCCTTATTTTTTCTACGTTTTATATTTAAAGTAAGAGTGGGGCTTTAGTTATTTGAATATATTGTGTTTTATGAAATTGTATTTGTTGTTGTTGTATAACATTAGTAGGTATTTTATTAATGTTAACTACTAACATAGCTGTAAGACGTTTGTATCCAACAAAATGGACAAAAGTGTTATGAAACAAATGAATGAAGGCATTAAATTCACGACATATTTTCTCATGGAATTAGGCAGAAAGAACAAATCGCCGAAGATCCTTACAAGCTCCTTTTGCTTCATTTACGTTCAAACATATGAATGAATCGTGGATTGATAATGAGATAATTATGCGTAACCCAGCGTTTCCCAAGAAAATTCTATACACGGGCTTAAAAGAAAGAAAAGTTTCCAACTTAGAGTTCAAAATTTCGTACCGTCTCACATCAGGACTGAACCAACAACTTTATGTACTGACCACACATAATATTTGTTTCAAGTACAAATGTGTGCTTTTGATCTGTAGGGAAAACACCCACGCCACAGAGTACTTAAGTTTCGGGTTGCAACTGGGAGGGCCATTAGGAATTTATGGTGTAGACTGTGGTTCAGACACACGTCCAGTCAGGAATGTCCACTTTAAAGAACCCCAAAAAATTTCTTTGACAAAAGTGAACGTGAATGCTGAGGGCTTTTTTGTGATGATTTAAACCTGTTTGATGTCTGTAGGTACACGAGTATAACATACCACATGGCACTGGCTGGATCAATAATAATTACATTAATTTTGTGTATTAAACTAGCCCTAACACCTAATCAGAATCAGAGAAAATCATAACATGGTGAGAAAATATTCCAAAATTGCAAGTACCTTTGCGATTTCCATTTCTATTTCTGTATCAGAAGAGGCTAGTGACAAACTAGTATTATGTAATAATCTAGTCCTTATAACATGTCAAATAAGAATTGTATCAGACTACTGTTAAGATTAATGCTAGTAAGGAAAAATCCACGCGCATAGAATTAAGAGGCCAGTCGTCCTCCCCTCGCCACGCCAGTAACTTGTATTCTAGATAGATTAGGTATTTAAGAAGCGTCACTGTGCTAATTAAAAATATCAATATAAATACACTTTGTCCTGGACACTGGAATTTCATTTACAACCTAACATGACGTCTTAATATTCTCATCTAATTTAAGAAATTCTAAGCCAACTTTAATAGTCCAATTTTCCTCAGTCAAACAACATTTTCCCATTCATTATCATGTAATGCCATCTAAAATTCCGTCACCGACCTAACTAATTCGTTGACACAAATTGACGTCATTTCCGCAAAGGGCCGAAGAGGGAGGGGGCTTGTTTTTTTAGATGGCAACACAGTGACGTGTAGCAACATTGGTAATTTCCTGGTCGTCTTAATGTCGGACGCTCACCTTTGGGCCTTTGGCTCAATATCCGTTTAGTCTGACCTGTTAGGTGTAGATATGACTGGTGACGGATACGAATATAACAGTCCGATATTTAGTATTTGAACACAATATCACTCTACCTATTTTTTATATTATTTCGACGATAACTTTAATAGTATAACATCACGCATGTATTCCCCGAGTTGTTGGGCAGAGGTTCAGCCATAGCAACACCCACATTTCGACAGCTATGTTTAAGTCCCATGTACATAATAGGGAGTTCGAGGATAAATAGAAACCGCCGCAGGGGTTGATCGAATGTTAAGCTACGCTTACCAAGGTCAGTCTGTGGATGGGTGACCGTTCGTAACATATCGAGACTCCTCCGTGCCTCGGCCAGCACGTTAAGCCGTTGGTCCTGGCTGTCATTTGTAGATCTTTGACAGTCGTTACGGGTAGTCAGTAGTGTTAGCATGCGTACGAGTATTACAAATTACGCTATGCCAACCGAATTAAAAATATTTTGAAGGTTTGTCAATGAGACTGGTGGTGAATAGTTACATACACGGTTATCTTATAATATGACAAATTATAACGGCAACGTAACAGCGTAATACATAGACTTAGATATAATTTTAAGACTCCAGATTTTTTCCTACTTTTTATGTCTGTGAGTGTACATTATGCAAATAAATAAATAAATATATATAAAAAACGTCAGACCAACAAATAATACTTACGAAAATCTTCTATGCCACGAAAAAAATGCCACGTAAAAGTGATTGCAACATATATACATACATTATAGGGTTCAAGGAGTACCATATTGATCTTAGTTACATCGTCATCATTATCATCATCCTCCTGCCTTTATCCCAATTTATTTGTGGTCGCCGCAACATGTTTCCTTCTTTCATACATTTTTTTTGTCATCTCAATAGTCACCTCTTTTCTAGCCATATCATCTTTCACACAATCCATCCATCTTTTCTTTGGTGTCCCTCTACTCTTGTTACACTGCCCTTAGTTACAATAAACATAAATAATAATTTTCCATGCATTCGGAGTTATTTGTTACCGCCACGAGAGAAATGAAAATATTTGAAAATAGTTCGACCTTTTATTACCGTCACTGTACGTACTTCACCTGAGTCTATTGTGGAATTTGGATACTGTTGGAATATTTTGATGTATGTACTGTAGGTAACCACTTGATTTTAAGACGATGACGTGCAACAAAATTGGCAATTTCCTTGTGGTCCATGCCTCAGGAACAATATCCGTTCAGTAAAGGCGTCGTGACGGACGGCGGACGCATCTCGGTCAAAATGCTGAGAGATGACATTACAGTTTAGTATGACAAGATTGTTTTTAAGACTACAAAGATACGTTTAAAGTTAAAAGTATTAAAATGAGCTATTTTGGTATGCAATAGCTCTTAATTTTTAATCTAAAGAAATTGTTTTTTTTTGATTGAGCGCTCTTTTCTCTTACAACCATTCGGATTTAAAATAAAAATAAAATTTAAAAATTTGGGTGAAGAAAAATCTAAGTAAGAAACAAATTTTCTATGAAAGCGTGTTTTTTTAGTTTTTTTAACTTTAATTTATATTCCATTTTTGAGTTGAATTTTCTATAAGAGCGTGTTTTTTAGTTTTGTATACTATAATTTTGTAATCGGTCTTTGACAGGTGTGCACAATTTGAATTAAATCTGTTCGTGCAAAGAAGGAAAAAATCGAGCCCAAAAGGGTCGGTTACATACAAACATGCATACATACATACAGGTGAAACAAATAAAAGCGTATTAATATAAATGTTCCATTTGATAGTTCAATTCGTGAGAAAGATTTTAGGCTATTTTATATCACGCTACGGCCCTTAGGAGCGGATGAGACGTAAATTATAACAATATACAAACCTACATACACGTGTTGCTGATTACTTTGGTTATGACACTTTTCATTCCACTAGGATTTGAGCAATTTGGGGCTGTCTTTTGTAACTTTTGACGATCAAAAAGTGCTGTTCCTCAGCTTTATATATGTAAACTAGCTGCGTCCAATGGTTTCACTTGCTTCTATGGATTATAGCGTTATGTTAAATAGCCTGAAATATTCCTCAAGAATTGCGCATTCAAATACAAAACTTTTAATTTTTATTGCATGTTTTTTTAAACTACACATAATATACCTAGTAGTAGACACTCTTCAATGGAAAATCTATCGAAATACGTAATTATGACTCGTTACCGAATTTTAATTTTTGGCGAAAAAACCCAGATTCAAAGAGGAGGATACGGATAACTTTTGAACAGCTAAATGAAAACGGCCGATTTTCATCAAACGTAACTAAGAACACTCTTGACTCAAACAAAAACAACCAAAATCAAAATCGCTTCATCCGTTCAGGAGCTACGATACAGACACACACACACACACACATAGAGGCACGTCAAACTCAAAACAATCGTTTTTGCTTAAACATAACTGGCTTAATGTGGGTGTATTATAGATATTTATTTATTTAATACTTTAAGCACACAAATGTACAGAGACGGACGGACTTAGTGCCATAAGCATTTTCTACCAGTCAACCTTTGGGTGAACTTTAGGTACGTGTCTGCATAACCCTTTGGGGATTACAGGCGTGATGTAATGTTAAGAGTTTCTGCTCACATGGAAAACATATTTCTTAAAATCCAACACAGTACTTCAATACTGTACGGTTTTTCGTATAAAAATAATTTGGCTTAAAAACAAAAAAGTGTAATTCTCGTTAAGTCCTGCGGAGGCTTTGTCGGCGAGACGGATGGGGCCCGTGCGACGCTGTGGTTATTATCTACTAGCTCTGACCCCGGCTATTTTTCAGACAAAATGGAGACCTTTTTTTGTTAGAATAAGATTACTTTTTTTGTTGAAGAATAGTGATTAGTGCAGTTTGTAAATTGGAGAGACTGTAGAGTTAAAGTGTTAAAAATTCTTAAGTGATGGTCAGAATGAAAGGTACGTACAGAACGATTGTAAGTTTGGTTTTCTATCGATGCCTGTGTAAAGCATAAACTAAGCTAAGTTTAACTAACTTTGTACTTTACGCAAAATACGCGCTACGTCGTGGAGTTGCGGAAATCGGCCCGTCTAACAATACAACAAAACTAACTTTGTAACTTAATATTTTACAATTACCAACTAATAACACTAAGTTTCTCGGGACCTCGAAAAACGAATTACATTTTATATTGGACTATATCTATCTATACTTAAATGAAGACCTCTGTGTAATCAGATCAGTAGTAAACAACCAGAGATATGAAACTAGAAACACATAACACCACTCTTGTATTCCACAAAGGGTTAGGCAGAGGGGTACACCCACATTACGACAGTTATGTTTATGTCTCATAATCTTGAATACGCCACGATTGGCGCAGTGGTTAAGCCAACGGCTGCTGCGTCGCGTCTTGTAGGTTTAATCCCCGCACGGAACAAATATTTGTATGGCCTACAGGTAGTTGTTCCGGGTCTGACTTTGTTTGTATATGTGAATTTAAATGATTGTCAACCCACCCACGATACAGGAGAAATTACTGGTGTAGGGCAACGTTTCAAAAATAAATTAGTAATAACATGTAAATCAGACGGCCGATTGGTGCTGAGAAGTTCGAGATCGATAACTTATTAACACTTTGCCCGACCCGGTTATTGAACTACTACACTAGATCACTAGACCAACAAACCATCCAAACTAAAAAGTGCCATGAAATAAAAGCCTAACAAATAATCCCACGTAAAAACCCGGTTAGTTTCAAAGTGTCGGGAACAGCGTAGTTTAATAATTAAATTAACTTTTCACATAAACTGAGCCGGGGTTGCTATCAGTAAAATATTTGACAAGCAGCTGTTCCGATAAGTGGTTCAACTTTGTTCCGTTATCCGAGCCAAACTATTAAAACTTGTCAAGTGGGTCTGTTTGCAAAATATTTGTGATATCCAAACATTTGGATTGGCGGTATGTAAACGTACGCCACTACATAGATATGGAGTGGTGTTTGTTATAATTATGATCGATTTAGAAATCGATGAACACTTTGTATCAATGTTACATGACAGCTATAACGGGAAGGGATAGGCAGAGGATCATGTACCTTAATAGCAGAACCACATTTTAAAATACGAATGAGGAAAATATGTGACACACTCGCGTAAAACGGCTATCGCTCAGCAGCCCATGTGCAAGGCAGTCCCCCAAAACGCCCACTCTTTAGCTCTGAAGAAGAAGTGGCGCAAAAAAATTGCCAGCCAACAGTCTGATAAATTAAAACAATTTGAATCTGTACATGATGATCATGATGGCCCAGTGGTTTAGGCCTCGCCTCTTGTGCACGAGGTTGTGGGTTCAAACCTCGGCAAGTACCAATGTGAGTTTTTCAATTCATATGTAAGTACTTTCTAAGTTTATCTTGGACATCACTGACATCGGTGAAGGAAAACATCTTGAGGAAACCTGGACTTATATAATTAATATAAGTCTGAAATCGCCAACCCGTCTTGAGCAAGCGTGGTGATTAATGCTCGTGCCTTCTCTGTATGAGAAGAGGCCTTTGCCCTGCAGTGGGACAGTAATAGGCTGGTACTGGTACTGGTACTGGAATCTGTACAATATCTGTTTGCTGTATATAATGCTAAAGCTTCCTTTGCTGAAGAGTCCAGGTTTTTTAAAGGAGCACATAAAGCCCACCATAAATCTAACACATCATAAATCCGTCTTCTTTGTATAAATATTTCGAACAAAAAACAGTATGTGTATGCGTGTTGTGTGTGTGTGTGTTTGTGTGTGTGTATGTGTGTGTGTGTGTTTGTAGTGTACTAATGGCCACTAAAAAACAAGTACTAACTCAATCAATTCACACTTTTTAAAACCGTTTCAGTATGTTGAAGTCTTTAAACAAAATAATCGTTGACTGCACTTCATTTCACATAACTTAGATACAGGGCTTTGAAAGCATATTAAGTTCCTCTATCGGATAAACGATATTAGGTTTATGAATTCTAGGTGAACTGAATTTGATTATCAGTATAATATCAGTACGGAAATTTTTGGTAGTTTGAATTTATTTCAATTTAATTTAATTGCAATTTAATTTAATATCAATTCAACTTATTACAATCAAGTACATCATACATGGCTATTTGAACGGTGATCCCGACGACGAACGACGTGGTAACTGCATGCCAAAAGACCAATAAAAAAATGCAATAATATGCTAGCTAACACTGGTAACTGGCTGTTTTTTTTTACTTTTAACTGTAAAGTGAAAAAAACGTCTGGAAAAACCATTGAACGGGTCCAGGCCTGTAGGCTTGTTGCTACAATTACGTAGTTTAACATCTACCCAGGTATTCTTACGTCAACATAATTTTCATCATCAACCTGATCTACGTGATTTTTTCATTTTTTCATGGTCGGAAAAGAATGGGTATGCAAGCAAAATCGACAAAGGACGGGTTTTATATCCGTACCTGCCTGTACAGTTATCCTGTAAATTTCACGTAAACAATGCTTGAAAGCAATTACTTTTAGCTTGCTGCATGAAGAGGGTTTTTGTTCATCTACTCGTAAGTTTTTCAAAAACACACCACTGTATTTCTGAGATACCGCCTATGGAACAAATATTTGGTACCCAACTGTGAGTTCCCTAAAACATTACATAATAACATCTTTGGTAAACCCAAAGATGTATCACGATCTATTTATCTTGAAGTTACCTTAAGGTAAAAAAATAGGACATCTAAACGATATTAGAAGCACATTACATCGTCTAGACTTGTAGGTACAGTTAAGAATACCTTTATGTACAATTACGTTTTGTCCAAACAAGAATACATTACAAATATAGTAATGTTTGCCCAAAATAAGAACTTAATACGTATTATTTTTCTTGCTGTTCTATTCTATAGAAAGAACAAGCGGAAAACTGCTTAGAACTGGTTACAGGCAGTTCAAAAAATAAGTAAATGTAATGCATTATTGAATATTATTTTTTCATAGGAACATGATAAACAGTGTTGCTATATCAATCTGTGTTTCCCAATATCTATTTTTAACCTGGGGGTATTCTATTAGGGCTACTAAGGCAAGAATTCTCCAACCTGACCACATCATCGCTTGTCATCAGGTGAGAAAGTCATCAAATGCAAGACTATAAATATATTATAAGTCTCAAGAAGTTAACAATTAAGTACACAGGCCAGGAAATCAAGCTATTTATTAACTATTAATTAACTGTTACTAACTAACTAACTAATAACTATAACTATTTTTCAACTTTATTACAAAATAATAAGGTTCTCGTTCAATTGAGAAAACTTGACAGTTTAGGATTGCTTAATGTGCTGGCGTCTGTACTATCCTAGTTTTAATTACAAAGAAAATTGAGTGACTGTGAAGGAGTGATAAGGTCGTGCACGTTCAGTACTATTTTTGCTTGCACTCGTGACAAAGTGCGATTTGCCAACATTACAAATTAAAAATAAGATTTGTTTTTTTTTTTAATGAGAACCTACCTTGTTGCTATTTTGATTTAATTGAGTGTCACGGACCATAAAACTCAAGCCTGTGTTCCCCAAAGGATAAGGCAGAGGTGTACCTAATAGTACACCCACATTTTGCCAGTTATGTTTTAAGTCCCATATAATAGGAACCGAAATATTAAATTAAATAACATAAGGAAACCAACCTCTTGTGGTAAATTCGGAAATGACGTCAGAGTATCTGACCGATGTTTCCGTGGCACAAACTATGACAAATCAAATAATGCAAATGTGACGCAGTACCCATGTCACGTAGGAACGTGTCAACCCGTGGAAGTGTGTTTAGTCGGTCCACAAGCCCGGACAAATTTATGCAGAAATGTGCAAGGGTTAAGAAAGTGAAATTCTCTCCGCTGGCTACGTGACTCTGTCGGGTACAGTACGCGGCATTGGGTAAACACAGAAAAAATAATTGCCACCACTGCCACCAGCGACGTTCAAATTAAATGTAAACAAATCTTTTAAAGCGTTTGTTTAACTTTTATAAAGTGAACAAGATAAAATATTGTGTGTATTTTTCAAATGTGGTCGTTGTTTTTTTTTTGCAAAAGTGTGATAAGATTGTGTTCGTGTATTTTTCTGTGGATGTTTTGTTAAAAGTAATGTAGACGTTATAATCGTTTAAGGTTTCAGGGTGTTCCTTACAGTTTCAAATTGTACATCCAAAGTTAAACATGGTATTGTTTTGTCTCATTATTAATCTTGTCTGTGCGGAAACAGTAAAGTAAAATAAAAAGCCATAAAAAGTTAGAAGCCCACCAAGATTCGTTTTTCTTGCTAATTTTAACGCAACTGTTTGTGTAAATAACTAATAAAAGTAGTTCGGAATGGTGTTTGTGTGCGTGCATGTTTGCATGTAGACTAGTGCCTAATTGCTTATATCTCTGTCTGACACGTGTCAGTGAGTTTGAGCCCACGGCTAGTTCAACTTTAAATGCTTTTTTAATTGTAGATTATAGGTTGACAGCTAAAAGAAAAGAAGCAAAATAGAACAGTAAAGAATATCAAAAGTTCGTTGGATCTTGTTCTTTTGCTTATAATAAGGTACTGGGAGCTACGTCACTGTTAAGCTATTTTATATTAACATACAGACTACTTTTAGATTAAGTATAAAAAGTACCAAATTTCAGCCCGCGTTATAAAATATACGATATTATAAAAGAGAATTGCTACTCGTTTTCCAATCAGAACTTAATGTCAACATTTTCAACTACAATGAAATTTAACTCGAATGATTGAGCACAAGCCTCGAGGCTTTTGTTAATTTCACAAATGGTACTGAAATTATCATTATGTGTGGACATTCAGAATGTTTGGGAGTTGTGACATTTATATGACATCTTTTATATTCAAAGCTACAGGTAAAGCTTAGTTTGATGTGAATGTTTGTTCAATTGTAGCTGTGGCTATGTTTTTCTAGATATAACGTATTGCATAACGTAATTTGAGTAGTTAATATTGTTAAAATATTGTACTGTATTAAAGTTATTTTATTTTAAAGTAATTAAAGTTCTTTTACTTTGTTTGCTGATCTCTGGAACTTCTCCTTCTTAAAAAAAAAAAAAATCTGTATGCACACGCTTGCCCAGTTCTTGAGGAAGGTTATTTAATACGCTACGACCCGACGAGGTGTGGGTGAAACCACGGGGCACAGCTGGTGATAAAATAAGGTGGTGTGTAATCTATATGGAGTTGACAAGAATTCAAAAAATCCCTTAGCTAAATGAGTTATCTTTAGCGCGACTTTAATAAGTAGAACATATTAACTATAATATGTTTAAAATTTACGAAAACTTTTTCGTACTTATTCCTTTTCTAATGCTACGAAATTAAACGCAAACCTAACTTATCGCCAACAACAGTACTTAATAATACCATACTCGAAACACACCCAGCTAAACGTGTTACATTTTACTGCCTCCAACTGTACCGTACATCTCTCCCTCCGTGACGAGCTCGTAATTCACTCACTGACGTTACATAACGAGAGCAGTCTTCCGTCCAAGGACCCGTAAAATTAATTAAATGAAATGCAGGGGATTATTCTGCATGAGTTGCAGCGACGCCATAATCCGCAAGCTTCGTTTAAATGTAGCGATTGCTCTTATGTAATTTCAACTGACATTTGTTGAATCTACGACAGTCATTACGAGTAGTCAGAAGCCCGAAAGTCTGAGAACTAGTCTTACCAAGGGGTATGTGTTACCAAGGAAGTGGGTTATGGAAGTCAGATAGGCAGTCGCTTCATGTTAAATACTGGTATGCAGGTGCATCCAGTTAGACTGAAAGCCTACCCCAACATAGGTGGGAACAGTTTAGACAGAACAGGAACTTTTTTTATTAATCAACGTAAAAATTGAAAAGAGTTTGCTTAGATGGTTTGGACACGATGAGTGAATGAATGAAAGGCGACTTATAAAAAATTATAAGTCAAAGGTAGGTAAGGTAAAAGCGGAAACTCCGGGAGGGGATGCCTTGAAGGACTCACACTGACCGTATTGGTGATGTTCTTCAAAATGGTCAGGTGCATAGTACTCGCAACCGACGAGCGTGTTTAACTAAATGCATGAACGTAAACGAATCAAAAGGATTCAGTAATAAGGGTTTTGTAGTTTCTGCCTACCCCCATTGAAAACAGGCGTGAGTTTATGTAAGTATGTGGTTGTTGAGTTCTGTTATGTTTTGGTTATTCAGACGTACATAAGAAACAAAATAACATCACGTGTCTTTTTTTTAATTCTCACTGTTGGGCAACCCAAATTATTTCAGGTATTCTTTCCCAAACCACCTTTGAGTATGCATGTAAGTATGCAAAAAAAACTTGTTTAAATACATAATCATGTATAAATATAATACGTACATATTTATTTTTATTTTTTTATTTTTTTAAAAAACGTTGGCCCACACTAGGAATTTCTCCTGTATCGTGGGTGCGTTTACAAACATTTAAACTCACATACACAAACAGCCAGACCCGGAACAACTACCTGTAGGTCATACAAATATTTGTTCCATGTGGGGATCGAACCCACAACACGCGGCGCAGCAGCCGATGGCTCAACCACCGCGCCAACCGTGTCGTCAAAAAAATATGCGGTTAACACTGATTACTTTACTTTTTATTATTATTTTTATTATTTGGCCATTACTTCTCAGAGCTAGTTTGACTAACTAGTATATTAAGTGACTACAGAAGACGCTATTATCTTACTGTTGCACAAAATAAATATTATTATTCTATCGTGCTCCCGGCTGCGTCCGCAACATGGTAATGCGACGGCAAAACGGCAACATTATTTCTAAGACAAACTCCTTTCAACTTATGACAGTGGCTGCATTCTTGATGCGGTCTGCAAAGTGTTTTTTTTATATTTTTTTCACCGGCTCGCAAATAAGACATGAAGATTATGACCCAAAAGTATTAAAAATATAGTAAAATGTCAAATAATTAAGTGTTTGAATAGTTATTTAAACCAACAAAATATCTTGACTCTGAAAGAATTACTAGTAGTCAAAAATTACATTGAGCCAAGGATGTTTTTGACAAATTCCATCACAATACAAGGAAAAACATCGCAAACATAATTAAAATACAATAATACAAACTCAATTTCAAAACTCCCGTAATTAAGAATTAATTAACAAAACGAATATATTATTAAAAGCCATTATAACAAAACACATCAAATCAGAACCCTCTCATTGAATTTGTACTCGCAGCAATAACGTAACCAATTTATTTAGGACACATGGACACAAACCGTAATTTGTATTAAAACTTTTACAACAGACAAATGAAGGTAATTTATGGCGAACAGTTCCGAACTGTTCCGAACAGTTCCGAGTAGTTCAAAACACTGTGATGAAATATAAATGGAGAAAATTGTAAAGTTGTGTTTGTGCGTAGCTCTGTCCCTTCAGCGGATCAAGTTGAAAGGGTTTAAGTGTTCCGGTAGAAAGCATTTTAGCTTTTGGATTATGTTAGCCCCTGTATAATTTTGTTGGTGGAATTCTTTGTACGAGAAAATCGTGTGTCCAGTTTAAATGTTGTTGGAGTGCTTGTTTGTTGAAAAACTTTGACAAAACGGTGTATAAATTGTTTTAGAATTTTTGTTCAAACATTTACGGATTTTTCTTTGTCGTTTATCCAGTTTGATGGGGACGTAGCTACTTTTAGTCATTCAATTATTTTGACTTTAGCTCACATATCTAATCACAAAATAACGTTGGTTTCGGATGTCAGTGTCTCCGGTTTTTTTATTCATCCGTCTTCAAAGTCCGCGAAGATTTTTCGCGCTTCTATTTTTTGGTAGTCGCCTAGTCAGTTGCGTTTTTGTAAAAAGTTTAATTTTAATTATATTTAACGTTCGGAAATCGAGTACATGCTCAGCAACTTCACTTTATTTTCGTTGCTACGTTACGTTACTGTTTGTTGATGCGGAGTTCCATGGATTATCAGTCGACCACAAACCTTCAGTACAATATCTAAATTACATTATTGCTCGTTACTGGGCGAGTTTTATCAGATTTTCAACAAATTAATAAGAGATACTGGAAGTCCCATACAAAACCCTTTCAAACAAAAACTATCGCCCAATTCAATTGAAAAATATCAGACATATTAGCCAAAGTACATAAAAAAAAACGTTTCGAATTGAGAACCTCCATCTTCATAGTCGGTTAGAAAATAAAACAAATTTTATTCAAAGCACAAACCCGTTTAACCCGAAAAATAGGCTCAATAATAAACAAGGAACATTTCTACCCAGTCCTTAAAAATAAGGCTTTAAAGGTCATAAATCGTGGGTCATCAATTTGCATGCTAATACAGCCTGGCTGTTAGGGACAAGTGAGTGACAAGGGCGAAACTTTACTACCCCCGGCGGCCATATAAACGACCCCGTGGGTATTAAGACATTTTTTTTCTTTCGCCAATTATATTAAATTTAGAACCTTCAAAGAATCGTTCCAGCCAGCGCCTTATTAAAAAAAAAGTTGAGTGAATAAGTTACGAGCCTCGTTTGTGGCCTGTGGCCCAATTTATTTTATCCTGGTCTTATCTAGATATGGGCACTTAGGTAAAGTGTAGATCTTAAAGTTACCGAGCCAAATGATCTTTTCTTTAACATTTTAGTATCGACGTCATTTTTTTATACCTAATAGTCGGTAACTTGGAGGTGTATTAAAAGATGCCCTTTAAATAAATATTTTAAATCACTTGTAAATGATGTCTGAATCAAGTTAAGTTCTCACTGTGGGCAAAAAAATTAAACAGTCGTGAATATTACTGCTAGACCTTGTTGGTTGACTGATAGCAAGTTTGTACCTCAACAGAAGAACAGCCTACAATCATAAACTCACGTCTTTTAACCATGGGGGTAGGTAGAAACCACAGAACACCACCCGCTACGATCCTTACATACTCTTTTCGCACGCCGGTTGCGAGTTCTACGCAGCTGATCTTTTTGAAGAACATCACCAATAAGGTCAGTGTATGTCCTTATAGAGCGTCCCCTAACGGCGGGAGAAAACCTATAATTATGTATCATTATTGAACAAATACTTAATAAAGAATCTTGAATTGTATTTTCGCTTCCGAGTCTGCCTCCTCTTAGTCGGCGTTCGAGACATCTCTAGTATTATTTAAAACAAACTTAACATCACACCTGCATTCCCAGGACGGTTAGGTAAGGTTAGGTACGGATTTAGACCTTATATTTAAGTTCCATGTAATAGGAGGGAAGCCTATTGCTACCAATCGGAAAAAAAGTCCAGAGTTCAAGATGCTAGTGAAAACATTCAGACGAAAAAACTCAATCACACTATCCAACTAGCGAATAGAACCCAGATCTCCATGCTTAGCAGTAGCATTTGCAACCACGAGACCAAGAAGCGAGTATTTTAGTCAGTTTTTTTCACACTGTATGTAAATAATAAAAATAATAAAATAAAAAATAAAAATGTTTATTGCATTTTCATAAGGCATTTACATACAAGGTTTGGAGAACACCTTTTAAGCAAGAAGATGCTTGTGTTAGGTGTCTCCGCTCTTCCGCTTAACAATAATCAAGGTATGCAATTCTAAACAAGAAAAAGAAAAATACAAAAAGGAGCGCGCTTCAGTGAATGATTTGTGTGAATTGGTCTTGAGTGTGTGTGTTGTGAGTGTGGGTGAGTGTAATGTATATTGTGTGCGAGTTGTTTTTTGTCTGTATAGATATAAGTTAGGGTTTCGGTTTGGGTTTTGAACAAGGTTAAGGTTTAGGTTAGCCCTGCGACAAAGTCTTGGGTCTATGTATGACCAAATTTTAAATGTTATTCAGTAAAAAATATGGTATGTAAATAATTATAAACACATAAGACCCAAATAATTAATGAACAAACTCATACATTTGCTTAGGTTAAAAACCTACCGAATGTGTGTGTTTGTTAACAATTATTTAGTTAGGTTAATTACAGCAAATTATTTATTTATTAAGCAAAAATGTATTTATTCAGGCCAATAAGTGAATAGGTGGCGGCTCATATGAGAATGATATAACTCCGGGTCGGTAATATCGACATGGTAGGTTTAGGCTTTCTTCCTTCTAAGACCACATGGTACCGTCATGTGGACCTAGAAAGAAACGTTACTTATGTAACTTTTTCCCATTTTGTAATCATCACAGCTCGCAAAAAAAAAACAACTCACAAATCCACCAAAAACGAACAACCAATACTGAAAAGGTGTTATGTATATATATTATTACTGTTTTGACTCCATAATTGTTTTTTTTTAAAAACGTTGCGCCACACTAGGAATTTCTCCTGTATCGTGGGTGCGTAAACAAACATTTAAACTGACATACACAAACAGCCAGACCCGAAACAACTAATTGTAGGCCATTCAAATATTTGTTCCGTGCGGGAATCGAACTCGCGGCACGAAGCGCTCAGATACTGCGCCAACCGTGCCGTCTTTCGCTGCTGCAGCGCTATTCTGGCCGTTGGGGCGAAAAGGATCTGGAAGACGCAGCGTGAATAGGCCCCCGACAAATTGGGCCGAAGATCTGGTGAAATCGCAGGAAACTGATGAATGAGGGCAGTGCAGGACCGTTCGTTATGGATATATTTGGGGAAGGCCCATGTGCAACAGACTAATTTTGGCTGAAATGATGATGATGATGAGTCTATAAAAAAAACTGAATGTGATGAAGTTAGCTCACTTCACCGCTTACGTCAAGTAGTGAGTTTTCACGGGAAGATTTTTACATGATCGATCGCCGACTCAAAACAGTCGGCGATCGATCAAATCGAATAAAAAAAAAATAAAAAAAAAATAAATAATGCTGGACAATTTACATAGCATCATCTAGCCCCAAGCTAAGCAGAGCTTGTGTTATGGGTACTATATGACTGATATACTTAATAAAATACATAACATAGATAGAATTTTTTTATTATACATAGCAAATAAACAGAGCACACGAAACAAATATTTGTAGATCGTACAAACATTTGTCCCAAGGCTGGAATCGAACCCGCTGCCTCCTGCGTCGCAGGCGGACCTTCGCCCGCTGCGCCACACAGGTCGTCGTAAATAACCTAATCTACTGACGTAACTCACTGCAGCATTTCTGGCGTCACCACTGTTCACAAAATATCTGTTTCCTTCAGCTAAACTTATTATGCTTTGTCTTTGTCTGTTTTTAGCGCAGATATAAATGAAGCCAATCCAATCCAACACCAGTATGACTAGTAACTTTATTATTCTTTTCTTTTGCATACCTGCTAAAGAAATGAAAACGATATCATATTTTTATATATTTTTGAAGAGCTCGTGGCAAAAAAGGTTGCTTGCTGGCTGGGGTCAGTCTGTGGATGGGTGACCGTTTATTACATGTCGAGACGTCTCCGCGCCTCGGACAAGTACGCTAAGCCGTTGATCTCAGCTGTCATTTGTAGATCTTTGACAGTCATTACGGGTAGTCAGAAGCCCGAAAGTCTGACAACCAGTATTACCAAGGGATATCGTAGTGCCCAGTAACCGGATAGTGGAGGTCAGATAGGCAGTCACTCCATGTAAAATATTGGTATTCCGCTGCATCCAGTTAGACTGGAAGCCGACCCCTACATAGTCGGGTAAAGGGTAGACATGCTGATATAGACGATATTTTTATATATTTCTTTTTTTTATTGGTTGGAGCCTGCACATGGCTAAGCAAAAAATGTATGAAGCTATGCATAAAACAGAAGCTCCTGTAGAACCATATCTAAGTAATGTTTCTCTCACTGCGAGCTAAACGATTGCGCAAAATAAACACCTTGTACGTTTCATATTGCTTTTCTTTTGAACAGAAATGAATAATTGAAACACTGATGTACCAATATACTTACGTGGAATATTTATACCGTCTGGTTTTTTTCACAATATTTTGTTATTTCACTTGTCTCTTTCATTTGTAGTCAGAAGAACCAGCCTGTAAATGTCCCGCAGCAAGGCAAAGGCCTCTTCTTATACAGAGAAGATACAAGCATTAATCACCACACTTGCTCAAGACCCGGTACCAATTTCAGACTTGAATCCTGGTTCGCTCTCGATATGTTCTTGCACTGATGACAGTGATGTGAAAGATCAACTTAGAAAGTAAATGAATTGAAAAAGTCAGTCAGTCTTAATCATGAAACGCGGACGCCTTATACACTAGACCAGCAAGAGATTATCGCGTATAATGATTAATAAATATCTAATAAATAAAATTCACGTGTCGCAATGTTTGTTACCAAACTCCCCCGAAACGGCTTACCGATTTGTATGAATCGGCCAACATTTTTTTTTCGCACCCGTAAATGATAACCGTGACCCAGCCCTAGATATAGTTTTTTTGACCAATTATTTTATTTATTATGATTTAGCATTGAAAAATACATACAACTTCAAATTTTCACCATTCCATCACCAACCTATATGGTAAAACAACGTTTGCTGGGTCAGCTAGTTACAATATAATATTAATAAATATGTGAAAGATGATATGGCTAGGAAGGTAATGACTTTAGAAGTAACGGTAAATAGATATTTATGGAAGAAGAAGACATGCTGCGCCGACCCCAAACAAATTGGGATAAGGGCTGGAGGATGATGAATGATTAATAAATATACTGTGTTTTTCTAAGTATTGTTTTGCTAACTTCACACCATTCATCCATCAATATAATTTCGAAAAAACCTTTTTGAACTTGCTGGTGAACACCATTATGTAGGAAGAGCTAATCCTCATTTTGATGGAAGCTTATTTTTACTCACCTGGCGTCAATTTTCGTAAGAGGAAAACCGACAAAAACAACTTATTAGAAATCTTATCAGTTTTTGTTGGTGGTCCAAAATCACTTAAAGTAATTAAGGAACAGCGGTCAAGATAAATGCCGCGAACTGTAAAAAATGTCGCCTAAATTTAATTATGATTATGATATTCATTTATATTTCTCAAATGCTTTAATTTCACATCGACCTTAACGAAAAGGATAGACAAGACTTGCTTGAACTTTTTTCTCTCTATTTTCTTTACTATCACACGTAGCTCTTCTTATATTAAGTCAGTAGTAGGTCGCGTATCTAATAACAGCAAAGTTGCGACTTGATCCGCCGCCGCTTTGTTTCAACGAATTTACATTTATATTACTTTGAGTTTTAAGCAATACTTGCATGTACTCACCTACCTACCTACTGTTCAAATGAAACTTTTAGTTTGTAGTGAGTGTGGCAATGTTTGTGTTGATACGCGAGATATGTGGGATAGCAGATTATTTAAGCGTGCCACATTCAAGTTATACAAAACTAGTGTTTGTCCACCGTCAATCACTACTTTCGTAGAACTTGAAAGTTCGAACGTTGAGCGGGTAGTTTTTTACAGGAAACCTTCAGTTGTTATTAGCTTGTACTACTACTACAACCTACTTTGATGTCATGCGTCACAAATATTACGTTGTACTTGTCTTGTAACTTTTCGTTCCTTTCGTTTTGATGACCGATGTGGCGCGGCGGGCGAAGGTCTGCCTGCGACCGAAGAGGTTGCGGGTTCGATTCCCGCCTTGGGACAAATGTTTGTAGGATCTACAAAGATTTGTTCCGAGTGTTCTGGGTATTTGCTATGTTTAATAAAAATGTATTGTAATGTAATGTATTGTATTAAGTATGTCAGTCATCTAGTACCCATAACACATTAAGCTCTGCTTAGCTTGTGGATTGTCCAGCATTATTTATTATTATTTTCATGCAAGGCGGATCGAGGCAGACATCAACTGTGGAACTAACCACTGGTCTAGAGAATGAATTACCACTACTACTGAATCTACTTCTACCTTTTAATATAATTATAAACTTTAATTGTGGTTCTTTCCCTGTACTCCATAACGATACCAACATCAACAAAGTGATCCTGTACGGTGCCTACAACCATGGGCACCTACATAGCTCTTCTAGTAACTTTTGATGGAGCGATTTTTACAGATTAGACCAGCTGAAATGCAACGAATCCAGACATCTTGAGCGCTACAATTTCTGACAAATCTACTTGTTGACGTATTTACAGTTAAAAGATCTTTCATTATGCTAAGGTCAGGCGCGCCCTAGACAGCCAGGCTGCGGCAACCAGGCCACGGTAGCCAATCCAATATGTAAAGTCTGCTTGGAGCACTGCGCGGGAGCACTAATTACTGACAAACTCCTAAGAGGTAATCGTTATGAACAATTTGTGCCATGGGAGCAAACAAAAAATTGGAAAAAAACAGCTGATTCATAAGTATTTTTTTTTTATTTACTTATTTCAACTATATGGCGGACTTGATGCCTTAGGCATTTTGTACCAGTCTACCTTAATAGTAATCTATTTCAGTGTTGATTCCTTAGTGAGTGCAGTCACTCTTTAGACGGATTTGATTTTTTTCAGTTACACCTTGTATAATAAACTCCTGTAAGAAATATCTCACAATCCAAGCTTAAATCCATCAAATTAGGAGTAAATGGAACCCTGTAATATTCCAATTTCGAACATGAATATAGGTATCTCCAACCGTTGACTTTCGATGCTAAGCGCCAAACACCGGGGCCACTCCGAAATTGGATAGATCCATCAGAACTCGATCCATCAAGTTATTGTTGACTTTTTAGCCAATAACCTGATTATGCCTTTGAAACGAGGACTGGGAGATACAAAGCTTCACGAATGGATAGTCCCTTTCTAGTTTTAGCCTGCAAAGTGCTTGGTGTCGTGGAAAAATCCTAATATTCGCATAAAAGTCTGTGCAATAGTGACTGGAACAGCTACCTAACAATATTTAAGTACAGTAAAACGGGGTGAATCGAAACGCCGGGGTGAATCAAAACAGAACTTTAAATGAGATTTAAACATTTATTCAACATTATTAATTACTGACAAGGTGTTGAAATTAGTCATTTCAATTCCTTAAAAAAAAGAGTCCTTGTTGGAACAAACAATGTTAAAGTAACGCGAAAATGCCCTTCAAAGTTTTGTTTCTACTCACCCCTGATTCTATTTACCCCCTTTTACGGTATCCGTAGTACGCTGCAGAGTTCCTTTTCATGTAATGTGGAGAACATGTAAGAGCGAAATATTAAAAAAAAAATGTTTGGGTTTTCATTTAAAAACAATAGGTACCTACTGTGTTATAGAAGTTAAAAATAATGCTTCTGAATAGTTCCTAGAACCAAAATTATGACGGTACAAAGCGTGTAAGCATCACAGATACTATTCAAAGAACAGAATAACATTATTTACATAAACTACATCAATGATGATCTAAAAATAGAACACGTTCGAGTTATGTTATGTAAGAAGAAATAGGCTCTTTCAACTGAGGAAACTAATAAAAAAAGTTAAGATCAAAGTATCCAAAAGGCTGTCTGAAAGAAAATGTACCATTATTTCTTACGTGCCAGTATTTATTATTCCATGTTGTACAAACTCACAACAAAGTATAAAGTTACTGAAGCACATTAGTAGTTACAATTCGGCTTACGTCAAACAAATTTTCTCTTATATAACACTACTGTACTACCTTCTTTGTATTCTTTACTTGAGTAATTTCTTATTATTTGCTCACAGAAGACATTTGTAGGATTCCATTTAAATATACATAAATACAGATATTTCTAATCTATGTTTTTCTCAGTAGCAACCCGGAGTCTGGATGGGTGCCCGGTTGATGGCAATAGGCTCACCCCCTATTCCAATAATAAAGATTTATTCTCAGAATTAGACATATAACGGCCAAATATCGATAGTAAATCGGTTATATTTGTAAAATGACTGCATTTTACTGTTAAAATTTATATGCAAATATTAACACACTACTTTGTTTTCTATATATTGGGAAATCACGGACTTTATCAAACGCTGATAAGGAAATAACGACGAAGTTATGGTATAACGTGTGTAAAGTTATTGGGAAAAGAGTATAATATTTCTTGACTGTTTGAAACCAGAGAGAACTAAACACTCTACCAGCTTGTTGACAATAAGGTCTATTATTATATTCAACCTCTATAGTATTATATGACAAATGGTGGTCTTTAGATTCTGATTACCCCACGGGAAGAAGCTTGAGTTTCTGTTTATTTATATTGAAACACGTGGAACCAGTGAAATAATCTATCTCAAAACTTGAAGGCCAAGGAAACCTTTTGAAATTAAATCCCCATTATTAACCATTAAGCCAACTCGGCAGAAATTATACAGGGTTGTAATTTCAAAGTCTCTTTAAATATATTAAGGTATTAATTATAATACTACAGTCATTTCAATAGCTCAGAGTATCCAAGTCCTCCTCCTTCGATCCTCCGGTCCTGAGTTCGATTTCCGAGTCGAGCTATGTGTTATCGGGATTTTTCATTATGAATTTCTCAGTAGCAGCCCGAAGTCTGGATGTTTTCCCGGTCGATGGAAACAAGCTCACTCCCTTTTACATAGTACTAAACAACACAACTGGTAAAATGTGGTTGTACTGTAGAAACACTTCTGCCCATCCCTTCGGGTAATACAGGCAAGATGTTATATATGTATGTATGTATTCATTATTGGATGCGGAGTTCGTATACTGAAAGATTTCCAGATGAAATAACCTTTTGTGCCACCCCTACGTTGAAAGCAATTGCGGCCTCGATAGTTGCCAAATAATTCGCGTAACAGCCCTAACTAAGAATACCTAGCAATAAACGTAATTGTAAGAATAGTGCCCAATTTTTTCTTTTACTGAAGTGATTGGCGTAAAACCGAGCTTCAGGCGCCTATAAAATAAAACACAGTACTTAAATGAGCCTGCTGTAATAAAGGTAAACCAAGCACCGTAAAATTAGACGTGTGTTTCTTTTGCGAACGTTAAATGCGAAATATATGTGTATATTGTGTGAAAACCTTTCGTAGGGATTTTGTGATTCTGGGAATATTTATTTCGATGACCTGTGTTTTGATTTCTTTGTTTTTTATACATTTTATGTGTGCTTTAAATGCGAAATGTGGAATTAGGACGCCCTTGGGAATGAACACATTATTTTACAGGTGATATAATGTTTAGTTAGGTCACCTTCGGGAATTTTGTCAGAGTTTATTTATTTGTCTGAACTTATATGGCCGTAAAAATGTTTAGTTACCGAAATTATAAACCAAATTCGGAGAAGATTTTATGAATAAATACGTTAATAGGTACTGAAATAATATACTCGTCCGACGACGACTACCAAGTCGTAGGAAAAGGAGGAAAGAGGAAGCCCTCTAAAGCTCCCTCACAGGCCACCAAGGCCAAAAAAATCGGCGCCCCGTCCTCAGTTGACGAATCCGCGCCCTCTCCCCCCCGCTCCCCCGTACCCCTGGCACAGGCCTCCGGTACGGGCCCTAACGGCACCGCCACCCGTAAGGCGAAGCCACCTCCCCCTGTCTTCATCCAAGACAAGGTGAAGTGGACGGCCGTCTCCAAAATGTGTGTTGATCGCAGGATCAACTACACCAACGCCCGAGCTACCCCTCTGGGTATCAAGGTAACCCTGCCGTCAGCAAATGACTACAGGGAAATAGTATCCCTTTTACGTGGGAAGGCCATCTCCTTCCACACCTATTCCCTCCCTGAGGAGACGCCAACCCGTGTGGTTATCAGGCGTATCCCCAGGGAGATCCGAACGGAGGACATCCTGGCCGACATCCGCGCCCAAGGTGTCCCCGCGTCCGCCGTCCACCGCCTTCATAAGGCCCGGGGTGGGCTAGTTTATGATATGGTCCTAGTTATTTGCGACCCCACAGAAGGGCACCACCCCATATTCAACATCAAAACGGTGTGTGCCCTGTCCGGTATTAAGATAGAGAAACCATACCGTCCCCATCTAATTGGCCAGTGTCATCGCTGCCAATTGTACGGCCACTCTCAGCGAAACTGCTTCGCCAGGCCCAGATGCGTCAAGTGTCTGGGCGACCACGCCACGGGCAAATGTGACCGACCTAAAGACCGCACTCAGTGCACTGAACCACCGAGTTGTGTTCTGTGCGGACAGTCCGGTCATACCGCGAACTTCCGAGGGTGCCCGCGAGCCCCAAAGTCATCTTCCCAAAGGTTGATGAGACGTGCAAACGCTCGTCAACAAAGGGAATGCCCTTCTACTAGGGCACCACCCCCGCCATCGTCTGCGCTCCCTGAGCGCCTTAGCCCACAGAGGTCATCTCCGTGGAACAAGCTCAACCACCAGAAGGCCTTCCCGGCCCTGGCGGCTAAACGCAGCCACCCACCGGCGCTGATGGATTCACCCATCCCGGCGCCGACCCCAGCCCCTGCAGTTCAGGCTACCCAGACCGCAGAGGCTGAGGTTTCCGCCTTCCGTGCTCAGCCTACGGAGGCTCTTTACGACGCTAAGATCCGTACACAGCGCAATATGAACGTCATATTGCCAGTGTACTTAATCTTTTGCAACCGCGAAGCCGATCGCCTAGCCGATCGCTTAGAAGCTACCACAGACCCTAAGAAGCGCATCGAAGCGCTCATGGAGGCCCCCTCGGTGCTCCGTGACCTAGAAGCCCATTTTAATAACCGCAATGGATAGGTATGTTAACGCTAGAACATTGAAACCGCGATCCCTAAAGTTAGGATACGTCAATATAAATGGCTTACTCCAGCAACGGGCTGAGTTTGCCAACTTCCTCCGCGATCACCAACCGGACGTCCTCCTCATACAGGAGACGTTCCTCAAACCGCACAACCGCGACCCCAAAATTGCAAACTACCGTATGGTGCGCAATGATAGATCCCGCTGTCACAAGGGCGGTACAATGATTTATTATAAAAACTCATTGCACTGTGTCCCTTTAACTTCTCCTCCCCCGACCTCGCTCCTTGAGTACTCTATCTGTCGGCTCGGCATGACTGGCCATCAGCCAATTACTATTGTATCCGCGTACTGCCCTCCCGCTCGTGGGAGGGATGACATCCCAGCGTTATCCCACGATCTCTCGGTTCTCCTCGGCTTGAGTGACTCCGTTATCATAGCGGGCGATCTCAACGCCAAGCACCCCGCGTGGAATAGCAATATAACTAACGCCAGAGGGAGGGCTGTCCTAAATCTGGGCGCCTCCCTTAACTATGACGTCATCGCCCCGATGACTCATACCCATTTTCCCCACGATCCTGACCATAGACCTGACATACTGGACATAGCGCTCCTAAAGAATGTAAATCTTCGTTTACAATCGATAGAGGCGCTCCACGAGCTTAACTCCGACCATCGTCCGGTGATGATGACGCTAGTTCCCCGTACGGGTCCGCTTGACCCTGATCAGCCACCCCCGACTCAGTTAGTTACCGACTGGAGGAAGGTAAGCGAAAAGCTGAAATCCTCCTCGTCGCCTCTACTCGACTCCATCCCCGATCTAATCACCTCAGTCGCTGACACCACGGGCGCAGTCGACTCGTTTACGGAGCACGGACAGACAGTCCTGAACGACTGTTCAAGGCGGGTTCCGGCGCTGAATGCCCAGCGCTGGAACCTACCGGACGATGTACGGGCTCTGATAACCGAGAAGAACGCGTCCGTCCGTGCCTATAGCGCTTTTCCCTGCTCTGCGAACAAAGCCCACATGCGAATGCTACAGCGTACTGTCAGCAAACGTGTGGCGGAGCATAGGTCGGAGAGCTGGGACAAGATGATCAGTGAGCTAGAGCCCAACCACCATGCCTTCTGGAACCTCCAGAGGAAACTCCGGTCCACCATAGAGGCTACCATGCCTCCCCTCACTCGTCCAGATAAGAGCGTCGCGTTCGACGACTCGGAAAAATCCGAATGCCTAGCCGAAAGCTTAGAGACTCAATGCTCGCTTAGCTCCCAGCCGTTCGACCAAGCTCACCTCTTAAAGGTAGACGCCGAAGTCGAACGTAGGTCCTCGCTCCCTCCCGTCGACAACCCTGATGATCCTCTGCCTCCCGTCACTCCGGACGAAGTGCAAGACATCATTAAAGGGCTCAAACCGCGCAAAGCCCCCGGTAAGGACGGTATCACCAATAGGGTGTTTCAAATCCTCCCCGCCCAACTCGTTATGCTCATGACCGCCATCTTCAATGGCGCTCTGAGCAACAACATATTTCCTCAATCGTGGAAAGAAGCCGTGGTTATTGGCATCCCCAAGCCTGGCAAGCCCAAGTCTGAGCCCACGAGCTACCGACCCATCAGTCTGCTCAATGTTTTCGGCAAAATCTACGAGAAGCTTATTTATAAGCGACTCAAGGACTATGTCGAGGCAAAGAGCCTGATACCGAACGAACAGTTCGGGTTCCGGCCGGGACACTCGTGTGTTCAACAGGTGCACCGCGTAGTCGAACACGTCAGCGCGGGCTTTCAGAGAGGCGCGCTCACCGGCGCCCTCTTCTTCGACATTGCGAAAGCCTTCGACAAGGTCTGGCACAACGGGTTGTTATACAAGCTATACCAACTCGATGTGCCAGATCGTCTCGTGCTCATCTTGCGAGATTTTCTGTCGAATCGTACGTTTAGATATCGCGTAGACGGTACGCTATCGTCACCTCACCCTATCCGCGCGGGCGTCCCTCAAGGATCCGTGCTGTCTCCTCTCTTGTTCTCGCTGTTCACTAGCGACGTCCCTAGGGGTAGAAAGGCCCAGTTGGCGCTTTTCGCCGACGACACGGCCATCTACTATACCGGTCACAACCCTACCACCATAGCTCGCACTCTCCAAACTTCCGCAAACGTCTTAGGCGCTTGGTTCCGGAAATGGAGAGTCGAGGTCAATCCCGACAAAAGTCAAGCGGTTCTCTTTAGGAAACCCGGACGCCGCAATGTCCCCACGCCTAGTCCGTTAGCCATGTACGGCAAGCCTATCCCTTGGGATAAGCGAGCCAAATACTTAGGTGTGATACTCGATCACAGACTTTCGTTCGCCGAACACATAAAGGCGGCGCGTTCGCGCGCCGTCTTCGCGTCCGGCAGGCTTTATTGTATGACCAACGAGAAAAGCAAGTTGTCACTCAGGTGCTAATTGCGGCTCTTCGTCTCGGTCATCCGACCAATCATGACATACGCTTGCGCAGTGTTCGCTCACGCCAAGCCGTATCATATTCATAGGCTTCAGACCGTCCAGAACCGATTCCTGCGCAGAGTCACGGGAGCCCCCTTCTACGTCCGAAATGAGACTCTCCATGTAGATCTCAAAATACCTACGGTGAAACAGTTCATGAAGCGACTCACCCAGCGCTTCATGGACTGTTCTACCGCTCATCCTAACCCCTTAGTGTCATCGGCCGTCCGATACACTCCCTCGCGAATAAGTACAGTTCGAAGACCGAAACACACACTCACAGAGCCAGATGATCCTATCACTCTCCTCCAGGAGAGCGATAAGGCCACCAGCACTGTTCGCAAACAAAAACGGACATTCCGTCCTCGCCGCCGAGGCCCGTCGCGACGACCCCGTCAATGCCCCCCTCCCGACCCTTTGCTAGAGAGCCAGCCCGCGAAGCTGAGCCGATTAATGTTTAAAATGTCCCTAAATAATGGAACAATCAGATCCAGCCTGTCCCTTGCTGTCCTCTTCAGCGACGTCCTAAGCCGAGGTTCGTACCCCGCAGGGGGTGCCCTTAGCGATAGTCGCTTAGCTTATAAGTTTTTATGCCTGGCTGGAGGCCTTAATTTTAATTAAGCCCCCCACAGGAAAGTTCGGTTGAGCAGTAAATATCCCTAAAGGATAAACTGCGAGATGCCCATTCCAAAAAAAAAAAAAAAAATGAAATAATATATATGTGTCTGGCATGTAATATACTGGGAATAAATTGTATACCTAATTAATAGAAGTACCTACGCCTTTTAGTACTCATGCCTCCATTTATAAGAACCTAAGTGGTTCTAGAGGTACCGCGAGTTAATATTAAAAGGTTTATTTATATCAACTAGTTGTCGTAAGTGGTCAAAAGTCGGCCATTTTAGGTTTCTGCACTCCTACTATTTAAATATGCATAATAACATCTAAAATTTGCCTAGCCTTTTCCCAACTATGTTGGGGTCGACTTCTAGTCTAACCGGATGCAGCTGAACACCAGTATTTTTTAAATATCCATAATTATGAACTCTTATTGTAGTAACTCCCTCAATCTTCCTCACGCTTATCTTCAAAGGTATCTGTTGTTTTCGCTTCACGTATTAATTTATTCCTAATGGTCGCCCAGTGGTCGAAACTCGACCGTTTTAGCTGTCTGCTGTCTGTACTCCTTGTCTACATACACTTCAACTATGCAAAATCCCACACCCCTCCATGCGCGCTATATTTATAAAAAGGGAACCAAAGTTTTCGCTTCTCGTCATCATCATCATCTGCCTAGCCTTTTCCCAACTGTGTTGGGGTTGGCTTCCAGGCTCACCGGATGCAGCTAAATGCTAATATTTTACATGGAGTGACGGCTTATCTGACCTCCACAACCCAATTACTAGGCAACACTCCCTTGATGAGACTGGTTGTCAGACCTTCGGGCTTCTGACTACCCTTTACAACTGTCATAGATCTCTGGATGACAGCCGGGACCAACCGCTTCACGTGTCATAATATATATACATGTTAGAAGGCCATGGAACACCAAGTCATCAGGATGATCAGACATGGTTGATAACCCAAATTTCTCCCATGGCAACATTCAGTGTTGCGACTTCCTCTATAGACTTCACGTAAGCAGGATCACTACTTGACGTTTCCGATAAGTAATAAGCAGATAATATTCAACTACGAGTATCAACCTGACTCATAACTTCCTCCGACATACACTGGATTTATTCTAAGATGCACTATTTTGTTAATTACAAGCCTGTCTGACAACGGCTGCTTATATTTAGTTATCCTCTTGCCCTTTTATCCCTATAAGGGCAAGAGGAGGACTATAAGCAGCCGTTGTCAGAGTGTCTTGTGCATCAAAATGATTAAGCAGATTGAGGGCAATCTTAAATATGACATTTTAAATATGAATTAGTGCTTATGTCATTGATATACCAAAACTTATAATTACCGAAGAAGGTTCGAATGCTCAAAAAAGTAGAAACTTGCAAGTAAAATTACATAATTTGAATTCGCGGTCGCAGTGTTGGTCCATATTTAACTAACATTTGGTACAGTGATATTGATCTTTTGATATATCGCCATTAGACCCATGTAAAACAAGACGGGTCCCTAGTACCAAATAAATTAAATAAGGTCTTCAAACAGCACTAATCACTAAGTATATACTCAAATGACGCACGTGGGCCAAGTCACGATGAAAAAACAAAATATATATTGCCCAAAACATTTGACTACCTACCAAATTGAAACCAGTCACTACAGAGGCAACAATAAAATTCCTTTCTCAGAGATAGAAACACAAAAACTGTTAAATTCAATATACAAACTTTTCGTTTGGTATCTTAAAAAGATACAGGAAATTCTGTGAAACGAAGTGGCCGTTATCTGCGAGGCGGGAAAATAGTTTTTTTTTTCTCAGAACCCTTTTCAACGGCAATCATTTTCGGCCGGTACTCAACGTATATTCTGTTTCATATTGTATTCGGCCATGTACATAATTCGTGTGAAATAAAACAGCAACTTGTGAATGGTAATTAAAACCTCGTTTCGGAGAACTGATTTTTAAAACAAAGGATTTTAAAGCTGTATTAAGTATTTTCCAGAACATAAAATGACCTCATCATTTTCATTTAGCCTTTTATCAACTACCTACGAGTATCTTGGAGCCAGCTTTCATTTGAATCGGCCGCATCTGAATACCACTATTTAACATGGAGCGACTGGGTATCTAACCCAGTTACTGGGTAACACGTTACCTTTGATAAGACTTCTGTTCTTCTTCCCGTAACGACTATCAGAGATCTTAGAATGACAGCTGGGATCGAAAAAAAACCTTCCCACATAAATTGTTTTTCGGTTTCTAAATATAAAAGCTTTAAATATTTTGCCTAAGTCCGACCTAATGTATACTATATTTACTTATTAATTTAAAGCAGAAGAGTTTGTTTATTTGAACGCGCCAATCTCCGGAACTACCAATCGGAAAATTATATTATTTTATTATTGCATTTTACAGCCCTATTCTTGTTGCTAGTCAAAATCAAAATGAGAATGAGCACTTTTTGAACATCAAAAACGTTTACAAAAGACAGTCCCCCAAAACGCCTACGCTTCACCACTTCCTAGTGTTTTTTTTAGTTTAGTTTACATTATGATTGGTATATGATCTGGTAAACCCACGAAACACAGTTAGCTTATGTATAAATATGATGCTGCAAAACTGCAGTAGCTACAAGGCCTAATTTTCTCTGATGAAAAATATATCTCGGTTCCAGATAAACATTGGATAACACGAATAATGTTCCAGATCCACAGAAGTAACGGAACCAACCGACTCAAGGGCATCTCATCTCGGCTCAGATTGTTATTTATTCCCTCATGATTTTGTTTCCATTTGCTACTGAAACAAAAGAAAGCGGAGTAATAAAATATATCAAGTGCTCGGTTCTACGTAGATCGGGAGAAGTAAAAAATTTAGTTATGAAATAGTTCTTAGATTATAGAGATGTTTTTCATTAATAGTAACTTCAAGTGAGTTCTCTGTTTAAAGCGGAATTTAGAAAGCTAAGGGTCTAAAGATTGTCTTGTTCACAAACTGAACATAAATTTAAGAATTGTCATATCGTTTTGACATATATGTTTAGACCTTTCTTTAGCTATAGCTAAAGTCGTCGTCCTCTGCCTAGCCTCTTCCCAACTGTGTTAGGAACTGGAGCTGAATACCAGTATTTTTCATGCAGCGACTGCCTATCTGACCTCCACAACCCAGTAACTGGGCAACACGAAACCCCTTGGTAAGACTGGTTGTTAGACTTTCGGGCTTCTGACCACCCGTAACGACTGTCAAAGATCTATAAATGAAAGCCGGGACCAACGGCTTTACATGCTTTCCGAGGCACGGAGGAGTCTTGATATGTTACGAATGGTCACCCATCCACAGACTGACCCAGGCAAGCGTAGCTTAACCTTCTATCAACCCATGCGTCTGTTTCTATTTAGCCACGAACTTCTCTATAGCTAAAGTAAGGTGCCTAATTATACCTTGAACTTGACCATGTTTTTGGTCGATGCCTTTTAAATATCAACTGTGTTTCTTTGGAAGTTACAGTTCAACTAAAATTGAAAGCTCTAATAAAAGTCCGTCCCTTCCTTTTTTTATCACAGAGAAAGAGAAATAACAAGTCCTAATTTAGTTTAGCTGGTCAGTGAAGGAATCGTCACTATTATATCCGTTCTATTGCGTTTTTTTTATATACCTAGAGAAAAAGGCAGTTTTATTTTATTTGTTTATGGAATTTAACGCCTTGGAGTAACAGAAACAAACATTTTCAAAGTAACCCACAAGCCTGGTGTTCATTCTTCCTTTTCTATGTTAAACATCATCATCGCCTTCCTGACCTGGCTCCTATGTTCCCCAACACTTGGGGACTCTTCGGGGTCTTCCAGTCTAGCCAGATGCATGTAGTTGTAGTCTATTCATTTTCAGTTCTTCTCAAGACCCGTAACGACTGCCAAAATTCTCGAATAACAGCCGGGATCAATAGTTTGACGTGATTTCTGAGGCACAGACAGGTCTCGGTAAACAGTATGTTAAATAACAGATGGCGATCCCTTAAATTCGTCAATCTACATATATCGTTAATAGATAAAAATAAAAATATCGGTGTAGAAAAATAAGTTTCAAAAATTCGAATTCAAGTAATTATTATCATCTTGTTAAAAATCTAAATAGAAGCGCGCGCATTAATTAGATCGCCGCACACACAGCCCGTCATTCATGAATAAATGCAACATTATCGGACTAACACGTTGAAAGTCAAGTGCTCGGGCACAGAGTGATTATTTTACGTATCATTTTAATAAAAACAACATTTTGGCTTTGAAATGTAATCTTTGTTTAGAATTTATGGGCGCTATACTTAAGGAAGGAACGCCTTAAGCTGATTAGCATACTGTTTAATGAATGACCACTTATCTACAGATCGAAACATAGTAGGCTACGCTTCCGAGGTCGATCTATCGATCTGTCTATCCGTGGATAGATCTTCGGTCGGCTCGTGTGGCTTTCATTATTTAGCCACGAGCTCCTCATTTACTTTTTTTTCCATAATAAACATATCGCTAGGTACCTAAATATCATAAGTACATATTTCTGAAGTAATTCACTCTATTTTCTTGAACTTAGTTTTGGTTTCCTATAGGGAAATCGAATTATTGGGAATCGATGACTTTTGTTTCGGGTCATTATCTTTTATGTTCGACGGACGTGATCTTATCGGAGTTAGGAAAGGGATTAGTGTACTGGGAGCAATGCAAACTAAGGAAATTATACTTATTGGAAAGTTACTCCACAATGGCTGTTATGGGTATGCCTATCACAATCTTTCAATGCAATCCTATGCTATGAATGGCCATTTATAAAAGTCATGGTGGAATTATTAATTCATTCATTCATTTATTTCAGACAATTTCAATATGTACACAAAATTAAAATCAAGACAAATAAAACATTTCAAAAATAGACATTAAAATTACATACACATTGTTACATACAATTAAATTAAATACACAATGTTATAAATACAATTAAAATTAAATACAAAATGTCATATATATAATTAAATGAAATATAAATGAAATAATACACATTATACTGGCTGACAGTAACCATAAATGGGCATTTATGTGACAAAAGAAAGCTGTAATAAGGTATAAGTACTATGACAACGCATTACACAACGATAATTACTTATGATATATAATACGACTACACCTACACATCACCACTATACTGCATGTGAAGCTCTGACCATCCCTTTGGGGAATACAGGCATGATATGATGTTCGAAAATATTATACACGTTTAAGAATGAATGAAAGAGGATAATAAAAGGTATTTATAAGGCAGATATAATTGGAAACGCCGGGACGGGATGCCCTAGAAGGACATACACTGACCTTATTGGTCATGTTATTCAAAAAGGTCAGGTGCGTTTATATTTGCATACAATGTAAGTTTCACACTCTCTGCAATTTCTTGTTTTGTCCAATAAAGAATTAATAACTCGAATACAGCCGTTTTAAAGTCAGAAAAAATAGCGTTCAACATGGGACGGAAAAGGGGACGTCTAGTAATTACGTGAGGTGTTTTTCTTTTCATTTTGACCCCTACCTTCCCTTTGTTGACATGGTTGGACACCTTCCGCTCACGTGAGATTTACGCCATTATTTTTAATAGTCCTGTATTATCTTTGAAGGCAAAATAGTACACCGCGATAAAATAAAATCATGTTTTTTTTTGTTGTATCAAAAAGTTGATGGGAGATTTGAAACGAACCCTGCTCGATATAAATGAGATTTGATGAGATATTGCTGATCCCCACCTCCTCTTTTTCAGCTCATGGAATTAAAGGAAGTCCCCAAACAAGCACCTCCATAATCTCATGGAAAACATTCCAATTATAAATATTATTTAAACTCAAGTAGAATCGATTTAAATTGCCTTCGTTTAATCGATTGTCCCAATAATTACGTCAGTTCCCATCCGCCGAAGTTAATAGCTATCAAATTACAACATTGTTTTATACTGATTGAATATTGGCTTACATGAAATTATTATTTATTTTCGTTTATCTCCGATGCGATGTTGATTCCCAGATAAAATGGACGGAATTATGAAAATTTCGCAAATCTTTAATCGAGTGCCAAAAGTAACTGAAGTCTTATTTAGTAATAGAAATTCGCAAGCGATTTTGTCCTTTTCTGAATTTCGTACTCTTTGAACTTTCATTTTGAATTTTCGTACGTATCTCCAATGTTGTTTTAAATTATACTCTATCCTTAATGGCATTCGAAAAATATCGTTTTAACGTCATCGTTATTTCCATATCAGCGTCTGATAAGCTTCATGATCTCACGATAAATACAAAGCAATGTATTCTGTTTACTATTTACATTTAAATTTTTACAGTAAAATGGAGTCATTTTGGCAATGTGAAACATTAACCATCGATATTCAGCCGTTATTTTTTTTTACTTATTATAAATGGAGTATAAGTATAGTTTGTGTTATTCGCTGATAATATAGCTTTCAATGGGCGAAATATTTTTTTACATCGGTGCAGTTGTTTTTGAGTTTATCCACTATTAATAGGCTTATAAACATTCAAATATTTTCTCTATATCATATCAGTTTATCAGTGATGGATTAGACAACTTTATTAAACAACTCTATGCCTGCTTTCTGGTAAATAAACATTCTATTCAATATTGTGACAAAACCAAAATTTATTTTCTAATTATAATTCGTTTTCCCATTATTGTATATTATATATTTATTAGATAAATAGGGGTTGCTAGGTGTATCAACTATATAAATTTACCATCACCAACACAGTCAATACCCAAAATAAGGTGTATAATATGTAGGTAGGTTACTATCTGGGACTTTGCGACTTTGCCATTAAGATGTATCACGAAATTAGTATTTTACACTGGCTGAACATACATACTGAAATCGTGCTTAGTTGTGATTGCAATAAGGTCCGAATTCACTGTTACTCAAAGGGGTCAGATAATACAGGTCAGTGTACCTACTAGGTCCGAGTACTTCATATGGGATTGAATCTGCAGTGGCTATCGTAAACTACTGATACGATCTCCTCCATAGAGATGACATTGCTATTTAATTCTAACTTCACGCTCTATGTATTTCCTCCAATCCTTTACCAGATTACAGGAGCGTAGGTTTCAATTAACATAAGTGAAGTACTTGAGGGCGCTGTTAAAGTTTAATAGACTTAATGGAAAATTCTTGTTACAAGTTATGCCTACGCGTTTAACTTCATGATAATAAACCCCATTTTAAATCGTCCGAAAAAATTAAGTGACTTGAAATGTTTCAAGTTCTTGCTTAATTACACGACCTTCAAATAAACTTAAACATTACTAGGTTACCTAACTTTTTTGCAGCTGTTAAGTTTTAAGCTTGTGTATTTTTTACTTTATACGCTATCGTCATGTTATACAAATAGGTTATTGTTAAAAACTCAACATAATACACTTCAAGCTCCAATCGGTACTGTGTTCTACTGCTTTTGAAAATTAATTCCTGTATCTATAATATACAAATAAATAAAATGGAAATGTCTGTTTTAAACACCCCCTGCATACAAAATTTCATGAAAATCGTTGGAGCCGTTTTCGAGATTCAGATTACATATATTTTACAAGAATTGCTCGTTTAAAGGAAATAGATATATAGATAGACCTTAATGACAGTTTAACCTAAGTTCCTAATCAGTGTTATAACATAAACTTGCTCCCCATTATCACCGAATCGACTATTCATGACGTTGTCCTTTTTCATTTCTTTTTTTCATTTTTTTTTTGACTACCGATGTGGCGCGGCGGGTGAAGGTCCGCCTGCGACGCAAGAGGTTGCGTGTTCGATTCCCGCCTTGGGACAAATTTTTGTACGATCTACAAAGATTTGTTCCTGGTGTTCTGGGTGTTTGCTATGTATAATAAAAAATATCTATCTATGTAATGTATTGTATTAAGTATAGCAGTCATCTAGTACCCATAACACAAGTTCTGCTTAGCTTGGGGCTAGATGATGCTGTGTGGATTGACCAGCATTATTTATTTATTTATTACACCTGTCAACTTGTGATCAGTGATCAATATTTAAAAATCAAGTAATCAATATTATACTACTCTACTATACCCGATACTACACTCGACTGTTTACCGTAAGGTCTTGGGTTCGATTTCCAGGTCATAGGCATAGTGATTTGAGTGTTTCCATAATAAAAATCTGAATAGCATCCTGAGTCTGGGTTTTCGGTCCGGTTGGTGTCAATAGATGCCGCCTCTATTACATGGGACTAAAAATGACTGGTGAAATGTTTGTATGACTATAAGTGTACGTCCACCTTAGAGGAATACAGGCGTGGTGTTGTGTACAATACACACTATACAATACACGCATCCTTACATTTTATATAAAAAATATTCTCATCCTGAAATTAACTATCAAATGTCCCAAGTTTCCTCAGTTATCGTAATAATTACTCTTTGTTACAGCCTTGGTGGATGGCATCGAGCGTCCGGTGGATAAAGCTCATTAGGACCTGAATACATGGTCATGGGACATCCGCAACAAAATGCTTGTATTCAAACTTGAATGATAACCCTAATATTATTAAAACTTGGATTATTTATTGAGCTTTGATAGACATTTTATTAGTGTGCGTGATGTATTTTGTGGTTACATTCAGAACATAAAGGTTTCTACTTGCAAATTCTACTTTAACTTGATAAACCTTAATAAAATTACAACTTCTTAGTTAACTTGTGCCTCTCGAGTTGTCAAAGGCATAATCTACTTTTATTTCGGAAAAACTTTTTCGCAGAGGATTTTTTTTTGTTTTTTTTTTTTAATTAACAATAACCTTATGTCAACTGATCATCACCTTTTACAAAAAATCAGTGGGTAAAAATCAATGATCCCCTATTCTTTACACATAGGTGTGGATTTATAAAAAAAAACTGACTTGACTGACTGCTTCAATCCATATGATTATATATATCCATATGACACAGGAGAAATTCCTAGTGTGGGGCAACGTTTTGTAAAAAAAAAAAAAAAAATTGAAACATATTCTGAAATCGCTAACCTATCTTGAGCAAGCATGATGATAAATACCCGTGCCTTCTCTATATGAGAAGAAGACACTACAGTGGGACAGTAACAGGCTGGTTTTATTTATTTAGGCATCATGGGAAACCAAATTAATACAAACCACAAAGATCCCAACTTTTCTCGCTAAGTAAATATACGTGCACCATCCCCTTTCGTTTCTTTATTACAGGCAATCATTCAAACGCCGACGTCTCCCATTACGTCAGACGCTTCCAGGTCCATCACGCAATTTATACAGATACCAGCCAAATTGATTGTAATAAACATTTACCACTGATATGAGTCGTTAGATGTTGTGGATTGTGCTTTTGATACATCATCATCATCATCTGCCTAGCCTTTTCCCAATTTATGTTGGGGTCGGCTTTCAGTCTAACCAGATGCAGGTGAATACCAGTATTTTACATGAAGCGACTGCCTATCTGACCGCCACAACCCAGTTACTGAGCAACACGATACTACTAGCTAAGACTGGTTATCAGACTTTCTGGCTTCTAAGTACCCGTAACGACTGTCAAAAATCTGCGAATGACAGCCGGGACCAACGGCTTAGCGTGCTTTCCGAGGTACGGAGGAGTCTCGAAATGTTACGAACGGTCACCCATCCACAGACTGACCTCGGCAAGCGTAGCTTAACCTTCTATCGACCTGCGTGGCTGTTTTTATTTAGCCACGAGCCTATGTTTTTGATACATATACTATACTAATATGATTAAGGTCCAGAGGTTTTTATTTTAGCGCGCTAATCTCTAGAAGTAGCAGTCGGGTTTGAAAAAAATATCTCAAGCTCAATTCTTGAGGAAGGTTAGGTAGGCTATTCGAAATCAAAATTAAAATTCATTTATTGAAATTAGGCTGAGAATCAGCACTTTTTGAACGCCAAAACGTTTACAAAAAACAGTCCCCCAAAACGCTCACCCTTCACCACTTCCTAGTGTTTTTACTGGTATTTAACATCTCACTACCGTTAGCAGTGGGTGACAACGCGGGGTACAGCTAGTTTATTTATATCTTGTTTCTTTGTAACTTTGATGAATTGTATTTCCTTTTTAAGGTGTTTGCAAATAGTTTTAGCTTGCTTGTACGAATTTTCAGCACTAATATCGCGTAAAATTATTAACCTCAACAAACAGACTCAAATTTAGTAAAACTTTCTAAAATACGGAAAAAATGTTAGGATTCTCTACACACAACCGTTAGCCCATCACTAATTTCCCATCTTTACTACCTTGTTAACGAAACCTACCATTCAGTTTACTTGTTACAGAACAAATAACACGTCGTATTTTAGGCAACATACCAACTCAAATGGCTCGAGAATATTAGGTTCCCTACATACGACCCTTCACAATTGGAGCTTTAATTGAGTACGATAAACTTCAGAGCTCGTCTTATTACAGGTACGACAGACAGGTTGATTAAAACTTGCTTGGTAGGTACTTTTTTAAGACCGTAGTAAAATAAGGAATCTTATGAAGATTCTTTTGCCACGGTCACGGCCTTATAATCTAGAGTACTTTTGTCGTTTTGGTATTGCTGTCGTAAGATCAAAATTAATTTGAAATCAGCATTAATTTGGAAATTGGAATTTACTGACGTCAGTATAACAAAACGTCGTGGGGAAACATTGACATATAATTGATGTCAGTCTGTAATCTTTAACTCGCCTTAGGCAAGTGTAGTGATCAATGTTCATGCATTTTCTCTGACCATCATCATCATTATCTGCCTAGCCTTTTCCCAAGTATGTTGGGGTTGGCTTCCAGTCCACCAGTATTTGCATGGAACGACTACCTATCTGACGTCCAAAACCCTGTTGCTGAGCAACACGATACCCCTTGTTAATGCTTGTTGTCAGACTTTATAGCTTCTGACTACCCGTAACGACTGTCAAAGATTCTTTTTTTTTTTTTTTAAAAAAACGATCTACGGCTTAACGTGCTTACCAAGGCACGGAGGAGTTTCGATATGTTACGAACGGTCACCAATCCACAGACTGACTATCTGACCAAAATCAAAATTCATTTACATATTCAAATTAGGCTGAGAATCAGCAGTAGCATTTATAACGTCAAAAATTACATAAGATGGTCCCACAAAACAAACAAAGTAGTGAAGGGTGGGCACCTTTCACCACTTCCAATATGTTTTGCTGGGTAGACGTGGTGCAACAAGCTCCACCAAGATAATGGACTTTAAAAAGCCGGACTTTAAAAGACACCGCACCAGGATAAACTGCGACATGCCAATTCCATAAGAAAAGAGACCGGACCTCTGAGTTCGTTTCAGTGTTTTTTCTCAGAGTAGTTGAATAGGAACCTTACCTTTGCCCTCTGACCTCGTCTAGTTTAAGAAACATTATATGCACGATATTTTTATTTGGTATCTGTACAAAATTTATATCACTAAATAAATATAGTTTAGCACCAAACGAACAAAGTGCCGCTACTATCAGTTTCTCAATGTTAGCATCTACTAAAATGCAAATTGGAATGTAAATTTCAACTTTAGAAAAAGCACATTATTTTCTGGTGTTTTAAAATTGCCCATCGGATTCGTTTACATTTAAATTTCCAGATAAAATTGCAGAAATTATGTTTATTTTTGTACTCGCTTTGGATCCATTATTGCATTAGTCTTCGTCCTCTCTCCTAACTTTGCTGTGCCCGACAGGGTCCATATTGATCCAAACAATATTTATACCACCTATATGTACATAATATGGGATGCAATTAAGTATTGAGTATAGTAATATTCTCAACTTTTTAACTAATTAACATCTGTTCCATCACCTAGCCTGTTCCCAATGTGCTGAAATTGGCTGCCAGTCTAACCATACTGCAACTGAAAACCAGCATTTTACATAGAGCGATTGCCTATCTGACCTCCATCACCTAGTTGCTGTGTAACATTATACCACTTGATAAGATTGGTTGGCCGACATTCGGTCCTCTGCTTACCCGTGACGATTACAATTTTAGTTTTTAAATGGGTCGCTTTGTATTTATCTAAGATAAGAGTCACCGCAGCGAAAAAAAAACGACATTTCGTTTACAAGCATGACATCTTTTTTTCAACTATTTTGATTTGAAAACTACTGAATCGGCTGTGCTAAAATTTCTATGGGACCAAATCGGAAAGTTAATAATTACATATATACATTATCTTTTCACATGAAAAAAGATTTCTTTTAATAGGTTCATAAATGGCGGAGCTGAGCTATTTTTTTTAACTAACTTAAAAATAAAAGCTGAAAAGAAAGCATTTTTTTGAAGTTAGTTTAATAAAAACCACACCCACTGAATTAAAATCCGTTATTATATCAAATATTAACAAAAGAAAGTCCTTCACTCATCGCCTAGCCCTTTAAAAACTCCAAGCGTGTCACGTGATATTTGAATAATTTTCGACAAAATCGTTGGCAATTTTGTAGACCGAATAACTGTGGCTTGTCTAAAATGTTTGTCGACAAATTCTCACCGGGTTTACAGCCGGCCGGTGTTAAATCTATGTTATATATTTACCTACATTGTGTTCTACGCATAGGGGCTATGTTTTAAGTGTCTAGGTATTATTGTTGAGCAAGTCGTGTAGTACACTATAAGTGCTTTCGTTTTATATTAATTTGGCTTGTAACAGCAAGGTCTGAAGGTCCCCCCCCCCCCCGTGTCTCGGAAAGCACGTTAAGTCCCAGCGTAACGAATGTTGAGGATCTACGAATGACATTCGTAGATCCTCGACATTCGTTACGGGTAGTCAGAAGCCAGAATCAAACTACAAATAGACACCAAAGTTAACAAAAGGCATCGTGTAACCCAGTAATCGACTTGTGAAGATCAAATAGGCAGTCGCTCCATATAAAATAGTAGTATTCAGCTGCACTCAGTTAGCCTGGACGCCAACCTGAACATATTTGGGAAAAGATGAACACCAACATACCCTCTGCTTAACTTTTACTCAACTTTTAACGATGTGGTCGTGGTCAATAGTTGGATTGTTATCTACTTATTCCTTGCTTGGAACTAGTAAACAGATTTTATAAAACTTAGACTATCTGAACCCCAATCCCCTGCAAGACATGATTCTCTCCCAAGTTGCGCCGTAACAATCCTTCCCTACCATAATCCAAACAAGGTCTGCCCTGAAAAACGACATTCAACAAATCTGTTTCAATTGAAGTAACGTCGAATTTTATTGTTTGCAATCCAATCCCCCCAATAGTATAATACATACAGCGAAAAGCAGGAAATGTGCGAAAAACAGCAATCTATTTAATGGCACTAAAACGCGTTACCCTCAACATTGTGAAGGGGGGCGACGTCTCGTGAGTGACGAAGATTTGATTGTATCCTGAGTGATATATGTTACACGTTTACCGGGATGCCGGCTGGTTGCGATCAAAGGAACCGAAACGATGAAGGGCATTCGCTTCTGTCTAACGTATCTGTGTTAAGGGGAATTTATTACTGGGGAAAATACGGTCTCTATTGGCTAAGAATATTATCTAGTACACTGGTAATTTAGTAGGACAAGCTTACAAAGAACAGGTAGTAAACAACTACAGACCAGTCATGATGTTGATCGACTCTGAAAAAGGTGAATGTCGCTTTTGAAGTACTTTTCGACGTCACCAACTAACTTTTTCTCCGTTTCCACCTTTTTATTCATTTTCTGAATATTTGTCTACATCTACATTCACAATCAGTCACTGGAAACGTTAAATTCCCATTTGCACTTCAATTTTCAGCAGCCGGTCAGCCTCGTAACTAGGTTGAAATGCTGTAATGTCTACCTTATTATATCTATTGAAAAAAATGTGCTCCCGCCGTACGATTCTTTAAAAATCTTCGTGAAAAAACTTGGGTGAAATCAGCGATGAAGTGAGCTGTTAGTATCACATCTTATGTAAGTAATGTTTAACACTTAAATAATAGTTTTAAAGTAATATAAAATTATCATAGAAAAAAAAATTATAAGCTAATCTCGATTCTTGATTATGATTGTAATAATATGAAATGTATAAAACTCCCCGTGAAAATATAGGTGAAGTGGAGGCGAAGTGAGCTGTCATCCCATACTAAACCTAAGCATCGACGGCTCATATATACAGAATACTATTGAGCTCTCGAACCTTAAGCCACATCTAGATTGAATATTTCTCCAAGATAAAAGACAAGTTATTTGTAAAAAACATGAGTAAACAGGAAAAGTGAGAGTTTGTAGTAATAATGAGTTTTGCTGTGGATAATGTTACAAACTAAAAATTGTATACTTATTAGATATACGCGGAAAGGAAGCAGAATTACCTGGATACGTACTAAGAAAAAAACAGCTTACAAACGAATCCCAAAAATCAACCTAGTAGTAGTACCAGCCTATTACTGTCCCACTGCAGGTCAAAAGCCTCTTCTCATACAGAGAAGGCACGAGCATTAATCACCATGCTTGCTCAAGACGGGTTGGCGATTCCAAGACGGGTTGGCGAAAAAATCAACATTGGAGACAGAAATAACGAAGAGCTCAGGTCATAAGTTTAGCTTTATTAAACACTAGCACCTCGCCCGCGACTTCGTTCACGTGGATTTCCTACTTTTCCCTTCGTACTCCATCAACAACAACAACAACAACATCCCCTCCATCCCCTTTAAAGCGTAGTTTTAAAACAATAATAGACTATATCACTCAGGAATAATGTAGCTTTTTAACCCTGTTTTTTTTTAATTCTGTCATTAGTTACGGAGATTACCCCCTACATACAACCTTACAAACAAATTTTACCTCTTTATAATATTAGTATAGATATGTACAGTGACGGTGAAAATAGGAAGAGCACTTTTCAAACACATTCTCCATCGCGGCAACATAATATAGGTAATATGATGTTGCCTCAAAAGGTTTGGCGCAGGTAAACACGTGTAACGCACCCCAAACTGTTTCACGACTATACGAGTATGTCTTTGTTTACAGTTTAGTTTAGTGGAAATTATGTATTTTCCTAACTACTCCGCTGTTCTTTTCTGATAAATTTCGTTGCGGGATCCAAGACAGTCGAATCGTTTCTCCGGGACTCGTCGGGCTTCGTTGTCTCGACGCCTTTCTGGTGTTCGCCACTGTTGATTCTGATTTTAAGGAGTTGCAGTGGTTTGGGTATAGAGAGACGGGCTTGTCCCGAAAAAAAAAACTTAAATCTTTTGACGTGTGATGCAATCTTTGTCACTGGAACTATTTTGCTATGTAAACTTTTCTTAAGTAGTGTTTTTTAATGTGATTTTTGACGATTTGATTTTCAAAAGCTTAGTCAATTTCATACGTTTATATTTCAGGACCGACTGAAGCTTAATTTTCGTTTTCGGCCATTTTCAGCCCGAAAATTATGATTCGGCCATTTTTCTTTTTAGGCCAGCCGAAGCTGAAAACCGAAATTCAATAATTCTAGAATTGCTCATTCAGCCTACTTCGTGAAGCTAGGTGTTAGATATACACATCTATGAAAGCCTGGTTTCAGTTTTTTTTTCTTCCTAGGTGTAGAAAAAAACGTCAGATAGGCAGTCGCTCCATGTAAAATACTGGTATTCAGCTGTATCCAGTTAAACTGGAAGCCGACCCCAACGTAGTTGGGAACTGGCTAGGCAGATGATGATGATGATATTGGTAATGTTGGCAAAGCGTAGTTCGTAATAAGAACATGTAAATATTGAAGATAAGGTATTCCACTTTTTTTACTGTTAGTACCCGTCCACAAGAAAATGATTTTCTTAAATCAATAATATGAAAAGTACGGTGTATAATGCCAGAAGGCGCCAAAATAGTCAGACTTTGAATACAACCCCAAAAATCCAGTTACCTACACATAAATCCATATTTTTTGATACTCTTAGTAAATTTACGACTAATCATCCTCCTAACTCCAATGTATTTGGGGTGCATCATGACTTTTTCTTCCATATATCTTCATTAGCCGTCCTCTCAATAGTCGCTCATTTTATGGACATAATTATTATTTTTTAAACAATCTATCCTCTACTCTTATAACCGTGTCCATTCATCCTCAAAACTTTCCTCACATCATTTTTCTCATGGCTCCGCATCACATGTCAAAACCATAATATCCAATTTCCACACCTTTCTCGGTAAGTAGTGCCACTTTCAGACTTACATACATAAATACTTACATACTCATTACTTATTATATCCATTCGAGAAACTTACGTCTCGCTTAGCGTTCTCATTAGTACATATACGAGTACGACTAATGTTTTGTATTTAGGTTACTGATGTAAGTCACATATACCAAGCCAAGTTCAACTAACTCTACCGAGGCAAGCTGAAGGCGTGTCTAAACTTCCCGCATGATGATAAGCGCGAACATTGTTCAAAACTTAAACTAGCATCCAGACACATCGCAAATACTCTGCCAAACTAAAAACGGTGAAACTTGGGCAAGAGTTTCGACTTGTTGAATCTCATAGAAATTTTGTCCCAGCGCTGTTGAACTGAAGTCTGGATTTTACATAGCATTTTCATATCAACAGTGCTGAGCAGCCCCAACAGTATTCTAAGCATGATTTCGAGTCGCCTAGACTGAGTATACGTGGATCGCTGTTGTGCCATCTCGCATGGGGTGCCGCAACGGTGATCAGTTATTATTCAACTTTTATCCTACAGAGCAGTTTGTTGTCGTTTATATCGATACACACGCGCGTTAGCATCCCGATTGTATCGATTCAAAAGCGCAACATGGGTAAGTCGCTAGCGCACGCGCTTCCTCTACGGGCGGGGGTTACCCTCGCAACGAGGGAGCTGTGAATCTACGCTAGTTGCAATAAAAAAATGGAGCCTTTCGACACAGAAAACTTCATAACTGCAATCAAAACTGGTGGTGTTAAGTCTGGTGAAGGGTGGGCGTTTTAGGGGACTGTCTTTTGTAAACGTTTTTTTATTTTGACGTTCAAAAAGTGCTGATTCTCAGCCTGATTTGAATAAATGAATTTTGATTTCAAAACCAAAATAGCATCTGTATTGCTAAACACGCGCGTCAACGGCGCGTTTAAAAAACGTGGTGTGCATAGGCCCTTATAATGTTTTTGTATTGTATGTTTTGTTTTATCTCTGTTTAGTGTCAGTGCCTACTAACATATTGCTAAGTTTTACTAACCATACTGAGTATCGATACTCAAATAAAGATTTATTATTATTATTCTGTAAAAAATCTCCCGTGAAAACATGGGTGAAGTAAGTATGTATGCACTTACAATGTCGCCTACCTAAGCATATTGACAAAGAAGTACACAGAGAATCGATATTACCTACGTAATCATATTTGCATACTTATTCCATTTATTCATGTGATGTGACAACTCACCTCACCCACGTATTCACTGCGAATTTAAATCAGAACCGACCAACAATATTTTTTATTTTTATAGTCTTCATTCAGTTATTCAAATATTTATTTTTTAAGGCTCTCTATAAAGGTTATCATAATAAAATTAGCTCCTCGTTTTAAGAGCCCACATATTCCACCTACTTGGTAAATTTAATGATGTAATATTTTAATTACATAGGTAGGTAGATTATTAAATCAAGTACCAATATATATTATTTAATCAGTTGGATATAATTGTTCTACGATGTGAAATGCATAATTAATTATAGGCAATTGCCACGTTGATTGGTCTAGTAGTTGCATGCGCTACTTCTCAACATGAGGTCTAGGATTCAATTGCCAGGTCGGGAAAAGTGTATAAGGACTTTCCATCTCGAATTTCTCAGTAGCAGCCTGAAATCTTTGTGTCCGTTTGATGGCAATAGACTCGTAGTATATGAAACTTTGTCATGATGGTCAAGTGGTTTAGGCCTCGCCTCTTGTGCAAGAGGTTGTGGGCTCAAACCTGGACAAGTACCAATGTGAGTTTTTCAATTCATATGTTCTTTCTAAGTTTATCTTGGACATCACTGACATCGGTGAAGGAAAACATCTTGAGGAAACCTGGACTTATATAATTAATATAAGTCTGAAATCGCCAACCCGTCTTCAGCAAGTGTGGTGATTAATGCTCATGGCTTTGCCCTGCAGTGGGACAGTAATAGGCTCGCAGTACATGAAACTTAAAAATAACTGGCGAAATTTCCATAGACTTACACTTCTTACCCTTTGGGAAATAAGGTTTGATGTTATGTTTTGTGTTTCGTGTCAGACAATTTATGATTGCACGATCAGTTGCACTCCTGTCATACTGTACCAATTCACTTAATCATCTTTTTAGTTTGAAATTGTGTAATGTAAGTAAATAAGTAAGTAAATGTATGTCTATGAGCCAAACGCTATAGCTGTTATGAATACAAGTTTGTAAGCCTGGTTACAGAGTTTCATTTTTATTTAGGGTTTTGGTAATATTCGACAGTAGATACAATTAGTATATACCATATTGCCAAATCGCAATTTACATCGAACTTTAAGATTTTCATTAAAGCAAAAATTATTCTTTCTAATTTGATGCTGAAATGCTGCAAAAATTCAACGGGTTGAATCAAACTTCGAAATAAAAATGACGACGTTCTTTCGTATTATTCGCAGTCTTATACTAGACGTATTTATAATGTAAATTCCACCTAAAAAAATCTTATAGCAACACAATATTAGGTACAATTATATGTTTATTTCAAGTCTATCGATTGCGTCTTACGAATTCGTCAAACCTTTTATTTTGGTTCTGTTAAAGTAGGAAATGTTAATGTAAATAATTATCAAATTAAACAAACAATAAGTAATTTAATCTTAATATTATTATAGTAATAGTTCTGCCGTATGTGTAATGGGGTAGGTCCAATTTGGCAAACTAATATTGGGTTTCTTCTTACCATCCCACATGGGGTTGGTTTGAACTTCTAATTATTATTGTTTTTGTAAGTACTGAATATATATATGTTGCGGTTACGCGCAGAGCAGTGGAGTTGTGGATATCGGCCCGTCAAACAATACAAGTAATGAATATTTATTGATGTGCTTTTTCAGGATAGTAATATATTCCACATTACGAATCAGCGCGGTTAATTCCGATCGATAGACATTGGAATTAGGATGTTTCGTACGAGTTTGAGTTTATTTAGACAGCTGTGTATTTTGCCAAATAGTATGATAACGAGGATGCAAAATTACAGTTAGAATCGTACTGGCTTTAGATCGGAATAAAGTTTAGTATGAAGGGGTTTGGCGTGATAAACCGTTTTTTTTTATAGGTACAATACGGTACAACTACGACAGCATAACTGTTAACAAACTCGAAACAATCAATTCTTAATTCAAGTAAAACAAACAAAAGAAACACAAACAGAAAGAACCTTTACATTGAGTAAAGTTAAACGCTTTACGCATTGTTGCCAGATTTACGATACGCACGATAGTTCGTCCATTAGCCCCGGCGGCGCACGTACAACAACCTCACAAACTTCCCTTCTGCACTGCGGGCAGCCTGCTTAAAATTCCACAATTGCGCTGCGTACAATAAATTCAAGTCGAGAGACTCCCGAGCGCAGTAAATTTCGCGCTTATTTTCTACAAATTATTTCAGTTAAGCGCTCCGCTTCCTAGACAACAGTGGTTATAAAGCATAGCTTTTCCGCCATTTTCTCGGTGCCAGTTATTTCGGAATTGCTCGAGTTAATCTGTTTTGATGTATGTGAGGATTGTACACTACGCGGTTATTTACGGCGTTCGTAAACCGTTATGAAAATGACGAAAATTATTAGTGTTGGAATTGCTATTTCATTTTAATCTTCCCCGTCTAACAATTGTATCATGCAAGGTCCCATGCAAGGTCCCTGAGTGAACTGACTTTATCTAGTTAAAACTTTGTGGTAATGCATTTAATGATAATAATACAAAATTGACACTAACAACAGACAAGACATTGGATTTAACTAACGCGATTGTACAATTCCTTGAAACTATGTCACCTGAACTAACCAACACAGTCCCAGCACACATCAACATAAACATACACAAATCCCAAATTCTCCGAGGTCTTTAACTGTAAATCTTATTACATCAATGATAAACTGCCTAACATCCAACATTAACATAACGACCAAAGTTTAAGGAGGAAGTAATGTCAATATTATACATGTTTAAGCGTCGCAGTACGTAGAGACCTTACATATAGGATTAAGGGACTACCGCTTCGGTTACAATCCCGCAACCTAATGGTCGTTTCCATGGCCAATTCTTTTCTCTGCGCTTCACTAATAGCTGAAACGAGCGGTTACGGACTGTGTGTGAAGTTTCTGCTGAAAATTTTCCGCTCAATAAAACTGGCTTCACATTTACTTTTGAACCCACTGACCGGTGAGCAAAGAGGTTGTCTAAAAGTGATAATGTTCGTGGAATGATTTAGCAATTGGTCTTGTTATAAGAAGTATACAAAAGGTCGGGGTCCTGTCCTTCCGATCAAAGGGATCAAAGGGACGGGCATCAGCATCCCTCTATTAATGCTAATTACAAGATAATTAGCTAACACAAGCAATCAATCATGGCGAGCGTAATTATTGTGGGAGCATGAATGACAGACTGAAATGGAGTTATTATTTCAAATTAAAATACAAAATGGTGTCCGGGTGGAGCACATTCTATGAAAATGCTTCCTTTATGGGGTAAAACTTTCGTAATTCAGCACATTGCAAATGCCACATAGACATAGAGAGATGTACTGAGCGAAACCCTTAAAAAATTACCACACCGTAGAAAGAGACAGAGCGACCGTGCGGCCTATACCTGTCTCATTGAATTGATTGATGACTACTGGCCTACTGGCCAAGCGTACGCTTTAACCTCTCATCTTGCCCGTGTTTATTTCACATTTATTTATGTATTGACATGCCACATCAAATCAAAATTTTCAGTATTTGTCACTCTTTCCTCTTGACAGGGCAGGGCTGTCATTAATGTGACGGCCCGTTACGAGGATCTGTTTAACCATATTTCATGCTATATTTTAGCGTAACATACTGTACAGTTGCTTGTTTGTCCTAAATTAAAAAAATATATAGAAGAGTAATACTTTTATCATATTATAAAAGCCTGGACTGTTCTTAACCCAAAAAGAACTACCGACACAGTCCCAAAAGTATCCATCGCAGAAAAAAAACATAAGTTGATACAATATCGAACCCTCATGTGGGCTATGTACGTGCCAAAGTGTCTGTCAACATGAAATGCCATCTAATCTCGACAATATTTCTCGGACCAGCCCCCTTGACCTGGCTCCGAAGCCCCTTCAGTGGCTCTTGAGAGGGCTTATTTGACTTGGGATCGCTGCATTGTGACCCAACTATGGAGGTCAGTTTGGATCCCAAGCTCTTCAATTTAATCTATGTGCATTAAATATTTTTAGCCAACCATCATGCTTGAGTCTGTAGTATGGGCAACTATGTTCAGTATGATGAAAAAAAACAAAATTTGGAGCACATCATTTATGTGACTTTGGACAAACTTTTGCAGGTCACAGTACTCATGAATATGAAGAATAGTATGACCTGCTCTGACATACTTATGAGGAACGGCTTATTTTTACAAAAGTGTTAACTACCAATTAAAACAACCGCATAAAATTATGCTCAAAAGAAATAAAAATGATTCCTTACCTCTCCAGCCTTTGATCTCCTTTGATCGTACGACCAAACCAAGTTATCAAGTACCTAGTAGGACCAGGTTTTATGGTAGTCAACTCGTTATCGAGAAGAGAAATACTTCCATAATATTGCTTTACATTAATCATTAAAATTTGATAGTATTATTGAACAGTTTTACGGCCCAATCAAAGTCTGCACTTGCGTTATCAATTTAATTAAAAATGTAACTCATAACGCTACCACGTTTTGGAATAATTTCGGAATGTGTTTGGTTAAAATTGTGTTTGCTGTGTTCGTTTATACTGTGGTTAGAAATGAAATTTTTGTTTCCTCTCAAGAAGGCGAAGGTTTGTACTATGATCAGGGAATTCTTGGGATTGTGAAGCTTCACCGTTCTATCTAAAACATTAAATATATGAACTTCTTTAAAGGTGATGTGACGACGGAACCATTAGAAGATCAGACGGAACCTCCTCCATTGGAAAATCATTCATTTGTAGCGTTGATTGAGTACATATACTATTTATTATTTGATTGGTATTAAATTAGTAGCGAATTGAATAGATAAGAGAGACGGAGGGTTGATACCCGTGGCATTATTTTTTCCATGTAATTTCAGATACAATGTACTTATTGTTAATGAATAAATTATTTATTATTTATTCATGAATAGACCAGTGGTATGAGAAGTGTGGGGACTACGCCCCTCCTGGGGCTATAGGCTGGATAATTGATGTGGTAGTTATTATACAATATAATATCACAGGAGGTATAACTTAAGATCAACATAAAAAAAAAGAATGAATACGGTTTTCAACGAAATAGTAGTCTAGTCTAGAATGAAGAATTAGTAACCGTAGCACGAATTTTTCGCAAGAAGTTTACCAACCAAAAACGTCAAAGTACCTAGTTATTAGTTAGACGAAATTAGTTTCACGTACGTAAGAAAGAGGCTCTGTTTAAATCTTAGTACAAATGGTTTACGTTTTCAGTTGGTAAACTTCTTGCAAGAAATTCATGTTTAGGCTTCTGTGCGATGGTCGAAAGAACCTTAAAAAGATTTGGCACACATATATCGTCTTTTGATGGTGTTTAATGCTATCATGAATATACCCGGTTATTTAAAGAAGGACTATGGAATATCTGTCTGCTTAGACGGCCGAGGACCAAGCTCACTAGAGAGGCCTAGGTCAAACACGACACGAAAGACGACACGGTTGGCGCAGTGGTTGAGCCATCAGCTGCTGCGCCGCGTGTTGTGGGTTCGATCCCCGCACGGAACAAATACTTGTATGACCTACAGGTAGTTGTTCCGGGTCTGGCTGTTTGTGTATGTGAGTTTAAATGTTTGTAAACGCACCCACGATACAGGAGAAATTCCTAGTGTGGGGCAACGTTTTTAGAAGAACAAAACAGTGGTAAATAAACACAATTGTAGCACTTACAGTAAGCTGTACATTAGTGGCAACACCTTGAGCTAGCGAAGTACTTAGTGTTAATAGAATGCGAGGCCAGCTAATTCTGGTTTTGAACTGGCGACCGGTGTACGTAAACAAAATCGAAGTTTAAACTGATTGATTTGATGTATTCAAAATACTTTCTTGACAGGAAAATAACACCTATTCTTTATTTTAGCATTCTTTTCGTGGATGGAAGTAAGCGAACATGTACTGGGACCATCATACACGATCATGCCGTTATAACCGCTGCCCACTGCTTGTAAGTAACTATTTATAATTATTCATCCAAGGCTTGCAGGCATCCTTATCTTGTGTTTGTTTTGTTAATACTGCAATAATGTTGGACGATTCTGTAAAAATCTGCCCGTGAAAACGTGGGTGAAATTAGCGTTGAAGTGTGCTGTCAGTGTCTTTCTTATGCTAGGTGACACTGCTAACTCACTCCATCGCTCACTTGACACAAGTTTGTATGGGTAGTTTTTTTTACAAAATATCATCTCAGTAGCGTCTATCCTGTGAATACTACCCGCGACTAGGTAGGTGAAGTGAGAGCGAATGGAACTGTCAGTCCCTCGCATTAGTCTGGTACACACAGCTCACTTCACTTACATTTTTGCGATTAATAATAATTTTACGGAAAATTACTGTTGGTTTTTTTATATGTAATACTCGTACGCTTTCTTCTAGAGATTTTTAAACTTATTTATTTATTAAATACTTTGTGCACTTAAATGTACAGAGGCGGACTTGTTGCCAATCTCATGGGTATTCTCTACCTGTCAACTTTTGGGCGATGGAGAGACTAACGTATAATTTCTTGTAGCCATTGCTTCTTACCAGCAAAAACACTAGGAAGTGGTGAAGGGTGGGCGTTTTAGGGGACGTTTTTGACGTTCAAAAAGTGCTGATTCTCAGCCTAATTTGAATAAATTAATTTTGATTTTTGATTTTGTGTAATTTCATATAAAAGGGAAAAAATAGAAATGTATGTACATTATAAACTATAAATATAATACCTACATCGAATATATACATCAATAAACATACATACACATATACAATTAAAACAGTTAATGAGAAAACCTTAGCGCTGTGACGATACTACTAGCAATTTAGATGTATGTATCTATTATTTGTGAGTTTACATGAAATTTATTGTTACTATATGGTTTTGAGAGGTATTGATGGTAAACACTTTTAAATACAAAGATCTCACCGATATATAGATTGAAAAATAATCTATTCTAATACGTATAATAAAGCTAAAGAGTATTTTTGTTCTTTTTTTAAATTAAACACTTCCATTTGGATTCGAAAATATATTTTAGCTTTAGACAGCAAAATTCATGAGGAAGGCTATTTAATATTGCACTAAGACTCTTAGAAGGTGAAACTATATTAGGGATATTTAGATCGCCAGTCAGATAACAAAAGAATACACATGTATTTTTTACTTTTTCTTATTAATTACAAATGACTTACATATAATGCATTAAAGTTGTAGAGTGGGGGCTCGCTACGTCACAACTCAGTACAAAAAAATCTACTTAGTCGTGGGAAGTCACGGGAATTTTCTGGTCTTTATAATTAGTCCCGGGATTTGAGGCATATCCACTTTATTCTTTCGCTGTATGAAATCAGTGTAAGTACAAAAATAACTCTACCTAATTCCGACCTCTGATAATAACTCAACATATCGACGTAAAAAATACTTGTCTAATATGTTCAAATAATCCACCTTACGGACAAAACAAAATGTTGAGCCATCATCCCTATTCTTTGACAAGAATTATTGCAAAATTGACTTACATTAGGTATGTAAGTGGCACAGTACAGCGGGCTGAGCAACCAGTCCCTTAAGAGCCGCCCCCGTCAATAAGTTACAAAGGGCCGCGTGAAACAGGAGTGATTTTTACTGCTGAAGTATGTACTAATGTTTAATAATGCCTACAGACAATTTATACCAGTTATGGTATTCTTGAGCACGATAAATGTAATTTATTTCAGGTTAAATTACTAATTTCCTATATAACCTAACATCTCGCCTGTACTCCTCGAAGGGTTAGGCAGAGATGCACATAGGTTACCATGTTGTCATCAATCGGGTACAATCTAGGCTGTTATTGAGAAATTCCAGGTAAAAAAACCCAATAATACTTTGGGCCAGGAGTCGAACCTAGCGTCACACACCAATAGAACAATGAGTCATGTCTTATTTCTATGTTCCTACATTTCTAACTTAATTAAGTTAAGTCCGTACACCACAACCAAGATAATCTTTACGGAGACAGACAGACTTGTTCTTTCTTTGCCTTTATCTTCCTCTTTCTATACATTAGAGCGGTAAATTGTGAGGGCAAATAACAGAATAGATAACCTTACCCGACCAAAAATAAGAGTCGGGTAATAAAGAAACTTAATGCATTTCTTTTTGCTTCAAAGAAGTCCCTGGTGTCCTGAAAAACGGGCTTTGGCTTAGTTTAGGCACCATTATCCCACAAATATACATTGTTACATCACATCGATATTAGTATCGATGTGGTATCGATAATATTAATATTATAAATGTGAAATTAACTCTGTCTGTCTGTTGTTTGTTATGCTTTCACGGCTAAACTACCAAACCGATGTAGACGAAATTTGGTGTGGGGGTAGTTTGAAACCCTGAGAAGGATATAGCATAGCTTTTAATCCGTGACTTTATCTGCGTCCGTGATAACCGACATTGACGCGAACGAAGTCGCGGGCAAAAGCTAGGTAAACTAAAGTGTTATTTGTGGTTTAATTTTTATTTTTTTCGTAACAACAAAACAATACAATGTGTCAGAAGTGAAATACATAATTAAGAATTAATCTGGTCTGTAGTCGATCTTTGAAATTCGTTGAGGGTAGTCAGAAGCCCACAAGTCTGTCAACCAGTCTTACCAAGGTCTCGTGTTGCTCCACAACCCAGTTGGGTTGTGGAGGTCAGATAG